>JACSVZ010000019.1:1692059-2962203 GCA_014706295.1 Lycocorax pyrrhopterus obiensis | reverse complement strand
ATATTCCTAATTTTTCAGCCTAAGGAATTCAGCTCCTCTGGTTTCCTTGGCTTAGTTGTAGCCACAGGTAAGCTCCTGGCTGCTTGCTGGTTTGTAGATCTCTGTTTCTGAGCTGGGACGTTTCTTTTTTTTTCCTCCTTTCTTTTTTTTTTTTTAATATTTTTTTCACTCTTGAAAGATCTCAAAAGCTCCCCCTGATGGCAACAAAAAGGATTTTTCTAAGCCCTTAATCGGTGGAAACGACTTGGCAGTGGCGCTCACCGAGTGTCTGGGCCACCACTCCCTTCTGAAGAAATCCAGTAAAACCAAGTGAAATCACACCAAACTCGGCCACAAACCCAACCTCTCACATCATCTTCTTCTTCCAGCTCTAAACTGATTATTGTCACATCTTAATTTCCTATAAATTTTCAACAGGAATCACGCACCAGAGTTTTCCTGGGGCCAGCATCTTTCTGCTTCTGCAGACTCCCCTGCCAGCACCGCTTAGTTCTGACAACTTCCACTTAAAATACACATTGTAACACTAGTGAAAATCAATTTTTCCAATGAGAAAGGGTTGTTGCACGCTCACAAGTCTTCCAAAAGATGTTATTTGTAAGCTTCTTACTGATTTGAACACTCCACAATACGCAGTTGGCATTTTCAGGGATGCTGGGTTTGTCCATAAAGTCCCACCAGAAGCCGACCAGAACCACAGCCTTACAGCCCCCCTCTATTCCCCAGCCCTTCCCTCCACCACAGCTCTTCTTACAGGAGAGACAAAATACTGGTAACATCTACAAAGTTTTTAATACAAGACCTCCAAGCCATTAAGCCTCTCAACAACCCCAAGGAAATCTTTAACTGGGAAATAAACGGTACAAACTCCTACAAATGTCCCGAAGAACTCGCAGCGATGTGAAAAAGACGCTTCAGTCTCTGTGCCTGCTCGGCAGAAGCAATTTAAGATCAGAGCTAAGTGCTGCACTGCACTGTTCTCACTTAATACGTAGAGGACAGTGCAAATCAACCAAAAAATCTGAAAGTTTAAAGTGAACCTGTTCAGCTTCAGCAAGAGCTAAACCAGGAGGAATCCTGCTGCCAGGACACTGCTTTCTCCACTTGACAACTCCTCCAAGGTCCCTGGGAACTTTTCCACGTGTCGAGTCTGGAAGAGCAGGCTCTTAAAATAATGCTGGTTCCAGTTTCCTTCCAGGAGAAAAAAGCTGATTCTGTGAAATCGTGATGTTTCTTAGGGACATCATGCTTTGGCTAAAATCATCAAAGAAAATTACTGAAACACTTCAGTTTGATAGCACTGCATCATTTAATTTTGGACATGTTCGACCTTCTATCTCTTACAAAAGGGTTTCACTGTGACCAAATCACACTTCAGTGCATCTGCCTGCAGCTCCAGTAACAAATTCTGGGATATTCTTGCTGCAGAGGAAAAGCCCAGAGCTCTGCTTTCTGTACTTATGGAAGACAAAAGAAAGTATGGAAAGACGGGATTTACCTCTAGCCCACAAATTACATCTTCAATCAGTTTTATTCCTAAGACATAGCGAAAGCCTAGAGAAAATGCCATATATAAACTCTAGATGTGATAGAAGATGAAGTGGAAGAGATCTGATTTTAGGAACAGTGAGTACATCTTGGATTCCTTAAGCCTGTGGGTCAGATCTAACTTCCCTGACCAGCTGAAATTCTCCCCTGCACAGATGGACATTTATTCTCTGCTTAAGCCAGTACCGAAATGATGTACAGACCTGGCAGAGAGGTTCCTGCCCAAGGAGAATAATCCTACCACTGCACCTGAGTGGAATATTCTCCTCGGGAAAGGGAGCAGGAGACTGTCTTGCATCTAGAGGTATTTTCATGAGAAAAAGGGAAAAGAAAAGCACCTAACCCTAGATACACATATAGAGACAAGATTTTAAATAGATATTTATGACACGATGCCAAAAAATAGCATTGAGCTAAATGCTGTATGCAGTCATTATAAGGAGAAATACTCAGCAGGAATCTTAGCTGAAGCTGCCAATAACTCCCAGGTTCAAGACTGGAGCTGAGTGAATAAATCATAACAAATAATGGTTTTGTCAAATTTCGACTTTTTTCCCTCCTATTTGCAAGCAGACTGCGAAACCTCTCAAATATGTTTGAAATTACATGCCCATTTCTTCCTCGTCGTTAGTATTTCTCTGAGGCCAATTAGCACACAATTTGCTGTAATGTACACATTTTCACATTTGTTCTGTGTTAATTGGGCAAGGAAGTCACACAGCATTATTTTTGGCTCCCTGGGGGTCAGGTTTAATCACTCATGATACAGTAAAATTGCTAATTTTACATATGATGGGAGTTTCCATGCTTGAAACTCTCCTTGCGAAAAGCGGCGCTGGCTCTTCAAATTACTCACACGAAGGTCAATTAAAAACAATATTTCTTGAAAGTTGAGCTGAAAAGTCTGCCAGATACAGCTGAATTGAGGCCCTACTATTCCGGGTAAGTATTTGTGCATATTTGTCCTCGCAGTGCACAACTCCATCAATCACAGCAGAGGTTTCATGGTCTTCACCCCTCACCGATATCCCAGTCAAGTCTCTCCCAACTTGGCTTGGGTTGAGGATGGCTGGAACACAATCCAACAGCTACTCTGCTCAGAATCAGACAGGGCCCAGACACCAGATTTTAACACAACGTGTTGGATTCAGGGCATATTTTATGCAATCAGCAATGGTATGATCGGAATCACGCTGCCTCCACAGAACAGCGCGGAATGAAACCCAAAGAGCCGAGACTAGCTTCAAACAAAAGGGGATTTGGGCATGCTGGGTTGTGGATCCCATGAAGTCCAGCACCTTTTAGGAGAAACAGAGCCACGTGCTTGGTGACATGATGGTGGTGCAGAGGCTGCATTGGGTGGAACGTGGCTACAGCTCCTCGTGAGCCCGAGGAACCGCTAATAAATGAAATGCTAATGACTGAAAAAACAACAGTGAAAACATGTGAAACATGTTCTGTCTTGGAAAAGACTTAGCAGAAGACCTAACATGGACTCAGTGTAATTCCACCAGATTTTTCCATGTTTTCTCTATCTGTTGTTCCTCCTCTTGTTTTGAACAGAGTGATTAAAAGTGTGTGTTCTGCCTCCGCTGTCGCACTCCGTGCTGATAACAATCCTGATTTTAAGGATTTATAACTGCTGCCTGCACACTCATCATTCCACACAACTCCACTCACTTGAAATCACAACACCAGCCCTGTGTTGCTTTTATCAGTGGATAAGAGACTCTTCTGCTGCTGGTCCCTCAGCTGTCCCTTACGTAAAATACTCTGTTAATTCACATCAATAAAACAGCTTCACGTCAATTTGAAACACTCCTTTTAATCCAGAAAAGTTTACTGAACAATTAAGAAGTGCAATAAATGACAATCAAGACTAAATGCATAATTAATGACTTTATGAAGGTTTCAGTAATTTTATAAGGTAATTTGCAGTCAGTGGCTATAAATCCCTATTTAAACCTGGCATACCACTCTTTTTTGCCCTGCAGAGAGCTGTATTTCCTAACAATACTGATGCCTGTTTGCCTGGAATTCGGTTACTTTAGTCTTCAAATTTCCCTCATGAAATATCGTATTTCCAGAAAAAGTTACATATTCTTTGTATTTTTTTTCCACCACATTCTTGAAATACATTCTGGGGGGGTGGGGCAAAAATCTCTGTTCTACACTGTGGTGAGAGTGATAAGCCACGGCAGATGATGCAAGCAAAGAAGCACAATCTTCAATTAAATCGCGTAAACGCTGATTAAATTCATGGACCCATTTTGATTTGGACTGCGCACTGTAATTCTGCGTGCTCAGGATGGGCTGTCCAGGTGAAACCCTGGCACTGAAATCCTGCCCTGATTGAAATCCTTGCTCAGGCATGAAGAGAGAACAACCATGACCTCACCTACATGGTGTCGCTCCAAGGCCATGTCCCTGTGACCCCAAACATGCACGTGGGGATGCACCAGGTTTATGGGAATAGCCCCAGTGGGTCCCACAGGCTGAGTTTGGGACCAGACCCTTCACATCCCACTTCTCCAGGGCCACATCCTGATGTGAGAGAGCACCGGGCAGGTTCAAAACCAGCAGACTGTTGGGGGCAGCAAAATCACAGCCTAAAGCAAGAGATGCTGAGAGGAGGAAGGACCTCGTGGGCCTCAGCAAGTGCCCACAGCACCCTGCCCAGCCAGCCCCACACCCCCCAGCCCAGGGCATCCCTGTGTGCCCTTGGCAGGCACAAGCTCCCAGCACCCTCCCCAGGCCTTCCTGGCACTGCCCTTCTGTCAAAAGCACTGCTTGGAGCCACCTGCCCCTCTCACAGAGGCTAAAAATCCCAAAGAACACAAAACCTCTCTGCCTCGCTTTCCCCTCTCAGCTAAGGAGCCTAAAACTACGCCTCTTTTAAAAGTCTGTTCACCCAGAGGTTTAAGATTCCCAGGTGAAACCATGATGGTAAAAGCCAGAATTGCAGAACACTGTTTTTATCTCTTCTGCACTGTTTGCTCTATGAGGAATTCTGGAGAGGCCATGAAAAAACAGGGAAAACCCTGTGGGGTGTATGAGGATATCCCCTGGTCCTCCATAACGCAAGGTGTGCTATGTGGCTCCCAAACCCTCTCACCTAAAAGCTCTACATCCTCCAGTGTTTCTGGGGCTGGATCAGAAGCTGGAAGAGAATAGGACCTGGTTGGGAAGGAACAGGGAACAGGAGGGAAAAAACTCCTAGTGATTTCCATCTCCTGGTGATTTGAAAGCACTGGTAGCTGGTTTAGGGCTGGCAGGAGAGGGACAGAGCCATGGCTTTATTCATCCCTGAGCACTGTCACTGTGTCTGGGCTCTCCTGAGAGAGCCCTATCCATGGCAGGACCCACAAGCCCACCCTGACATCTGCTGGGGCCACCTCAAATCCACCTCTGGAATGCACAGGAGTAGCCAGGCTCCCACAGCAGCCCAGCCCAAATCGGGAGGATTTGTCAAAGAAAAGACCATTTCACTGAACCAAAGATGTGTCTGACAGCACCTGGCAGTCAAACAACTCTGCAACTGAAAAAACGTGGTTTTGCTTTTTACCCAGGGGTGCCCTGGCTGTGCAAACACAGGGTGCACTGGCAGATGTTCCACCCGTGTATCCACACACAACCCACACCACTGCAGCCACCGTCAGTCACTCACCTCCCCACAGCAAGTCTCGGCCCAGAGGTCAAGGACTGGGTGAGCTCTGGAGCCTGAACTCTTCTCCTAGACCTCCTAATGTTTTCCCCACAAGATAAATAGTGCAGAGAGAGGAGGGGCTGCCTTGCAAAGGCACAGGGGGCCTCTGCTGGCTGAGTACCTGCTCAGAAGATGCATGGGCAGTCATCCCTCTTCCAGGGCTTTGCTCTGACATCTTCCTCGAGCCATACATCACTTTAAAAGCATTAAAGAGAGCGAGGCCAGCAGCAGCTCTCCTGGAGGAGGAAGCCAGGAGAAGCAATGGGATGGCTCTCCAGTCCCCCACGCCAGGGTGGGCTCCCTCAGGCCGGGTGGCATCACTGGGGGAGAGGTGGGTCCAGGAGATGGGGATGGAGAAGAGAGTTCTGCTTGTGCTCTTCTCTCAGAAGAGCCACACAAGCTGCTCTGAAAGCCAGAAAGGGAGTTTGGTGCTGGCACGTACGAATAAACAGGGAGACACAAGGAGCAGGACTCAAACAGATGGAAATGCAAGGCTGAGGAATAATCTAGAAAATTCAAATACACCAGGCCATGCATGACTTGGTATTCACAGGCAGCATCTTCAAGAAAGTTCAACATATCCAAATGTTTTCCCTAAACCATTTTTCTGCTCCAAAGCCAGTATTAACAGGATTAACAAAAGAGACCTGCCATGTCTTGCTATTGGAGATGATAATCAAGCAAACGATAAACAAATTGATCAAGAGAAAGACACCATGTGTCACTCTGCAGCAAGGAAGCCAAAAGACAGAATTCGGAGGAAAAGCTGCTCTGCATCTGAGAGCTATTCCCAGTGAAACGGGTTTCCCCTCTCTGCTTTCATTTGAATGGCATTTGAAAAACACAGCTGCAGAGTCCCATGCACACCAGGGATGGAGCCAAGAGGGGAACCCTCCCAGCCCGGCCGCCGCCGCCCTCAGCAGCAGATCTGAAGGGAGCAGCTTGTCCTGAATTCACAGCACGCTGAGCACAAGTCCTTCCCTCAAACCATCCCAGACCTTCACAGGCATCTGATCCCCAGCAGCACTTGGGACCCTGAGGTCCCCCATAAACCGGCAAAGGGCAGCTTCTGCCCCAAGCTGGCACAGGAGGCTACCTCAGACCAAACAGCGCTCCTGGCACAGGAGCTGACCTCTGCCAGCTGTGGATCATCCCTTAGGCCTGGAGCTCAGAGCAGGGCAGGATCTGGCATTGCAGAGTGAGGTGCCTGCCTGCCTGGAAGGTAGAGCCAGTCCCTGCAGCCATGTGCTTAGCTCCAGAATTTGAAAAATCTCATAACTTTCTGCGTCATCCCCTTGCACCTGAAGCTCCCCCTCCCCAGTCCTCCCTTCCTGATCCCAGCCACGCTGTCAAGCTTCCCCAGCCTCATTCCAGCCTTGCAGCCCAGCTGCTTCATCTTCCTGTGCCCCCCAATGCTCTGCCCCCAGAACCCAGAGATATTAATTGGTTTGTCAAGAGAAAGTTCAGGCAAGGATGTATTAAATCCAAGCATTCCACTCATACCTCCCGGGCTTCCCAGTGTAACTGAGATTCCTCAAATATGGTAAAAAAACAAAACAAGATAAAACAAAACGGAGGAGGGAAGAACAGAAAGAGTGGAAATAGAAACCAGACAGATGAAAAGCAGAAGGAAAAAGAAAACCAACAACAAAACACAAATAAATTGGAGGACAGCCCTCACTAAAAGCTGCAGGTTGGGGTTTTTCTGGCTATGAATTTGGCATCGGTGGCCTCCTGTGATATGTCAGGGGATGAAATAAATACAATATAGCAAGCTTTATAGGAAACAATTGCCATATGTGAGGGTGGTGGCAGCCTGTGCTTTCCCCGCCACCCCCTATTGCTTTCGTCTGCGCTAAAGCTGAGTTTAAACAAGTGAAATCCATCTCTATCTGTCTAAACGTATAAATACATTTTCAGCCAAGACCCACCACTGGCTGCAGTTGTATGGCAACTCTCAGTCGAGATGTCTAAGCAGGGTTTTGACTTTATCCCCAGCTCATTGTTAATGCATTTAACAGGATTTTCAAAAATTCCCTTTGCTCTCGGAGGTGATACCCGGGTCTCCAGTGAGACGTCGCAGATCCCTCTGATGCAGCCCAGCTCACCAGTGAGTGTCAGCCCCTGCTTGCCCACGAGCACAGAAAACCAGAAAGCATCACATGGACAGCTATAAAAGCTGCAGAGAAGTGGATCTGAGAGAGCTACGACCTTGTTTGTGTCGGAGGAGATCTCCTGTATCCTTCTTTTAAAGCTGCTTGTTATTGCACGAGCACATCTGTGTGCAGAATTGGACACACTGCTGAAAAGGCAGCTCAGCTCCACTGCTCAGGCAGGTAATTAAACCCATCAGTAAGTGAATGACCTGGTTAAGGATCTCAAGAAAATAGAAAATTCCTCAGGAGGCAAAAACTGGAATTGAAATATCAAAATTTATCCCGGAGCAAAAAATAGCCTCCTTTCATTCCTTTGCCACCAATGCTTTAAAAAAGGACGAGGAAAATGAAAAGTGCACCAAATAATACATGAAAACATTCTCCCCAACTAAATAGACATAGAAGCACAAAGCCCTGTACATATTCAGTACTATTTTTAGAAAACATTTAAACCTACAGACTTCAAAATTAATTCTCCAAAGTACATTTCTATAGTGCAATACAAATCTCATTAAATTCCATAGTTCATAATATTTATACAAGAAGGTACCCTTTGTTATTAATCGCTATAGGACCTGCCCAGAAAGGTTAGTGACTCTTTCTAGGACACCAAAACCTTTTCAGATCAGTTCATCTCTAAAAAAAGCTTGGGCTGATTTTAATTTGATCAGCCTTGAGTTGTTGTCAGAATAGTTTACTAAGCGGTTCCTAGGAAAGACAGGGAGGCTTTTTATTGACAAATGAAATCAATTTTGTTAGGAGTATTCACAATATTTCAGCCCTTAAAATGTCATGTGCTCCCATTCAGTGCACGCTTTGTGGCAAGCAGTGTATTGCCAGCTTTTAATAGGAGAAGCTGCCTGTGGAATTTACAGCAACAACTTCATGGGCAATGTGGGGAACTTTCTTGCTGAAGGTGAGTGGGGTGATGAGTTCTGCTGCACAGGTTGGGACAAATCAACCAAAATCAAGGTATGCTAGTGCCTACTTTTCCAGTTATGTCAGTGGAAGGGAGGAATTTGACTGGGAGGTGACATTTACACATTCCATGCGAATTTTCTACCAGGTCGCAGTGAGAGCTGGTCTTTGCTAACCCTGACTGTACTTGACAAGGGGATGGAGCTGATCTGACCCTTTTTGATTGCCTTGTGTGGCACCATTTTTTGGAGAACACCAAGAGCCTTCATTCCTCGAAACACCGCCTGGAATCCACCTGAACATGGGAAGGAGCCGGAGCTGCTGGAGAGAGCCCAGAGGAGGCACCAGGGGGATCAGAGGGATGGAGCAGCTCTGCTGGGAGGAAAGGCTGGGAGAGCTGGGATTGTTCAGCCTGGAGAGGAGAAGCTTTGGGGTGACCTCACTGTGGCCTTGCAGTGCCTGGAGGAGCCAACAAGGAACAGAGAGAGAGACTTTTGTCAAGGACCTGGAGAGACAGGACAAGGGGGAATGGCTGCAAGCTGACAGAGTAGGTTTAAATGGGATATTAGGAAAGAATTATTTATGTAGAGAGTAGTGAAGCCTTGGCACAGGGTGCCCAGAGAAGCTGTGGCTGCCCCTGGATCCCTGGCAGTGACCAAGGCCAGGCTGGACAGGGCTTGGAGCAACCTGGGCTAGTGGAAGGTGTCCCTGCCCATGGCAGAGGTGTTGGGATTCGATAATCTTTAGGGTCTCTTCCAACCCAAACCATTCTGTGATTCAGAGGGACCAGGGCAGAGATGCAGCAGACAAAAACATGTGCTGACATTTATGACACAATTTCAAGCCTCCATCCTATGTGTAGCATCTTCTGCCAGCACTAAATTCACCAAGGCTGCCACCAGAGAAAGGCAATTGAAAACTGAGAAAGATTAGCAGGCTCAAGAGCCAGTTCTTTAAACCGCATCCTATATTGGGGTTTTGTTTCCTCATCCCACCAGCTTACTTTTACTGAGGCTGATTGTAACAACAGCATGAAATTAAGAGAGGGAGAGGGGAAAAAAAGGGGTGGGAAAGGAAGAAAAAGAACTCTGTCTGTTTAGATTGGGTCACATTGTGAATTTAGGTTTCATTTTTCTCTTATTTTTTGCAAAGATTGGCCTTAAGAAGAAACACATTTCTGGAATTGGGAATCTACAGCATGGTACAGCTTTCAAGACACCATGCCAAAGTGTCTCTTTAATTATTTTTTAGATGAATTTTCCTTGTTCTGAGCTAATGGGTAACAGACCATTTCACAAAATATTCCACATTCCTATTTATTCAGCAGTGAGCTTTTTCTAAGGGTTTTCAATGTGTTTAAAAAATATAGGCAGAGACTCCTTGGAAGAAATGCCGACAGGCTGTGGGCACCTACTTCAGGTTCACTGGAGCCCCATTCAGCCCAGGACTTCTCATTTCAGCTGCAATTAAAGATTAAACTCGGGATACTTACGAGGCAACAGACCTGTTTGTGTTCCTGTTCCCTCACCACCCTGTTCCCAGAGTAAAACCCTGAGAGAGCTCCCAGAAACCACAGGTACAGCTTCAACAGCCCGTTAAAATGTACAAAATAAACCTGCCTGAGCTATTAAGATGTTTTTGATGTTGAAGATCACTGGGTGCATGGAAGTTAACAGATAGCCCTGAGCTGTCCTCAGCCAGAACAGCCAGAAGAAACCCTGGAGCAAGGCATTTTTGGCTATAAGAGGCACCGAGGTCCATGGCAGGAAGGACTGTGGGAAGCTGGCTGAGAAAACTGGTGCTGGGAAGCTCTCAGCTCCTCCAGGATCAGCCTTAATCTTCAGGAAGCTCTGTCAGAGCACTGTGTTGGCTCGGGGCACCTCAGGCAAGAGGGATGCCCCAAAGTGGTGTTGGATGCTGATGCTGGGGAGAGGGAGGCCCGAAGCCCCAGCCAGCCCCGCTCTGAGGGACAGGGTGGGATCCTCCTTCCGCAGGAAATGCAACTTTTCTCTAAGAGGAGCCCTTCCCAAAAGGGCTGCAGAAGCCAGCCTGCTTTTTGTTCTCAGTAATCACTTTACCAATATTTCAAAGGCATTATGTAACTGAAACAGTGTAAAGTTATTGCTACCGACATTGTCAATAAATCATTAACCTTTCTTAACAGGAACAGCACGACTGTTCATGTCATGGCTGTCTCATTCACTTTCAAATCAAAGCTTTCAAATTAAATATTCATTTAATATTAAAATATTAATGCAGTCCCACTGTTTCTGTAATATTAATTTCTTATGGCATTTCCAGGCAAATGCATATATTATAAACTTCTTCTCCCACAGGAGATCCCTCAGCCTTCCCTTTCCTTCTTTCAGCATTATCCTGATCCCAGGCCAGGAAGGGACTTTGAGAGAAGGAGGGGCTGCCTGATGAAGGGGAAGCAAGGTGGATAATTTAACTTCAAGTACCCCATTCCTCCCCTCCCACACAAGCTCCCCACCCTTAGATCAGGATATCGAAGGCTGCCATTATATCTCCCGCCTCCAGAATGAGTCATTCATACATTCAGCAATTCCTGTTGGAAAAACAGTGAATGCCTCTGTCACCAGAGCCCATTACAGAAATTAAACTTCGCAAATCATCAGGGAGGGGCAAGATTTGAAGCATTTCAAGGCGCACTCCTGGTCTCCCCAGGCTCGGCAGGAGCAGGATTGATTTGACAATAAGCTTTTACAGCCTTAATGCCTATGGTAGCAGCACACACACACACCCCCGGGTGGGAAGCAGGTCAGAGGAACACAGTGCTGCTCTCCTGGATATTTTCTTCCCTTTCTTTTTTTTGGTTTTTTGTTGTTTTTGTTTGTTTGTTTGTTTTTGGGGGGTTTTTTGTTTGTTTTGGGGTTTTTTGTTGGTTTTTTTGTTGTTGTTGTGGTTATTTTTGGGGTTTTTTCCCCCAGTGGTTCATCTCAGGCAAAATGACACTGAATGGAAATCCACAGAGGCTCTTCCATGGCTGTACCACGGCTCACACGAAGGCTCGCACGAAGAGCACCCCTCGTCCATCTGGCTCCTGCTGGGTGTCCCTGATGAGGCTCCCCAGAGGCCCCGAGCTGGCAGGGAACCTGTGGCACCCCAAGGAAAGCTTGGGGCTGTCCAGGGTTTCGCTCTGTAGGAAATAATTCTGCTTGGGAGGATCCAAAGGAAAAGTTAAGAATATTCACCGCCAATTTGTCAGAACAAAACTCCTCTCAGAAGAGCTGATTTTCTGCACAAGTTGTGCTGGTTTGGGCTGGAGGGGAGTTAATTTTCCTCATAGTAGCTTGTGTGGGGCTGTGTTTTGGATATGTGCTAGAAACAGCGTCAATAACTCAGGGAAAACTTTTTTATTTGCTATCTCTGAGCAGCAATTACCCAGAAAGGCCTTTTTACACTTTTTTCCACAGAGGCTTTTTCTGCCTCTCACCCCCCAAGTGGAAAGACTGGGGGTGCACAAGGAGCTGGGGGGACACACCCCAAGGCACATCCCACAGCACGTGGCCTCATGCTCGGCATAAAGCTGGGGCAGAAGGAGGAAGAGGGGAACACTCAGAGTGATGGTGTTTGTCTTCCCCTTATACACCCCAGGGGTCTGCCGTCCTGGGAATGCTGAACCCCTGCCTGGGATGGGAATGAATTCCTTGCTTTGCTTTGCTTGTCTGCGTGGCTTTTGCTTTGCCTATTAACTGTCTGTGTCTCAGCACACGAGTTCTCCCACTTTTCCCGTTCTCCCCCCAGTCCCAGCACGGGGCTGGGAGGGAGCGGCTGTGTGGGGCCGGGTTGCCGGCTGGGGTTAAACCACAACAGTTTACTATAATTACTTTTGCTGCCTGGAGCTTCCTTATCCCTCCTCCTGAGACCATTAAACCTACGCTGCTCTTCTTCAGAGCACGGAAGAAAAGCTCTTCAGCCTTCAGTTTCCTTGGTATTTTCTCTCACTGTTTCCTTCCCCGCTCATGAGACGTCCTGGGGTTTGTTTGGGGATTTGGGTTGGTTGGTTGAGAGGGTTGTGTTGCTTTTTTAAACCGAGTATATAAACTCTGCATAAAAATTCATTCACTTGCATTCTTCAGGAGAAGGGAAATTATTTCTTGTCTCAATTTGCCTATGGCCCCCCGTCTCTACATCGTTTCATGGCCTGTGGGGTCTCCAAGACAGGGGTAGCATTATCAAGGCTCCACGCCAGCTTCTAACAGGAGTAGACACAGGTTGCAACTGAAATACCCTGCTGGATTTCAGATTAGTTGTTGGTTGCTGACTTTAAAATGAGGGGAGATTCATAGAATCCTACAATAGTTTGGGTTGGAAGGGACCTTAAAGACCATCTAATTCCAACCCCTCTGCCATGGGCAGGGACACCTCCCACTGTCCCAGGTTGCTCCAAGCCCTGTCCAGCCTGGCCTTGGACACTGCCAGGGATCCAGGGGCAGCCACAGCTTCTCTGGGCACCCTGTGCCAGGGCCTCC
Organism: Lycocorax pyrrhopterus obiensis; assembly: GCA_014706295.1. Classification (NCBI taxonomy): domain Eukaryota; kingdom Metazoa; phylum Chordata; class Aves; order Passeriformes; family Paradisaeidae; genus Lycocorax; species Lycocorax pyrrhopterus. The sequence continues at coordinate 2,949,379 of JACSVZ010000019.1, read as the reverse complement.
CCACCCTCATAGGGAAGAAAAAATTCCTTATTCAATAAGAAGAGCAGGAGGTGCCGTGATGGAGGTTCCACATCTGTGTCTCCTTCCAATCCTGCTACATGCCAAGGCTTTGTGTCTGGATATTCCTGGCCTGAGTGCTCAATGGGATTACAAGAGCCACTTTCTCAGTTTATTCTGAATACAAGAAAATCTCTTTGCTCAAAAAAGTGTTCCTGCCTTTCTTTGAGGTTTGTCATCAGAAGACACATAGCAGAAGGCATTTCATCGCTTAGGATTAAACCCACAAAGCACTATCTTTGACAGTGCTAACTTTGGGTATTCTTATCTCTGAGAGAAGAGTCTGGAAGCTTGGTCCACCTGAGGGTTCTTCTGCTTATCAATCTTTTTTTCCATGTAAATCCCATTCAGAGGTCATCTTTGGAAACTGCATTCCTGGTACAGAAACTAGTGGCATGACCAATAAACTTAATATTGGAATTGTGTATTCTTCAATTCCCATGAATCACATCCTGTTCTGAGCCATCAGCTCAGAAGAAGCAGAGAAACCCCCCAGTTCAGTCAGGAAATACCTCTCCCAGCCACCCTCCCTTCTCTCACAGCCCTGCCCCTCTCCTTCCCCTCTCAGCAGCCACCAACCACTAACCCCATCCTTCTCCACTCCTGCCAAAAATGGTTCTTCCACATCCAACCTCAACTCTAACATTCACCTCTCCTCTTCTTTCCCGTTCTCTATTTGCCTCCAACTCCTGTATTGTCCAACTCCTCCACATTCATTTTCCTTCTCCCACTACTCTCACTTTCCGTTCTACTCCCCTCATCCTTCCCACTCATAAGTGGTACCTGTCCTTCTTTAGATACCACTTTGCCCTTTCTCCCTCCAAATCAGCATCCAGCCCCTGGAAGCACTCCCTTCCTATTTTACCTTCTCCCTGTAAAATTTTTCCTGACTTTTTTTCCTTCTTTTTTTTTTTTTTTTAAAGGATGCTCCATAAAAATAAACTATCTTCTTTTTTGAAAGTCCCTGTGACCATTAAACCACCACACTCAGCAGTGAGTTTTTACAGCTCCTCATAAAGCCTCCTGCAGTCCCATTATCATTGACTGAGGGAATAAAACATAGTTCAAAAATAATCCCAACTATCTCCCATTACTGATTCCCTCCTGTGCTTCTTAACCAGATAAAAAAGAAATCAACATATTAGAAGCACTCTGTCCCCAAATTTCAGAGCAGTGCCCAAAGGGGACAGGGAAAGGGAGAACAGAGCCTGCAGGACAACTCCTGAATCCACCATGGTGATTATCAGTCCTTGCCCAACACAGGCAGCAGATAAAACACTCCCAACCACTTCCCTTGTCGTGCACCACAGAGGTGTCCAGTCAAACCTCTGCCTCCCACCAGGACACCTTGGAGTGTGTCCGATCCGTTCTTTCATCAGAGATCATGGAGGGGAAGGGACTCAAGAAACTGCAAAGGAGAGAAAGCACAGGAGCAGCTTCAGGCACAGAGGACAATGCTGGAACAGGCCCAGGCTTGGCTTCGGGAGCGGGTGGCCAAAGGCAGCGCTCCATGGATGTGTTTTGGGATGGGCGAGCAGGAGGAAGTGACACAAACACGAAGGGTGAGTCAGAGCCACACCTCACAAGGAGCTGTCCCCAACCTCTGCGACTGCTCTGGCCTTAGCAGGAGTTTTCTGGGTTGCGGCCAACGAAAGGATTGCTGTGAAGGGTATTAGGTGTAACAGGATGTTTTCCCAGAAAGGGCTAAAGGCAGAAGTTATGTCATTGCTTTGACTTCCTTTCTTCCACACCTCCACCAGGGATGAAAATGGATCCCAAGGTGGGAAAAAACTTTGAACCTGCCGTCAGCAACTGACTCTCGCTCTTTTTGAACAAGTTATTTAGGAGTACTAATAATTGCATTAGGGATGAGCGCATTTCCCGGCTCTCCAGCTCTCTCTCCTCCCCCAGTGCTGATGTTCCAAATAGACTGTTAGAGAGTTATACCATTACTAGATTAAAAGGATGTCACAGGCAGCTTTGATGATAAATTCAAGTGATTATATTAACTGAAAAAAACCCTCTTTAAAATAATGATGTTGGCTTTATAACATTATTCTCTGCAGTTGTGGCAGAGAGCAGGAGGGTGTTAGACCCATATCAGAAGGTGGGTAACGCCAGCCCAAAGTTTCTCTTAGAATCACAGAACCATTAACGTTGGAAAAGACCTCCAAGATCAAGTCCAAACTTAGACCAAACACTCTCTTGCCCACTAAACCATATCCCAAAGTGCCACATCCACTTCATTTTTGAACACTTCCAAGGGTGGTGACTCCACCACTTCCCAGGGCAGCCTTTTCCAATGTTTAACCATTCTTCCAGTGAAGAAAATTTTCCTAATATCCAACCTGAACCTCCCATGGTGCAACTTGAGGCCATTCCCTTTTGTCGTATCACTAGTTGCCTGGGAGAATACTGATTAAAGGTAAGCAAAAAGTGTAATCTTTAATCAATTTGTCACTTCTCAGCGATTTCTCTGCGAAGGTAAAATGCATCCCCTCTCTGCAAAGTGTATTTTAACAATAAATATGATGGGCAGACACCATTTTGAGCAGGAACATTTCTGCCCAACACTTGGGAGTGAGGGGCTGTTCCCTACCTTTGCTCTTAGTTTGCTTACCCTTACTTGAGAATAAGGACATTTTCCTTAGATCACTTACAAGCCCCCAGAAGTTCAGAATTTTTGAAGGACCATCCCCAAAATTCAGATGTTTTGCTGCCCCTGCTATAGGCTCTCCACAATTCTTCAAAATTCAAAGGAGAGCAGAAAACCTTTCCTAAGATTTATGTCCTGCACCTGGTTGAACTCTGACATCATCAAAACAGCCCCTGACGTTTTGACATTCCGAGTGCTGTGAAGCCAGGAATTGCACTGGTTTTAGAAGCTGAAACTTTCTGCAAGGGTAAGGTGAATCCCCTCTAAAACACAAAGTAATTTGAAGCAAAGATTCGGGAGAAAAGTTAAATTTCCTTTCTCCAAACTTGTATCACCTATCCTTAGCTGGCAGCCTGCAAGAAAGACAAGTTTAGACCTTCCTCCCGTGCTCTGTGTCAGCTCAGTGTAGGTTAGGGATGCTGATGATCCACACGAAGCTGCCATGGCAGAGCTGTAAGAGGTATTGCAGCAATGAGTGGCTACTCCCCAAGAGAAAGTAGTGAATGGTGAGCTATCAACAAATATCAGCAGAGATTTTTACAATATTGCTTAGGAAGATTGCATTTTATGGCCAGGTAATGCCAAATGTCTATTTGCATCAGAGCCTGACACTTCCCAGAGTGGACAACGTCACAGTCCTCAAGACTCTCCATTTTCCATTTTTTCAGTTTTTTGCCTCATCATGGTTTAAAAGCCCAGCCATCTGTTGCAATTACAGCACTGAATTTCACCACCACAGATGGGAGAAAATTCAGAAGGCTGCAGAGTCAAGATTTCAGCGATTAGGGAATCCCTGAATTATGCTTGACCAAAATCTGCTCCCCACACTACAGCGACATCACCAACGCTACAGTCACATGCTCTGTTACCACGTCGTCCTTAGGGCTGCCCCACTCCCTGTACAGACCCCTGCTCCAGGAGTGGGCTGCAGAGAAAATGAAGCTGCTTTTGGCACGTGAACACGGACAGGAGGCTCTTCCTCTGCCATGCACTGATAATTCAGGAGCAGGGGCTCCAAAACCAGGCAACAATGCACAGTTGGAGGATTAGCTGCAGATTTAGGATGAGAGAGATGCACATCACAAGACTGAGGCCCCCACATCCTACTAACAAATGTCAAGTATTTTTGTGTGGATGTTTGAGAGTTTCACATTCAAACAGCTGTGAGTTTGTTTGGGCTTTTTTTTTAATGGGTAATACAAAATAATTTCCTCCCAATTTGTTCCTGGAAAGAGAAGATGACTTTGGCTCAAATGTTTAAAGAGATGAACCAGAAGGAAAAATTTCAGCCTGCATGAGTAACTGAAAAAAAGTCATAGTTTTATATTGACAGCACTAGAAAATCATAACCTTGGCCATTGTCCTGCACCTGGCCTGTGCTCAGAAGCAGCTACACCTGAGAGCATTTGTTTTTTATGTTGTTTTGGGGTTTTGCTTTGGTTTTGTGGGGAATTTTAAGCTGTAAGTGGAATTCTGGACAATTCACAATTCCTCTTGAAGCTATATAATATTAAACTAATAGTTCAGGCCAAAAGAGATGAAAATTAAGAGAAAACAAAAGCTTTTGAAAGAGTCCCAGTATTTCAGTTCCAACTTTTCACAGCGATGGGAATCAGTTTTTCACTCCATGTGAAGTTTGGAGACCAAATTTACCTCCATTTATGTTTATAGCACTGAACACTTACATTCAATGCTTTATTTGGAGCTACACAAAAATTGCTGTCTAACCTCATGCCCTCCATATCTTGAGGGAGAGGCACTTCGCGAGATGGCAAGGACAAGAGGCCATTGCATCAAATATTAGCAGAGCTCTTCCGCAGGCTGAAATCTTTTCAAGATCTACAGGAGCCTCTAACATGTTTTTGGACACATGTTAGAAAGAGGGAAATATTTCCAAGACTCTGGTTATCTGAGGCTCTGCTTTCCCTCTTTGGGTGTGGTTTGGAAGATGCTTTCCAGAGGCATCCTCCTCAATCCTGCAGTCACTGCTGTCTGCATTAACACCTCTGTATTTGGCTAAATTGCTGGTCCAAGGTACTTTCTGGAAGTTAGTTTTCCACTCCTGACTTCCACAGTGGAAGGTGTCCCTGCCCATGGCAGGGGCTGGAATTAGATGATCTTTAAGGTCCCTTCCAACCCAAACCATTCCATGACTTGCAGCACTGACTGTTCTCTGCAAGGGCATTTTGGTTCTGGGGAGCTTCCAGGAGACTGGGGAAAAGATGTTCATTAAAAACATGTCAATGTGGTGTTTGGCCTGTCCTTGGAGCAGCCCAGAAGTCTTTTATTTCAGGGGTAGCTTCTTGTCTTCCAAAAGCTACATCAGAAGTTATTTCATTTTTTTTCTCTCTGGGAGGGTAGAAATTTCCCAAATTCATTGAATATCTCCATCATCCTGATTCTAATTTGAGCTATTTATTAACAAAGGCAACTGTCACCTTGCAGAAGAGAGCTCAGCGCCAGACTCAGGGAGGATGCTCCTTCCCTTTGCCACGCAGGAAGCACTGGTCAGATTGTGCTCCACTATCAATGCACTCAGTCTCTTTTTCAGGACAAACTATAAAATTTTCCAGCAAGTGCACTTATAATAAGTTTGTTTGCCAAGTGGAGTGGTGTTGCCTCCCTCCTTGATTATGGTGATATAAAAGTGTTTTTGTTTGAAATGAAAAACCAAATGGAAGAGATTGCCCAGCCTTCCAACCCTCACAGGCACCTTTGTTAGGAGGTTTATCACTCAGCAAGGGTGAGGGGGAGGAAATAACTTTTTTGGATGCCCCTTGTTAAGCTATGGACAGCTGATCATGATACAAGAAAATCCACAATGAATTATTTCTGAAAATATTTTACAAAAGTGCCACAATGGTATGCAAGTCAGAAAAGAGCTCTAGGCCAAATCCCTAGAAAACATAAATCGATTTATACTGGAGAAAATGCCCCTTTGTCTGTAGCTCACAGAATTATTCACGCCAAATCATTTCATGGAGAAGTTTGGGCTTTTTTTCATGTTGCTGGACGAGTTACTTTGGGATAGTTTTGCTGGTTCCTGCATAAGAGGAACCTCATGATCACAGCCAGTCTCCACCCCGTATCCAGCCCAGCAAAAGGACCAGAAGGTTCATTCACGTGACAGGAAAACAGATGAGACCTAAGGTAAACCAAAGCCCTCTGCTTTTTATCCCAAAGCAAAAACGAGCCAAATACCTGCAACACAGTGTGACTTTTGGCATGGCAGCCCCCAGGGAATGGATTCCATGCTTCCCCACCAACTCTCCATCACCAGCCACGCATCCATTCCTACCTGTCACCTTCTGCTAGATCCATGCCCAAAAAGTGTGTGTGTGCCCATGGAATGCCGTGGGCACCTCGCTTCTGGGAGTTTAGATGGAACAACCCCATTTCACTGGGGGTTAAAAGAAAGCACTACCTACTTCTCTCATCTGAGTCTGTAAGGAACACTCAGAGTGGGGTTTCTTATCTCCCAAACATTCCGAGGCCTGGCCTGAAGGACGTGGGCTCCGTCTCCTTGAAATAGCACACAGCGTATTACATCAGGCTCGCGCCTGTCCCAGGCTGAACTACAGAGTAACTGGAGAATGGAAAAATGCTGCCAGTGCCCAAGTTGCCTGTTGCCACCTCCCACTGTAAGCTCCTTATCTGCGAAATGCCTCGTGAATCGCATGGCAGAGTTTCAACTGATGAGCCACTGCCCCTTCTGGTGCCCGTCCTGCCCAAAACTGCCCCCAACCGCATCAGAGCTGAGCCCAGGCAGGACAGTCCTGACCCCACAACCCCGTAGGAGGAGGGACAGGGTGAAGGGACAGCTCTGTGCAGGAGAATTGCCCTTTCTGGGCTTTCGTAGCTTTGCGTGTAACGCACCAGGATTCTGATAAGGAGGGAGGGGGAATGGCTATTTTGCCATCAGATGGAATAAAATTAGCTTAGGTGAGTAAGGGTGTCTGGCTGGCAGGCAGCCTATTTCAAATACAGCCCAGTGAGCTCAGCTCCACGGCCAAGAAAACAGTGGGATTTGTATTTTAAAGTGCTTCGTTAGATCAAGTGCTCGTAGCCAAAGCCGAGAGAAGTCGGAGGGGGAGGAATGGGGTGGTGGCAGCTGGGAGTCTGGCAGCTGTGTGATCTCTGGGGGCTACAAATGAACATGTAAATTTCTATATTAAGCAGCAAAAGCATCTATTAGAGTAAAATTGCTCCAGCTTAATTGTTAGATAGGCATGTTTGTTAAAATACAATTTAGGCAAGATCGTATCGTTCTTCCTCACTCAGGAGCGTATTCTCGATAACGTCGTTTGTCAGCAACTGCCTATTATGTTAAATAGCTGAGGAATTGCTGGATATCTTTCTGCTTAGATAATAACATTAAAGTTTCTTGAAGCATTTTAGAAGTCTGACTAATCTTGCTGTCTCTCTATTTTATTTTTCTAAAGTGAATTTAGTGCTGGTGAAAGGTTCCAGATTGACAGCCCTGGAGACAGGAGCTGATTGCTTATCCACATAATAGGTACAGTCCAGACAGCTGCAGTGCACGCACGGCTCCCTCCCAGCCACAGGCTCCGGTTCCTGCACCTTGCAGAGTCATTTTGAACACTGGAGAGTGGCTTCAAGGCACTGCTGGATGGGTGATGGTGGTGGGTGCTCACACAGGGCATCCATGGTTTTGTCAGGTTAATCTTCTTGGGTTTCCTTTGCAGACAGTTATTTATATATATGTATATATTTATATAATGATTCACCTTCCAGAAAAGCCAGCAGGAGCCTAACTTTGTCTTATCCATCTCCTTTTGACCACTGAGGGAGTCTTGAGACCTCAGGCTCACAAAGCCCTGTCTACGTGGCTCACTCAGACTCCCAGGGAGTCTCTGTGGCTCACTGACCATCTGGGGACTGACAACTTTTGTGCCTTTCACCACTTGCAAGCAAACAGCCACGACCTCAAACCAGTCTTGAAGCCCAGGCCTTGAGAAACACCTGCAGCTGAGAATGGGCAAAGGCACGGAAAACAGTTTTTGGTCGAAACTGCCTAGTAGTTGGAAAAGAGTCTTTGGTTAAAGCTGCCTAAAAGTGCAACAACCGCAGCCAGACAAATGACAGGGGATTTGTTTGCTTCTGACACATCCAGAGCTGAAACCACCTGGATGCCCGGACAATCATCTGCTGGCAACAACGTTCAGACAGCAACAACCCAGGATGCCTTTGAATGACAAACTGGTTACAGGAAACCTAATGGTATGTGCCGCTAAAGCCGTCCAAGTCCCTGACTCACAACTTCTCTCCCCATTCAGCTCTCATTCCTGGGCATTCCCGCATACTGAAAGATGGATGCATTCATGAGAACAATATCACCCTGCAGGAGACACCACAGCTTGTGGGAAAGTACTTGGTTAAGGGTGAAAGGTAGAAAAGGCATTTCTGGAAAATGCACTGAGCTAGGAAAGTCCTCTTTACAAATTGCCCTGACACATTTTCTCCTGCTGGCAGCACTGGAAGGTCTACTTTGGTAAATCCCACTCCATCATGCAATCAGTTAGAGCAAATCCATGCAGAGCCTGCAGCAAACAGGCTAAGAAGGCAGCACATCTAAGCAAATTGGGTGGATCTGGATGCTATTTCAACTAAATGAGGGGAATTTTTCATTTTGCTGTCATTCCTGTTCTCATTTGTAGAAATGTTTTCTTTCTTCGGATAGCAGCATGGCAAGCAAAGGGGTGATGAACTGAACCAGGCTATGGCTTCTTCACAGAGGACAAGGCTTTCCTCTCTCCAGCCAGCTGCCTCCAAGTATCTACATCCAAGCTCAGTGTTAGCAAGTAATTTCTGTAATGAATTAGGGCAGTTTCCGGCATCAAATCCTTGTGACAGCCAGGGTGAAAAGCAGTCCTAGGGAAAGCCATGCTAGATAAATGACCTTTACTCAACAATTCTTAGGTTGCTCTTGAGAAACTGCAATTGTTGGAGGAGGGAGGAGGGAGGAGGATAAACCACAAGCCTCAACAAGGAGAAAGGGTTTACGCAACAGTTCCTTGTTTTCCAAAATCTCCCCAAACATTGCAGTGGCAAAGTCTATACTTTCATTGCATACTCTTTTGGCTCTCAGAGGGGGGATATCTACATCCCAGTCTTGTAAAGGTGCATGTACATTCTGAATGTGTACCTTATGATTGCTGCTTCTTGCAGCTACTCCCAGAGTGCAGAGCTTTGTTTACACACAAAAGCCTTTACAGAATTGGGGGTTTGTGTTCTTCGGTGCTTATTCAAATGCAATCAGACATTATCAGTTTCATTTCCTACCACTGGAACATTACAATTGCAAATAATTTCTCTTTCATCCCAAATATTGACTATTTCAAGGCACAGAGTGAAATTGCAAACATTGGAGTTATAACGCTAAAGAGCACGCACATCATAAGAGCAATGAGCTGAGCTCAATCCAGCCCCAAAATTGATTTGGCTTCCACACTTTTGCAAATTAAGTTACGTATTTCCATGCTCAAGTGAAAAAACCAACATGTAACTTTAATGCTTAATATTTAAACAAAGTGCTCAATGTTTACACATTAAGTTCTTTTTTCTTTTTCTAAATTTAAGCATTTGCCTAAGTTAGACAGAAAATAGTAAGAGGTGAACCTCAAACCATTGGAAGGTTTGGTCCAGTTCAGAAGCTTATCCAAACCCCTTCTGTGTTTGAAAAACATTGGCTTGAAAACTTGCAAGAACATGAGTCATCTGGATGTCACTCTGACTTATTATAGACCATCAAACTTTGAGAGATGGTCCTCAAGTTCTTTCTGATCACCAGTTTGGCTATTGCTTTCAAGTTTAATGATGCTGAGTCACACCAATGATAAAATCTTCTAGAAAACCACTTTCGTCTGTCGGCAGAGCCACAGCCAAATGAGGTCTGTCTGAGCCATGCCCCGGTTTGCTCCCATCTCAGCCTATTCCAGTCCACCCTGGAACATTCCCCAAGGCCGTGGCTGATGCAGACGTGATACAAAATTAATAGATCTGCATTGGACTCCCCAGTCCTGCTGTCACCAAGGGTATTCCAGAAAGGCCCTAAGATTTCACCTGCAGCACCTCTCTGTCAGTTCAGTTTATGTTAAGAGCCATAGAAAAAAAACATCAAATCAAACCTTGTGGCTGATGCAAGATGTAGACGTGAGAGAGTTACATAAAGTGATGAACAACTACATTCACCCCAACTACACCCCAGGGCTCTGCAGCGCACCATGAGAACAGTTTTTCTCCAAACTGAATGTGTGTCCACTCTGAGGAGAAACCTTCATGGTCTTATCTCCAGAGACTGTCCAAAAACATCACGTGGATCTCTTGTTCTGTTAAAACTCACCAGTAACCCACCAGGCTGAGGCATCCCATCTCTCTTTTTCTGTTTATTGTAGGATGACGCGATCCACCGCGAAAATCACAGCAGCCCTCGTACACCAATAAACAATTGAAATATTCTTAGCTCAGTGGTTTAGGAATAATAACCATTCTTATCACTGAGAGATAAAGGAAGACAAGAAAAGATAATAAGAGGATAACCAGGGTTTCTGGAGCCCAAGCAAAGCTTGATACCACTCAAAGTTTCAGTTAATTCTTGCTCTTCTTATGCTTTAGTCTAAGTGAAAATAAACCTGAGTGCCACTGAGTTCATAAAAACCAAAACCATCAGAGAAGAGGATGTTTTGCAGAGGACAGTAAAGCCTGTTTCTTAAAGAAAAAACAGCAAAAAAAAAAATCCTGTTTATGCTCCTTAAAGACTGCATTCAAGTCCACCGATGTTAACAGAACCTTCACTGACTTTATCATCCTTTCCATCAAAATTTTCCTTCATGGAATTACCTAATTGGCACCCAGGCCAGCCTCACCTCCTGCTGCTCTTCATTTTAGGGGAGAAGATTCCTTCCACTGGCAGACCACTGGGTTACTTAGACATGGGGAATCAGCTGGGGGTGACAATCACCATGGTGGGAATTTGCCCTTAGATATTTCTGCTTGCAATTATCTCATTCCAAACAGAGACAGAAAAGACCAACAGAGAGAGCCAGAATGAAAAATAATAAATAAATTAGTGCCTTTAAGTAATGGCAGTAACTTAAACCAAAATTATTCATCACCTGTGATGCTCCTCCAGGAATTTCTGGACTCGTTCCTCTAACAACTTCAGAGAAGAAACCCGGGCTGTGAAAGGACCAAAGCTGTGTCCTCTGATGGCGACATCACAGAGATCAAATTCAATTAAGGGAACCCAAAAACCCCCTATTTTTATTCCTGCAACCTCTGGCAAATTTTATTTCTGTGACTTGAGGTGATTATTTTTCCCTTTTGATACCATTTTCAGTGCGTGCCCTTCATCTCCCCTGTGGAGCCAGCCCAAATGTCACCGAGACTATTAATGGTGTGTACTTAACACACATACTTACAGTATGTTCATTCTCTGGGAGACCAAACATTATTGAAAGGTTACAGCATTTATTTTGATGTGTGTCTGTTTAACCAATTCTAGCAAATGTTACACAAACACAAAATGGGTTTTCCTTCTCTGTTCCTCACAAGCCACCCTGAACCAGAGGTTTGCAAACAGAAATCCTCCCTCAAATCAATGAGGAATTAATAAAAACCCGATGCCACGCTATAGCACGTGGAGATATTTTGAATATACAGCAAACAGATATGTAAAAGAGAAAGAAACATTTCAGCCTTGCTCCCTGGAGCCCTACTAAAGCCCCTTTCCAGCTTCAAGTCCACCAGTTTCTATCAACTTCTGGCTGATTTCAGGGACAACCTCTCCAGCAGTCACAGGATATAAGGAAGAATTGGTAGGTTTGTTCCTCACTGTCTTGATTCTCATTTAATGGAGGAGATTTGGATGGACATCTTGTGATTCCTAAAGATTTCCTGTTCCCATTGGGGCTGGACACAACAGTTGATAACATAGCTCTTTATGTGGCCAAGTCCTAGCAAGGAACAAAACATGGAGAAAACACTAAAAACACTTTAAACCACTGGTGAAAATTTAAATTGTTGATTGTCCCAGCTGCAGTTTAGAGAGGATCCATCTTTAACAGTTGCCACTGCTCTGCAAAAGTGGGATTAATAATCCCCACTGCAGCTACTAACAGCTCTATTGACTCTTATGTGTTATTTCGAGAGAGACCTTTAGAGAGAAAAACCAAAAAACCACAAACAAACCCAACCGAGTATTTTCCCCCTCCTTACCTCAAACTCTGCATAAAGACACAAAGATTTAGTGCAAGGGAAACCCCACCTCACACCTCATCTGACTGCAAAGAGAGGCGAGGGCATGTGAGGCCAGGGCAGAGTCAGGTGGTTGTGTTTATCATGTGCTTGTTCCACCTTGTTTCACTGTACCTCAGGGGCTGCTCCTGGGGAATACATCCAATGCCATCACAGCAGAGAGCTCACATAAACACTGCTCACACGAAACCAGAATCAGAAAGCAGCAGCAGCAGCAGCTAATAGTCAGAATATCAGGAGAGCTAATGAATAGGTTCCCTCAGTGTAGAACCCCAGCCCAAAAATGCGACTTTCCACTGCCAGTCATCAATTAAATTCAGTGTCTTTTCTTTATGCTGGAACGAGTTGGGCTGACTGGACTCCTTAATCAAAAGGTCAAATGTGAAAATAAAATAAGGAAAACCAGGCTGCCCTTTCCCACTGCTCTGACACCTCATCCTTGGACTCTAAACTTCTCTTTTTCTCAGCAAGTCTTCTCCCAGCAACCCTCTGCTCACCCCCTGCTTCTTACCTTCCTTCCAGGTGCCAGCCAGCACAGACAGCTGCCCAGGCACTCCCAGACCTGGAGAAGCTGGAGCAGCAAGGAGACTTGCTGCTGCAGGCAACTAGGAAGGGTGTCAGAGACCTCAGGGCTGCCTCTAATTGCTCCCAGAGAGCCCTGTAATCCTACCTGTGCCTTCTCCAGAGGGATCACAGCTATGTCCTCGGTGATGTTACCAGGTAAAGGAGGAGCTTGGAGTAGAAGTAGTGTGAAAGAGCAGCTGGTTCTCCATCTCAGCCACTCTTCCAGCTCCTCAAAGTGTCCTTGAGTTCACATCCATCATGTCCCAGCCCTCCCAGTAAGCCAGACTGGGAAGCTCTCAGTGTGCTGCCTCCAGCCAAGCAGCCTTGGAGGAGGAAAGAGAAGAGACTGTCCTCATCTGAACACAGAAATCCTTGGTCCTTGGGAGATGGCCTTGAAAGAAATGCCCTTCCCAGGGCAGACAGCCCAGAGATGCTCTGGAAGGGAGCTCAGCAGCTCCTGCACAAACAGCCACTGGTATTTTCCTACCACCAGGACTGCAGCCTGACAAAGAAGTAAATGAAACAGAAACCTGAGACTGGACATATCTCCATTCCTTGGCCAGTCCTCAGAGTAACAGAGAAGTTTCCACACTGTAGAAGAGGGTTACTGGGGCAGCAGTTTCCAGATGTTTTGCCATTGGCTTCACTTCCACCTGGAAGCATCATTTCATGTGAATTGTCCCAGATTTATGAGCACCTGTTGTGCCAGATCTGCTGTGAACACACCAACCTCCCCAGGGACCAGTCCACAGGGAGTTCACAGTGATCCTTTCTTATCATGGCATCCCATTCCCTGTTCACTCTGGACATGTGGGGCTGGACTTGTGGGGACACCCCCAGCATAAAGAAATGCCCTTCTCTCACCTCGAAAGAGGCATGAACCAGAAAAGCACAAAAACTTCAGCCCAGCTGGGAGAAACCAGGAACTATTCCCAAACACGACACCAAAGCTCCCACTGAAAGTTAAAAAGCAAATATTTTCAGAATTCATTTTTCAATTTCATGCCACCTCTCCACTAATTACTCGTGGCCAGGATCCTGCCTGCCAAGACGTTACAAAACGCCACCAACCAATGCTACAAGAGAAATCTTCAGGGGGAATTCTCACACAACAGCCCCACAGCCACAAGGAACAATGGAGACAGATACACTTGGAAAGAGCCACCCAGTGCACTTCATGGACACCTCTCCAAAGCAGGTCCCCAGCCCCTGGCATGCCCTCCCTCTCCTGTCCCCCCGTTTGCAGCGGGATGGGCCCTGGAGAGGCTGCGCTGCTCAGTCTGTAGAGCCCTTGGGGGTGTCAGAGCTGCTCAGGCAGAGGAATCAAACAGCTGCAGAGTTTCTGACCATCGCAGCACAACAACCCCAAGTCGATGCGCGGGGAGGAATGCGGAGACCTCGACGGTGCCTCTCAACACCCATCTGTTTTTTAGAGTCAACTGGCCTGAACTCCTCTGCAAGCTATTAGCTCTGAATGTCCAGTCGAGGGCTGTGTTCTCTGGGTGTGCTTTAATTCCAAAGTAAACTCTTTTGCCTCGAGAAACATGCAACACAATAAACTAATTTGAGTTGAGCTTAGTGTAATCTTTCTGGGCTTTTTGTTGTTTCGATCTGATCCCAGAAGTGGAAGTCTGGTTTAGGTATCGTGGTTTTGTTTTGTTTTGGGGTTGAGGGGTTTGGTTTTTTTTTTTTTTACTCTTTCTGGGATCTGCTCTCCACAAGCCAGATTCCTGGATTTGACAAGTTCTGTTTTATTCTACTTACACTGCCACCTGCACAGCAGAAAGAGATTTGAAAGGCTGACTTCTCTGTTGGTAAAAGCAACAACAAGCAAAGAGAGAGCTATGTTCAGGACAGGCTGAAAGGAATTCCAGCTTCCTTTCTCATATTAATTTACAGATAAGTCCTTCCCCATTCTCCTGTGCCCTATCCTCGTACCTGGCCAATGCTTTTCCTCCGTACAGTGCACTTAAATTGCTCTCTTGACACACAAGCTTTGTGTAATAATCTTTTTTTTTCACACTTATTAATTTTGCCACTGCCTGCAGACAACATGGCAGGGAGCACACAGGTACACAGGCTGCCTCAGGGCCCTGCCGTGCTGAGCAGCATCACCTCCGTGTCCTCTCTCCAGGCCAGGAAGACCCAGAGACCACAGCGATCCCATCAGGAGCCCGGTGATGTCATCTGATGTAATTTGCCCGATATTCAGACAAAACGAGGCCAAACTTTGCCGATGGTGAAGTGACTCATGTTGTACAGAGAGTCCTGTGCAGGGTCAGAGGGAGGTTCAGGAGCCCTGATTCAAAATCTCTTGCGTGGCTGACCAGACCACAGCTCAAACAGGAAGGGTGGGGAGCAGAAGCGACGGAGCAGAGAAGGAGGAGGTTCACTGCAGCCCAGACCCAGCAGCACCAGCCTGGGTTTTTAGGCGATAAGCCCAATGTACACACTTCTGCTGCAAATTTTAATTTTGGAAACCCAAAGGTCAGGGGATTGGAAGTTTTGCTCAGCTCCTACTGAGGCCTGCCAAGCACTGCTGTAACAACGCTGCTTTCTGAGGATGTTGCAGGCACGGTAACGCAAAAGGGAAACCAATATTAATAAAACAGAAACAAGGAATCCCTTCATATAAAAATAACAGCAAATAATGCACTGTAAATACAGAAGCTATTTGGTGAGGTGAGATCTGATGTTACAACTCAGCGGGATCCTCCAGTGCAGAACTCACAAAAGGTCTCAGGAAAAACAGGGCATTTCTGGACTTTTCATTATTTCCCAATCGTATCACTATTTAAAATAAGTCCATGAAATAAAAATCTAAAAAAGTGAAGCCCAACTGTTTCTAAACATAAGCAGGTCCTTCCCTTCAATCTGTGTACCCTTCCCACTCCCTCCAGGTTCCCTCCCTCCCTATTCAGATAAACCAAAGTGAATAAGCAGACCAGGATACAAGAGCAGAACAAAATGACTAAGACTCTGATGTGTAATAATATGTCTGCACTGTAACTAGACACAAACCTTTTAAAAATTCAAAATAGGTGACTCAAAGCTATGGAGAATTTTCCAAACACCAGATGGAACAAAGAACCCCACATTAAGATATTTTCAGTTAAGGCAATTACATTTAAATAAAGCTGCTTATTATTGTAATTGCAGAAAAGCTCTACAATTCAGCTTGGCTTTGATAAAGAGGCTCTGCCTGAGAAGCATCCAGGGCACGCTGCCTTGCTCCCAGTCACTCATCTTCACTCACTGGAGAATAGAGTCATAAAATGGTTTGGGTTGGAAGAGACCTTAAAGCCCATCCAGTGCCACCCCTGCCATGAGCAGGGACACCTTCCACTGTCCCAGGCTGCTCCAAGCCCCGTCCAGCCTGGCCTTGGACACTTCCAGGGATCCAGGGGCAGCCACAGCTTCTCTGGGCACCCTGTGCCAGGGCCTCCCCACCCTCCCAGGGATGAATTCCTTCCTAATATCTAACATCAATTTCCCCTCTTCCAGTTTGAAGCCATTACTCCTTGTCCTGTCACTGCAATTCCCAATATAAAGTCCCTCTCCAGGTTCCTTGTAGCCCCTTCAGAATAAGAACAAGACTGTTATTTCAAGCAACTGAAAATCAGATACTGTTGCAAAAGAGCTTTGATTTTGTACATAAATCACACCTCCTTGTGAATATTTTAGTGCTCTTTGGTCTGCAGAGAAGGAGTCGGTGCCAGCAGCCAGGAGGGGATAAGGACACTGTTGTGCTGCAGATACTGCATAAACCAGGAACTAAAATCATGACTCGTTAGTCTGAGCTCAGTGTAGGACTGAGACTCAGAACTTGAGTGCCAGACGAGCAGAATGCTGCACAGCTTGTACTGTATACACACCAAATCCCTCAGTCCCTCAGCGAGGCAGCTTCACGAACCAAATTCTTCTACAATTATCAACTTTCAGCTAAAGAATTCATAAGAAGGCCCACATCCACAAAATGCAGTGCAGAGAATAACTGTATTCAGTACCAGTTGATCAGATAGGCCCTAAAATACCTTTAAAAAAAAGAAGCAGTGTAATTGAATATTCAATCTACAGTTGACAAAAGATAACTCCACATCAAGGTACTCCTGGAACGCAAGAATGCCAAATATTCCGCTCCAGGCCTAATCCTGATTAGGTGCCTTGGGCTAAAAGGAAATACTTTTTATTTCTGTTACAAAACATGTATAAACAGAAGGCCTAGGTAATGCAATGTGAAAACCCCTGAGTAGGGAATCCAAGATTTACCCCATTAATCATGAATTACTAAGAAAAACAAAATATAGAATAGCTCGCTTTGTTTCCTTCGGTTTCTGAAACAAGCAGCAGCCACAAACACGTCGGTAGGGATGATAAACCAGCGGTGATGGTGTAGAAATCCCATCCAGTGTGTGCAGGGCTGATTGCTCATGGGGGTGGCTCACTGCCGAGCGGGAGGGCCGGGTTGCGCAATGACTCTGTGCCCAGGGAAGAATTCCCAGCACAGCCGTGTGCCCTCGGCAGGGCCGGAAGACGCCCGGCAGGAGCGTGGGGAGCTGTGGGTCTGCCCCAGCCTGGAATGGCTCCGGCAGCGAGCGGGGCCTCAGCTCCCCTCCTGGAGCTGGACAAGCATCCAGCTCACTTCTCTGCCAGCGCAGGTTTGTCCTTAAAGACATTTTCTAGGATTTTGTCCAGCTGCTTTAAAGAAGTTCTAAACAATGGGATTCCACCACCGCGCTGCAGCGGCTGCTTCGTAGCCCAGTGCCCTTTGCTTGTAAACTTTTCCCAATGACCAAAATTGTGTTTCTCCCCTACTTTACTCCTTTATTGACTGTCTCTCTCTGGCAAGGGCATGGCATAGAATGAAAATCCTTCAGGATTCACCTTGTTGGGATGGCAGCATTTTATCCTGTGGCGATGAGGTTTCTCTTTTAAGGAAATACTTACAGGATTTTGCTCCAGGAAAGCAGACATCCCTTGAACCTTTTATGATCTCAGGAGCCCTCATCAGCTCAACAGGTCTGGAAAAGGTTGCTGCAATTGCTCTATTCAGACCTACTCTACATCTTGCCCCCCTGATTTTAGGAACGGTTGGGAGCTTTTACCTCTCTTCCCTATATATCCATATCCCACAGGGACACTACACTCTCACCATGTACTTCTTGCTGCCTTTACTTCACAAAGCCTCCTTTGGCCATGCCATTCCCAAACTATTCTTTATTTTAAATCCTGCTCTGGATTTTGAGTTCACACCCACAAGGCCAGGGCACAGAGTGCAGCTTCCTCAGGCACTTTATCAAGCAGTTCTCACCACGAGGCTGTATGAATCCTCAAACCCTGACTGATAAATAATGCATTCCAGCAAAATATAAATCCATTTCCTCCTATTAGCTACAATTACAGCCTAAAATAGTAATGGAGGGATCGGGTTACTAAAGCAGCCACGCTTTCATTAAGAGCATTCACCATTCACGTCGCACTTGGAGCACAAATAGGATAATTTCACATTCACCTTTCCTTTGGTCATCGTCTCCCTCCACTTATTGGCACTGAGAGGTTTTACCCGGTTTGCTCCTGCACTGCTTCCAGATCCTCGTGGGGGCTAATGACTGAATCAAGCCTTCCTTTGCCTGGGTTATTTAATCCCACCAGGGCACAATAAATGGGAAATCCCCAGCTCTTTTTACAATATTTGTAGCACTGGGACGCTTTTACGACATTATTACAACTGGAGCATTGTTGTACCTTGAGATTTTTTAGAGACGTCTCACTACAAGGAATTTTCTCTTGATATTTGGCCTGAGTTTTACTTATTTTCCTTCCGCTGCCTACAGATTTGCTTCTGTTGGCTCAAATGAGACATTTCTGTTTCTCTCTAGTATTTATGTGTTTGAAGATAGTTATCATATACCTACTTAGTCATTTTAAATCAAATTTAACAATATTTAACTCTTCTAATCTTCTACTCATAAATCATCCCTCCCTGGTCTCCTTTGCCAATGTCAGGAATGTTTTCCTACAGTTCCAGAAGAGAAATATGCCCCTGTTACAAAACAGCTTATATCTGATTGCAGCAAGAAGAAAAAAAATCAATTCAGAAATTACAAGAAAAGGAAAGCCGAATATCCTCTGGCAGGTAAAATTCCCAGGAGCCCAGAGCCTCATGCCTTATGTTCCCTGCTTCAAAATCCTTAAAGAACCTCAGAACTAAGCACCGGCATCTCAAACTACCCAATAAGGCACCTAATCATTCATGTCACTTCTGACCCTTGCCACTTGAGATCAGGGCACTTCCTTCCTTGCACTTTGTTAAATGTGTTTTTAATCTGCTTAAATTGCATGAAAACATGGCACAGTGTGAATGGGCGCCCAGCCCAGGGGAATTTTTAAAGGCCTTATTACAAAGGTGGCTCTTTCCCTCTGGGTCAGTGAGATGGATTGGGCCACATCTTGCCTCGACCTTGCTTAGGGTCTGAGTGGAGGAAGGGATGAAAAGCCCCCAAATCCTTTGTTCACATTGCTGACCATGTGCTGCCTCCACCTACCCTGGGATTTGCTGTAGGATCTGGCTCTGTCCTGCCCCTGGCTCAAGGCCAGTGCTGCCCCAGGACACTGGGACTGCTGCTGTCCCTTCCACCAGGGTCCACAACACGGCTGGGAGGCAGAAATGCTTCTGCATTGCTCTGCCCGATGCTGGCCCGGCCATCCACGTACACCCACACCACACACTTGCCCACTGCTCCGTGGGGCCCTTCCCACCTTTCATCCTCACTTCTCTCCTGGGGTGGCAGGTTGGGAGCTGAGTTCCCAGGGCAATTATTCAGTAAAACAAACCACTTTATCCTTCCTTTTCCCCCCACCCCCTCCCTTTTTAAAGAGTTAATTCACTGGGTTTCCATCTGCCATCAGCCAAACATTGCAGTACAACTCTAAAGACAAAACAAGGGGTGTTTTTTTTTCTTAATACATTTCTCCCACTGTTCACTTGTTTATAGGACTCAGTCATTCTCATCGAGCCAAACCTGGCACGACTAACTCTGATCCCACGTTCAACAAAATCTCTGCTGTGTTTATATACCCAGGGGGACTTTTCAGAGGGGGAGAAAAGCACCTCTAGTATGTTAATTCCCAAGGACTCAACGATTAATGAACTAATCTTATTACACGTGCCGGGGGCGGAATCCTGGTAGATGAAACCTGAGCTAATGAATTAAAGCCCAAAAAACTCCTTTGGCTGCATAAACGTGCTTTTAATTTCAGCTAACCTTTCAATAATAATACTTCAGGATTTTTTTTCCATGATGCTTATACTTTCTGAAGATATGTGACTCCTCTTGGATACAAGCTCCTTTGTTATTTTATTTCTTGGAAATATTTAGCAACGTCCCAATAACTTTCTTGTTAAAAGTGTATTTGCCTTTCCTGTCCTGAAGGTTGTAGCTGAGTTTTCCTCTCTCTGTGGAAGGCCCTTGGCTTTTTACTGAATTTTTACTGCTGGAAGTAAACACAGAATAGGAGAAATGTTTGCCATATGTTGATATAATGGTCACATTGTGGGAGGGGAGCAGAGAGGAAGGCTGGGCCCCTGACATCATGGTAGAAGTGCCCTTTTTTCACAGTTAAAAGTAGGTAAATAAATTATGGTAAATAAAAACCAACTTGAACTTTCACTGAGGACTTCAAAGGAAACCTAAATACCATAAGATTACAGACGTTGAAAAAAGCTCAGTTAACATTCCACATGTTTAGAGACATTGGTCAGAAAGACACTCACGGTAGGAGCAAATTATGTTCACACAAGGACACCTAAAAAAAAAGTCACTTTTTCCTGTGAATACCTTAGATGTCATATTGGAGGAAACCCAGAGGGAGAGATCTTCAAAAATCATTCCTATCTCTCTATTTCTGTTCAGTTTAGATCCTTAGCAATCTTCTTTGATTCACTGCCTGATTGTTGTCTCTCAGAAAGCAGACAACACTCTCTTAACCCTTCTGTATATTCCCATCATAAATCATGATTGATCTAAGAACCTGTACCAGAATACGTTGATTAACCTGATGCCTTGGTCTCTATTTGAAACAGTTTGGAAATTTGCTTTGGGAGCATTGAAGAAATTTTGTTTTCTTACTACGCAATACAAGTGGTCAACGAATAATAAACACCAACAACCCTCTGCCTCAACTTCATCCGTCAAACAGACTGCCAAAGGATCAGGAAGTTTTCCTTGATTTTACCTTCCCTTGCTATTTTACACCAGGACATCAGTTCCCACTGGTGTGCCAGAAGCCAAAGCTCTGCTGCCTGTCTCGGACAGGGCAGTGGTGGGGAGGCCCTGCATCCCTGAACCCAGCAAACCCCACCACGGTGCAGCACAGCCACGCCAGGCCCAGCAGCTCCAGCAGCACTGAGGAAACCCCCGAATTCGATGTTCTCTGCCCTGCCACACACACATTTCTTTTTCCAGGCGCGCCACTACAAAACGTCACTTCTAACAATATTCGTCTGCTGCAGAAGGTTACAAATAACTCTTTCAGGTGGGACAGTGGCCACCCCAAGCCCGTCTCATGGGCACTGCGTGGGCAAACAGCAGTTTTTGTTGGCAGCCCCAAGGTCTGAGCCCCTCATGCCGGAAGGAGGATGTAGGGAAAAGTCAAAAGCCAGCGCAGGCTTTGGCAGGCTCGTGGCAGCCGACCTTCCCCCTGAGCCGTGCACACACATGGGTTTATTCCACATGCTGCCGTTCGCTATTTTGGCGATTTTTTCCCCCTAGACTCCCCCTCTGTCACCTCCATAAAATAATACATGAGTATGTGATACCTCAGAATTTGGACAGGGAGGTTGCGAGGCAGAAAAAAAAAGCTATTTTAAATTCTGTGGAAAAACAGGTTATAGATTCTATGTTTAAATAAAGGTTAGAACAATAAAACGGCCGGGTTTTTCCACAGTAACTCTCACCTCAGACAGCAAATGCTGAGTAACCGCTCAGCCCTCCTCGCCTGCTCCCTCCCGCGCCCCGGCCGTGGGGCTCCGGCTTCCCTCGTGTTTACTGAACGTCTGCAGCGATGGCGGGGCAAAGCCACAAGGCCGCTCTCTCTTGGAGCCCGTTCCACTTTGTCACCACGTTAGAAAAAACACAAAAAGGGGGAGGGAGGCAGGAGCAGCCAGCCAGAGCCCGGCCCTTCCACACGCCTCCAGGCGCGATGGGGCACGGCGGCGCTGCCGGCCAGGAGAGCGGCAAAGGATCCCTGTGGACACAAGAGGGGCACTGCCTATTTTTAGGCAGCTGGAGTTTCCACGAGGATTCCTAAATCTCTAGTTTCATTAGGGTGTGTGGGGCTTTTTTAAGAACAGGTCATTTAAAGTTGTGGTTGTGCCGTTCTACTTCTTTCCCTTCCACGGCGCAAAGCTCGGAATAGAAATAACAGACCGATTAAATCAACGTGCGAGCCCAGCGCAGGGCAGGGATAAGGCCTGGCCTAAAGGCTGAAACCAGGGTGAAGAACGAGGGTGACAGTGGGGTATGGCCTGGCACAGGGACAGGGTGGCAGTGGCCAGTGAGGAGTGGCCTGTGCAGTCCCTGGCCATGGCCGGTTGGTTCGGTGACGGACCCCTCCCTGCTCTGGGCTGTTTTTCCCAGGCTACAACAAAGTCAGATTTACCCATTCGAGCCAGTGACAGCCCAAACCTGACTGTTTCCCACATGCACATGATTTCTGTACGCTTTGAGATAAACAACATACATTAGGCCCAAGCTCTCACGCCAAGAACTGCAACGTTCTCACTGGGATCTCCCAGTTTTAAGGCTCACACAGCACTTACAACTGTCCAGTGATTTGGCTTGTCAGCTCACTGGCATAGCCACTTGTGCACATTACCCTCCCGACCCCAAAACAACAATTCCCCCCCTTTTATTTTTCATTCCCCCCTTCCTTGACGAGGCTAAACTGTCTACTTACCGTTCCCCACACAGCAGCAGCAGCTGGGAGCATCTGGCATGGGACATATGGAA
This sequence comes from Lycocorax pyrrhopterus obiensis, assembly GCA_014706295.1. NCBI lineage: Eukaryota > Metazoa > Chordata > Aves > Passeriformes > Paradisaeidae > Lycocorax > Lycocorax pyrrhopterus. The sequence goes on along the minus strand of JACSVZ010000019.1, from coordinate 2,926,816 downwards.
TTTAATTTCCCGATATTTACATAGATTGAAACAATTCCGACTCCAGACTTCAGAAGGCCCATTGCAGCAGACCTCAAGGCAAAAGCTTTCAGTTCATTTCATTTTCCTCTTCTTCTTTTGGCAAATGAGCTGGGAATACCAGTTTAAAGTCTGCACGGGCCTTAGGATGTTGAAAGATACTCAAGTCCTTGATCTATAAGGCTTACAGGGTAAATGCTGCTTTTTTGCTTCTGGGGAATCCAAAAGGACTTTTAAGAGCCCTAGCCACTTTAAAAATATCTTTTTTCAATGACCTTGAGTAGATTTGAAACAGTCCATTTGAGAGTTTTGCACATGTGGCTGTAGATAAAAGTTTCTTTGGGAAAAATAAAATAACTGAAGGGAAATATTCGGTCATACAAAGGAGAAGGAAAAGGGACATGTCTACTGCTGAGTGCAGGGCCAGCGTTGCTGCTCTGCTGCTGTTGAGCAGAGAGTTAAACAAGGACTTGCTCCTGAGCAAGACAGATGCTGTATGAAAATGGCAAAGCAAAAATGTGGCTGAAGCACCACACTCCTCCAAAACAGTTGGTTGTCTTTACTTTGTCTGCCGGTTGCCATCCATGACATTTCCAATAATTGCAGAAACAGAGACTTTAGAGGTGGCGGAGTCCATTATCAACAAAGAATTGCCAGGGATGGCAGCACACCAGCCCAGCTTTGCAAAATCCCTCTAAAATCCCTCTTGTAACAACACTTGAAGAGAATGGCTTAAAAATCCCACCTTATTTTAAGGACGTCCACAACAGATTTAACAACTAGAAAAGCTGAGAGGACAGCTCATTTTCTTGATGGCTACAAGTGACCAAATTCTTCAGATAGTAGTGGTGCAAATACAAATACCTGCAGTATCAGTCATGGAGCTCCTCCAACATGCAGCATCCGAGGACCTCACACATTGGCTTGCAATTTGCCAGTAAAATCCCAGTGGCTGAGCTAGGAAGATACTATGGTTTCCTGGGAGAGTTCATCCAACAGAAAATATGTCTTGCTGTATACGCATTTTTTAAGAGCAAGGTAATTTTTTTGAGTGCGTCAGAACGAGGCCAAAATAGGACTTGGATCTTCAGATTTAGATTCTGAGTTTGGATTCCTATGCACAACATATTTCTGCCAACCCTAAAGGCACCTCGCTTGGTTCCTTTGAACTCCCCAAGCTCCTCTTGGTTTTGTTTCTTTGCTTGCTCAGTTGCGCCATGGAAAATACTTTAACAACCTTGAAGTTATGGCTGGAACTCAGGTCTCCTATCATTGGTGAAGACACTTTTACAAGGCCTCGGGTTTTGTTTTTTTCCCCTCCTCCTTATCCAATGACTCCTGCATTCTGACTCAGAGACCAGTAAAACTCACTGCCATACTGGAAAACTCACCCAGTGCAGAGGAACCAGCTCTCTGGTCAGAGATCTTTCTAGAAAGAAGGAGATTCAAGTCTGAATTCTCCCAGGCAGAAGAGAAAGCTGAATGTGGGTCTCCAACATCCTGCGTGAGCACTCAGACACAAGGGTGGTATGGAGAGAAGGGTCACTTTGGGGAACCTGACCCACCATGAGAATCAGGTCTTCTTTTTTTTCCCTAAAAATACCAGTTTCTGATAACTGTTCGAGTACAGCCATCACCAGGGAGGGTTTGCAAAACACAAGGCAGATTTCCACTTGTGCTGAATTAGAGCAACTGAGACTGGAAAGGAGTTTAAAATCCTCACTCCTAATTGCTTATTTAACTTGCTTGTTAAATTTGATTTTGTACTCGTGTGCCAAAGGATCTCCTTGTTATGGACTTCTAAAAAAAAATCTAATAATATATAGTGTTTTAATACCGTGTTTGTTCAACTTTTGTTGCTCTATTTAGAAGACCTTATTATACTTTTATTGCCATTAAAGAACTGTATACTCCTTATGATTATTTTACAGGGCTCAAGACAGTTGATCTGGATGCTGTCTTATTAACTGTACCAGGTGGTAGAAATACCATTTAATCCTCTTTAATATCAGTAATTCAGAGTACATGGCAAGGCTGACCTCAGCATCTCTCATGCCCCAGGAGGAACTACATTATATCACTGCATAAGGGGTCAGAGATGAGAGTGCTTTTGGCAAGGGACTTTCACTTTGTAGATGAAACATCCTGATTAAAAATGATGCTTCCTGCATAACACTGCTGTTCTCAGCTCACAGTTTCCAAAGCCACAAAGGCCGCTTTCTAAAGATGGGTAAAACGATCCCTCTATGGTTTATGTAATACATTTGCTGTGTAGTTTTAGGGTTTTCAGGAGGAAAGTTACTGGAGTGCAGTCAGCCTTTAGGACAGGTAGTTTAGCACCCAAAAGTAGTTGGCACTGAGGAGGAATAAAAAGCGGGAGATACCCCATGGTTGCTCTAAAGTGGGTGCGTGGGATTTACACTCTCTATTACCTTAGTTCCCAAACACCATTTATAGCATTAATGTATTTGTCCTCACAAATCCCTTGGAGGCAAGAATTTTAGAGGGCAAACAACCAACCCAAGAAGTCAGAGCAAACCAGCTGAGAAGGTGACTGAGAAATGCCCGAGTGCCTTCACTCTCCCCACCTCTTTTGGGAGATACATCAAAGAGGAGAGGTAGGTCTCAAAATCAGGTCCTTTCAGAACGTCTTATTTTTAGGACTCAAAAGCTGAATCGCTTCCTTTTGACCCTCAAACAGCCCTTAAGCAGCCTGAACTCCCAGCCAAAGACCTCGAAGGCCGTTGCGGCGGAGCAGGGAAGGAAATGCCCGTCTCCCGTATCAGAGGCCCCTCACCACTTCCTCCCACAGCATCCCGCGGGGTGCCACACCAGCCCCGCCACTCTCCCTGGATGGCGTCACACTGGTGGAAACCCCACGACACGGGCAGGCAGAACCAACCCCGAGGTATCCCCAAACATTCCTGTTTGTCCAAGAACAAGAAATTTGAGGCCAGTTTTCTGCAAGCCTTGAGCCCCAGAGTAGACGTGAAATGTAGACTCTTATTTTCACAAGTGTTCGGCACGCAATCTGTGGAGCTCTTCTGAAAATCTGGACCTTATTTAGACAAGTAAATGAGAGCCAAGCTCTTTTTAAAAAAGAGGGTTTAATAGAAATGTCTGCCGCCTCCTATTCTTAGGCCCCTAAGTAAGTGGTGCTGGCTGTGGTGGGAGCTGCTGGTGCATGACTGGTGACTGGCTTTGTCATCCCAGGAGTTCTCCTGGGTTGCTAAAACGTTCATGAAAAAAACCAACAAAAATGTGCACGAATGAAGCAGACGGGGGGAAAAAATCAGCTTCACGCTACAGCAAATGCTCAGGGAAAATGTTTGCACAGGTCTAATGTGAACTGGTTAAAAGTCAAACCCAAGTACTGCTCTCCTGGCAGCTGAACACGTATTACAAAATCCCATTGCCTCAGTTCACTTCAGAATTGTCTCAGCTACTCATTCCTGTATCAGTGGGAAATTTGGAAGTGACTTTGGATTTGCAGTTTCCTTTTGATAAATGTATTAAAAATACCAATATAACAGCTTTTTATATCATAATAAAAATACATGGAGTATTAAATCCTGCCTAACTCTTGCTGACTTGGAAGCAAGTTTGCATGCTTTCCTCACATCCAGATTCGATTACACTAACTCTTAATGCACAGCTTTGCCAGAAATGTTTTTATTAGAAGAAATTGCACTTGGTCCAGAATGTGGCAGCAGGAATGATCTCTGGCATGCATGGTAACAGGCTTTTTTCACCAATCTGAGATCTCTACATGGGTTTCTAATTTCACTCGGAATTGAGTTGAAAAATTGACTTTTGGATCAGCAAGCGATTGGACATGATTATAGGTAATGCTGGACTTTGGAAGTCTTGGACAAAAAACTTTTGGCCAATAGGCTTTTTGCATTATATTCCTCAGCTCTCTGCCAGAATGTACTCGCATTCACTCTGGACTTGCCTCCTCTAGTTACTAGCTTGTATTTTAGTCCTTAAAACATCTTTTTTAAACCCTTTCTTTCCCAAAATAACTCAGTTGCGTCTGGAATTGTGCTATCTATCCCTAACAGCTTTTAGAAATATTGATAACTTTGTGAAGGGCTTTGAAGTAGCAGCTGTGAAAGATATTGCAGAGATGAAAAGATAGAATGATTGACTGTCTTGCTTTTTTAATTTTTTTTTATTGGCCCACTTTTTCCTTAATTTAGTCAATCAACCAGACATCTTTCCATAGGGGTTTTTGTCCAAACACCTGTGGCATCATCCACAGACAATATAAAGTGACCCAATGATGGTTTTGAACAGTGAATGATGATTATTGCATTCATCTTTCCATCGGAGGTATTACTTTAAATAAAAAGTACTAGAATCATTCCCATTGCATAGCTGGAAGTGAGTGAAAGCCAAGGGAATGTATCTCCATGCATTTGGTGCAGTGATTCTTCAAATCTCCCTTGGACAGCAGTCTCCTACCACTAAAATGAGGCAGTTGCAATGCAAGACTGGAATTAACACAGAGAGGACTGAGATCCATCTAAATCTGACTAAATTCTGCACGGTTGCAGACTCTGAGGAGGTTGCAAGACCTGCAAGCAACGGCAAGAATCGCATTGGGAGTTGAGATTAAAATGAAGGACAGATTGAGGTTTCTGAAACCGGACAAGGAAGCCTAGGTCTCAACCTTGCTGGATTCCTGAGGTGGGCAGAAGACACTTTAATTACATGATCAATACAGTTTCAAAGTAAGCACGGAAGCCACAATGACTCTGAGGGCACAAACATTATTTGAAGAGTAAAGCAAAATCCCGTTGAAGGAAAATGAGAGATCTCTGCCTCACAGAAACCAATCAATGCCTTCTCAGTCTCCTATGTGTTAAGTTTAGAAACATTTGAAGACATCTGAAATGGAAGTGCAAAGGCAATTCTGCCAAAGCTCAGCAGTTTCCCAGATCCCTGAGAGACTGTGCAGCGGAACAGTCGATCAACAGCAACGAATTCATCTTCCTGAGGAAAAGCAGGTGCCTGAGACATGGCATTGTTGTTGAAAAATCATGGGACTCCTCGCATGCAGAACATGTAGCTTGTCCCCTTCCGCACAGGCTGTTGCTTCCTTGGACAAATTAATGAAGATTTCCTTTCTCACTGAGAAAACTCTAGAGCCAGTATCCCAGGGGAGAAATTAGACTGAGATGCTGCAGCCGTAAATTCATAACCTATCCTGTCTCCACCAATTAAGCTGATATTCCATAATTACAACATCTACAGCAGAGAAGATGAAGGAAGAATATCAATGATTCCTGTTGATACTTATTTGTTTTTGGAGAAAAATCTTGATTTCTTGAAACAAACACTGTAGTGATAAGTTTCAGCTACACCATTGTTTTAAAAGAAGATCAAGATGGAATTCATAAATCTATTCCAGAATGCCCTCTAACATGATTAAGGTACCCACCTAGATTTGACTCAAGGCCCAGATAAAGAAAAGGAAGACTCTGAATTTGAGTCATCTCAATCCAAGCCACTGGACAGTGATGGTTTTGGGTGGATGTAATTGGATCCTTCCATCTCCCCCAACCTGAAAAATGTTGAAAGATTTAAATCTGAGAAAAAATGAAAACAAACATTAGAAAGTCAAAAAATGTTTTCTGTTGAACTGAGTTCTCATTTTCGGGCCAACTGTAACAAAAACATTGTAGAAGTACACGAGCAAAGCCCAGACTTTCCAGGCTGGAACACAGCACTGGTCCATCAAATCCAGGCCATCAGAGTCCGGTCCCTCCTGCAACATCTGCATCATCTCCTCACCTGCAGAAATCGATCCTTCTCCAAACAACAGCCATTTGATTTTCAGCAGCTAAGTGATGGCATCACAGTGTAATGCAGAGCAGAGGTGTCAGAAGGAACGACTGCAAAGTAAATACAAGCTCAAGAATGAGAGGAATTTAGTTGATAAGGTTAAAAAAAAAGACAAGCTGGTAAAGAAGAGCTTTTTCCAACATACAAAACCCTCTGACTTTGCATTCCCACTTCCAATCTTCTTTGGGTTCTGCCTACTTGAGAAATAAAGTCTTTGTGGCAGGGGCAGTATCAGACCATACATCTGGAGCAAATAGCTCCATCCAACTCGACACTCCAAGTCAGTCCCAAAAAGTCCTCACACACCCAAAAAGAAATATACTCATCCTTGGCCATGCCCCATCAGGTTTTGCTGAGGCTTTGAACAGAGACAGTGGAATTTCCACTAAAATTCAATAGGATCCAGGTGCCAGCTTCTTAAGGCTCCTCGAAATATCCCCTCTAGTATAAAAATGTCAATGTACTTTTCCCTTCACAATTAATTTCTCTTACCCAAAACGAGTCCAAAGTTAAATTTTATGGACTACAGGTTTAAGGGAAAACACATCAACAGAATGATAAAACACATCCCTCCCAAGGTGTCCCTAATTCCCTGCGATTACAGAATGAGGACACTGCAGGTTTTTATTGCTGATGCACTCCAAGAGCAAGAAATTTTCGCTGTACTTATTGAGAATGATAAAGATGCAAGAGTGATTATTAACGTGCATCTCATGCATTTGCAATTATGCAAATACACATGCAAATGAAACACAACCTTTGGGCTCCTGTCATGTTGCCAATGCTTCCCTCTGTGGCACAAATTTTGGATACACTCCTTGCTTTAATATCAGGTCTTACACACAGACGCTGTAGGATTCTGAGCATCTCCAAGCCAGCTCTTAATGGCACGGGGCTCCCTGTGACTTCACCAGGTGCTCAAAGCTCTTCATACCATTCCCAAGTCTCAAAACTTCTCTTGGGCAGGTTAGGAGGACACAGAACACCCCACTCACAGGGGGATCTGTGAGGTAAATCACTGCTATGTGAAGAAAAGCAGCGAGCAGTGCCCCAGTTTGCTGACTCTGACATCATTCAGATTAGTTAATGCTGTGGCTCCCAGTGAAGCTGGAGCGTATGCCCACCTTTCTGCTTAATTAAAGCACAAAATGTAATTGGTAATTTATTTGGGGGTTCTCCTGGGATTGTGAAGAGCAGAGCTGCTAAGGAAGCCAAGGCTTTGCCGTGCTGAGGTGAAGCTCATCAGAATGCACCTCACAGCGAGCTGCCCTGGGTGAGTAGGAGCAGCTCTCCTGCTTTCTCCCAGCCCAGGAACTGCTGAAGCAGGATTAACCCACCTCCTAAAGGAATAAATGTGTCGGGTTTATCCCTCTCCAGCCACACACACATTGGAAATCTTGATTAATGAACATGTTGTTGTAAACTTCCTACAAGAACTGCTGACTGTACATCAAAGTTACTGTACTTCCATCACCCTGGGGTGGGGGGAGCTGTTGTTGGGACAGACCATGATCCGCTACATCCAAAAGCCAGGAGGGGCTGGAAGCGTGTCCCAAGTAGGTTTCTCTGAGGGTCAGGGGCTGATTAAGTGACTTGGGCTGAGCCTGAAGTGGCACAATGTCCTCTCTTCCATTCTTCAACCGAAAGCACAGGTGGACTCGACACACAAATCTTGAGCCATTGTTTATTCCAAAAGTTGTGAAAGCACAAGTAAACAGAAGCAAAAGGCTTCTTGCTACACCAAAGCAAGAACTCCTCTAACTTTTAGTCACTGTTCTGGCTCAGTGATGTTATTCCTAAACAGGGGCAGATGGAGATTTGTCCTTTGACTCGAGGAACAGTAAAAACAAAGTGAGGAACAAGGAGTGAGCAAGCACATGACGTCCTGGGATTTTTCCCTGCAATGCAGTCAGTGCTGTGCTTTCCCTCTCTTCAAGAGGTGTTGAAATCCAACCTGATTTGATTCCCATCAAGAAGTGCTAAATAGAACTCCCAGATCACAAATGTGCACAGAGAAAAGCACTGCCTGTGAGTACTTGCAAGGTGACAACTGCTAAGGCAGTCTCTGTACAAGTCTCCAACACATCCAATGCCTAAGGATCATCCCCTAGAAGGGAAATTTTCCTAAGGGACAAAGCAAATCAATAATCAAAACAGGGGTTAAATACAAAAAGGCCTAAAGAAATTAACTGAGAAAACATTTGGCAGGATGTTTTAAAACTTTCTTTGGTGGCTCTGGGACTGCAAGTGTGGGTGGAGGTGGAGAAAAAGCCCTAAAGAAATCCTTTCCCAGCCAGTTATCTGCAAGGCAATGTAAGTGCACAAAGTTTTCTACTGTGCTCAGGACAGCAAGAGACTTCAAGTCCTAAGCCAGGTCCAGGAAGGATTGTGCAAGAGTCCTCTGGACCATGCTCACTTTGCCCCTCTCATCACAGCACTGGTGGACCAGTCCCTTATTTCTTTGGGGTCAGAAATATGCTAAAAGTTTCTTTTTAAAGCGACCTGGATCTGGGAAGAGCTCTGCTCTCATAATATCCCCACAATTATACCTGGTTCCTCATTCCTCCATATCTGGAAGCCTTCTCTTGCTTCTTTAAAGCCTGTAGTGCCGTTGCTTTCCCTCACAGTGCTGGGATGACTAAGAAGGCTTCCACACTCCCCCCATCCCATCAGCTCAGGTAAAAATAGACCAATAAAATCAGTGACAAACTGAAGAAGATAATCCACATCCTTTTCATAACTTTCCCAGTCATTCACCTTCTAATGCTACTAACAGTGAGGGCTGTTGAACCACAGCTCCTTTCTCTTGCCTTCCCCTGGGACTGCCGTGGTGCTTGTTGCTCGTTCAACAGTGACACCACCAGTGACTGCCCCATCATCCATCAGCAATGCACAAACACATGGGGCAAGGAGGAAAAAATGCAGAAAAGTAAGCCAGGAGCCAAGAAACCCTTCTTACACAAAGACCAGACACGCTGCTGCCAACTGCACTTGGGATGGTGTCTTCCTCAGCTATGCAAAACAGCTGAAAGGAGAACACCATGCACCGGCCAAAATTCTTCATGTAACAGGATGTCACCAGCAAGGCCAGAGACATCAGAAATGTGCCAGATGACACCAGAATTTGACCTCTGAAGCACTGGCATGCACCCGTCAAGACAGTCCCTTGGATCAACGTAGTTCAGGGTGTGCTGAGAAAGTTGTCATGGGTCGAAATTCAGAAGAAACTGGCTCCGTCTGCTGATATCCTTTGTTGAGTCTATGCTTCACAAAATATGCAGTGGCACCATTCAAAGCACGAGCAGAATAATCCATCATCAGCATATGCTCAAGTAAAGGAGATGATTTTGCCCCCACAAAGCCAGGTGCAGCAGTGGCACACGCTTGCCTAAAACTGTCAGAAATGTATTGCCTGCTAAAAATCAGGGCTTGAAATTCTATGTAGAATAATATCTTACTCTTACACCGAGCATCTAAGAACCTCTGTCTACTAAAACTCCTGTTTTGCCTGTGTCCCTTAAAAATATATCAAGATCAGAAGGAAAAAAACAGGGCACGAACCAAGATTTTTGAAGCTATTAGAGGTTGGATTTCAAGAACTTACCACTCATTGTTTGCATGTCAAAAGATGTCAGAAACAGAAACAACCAGAAATAATTTTTTTGGTCCCATGCAACCAATGCCATTAGTCAACCATTTTTCTTGTCCCAGCAAATGGTATAGAGTGCTGAAACCATGAAAATACACAGAAGGTTTCAGAACCCAGGGTTGGGAAATGCCAAACTTCTTTCCATCAAAGCAGTCAAACTTTTATAATTTCCTCCTTAAAAAAAAGAAATAATCAGAACTTTAAACTGAAACCCGCCATCTTCCTTCCCTTTCAGAAGTGTTTGATCCGGTCCAAATCGGCCAGCTCAGCTCCTACCACCTCCTGTTGAGACATGACCTCACGTTCATAAAGAGCCTCAAACATGCAATGCCACACGGACTTTGCTGGAAAAAAAAATAAAACTTCGGGAACCAGAACAATGCCAACTTCAGCCTTGCAGCTCTTTCACGTTCACTTTCAAAAAGGAAAAGTAACAAGCCTGGGAAGCTGCATTACCGCAGGCACGGGTCCCTCAATATGCATGTGAACTCAAGTAACCTCCTATTCATCCAGGCCTTAAAATAGGAAGGCACAGCTCTGGACAAGCATATTGATCTGGATTCCTGCAACTATCCCTTTGAAACACAAATAAACTATTGTTAAAAAACCCCAACAGATCTCAGTGTGTGCTCTGGTTCCTTTGCAATGTGTACTATCTGACTACAATCCATCTTGGCAGTGCAGCAGCTACGCAGACGTTCTTCTGAGCCAGCTCTAATGTAAAGGGATGCCAAGTATGTCTTCCTTTTGTATTTACAGTAATAGTCTCAGCTTTCCCCACCGCTGGGAGTACTGTTGGGGATCAGCTGGCAAAAGTACACTGATCTAAAAGGACCACTGTAATGCCACTGGAAGCTGAGCTGTTTTGCAGGGGTTGTCGGCAAAGACCTTCTCCCACATTAATCTACAACAAGTAACATCGTGGCGCTGTCACTGGCATGGAGCTGACAGCAAATCCTATTCCTGCCTCCTCCCAAGCTGGACTATCTGTTGACAGACCCCTGGCCTCAGTCTGGCTCTCTTACACTGGTCTATATTTGGAGTGAGGCTCTCTGGCATGTCTGAGCTGTGCTGTCTGCTCTGGAAATGGAAAAACAAGGGTGATCTATCACAGGAGCGGGTGCTTCAGAGAGGCAGGTACACAGATGTTGGAAACAAACAGCGCTAGAAAGCAGCTGGGGTATTCCGGCCTCCAGGAACCATCAAGGAGTGGGGAGGGATGCGGGATGTGTGCCCCATCATTGAGCAACCTGCAAATAGGGCTGGTTCGTGGTAGGGAAATTCACCAGCTTTAGGGCTGCTTCACTCTGCAAAGCCTAGAGCAGGTCTCCAGCTGCCCTGACAACACAGCTGGCAGGTCACCTCGAAGCAGCCAGTGCTGCCAGTGACAGCAGCATGGACAGACAGACAGACAGGCCACTGACCTGTACGAGGACTTACAATGTCTGGGTATAGTAGAAAGGTTTGCTGCTGACCACAGAATCCCAGGATGGGGCAGTCTGCAAGGGACCATAGCGGGTCATCAGGCCCGAACACCCCACTCAGGCAGGGTCATCCCAGAACACACGGCACAGGATGGAGTCCAGACTGCTCTGCAATATCTCCAGTGAGGGACACTCCACACCCTGTCTGGGCAGCCTGGTCAGGGCTCGGTCACTGCACGGGGAAGAAGTTCTTCCTCATATTCGGGTGGAACTTCCTGAGTGTAATTTCCTGCCTGTTCCTCTTGCCCTACTGTTGGGCCCCATGGAGCAGAGCCTGGTCCCTGCTCTAAGCCCTCCCTGCAGACACTGGCAGATATTGATGAGGTCCCCTCTCAGTCATCTCTTCTTGATCATCTCCTTTAAGACCAGAACTACACTAAAAACAAGAGCTGGAGACCAGTTTTCCTTGAACTATGGATGGGCCCACAGGTGTCAGCACTGCCCTAAGCAAAGCACCTGAGGGGCTGCAGGTGACAGACTGTGGGCTTGCCTGCAGGAGAACGAGCTGCTGGGGGGGGGCTCAGATTTGGGAGATTCAGGAACAGGATTAGGATTAGCATTTTTCACACAACACGGATGAGCAAATCTGCTCCAGATTTTTGGGGACTTGCTGTGGCTGTCTTGCACATCTCTGTCACATCTGCCCAGCTGAGCATTGCATTCTCTCTTAATGAAACAGATGGAAGAGTCCTCTGCATAGGAGCCTGAAGGAGGGAGAATTTATTTTATCTTTCCAGGATCTATTCCTGGCTGTCAAAGCCCTGCCCAAGGCACTGTTGAACACAAAGCACTCCACTCAAGTCTGTGGAAAGGAATTGCAAGGAGTAATTTCCCACTGCTAACAGCAAACCCAGGTTAGAGGAGTTTGGAGTACAGGAAGTCTGAAATCATCATGGAATCACAGAATGGTTTGGGTTGGAAGGGACCTTAAAGCTCATCTCATTCCAACCCCTTGCCATGGGCAGGGACACCTCCCACTATCCCAGGTTGCCCCAAGCCCTGTCCAACCTGGCTTTGGACACTTCCAGGGATCCAGGGGCAGCCACAGCTTCTCTGGAAAATCTGTGCCAGAGCCTCAGCTCCCTCACAGGGAAGAATTTCTTCCTAGTATCCAATCTAAACCTGCCCTCTGTCAATGTGAAGTCATTCCTCCTTGTCCTGTCACTCTGTGTCCTTGTAAAACATCCCTTTCAGGCTCTCCTGTAGCCCTTTTAAGTACTGAAAAGTGCTCCAAGGTATAAGAAACCAGCCTGTAACCTCTCCCTTAAAACAGGGCACAACCTCTCTAAGACTGCCCTGTCTTCTCGATGCTGTAGAATAATGAGCAACTTTTGCCACAAAGCTAAAACTCCCACCAGGATTTCAGAAGGACTTTGTTTGTTTTTTTAAGGTGATAATTCATGTAAATAAGCCACCCCTCATGACCATTTAACATTTAACTTATTATACCATTATCCTAATTTATATTTTGTTAAGCCTTAGGGGATTTAGCTGAGAGCACAGATCCATTGCAGCAAGTGCTATAAAGACACAGTAGAAAGCAGTCCTTGCTTCAATGAATTTACAGTCTGAATAGACAAAAGGCAGGAGAAAAGCAAAATTATTCTCCAGGCCCCACCAAAACAGCCAATAAACTTACCCCCACTTCCTGCTGACTTGTGCTCCAGAACGTCAGCTTTCATTAAAAAAAGCAGCAACAAGAAAAGCCACTTCTGGCTCCTGTGGTTGTAAAAAGACTCATGAAGACACATTAAATCAGCGCAATCTCATTCACCCAACTATGCAGAGGACTTCAGAGAGAGAAGTTCACAGCCATTCATCTCTGACAGGGAGCAAATAATTACACATTTCTGCATCTCCAGAATTCTCCACTGCAATCCAGCAACTCTTAGTCCATATCTCCCTGTCTTACTTCATCCAGCCTGAAGTGGTGACTTATTCTCCAGTTTTCCCACCCCAAATCCACAGGAATATGCATATTTCCATCACTACTGCAGGCAGTCAGTGACTAAAAGCTCTGTCTGTCACAGCTGGTGTCCTCAGTTCTGTAGTAGAAGCACAGCACAGTTAGAAGAGGAGTCTGAAGTGAGCTGGAACCAAGGCCCAGGGTAATAGGCCGGTGGGGGTGTGCAGAGAGGGAAAAAAACCCAAGAAAATCATCCACCTTCCACAGCAATATCTCCTCCTGAGAGCACGTGTCCATGAAACATCCAGTCTTGGGGACAAAGGGAATTACATGGAAAGGAAACAAAGCAACCATTACCATGCCCAGAGAATCCCAGAACGGTTTGGGTTGGAAGGGACCTCAAAGATCATCTGGTTCGAACCCCTGCCATGGGCAGGGACTCCTTCCACTACACCAGGCTGCTCTGGGCAACCTGTGCCAGGGCCTCACCACTCCTATTTCTTCCTAATATCCCTAACCCTGCCCTGCTTCAGCTGAAGGCCATTCCCCCTTGTCCTGTCACTCCATAGGTTTGTGCCACAAAACATGGGAAGCGCCTTTGAGCAACCCCATGTGCAGACAGAGTTTGTGTCACTTCAAAGTCAGCACTTGTGCCAAAACTTGATTTTCCTTAGTGAAACCAGTAGCATCCCACTACCTCATCCTCCTTCCCCAACAGCACGTGTTGTGCATTAACAAACCGTCCTACCCATGTAAGTCCTGAGAGCACAGACAGGTCTTCAAACAAAACCAAACCCCAGCCCTGTCTTCTGATCTTGAAAGGACGTGGCCAGTCAAGGTGGTGTTGGGAACGCTGCACATTTGGGAGCAGACCGGTGCTTCCCCCACCTGCTGGCATGCTCCAGGCAGATCCAGCTCTGAGAACTTCACCTCCCCTGCCAGCAGGAAATAAATCTTGTGGTTTTAGAGTTGGAGAGTGAATCCATATTCAGTTAGGAATTTATGGTGACTTTATGGATCCCACAAATGCTTCACTACCACCATTTTCTGGAAACTGTACAATTCCTGCAGTTCATTCACTGTGTTCAATTGCCTTTTTTTTCAGGGAAGCACTTCTAATTGCTTTTTTACAGATATGGGTTTCTGTAAAGAATAGAATATGCTCATATTGTATAAAATGTTACCATTGCCTTTTCAACTATGTATGGATTTTATAGCCAGTTTTAATTTCCCCAGAGTATCCGTCCCAAAGGGTCAAATCTGTCCCTCCTGTGACTCAATGGATGCACACCAAAGTGTATCTGACACAATAATCATGTTGCTACAATTCAAGCAAAACTTCCCCATACAATTCCTACCATCTCACAAGGGTCCTTTCCTCTCAGCTGCAATGAAATGTAGCACTAAGCACAAATACCTGTGCAGTCTGCTCTGATTTACAGACATCCAAACACTGTTACCAGCCCCTGCGTCCCCATGGCTGTTTGTTTGTTGTTGAGTGGGTATTTTTTGGCTTTAATATTGCATCAGATTGTTTCACTCTTTCCCTGGGAAGCATTTGTACACGTTTCTGCACCACAAACACTGCAAAGCCAGTATCAATTTTCTTCCTCTATATTAGCCCCTCCGGTACCTTTGCATTAACCCAGAATGAATCACTGGCCTCCCAGTCATTTCTTGCTACATCCAACATTTGAGAAATGGTGTAACTCACATTTTGGAGCAGGCCTGGTTCCTGCAGATGGGTGTGATGGCTCACGCTTCCTCTGAGCACTCAGCCCTTCCACACAGCCCCTGGCAGATCCTTATCTTCTTATCCCAGCTCTGCATCCAGAGTGCTGCCAAAAAATCTCCACTGCAGCCAGTGCCAGGCATACAAGGAATGATGAGGTGACTCCAGTCCTCCCAGCAGCATTATGTGTTTCCACCAAACAGGGGCAGCTCGGAGTGTCAGCTTTCAGAGCCACCTTGGTGTCCTTTTTCTATCCAAACTGCTCATCTTTTTCATCAGCCGGCTCTGCTGCCCTGCACAAAGAGAGACACGCGTACCCTGTGATGGGGACAAAACCAGACAAAAGGCACAGCACACACAAGCTGAGCCAAAGTTTAACAAGCTGTCCATCCATGGCAGACTCTGGGCAAGCTAATAACAAAAAAGAGCCCTTAAATGCCTGTATTAGACCAGTGAAATGTGAGTTTGGTTTAGATTGTAGCACACTCGATGCTCAATGCCTCCTTCCCGGTGGTGGAAGAAATATGGGAATACAAAGGATGTATCAATGACCTGAGGATTCAGGTTCGGCTTGGTTCCCTCCTGCCTGGCCAGCAGAAAAGAAAAACCCAGCAGTGTCTGCACTTCTCACCGGGGATCCAGAGCAGAAAAAACTCCTTGACAGTAAAGACTGAATATTGGTTGTCTTCCTCTGCACCACCACCAGGTAACTGCAGAAAGACCCATGTCATACTTGTTAAATTCAGCACCTCCTCTTGGCCCTAGAAATGTCACCCTCAACCCCCAACAAACACTGTCCCAGGTGACTTTTCCCCTCACTATGGGAATAGTAGCAGCAACACAGAGAGACACTAAACAACCCACAAAGCTGGAGGGTGTCTAATAGGTGTGTGCTTACCCTTGCATACCAGAACACAACTGAAAGGAAATTCAGTCACTATTTCAGGAGCAATGAAAACAGCAAAAAGGAACAAATTCATTTAAACAAAATAACAGGGCCTAGGAGAGAAAATACAATTTTTTCCATCTTCTTGGGCAGAAGTCTCCTCTCCTTATTTCATTGGCCTTACTCACTTCACTCTCAGAAATGTTGTTATCCCCACTTAACTCGTGAGAAACTGGGGCGTAATAGAAGTAAGTTGTTTTTGAAAGGCCATGCAAGGTTTGTAAGGCAGAGCAAGAATAAAATATTTACGGTGTTAAATGCCCAGGCCTTTTTCCCTTCAGGCACCGGCGGGCTGAGGTATTGACTTCTACAGCAAATCAGCCCTGACAACTCCAGTAAATCTGTCTCACGACAAGAGCATTAGGATCAGCCCACTACAAAACATGGCATAAATCTGTCCCTTACAGTCTGAGGAGAAGGTGTGGATTTGGGTATTAAAACCATTGAAATCTCCCACTAGAGACCCCCAAACCTCATGAAACACATCTGTTCCTCTCAGGGCCTGACTTTCAGATCGCTGAGGTCCACACAAAACTTAATTTGAGTTAATACATTTGGAAAATACGAGACTGAGATTCAAGAAACGCAGTTTTGGTCCACAGTTTTGGCATGAATCTTGTGTTGCTTTTGGCCAAGCGAGCCCCCTTGCCTGCCAGGTTGGAATAGCTGCTGTCTTGTCTCCTTAGCTCCTAAGTTCTTCATGGAAAGGGTCATCCCTACAGGAATACACAGGCACCGGAGCTCAAGCCCCGAACAGGAGGATCCGGGAGTCAGGTCACTTAAAACACAGCTTGAAATGACATCAGACACATTCTGATATCCCACAGAATTCCAGTGTTAGCTAAGGTTTGGATCAGGGGTGTTTTCTGGTGAAAATTCTGGCTGGAGTCTGACGGAAAATGCCTGAGGGCTCCCCACGATGAGGAGTCAGCGTGAAGTGAAAAAACATCATCACCGAGCCCACACTGGTGCCACAGCCCCTCCAAAGCCACCGTGCTGGTGCCTCCCTGAGCCCTCTCACCTGCACAACACACCCACAGCCACAGGCAGCACCTTTCCAGGGGGGTCCAAGGAAACAACCCAATTTGAGATGAACGTGTTGCCAGGAATGTAAACTGCACTAAAGAGCCCGTGTGAGCACTCCGCTGGAAACACCCTGCACACATTTGTCAACCCAACACAAATCCATTTGAATGGATTTCTTGTGGCCTTTTATTTACGAGGGGAAAGTCTCCCCCAGTCTCTGGGCTGATGAGAGCCCGTGCTTTCCCTTCTAATCCTGACTGCCTATTATTAGCAACCCCATTTATAGAATACCCCTTTGCCTTATATATCCCAAGTACCCCGGTTTTCCACTCCACATGGGCACGTGGCAGGGGAAGACACAGAGCACTCAATTAGTGGCATTTCAATGTGCCTTTTGCAGCACACTCCTACACTTGGGATAATCTAATTACACAGGGCAGAAACCTCACACAAACATATATTTTCCTTAGACCCTGGTGCCACCAGCTACTTTTACTCCTCATTGAAACAGAGTCCCCCTCTTTTTTTTATTTCCTCCTCTTTTATTTTTTTCTCCACATCGTTAAAAATTTATTATTTAGACTGATGATGACATCATCTGGAAAGGGACCCAGGCTGTGGTCATCAGGGCCTTTTTCTGCATTACAGAGAAGCAGTTTCTCCTCTCTCCCTTGCAGATCATTAATTTTTAAAATAGAGCTTTGCTTTAAATATATACAGCTCATTTTGCTTTCAGCTGATGAGTCAGAGGAGCTGTCTCTCAACCAGGTTAGATGCCCCCTGTGCCATGCTTCCTGCCCAAACCAGCACACATAGACCCCAGTGAAGCTCTGGCTTCGGGGCCCTGCAAGGAACAGGAGGGAGTTTCTGTGTAAATAAACAAATAATTGCATTTACAGGTGCCCAGCTTTGCTCTGCCACTCATCCTGAAATGGCTTGGAGAATGCAGGCCTGGCCCTGCAGGTGCTCCTCAGGGATGGGATCTCATCAGCTTTGCCTGCAGATATTTTGTTTAAGGGAAGACTCCGAAATACGGCTCTTCCACAAGAATGTGAGCAGGTTTCAGCCCAGTATGGGTGTATTTCACCACACCACACTGAGGTTTTATGGGTACTCTTCCATGAATCCTGACACTGCCCTTTTCAGCGCTGTGGTTTCCTCTCCCCTGCAGGCACCAAGTGAGGTCTCTGCATTATCTGGAGGATTACACCAGGGGCTGACAAAGCAAATGCTAATTGTGGGATGCACTGCTGGCATCCTAAACCACATCTCTTCCAACCAGATGGAGCAGGCAGACGTGCATGGGAGCACCTCTGCTGTGCAGGTTGGCTGAGAGCAGAACCAGCCCCTGAGGCAGCAGCAGAACCCTCCAGGAGACGTTGGCATAATCCAACACGGGCACCTCGCAGTGGGATCTAGGATGGAGCAGATGGAGCCTGGAAATGGAGAAGCTGCAGAGAGAGGTTGGGCTTGATCTCGGAGATCTTTTTCAGCCTAAATTATTCTGTGATTCTGCATCTCTGTATGTCTGTAGTGTCCTTGATTTGCAGGGAAACACCTCTGTCCCTGCAGAGCCCATCATCCAGATCTTGGCTTGAGGGAAGCAGGAGCTCTGGGTAGCACAACTGCATTCATCCACCTAAACTTTAATTCAGCCCTAAAGTTACTGGTTGCTCCTCATATTACCTGGGGGAATCCACATTTTTTCTCAGCTGCAGCTATTTCTTCACCACTTACACACACAAATCCCTGCAAGCATTTCTCTATTTAAGGCAGTATTTTCCTGCTCCTTCAAATAAAGCAGATTTTATCACGCCCATACACACACAGGGATTCACAGAAGTACACAGAATTGGGATGGATGTGCAGCCACCTTGGAAACACTTTACCATGGCACAGCAATTGAGGAGGAAGGGACAAGGCATATCTTATCTGAATGAGGATGCAGGACACTCTTAGAGACTTGGGTGTAAACACCACTTACATTTAGGTACCTACCCTAGCCTCCATTGTGAGACTCCTGTACACTTAGTGATCGGAAAAAAAACAAACTTCCCGGAGGGAAGTAAGAAAAGAAGCTTAATTTAGATGCACTCTCCCTTCATTGACTCAATGGAGAAAGAAAGTGATGGAGAGAGTCTCCTAAATAAGGGGTTATAAATAGCTGCCATCAACACATAGGAGAGACTCGCTCGAATATGCGTCTGACCAGGGCAAGGTTTGCTCATCCAGCGCAGTGAAAGCTGCCACGAGTTCTTTAATGAGTGCAAGTGGCTTCAGCTTTGGTTTTAGGTTTACTCCAAGCACAACACCAGTCCTCAAACTGTGCTGGGGCATGGGTTCAGGACAGGTCCATGAAGAACAGTGCTCCCCATTCAATCGTGTCCAGCTATTACCTTCTTTAACGCCTTGTTTTTCACTGAATTTTCCACATCCTAGAACAGGCCCATCCCTTAACTTGTGAGCACTCAGAAGCTTCTGAAACCCTAGCATGGAATGCATGGGTTCAGGTCTAAGGGAAAGGATTTGATAGTCCTTTATTACGTTATTGTATTATTTTCCATAACTCTCCAGTAGGCAGGGAAGGCTGTCAGAGCACGTATATAGAAACCAGTGTCACGCTGCTCTTCTGAGAGGCAAACAAAAAGGTCACAAGTATGAACTGGCTGTTACATGGACATGTGTCGTAATATTTTCTTGGCCTCGGTGATCCAGTAACACAGTTCGACAAACTCTGTCAGAACAATCCACAATGCCTTGCTTGCTCTCCAAGCCCTGCTTTCCCCTCCAGCATCTCCACCTGACTGCTTGCAGGTCCTCAGCTCCCTCCCAACCCTCTGAGCCTCCACGGGAAGAGCTACAGAGCATGCAATAACCCTTCCATTTGGGCTGAAACAAAACAAAACAGGTGGGAGATGGAGATGAAACAAAGAACAAAAGGAGACAGCGCAGTCAAATGTGTTTCACTGCACTTAAAAACTACAAGAAGTATTCTCCAAACACAAGTTCTCCTGGGAACGGCAAGGGCATAGAAGGGAGGATAAAATGCCATATGGAAAGGAGCAGCCTATATCAGGGTGCAGGTAGGCTCTATACTATGGACATTTTTAAGGAAAAAAAAAAAATCTCTAATTCAAATGATAGCAGTGCACCCCTTTCAAAACCCAGCACTTTATCTACGCCTCCTGGTTCTGATTCTCCTATTGACTCCTCAGACTCTGAGTCCCTCTTTCCTAGATGTCCTGCTACCCTCCACAGAGGACCTCTGCCACCTCTACCACCACCCCTCTGCCCTCACCCAGGGCCTGCTGTTCAAACCCTCTCACCCCCACTGTGCGGGAACCCTCCCATTATCTGCCACGAGCCTGTGAATTGGGTCCTAATTGTGCTGCTGGAGGAGAGAGGAAGGTTTTATATGCAGCAAAAAGAAGTTAAAATGAATTAGATTATGGTCATATTAATTCAGGGCACCCACCCAATCCTTTCATTAGCTTGATTCTCCTGCTGCTGTAGCAATCTATAAATGTTATAAGCTTTAAATGCTCCATGTACTTCAAGCTTTATAGGAGACTACTACTATTAACAGCTCCACAAGCTGGGAGGAAAGGGAGATGCTATTCAGAGTTATATACGAGCCTGTCAAGGCCTTGAATGTACAACCTTAGGCTAAACATTCCCAGAACTTGGGATGAGGCTTCCAGATACTTCATCTCAAACAGCTCCCAAGGTGACATCTAAGGCAACACTTCCAAGACTGCTCAGGTCCCACCAGCAGTGTGTGACACTTTCCACATCTTTGGCCATACCTTGCCTGGAATGAAGACGTCACATGAGTGTGACCACGTCCCAAGCACCGAGCGATTCAGCCGAACTCTTCCCCCTGCAGCCCAGACAACCACAAGCGTGTGGTTTTCAGGAGAGTTCCTTGAACTTCTGAACTCTACTTTTTTTTCTTAGTGGGGGAATTAAGTGGACTTAGTCACAAAGAGCTTCAGTCAGGGGTCTTTGAAGAGAGGAGCTGGCAGTGGTAACACTCCGTGTGGATGTGTGGGGAGGCATTTTTTCCTCTTAGTCCTTAATACCATGTTCAGCTTCTCAATGAGAAATAAAACAGGGATGAAGGCAGCAGCCTTCCCATGGAGATGAAATCACTTCTTCCTAATCACCATTGGAGCCTCAGCAGCAGGAGACCATCAGGTCACAACCTAATACCTTTTCCAGTCATAAATTTCTAGATATCTCTAATAATGGGATATCTCAACTTACTGGAGCTGGGCTTTTGTCTGTTGGTTTTTCTCAGAACAGTCTTATGGAAAAACAACTTCTTCACAGGCAGCACCAAGAATTTATGGGAGCTTTATCTCAGCCACTGACCGACCATAAATTCCATATTTACACCTATAGCCAGATGGGCAAACAAGTAAATACAGTAATTTTCAAAGTCAAATCTCAATTAAGTTTTCTGTAACTGAAGATGAGATGGAAGTGCATCGGCATCAAGTCTCGGCACGCTTTCCAGGAACACAACCGTGCTGCTTTGTTACCTTCCATAAAGAGATCAGGACAAAAATTAATCAGTAATAGTTTCTCTCCCATTTTATAAACGAGGAGCATTTCTCCAAGCCAATGTTTTCTCTCATTACTGCATTATAATCAGATGCCCATTCTCAACCTTCCACCTCAACAAGAGAAAGTCTCAAAACACCCGTTTCAGAATAGAGTACGTATGGTAACCAAAACGCACAACTGCAATAGGGGAAAAAAACCAGAAGCACTTGCTCACAGTAATAACTATTTTCCTTTCCTCTTACAGCAACACAATGAAGCAATTACTGTACTCTGGGCTTCCAAGGGCTTCTGCAGCCAAAGCAATTGGCTGGGAGGCTCAGAGGGGGCTGGAGCTGTGGCACAAGGAAAAGAAACAACTCCTACCAGATATGATTCACTGACAACAAAAACATCCCCATGGTACCTCTTACTTTTCATGGGATGAGGACAGGTTTTCCACCAGCGGGGTTTTTCAGATTAGAGGAATTTTTCTGTAATGGGAATGATGACATAGGTGTCAGTATGAAAATAGGAAGGACCTCAAAGGTTATGGCTAAGCTGGGAGTCTCCTTGTACCTGACCCGTCACGGATCCTCAGAAAACTCCTTGTGGTCCCAGGAGGATGCCCTGCATGGGAAACCCTTTAATTTACTTGAGAAAGGAGAACGCGTTCATGGGCAATTATCTCTCTGGAATTACGGAGAACGTAACGGAGAATATATGAATAAACATAGGCTGGTCCCTGTTAGGAGTCTATTGCTGGACACTCGGCACAGGGAACCAACCCATTAGACCAAGGAACATCATATAAATTAGAAATAGATTAAAGAACATCGTGTAAATGTATTCTGTCTCCAGGCAACAAATTATGTGACTCATCAGACCCACTTTATATGTATATATTCTAAAACATGTCTTCAGTTCCGATGGCCTTTGGCACACAGCTTTGCTATGAGTGTGCCTCTAAATCTGTATTTGTTTTAAAAGTATTAAAAAGGCAGAATTGGCAGCAACTTCTACATTTAGCTTGCTTGGCACTTTCTTTTAGAAAAGGTTCATTAAGTCTTTTTTTTGGAAACTTCGAAAAATTATGAGACAACCGCTATAAAATTAAATTGAAGGACAGGCAGGTGGGAGAGAAATACTATTACCATTTTTCTCCATGTCAGCAGGCACTAATAGTTCAGTGTTTTATATTATAACACATGAGCTTTCATAATTGTCTCCCAGAGATGAAAGCCTGATGAGACAGAGCTGAGGCTGGGGGTGTTTGAGGTTTCTGCCTGTCATCCTGTGGAAGTTTTCTTAATATCCAGGTTGTTGTATCTCAGTGGGGAGTCTGATGCCGCAACACTGGATGCAGTTAAAGGTTGTGTTGGTCTGACAAATGATTCAATTATTGTATAATACATTTGAAGCAGGATTTCAACATGAGGTTACGTGTTTTTGTGACTTTGACTCACACGTGGTGCTCCCAGCTCATGATGAGTTCAACCAGAGATGTGAGTGGTTGGTGTGTCTTGGAGCCAGACTTCTTTTAGCCATCACTCAGTGGGTGCTATTCTTATGAACAACAGCAGATCATTTCTTCTGCCCCACAGCCATGCCAACACAATAAATGGAAGGGTCATTTTATACCCAAAATGTGCTTTGGAGGAATAAACAAAGAGAAGCATGAAACTAAGATACAAAATGTTAATGTTGCCTGATGTTTTTGGGGGTTTTTTTAATAGACAACAGAACAATGTCAAAAAGCATAAACACTAATTTAACTGCCCTCTCAAATTAATGAATTAATCAAAGAAAGTAGGTTTAGAGTAGATAATAGGAAAAAAATCTTCCCTGTGAGGGTGGGGAGGCCCTGGCACAGGGTGCCCAGAGAAGCTGGGGCTGCCCCTGGATCCCTGGCAGTGTCCAAGGCCAGGCTGGACAGGGCTTGGAGCAACCTGGGATAGTGGAAGGTGTCCCTGCCCCTGGCAGGGGTGGAATGGGATGAGCTTTAAGGTCCTTTCCACCCAAACCACTCTAGGATTCTATGATTCTAGGAATCTGCCATGGAATAAAGGTCTTTTAACCCCAAATTTCTAGTACTGGATAAAATCAGACCTAGGCAGAACAATTAATTAAAGAGAAACCCATGACATTGGCAGGAATAGTAGAGGCTGTCAAAAAAGGGCAGGAAAATGCACAAAACTGCTGCAAAACATAGCTTATAAAGACTGCTATCTTATAAAAATACAAGGAAATATAAGAAATTACAACAGCATACAAAAGTTAAAGCTAAAAAATGCCATTGCACGCCAACATTTTCTATCCCATCTGACACTGCTCACAAATTTTGTACACTGAGGAACAGGAAAGCAGAGAAAATGGGAAAACAATTTCTTACTTTTTCTTTTCTCCAGATCTCATCATTTTGATGGTATTTAGAAGAATGAGAAATTTCTATCACCTCAGCTCATCAGCTAAACAACAGCCAGTGTAGCCTAAACTTGACATTTTTCATCTGTGGATGTTCCCCCCTCCTAAAACAGATGTGAAGGACCCAAAATATTCTCATGCAATTGGCTACATCTGTCTTTTTACACTTAAATCTGAAAATGGTACCTTAACTGAGCAGCAAGAATCCCACGTGCTTGTCACCAGCACATCACCTGCTAATGCCAGATTGAAGGGGAGCAATACACAGCACTGTCCTAAAAGATCTGCTGATTCATTAATGCTTATGCTTTCCCTTCGATAGCAAATATCTCCTTTTGTCTCAAATAAACACAGGGAAATAAAGCCACCCTTTATGTCAATAAATTACGTTTTGTGTACTTCATTCTCATGCCAATGGGAAAGATGTTGTGAGAAGAGTAGTTCGAGAATGGTCAAAGAGAATTGCAATTAATCTGCCAGAAAGAGTTATGGTAAATATTATTATTATGATTATTAATGATTTGTAAAGCCCTGTAAATCTCCGTGACAGTAATTATGATGCTTTGTATATATAAATTTGGCACTCTGCATATACAAGCACTTGGGCTTGAACTCTTCCTAGATCATTAGGAAATTAGAGGTCATATCATCGGTCACTTGAAAAGTAATTTCCTGCAGATTTTCAAGCCATTCTCAGATTTATCCTCGCTGTAAAAATGTACCAATGGTTTCTCCCCAGGCCAACAAGCTCACACAGAGGCTGTCGTTAGCAGCTTTTTCAGTGCAGCCACCCAGCCCTGCACAGGACACAGCGGTCTGGATCCCCTCTGTGCCAGCCACAAGGAGAAACGGGGTGGGTATGGCCTGCCAGGGATGAGGAGGTGGCAGGCTGAGGGCCCGTGTTCATGCTGGTAGAGTTTCCCAAGATAAACTGAATCTGTGGAAAACATTAATTTCCATGGGCCTGCTCTAGGCTGGGTGTCACTTAATGCATTGAGAGGAGCAGTGGGACTGCAATGATCTGCAGTTCTCATGCCAATCCTCCATGTGAGGAAATGCTCCAAGAGAGGGTTCTGCTGCTTCCCAGCTCCATTTCTCAAGGTTTAGACTCAGATCTCTGGAAATCTGTGATTCCAGGTAAGGGACTCCCATAAAGCATGAGTTGCCCAGAGCAACTGTGGCTGCCCCCGGATCCCTGGAAGTGTCCAAGGTCAGGTTGGATGGGGCTTGGAGCAGCCTGGGAAGGTGTCCCTGCTCATGGCAGGGGTGGAATGAGATGAGCTGTAAGGTCTTGTCCAACCCAAACCACTCTGTGATTCTATGAAGGAGGCAGCTTCCTCTCTCCTCTCGCAGGGAATCAATAACCTTTCAGCTGGCAGTGGTTCAGCTGAGTTTGGTGCTCTGCCCTCTTTTTTAGTAGATGCCTCCTCTGGTGATAAGTAAAAAGGACATTACAAGTCAATTCCATTGCAGATTAAACCCAGTCGCCGTGAGCTCAGCTAAATCAGCAGTTTCTGCAGTCTAAATGCCAGCCAGAAATAACTCCCCTATTCCACCTCTCCCGCTAGAACACCCTACGTTTCATCCCAGCCAGAAGCAACGCTCCCTGCACCCCTGGGAGCAGCCATGGGATGTGCAGGGGAATACAGACTTTGCAAACACTCAGCAAAATACAGCTTCTATCAAGGAATGTTCACTTGGAGGTTCAAGCCCTGGCAGTGACTGTGAAACCAAGCAATAATTCTGACGTTGTATCTCACTATACAATGACAGGGAGTGCCCGAGCAAGCTGGGCTCTGACACGACATTATTTGTCTATCAAAAACATAAAAATATAATAATATCAAAGCCGCTGGGAGCACTTTGCCCGCTCTATTATGACTGAGCTCAATAGCTCTGTGATTCCAAGCTCTGGAGTGATGGCTTTATGAGGACATCAAAAGCACTGAGCCTGACCAAGCCTCCTGGATACATGCACGCTTCTCCTACGAGGAGCCACAGGCGGCTGCAGGCAGTGTCCACTGGGAGCTTCCCAAAAGAGAACCCTTCCTGAATTATGAGGGCCCACACACACACACACACACACACTCAACTTCACAGCCCATTGCTTTCCCAGCAGCGGAGTCTGTGCTGTCTGCACCAAGGCAATATATCTCTTTATGGCCTGCCAGTGACTTTACAGAGAGAT
Source organism: Lycocorax pyrrhopterus obiensis (assembly GCA_014706295.1). Taxonomy (NCBI): domain Eukaryota; kingdom Metazoa; phylum Chordata; class Aves; order Passeriformes; family Paradisaeidae; genus Lycocorax; species Lycocorax pyrrhopterus. Next base: position 2,901,048 of record JACSVZ010000019.1, on the reverse strand, counting down.
AAACAAAGCTTTTAAATCAAAAGGAGATGGAGCAGGAGAAAAAGTTTGGCACCCCAGAACATAACGCCGCTCTTTGTGCTTTAACCCTTCATGAAAATCAGGGAAGAAGGGAGTTTCTCATGCAGGATCTGCCAAGGGGATGACCACAGGAGAAGCAGGAAACCCAAGGTGGAAATTCAAGGAATTCTCCTAAATGTTAACAATCATATTGATATCTGTATTCAGCGAAGGGAAAGGCCTGCATTCATTTAAAATGCTCTGAGAAATGGATATGGCACCAAACTGAGCTGTAGGATGTGGCAATGGTTTGAGCTGTAGGATAAACGGCCTCAAAGTAGAACAGCTTGAATTTTCAATTAACCAAGGGTGTGTAATAAATTTGCCTTACCTGTATTGACTGTAAATTTGGGGGGGCAAGGAGGAACATCACCTTCATGTGCACAGCATCAAGAATGAGACTGCCATCAAGGTAAAGTCTGGGGGGGTTCTGTAAAGTAAATAACACCAAAATAATACCAAATCACCACATATTGTCCTGATCTGGTTTTCAGCTGTGGAACCTTTTGGACAGGCAATGTCACATAGATCCTCCAGTAGCTCCATGAATGACTGGGTTTAATCATTTCAGAATTGAATGGGAAGTAGAAATTTTTAAAGGAATGGAAATCCAGAGCTACTACAAGGAAAGAATCAGGAGGACCTGAAGAATTCTAGTGGCTCATTTCTTTAAAACCTTCATCATTTCCCTGCCACACATCCTGTTTCATGGATCTGGGCCATTAATTTGTACATTTGATGATTGGAGAAGGTTTAAATCCATTAAAAAACATCTCTCCCTCTTCATATCTGAAAACTTCTTCATCTTTTCACCAAAAGTGAATGTGCTTGAGGTTTCCCTTTTTATCCCAAGAGGAACTAGTTCAAATATTACTCAGCAGCTTCTGCTGTACAAAAGTGAAAAGAAAGTTTGTGTGGACAGATTTCACAGGAACAGCTCATTCAACTTTGGGCAAAAACAAAAAAAAAGGGGGTGAGAGTTTGTCACTCACATAAGCCAACCTAGCCTACTAGATCATGTCAACAATTTGTACATGAAAAATGTAATCTATGCTGTTTTTTCTTCACCTTCAGCCCCTGTTTGCTGGCAAAAAGCCTTCCAGGTACAAGAGAATATTTTCTAAGAAGGCAGGTGCTTTCACTAAAATTCTAACCCGTGTGAACGTATCCGACATCCACCTTCCCAAATCCCAGCCCAGGCCAGGCTGCTGCATTAAAAACCTTGTTTCAGAGCAGGCTCCTGCATCAGGTGATTTGCAAAATTCAGAGCTAGAATGGGAGTGAAGCTGCAAATCCTTCCCCAGCTGCTAGGATGCTCAGAGCTTTCCCTCACTCCAACTGCACGGCAGCGGAACCCCACCAGCTTCAGTGGGGACAGTTCCTGATTCTACCCAGGTAAAAGTCCAAGACCAGAAGCCTAAACTCAGACCAAAGTAAAACAGACTTTGCCTTCTGGCCCTGACCACAAATCTCTCCACAGCAATCTCCAAAGCTGCTTTTCAGTATTTCTACCTGTTTTCACAAGCCTTTCCCTCCCAAACTTGAAATGTATAAAAGCAATTCCATATTCTTCTGATTTTTTTTTCTTTTTAAATTATGATTTCTAGAATTTTGGGGTGGTTTCTTTCTCTGTGATCGCAGCTGAACTTCCTACTGGCCTAGAGGGACTAGAGAGCAATAACTTTAAATGGCCTCATAGATGCAGCCACGGCCTCAAGCCAGCACTAATTTCCAATCTTGTTATGCTGAAGAAAGAGGGTGAAGGAAAAAAAAAAAAATGGAAAAAAGGCAAAGAGTAAGAATGCAAACCAGAAAAACCAGAAATATCCCATAATGTTAGTGAGAATTGGAAAGTCCTGTTGGTGGTTTCAGTGACAGGTTTAAGTTTCTACTAAAAAAAAAAAAAAGGAAAGCAGAAGTATTTGGACTGTTTAAAATGAAAGTGAATATTTTTCCTCAGACACAGAACATCCTTGTGACATTCAGGTCTTTGCGTACTGCAGGCAGGATGGAATTTTACTGACCAAATACAGCATCGTCACTACGTGAGTACAACAAACATTGGTGAAAACATATTAAACATGTCATAAATTAACTGAATTTGGGAGCTGTAAACACACACTTGAACTTACAGCTCTGATTTCACCAGCATATCCAGATACGTGGATAGCCAAATTCACCCCTCAACTTGGAAAAGTATTGGCTTTTTAACTCCTTTTGCATTTTCTAAACTCCTCTGGGCCCATTTAGTCTGCTGCCCAACCCCTTCCCTGACAGTGGATGAAAATTAAACACACTGGGAACAAGGTAACTTTCTGCAACACCTTCCCAAAACCTCTCACTTTCCAAACTCAGGCTTTTACCATGTTTGGGGAAAAAAAAGGATTTTCAGCAAGTGCTAGTCAAGAAAAAGTAAAACTTTGTATCACACAAGGAACAGACACAAATCAAAACAAAACTCCAAGAGGAATTTAGCAAGGAAGTATGGAGTTACCCACGTATGTATTTGGCCAAGAAAATAGGGATACTTGCAGTAATCACGCAAGGGCATGGACTTCACACACAAGATGGAAAGTGCAAAGCCTTTATTGCGCACCCGAAATTCTCCTAAATACCAGCACCCAACAGGATATCACATCATAGAAACAGGAAAGATGTTCACCTCAGTGTCCCCCAATCACCTGGGGTAGTGCACAGACATTGCCTATTATGGTAACAGGTAAACAATGCCCTATAAGGTCACAAACTACAATTATCACATCTCATAGGCCCAACACTGTCCACAAACCCACAATCCTCTCTCAGCCCATCCCCGGTGACCTGGATGCACTCCCAGGGTCACCTCTGGGTCCAAGAAAGAGGCTCTCTCTCCAGCCCTCAGGGCCTCTCTCTCTTCCAGCACACAGTGCACCCCAACAGATACTCTTGTAAAGAGCAGCGTGACCGCAGTGCCGGGCCAGCAGCGCCATGGGCTCGGCTCTTCTCCTGCCAAAGGAGATGGGAGCCTGGAGCTCAAGGCATGGATTACGGAGAGGAGGAGCAGCATTTCCTTCCCAACAGGTCTCTACCCCTGCCAGGCAGTGGGAGGATGGCTGGACTGCTCATAGCACAGGACTGGAAGCTGCTGGCATCTTCCCATTTGCTTTTTCCGCACTGTGTTGCCTCCCCTCCACCTGCAGCGCGCACCCAACCTTCCCATCCAGCACCACGACCCAGGAGGAGCCAGCACTGCTCACCTTTGGATCTGCATTTCTGTGCGTGGGTGGAACCACAGAATCCCAGAATATGGATGCTGAAAAAGCTTTAGCAGAGAATTTCTTCAGCTCTCTGCAGCATTTTTGTGAGAATTCTGTCTTTCCCATGCAAGTAACTCAAAACAGTGTTACAGTTTTGTAAACTTCTTGCAGCTGCAGGTTGTTTTGCAGAATTGTTATGGTTCTAACGAGAAAAACATTCGGAGATGGGGGTCTTAGAACTTGACCAATCCCCTTAAGGGGTGGATGGCAAAAACCAATTACCTTATGCCATTTAACACACTTTGCAAACTAACATATAAAAGTCTTCTGAGAGTTCATTAAAGCACTTCCATCTATCCCTGAGCCTGGACTTTGTGTCGTTTCTCTACTCATCCGTGGGGAAAACAGCGACACCAGAATCACTGAGGTTGGGAAAGACCTCCAAGATCACCGAGTCCAACCTGCGCCCAATGCCCACCTTGTCCCCAGCCCAGAGCACTGAGTGCCACATCCAGGCCTTCCTTGGACACCTCCAGGGATGGGGACTCCAAACCTCCCTGGGCAGCCTGCTTCAATGCTTAACAGTGAAAAAATAGGCAGGGCTGAAGAAAAACAAAAGTTAGAGTTCAGCTTAATGTGACAAACACAGCACAGAGTTAAATCTAAACTGAGGAGGTCTGGCAGGTAATTCAGATTTGGTCCAAAGGGAGCTACACAGAGCAGCATAATATGCCCAAAGGTGTGAGGAAATGCAAAGTATAAAAATTAACAACTCATTCTATAGTATCAAATAAGGGGCAAGGAAAAGAGATCCCCCGTTCTTGCACTTTGCTCTCTTTCTGTCCTGCCTTCAAGCTTTCCAAATTCACTAGAGAGAGACTCTGACAATAAATGATGTTTTGGTTTGAGGCTGCATGTCTTGCACCCCCTGGAAAAGGCAGCAAGCCACATTGTCTCCTTTTAATCTCAACAACTGGTCTTCCAGGCCTTTTATTGCCTTAGGTGACTCAAAGCTGAGTCTAGATTCCTAAATCTGGGCCATCAAATCCAAAGTTTAACTGCAGACAAAACAACCCACGTTAGATCCCCCAAAGGCTGCCACTAAAGCCAAGGAAATTATTGCTACTGCTTTTAGTTCAAAGTCTTCCTGTCTGCCTTGGACAACCCTGGTGAGGACTAGAAAGAGACCTAGAACAGCAAAGCAGTAAAATGTGGTCAGAAACAACCATAGCAGGAGCTCCCTGGCACAGAGCTGTGGGGCTGATGGGACAATTAATGCTGGGTGACAAAGTGCTTCTGCCTTGTCAACGGCACACGAGCCACTTCAAGCCGTCAGCAGGAGAGCAATTTCCAGGCATCTCACTCCTATTGATTTCTCACTGATTTGAATTGGAATCAGAGCCCAGGCAGCGGCCAAAGAGTCCCTTAAGCTTCAAGCACACAAGGAACATTTAAAAACATGGGGACAGAAATATCCCGGGTGCCCAGTTCCCTGCCCAAACTGCATTTTGTTTGCCCTCCTTCTTTCTCCATGACTTATTTGACAGAGAATAACAACTAAAATCTGGGCCAGGGTACCTAAACCTCCTCAGAGACCTCTCTTTGCACACAGAGACCCAACCCCACGTGCAGGAGGACAGTGCAGAGGCAGCATTTCTCTTCTGTGGCAGGAACGCGTGGCCCTAGGAGCAGATGTTGCCTCCTAACGTGTACATGCATCTTTTCCCTCCAAATGCCGATTGCTCCTGTTGGTCTGATGCCAGAAACCCCCTCAGGAGACACACACACACATCCCCTCCCCTGCTTTTCACCTCCCTGCACGGGGGTAGGCTGGGAGTAATTTTTTAAACATCATAATTGCCTGGGTACAACCGCAAGTAAATCCAGCTCGGTATGCCAAAATGAACTGCAGGTTTAGGGAAATATATAAATAAATAAAATCAAAACACCCAAACAACAAAAACAGTCATAATTTCTCAGCATTTTATATCAGCTGTGGGCCCATGCAGCAACTAAGGCAATTTGGTCAAAAAAACAGATGTTAACTGAGGAGACGCATCCTGCACTGCAGGTCCTTGGCAGTAATGAACAAGCTGTGCTAAGAGTCTTGTGCATCTAAATTGCCTTTAGAGGAAAATTATCCCTGAGAGTGAAGACTGGAAGATATTTGGGGCAGGGACTGACTCAATTGCTCTTTGTATAAGGATGCTGATGTCCAGGCAAATCCCTAATTGCAAACAAACAAACAAACAAATTGGTGTCAGAAAAAATCCCACTGTAGAGACCTTCTATGCAGGAGGGTTTGGGTTATGGAGGTGCCATTCCCAGTCCTGCCAGGCACCTCTTAAAAATCACTTGAACCTTCTGAAGAGGATGTTTCTGTGGAGTTTCATCAGATGGCCTCACTTCACTGGAAACCCTGGGAGCTTTTTTGCTCCCAGTGTGCTTCAAGATCCCCAAATGAAGATGCCCAGCGTGAACAAACAAACAAGAAGATAAATTACTGCTCACCAGCTTTAACCTTCTGCTTGAAAACCAACCCTGAGGAGCTCAGGAGATTCAGGAGCTCACCTGAGAGCAGTGATGTTGCTGGGGGAGACACCTCCACCTCTCTGGTTTTTTGGGAAGTGCCTTCCCAGGTCTCCACTTTGCCAGGCTGATCTGAGGCCAGTGAGGAACATGGTAATTGTTCCTTTTATTTTTCATCTCTCCCATACATCTCCTCCCTAACAACCTTGGCTGCAGCCACATTCTATTTTTTCCCCTTACAATTGTTTCAATAGATTCTTTATGGTTTATGGGTTGGTTTTTGGTGTTGCTTCCCCCTCCTCCCTTTAAACTGAAGCCTGAAATATGCTCTGAATTAAGAAAAAGCTCCATGTCACTGGGGATTGGACTGCTGCTGAACTGTTCCGTGTGTGAGTGTGTGTGTGCACACAACCTCTCGGCCAAAAATGCCTCAGGGGCTCTCTCTAACTGTTGGGGTCCTAAAAAGGGTCCATTTCTCCCTATTGGCCACCCCCTGAACCGGCTGGGAGGGGGGCAGAGCTCTCTCCACCCCCACTAACACCACGCTCCCTCTCTAGCACATCTGTCCAAGCTTGCTCACTGCTGGCCCTTCCCTTCCCCATATGCTACAGGCGTTTTTGGCCTGGCTGAATCCTCAGTGCATTAAGCAGGAGGCCCCTGGTTCAAGAAATCTCCCCCACTCGCAACGTGTAGAGCAGCAGAAGTGATGTGTGCAGCAGCGGGGTGAGAAGGAGGGATCAGCAAGGAGGAATGAAGAGAAAAAAAAAAGGTGTATGTGGGGAGGGGGAACATCTCTCCTGTTATCTTTATCCGAAAAGCAGTAAATCACTGCAGGAGAGTAACACACAGCTTTGGCTTTTAACCTCTTGTGCTCCCCAGGCAGAGCTTGGAGGTGGGATTATTTCAGGGAGTCTTGCAGTTTTTGAGCATCAACCCAGAGATCTCCTCGGTCCACAGTCCCCGTCTCCAGTTAGGGTAGTTTATTCTGGGATGATGCAGCTGTGCAGCAAAACAACACACAGGAACACTCACTGCTACACCCTCCAAACTAGGAGCCTTCTGGATATCACTGGTCCCAGGTTTGAAGCTGGAATCTGGGAACTGGTCAGCGCAGCTGGGAAAGGTCCCGCCTGGACTGCGCGAGTCTGGCCCTAGCGAGGGTCGTGCACTGGGGCAGCCAGAAATGCTGCACCACCTCCCTCCAACCCATCATCAGGCTACCTAATGCTGCATCCCAGCCCCCAGGGCACAAAACCAGCGATCCCAGGGCTAAACACACATCAGGGCCGAGCACTCGGCTCTTGTTCCTCGGACAAATGCTTCCTGCTGCTCAGACACACCAATAACCCCACGGGGTGAAGAGAGTGAGCTGTGAAGGCAGAGGAGCTGCAAACTTCGGCTGCTTCTCCCAAACTGACCTTAGGGTGATCTCTTAGCAAAATAAATTAATTCCAACATCCAGGTATCCAGCACCCTCCCAGTGCTCTGCCAACACGACCACAGGCATTTCGTGGGGATGGAAGCCTTGCTGTGTCTCAGCTTCCCGTAACTGCACAGGTTCTGCTTCAGAGAGGCCACGAGATCCCTGGGGAAAGGCAGCTTGGAGCGGGATAACAGTGCCAGCCTGCCAGCCCTGCTCGGCTGCACCTCATCTGGCACAGCCTCCCCACCATGGCAGCACAGACCAGTCCTTCAGGAAACACCACAGAAACATTTCATGCTGAAAGGGCACAGCGGTGTTTTCTTGTTTGTTTTCTCAACAGCATCGTGGAATTTCAAATGCTGACGGTTTTAGGTATTTGACCTTTCCAGAGGCTGCTCCCATTGACTCAAAACCATGTGCAACAACAGCTCACGTTACCTTTGTGCCCTTTTTAGACTTCTGGTGCATGAACAACAAATCCCATCCCATAACATTTATATCCTTCTAGTCACAGTTCTACAGTTCAAAGGCACAACTACATCCTAAATTACCCTCCTTTCAGCAATGAGTTGTTCCACCATCTCAGGAAGTTGTAGGTCTCTGTTTATGTATCACTGCACCCCTTCCACTCTCCACAGTTCTCTCACACTCAACTTTAAACTTTAAACAACAAATTAAGCTACTTAAAAACCTAAGCATGTCAATTACCAATCACAGCTACATGAAGAAGTAAAACAAAGGTAGAGAAGCATACGAAAACTACAACTGGCAAGGAAGACTACGAACGTAGGGAACAATTATTCCCAATTATCTATTGTCCAAATAACCAGAGATGAGGAGCAGAGCTCTTCTCACAAACCTGAGGATATTTAGATCAAAAGGCACGTGGCTGGGTTACACAAACCAGTGAGATGCTATAATACAGAATAACCTTGGTGAAACCACTCAGTCTGCCTTGCTCCTCACCTGCTGTAAGAAGTGTAGAATTCCCCTTGCACAAGTGTTGGTTGAATAAAACCTTTCCTGATTATATGAACTCAGCTGCAGCTACAGCATCGTGTCCCTGGAAAGCAGAGTGGACAAACAACCAACCTCCAGCAACCTGTCAGTTACTAATATTTTATTCAGCCTAATCTTCAAATGCATTTACAAACTAAGACATACGAGCCAGCAGATAGCCAAAGCTGCAGCCTGTTCCCTCATACCGAGGGCAACACAAAATCCTCCCAGGCCATCCCTGACAGATGAGTAACTTGTTTTTAAAGACCTCCAAGGAAGCAGCTCCAGTAACCTTCTCACACAGCTTGTTTTAGCGCTGAAATGGCCTTGAAGCTAGGGAGCTTTTCCTAATATCTAAACCAAATCCTTTCTGCTGAAAATTATGTGAATTCGCTCCTCCTCGTTGCTGCTCTGAAGAACAATTCATCACCATTCTCTTTCTAGCAATGTTTTACATATTGGAGGAATGTTATCACGTCCTGTCAGTCTTCCCTTCTCTAGACTAAACAAATCCAATTCCTTCAATCTTTCCTCATAGGTTGCGTTTTCCAAACCTCTTATCATTCCTACGGCTCTCCTTTAGTCCCTCTCCCATTTGTCAAGATTTTTCTTGAACTACAAAACCAAAGGAGAGCGTAGCCAAGGCTGTACGAAGGTTGTCTGAAAAGTAAAAATTTACCCCTTTTCTTTTACCCGCAAGCCCCACTCAAACTCTGTTGCATTAATTGCTATTTTTGAAGCAGTTTTATGATATTATATCATATTCAGTTCAGCATTTTCCATCCCTCTGCGTTGTCTTCATTGTTAAACACTGCTTCTTTTGCAAAGGATTTTCCGGTTTGCATTCTATTCTGCACTTGCATTTATTTCACTAATGACTATAATTTGGTTTTATCCCATTTCAGGTTGCAAATTCCATATGAGCAGGTATAAAAATTATTCACAGCTCTGCTTCTCTTTTCCAAAATGCTGAAACGCCACCCAGCATGACATCAGGTAATTTTATTAACGTGCACTTTGGAATGCCACACAAGACAGCCACTAAAGTGCTGAGCTCTTCCCAGCCCAGGGCAGACCCCTGAGGGACCCCCTTTGTTGTGCCCTCCCACCTTGACAGGAAACAATCTGCAGCTACTTTTTGAGCCTTAATTTACACCTGGTTGTGCTCCCAAAACGTGGCACTTTGAAACAGAGAATGTGGATGCCATGAATTCAAACCCTTACTAAAATACCAACAACTATCATATCCACCTCTCGGTTTTGATTTACCAGTTCATCTCCCCTGCACAGAAATCGCACTGGTTTGACATGATTTGCTCTTGACAAATCTGTATTTGCTGTTTCTTATTAACTTCTAATTCTCTGAGTGCTTGTAACAGCTAATTCTAGAAACTTTTTGGGTATTGAAGTCAGTTTTACTGTTCCATAATCCCCCTGGTTCTCATTTTCCCCCTATTTAAAAATAGACCTTGTGATTACCCTTCTCTGGGCCTCTGGCTCTACCTTGGTCATCTTGAACTCTGAAAGATAATCTCTAATCACTCTGGGATTGTTGCAGCTAGAGCCTGAAGTACCCCAGGGTCGATTTCATCAGGTCCTGCTGAATTGCAGAACATCTAAATTACCCAAATTTTAGCCAGCATAGTCTTTAGCTATTTCAGATGACCCCCTTGTTAAAACTTACTGCATTACTATGCAGCCACAATCAATTTTTTTCTTTTTTTTTTGGGAGAAGCAACCAAAAATGGCATTGAATACTTCATTCTCTGTAGCATTTGTTATTTCCTCTCCTTCCTTTTTAAGTCATGGGCTAACTTTCTTAACTCTTGTTGGTTTTATATTTGCATTTATGTTTTTAAGGGGTTTTGACTCAGAGACTGATTTATGGGGGGTAATGTAATGCGAGAGCAGGATGTGTATTATCTTGAAACTCAGACACTGTGAGCAGATGAGTTTATGAGAAATTTTTGGCTTCAAAATTAACTCAGAGCCATTTAAATAAAAAAAAAAAAAAAAGGAAAACGTTTCCTTAGAAATTAACAGAAGTCTAAATAATATAAATACAAAAGCAAAAGTTTCTGGTGTCCTTTCAGAAAGTTTATTGTGCTGTTGTAACCAGTGTACACAAGCCCATGTGTGTGTTTGCATCTCTGTACGAGCTGATGACCAAAAGCAGTTGGAAGCCCAAATTTACACGCTAATGTGCTCAATATATAATTTCTCATCTAACTGACCAAATCGTCTCCAAACACATTTTGTCCACAGATGTCACAGAAAGCAAAGGAAGATGAGGACAGAAGTACACAGTGCACTTGGAAAGCAAAATAATTTCCAGTACTTTTCTTTTCTTCCAAGTGTAGCCATTAGCAAGAGATCCTTGGAAACCTTGCGGGTTTTATGAGGTTTGATGAGCTCTTAATTAGAAATGGCTGAAATTTGAACTGAGGACTTCTGAACACTGTGTCTGGCTGGAAACAGAAGGTTTGTTTCTGCCTGATTTCCTGCTTTAACCAGGCTTGTGTGCAAATTTGAATAAACCTGGCTAAGAATGATGATGGTGAAGTGGTCTGGTAGCATAGGGCCACGTGTTTCTGATACAGACTGACTAAAAATAATTTCTTCCCAAACTCAGACTGAAATATTCTTTGATCAGAAAAGCAGGTAAATGGTTCAAGAAGCAGGTTAGAGGCACCGAGAAAGGAAAGAAGGATAAGGCTGGGTCAGAGGAGGCCAGGGGGGAAAACGTGGAATTTGAGAAATGGAAAGAGTCAGGCAATCACAAAAGCTCCGAAAAGCATCTGGGAAAAAATCCCAGATTCTCAAAGCAAGAGAGGTGCCTCACTTTGGAGGTCTTCAGCCTGAACTCCTCCGAAGCAGTGCCGACGAACGTTGCTGGAACGAAGGCAAGAGAGACCCTGCTGATTTCCAAGGCAGCGCTGCTTATTCCTTCAGACAGCCTGGATCCTAGGCACGAAAGAAATCTGGCAACTGAACTTTGCTGGCCTGCAGCAGGATGATGGAACATCTTCTATCTCCTCTTTATTAACTCACAGACCCCAGACACAGGAACCAAACGGAGGAGCCCCTGCAGTTGCTGCAGCTCTGAGCACTCACAGGAGTCACTGGATGGGAGCTCTGAGAAAGTTCCCTCATGGATCTGATGAATTTTCCCTATTTCCAAGCTATACCTGAAATCAGTACATTCATATCTTGTATGAACAATGTAACTGTTCTCCTTTTCTCTGAATTTCAGGTGGTATTTGATTAACTCCGCAAAATATTTGGGGATGTAGTGGGTCTGGAACAACACACAGAGAATAGATGATGATTATGCAGGCTGAACTGAGCATGGGCCAGATTAGCAGCTACACCAGACAGCCAATCTATTTAAGTCTTCTGCATTTCATTGTGATTTAATTTAATTAAAATACGGTGGGGTTTTTCCAGAGTATTACTTAAAAATACGATTTCTTATTTGTCTGGAAGATTTGCATTATTAAAGGGTCCTGAACAAAAGCCCTCAATATTTTTGGTTAAAACTCTACATTTGCAAGTAATTTCATCTTCTAAAAATTATACCTCTGATGAGGAGGATTCTTGTTCTCCCTCCTAAGCTGAAACACAAAAGAATCTTAGATATTCAAGGTTAAAGTGATAGTTAGTGAATGACTTCTTCAAAAAATTACAGGCCTAGAACAGAGATATTGTTATTCCTGCTAGAAATATTAATGAAAGCTATTTGCTAATTTCACACGGCCCTTTGGTGCTGAAGAGCTGCACTTGATGCTTTTCAGGGCCCTCTGTATCTTACAAACTTCTCCATTGCTCTTTCATTTTCTGAGAACGTGTGATCTTAAGGGAAAGAATCTCAGATCAGCGTTTCAGTGATGGTGTGCCCAGATTTCCTGGGGACAGAGATGCCTGTTTGCACATGGATGGACCTTTCTTCCCTTCTCCAGGACATTATCCCATTGCAAGCTGCTGGAGGTGGTTTAGGGAGACCCATTTTGGAGCAAGCTGGGGGACTGCACAAAAAGCAGAAGCGCTCTCCTGTAATTCTCAGTTTCAACCTTTTACTTCAGAAAACTGAAGATAAGCACCAGCAGCTGGGCCCTGAGTAAATCCCAGCCACGGAGCCTGTGTAAATACTGAGGTTTCTGCAGGGTGAGCTCACGCCAAGGAGTTTTGTGCCGGGAAGGGGGGCAGGAAAAATCCGTGTTCGGAGAGAAACTCCCTCTTCTTGAGCGGTCAGTGGACATGTCTGGACAGGCCCGAGCTCGCCGGGGCCGAAAGCCAAACAAATTTCTGCCCTTTCAATCTGGCCCTTGTGTTTAAATCGGAGTGATGAGATCAGAGGGAGCGAAGGCTCAGGGATGGCAGAAGGAGGGAGCTGCAGTGCCGCAGCTCGGCGGCTCTCGCACACCAAATACCTTGGCTTTCACTCCGGCACAAGCTGGCAAGAAACCCAGTGCCCGTGTTCAAGCCACGGCCGGAACAGAAAAGTGATTTGATTAACGAGCAGAGACACCTACGTGAGGGGAGGGATGGGAAGGAAGAGATGAGAAAGTCTGCTCCGGAGGCTCGGGATTAATTAAGGGCTGCTCTGCAATGAAGTAACCACCTACAGAACTGCACGCCAATTGCAAGGCCTCCCGGAACAATCTCAGCATCTCCTGTCTCTGCTGCTGGAATTTTGCACACTAAGGCAGCCAAAGCTCCCTCCCAGCTCCTCTGTCCCAGGGCACAGCTCCTCAGAGCTGCCGCGGGGTCACACAGCAGGGAACAGACAGCCCACAGGGGACACTGCCGGGATTTCAGGGAAGAGGGGTAGCTACAGTCACTGGAAACCAGGGGCCAACAATCAAAGGCAAGTGGGAGTCAGGCTCCCAGTAAGAACCAGTGAGAACTGGGGCATGGGTTTCGTTGTCCTTAAACGTGCCCTCTGCAGCACAGGGACTGACCTATGCAAGGCTTGTCCACTACAAGGTAAACCCAGTTACACAACCCACAGGTTTATTAGTTTTTTCTTCACTCTGGAAGATCTTTAAGCCTCCTTGTAGCCTGGTATGTTTGGGTACACATCTGTACCTGGCTGGAACTCCTCTCTGAAATCCAGAGGAACCCATATGAGACCAGGGTCTCCCAAAGGGATCCTGTTTCAGGTCTTCCTTGGCCTAATGTCAAAAAAAGATTGTTCAATTGCTGGAATTTCATAAAATTTCATCTAACTAGAGTTTCCAGCAGCCCCAGTGATCATGGTGGGATTAAGCTTTACCTGTCTTGTAACAGTTACTCTGCTGTTTTGCAACATGCTGGGCATTAATTACAGAGTGAGGGGAACTAAGCCAGCTCCCTTTCTCTATCTTTTTTTATTTTTATTTTCTGCTTCTGATACAAAGACAACAGACAAAATCTGCTTTAAAGGGCTGCAAGACAAGTCCTACCCCTTCATGCAGAATACAGTCCCTGAGAAAGTTGCTCTGGCCCAAAAAGGTCACTTTTTGTGTAACATTATTCTAACTCCAGAGCTTTATCCTAATTGTTTTGATCAGCAATAACTTCTTCTGCTTTGCCATTTTATGGATATTATGTAAAATAAAAGGACAATGAAGTAAAATGGATTTTGTCAAAGCCACCAAACCATTACAAAAGATTCATTGCATAATAGATGCCCTTTTCCCCATAGGGAAAGAAAAATACCCTGGCTTCAGCTTAATTTTTTTGTTTTGTCTGTTTGATATCTGATGCCTACCAGAAGGATTTGTAAAGAAACTAAGGCATTTAGCCTCCAATTTAATGGGATTTAAGCATTTACTTCTGCTGGAAATGTTTGAAAACAATATGCTAAGGACCAAATGAACTATTGAGTTTTAATCACCTTCAAACTCTGATACCTTCAACAATAACACGTTGAAAAGAGTAGAAAATTATGGGGCTGGAGGTAGCAGAATGCAGCTCGTGCCCTGACTTTCCAAAACATTTCAGGCTATTTATTCTCAATAATTTCAGCTGGGGCTGCAACTACTAAAGACTTCTGAAAGTCAGCTGTCAGTTTTTAAAGTGTTTTGTGGTGTTTTTTCCCCAATAATAGCAGATGGTTTGGAGACACAGTGGCTTTAAATGCTCACTTGAGGGGAACCTGAAAATTCCAGAAGTAGGAGATTTTAAAGCTGGCAGACAATTGATAAGATTTGAGGCTATTGTGTGAAGCTGAGAAAAGGCAAAAAGATCAGGAGGAGACAGCGAAAGAGAAAATATGAACAGGCTCTCTCGAAATAAGCAGAGCTCCGCAGCAGTAACAGGGGAATAACAGAACCTGCTCGGTGCCTGCCTCGGCTCCTTCTGCCCTCACTCTGCTTGAGTAGCAGCATTAGTTTCACTGAAATCAATCAGGCTGCCCCTGGAGCTGGCTGTTATTTAATTTCACCAAAGAGAAAAGGGCAGAATCAAGCCAGTAAATACTATCACGTTTATAGATACGTTTTGTTGTGTTACATGAGAAATAGTAGCATGGGACTGCTGGGAGTTTTCAGACTGATAAAGCTGTTATCGGATTTCTATTTTTCACTGGGGAGCTGCAGCACCAAGAGATCAAGGTCACGTTTAGTAGAAAGAGCTTAACGGGTATTTTACATACGAAGAACTTGAAGCATTTGGTTAAGTGTTTGTCTGAACAAGAGTCTCTGCAAAGGGCCTAACACAACAGAGACCAGGCAGAGTCCACAGCACAGAGCCCCAAGTAGCTGTTCAGGGCTGTAATTGCAAGCCCATGAACTCTTTGCAGGGACAGCTCTATTAATGTGATCATCTTCTTGTCCCTAAAGAATATTTCTGCCCCTCACAGCCCATTCAGCAAAGGAAAACAAGGAAACACGAGCTCCCAGTTGCTCTCCTTTTCTTATCTAAATACAGCCTCTCAGTTCATCAAGAGCATCACACTGTCCTAAGCCTCTCATTTGACAAGACATGAGTTTTACCTGAAGTGCTTCAGCGACTCTCTTAGACAAGTCTGAAGCTCTTGAGACTAGTATTAAATGCACTAGGTGTTTCTTGTGCATTACTCAGATCCTTCAAGGAGTCAGCGGGAGAAATGAATATGTATTTTATATGTCAGCTGGTTATATCACAGCCTAGCTGTGCCTAATTATGGAAAACAATCTGCCTATGTGAAGTTAACGGGGAAAGCTCTAAACAGATGTTGATTAAAGAGTGCCTCTGTAGAGTACTTTTTGAGAGGTCATTTTGCTGAGTTTAGATTGAGATGGATGAAGGTGAGGCATTTGGCAGGGAATTGCATCTTTGAAGTGAGTGACGAGATCGGGTTTGGGGATGGCAGCACAGAGGTTGCGGTGACATTCAAGTGGAATATTATGGGAATGAACAAACTAATTCAGGTGAGTGAAAAGCCTCTCTGCAGTCAGTTGTCGCCTTTCTTTTAAAGGTACGTATGGATGCAAAGGTTAGTCCGAGTTGTGAGAGAGAAAATTAAGGAACTTTTTGCTAGATATTCAGTTTCCAATGAAAGTCTCTTAAACAACGAGCCTTTAATTCAGAATTAAGTCTTCCTTACCTTCTCCAACATGAGGGGGAATACGTTCCATTAACACTTCTTCACAGCCCTGAAGGAACTCTCAAAGGTCAGTCAGCGTCCCCAAGCAGAGGGATGACATTTTAGTACCCTAAACCACTGAAAATAAAGCATAGTGTCACCCTAAACAGTTTGCAGAGGAAGGAGCCAGCCCTTTGGTGCTGGAAAATGATAAATCTGCTGGGCAGAGGATTTGGCCTGTATAGTCAAGCCTTCGTGAAGATGATGCCCGAGATGGAACGAAAGAAATGCCACAAGCTCCTCTCTCTCAAGCGATGTTGGCACTCCTCGTGACTACCCCAGCAAATTTATTACTTCTCTGAAAACATCCTCCTGCGCTTTATACCTCCTTGTGGAATTGCCACCATTTACTGGTAGCCAGAAGCCATTAGGTGGAGATGTTCCTTTCGCCTTCCCTTCGGTTTCAACAAACAGACATCCAATGTACAACAAAGAGCTGTGGATAGGAACTCCACTGAATGTCTGACTGTAAATGAAACCCTCGGTAGCTCATTGCTTGGAAGTAAGAGCAGAGGTTGAAAAGTAAATGCACTTTGTTCAGGGCAGAGCATTGCTAAAATAATTTCTGACAGTCTGTGCCAAGGAACTGAAGTCAACAGACTTGGCTAATCCACCCCGATAAATGCAACAGTTACAAAAATAAATATCTTCAAAAAGCAGCTGGGAGCTGGCCAACATGAGCAATCAGACAGCCACACTCGACACCCCTAAACCCTGAAACGAGAGACAGGGAAAATTATGCCACTTTGCAGTGACATTCCTGTCAGGCATGGACTGTCCCTGCTCGCCACCAGCCATGGACACCTCACTTGTGACTCTCCTATTTCTGTTCCACAGGACTTTCAGTGGGTACCAGCTGTACAGCCAGGGTTTATTTCCATGAGTTCCTTCATCCAAACAATCACCAGCTCTAAAATAGACCCACTATTCAAACTGCTCCACAGGACCTTCTGCCTGCTTCGCTGCTCCTTCGGTGTTGTCATCACCTCATAACTTACAGAGATGGGCAGAACAACTTGAGGTGACTTTTGAAGCCACTGCAACAACACTGGAAATAACATGATGCTCCTATTTACTCATTCTGCTGTATTATTTCACACAGAACAGAGAATGAAAATATGACTTAACTATTTTCTGGCAGTTAATCCTACTTTTTTGGCAATCCAACTTACTTCAAAGCATATTTCACTAAGTACAGTTGCCATGGGGAGAAGTGTATAAATGAGAAGAGTGAAATAGATAATGTATGTAAGAACTATCTTTCCCTTTGGCCTATGGAGCCTCTCCACCTAATTTATGTGGCACTACGAATCTCCAAATGTCAATGGACCTCTTTGCAACTTCCAGAAGAAGTCAGGAAAGAAAGATGCAAGTACTTGTAAGGAAATCCTTGAATTTCCAATAGTTTTCTATGCAGTGGTTAATGTCTAGACTCGCCTGGAATGAAGGCTGTGGATGATTTTCCTTTTTTTCTCCCCAAGTACTGCCCTGCATGATGAGCCAGCCTCTCTCAAACTGTACTCAGTGCTTTCAGTAAACTTGTATCTCACTTTCAAACTTTGGGATTCTATTATAAAAAGAGAGCTGGAAAGCCAGAAGGATATTTTAATCACCACAGATTTTGGACTTCTGATTAATTCTACATTAAACAAACTTTCAGAATATCACCATTCAGCAACTGGCTACCCTCTCATAAATTGGCCTTTGTTTCATGAATGGTTTTATATCTTTTCACACAGGATTAAGCTGTAACTCTCCACACGGTGCAGCTAATCTCAAATTCATTGTTTCAAAGCTTGCCCCTGACAACCACTTCAGTTCCACATACAACAGCCCGTTGGTGTCAGTGTCAGTCTCCCCGAGTCCTGCTGGCACAAGGCTTTAGCTCTGCTGCTGCACTGGTTGTGCAGGTCCACCTCTACACCTCAGAGAGGATGAGAATTTACTACAGTTCTGCTCAGACTTCACTTTTTTCATCCAGTACTAACAATTCCTGCTTTACTATTTCAGAGACAAGTGCCCACCCCACTCCAGTTCAGGTTAGCCCTGGAGAAAATGTACTCTGGTTGTCACCAACAGTTGTGTGACCACCAGCAGTCCCCACCCTGACCCTTAACTCCTGCCTCCAAGTATGAAACCAGAATATATGGGCAGGGTAGCAGCAGGAAGCACCATTTCTCAATAACATCCATTTGTAGAAGAAGCCCAAAAAATCATATCCCATCACAGATCCAAACTCCCATCTCCAAAACCTCAGCAATGCTACCCCAACACATCCCCTCTGCACACACAGAACTGGGTCCCACCAGAACAACTGAGCCCTGTAAAGCAGTTTTATAGACATTGGCAATCGTGGCGTCACTGTGCGTCCCCAGTAGGAGCTTGCAATGATTTAACAACCAGAGGTTCCAAACTATTATTTATTTTTCATGCTTTTCAAATTCGAAGCGTAGAACAAAGTCACGGTGGCAATGGGAGAACATGATTTGTCAGGCAGCCCTAAATCTGGGATGTATTAATGGTGGTTGGAGACAGACTATTTATGAATTCATACTGTAAGTTCGCAGAGTTGTTGTCTGCTAATCTATCAATCCAGGGAGATGTTGATCTGAACTTGAAGGAGTGTGGGATCATCGGGAGAGTGACTCCTGTGACTAAGGCAGTGATGAAAATGAGAGGCTTAAATCTAGAGAAAACCTGGGTCGGCTGTGCTGGAGGTGCCCATGCTTTGGCAGTGCTGCTTTATTGTCTCTTTATGACTCCAGCAGCAAAACTTTGCAGAGCTTTCTCAGCCGTTGCCTCCCTTGAGTCATAGATCCTTATCTGGGGTATTAACACTGAAATAGGATAATCAAGTTGCAAAAGGCCAGCCCAAGTTATCTCCTGTCCATAATGCACTCCTTGGGGTGAGCCAGAGTGACAGGACAGAGCCTCAGCATAGATCAGGCATCATGGATCATTTCCTGCCTCTCAGGCACTGCATTCTGACATCACTGCTTCGCAGGAGGCATCAGGCAGGAAGCAGCAGAGAGGCACTAATGTATGCATGCCTTAGCACAGCGTGTAATGCAGTGAAGGCCTGACCTTGTTCAAAGTTACTAAGTGCTATTAATATATATCATGGAAATAAATATTAGCCTTGCTTTGCAGACGGAGCAACCCAAGACACAAGGCCCCCGAGTGGTTTGTCAGGACAGACAGGGAGCCAGGTATCCTGACAATTCCTTTTGCTCTGAGCACCTGACAAAGTTCATGCCCATCCATCCCAGGGCTCCTGCAGAGGGGGAAAAAAATCACCTCTAAAAATGTTCCTGCTTTATCAGCAAAACGAGGGTGATAACAAAAACAGCTCAGGCCAGACAAAAGCTAATTGAAGCACACGGGCTTGTGCAGATTCATAGAAGCCTGGCCTTAAAATAGCCCAGCAAGACCGGGATGAATCTTCCTCGAGCTCTGACAAGGAAGCAGCAGTCAGCAGTGAGGCTCCAAATGAAGCACAGGAAAGCATTTCCAGGCAGGTCAGGCACCTGTATCAGGCTTGGTGAAAGGACAACAGGGCCCACGCTCTGAAAGCTGCGGTGACAAAGGCCAAGGGATGCCCTCAGGGCAGCCCACACCTCCCTCGAGGGCAGAGCAGGAGCTGCTGATCCCCTCTCTGGGAAGGGGAACATGAGAAAAGGGAGTGGAGCTGCATCTGAGGACGTTCAGAGCAGACATTAGGGAAAGGGTGGTTGATCCCTGGAACAGGCTCCCCACAGCACCAACCCTGTCTTAGGGTCAAGGAGCATCTTGGATGATGCTCTTACCTGAAGGGAGCCAAAAAGAAAGATGGAGAAAGACTATTGACAAGAGCATGTAGTGACAGGACAAGGGGAATGGCTTCAAACTGACAGAGGGGAGGTTTAGATGAGAGATTAGGAAGAAATTCTTCCCTGTGAGGGTGGTGAGGCCCTGGCACAGATTTTCCAGAGAAGCTGTGGCTGCCCCTGGATCCCTGGAAGTGTCCAAGGCCAGGCTGGATGGGGCTTGGAGCAACCTGGGATAGTGGAAGGTGTCCTTGCCATGGCAGAGGCTGGAACCAGATGGTCTTCAAGGTTCCTTCCAACCCAAACCATTCTATGATTCACTCAGGCAGTCCTGGGAGGAGCAGAGAGTTCAGATCTTATGGGTCCTTCCAACTCCACATATTCTATGATTCCTCCATGAAACAACTGCCTAAACTTTTTGCTGGACAGTCTGAGTCCTACCACGCTCCTGCCTTAGAGCCAGCCTCAAATCTCAGTGTGAGATCACGGGTATGGAGGTGCTACTGGTGCTGCACTGGAGTGACCTTCTCTAGAACCTTGAATATAAATGGAGAACACCATAGGTGACCAGAGAAAAATCTGACACGTTGCCTGGAGAGAGAACAGACTGTTTCAGTGCTTGGAACAGGAAAGCTGCATGGCAGTAAGCAATAGGCAGCATCCATTAAGCGGGATCTCTTCGGACACAGATCTGGGGGATAAGTTTTCAGTGTGACATTGAATTCTTCAGACACCGTAGTAGGCTTAGCTTCTTTAAAGGAAATTTGCTCAGAGGAATATAAGCCATTTCCAAGCATGAACAGAGTACATTAAAGCACTGACTCAGGCTTTGATTCAGAAAAGCACTTAAGCACCCTTCTTGTAAAGGGATACTGTTCTGTGCTTGGACCTTGGAAAGGAAGGGGGATTGTGGTCTCTTTGGCTCAGCGCCACATTTCAGAGCATAAAATAAACCTCAAACTAATGCAATTAAGGAAGAATCTTTCACAGTGGACATATTTAATCCATTACTGCCCATTGCAGCAGTTCTTGCACCTAGAACTGGTCATGGCCAGGAGCACAGGCTGATTAGACAGAAGAATGACCCATTTTGATAAAAGCATTGTCTGAAATATTTAAGGGAAAAAACCCACCCTATCGCTGTGCAGTGTGAATTTGAAAGGGATGACTTGGCTCTTCTACTGTGACAGTTTTGCATAATCCAAATAGCTTTTTATGATGTGAAACACACAGAAATGGAGCTTCCTTGGACAAAGGAGCTTTGTGCCGAGAGAATTGATGGGTAACAGTGCCAGGGGTCTGAGGAATTTTGTCCATGAGAGATAGGGTGTGGCAGGGAGGAGCAGAGGTAGAAAAAAGTTGACTTCATAAAAAAATGTTTGATCTAGAAGAAGAAAAAGAAGCAAACCAGGGTGAAAAAGCACAAAGCCACTCTTATTTCACAGCTAGCTGAACTTTTGGGAAAAAGATTAACAAGAATCTCACCAAAACTTACTTTTTAAAGATTGTGCCAAAACCTCCAAAGTAAAAGGAAAACCTGACAACTGCAGTCCTCTTTACTATGAAAGCATCAGCGCTATTGATGTCAAAGCTTCTAAATCACAGACTCATTCATCTGAAGAGCAAAATTCATTTGTTATTCCACAGCATTTTATTTTGCGATGCACTCGTAAGTGTTCAGTAGTGCATTTTGCAATAATGATAAACTAAAAGCAACATGAGATGTGTGCTCTAACTTGGCTGTTAAATCTTTCCTTGAAAGTGCTACGAGCTTGCCAGAATACTCGGTAAGAGATGTCAGGGTTGCAAATTCCCACAAAGAGTGGACCAGGTTCTAAGAAATCTACAGATTTTCTTGTAGCTGTTTCTGTTGTGATTAATCTCCAAACCCCCTTGTAGGTGTTTTTATTACAAACATCGTTATTGACATTAATATTCTTATTGCAGGACACTTCTGGTTTTAGCACAAATTCCAGTCTGAGTGTGATCCTCATCAGACACGACTTCCTCACAGCTCTATCCCCTCAAAATAAAATTGACACAGCAACATTATATAACAACAAAAAAAAACGAATAAGGTAGGAAAAAATTTTCCTTTTAGATGAGAAAACTGATCTTCAGTGTCATAACCAGGGCTACATGAGGAGTTAAGAGCAGAATTAGTTATTCCTGTTCCAGTGTCTTAATGATGCAATCATCCTTCCCTGGCAGTTAGCTCTCCTTGTAATTACCGTGTGCAGTGACGCATGTTCTGAGAGGACAGACAAGCACTGAGCTAAGATCAGGGTAAGTGGGCTCTCAAGGAACTGCATCAGCTCTCTCTAAGTCTGTACAGCCAGGGAAGCTTTCAGAAGAGTGTGACCAGGGCAGCTGTGGATGAGGAACATCCAGTCAAAGTCTTTGCAGCCTAATTCGATTCCTTGACGTAGTTCCCAAGGAAACAGAGAGGGTCGTGTCCAAGGTGTGAGGTGCAGCGCTTCCCCTTCGAGCACTGGTGCAAAGTCAATGGATGCTTTTCCATGGAAAAGAACTCATATTTAGCCATGTCCCGGGAAGGGTACACACTGAGCTCGCTCATCTGTCACCAGGCGCTCATCCCTCTCTGGCTTGTGTCACATTTCCACTTTTGGCCCTGGCTGCTGCACAAGAAGGGCAGTTTGGCTTTGAATTCCTGAGGGTCCATCCCCTATTTTTAAGTTTCATGACAAGAGAGAGAGCAGTGCAGCCGAAGGTAATGTCCTGTTCCATGAGCAGGAGGATCCTCTTTCACCAGTCAAACACTCCTGAGCACAATCTACCTGCTGGTGAGAAGTGTCAGCTTCACAGCTCCTCCAAAGTCGTGAACCCAGATGAACCTTCCTGCCTGCACTGACTTTCAGCCTCTTGAAACGCTGTGCAAAATTGTCAGCATTTATCTTTCAGATGCTGTTTTAGAGCAAGGCTTGGCTGGACAGCTTCTTCCATTCCCTTCCACGCCAGCCTGCCCGGACCATGCGCTGCAGGTAAAGCAGCTCTCACCCTCGCTGGCCTCGGTGATGGCTCCTTCAGCTTCTGGACACAGACCTCCCTGCAATTTAAATTTGCAGCTTCTTGCCCTATTCTTCTTCTCCAAAGATAACACGTTTTTTTCTTGCATGTACAAGCCTTTTATGCATTTGAAGGCTTGTCATATCCTTTCTTCCTTTTTTTTTTCCTTAGATAAAACGAGCCTAATTTTTCAGGATTTCCTCAGAAATCACACGTTCTGTCTGACCACCCCGCTGACTAAACCAGATTAACTGGGGAAATGGGATAGGAAACCATTCATAGCTTTGCCATGTTATTAAGGATTTCTAATGTCTTTGCTGCCACTCAGGCTCCTGCTAAAGGTCTCTGCAGAACAGTTTCTTTCTAATTGAACTTTTAATAAACTCTTCATGCTTCTGACTTGGTCCCCTGATCATTAATGGCCATTTGTCTACCTCTGTAAGCCCAATGAACAAACATTAATAGAAACTACTTGATTTGCACAAAATGAGATTTTACTGCTATAATAAATGGATACCATAATAAAGGCTGAACCAAGTTATATTAAGTGCTGTAGAAATACATGGAAATGAGAGGTCCTTCCTAAAAGATTTAAACCAAGTCAGAAAACACAGGAGATTTAAATATCATCATCACTCCAATTTAGCAGGTGAAGAACAATGGAACATTTAAAAGGCTTGTAGGCAGATAGGATAATAGGTAATTTCCTAATTGGACCCTAGCCTTAACAAGTTGCTTTGGAGATCTGCTCAGTCTCAGATCAACACTTCAGCCACGCGTTATCCAATCCTCTGCAGTTTCAAGGGAAAAGGTTTGTTTGATTCTTCATGAAAACAGCTCCATTTTCAAAGCCCAAAGAGGCTGTGAAGGCCATAAACTCCATGAAGACCACACTGAGGAAAGGAACACTCTGCTGAAGCAATGAAAGGTATGAAGATCATCCTGTGAAAGGCTGAACTAAGATCATGCCCCTTATGTCAGAGAAAACTCTCTCAATTTATCTGTCAATTTTTATATCCCATTTCTTCGAGCTTTCCGAAGCCCTGCAAACCAAGTCCAGAGTTTCATTATTTATTTGGGATGCTGTGTGTCACAGTGACACATTGAGAAACTGGCATCTGCAATTTTCACATGTCAGAAAGACTGTAACTTGAACTGACAAAATAAATTGCTGTTCACACACTCCCACTGACTTTGTTATGTCCCTGAAGCCCCAGGCCTATTTTTTCAATTAAGATCCCGCCTTCCTCCATCCCCCCTCTTCCTACTGCAAAAGCACAATGAGTGGCTGGCAGGAGGGAACGTGCCTTCCACAGCTGGCAGCCGCTGACTGGGAAAAGCAATGGCATTGCTGATACAGAGAACAAATAACTCTCCTTAGCTTTTCAGGAAAAGGCACACGTCCTTCCTCCACCAGTTAATGCCACCAAACCCCTCCGAGAAGACAACAGGGCTGTCCTAGGTTTGCTGGAGCCTTTTGGCTCACAAAAGGAGTGGAGCAGTTCTATCAGGACAGAGCAACTCTCAATTAAAACCAGTGGAAAATTTCCTCATCGGGAGATTAAATTGATTTCTTGATCACAGGAATGTCAGAGATGTGAGTGAGTTCAGTGAGAAACTACCCTCATCTCCTTGGGAGAGGGGGAAATAAAACCTCACAGATGGGGACATCTCACTGATTGTATGGTCCAGCATGAGAAAATAATCTTAAATATCTTAAAAGACCTGAGAGCCCCCTAAGCCTCGCTTACTGAAGGCTCAACATGAACAAGAATCCTCTGCCTGATTTCCCATTAGTGAGCCTGAGCCACGACCTCACTTCCGACTCCTACCTTCATTCCTCCTTGTCCTGTCACAGCAGGCACGGAAAACATTCCCCTGTCTGCAGCAGCACAGGCCAAAGAAAGCAAGGAGAAACTAATTTCAAGCACCAGAACTAGTAAGGCTCATGAAGAAACTTACTTAGGCCGGTGTAGGTTAAGCCTCACCTGAGCCCCTGACTTAGACTCCACACTGTCCTCTCCCTTTGGCAGAATGCACCACACACTCCTGGATGCTACTGAAGCAAAACATATTTTGTTTAATTCTCCAGGTTGACCCAAGCTGTTCCCTCATTTTGTAATCCTTTCCATTTATTTGAGCTGAATTTGGAGCAGCAAAACCACATGTGGCTTGCGTGACATTTAATTGCAAGTACTTCACACACTCCTAAATTCCTTCCTTTTGTGTGCAAGCTCTACATATTTAGTCAAGGACACATTGGGGAAGGTCAGTGGGAGGGGAGGGAGAGGAGAGGAGATCTTCCAATGCACTGGCCATTCCAAAAAGAGCCTTGCTCACCACAAGAGCAGTCATCTGTATGAACAATCCCATATTCCTATGGGCAGAGCCGTGAGGGTGAACTCAGTTATCCAACAACAGCCACTGGCTGGGCAGTCATCAGCTCAGGGATGTATCCGGGTGTCCTGTGGCCTAGGAAGTTCCGAGAACATCCCTGGATTACAAATGGGGTCACTCGGAGGCCTCAAGGTTTGTGGTCATGACAAGCTCCCAAAAAATCCTCCTTCTGGGCTCTGGGTCTACAAACAACAACACGGTTCTGCCTGTCCCAGACGAGCCATGAACACTGAGAAGAGCAGGGGAAGCAAAGAGGAGGAGAGCCCAAAGTCTCCACTCTAAAGTTGTGGAGTATAA
Source organism: Lycocorax pyrrhopterus obiensis (assembly GCA_014706295.1). Lineage (NCBI taxonomy): Eukaryota > Metazoa > Chordata > Aves > Passeriformes > Paradisaeidae > Lycocorax > Lycocorax pyrrhopterus. Next base: position 2,875,668 of record JACSVZ010000019.1, on the reverse strand, counting down.
AATAGAGAAAAAATTGGTGATATTGAACTAATGGCAATTATTCAGTGAAGTGTGCAAGAACGGTTATTGTGCTTCCTAATTGTAATTCTAAAATTATATGGTCAAAACCAAGGGAAAAATCAAAGAAAAGATTTCACGCACAGCTGCACAGCTGAGCCCATGCCTCAGCTCAGATTTCTAAGCTCAAGAGTAAATTATTTAGTCTCCAGCTCAGCTGTCACCCCACAATTCCCATGCTGTCAGCTCCTGCTTAGCTTCTTAAGGACCAGTCAGGAGCTTTCCAACTTGTTTCCATTTCACTCCAATATTTAAATGCACATGGAGGAGGAAGTAAAATGGGAGCAATGGTTTTCCATGAAAAATTTCAAATGTCTACAGCTTTAGTCCAAAGTAGATGCAGATTTTTCTCCACTTAAGGCTTTCCTACCTAAGAGATATTGACCTCAGAGTAACTCTTGTCCATGTGAGATTCCTGAGCTGAACCTGCCACTACCCAGGCGTTCCTCCCAGTGCAGTTCCAGGTGTTGTCCCAGCCAGCTGGGTGTGCACAGACAGAGGAGGGCAACAAGGCTGGTGAAGGGCTTGGAACACAAGCCCTGTGAGGAACGGCTGAGGGAGCTGGGGTTGTTTAGCCTGGAGAAAAGGAGACTCAGAGGTGACCTTGTCACTCTCTACAATTCCCTGAAACGTAGTTGTAGTCAGGTGGGGGCTGGTCTCTTTCTCCAGGCAACAACTGACAGAACAAGAGGACACAGTCTGGAGCTGCACCTAGGAAAATATAAGTTGGATATTAGGAAGAAGTTTTTTACAGAAAGAGTGATAAAATATTGGAATGGTCTACCCGGGGAGATGGTGGAATCACCATCCCTGGACATGTTTAAAAAGAGATTGGATGTGGCTCAGTGCCATGGTTTAGTTTAGTGGAGGTGTTGGGGCATGGGTTGGACTTGATGATCTTGAAGGTCTCTTCCAACCTGGTGATTCTGTGATTCTGTGTGTGATTCTGTGTGTGTGATCTCCTCTGGCCTGGCTCTGCCCGTATTTCCACCACACCAAGCGGGAATAAACAGCCTTTTTAGCGAACTGAGCCTCGCACAGAAAGGAGGCGAGGTGAGTTGTGAACAATGCGTTCTGCTCCCCAGAGTGACTGAGCAGGAGCTCAGGAACAGCAGTTGAACAGGTGCCTGAGAGAGAGGAGAGTTCACGGGCAGAGACATCGCAAACACCAACAGGAGCTTCATTTCACACAACGGAGATGAAACTTTCTTCTCAAGTGGGCACCAGCAGGGCCTGGAGACTTCTGGTTTCTTGCTAAGGAAGCAAAGGTTTCTTTTAACCTTGAAGTGAATCCACCAAGAGCAGACATTGCCAGTTTAAGAGCTGATGAGAGTCTATTCCTCTGCACCCACACAGCAGGTAGAACAAAACCAGCAATACTATGAAGTTCTTCCCATCAACTCCCCTCTCCTCATCACTCACCTGCAAAACACCTCTGGGATTTCACTGTGCAAGGAAGCTTGTCTGTGTTCCCAAACCCCCACAGGGATGGTGCATCAGTGGGAGCTGTACACAGGAGAACCAGAGGAACAAGCACAGACTGGAGCAAGCCCACAAAACCCCCTCCTGCAGGCAGGCCAAGGCTCTAGAAAATTCCCTGAGAGCTTCTGAGGTCAGTGTGTCGCTGTTCCCTTACTCACCCCCTCTCTGATGCACATGAAAAAATTGTTCCCATATGAAAGCACGACCAGCAGATGCACAATAGAAATTTAAACAAACTTCCTCTGCAGGAGGACTGCCCAAGGAAGAATGGTCTGATTCATGCAACTTAATGATGACTAAAGCCACTGTTTGTGCTTTGAAAATGTGCTGAGGTATTGGCAGCCATCTCAGACCTTTGTAGCGTGTCAGCAGGTTATGGATTTGAAGACCAACATAAATCTTTCAAACTTCCATTCCAGAGGAAGGCCTTAACATTTGACCTCTGCAACATTCACTAGAAACATCTGAAAGATATACCAATTTGTCAAAAACAAAGCTATTTTCCCGAGGTTCTGCAGAAGCAGAGAGATGTTCCTTCCTGCCCCTTCATTCAAATTAAGCAACAGTAGCTGAGTGATTATGTTGCCTTTTCCTGGTCTTAAAATTTAGAGCCAGACGCGGTTAAGGGGAAATGGGGTTTTTACCTCGGTATTTATTTAAGGATCCTTAAGGTGCACCACTTTGTCCAGGTGGAATGCGCTGAAATGCACCTGAAATGCACCCCAAAATGCACCTGAAATGCACCCGAAATGCACCTGAAATGCACCAGAAATGCACCTGAAATGCACCAGAAATGCGCCTGAAATGCCCACACACGATAGATTGCGTATACAATTCATAGGCCTTGCAAATTAGCACATCTATCAAAGATTCCCCAATGAGAGGCTCGAATGAACCCCCGCATCCCGAGGAATCCCCCCCTGGATGGGTCTGTCTTACTTTACAGGATGTTCTAGAGAGGACTTTGGTTTCTCAGGATAGCACAGGGCTTTCTGGCCCCAACTGCGAGGCCTCCAGGATGTTTGGTCTCCTGGCTTAATGGAATATTGGGTCTAAGCTAAGTTATCAGACTTAAGGAATTACAAGTGCGCATGCTAAAAGCACCGGGGATACATAAAAGCTATATAAAAGGGTATTTAACAGGTCTATATAAAAAAAGGCAAAAAATCATCATGGCGTCATTTACAATACTCAGATTTGGGCAGGCTGAAGGTCTGTCAGGTTTGCAGAAAACACCTGAATTCAAGAATTCACCACGATATGTCAACGTCCTGACAGCCAACACAGAGCTTGTTGGGCTGGGGAGTGGAGGAAAAGAGCACAGATCCTCTTTGGAAATAAACGGACGGAAAAGAAAAAAGAACTCTGGTTTGTGATCTCATTCTGCAGCAGAACACGTCTGAACCTCTGTGACACCCAGCTAGACCATGTGTTGTTCAACAATCCCCTGGAGCAGAGGCACAACTTTCCCATTAAAAGGGCAGTCCCTGGGAATTCAGCGAGGCTGGGACTGCCCTGAGGTGCTCCCAGGCAGCAGCAGGATGCACACAAGAGTCCTCATTACTGGACAACTTCTACCAACCATGGTCACATAATATTCTCCAGAATGCAGCAAATTTTGTTTTCCTACTGCATTGTAAGTGACACACAGATGGGAGTTTAAACAGCACCTCTTCTCCACAGAAAACATTCATCCTGTCCCAAATTTTCCTTGACCATCTCCTCTGGAACACAAACGCTGTAATAGCGATCTCTGTTCCAGGAGAGCTGGGCTTGCATCTGTTCATCTCCAGAGATCCTGCTAAATCTTATTACTGCTTCCCCCCTCTCCTTCCAGAACAGAGCTGATTGAAGAACAAAAGGGAACTTCAAGGTGAATAAAAGCCCTGTGTTAAGCATGAGGTTATACACAGGGGTTGCAGTATCACAGCAGCCTTGGAAATGTCCATGAATCCCCAAAGCTTTGATTTCAGCATTAAGTAATGCTGGCCTGAACATTCATCCGGAAATGTGCACTGCACAGAATTTTTTATGCATAAACTTTTCTCTTTCAAAAGGTTCACTTCTCCCTTCAGGTCGGGAGACTAAAAAAACGCCAAGAACATCGGATTCACTATTGGGGTCAGTCCAGCAATACATCTCCTTCGGCTCCCTGCCTGACAGATGAGGTGAGCCAGCACCAGCTGCTCCAGTGGTAAATGTGAAACTCTGCAGTAGGCAGTTATGAAATAACCTTGGTGAGAGGAGGTTTCTTGCTAGCCTCATCCTAACCCCTATCATTTAGGAGTTGGCTTCCACCCAGAAGTCCTCAGCATCCAGAACGGGCATGTACACCTTTTTAAATTATTCTTACATAATTGGATGTTCTCTCATTAGCCTTACGCATTTCTGCCGTGGTCAATCATCCTGGAAATCGAAATGCCAACTACTTATTTACATGTCTGGGCAGAATATTCACAATATTTAATAAACATCAAGTGTTTATATTCCATCAGGCCTCCCAGTCCACGTCTGGCCATGCTTTCCACAGAGTGGAAGACAGGAATAAACTGTCCAGCCTGAACAGCTGAGCAGCATCGCTCCTGTCGAGAAACAAGGCAGAGGAACACTATGGGCAGAATTTGCTGTTCACAGAGCAACAAACTGGTCAAGAAGAGCATTTCCCATGCCATCTAAACCAACAATATTTTTACACACTATTTGTGGCCACCTCACCAGAGTCTTTGGGATCATTTTCCCAGCCGGGGGACAGCTGGTGTGTGCAAGAGCCTTCCCACCTCGTGCAGTAACCTCGAGGCAGACAGGCAGGGAAAACTGGGATACAATGATGGAAAATTTGGCAAAGCAAACATGGTTTAAGACACCAGGAATATTTTTCAGAAACGGTTCTGAAAAAAGGCTGGTCGCAAATGGAATCAGACTTGTCAAATGTACCAAGAAACTGCTATGCACACACGTGTGCATGTGTATATCTGGATCTATACGTATTTATGTGCCCTGGCTTTCTCAACCAGGTGAAAACTGTCCAAGCAAAACTTCATGATGTTTTTCTCTGCTGTCGTGTGCATGTTAATGTTGATGAAAAATATTCGCTGCTTTCCTCCTTCTCAGAAAAGAGTTACTCCTCTTGCCTGATGAAACACTGTCAATTATCCTCCACTTATCTGCAAAATTCCTAACAAACACTTTTAGTGGGTTTTGAGCAAGCTTTTTTTTTTTAATTTCCTCTGCCTTTTGCTTCTTCTACAAAGCAGAGGTAAAAATAAAATTATTTTCACTGTCTTTCCAAAACAGGTAAGATTTTCCTTTGCTGGCTGGGTGCTCCCCCACTCCATTTAGCACTTTTTTCCACTGCTGGGAAGATCCATCTTTCAGCAGAGCTACTTTTCCTGGTTTACATGGAAAGTGTATACAGACAAAGGCAACAAGCACTGATAAGAACAGTTGGGACCAGAAAGGAGCTATCAGAAATTCAGCATTTATATTACAGCAACATAGAGGGGACTGAGGAAACATCAGGTCCATTCCCTGGGACAGGAATTTGTAATAGAAAGAGACAAGGATATAAAACAGTGAAGCCCATTCTCATTGTAAGTAGTCACTATTTCCAGAGTGAGAAACTTGGTGTTGTTTTTTGGGGTCAAAACAGGCTTCCTAAGGATTCACTCAGATCTCCTAAATGCCTTATTATTTCATCCTGACTCCGAGGAGCAGACATCTTTGAATATCCTGTTCTGAGTCTTCTTGCCCTGAACATAAAAAGCTGAGCCCTGGATCACAGAAAAACCTGGAAAGTGCAGAGAATGTGCAGCTACAGCAAGCTCAGCTCACCTTCCTCTCCATAAGAAAATAAATAAATAGCCCTAAAGCTTTGTTGAGATCCAAACCTTTGTTAGAGGGTTTAACTTCACTCACTACAGTGGGTCAGTCCTTCCAGAGAACCCCAGTTTTAGCCAAAACTGTGCCTGCATGGAAACCAAGGGAAATGAGACTGGAGGAGGGGGGAGCAGGAGCAGGATGGGGAAGACAGAAATTAGTTTTCTGCAGGATTCGAACACACAGACTGGAACAAAAGAGCCTGCAAGGTGCCACCATCACCTTTCTCACAGCTCTGAAGCTTCATCACTTCCCAAGGCAGGGGAGAAGCAGTTCTGAACAGCTCCAACGTATTTCCAGATGCAGAATAAGTTGAAACACCTCATGACCATTACATAGCAAACATCCCACTGGCTGCCATCAAAACTGCAGGCCTGGGAGCTGAGAGCAGAACTCTTCCTTGCATCTCTCCAAGACCTAGAAGGAATTTCAACCTGGCTGCACGATTTTTTTTTTCCCAAGTCTCCCACCTCCCTCCTGTGTCCCTGAACAACAAGAGCTGTTTTCCCTTTAATCTGCAATGCCACCTTGTGGCTATAAACAACGAGAACACGGAGAAGACGCCAACGTTTAAAACAAAATTCTAGGTCACTTTGACCACAGATTCAAGTACCACATCTGCAAGAGAAACACCTGATGCAGGGGGACAAAAGTCATCTGAGAATGGCTGTGTTTTATCGGAGCTGGTGTTTGCCCTGTGTGGGTTTCAGCAGCCCAAATTCACAGCAGCACGTGGAAAAGCAGCTTCTAACATAAATCCTGTAGTGGCTGATTCCATTGCATAGAACCATGGGATCCCAGAACGAGCTGGATTGGAAGAGACCTTAAAGAACATCTATTTCCAACCCACGGGCCATGGGCAGGGACACCTTCCACTGTCCCAGGCTGCTCCAAGCCCCGTCCAGCCTGGCCTGGGACACTGCCAGGGATCCAGGGGCAGCCACAGCTTCTCTGGGCACCCTGTGCCAGGGCCTCCCCACCCTCACAGAGAACAATTCCTTCCCAATATCCCATCTAACCCCTGTCATTGGGAAGCCGTTCCCTGTGTCCTGGCACTCCAGGCCTTTGTAAATCTTCTCTCTCCATGTTTCCTGTTGGCTCCCTTCAGGCCCTGCAAGGCCACAGTGAGGTCACCCCAAAGCTTCTCCTCTCCAGGCTGAACAATCCCAGCTCTCCCAGCCTTTCCTCCCAGCAGAGCTGCTCCATCCCTCTGATCCCCCCGGTGCCTCCTCTGGGCTCTCTCCAGCAGCTCCAGCTCCTTCCTGTGCTGGGCCCAGGGCTGGGGCAGCTCTGCAGGTGGGGTCTCACCTGAGCACAGGGGCAGAGGGGCAGAATCCCCCCTTTGCTGCTGCCCAAGGATATCCCATCTGTAAAAGCAACAATTACAGACACAGCTTTTAGCTGTGTGCTGCAGAAAGCTCCAGCTCCAGTCCTTCCCATCCCTCCTGCATGCAGGCTGTCCCATCAGCCAGGCCGGACCTTCCATCCTCCCTTATCTCTTAAAAGAGCCTCCTTTTTAAGGCGTTTGTGCCTTCTTTAATGGCTCCTTCAATCTCAGATTGAGTGAAACACCCCCAATTCTTGTTGTGTTATGCTGGGAGAGGCCCTGGGTCCCTCTGGACTGAGAGGCCTGGCTTAATCCCAGCTGGACACTGCTAACCTGTCGCAGGGTCCAGCATCTAAAAATCTGAGTACAATTCAGCACTTTTCTTCTGAAGGCCTCAGAGGCATATTTTGAAATAATTCAGCATGTCTCTGAGTTGCCTCTCGAGCAGACAAGTATTCTTCCCCTCTCACGGCTGGCAGGCCAAGGCACACAAATACTAAACCCTTCTGGGTAGGGAGTAGCTGCCCTGCTATGCACAAAAATTATTGTATTTTTAAGCTTTAAAATATGATTCTCTCAGGAAAATTAGGAGCAGCTGTCCCTCCCTGGGACAAGCTGGCTTCTCACAAATATTTGGCATTTGGAATACTCTTGTCCTTTGACCACTGGGTCTGGTTTTCAATTAGGCCTGATTTTAATGGATAACCAGGCTATTGCTCGGGGTTGCTGGGGCACAAGAGGCAGCACAAGGCTAAATTCAGCAAGAGTGCAAATCAGGGCATTTACACAAATCAGAGCTCACACCTCGATGTCACTCCAGATCCCTAACTCAGCAGTGGCTCCATTCCCTGCTCCTTGCATCCTGTGGAGCTGTTGGCACCTGGGGAGAAGCTGGTACAGATTAATTCCATTTGCACTTCAATATCTACTCAATCAAGGTGCCTTCACCCCCTGCCAGCAGGGCAAGCACAGAACACCCAGAGAGGGGGTTCCTCTCCCCTGGGGAGCAGTCAGCACATTTTCTACAGGATGGAAGATGAGGAAATCTCCACTCACGGTTCTGCTGGGAACTCCACAGACTCCTTTCAAGTGACAGCACTAAATACTGGCCTAGATTTATCCTTTCTCACTTTATACCCTTCCTGAAGCCTTTAAGTGGAAGGTCTGGGAGGCAAAGCCTGGGGTAAGCCGCCTAGATCCCCACTCTAATCAGTAAAGAGACAATAACCCTCCTGAAAGTAATTAAGATCTTAGGCAGACTAAGACAATGTTTCTATAACTTATGATGTCACTGAGACGCTGCCAAAGCCCTCACTGAAATCTCAATGCACAAATCTGCTGCTGCTCCTCTGTCCACAAAACCGAGTGCTGCCCCGCACAAGGAAGCTGGATGGCTTTGAGGAAATTTTTGGCGTTTTAAAAAGGTTGCCGGAGTACTTGGTCATGTACTTTCTCAGAAACTGATGTTAAGTTGGTGGCTTTCTAGCTCCCCAACTCCTCCTCTTTCTTCTTTTTTAGGAACACTCACTGTGCTGGTCTTTTCACAGGCTTCTGATTCTCTCCTTTGCAAGTTAACCCAACTTGCAGGACTGAAATATCTTTTCTTCTTCTTCTTTTTTTTTTTTTTTTTAAGTATTCTAAAATTAAATTCACAATTCCAACCCATTTGAAAACACCTAAATCATCCAGGTTGGCCCTAACCCATTTTCCCACACCTAGGTTGGGACCTTACTGCTTTATAACTAGTCCTAATTACAGAAATCGTCTAATTAGTGTTGAACCTCATATGAAGAAAAGACATTAAACAATTATCTCAGTGCTGATGTGTTGATAGCTCCCTTTCCCAGCTGCAGAGCAGAACAGCCTCCTGTAACAGTGATACAGAGCTGGATCTCCTTACTGCCAGTGGCTCTTAAATGTTGTATCTTTATTTAGTTCTTTGGCCTTTCTGATTCTGTCTATGCTCCTGCTCCACTTCTGTTCTGTTCTGGGAGCCTGACCTAGTTTCTCCTTATTGCATATTTCTTTCTTTCCTTTGAGGTCAGCGATGAGCTCATGATTAAACCTCTCTGGTCACCTACTATACTTTCTGAATGGGATAACTTGAACTTGGGGCCTTGAGGCTCCCTAACGCTCTGCCAGCTTTCCTTATCTAACTTTTCCCTTAGCTCACCCTCTCAGGAGACATTTTTTCCCAATCCTTACAGTGTGTTCCAATTACCCTTCGTTGCTGAAAGCTATTTTTTTTTAAGTTTTCTGTGATTTTTCACCATATAAACACACCTGTTTTGCCTTTACTGTCTCTATAAATGGCATTTAATCAATAAACATTTATTGACATGTAATGCATGCTTAATAAAATGCAGCAAGGAGGAGTGAAAGAACAGTGGTAAGGAGCAGCAAGAGGTGATTCTGTGAACGCCTGAGCACTTCAGCTCACCAATAAATGATATTGTAAAAGTGCAGAGTTTGCCAGAGCCATTTGTTAGGCAGCACACACAGAACAGCTTCAAACTGAGAGCGTGCAGTGCTCTGGCCAGAGCAGAAACCTCCCCAGAGAAGGAACCAGTCGTACCCCTAACTCAGGCAGTGCCACTCTGCTTTTTGAAGCAAACTGTGCAAGAACAGAGGGGGGAAAAAAACCCACTGAAGTAACTGATGTAATTAATCAATTTACCGATGTTATTCTTGCTGAGCATCCGAGCAACCGGAGGTGAATTTTAACAACGCACACAGTGCATATTTAAATCACAGAATCACAGACTGGTTTGGGTTGGAAGGGACCTCATCCAGTGCCACCCCCTGCTGTGGGCAGGGACACCTTCCACTATTCCAGGCTGCTCCAAGCCCTGTCCAGCCTGGCCTTGGACACTTCCAGGGATCCAGGGGCAGCCCCAGCTTCTCTGGGCACCCTGTGCCAGGGCCTCCCCACCTCACAGGGAATATTCCTCCCAATATCTAACCTCGATTTCTGCTCTTTCAGTTTGAACCCATCACTCCTTGTCCTGTCACTGCAGTTCCTGATGTAGAGCCACCCTCTGGTTTCCCTGTAGCCCCTCAGATACTAAAGGGAAATTTGCTCACATTTAGGGTACACTGGATACACAGATCCACAGAAAAGGCCAAGAGTAGGAATGAAAGGAATCTGTATATTCTCACACCAAGAATTAAAAAGAGCACATGGTCTTGCTCAAACTATTCTGCATCAATGCAAAACTGAAACACGAGGAGCCACTGTTTGAAGGCTTATTCCCCTTGCCCTCCTCAGATGCAAATAATCTCGCTGGCTGTAGTGTAACCAGCAATCCCCCCTTGTGTTACCTGGAACTGCCACGAGGCTGGGAAGAAAAAAAGGAAAGTTGGGTAAATCCCAGCTTATTTTAAAGAGACTCCTGTGGTCCCAAGGTGGCCCCTCTGCCCCACTGATTTTCTTTGCAGCCACCCCTGCATTCACCTCACCGGTGCTGCAGCAGTTTTCCTCTCCAAGAGAGCAACATCTCATCTCTAATTAAAAACCAGTAAGATATTCAGCTCATCTCTCTCATTTACTGTGATTTTATGCCCCAGACACAAGTAAAGGTCTTGTTTTCCAGGCCTCTGAATGAGAAGATGGCAACAGCCCTTTCTTCCTCCACCACCTCCTCCTCACTCTGACCCTTACAGCTTTAACAAGTGGGTTGATTGTCACATAATTTAAACTTCACAAATGAAAAACCACCTTCAACTGCTGTTTTCATTATTTCCCTGCTTTCTAAAAGAGCACCCTCACACTTTATTCCTTATCTTCACCTCCTGCCAGGTGGCTCATCCTCTTTCTCCTCAGGGGCAGGGGTAGCCAGCACTCAGCCCCAGGCTTGGGGGAACCCTGGATGAGGATCCAGCTTCACGATTTAGGTGACCTGTGCACCACCAAAGTGAAAGATTTACCAGCTTCCTACAACCTACTTCGATAGCTTCATCATTCAGAGGGATCACAGAAGCAGCAAGAGCAACTGCTTTTTCTCACTTATGCTGTGATGAAGCATAGATGCCAAATCCTAGACAAACAAATGAGTTATTTGGATAAAGAAAAATCGAGAGCCACTCAAATTGGCTGAATTACAGCTGTTGTCAATGAAGCATCGAAAAAGTGCATCTGGGGCTATATACAAGAGTCTCTGCATTTTACAGTCACTGAACGTCCTTTAGCCTCCCCAAAGAGGTCAAGATGAGATCGACAAATAAACGCCAGTCCAGCAAATGAGCGTATTTACTTTTTCCCAATCTGTTTTTTTTTTTTTAAGTGCTGGATCAGCATTGTAAACTCTCTCATGCCGAGTGCACTTATTTACGCAAAATTTGATTGGTCTCAGCCTCCCGGAGACACCTGAAGGGGATGCTGAGATAAGCCAGCCTTGGCGTTCTGCTGCATCCCTTACAGCAAAACACGGAGCAAAACGAAGCATTAATTCTGAAACCTTCAGGAGAATGAAGCAGGATAGATTCACTTGTCAGTAATGTCCATACTGATTAATATAAATGCACGTGGCAGCCAATATCAGAGCGTGCTATGTGGATTTATTTACATAATTATTTGAGAATTCGCCCTCCCCTCCTTGACTTTGATGCTTGGTACATATTTATTTACACAACACTGCACTGCCAAACAAGCCAAATGTTTCCCAGAAAGACATCAGAAGAATTACAATTGTTTGAGCAGTGGTTATTTCAGGATGATAAAAAACAAACTCAACTCAAATCCATTTAGCAACTGAAGTGCTTTCCCCAGATGACAAACAATGCTGCTGCTGTCCTTGCGTGGTCACTGACCTTGAGTGGCTCTGAAGGCACCAAGGCAGCTGAGGAAGGAGCTGTTGTAGGTGCAGCTCAGGCAGGAAACAACTGTGGTGTTCAGCAAGGTGGGGACAAAGCCCCAGTGCCACAGGTGGTTTGGACAGGGAAGGAATTTTGAGATGTTCCATCATATGCCAGGGAATAGAGATGGGGGTTTAGAGGCTTGTATGAACCTGTATCTTTACCACAGGTGATCTGCTGATCTTCTGGACCCAGCCAGGTGATCCAGAGCCTAATTTCCATCAGTTTCCAGATAGACAGAGACAGAAATAGAGATAAGCAGAGAAATGCCCCACAAGCTACCAGTGAGCTCCCATTACACCAACAGACATCATTGCTATCTCTGGATCTTGACACCTTATCAAATCAGAGCACAGGTATCACCTGCTGATAAGGGGACATGCTGTATCATGCCCTTTATGCACCCTCATCACTGACAGGATGGTAAGAAGCTGTCACTGTTGCTGGCCAGAGAGTAAGAAAGACTCAGCGACAGGAATGCAGTCAAGAGAACGGAATCGAATTATTTAATTAACAAAGGACGGATTTTTATGTGTTTAGTTCGTTTAGTGTTTACCTAAATGGCAAGAGGTTATTGGACCTCTAGCTAACTACCTACCAGAGTGATTGGTCAATTCTCACATCGTTCATTTCCCTAGTCGAAATCATAACAATTCTAATTATATTTGCAGGTGCAAGATAGCAGACTCGGTTTACAGAAACCTTACCACGTTTTGCATAGTTTAGCATGAGAAAGACAGAGCTCTCACGAACTGCTGCTGAGAGCTGAAGGCTTCTCTGCTAAAGCTTTTTAGCATCCATAGAAAGCCACTCTGATGGTCACAGCCCCACTTTCACAGCACGCATCGAGCCTAAAGCCGCGAAAATCCAACCAGTGAAGCTTGCGGGGCTTAGTCCTGAGCAGTGTGAACACAACCCTGGTGCATTCTTGTCATGACACTGAGAGGTGCGCCCAGCCAGCATTCACTTGATATTCCATTATTTTTATAACATGTCTCATTAGTTTGCTGAAATTAGAAAAAAAAACCAACAAAAACCCCCAAAAAACCAACAACAAATCTCAAAAGTCAAATCAAATATAGGGAAAAAAAGTTAACTAAGCTTTCCAGACCTTCCCAAGGTATCAGTTGGAGTTTTTGGCAGGGGAGACTCTGGTTTTACACTCATCTGGACACAACATGTTTTTTTTCCAGATCCTAACAGATCACTAGAGTTACTCAGCACACAAACAATGCCTGTTGTTTTGGAGCTGATTTCTCAACCTATTATGTGTATTCCTGTTTACAAACAGTGGCTGCAACATGCAGAAAATCTGCAGGCAACTCCACTGCACCCACTTAACTCCTCTGCCTGCATGTGGGTGAGCCTCAAGTAATTTTCCACGGTCACACCGAGCAGCAGAGTCCCGGGATGGGGCAGGTTGGAGGGGACCATAATGGGTCATCTGGGCCAAGCTTCCCACTCAGGCAGGGTCATCCCAGAGCACATGGCACAGGATTGTGTCCAGATGATTCTGGAATATCTCCAGTGAGGGACACTCCACACCCTGGGATCTGTTCAGGGCTCAGGGACTGCACAGGGAATAAGTTTTGCTTCGTGTTCAGGTGGAACTTCCTGGGCATCGGTTCCTGCCTGTTGCCTTTTGTCCTACTGAACAGAGCCTGCTCCAGCCTCTGACACCCTCAAAGCACCAGAAACTGAACCCAGAAACCTCAAATGGTGGAAGGGGCCATGAGGAGTAGGGGAGGTGACATTGCAAAGCTTTAAATAATTATAACAATTGTCATAATTACATCGCCATAATGACATGAGATGGTGGCACATGCTTTAAACACATCAGCATAGGTGGACTCCTGGGGGGAAAAGGCAACCAAGCCTTCAAGATATCCAACCTACAGCTGGAGACATCAGGAGACAGGGAACAAAGCTGTATCCGTTTGCTGGAAGTTTTGGGTTGTTCAGGATCGCGGGCCCAGAGTTTCATCCTCAGCTCACATGAGAACAGAACTGCTCAAAAGCCGAGTGTGAAAAATCAGCCAGAATCATGAAGTTTTGCCTGGCTCAGGAGAGGGATCAGATTCATGTAAAATTATAGCTCAAATTGGTTTCCACCCAAGATCATAAATCCACCTAGGTTTGCCAATAGGATTCTGACTGTCAGCAAATCCTTTCTTTTTGGCAATGCTGGATAATTTCAAGAGCTTCAGAGGAAAACTCTTGAGGGTTTGCCTGAGCCATTGGTCTTTGGGGGGAGAAAAGGAGGTGAGGGTCAGGGACACCCCTGAGGACAAACACCCCGATAACCTCCCCACACTGGGATTACAGTGGCAGGGACATGGTCTCTGGGGCATCTTTGCTCCTGGGCAGCTGCCAGACAGGACATCTGGGGACCAAAGCCCTCTGACATCTATACTGAGCTCCTCCTATCTCTGCTTCGCCACTGGCATCTCCCCTCAGCAGGCTGTACAGGTAAATCAGCACCTGACTCCCAGGGGAATTAGAAAGCCACATTTTTAACCTCTCTGAGCTCCTGTGGATATAAATGATAGAATTATTTAGGTTGGAAAAGACCTTCAAGATCATCAAGTCCAGTGGTGAACCCAGTGCTGTTGCAATTATCACTAAATTGTGTCCCCAAGGGGCCACATCCACACAGCTTCTGGACACTTCCTGGGACAGCAACTCCTCTGCTGCGCTGAGCAGCCTGTTCCAGTGCCATTCAGGGAACTGGTGGAGTCAAATCCCATCCCCTGAATCCCACCAAGAGACTTTCGTCCTCAGAAAAATACATCCAGTACCACCACTCCAACACAGACCTGATGCATTTGGCCAGTGACACAGGCCAGGCCCTCAGCGAGGGAAATACAGATTGGGCCAGTGCGGAGAAACTGGAGTTCTGAAATGAAGGGATGATTAAACAGAAATAAAAATCACTTCTCAGAGCCACAGGGATGTACTATTTTGCCTGTAGCTTTGGAGGCTCAGGGAAGCAGCATTCACAGTAGTATTCTCTCCTGATAAGTGCAAAGGGCCCTCTCATATATCTCCTTCTTTCTGCAGTTCAATACACGGGGGCTGAGGCTGTGACCATGACCTCAGCTGTCTTACAATGCTCCCCCTCCCCGGGGAAGCCCCACACTTATCCTTTAACCAAGAATTAAGTCTGCACGCAGCTCTGTGCATTGAGGAAAATCCCAGCACACATTTCTCCTCTTCCACCCAATGCAAAACGAGGATTGATTTTGCTCCAAGCGAGGAGGAGCATTTGGAATATAATGAAGCTGGAAAGGGTGGAGTGGGAGTACAAAGAGATGAGTCCAAGCTCAGCATGACAAATGGTACACAGGACCACTTGGTTTTATTATACACTATCAAATATCCCTAACTTAAACAGCAGAGCTAATAAGCATGCCAATGTATATATTTACATTGCCTGAAATGTGCACAACCCTGTACAAAAATTAGAGTGCAACTGTTATGATCAAGCCATTAGAGAAAACAAAATCAATCCAAAGCATAGACCAGCCTTGCTAACGAGCTCCCTGCCTTGCTGCCTCCCCTTTCCTCAGAAACTTTGTGGCAGAGTGAAGCTTGTCTGACCTCAGAGTGAAGGAACTTGCACAGGAAAGCTGAAGAACTAATTGTGATGGTGCTTCATCGAGCTAAAATGCAAATACAACAGCAGTGCTGGAAATACAGTCCACGAACCAGCATCAGGGGCAAGAGGGAAATTAATTCTCCTTGCAGTTCTGTAAACAAGACTTTGTGGAGTATTTTGGGCAGTGGGCATGTCCTACCTGCCTCCTCTCTGTAACCCAGAGCGATTTCCCTCTTTCTCTTAGCTCTGGACAGAAAAGGGTCTCAGCATTTTGACGATTCTCCCATCCCCATGCCCAAAAAAGTTGAAACTGCAGAAAGTTTCTATGGAGCAAAAAGCTGATGGGGAAAGGGAGAAAATGCAGTTTGGCTAAAGTAGAATGCTCTCCTTTTAAAGTTTAAAGATATCCTGTTTTGCTTTAGATCACTTTTACTTCATGTCTCTTTCTCTATATTTAGCTTAATTTCAGCTATTATATAATTTAGAATTCTTTGTTGTTGGATAAAAGAATATCTATAAAAAAACAGAGCCCTTCTCATGAGAAATTTGGAAAAATCCAGATTATTCCTGTCCATGAAGATATTAATATTTTTACTGAAAATTTTCCAAACCAGTCCTGCCTCTCTAGGCAGAGGGAGAGCTCTTCATAAGCTCGGTTTTGCAGCCCACATGGCCTTTCAGTTCTTCAGGCTTTTATTTGCAGTAAGTTTTTAAACAGTGTAAACCTGTCAATAAAACCCTCTCCAAAGAGGCTGAGGGGCCTGAATATTTTGCAGTTTCACCTGCAGCTCTGGAGAACTTGGAGAGCTCCAGGCAACCAGGACTTCCCTGGACAATGCTCTGGAGAGTCAGCCCTGGGAGGAGCGGCTGAGGGAGCTGGGAAAGGGGCTCAGCCTGGAGAAAAGGAGGCTCAGGGGGGACCTTGTGGCTCTGCACAACTCCCTGACAGGAGGGGGCAGCCGGGGGGGGTTGGGCTCTGCTCCCAGGGAACAGGGACAGGAGGAGAGGGAACGGCCTCAGGCTGGGCCAGGGGAGGCTCAGGGTGGACACCAGCAGGAATTTCCTCATGGAAAGGGTGGTCAGGGATTGGCAGGGGCTGGAGTCCCCATCCCTGGAGGTGTCCAAGGAACGACTGGATATGGCACTGAGTGCCATCCCAGAATATCCTGAGCTGGAAGGGACCTACAAGGAACATCAAAGCCCAGCTCCTGGCCATACAATCCCACACACCCCAACAATCCCACCCTGTGCCTGAGGGCATTGTCCAAACACTTCTTGAGCTCTGCCAGGCTCCGTGCTGTGGTACCGTGGTCTTGTTGCAAAGGTGGGGATCGGTCAAAGGTTGGACTCGATCTTGGAGGTCTTTCCCAACCTGACAGAGTCTGTGATTCTGATTTCTCCCGCTTCTGTCATGGGAAGATGACCACCAGCCTTGCTCCAGGATATTGCCAGGCTGTGTCCTGACATGAGGATGTTGCAGCCTCCACACAACAGAGTCCACTCTGTGCCTGACACAACAGCCAAGGGGACACCAACAACTTGCAAAGGGCAAACAGAGACAAATGAGCAATTTTAAAGGTAACTGTCTCTTAGGCTAGCAAAGAAAACCTCCTCTGGACTCAGAAGATGATTTAAATGAAGGAGCAAGTGCTTGACAAAGAAGCCAGAGACAGATCCCTGCCTGCTTACACCTTGAGCACTACTACTAAAGACATCCTGGACAGATCCTTAGCAGATAGAAATGGGCATTCACTAATTTCCATCTCCTGAGGATCCACTTCTCTGCTATCCTGTCAGCTGGGATACATATAAATCTAATGTAAAGAATAAATTTCCATGACATTTTTTATCTGCAAGGACCTCCATGGAACATATTTAGCATTTTTCCATCAAAACGTAGTTGCCACAAAGGTCAAGTGCAGCAGCTTCTCAGGTACAGCATGATGGATCAAGTTCATAATCTCCACTGGAAACTGCACCAAGTTGCACCAAGAAGCATGGTACAAACACAGTTTATACCTTCTGGAGCTCAGCAGGTACCCTGGGACTAAATCTTTGGCATTTGTAAAGACTCCTCTGCAACTTAGAGGTCAAATTTTGATTTTACAGATCTCCAAGGTAACTCCTACCAGCAGGTCTGTTGATGGAGCATCAAACCATGAAGGAAAATTGTTTTGCTGCTCAGTAACTCGTGCTCCCCTCATCCCATCCATAGCTCATGCTGCAAACATCTCCTGTCCCAGTCCTGCACTGGCCGTGGTTCAGGCTCATGTGCAAGCGAGGCAAAACAAAACACATTTTCCCCTGGCTCCAGCCATATGCCAGCAGATGTTTGAGCTGAGATTTTCAAGATGCATAAGGCCTTTTGGGTACATAATCCCTCATGTTCCAAATCCCTTGCTTCCTAAAGCAAGCCTTTGAGCCCTGGAATCACACAGTGTCCAAAAAAAGAGGCATCCAATGCATTTTAAGGACAAGGTGTTTTTATCTGAAGCACTAAATCATCTTTTCACAGCAGTAAATTACTGAAACTGTTACTGAGCAGTTCCTGAAATGAAACAGAGGCCTGACCTCTACAACATCTCCAGCAAACGTGAATTCAGGCCAACGAGATCAACCAAGAATCACTTGCACCCTTCGCACTCTCCCAGCTCGTCAGGAAACTCTGCTAAAAGAACCCTACAACGAGCCAGTAACTGATACAGGAATTCAGGGAAAAACAGAATATCAGGTAGTTTCATCTGACTGTTGTCCTCAATGAGTACAGCTCCCAAAGGAGAATTCAGCCTTGGCTGCCTGAATTCAGAGGTGCAGGGAGAAGGGCTGCAGGGCTCCCAGCCCCCCGGCAGTATTTTCTATCAGTCACTTAAAAAAAAGCCTCCACTGGTTAATTTTCTTTAACTTGCTGGGTCATTTCCATCTATTCCCCAAGGTGACTTAACTACGTATCATCCCTATTTCTGATACGTCAACATAAAACCATAATATAAAATCAAGCAAAAGTGTCTGCTGTAACAATGAACAGCAGAAATAAAAAGAGTTGATGATCTATATTCGACTATAAATGTTCCTGTAGAAGAGTTTAGGCCTATCTTTCTACTGATTGAAAAACATTCACTGCAAAGCCAGTTGGAGTTCTGTTTTCAGGAGATTCATAAACCCAAACAACACTGGACTGACTCACATTTTTTGGCATTTCCTTTGGATTTTTCATGGCATTAAAGGTGAGAAGCAAATTAGCCATTAAGCCATCCATTCTGAGCAGATGTCATTTATCTCTTCCATCAGATCTTGGCCACAAGGAATTTCTTGAGAGCTGGGTTAAGGCAGACAGAAAATGTCCTGATATAACCTTAGTGCAGAAATAATTTAGATAACTGCATAAATGCAGAAGAAGTAGCTTGAAAATTCAATTTTTTTCACAAATATCTGAAAGTCTGTCATTGCAAGGACCTTCCTGCAAGATGTAGGGTTGAGATATTTCAAATATGGTTTCCTAAATGATATTTTCACACCAATCTGAGTCGTCCTGGTGATACATCTAACTCAAAAGAAGTGGCACTAATAGACCACACTTTGATCCAGCTTAGCCCTTATTATGGCTTTTTATCTATAAAGTATTTATAGAGTTAAGTTCTAATAAATGTTTAATTACTGCTTAAAATTAAGCTAAACCAGCTATTTAACAGCTCTCAGCTGCTATTAATATTCATACCAGAGCTCTGTGATTAATGCATACAGGGTTTTTATGACCTTTAATTCAAATTCTGAATCACTGTTTGATTTGGCCATTGTTAACATACTTTTTGTTGGCTACTCACAGATTGTTTTACAGTTTTGAAAGCATTTGAGAAACATTGTTCCTCTGTGGAGAACAACTCTATTTAATTAGCCCTCTTTTAAGAATGTAGTCTGCTTAAAATTTGAACTGTCTGAAAGGCAACAAGGGACAATGACTGTTATTGCACAACATTTCTTCCACCCCAGTCCTAGAAATCAATCTGATCAGGATGTTCACGATGCTAAGAGCTGTATAAACACGTAAAAAATGGAAGCCCACCTCGCAAAGAACACATCTTCTGAAAAGATCACGAATGCAGAACGTCTGCTGAGACAGCTCTGCCTTAGGCTGGGCTTGGCAGAGGCAAAGGACTGGTATTAAATGCGACTCCAAGCAGAAATGGTGCGTTAGAACACACGCTGGTTTATAAATATGCTAATACCTAAAATTGCGTTGCTATCAGAGCAGGGACTGGACAGTTTACAGAGAATAAATGCAACAAACTGCCTTTTCTTAAGGAAGAAGAATGGCTGAGCCATCACAGCCCAGAACCTGATTGCATTTAGGAGTGAGGAGTAACAGCAAAGAATACACTGGGCTGAGGCAGCGCAGCATCTGCATGATCAGTATATTGAGTGCCGCATATTTCACATACAAATGCACCCATAAATATATAATTCAGGTACATAAATACTGCTCTTATAGAGGCCTCTTTGGCCACAGGGGCTCTATGGATTCTCTTCAAGGATCCACCAGTTTGTCAATCAAAGCAGGATTCCTGCTCCCCCAGGGTCTGTTCCTGAGGAGAAAGGATCCCATCAGTGGAGCTCTGACAGTCTGTGCTGTGGAGCATCCATGGGATTGACTTCACAACGAGCACTCTCGGAAAAAAACAGCCTGGAAAAAAGGTGGGGTTGGGGTGACCTAATTGTGGCCTTCCAGAACCTGAAGGGAGCCTAAAGAAAAACGGAGAGGGGCTGTTTATAAGGGCCTGGAGTGACAGCACAAAGAATGGCTTCACATTGACAGAGGGAAGGGATGGATGGGATATTGGGAAGAAATCCTTCCCTGGGAGGGTGGGCAGGCCCCGGCACAGGGTTGCCCAGAGAAGCTGTGGCTGCCCCTGGATCCCTGGCAGTGTCCAAGGCCAGGCTGGATGGGGCTTGGAGCAGCCTGGGACAGTGGAACGTGTCCCTGCCCGTGGCAGAGCCTTGGAATGAAATGAGCTTTAAGATCCCTTCCAACCCAAACCATGCTGGCAGATTCTGTGACTTTTGGGGTTTCGATCCTTGCCTCTCTATACCACATTACAACCTGCAAGTCATGTAAGGAAATAAGTAAGTAATCCTTTCCAGATATTTTTTGGGTTTCTTTTTTTTTTTGCAAGAGAGAATGCAGATGTCAATATCTATACAAAAAATAAGTTACTGAAACACAAAGCAGTGCACTTGCAGGAACAGCGTAGGAGGAACTGTGAGAAACTATGTCACCACATTGCTCTCTGGTTTTGGGCAGTTCCAAGTTCCCCTCCCAATTTTTGTTTCAATTCTAAGCATTTTAAGACTCTCAACATTAGATGAAAACAATACTCAGCATACCAAAGGCCAGATTCCCATCTGGGACTCAATGATATTGTAATAATCATCTCAATGCTGAGCGATATTATAACACAGAAACCCAGCATGATGGATCTTTTCCCATCCCTGGAGGTGCCCAGGCTTACAGATAAGAGAAACATGGGAATTCAACTCTTCAAACTTCATGTGTCTCATTAAAGAAGTAATTTATAGTCTCTCATTAGAGAAAGTGATTTTGTTTTAAATTGTTGTGCATGAGAAAAAGCCAACTATGAGCAGGGGATTTACTGAAGGTTATGCTTGCTCCTTTATCCACCAACTCCGAGTGGAATTAAATTGCCTTGATACAGATTCAAATTTAATTTTGGAAGAATGCATCATATTTCTCTGTGCAGTACCAATCTGAAAAAAAAAATAAATTATAATAAGCAAAAAGGATATAAAAATATGATATCAGATATGACTTGTCTCCACTTCAGCTGAATGACTTTATTGTTGGTCAAAAAAAGAAGCTGAGTTACTTCTCTGTCCACTGAACTTCTGACTCTGATACATTTCAAACTCTGATACAAAGGGATGGAGCTCTGGGTGAGTCCATTTGCCTCCCTTCTTGGAAAACGCTGAGGTTTTGATGAGCACTATAATGACAGCAAGTTTGCTGCTGCTATTTATTCAATCATCAAGTCAAATATTCCCTCCATAGCCATAAATCTGAGCAGATTCTGTGAAAAGGCTTGACTAGTTTAGCGAATGATTGGCACTTTTTGCCACTACAAGAAATGATTTAAGGAAAAAAATGTACTGCCACAGTAATTATACTATTTGTGTGCCACCATTGGAGAGAATAATAATAATTCTTCGTGTTTAGAAATATTCATATTATTCCTTCCCAGCATTTGTTCAGACTTGGATTTAATTCGTGGTACAGTTCAACAGCCTCAAAGAACTTCAACTAAAACAATTTACATTTGGAATTGCCCTGTTTGAAGAATCTACAGTGTGTCCTTGGTCCTGCTTCCTCAAGTTAGAGATGACACTGGAGATTGATTTTAGTTCTTTTTGGTTCACTTAAGGACAGGATTTATTCCTGAATCCTGATTATTCCTACCACAAACACCTTTGCTCCAGGAGCTACCTGAGTGAAACTTGCCTATCCCACAGAAAATGCAATTCCATTCCTGTTCCCTGCTGAAGGATATTAGTTTAAGCCAAGTAATTCATGGTTTTAATTTCTCCTTCACAGTTACAGCCTCGAGCTTTTGGACAGAGTTTCAATTTCTACTAACAGCTCAAATTGTGTCCATCACAAGTGTAGCTGTTGCAGAAGGAGAATTGCTGTGGAATTCAGTAAATCGGGATTAATTTCTTTTGCCTAAGAGAAGCAATAATTCCAATGTCTGTAACATACTTCTTCCCACCCCCACAAACCATGTGCCATGGAAAAACTCAGTCACTCGTAACAGCTAAAGTCACCTCCTAAATCAGGATGCAATGACACAAATTTTGATCCCAAATCCCACTATTCACAAGCAACATTTGCACATCACTGATGGCTTTTCCATTTGATTCTCACATCACCAGTGGCTTTGCTCATCCAGGATAAATAGCAAGGCTCTAAAAAGGATAAAAACTAACAATACACCAATGTTCCAGGATTCAAACCCCTCCCTGCTGCAGAGTTGTACAAAGATTCTGTCTGCACTCTGTAACAGATTGCTGTTTATTTTTCAACAAACATGCAGTAGTCTCAGAGAAGAGATAATAAGAATTTTTAGTTTCCAATACACTGAAGTTATTGCAGAGTGAAGTTTGTATCATACCAGAGATGGCTGAAATTATTTCTCAGATTAAACAGTTTTCTTATGGCTGGTGGTGCTGGGTTGGACTTGATGATCCTAAAGGTCTTTTCCAAGCTCAATGATTCTGTGATTCTAAAATGCTTTTTCAAGCACAAATGTTTTATTTTGTGGAAAGTTGTTGACACTGTTGAATGTTTTCATTGGGAAGAAGAATTGAAGCTTCAACTCCTTGAAATCAAATTGCAAAGCTTTGTAGAGGTTTCACACTGCTCATTTTGGATTGTTTTGTTTTTACCTGCCTGGACTCCTCCTTGGGTTTTGTGGCAAGTGTGATGGATCCACACACGAGCTGTGACCACTGCTGGGAGATGCTGAAGTATCTGCAGAAGTGACAAAAGCTGATCTCTAAGAACAGGCGTGAATATGCACACATGTGCAGAAAAGACAGTGCTCTACATGCAGATCTCACCCACCTCTGGAGTGAGCTGGTGGGTCAAGACACTGAAAGTTGTGGCTTTACACGAGACAGAATCATAGAATGGCCTGGGCTGGAAGCATCCTTAAAGATCAACCAGTCCCAGCTTCACCTTCCACTGTCCCAGGCTGCTCCAAGCCTGGCCTGGGACACTTCCAGGGATCCAGGGGCAGCCACAGCTTCTCTGGGCACCCTGTGCCAGGGCCTCCCCACCCTCACAGGGAAGGATTTTTTCCTGATATCCAACCTAAATATCCCCTCTGGCAGCATGAAGCCGTTCCCCCTTGTCCTGTCACTTCAGGTCCTTGCAAACAGTTTCTCCTCTCTGTCTTTCCTGTCAGCTTCAGGCACTGAAGGCCACAATTAGATCAGTCCAAAGCCTTCTCTTCTCCAAGCTGAACAACCCCAACTCTCCCAGCCTTTCCTCCTAGCAGGGGGTGCTCCATCCCTCTGATTGCCTTGGTGTCCCCTCCCGAAGTCACTGGGTGGTGGACAGGAGCCCATAGATGACCAATGCACACATTAAAAAGCAATAATGTTCCAGTCTCTGCCAGAATGGGCAGGAGCCTCAGGGTAGGATCCCCCAGAACAGAGTTTGAGATCACACACAAACTGTGCAGCTCTCAGCACTCGAAACCTAAGTTTTGCTGCATTTTAGGCATGTGAAGAAAAAGCTGCTGTCCGAATTGCTGGTCGGGTCACAAAGTCCCCGGGGCACAGGAGGAACAGGGTGGCAGGAGCCAAGAGCTCTTGCACATCTCTGGATAACCAGCACGCCCAGCCTGGCGGCTCCCTGCCCCTCCACAGGGCAGTTGCTGGGGAAAACAGGGCCCAGCTCATGAGGGGAATGGGAATATTTTAACTGACGACACCCTGCAGTGCTGTGAAACCAGCCTGGCTTCACCCAGCCCGGGCAAGGCTGCCTGACCATCACTGCCCTGACCTTGGGGATGCTTCAGTCCCTGGGCCACCACTGACGGGGGAGCAAGATGCAGTTCAGGCACCAGGGAGGAAAAAACCCCAAGGAGCAAAGGGAAACAGCCTGACAGGACACAGAAAGTCTGTCTGGCTCTTTCCAACAGAGCAGGAACTGCCCCCCGAAGCTTTGCCTCATGTACAGGCTCTCAGAAAACACAGGGATTGGGATTAGCAGCCCCCAGAATGTGGCTGGCAGCTCACTGGCAGGGCTGTAGCTTCCCTCTGCTCTGCACGCTCGGCTCAGGGAGAATTCACTGTGCACAGAACATCCAAAAGGAAAAAACCCTCCCGGTGCTCAGAACAGGACTTCTCCCCCTCTTGCTGCTTTGTGCTCTCTTTCTCCCTTTCATACTTTCAGACATAGAGAATATGTATTTTTAATAATACAGATTTCTAAAGAACTGAGTATGCAACATTTCCTTTTCTCCCAGGAACGCAGCAACCGCTGCACTAACACCGACACGAAGGAGAACGCTTTGGAAATCCGTCTGCCAGGAGAGGCAAATCAGAATTACATTGACCATAAACGCCGCAATTACGCCTTGGGGCTGAGCATTAGTGCTCACCTGAACAGTCTGTGCACGGCAGGGATGGCGTGACTGCAGAAAATCCTCCATCTCTGCAGCAAGCTGCACTCCCGGGCCACAGAGCCATGAATGTTTCATCTCCCTGCGGCCCTGGAGAGGAGGAACCACGGGAGCTCCAGGCTGGAATCGCGCGGAGCAGCTGTTAATGAGCATCGCCTTCAAACCCTTCTGCTGCTCCAAAGGGACCTGCAGGGAACCAGAGAGAGCCCCAAAACAGGGGGGAAATGTGCTGGGGCTGAGCCTCTAAGCTTAGGAGATGGCTGCACGCTGTAGAGAGGGATGCCAAAGGATTAAGCTTCATCTTACAAGTCTAAGGCTTGACCTGAAGCTTATTAAGGTCAGCGGAAAACCTTCCACTGATGCCTCTGAGTTTTGGTCCAGGTACACAATGCACTGATCTCAACTACCATCACTATCATTTATTTTTGCCATTGCAACTTCGTGTACTTAATTCAAGTTGCAGTTGTTGGGTTCTCATGACCTTCCTCAACTAAAATCCCAGGTTGTTTAGGTAGAAAAAATGGCTTCCAGATTTTCACAGACAGTCTGGTTGTAGGGAAAACAAAGAGCTGAAACTTTTACCCAGGATAAAAACAAGAAAACTAAGGAAAGAAATAGACATTAATCCTAAAAATCTCCCTTCTGTGACAAAGAAAACAGAGGAAAAAAACCCCAAACCAACAAACCCAAAGAAAATAAACCAATTCTTTTCTCTGGTATTTGGCTAAGGAATTGGTTTCAAAGGTTCTCCTAAAGCATTTTTGTGCTTTGACACTTCATACTATAGATATTGGCTCAGTGCTTCCATACCAGAAAAATAGACCAAAACACCTTTTAGCACATCATCAATCCTGATCAGAAAAGGACAAATTAGACAAGTTGCTGGGGAAGACTCCAGTAAACAAACTGGAAAACTTCACTCAGCTGAGATTCCAACCCAGCCACCTGGGTACCAATGCAGAACACTTGTGTGGCTTAAAAATAAATAAATATTTTTTCTTTAGGAAAGAAAAATCAGACAAAAAGGCACAATCTGTGCAAAATTAAACCCTAAATTTGAAAAGACAGGAAGATGGAAATGGATAGGAAGAGATAGATAATTCTATTAAAACAAAAATATATGTCAAGTAGCCAGAAGAAAGTTCTGAGCTCAGAAAGGAGCAGAGGGCCAGATCCTCGGCAGAGATAAATCAGCCCAGTTCCATCAAAATCAAGGGAGACACAGCTCACTGCGCCAGCTGCCAATCCCATCCACCAACCAGACTCTCCACCAACTTGCATTTTGGGCCCTGCAAAAAAATTTCCTCTTGGAGTATAAAGCCTGTATTTATCCATTGGCCTTAGAAAGTATGCACAGCTGTGACATAAGTAACCCCTGCTCTGTTTTTGAATGTATGCAAACATAAAACGAAGAAGAAAAACGACATTAAAATAATGTTAAGGATTTGGCCGGGGGCCATCAAAGCTTGGACATTCCAAGTTAAAGCCGAAACGACATCCTTAACCTTAAGTCACCCCATTGTGCCTGGGTATTGCAGCTGCTGAAAGGGGAAAATCAGAGCGGTTACGGTCTGGCGTGTGAATGAGAGCTGAGGGACTCTTAAATCCAGGATTATTTGGCTGCCGCACACCACGCACTGCAGCCACGTGCTAGCAATCCTTATGCAATCTTTGCTGGGAGAGGGGAAAAAAATACATCCCTCAGGCTGTGTTTGCACACTGAGGGGACTTGTGGAGAAAGCAGAAAGGCCACTTTTTTAATTAAGGCAAGAGCTGTAGCTGGGTTTGTGGAGGGTGTGAGGAGCGGCAAGGACCTGAACCACCAACTCAGATACCTGAGACTGACAGGGAACCTCCTGCACCAACTGATCCTGGGGCAGCGGCAGGTGAATCCCTCACCATTCAGCTACTTTTCAGCCAGGAACTTTTCAGAAGAGGATCTTCCTAACAAAAAAGTTCCATTTCCCAGAATTTTTTTTTTTTTTTTTAAGTCAGAGTTTCAACACACCAACGTCAAATTTCCTGAAAATCAGAACTGCTTTTTGTTTCCAAAAGGAACACACTGAGACATTGGACACACTGAGGATTTGGCTGAATCGGATTTTTTGCTTCTAGACATTTACTAGTTTGGGCAGAAATTCCTTCTCTTTTCTCCCTTTTTCTCTTTATACCAATGCATCTCTTCCTTCTTCCTCCACCCCTAAAATGGCAGAAATAAAGACAGAGAACAGAAAAAAGTAAAACTGTAAGAAACCATCACAGAAATCCTTCAAGTCCAAACTTAGCCAGTGTCTCAAGAGTGCTGGAAGCTGTAGGTAAAAGCAATTGTAAAAACCACTTGTACATGCACATCTGCACACAAATAAAGAGCAATACATAAATATTTGTAGTTTAGACTAATATTTGCTTGACTTGAGCAATAAACAACTGGGGCAAAGCTGGTTAATATAGACTTTACATTGCTTTTTTTTAGTAGTCCAGATAGTCCTTGAGTTAAAATAGTGGGTGAATTGTCAAGTTCAAAGGCTCCCAAAGCCCTCTCTAGCCCTGCTTTTCTGCAGTTCTCTGGCCCATGGGTTTAGCACATCCAGAAAGCACTCGGGTCTCTGGGGACAGTCATTGACAGCTGTGGCTGAAGTGCAAACTCCTGTGACAGTCTCCAGGAACGTGTTCCTGCATGTTCCACCACTGGGAGGGACCCTTGGCCCTGGTCTCTTTTTGCCTTGAGATGTAAGGGAAATACTTCTCAACAATTGTATTTTCCAACTTGGTGTTTCGTCTTGCAGGAGAAAACACAATAAAAGGTAAAAATGTTATTTTTATAGAACATGTTACTGTGTCTGAGCCCTTCTTCTCCAAAGGGATAGGAAAATAACCAAATGGGTGCAATAAACTCTCTCTGTATTCCTCTGCTTGCACAGTACCAGTGCATTTCTGCCTCTGTAAACTCAGCCCTGATCTCAGGAGTGAGAAGAGCCAAGGAGGAATGGAAAGGCCTGAGGGCTCTGATTTGTTTTGCCACAGCCTCCAGCAAGGCTGTGCCCCTTGAATGCCGTGGAATTGGGATTGTTCAACCTGGAAAAGAGAAGATTTTGGGGTGACCTGATTGCGGCCTTGCAGCTTGAAGGGAGCGGACAAGAAACATGGAATGAGACTATTTACAAGGGCCTGGAACGACAGGGAAAGGGGGGATGGCTTCCCACTGCCAGAGAGGAGAGTTAGATGGGCTATTGGGAAGAAATTAGCCCCTGGTGAGGCCCTGGCACAGGGTGCCCAGAGAAGCTGTGGCTGCCCCTGGATCCCTGGAAGTGTCCAAGGCCAGGCTGGATGGGGCTTGGAGCAGCCTGGGATAGAGGAAGGTGTCCCTGCCATGGCAGGGGTGGGATGGGATGATTTTTAAGATCCCTGCCAACCCAACCCATTCTGGAATTCCACGGAATTAGAGTCACCTACATGGCACCTGCACCCTGCTGGGTGACACATTTACCAAGGACTGGTTCATTCACTCAAAAGATTTATGCAGAATCTTCACCACCTCCTCACTACTCTCCCTTCCCAGTCTCTCTCTGCTGCTGCTGAGAACACTTCATTTCAATATGAAGGGAGGGGAATGGCACAAGGATGGAGTGCAATAATAATTTAATCACAAAAAAATAAGCTCCACTGGAAAATACTGACGAGTGGTCATATTTAAAAGTCTGGTGATTATGTTTGATTAAGGTAGAGTGTAAAAATATTAATTAATTGGGCTAGTTACATAGACAGCTTTATGTCCTGCAGCAATTCATGTAATAACAAATTGATTTTTAGCTAAGCAAGCTGAAGGAAAGGAGGAACGGGAAACAGTGCCTGAATGCATCGAAGTAGCCTGAGTGTGAAGTTATAATGTATGTGTGGCATAAAATGCTGGGGAGAAACACAGAGAACAGTTCATTCAGTGAGAGAATGAAAGTTAATTCATTTAGTGCCCTTTACCTGCTTAAATTCCACCATTTCACATTCATGTCATTTTATTCTTGCTAATACTCCATACTGGGCAGACTGTGATATTAAAAACCCCAAAATAAATCTGCAATACAGCGACAAGTTAAAGAAGTTTTCTATGGAAATGCCCCCAGCTGGAATAAGGGACAGCTGTATTTCAGCCCTGCACAACCCAAGTCACTTCCAAAAATAACAGCACCTTCCACCACTCTCGACAAGCAGAGCCAGAAATAAAGGTTATACAGATAGAAATTTGGTCCAGGTCCCTAAATCGAGTTTAATGGATTTGTACCATGGTTTCAGAGGGATCCTGAGTGAGTCTCATGGTGGGGCTGCTATGCAGAGACCCCAAAAGAGGCTGCTCACAGGAATCCCATGCCAGGTTATCCGATGGATATGCGAGGCTGGGCCAGCAGAGCACACCCACAAATCTGGATTTTGCCACATTTACGCCCTGATCCAAGTCCCTGATCTGCTCCTGAGCTTGGCTTCAGCCTCTGGACTCCCACCCTTGAGAGCACCTGAGGGAAAAACCCCCTGTTATCCAAGAGGTGGGAGATGGATGGGGAACAATGAGAAGAGCTTCAGGATTCTGCAGCACTGGTATTACAGGGAGAAGGAAGATAAGAGAGCAGATAAGCATGGCCAGGGCAGAAGGCAGCTGCCTCCTGCCTCACCAGTACGCTTCTCCCAGTCCTGCCTCTGCTTCCCACCAGGATAGAGGGTTTTTTTTTTTAGGGAAAACAAAGAGCACTGAGAGGGCAGAGAGAAAAGCGAGGGGTTTCAGAAGAAAGCGAGCACTCATGTGAAAAGTGTCACAGCTACTTAGGAAATTGAAAATATTTTCCATCCTTGCCTGAATGATCATTTCCAGATTTTAATTATTTCCCGATTGTCTCTGAGAAGGATACATGGCTACTGACCTCATTTGGGCCTGAGGAAACAAGACTGTCAACATTTTAGGATAGATCTGATCAGATTAAGAGATATTTCAGATATTGAACATAAGAATTTGACAAGCAAGCTAGAACAGTGGATGTGTTTGGATATGTGCAAAACCCCAGAGTATTTCTGCAAGCTCATGCCTACTTCCCTGGGCTGCTTGCACTGAGTTATGAGAACAAACAGTTTGAGCACATTTTCCTCTCTATTTGATTCTTTTCTCTGGTTCTACTCCCAGCAACAGCTGGTTTAAAACAATCTGAGCAGAGCCTAGCATTAGCAAAATGAAACAGCGAGAGAGCCTTAAATTGTATTAACCTAGAAATGGGTTTCAGGCATAATAACCACGGAAAGAGGGAAAACCAAGGTCAGTAAATCGAGGCTGAGCTGGACCAAGCTCAGAGGAGAGGTTCTGGGATGGTAACAGACCATATATGAGAGCAGAAGTACAAAGAGCAGTGGATTTGCCCTGCCTGGGGCCAAAGGCACATCTTGTCACTCTGCAAGCACTGAACAGGGGAGAAATAATGAGAAACAGAGTCCAACTCTTCTTAGAGATGCACCAAGAGCAAGAGGAAACACACAGGTTGCAGCAAGAGAAAGTTCAGCTGGAAAAGGGGGAAAACAGCTGTAAGAGCAAGTACTGGAACAAATTTGCCCAGAGAGATTGCAACCTTTGTCCTTAAAGATAACCCAATCCCAGCTGTACAAAGCCCAAAGCAACCCCACGGAGCTTCAAGGGGCCCTGCTGGGAACAGGAGGGCTGGACCAGAAACACCAAACTCCCCCCTCACACCCAACCTAGTTATACTCTATTTCATCTTCTATTGAGACAGTACTTTTCCTAAAAGAACGGGGAGTCGATCTTTTAGCAACAGAAACGAATTTTGAAAATGCCTTGACTTGAATACAACACAATTGAGTCCAGCCCCCCCCCGATCCCTTTGATGTCACTGAGTGAACAGCAGTGCCTCTGACTGCGAGTACACTGAACAGAACCTCCTGTGAAATAAGGATTCTCTTTCTAGTGCAATTTGATGCCTTTGGTTTGGTGATAGAGACAGGGCGAACAAAAGCAATTTGAGGCGAGATTGGCAGAGCAGCACAACTTTCACATGTGCCTCACAATGGCACAGTGGTTAGTTCAGATCCTCTCTGAACAGCGAGAGCACAAAGTCCAAAACTGCATGGGCAGGCACTGGCTCCACTTCAACAGCAGCCAGCACAAAGGGAGGACATTTACTGAGTAAATGAACGTTTCTGGGGGCTCAGCATCTGATGAGTTTGATCAGAAAGCAATCAGTAAAGCTTCTATCCTCGAGGCTGGCCCAAGGCAAGCTCTTCCAGAGAGCTCTGATGTTATATATAAGTCCTGTGCAGAAAGGAATGTGGTGCTCGGGGTGCATTGCACAACCCCTGCTCCCTGCACCCTCCTCCTCAAGCCAGGCATTCATTCCCCAGAGGAATTTTCCAGTCTAAGGAGCAAAACAAGCCAAGAATGTGTTAAAGCAGGTGTTCCAATCAGCTCTGGGTGCAATCTTAGCACAACTGAGGTTAAAAATATTTGGGAATGATGTAATATAAAGATAATAAGTTGTTAGTGTATATTCCCCTCCACCCACCTCGTGAGAAGGTCTAGGTGGAGGCTGTCAGCTGTCTCTCCTTTCCTAAAGCCTGAGCTCAGGTTCAAGGGCCAGCACCAGCTCTGGATTTTGCCATATTAGGCCAGACAAGCCAAGGCTGGTAAGGAACCAGCAACAGCAAGCCCAGGCGTGGAAGGGAGGAGGAACTTTGTGATTACACAGCACTGTCTGGGTGCCCTCCTGTGCTGGGTGTTCACACCAGGGGCAGCAAGCAGGAACCAAGGAAGCATTTGGAGCTGGAAAGCTGTTTCATCAGCAAGGAGTAAGGAGGCACCCAAACACACCACGCCGTGCATTTCCAGGCCCTGTGTGCTGCGGTTTCACCAGCCAGCCATACCCCTTAGATAAAATGTGATGCTCCTGCTCCAGTCCCACTTATTATGCAACAGGAGAGAGGTGCTGCTGGCTGGCCTGGTTAACATGCAAGTGTGCTGCTGCTCACATCACTGTGGCTGCCACAGAAATCCTGGCAGTGCCTGAGGGATGATCTCTGTGCATGGAACTCGGGCAGAATGAGAGCTCCTCATATTCCCCCTCTCTGTTACAGGAGATGAGATCCCTGTGGGCCTGCAGTCAGTTTTCCTGGGGTGTGAAGTTTACTAGCGAGTCACAGTGCACCCCTAAACCAGAGCCGAGGTGCTGCGTGCATTGTCACTGCTCCGTTTGTTGCCTCCACGTCTGAACCATTGTGTGTTCTGTCCGTGCTTAGGGAGGCTCTCAGCACAAAAGGCACAATAGCAAGGCCAGTTCCAGCTGAAACGAGGGCTGCTAATAGACAGATCATTTCCACCCTGTATCCCAATTTTAAGAAAGACCAGACTGCTTGGTCTGGATACTGAATACTTGGAAAATATCACATCACTTTACATTCCACTCTCCCCAGCTATAAATCATTGTTTAAGACCTACCTGATTTAAATTTGGAAAGCATCCATCTGTCAAGCTCCACATCGCCAGCACCTTTTGTGCCAAACGCCCCCAGGTGCTCTTATCAAATACTCACATTAACAGCTCAATTAATTATGAGTTAGCCAGATCAAACAGGCCAGTCCCAGGCGTGACAGGCATCTGATGTTCAGATATCCTACCTATGCAAACTTTACAAAGTCAAGCAAATCCAAATTCCACAGGGCTCAGATCAATACCACATTAAGATGCTGAGCTTATCTCCTCCCTTGAAAAACTCGAGAGAGAGTGTGGAGAATCTGTTTGTCGATTCATCTATGGAATTAAAATGGAAAAACAATCCACTAGATCTTAACAGTTTGATGTGGTAGTAAAGGACACAAACCAGGAGGCAGAGAAGTACAAAACCCCATGAAGGCAACAGAAATAAATAAGTGGTGCCTGCAGAATGGACACAGGGATGAAAGTTGTTCTCAGAGATATGGGACAGCTGGAAAGAAGACATTTCCTAGCAGGCGCAGGATCTGCAATGAAGTCTGCCCACCCAGCTCCATTCCCGTCTGCAAATCTCAGCCCAGAGAGAGGGAAAAGCTCCATAGACAGGTTTTTCTCTGGGCACCTTCATCTGCCTTCCCCACATAAGAAACCCTCCTGGGGGCATTTCTCCCACTGCTCACCAAAGCTTCACGAATCAAATAAAATCATCTTGTGAGCCCATCCCATTCCCCCTCCAGGCTGGTGTTGCTGGGAAGGGATTCAACACAACACTGCTCCAAATTTAAGGAGAAAACCATACAGGCTCCTGCAGACATCTAGTGCTTATGGCTCTGGGATCCTTAGAAACCCTCAGTGCTCACAGAGTTTGGGATATCCCTTTGTTTAGATAAGAGACCAGATAAAAGCCAAGCTATTAATCCTGGCTGCAAAGAGATGGGAGGAAAAACATGCATTGAGATAGAAAGCTAAAAGTCCTCAGCATTGCAGAGCTCCAGGTCTCAGACCTATTCGGAAGTTTGAGGACCTTTTCCCAGCTCATGCTTTTAATTACTTAAGCTTTGTCAATTCAAATTTGTCAGCTACAGATCCGTAGCTGAGTAAGCCTTTACGCATTTATTTTGTTGTTGTTAATGACATGGGCTTTTATTTATTTAAAACTAAGGAACTGAGTCACAGATGCCACAGTAAGAGCTGTACTTGGCGTTTATGGCAAATAACATTTCCCAGTTTCCCAGCATTTTACAGGCAAAGCCTAATCAATCTTCCCAGCATACGTATGAGATAAGGAAGTATTATCTTGGAAATGTATTATTGGTCAGATCTCACGTGCTTAAGGGCACTGAGCAATATTCCTTCATTTCAGTCGCTCTGTCGAATCGCACTGAGGAAAACCTTGGGGGAAATCACAAGTGTTTACACATTTCCATAATCTGTTACATTATTTGTATTGTACCTCCCAGCTGGCACAAACTGAAGGTAGGATTTGTGCAGGGATTAAGGAGGGGGGAAGACCCCCTCCCTGTGGCTGTGGTGGGCAGGCACAGCAGCATCGGGGCTGTGATTCCCTGATGGGCAGCTCTCTGCTCCTCTGGGAGCCACGCTGCACAGCTGGCACAGCCCTCAGCAGGTGGCTGCATCCAGCCAAACGCGCTCCAGGGTCTGCCAAAGGGCACACCCGGCTTGACCTCGGGTGAGGGTGCTGGGTGAGATCTCTACCTGCAGCTCAGCCTGCCACACCCCCGTGCTCCTGGTGAGGGAGTCCCAGCTGCACAGCTCCAGCTTCCACTGGCTGCCTGGATTTTATGGTAGAGACCAACTTCCACACACCTCTAATCTGTCCAGAAAACTGAAGGGGTTCAGGAAGCACAGAATGTTTTGGGTTGATAGGGACCTTAAAGAACATCTGTTCCCACCCCCTGTCACGGCAGGGACATCTTCCACTATCTCAAGGTGCTCCGAGCCCCGTCCAACCTGGCCTGGGACACTTCCAGGGATCCAGGGGCAGCCACAGCTGCTCTGGGCACCCTGTGCCAGGGCCTCCCCATCCTCACACAGAAGGAGTCCTTCCCAACATCCCATCTAACCCTGCCCTCTGGCAGTGAGAAGCCATTCCCTGTGTCCTGTCACTCCAGACCCTCATCAGTAGTCTCTCTCCCTCTTTCTTGTAGCTCCTTCAGGCCCTGCAAGGCCACAGTGAGGTCACCCCAAAGCTTCTCCTCTCCAGGCTGAACAATCCCAGCTCTCCCAGCCTTTCCTCCCAGTAGAGCTGCTCCATCCCTCTGATCCCCCTGGTGCCTCCTCTGGGCTCTCTCCAGCAGCTCCAGCTCCTTCCTGTGCTGGGCCCAGGGCTGGGGCAGCTCTGCAGGTGGGGTCTCACCTGAGCACAGGGGCAGAGGGGCAGAATCCCCCCTTTGCTGCTGCCCACGCTGGGGCTCAGCCCAGTGGTGGGTGCCAGCAGACACTTTCCAACAACTGTGTGTTTTACTGCAGTTACAAACAAACGATTTAATACAGCTCAGACTGAATACTTGGGTTTGAATCCCTCAGAAACAAAGACACAGAGAAAGCAGGGATTAACAGGTGAGCACAGCAAGGTTGGGACTTCTGCAAGGTCAGTCAGGGATTCTGTGGCAGACCCACCATCCATTCCAAGGCACTGGTGTCCATTGCCTTGATCAACATCATTCCTTTTCCTAACTCCTCTGATTGGATGCCACTGCTATTCACTGTTTAAATGCAATCAAATGCCAGAGCACTTTGTTGGATCTGGGTCTTCTGATTGACCCTTGCCATTGGCAGCTGCGTGCTGAGATAACAGAGAATGAAACACATAAAGGCTGGAAACATCAAATGGGGCTAAGGTATTTTTATGGCCAATTTTTGCCAAAAAAAATGTGGAATCCCCACTGGGTCTCTTGAAAATTTCAGCTCAAAGATTGCACAGCGGGGCACAACAGAGGCATCAAACCAGCCTGGACCAGAGAAAGTTTCTGCCTTACAGTCAATAGAGAAAGAGAAAAGATTGTCCATGGGATGATTCAGAGCTCTGGTGGGCCCTTAAATCTCTTTTAAAAAGTACATTTACAACAGCAAAAGATAGTCACAAACATGCTAATTCCACCAGAGACATCAATTTTGACTGCCATGGGAAAATAAGTTAAGTGAAATGAAAATAAAAGGAAATAATTTTCTGTTAAGTTTAGCTTTTCCTCATTCTCGGTTGTTTGTTTTATGATGCATTGTCTGTTACGATCTTCCACTAAGAACCTCTGCTTCATCCACCAGGGCTTTCCTCGAGGCTGAAAGCACCATGGTAATTGTTTTCCTCTTCCATTATCATTTATCTTTTATAAGGAGGTGTTAACTATGACACTTGCCTGTGAAGGGCAGTTTTTCTTGCTGAAAGCTTAGCTTCAGAATAATGGGAAAGATTAGCATACCTTTAAGTTGTCTCATTTCTTTACAAACCCATGACAGATAAATGATACTTCACAGAGCCAATTCTCTCATTTTGAGTACTGCATTTAATTAAATGAAGGAGCACAACTATATTTCTTAAAGGAAGGTTCTGAGTTTCCCAACTACGGGTTACTCTCGAGAGTCTCCATCTTCGGTTTGCTGGTCTCTAACACACACGGCTCTGGAAAAGAGAGCTTTTTACAAAAGTCAGGAGTAAAAAAAGAAATTATCTACGCCTCTGCGAAAAATACAAAAGGCCAAAAACCTTTTTGAAGTGGAACAAGTAGAATATCTGTTTCTTCCCTACAGAAGATTGTGATGACCAGATGTGAGTCTTCTGACACACACTCCTTTAAGTCTGTCTTTTAATCAAAAACATCTAAGACGGAATCTTCCCAAAATGACCTTTTTCTTTTCAATTTGGGGTTGTTTGTTTCCGTCTCAGGAGGGGAAAATTGAGGTTGTACCACTTGAGCAGCAGCTTTACAGTGAAAGCTGTAACTAGATACATCAGACTTGTAGGAAATAAAGAGATGGGAACGTGATTTGTCCATGTACCTTCTCCAAGGCAACTAAGCAGGACATTTCCTTCAGCAAATTTGAAATCCTCACATCTACTCAACCCAAAAAACAACGCAGAACTATTTGTCACAATGACTCCCAAACATATAGAAAATAATGTGAGTGATAACAAGGAAAAAAGTGATAAATTGGAAGTTGTAAGTTGCCTATTCTCATGGAAACACAAAGGATCAAATTTGACACACTCAAGACGAGCAGGAGTCACAGTTTACACAACATCAGGTTCGAAAAGATGCATCATGAGTCAAAGTTCACTGCTAAGAATTTTTTTTGATGGATATCACGAGGGTGGGAAGCGAAGAGCTCGGATGTAAAACTGATTCCAGAGACAGAACAGGAGCAAACTAAAAAGGCAAAACCCCTTTTCCCCATCCCTCCAGAACCTAATCCGTGACAGCACCTCTGAAGTCATTTGTATAGAGCAGACCAAAGTGTTTCCGACAGATGTCTGATTTCCAAGCGGGCTCCGTGTCTCTCAGTGCATCTTTGTCTCTGCTCCATGAACATTGTGTTACAGTTCTAAGGCACGAGGCATTGTGACTTTTAACAATGGGATTAGAAATCACTGGGATCGTAAATGCTCTGGAGCAGGGGGCATCTCTCTGGCATTCGTACAGTGCCAAGTACAACGTGGGGGTCTTGTCCGTGGCCAGAGTCCCTCGGAGTGACAGCAGGAATAAAAGTTAAACTCCCTGAAAAGTCCAGGTTTCAGCAAGATCAACCACCTGCAGCCTCAATTAGCGCAATGGGGCAGTGTGGTACTAATTATTGTCATGCTTGGAATGTTTTGGTTGCCCAATGGGGGAGCAAAAAGGATTCCACGTCACCAGCGGGAATAGGAAACACATTGGGGCCCGGAGCTGGAACGGGACCCCTCGGAGCTGCCTCCAGCAACTGCACAACAACAAACGCTCTGCAAGCAAAGCAGCCCTGATTTGCGACCTCCTAACGATGAGGAAGGCATTAAGTTGTTAATCCTGGTTGTAATGACGGGTTTGGCCCATTCTGGGCTTGAGCATTCAGGGCTCTTGCAAACAGCTCCGTGATCCCTGCCAAGCTGCAGCTCAGCTAATTTCTTCCTTACATCCCTACCTCCCAATTCCATTATTTGTAGTAAGTCAAATGCTGAGCTGGAATAAGCCAGACCAGATCCATTCATTTATGGAAATACACTAATTTTTACCAGCTGAAGTCTCTGCTCTCTGTGATAAATGGTAACTACATGAAAAATGACTTAAATTAAGAGAACCAGTGCTGGCTTTTTTAAAACGTAAAATATTCATCACTTCTTCTGTTCTGCACTTCCAGAAAATTTGAAGCATTTTCACTGAGCTAAAGCTCACGTCCCACTTTTTTTTTTTTTTTTCCCCTGGATATCCTTATTCACAGCCCAGTGGAGCTGGCACATGTGCTGTGCTCACCACAGAGGTGACTTGGAACCGCAGAGGCTGAAAGAAACTCGCTGTGTGATGGAGCTCTCGCATCTACACGGGGTATCAGTTTTCATCCTGCTTCAGCTAAAGCCTGGAAAACAGCAGACCCAAGAGTTTCTGTGGCTCTGAGTTGTTAGGCAAGCCACGGGGCCAGGTAAACAATGCTGTTAAAAGGAATTAGAAAGAGCAGGCAAGAATGAAATTAACAGGAAGAAAGGCCTGGATGGTCAGTAGGGGAAGTGGGAATCATACATTTGACTGCAGGGACTTCGTGGCAATTTTTCATTGATTTCTTTCCTTTTGTTAAGCACTCAAAATTACCTGTTTCAGTATGGGGCTCTTTCGGCAGGTTTTTTTGCTTTACATCTTTCTTAAAACTTCCTTACAATTTCTGTGGGATGTAAAAATAGTAAAAAAAATATTCTTTGCACAGTGCTAAGATGCTTCTCATAGCAGAGAATTGTGCACCAGGACAGAAGCCACCCTTTATGGCTTTCAGCTTTATGTTATTCCAGAGCTTTATTGTCTAAATTTCAGTATAGATAAGGGGTCCATACCTATCCAAAAACTGTAACATCCCACAGTAAACACAGTTAAAGGAAAGAGCAAAAACGCTCCAGAGCTCTGAATACACAACACAAAGGAATCAGGGATTTGCTGGTAGTGCTGAGATCCAGGGAGAAATTCACCTTTTCTCCTGCCAGCCAGCAGCCCCGAGGAGCAGCAGAGGCAGCTCTGCTCTGCCCAGGGCTGCCTGGAGCTGCTTCACAGCCAGCTCTGACACACCAGCGAATCCAACATCTGTTCTGTCACTGAGGGGTGCTGGCCAAGCACTTCTGCCTCTTCAGCCCCAACAAACCCCAAGGTGGAAAGAAATGAAGGTGAGGATTCTGCTAAGCTATGAATAAAGTGGCTTGTCTAAAGGCCTCCTGGCACATTCTAGGCAAAGTTAAAGCAGCAATAAATAAGAAAAATACAGACAAAGCTATAAAGTACAGACAGTAACGCAAAAACAAACAATACCAAGCTACCACTTGGCAACACTGCTGTCCCTAGCACAGTCAGTGTATTCTGTTTTAAAGAGACCATCTCCACAACTTTACACACCTTTGTTATTATTATTTTTATGAATGCCATTATTGCTTTAGAACACACAAAGCATTTCAGAGAACAAATAAAGCCTTTGCTCAGGTGGACGTTCCATGACGCAGCACTGACCATCAGGCTCGCAGAACTAAAACCCTTGAATATTCACCCAACCCTTCTGCCATTCCTGTCTGCCAACTTGGTCTGCAAGATTTTGACAAGCAGCCTTTAAAAGCTGCCTTTTACTGCCTGTCCCCCATTCCCAGGAAACTGAAAAGCAACAGAAAAAAGTAAAACAGAGCAGTAATGAAGCACAGTATTGTGAACAATCAAGCAATCAGAATAGAAGAAGAGGAATTGATCCCCATTCTGGAGCAGCCCAACTGTATTTGTTATACCCATGATGATCCTTTCACTCTGCACATAATCTATCAGATTCTGGGAGCCCCTGACATGGCAAACTTGAGGAAGGTGCCCAGCATAGTTTAACCTCTGGATGAGGGAACAGGATAATTCCTCAGCTCCAGAGGAAAAATGTGAACCTTCACCCATGAAGAGGAGTTCCCCTTAATGTACAGTCTGTAGGGAGAGCCCCCCACACATTTCTGGATCCTGGCAAGAGGCTGAGGGTCACGTTCATGCCCTGCCATGGCCTTTGCATGGCCAACGTGGGAAATGAGTAATGGAAACCATTTCTGACTTCTCTCAAAAAGAGCTAAAAATAACAAATAGCTTTGTCAACTGACTAGAGGGAGAACCCCCCTCCCAGAGGACAGGAAAATATGAAAACTATGGGGACAAATCAAGTGGATTCCCCAAATGACATCCCTGCTCCTCCTGGGAAACTCTTCCATTTTCAGAAACAAGAGTCACAGGGTAAACACGACACTTGCTGCAGTGGCACCTCTCCCCATTGAAAACTGACATTCCTGGGAGTCCCTAAAGAAAATGGGGGAAAAAATAAACAGGCATGAGACGTCAGCACTCGGGGGCAAAGGCAACATAACCAGAATGTGATATTTATAAAGAAAAATATATAGGGAAAAGGACTTTCCCTCTGACCTACAGCATCCCTTCGAGAAACATGCCTGGAGAGGTTCCCCACTCTTCCTACAAAGGAGTTACAACTATAAAATACAAATAAAGTAAAAGGTTTTAGGAAAAAAAATCTTTGAGAAAAGATGCTAAAATAACCCCCAGGCACCTGGAGAAAGCCCCAGGCTTTGACCCATCTCTCTGCAGAGGAGTGCACAACTGAGGAGATACAGAAAACTCATTTTTCCATTGCACCCAGCTGCCATCCTGGTGCTGACGCCCAGGCCCTGCAGGCTGGACAGAGCTGGCCCCATCCACACCTGTGGGCAAGGATGGGGGACAGAACACAACCTGTGCCCTCCCAAGCCAGGGAGAACCTCAACAACAGAGCTTTGATCCAGTGTGGCCAAGCACAATTTCATCCCTTGAGCAGTAACCCCTCAGTCCAGCCATGGATAATCTACATTTCCATACTCCAGTTTGCTCGGATGCTGAAATTACTGCTCTGCACCAGTGTGGGACCAGATTACAGATGCAAAGCCTCAGGCTGCCAGTGCCCACCCTGCACCTCTCGTGGTGCAGGTGGTGGTTGTTCACACATTTCACACAGTAACACAGATTTCACCAATTATTTCCTCGTGGCAGTGTTGGTACAACTCCTCTGGAGTCTCAAAAAGCTCATCCTTGGCAGGACAGATCACACAGTGGGACATGCTCCTGATGCCTTAAGAGGCCTCCTAGAAACAGAGATTGGACAGGAGGAAGGGAATAAAGGTCGGTATTTATTTGAAAGGCCTTCAAAGGTACCCCTGGGGAGCCAGAGGCCACTGCCCAGATGGACCCCGAGATGGACGACAGGCCACGAGTTCTTCACACTTTTATAGGTTTGGTTCATTTGCATATCAGGGTTAATTCTCCAATTAAAGCTTCAGTTTAATGATGTCATTTCCCCTCAGCTTGCCCCCCTCTCAAAGGCTTTTGGTTTATACTTTTTGGGCCTAGGACAGTCTGGGTGTCCTTGGAGAGCAGGCCCAGAGAGGCTTTGTTATGTCTGCCTGGCAGGAGAGAGCAGAAATTAACAGGCTGCAAGAAACCTCAGAGCCACACACTGAGCAGCACAGAATTTGAAAAATATCAAAGTTAAAACCTAAGGCATCACTCCTGTCACCCTGCACCACACAGCTCCTCCCTCTGCCCAGCACATCCATGGCTCTGGGGGCATCACCAAAAGGACATCGGTCAGGGGCCCAGAAAACAAGAATCTGCTATGTGCAGACGAGTATTTTAGGAAAGTAAATAAAAGCAGCGTGTATGAAAGATGCAAGATAATCCCCTGCAGCAGCTCCAGCTAGAGGAAATTAAAAAGCTGGAGCAGGAGCTGTTCCCGAGCCAACAACGGTGCCCACAGAGCATCATTCACTCTGCAGCGAAGGCAACAGGGATCAGCTTCCCCTCCTTGTGCTGGGGAGTCTCTCACCTTGTGAATATTTTATTTTTTTTTTTTTAGCTTTTTCAGGTTTTTTTAGCTCAAAACCATTACAATAGCAACTCCAAACACATGCAATCATTTCTAACAATGTTTCCCCCCTTTTTCTGTTGGGGGAGGGATATTTTTGTATTTGTTGTTCAAATTCAGGCTTTTTCCATCATGGAAAGCGTTTTGTTTTTTTTTTTTTAATTTCCTACTACACAGACCATGGAGCTTATCTGCTTTACAAAGATGAGTAGCTGAGTCAACTCTGCTGGGATTCAACCCTCTAGGCTCAAACATCATGAGTGCTTCCTCTCCCTCATTATCTAAAACAATTAGAAGGGAGAAGAGGAAGCTGCATTAGAGCTGGCATTTCCTGTGCTCATCCCCTGGCACAGCATCTCTCAGCAATGCCTGTATTTATGTGAGCTGATCTTCAGCCCCAGATACTGGATCCAGACATGGATTCACATTGCCATCAATCTCCTGAGCTTGAAGCTGGGCAGGAGAAGTGATGCAGCTCAGGCACATCAGTAAAGGAGGCCTGAAATTCAGTGATTTGCTCCAAACCTGGCTGGCTTTTTTGGGAGAAGGGCTGTCTCACCTGCTCCTGTTGGGTTCATCTCTAATGCATCCCATCAACACATTGTCAGACCACTAAAAATTCAGGATTTTCAAACCCCAAAAGCACCAACATTCCCGGGAGAGAAAGCACAGCTACCATTCAAAAGCAGCTCAGGGCCCAGGACAACTACTACAGCTCATGTGTTCCCAAGGCATTTCCCCTTTGGGTTTAGCACACACCAGGTTCACTTAAACTCAGTTCTGAAGTTAGGAATAGAACAACTTAGGCTACAGGATAATATTCTAGATGAGGTATATGTTGAGGATATGTTTAGAGATGTCAATGCTCTGATAGAAAGTGAATTTTAGCCCCATTTAGAGCAATAAAACCACTTAAGCAGTATCTTTCTTGGAAGGCTGAATCATTGCTCAAGCTGAGCCTGATAAGTGTATTGCTTAAAAGTGCCTCTTTCCGCATTTAGAGTTGGTAAGCAGAAAATAGAGCCTTCATTTCTCACTGAAGGCTTTATGTCCAGTCCTAATTTACTGCCGTGGAAACTATTGTCAGGAGAGCATCAAAGGGAGGCAATGAAGGCTGTCAGAGACTGTCAATCTTGAGAACATCTCATTAACTGCCCTGCTAGGACAGGAACAATGTAATTTATTCTGAGGCTTTAAGGAAGGGGATCTCCAGACAGATCTTTAGCTGAAAGGTAGCAGGGTTTGAGGTCTCTCTGCCGGACTTGGGAAGACTGGACAGAGTTACCTTTCCTTCAGAAAAGGGCTGATGAGGCAGGGAGCAGGATATGGAGTTGGCCTGTGGTTTGCTAATTATCTCCAGATTCCCCAACCTCTTTTATTACCAGGACTTAAAACCTGCAAACCCAGAGCCAAAGGAGATTTGAAGTTCACTCAGCAAACCAGCTGACTTTGATGGGAATTACTTAAAGTTCATGTAAGGGCTGCAGGACTGGACAGCGAGAGGGGAAAGCGTGGAGGAGGATATTACATTCTTGGATGTGAGTTGCTGGCTAAGGAACATATGAGAGGTGAATAGGCACTAAAGAGCACATTCAGGCTGCTGAGATTTCTCCCGAGTCCCTTTGCCTCTTGGCTGGCTTCAGATTCAGGTCTTCAGATCTTCCTTTGGGTCTCCTGAGGATTTCAGTAGTGCCTGGATTTTGATAGAGCCTAGGCAGAGAGATGGAGGTGAAATTTAAACTCTGAATGAGCCTGTATGTGTCATTATTTTAACCTCCCCATGAAGGGCTTTTTACTCTTGAGGGAATGCTTAAGAGCAGAGCCTTTGCACATTTAGCAGCTTCGTGTGCTTAGCAAGAAGGTGAACTTTTTGCTGGTCTGTGCAGACTCTACTGTTTTGGGAGAAACTTTGTTATGGCCATTCCAACAATATTTTTCACACCTCTGCTGCACATTAGTGTATTCCCTAGAAAAATAGCAAAATATAGCTCATATTACCCATTAGAAAGGTAGAAATAAAGCAGAATACAGTGAGTTTATGAACAAAATAAATAAAATAATACACTGACCAGAGTAGTTTACGCACAGCCTCCCTGCAAGCCTCCCCTGCAGCCTCAGACTTTACACACAGGCACTGACCCTTAGCCTATGGGGGCCACAAGCAGCAGCACTGAAGCACAAGGCATGGTGCAGCTCAGCATCCCTGGGCAGCCCCAGCACTCCCAGGGCTTTTCTCTTTGTCCTGGAGAACAGGAGGTTTGAGAGCCACGAGTTCAGGGCCACTGTGCTGGAGTTTGGAAAGAAAATATGAGTTAGGAAGTTTTACGTTGCCCGGTTTTGATTCCCATCCTGAGCAGCAAGCACTGACAGAGGAGCAGGCTCACCCAGGAGGGGTTTATCACTCTTTGCTGCATCCATGGTTTGCCAGATGTTTTCCAGGAATTAAAGATTAAGCCCTGCTCTAAGAAATTCACAGTTGAACAACATAAAGGGATATGTCAGACAGAAGAGAAAGAAAAGGTGGCAGTATTTGCTTCACAGTAATCACCACTGGAAGTCTCTATGAAAGTGCATCTGTTATAAGGAGGGGGAAGGTGTTAGAGCAGAGATAAACAAGGTATCCTTAATCTGGTTTGCTGGAATACTGGGAGCAGCGAAGCAGGAGCTGCCAAAATTAATCCTGCACATGCACAAAGCCTCTCAGATTCACTCTGTGCCCTTGCACTGAAGCCTGGACCCCTCTAAGGCACAGATTTATCAGCCCTTGAGCTACCTGGACTAAAGACACTCTGTATGTTTGATTCCAGAGTCAAACCCCTTTCACCACGGATGGAGAAGAGGACCTGTAGCACCTACACTGAACATATTTTGCAAACTCAGTTTAATTAACCTTCAATTCACTTATTTTTATGTGCATATTTCTCTATCCCAAACTCAGACTGCTTTTTACGAACCATCCTAACACACAGGGAGCCTCCAGCACCAAATACCTGGCCAGCAGCTGGGTTGGACACTTACAACAAAAAGGGTTTTTCCTCTGGTGCTGGATGTGATTGAGGCCTCTGCCAAAGGACAGGTGCAGAAGCAGCTCTTCTCCTTGGATCCTGAAATTATCCTTTTCACCAAGAGGAGAAGGGCTGCTGAAAAGAGCTGTGCTGGCCCTTTTAGACAATTGATGCCACAATAAAACTTCTGGCCTGGTTCCTGGGGAAGGCTCTGCACAGTGTGCAGGTACCATGGAATTCTTAAAGTGTTCACGCTCTTTGAATCCTTCCTGGGATCTTTTATGAGAGCTCTACAGACAAGCACACATCTTCCCCAGAGGTTTAAGACAGTGCCATTACTAATATTATTTCTTCAACCTCTTACATGGCAGATAGCTTTAAAGGAGCCACATGTGATGCAAGTGTCCCTCTGGGGGCAACCTCTCCCATGTTGCTGACCCTTCTCAAACAATTCCAACTTCACTGGACCTCCAGAGTGGACTCTGTCACCATTCCCAGAGGGAGAGCATTCACTGGTCTGTCTCTGTTCAGGCAAACCAGGAGTAACAGCACCAAAACCAGGTTATAGAGGTGAATGTGCTGTTTATGTTTGTGTTACTGCAGGAGCAGTTTCCTGGTTGCCCTTCTGCCTGACAAAACTCTTCTTTCCTGTGTGCTGGGGTTGGCTCAGAAAAGCTGCTCTGTGATATCCACGTATTCCACGCAGGTGTGTGCAATGGAATGAGCCTCTATGGCTCGTACAAGGAATCACTCCCAAGCCAGGGCCATCCCAGGCAGAGGAAGAGGTTAAATACACCCTG
The DNA here is from genome assembly GCA_014706295.1 of Lycocorax pyrrhopterus obiensis. Classification (NCBI taxonomy): domain Eukaryota; kingdom Metazoa; phylum Chordata; class Aves; order Passeriformes; family Paradisaeidae; genus Lycocorax; species Lycocorax pyrrhopterus. Next base: position 2,830,890 of record JACSVZ010000019.1, on the reverse strand, counting down.
CTTACCCCATCCCCACACAGCTCCCCTAAGCACTTTGCCAGCTGAACAGGCAGGAAATGAGTGAATCTTCCTCACTGAATTTCTTCTGTCCTCGCTGTCCTGAGGAAGAGGAAGGCACAATCCCGAGTTATTTTTGCCTCCAAACACCCAAATTTTAAACAGGCTCTCTAGGAGACAGAACATTTCCATGCAAGAACAACTGACAAGTCCGCAACCTTGATAACCCTAGAGATGCCAAAGGTGCCATCAGAACAGGAGCTGACCACCCTTCAGCAAAGGAAGGGCAGAATGAAGGGACAGGTCACTGCCAGAGGTCTCCAGGAATTCGTTCTGTGCTGTAGCTTGGTAGAAATCAGATATGAAGGACTTCATGACCTGCTGCAAATTTAGGGAAAAATCTGAGCAAGGAGCTGACTAAAATTTTGGTCCAAGCAACTTTTGATGCCTCAGGTTTGGAAGAGGATCTTTGTAATCTGCTTATGGATTTTGTAAGTCAAGCTGGGGTATGAATCATCTCAACTGTGTTTTGTAATGCAGTAATACTTAAATGTGAGAGAAAGGGTCTGCATTTCAAATACTCCACTTCAATGAAAACCCCCATATTTTCTCTTTTAAGTCTTCTTACTTTCCATTTTCAAAATCCAATAAATGAATGGACCCTAAATGGGGCTGATAGTGGGGAGCTATTGATTCTAAGCAAGATCTGCCTGTGAAAGAGAGGTAAAATGGGCTAGAAAATAAGAGAAAATTGACGTCTGAGGCTTCAGACAGGCATATTTCCAGAGAAGCGTAAGCCAGGCAGGTGATGCTGGGCGAGCAGGAGAAGAATATGTGTATTTTTCTGTCTACCTGTCTTGCCCTTAATGCAAGGTGAACAACATTGAGCTCTGCCTCTGCAGTATCAGCTCTTTCAGCCCAGCCTTGCTCACAGCAATCACAACCCTGCTCACACGTGCACAGGGAGCAGCAGCATGAAGCCCTGGGATAATCACAGACAGGGCACTTACAAGGCCTGGTTTTCACTCTGAGCCAGCCTTCAGGTGGTGTAAATTAGCAAAGCTTCCCCAAAATAGGGGCTGGAGTTTTATCCCAGCAGCAGTTTTAGGCCTTCGGTCCAACACAGGTAACAGAACCCATTCTGGCCACAAGCCCTTTGTGCACAGGCACTTTTAGAGGGTTTGGTTTAGGTCTCCCTGGCTCATAGTGAGGCAGAACTCCCTTAAAGCTGAAGCGCAAACTCTCAGCTCATGTTCAAAAGCCACCTCCTTTCAACTACACGAGCTGTGTCCATAGAGCAGCACGAAGCAAGTCAGGACAAGCATTTGAGCTCCTGCCTCAACAAAAAAGTCAGTATATCCCTCTGTCACTGTGTTTGTGAATGTGAAGGCTGGGGAAGAACATCTGCACTGCCTCAATGCCTACTCTTCAAAACCCTCTCGGAGGAAACCACCAGGTAGCCAGGAAAACTTTCAAGCTCCCTAAATTGCTTTCAGCCCTGGGTTTGACACTTGTTGTTACAGAGGTCTCAGTACAGAGAGCTGCTCCCACTTTGTTTCTCAGTGCGCAGAGTTGTTCCAGTTGTTTTTAATCAAACTGCATAATTACAAAACACTGGGGAACTCACTGCTTGCTTTTCAAGTTTGCTCATTAATCTGTGTTAGATTCTACCCAAATGACTGTGGCACCAAGCCAGCCTCTGCCTCACAAACCCAACATTTAAGGAAGTAAATAACTGAAAATGGTTAAAAGGCATAATTATTTTTGTAATGCAACATCTAATTAATCCGTGAAGCTCACTGAAACAAGTGCTAATTGACAAGAATACCTTAACAAGCTTTTCAAAAAGAATGATTAGGCATGGTTAGGAATAGCTGAAATCAAGCTGCAAAGTCACTTTCCCATTTCTATATTTAAGCTGAGTGCAGGCAGGGCTGGGAAAGGCTTCTGTCTCCTCGCATGAGCAGCCTGATGCAGCACTTGACTCTTTGCATCCGTCTGAGGCATGACACGTTCACCATTACCAGAGACAAGGTCCATCTAATCTGGTATCATTCATCTGTTTGTGCTTGTGGCAGCTCCAATATTGCTGTGTAACGTCAGAGGAATGTGGTAATGAAGAACTGACTCATGATGAAGCCATCATCTCCCAAAACCTCCTATGCAGCTAAATGGATCAGGGCTTGCTCTGAGCAATAAATTGATGTGACTAAGCTCCCATGATAACTCAACCATTCAGCCATTAGGAAGCAAACTGGAACAGCCCAGAATGAGGTTTCTGGCAGAGCACCTTCAAGGTAATTTCCCTGTGGCAGGCATGACAAGCATGCCCTCAAGAGATGTGATCTTGTACGAGAAACGTCGCAGAGAGGACAGGAGTTACTGAAGTTCCTGATCCGCCAAAGCTCCCAGAGTTCTGCCATTGCACAGGGATCTTAAAATCCCGTTCCCTGTTCTGCAGCTTGGGAAGATCCAACACAGGATTTTAGGAAGTTTATGTGCAGAAAAGTATCACCTCCCCAGCATGAGCACCGAGCTTGGACAGGGTTTCTGATCCTGTGTCGGGGATCCGCCCTTTCGAGGTGTCACGATGTCGTTGCCTGCACCACGAACGGCGCGAAGAATAACGACACAAAGTCCAAGTCCAGGAGCAATAATACTATAATGGCTTATTTAATTAATTATAAATCAGTTTATATAACTTGGGTTGCCAGCATGGCATAAGGTCATTGGTCACTGACCATCCACCTCCTAGAATGATTAGTGGAGGCTACAAAACATTCATTTGAAAATACTTTCTTCAGTATGCCGTAACAACCCTGCTGCTGAATAACAGCAGGTGCAAGATAAAGAATTAGTTTACAAGAACCTGTAGCAGTGTTTTTCATAGGTTCTGTGAGAAACGCAGAGCTCTCACAAAATGCTGCAGAAAGCTGGAAAATTTCTCAGCTAAAGCTTTTCAGCGTCCACATCACCACGCTGAGGTGCCACTGCAGGGAGAGGGATGTCACCAGGCTGTGCCCACCTGCTGCCCCCATGACTCCACAAAACCAGGGCCAGCTCACACTTTCCAGCGAGAAGAGTGCAATCTTTGAAAAACCCTGACCATTTGAAAGCCAAATAACTGCTGCTGGCTCCAAGTATTCATTTTTTTTTTTTCTCAGGAGATTTTCCTCTTATCTTCAAATTCAACCAAGTAGCCTTTTTCCCATTTTTTTTTTTTTTTGTAGTAACAACGGACATACAAGATCGAACCAGCCTCTGGTACATGGTTCTGATTTCAGCCACAACCCACTGATTACTCCACTTTGCTGCTACCAGCCAACTGTTGTGACACAGGAAAAAAAAATACTGAAGTGAGTTCAAAAAATCTTAGAATCCACACCCAAAGTATTAGCTGTTTTCCAAAGGAGTAAACATAATAAAACAAATTTTGTTTATACAGTGCTGGAAATAAGGAGCTCATGGAATCTGTGCTTAATTGTCCCAAAGTGAAGAAAAGCTCTGACAGATCTACTGGTGTTTGACATGCACACAAATGGATGGGTAGCACTTGAGATGCTGCAGAATTGGTTTTTTAAGAAGCCCAAAGTACAATACAGCATCGGAATGTCTCGTTGTTTTATTAGATTTTTAAAGTGTTCTTTTTTTCTCCATTTCTAAGAAATGCTTTCCTCAGGATTGCCCTCCCTCCACTGCTTCTGTCCAATGGTGAGGATTAAAACAAACGTTTTTGCAGATACAGCTGTTCCCTTCCAATCTCTCTTATCACGGAATCATTGGCCCTGAGGGCCCCCTCGTTGTCCTGCTCAGCGTGGGCCCGTGGCCAAGGCTGGCTCGGGTTTAGCCACGGCTCCACATCCTCCAAGGATGGCGCTTCCACAGCCTGTCTAGACAGCCCATCCCAGGCCTGGACTTCCTTTCTAGGGAAAATTCTCTTCCTAATATTCAACTTGGAGTTTCCAAGCAGCTGTTTCACAGCCCCTGCACCCTTGTTTTACTATCTGGCACTGCGGTATCTCTCCCAGCTCGTAACACCCCTCCAAGGAGGTGTGGGCTGCTCATAGGGAGCTGCTCCGCTCCATCCCATCCCATCCCATCCCATCCCATCCCATCCCATCCCAGCCCTTTTGTCTCCAATAACCTCAGTGGCTCTGCTCTGTACCCTCTCTCTTAAACCTGGAGAACAGCAGCTCCCTGTTTTCAAGGACAGGAAAAGCCTGAAGAGGAAGGAAGCAGCACTTTCACTTCAACAGGCCCCCACTGCCTGAAGCTGTGTCTTGCTAACAAATTCTCCACTTTTTCATTTGGGCAAATGCAGGATGTCAGCAGCCACTCCTCCAGCTGGCTGTACCTGACAGTTTGCTAATTGTGCATTATCATTTTACAATTGGAATTACGTTGCCATTGGATCACCAAGTACCCAATCCATTCAGGAATAAAACAATGCAATAGAGCTGAAGGGGAATAAATGAGTCTTTATCCCAGTTTTCTCATATGGGCCTTTTACAGCTGTTACAGTACCATCCATCTGTCTGTCGTGTTTCTGGTGCCATTCCCTGCTATCATTTTAACAGCCACAGTCTCCTTTCAACCAAATGAAGGATTTGTGTGGGAACAGCTGGACCGCTGCTCGCAGCTCCCAGTCCATCACTCCCTTATTACTGTGGAGCAAGGAGACAGGAGCATAACTTTGTGTGCTGCTTCACAGGACTTCAAAGAGAAGCCTGGCCTTCATCCAAAATGAGTTTATTGTGGTTTTACCAAACCAAAAAACTGAAAAAGCCTCACAAATAAAGCCAGCCCCAAACCATGCGATTGATTTATTTCCATGCTTCATTCAGCAGCTTTAAAATAGGAAAAAGATGCTGGAATTCTTCAAGGATCTGGATGTGAATACCTCACAACTGATACTGAACACCCTCTGCCAGCATTTAGGGAGGTTTTTTCAGTCTCACTTTATGGATTAAGGGTTGAGTGAGAAATGTCAACAAGGTCTGACAATGCTGGGGAAGCCAAACCTTTGCTCCCCTTCATCTCTGAGCATCAGTTCAGACCCACACTTGCCATGCGACCCTTCCTCCTCACTGCTTCACCAGCTGGAGCTGTGTGCCAGGAGACACCCCAGGAGCCCCAAACAGCACAAGAAATGCCCAGGCTCCAAAACAGCTTCGTGTTCTCAGAGATGAAAACGGGGATGATGTCATTTGAGGAGGATGCTGTGCACAAAAGCTGCAGAGGGCACTCACCTCGACCCACCTACACCAACCAACCCAGAGCTCCACTAGCTCTGTCCCAGCAGAGAGTCTCTGTCCAGAATAATGACATAAGCCCACAAAACTGGAGTGGTGATCTCAGGTAGAACTCCCCTTTGGATTCCTTGCTATCCTCCTTACCCCAGTATAAACCAAAAACCTACTGCAAGACCAGCTAAAGAACAGTTAGAAAAGTAAGAACTTTTTTTTAAGAACAGTTATTTTTATGTCTATTATATATATATATATTTATAGAATAACCATTTTTAGTTATTTTTAACCATAACCATATTTAGCTATATTTTAGTTCTTTAGTATTACTAAAGAACTAGAGCAGAACAGGTATAGCTGATCTCCATGCGTAGGGGAAAGTCAGTTCCAGTAAAGACCAGTTCAGTACTGGCTTGAGTGGCCCCACACACAGCAATTAATGCTGCTTTCACCAGTCAACACGCAGGATGTTTCCCTGGAAAGCTTTCAGCACTTAAAAATTGGCTTGCAGTTATCAGCTCAGTCCTGTGGCCCGAGGAAGGAACAGAGAGGAATCAAGGCTTTTCTGTTATTGTTTTAAAAGGAATCCTCAATTTTGGGGCCGTCTCCAACACTTCCTTTGAATTCCTTATTTCCATTTGAGTGGAGCTAAAATTATGTACTGCTTTTGGACCAGGATTCATGAGATCTTAGGGAAATAAATTCCTGCACAAAGCCAGGCCAGAGGTCTGATATGGGATCCTGAAAGACTGAGGCAAGTTAACAACCATTCCAAGAAAAAACCAAAAGATGCCCAAGCTTTTACCCACAAACAAGCAGGCAGCTAGGGAGACAAACATCCCTTTACCTCAAACTTCCACTCTTTATAATCCACTCCAAGGATTCACGCACACTTTTGCCCCTTCCAGTCCCAGCAGAGCCCACATCAGCAGGAGCAGCACTAATACACAGCTTTTCCAAGAGCACTGTGCACAACTAATGCTGCATTAATTACTGTGTGAGAGCCCTCGTTAAATCAATAAAGATTAGAGCACAAATCTGAAAACTGCAGTAACCAAAAACCTGCTCAATGTGCTCTAAGTGATGCATTTACCCAGCGTGTCTCGGTCTCTCTTACCCTCCCCTGACCTCTCCTACACTCGCTCCATACACATCGTTCTGTAAAACACAAATTAAAATTCAGTTAACATTCCTGGAGACTTCAATCACAGGGCTCCAAGCCCCTACATCTCTCAGCAAATGCACTCATCTCCCAGTTCTGAGATGAGCACAATTTTTATTTTTATTATTTTAAATGCTCTTGCCAGTTTCCATTGCAAATCGTGCGATGTCTGGTGAGCAAAATGAAAGGGTAGAATGTTCTCATGCTTTGGGAAAGATATTCAGTGTGGGAGAAAAAGTTTCTTAGAAGAAGTTGCACTCTTTCTAAAAAGAAAAATACAGTACATGCTTGGAATGGAATGAATAGAACAGAAAAGATGACATTAAGACAGGGGTGTAGGGAATATTTTGATGGTGGCCATAAGAGCTGAAGATGTTTCTATGCTACGCTGGTAATGGGGAAACATCTGGATGGGGAGGGAATCAGAGAAAGGAGCCTTTATTACAAACCCTGGCATAAAATGAGAGTGTTTACTTGCTGAGGAGAATACAGCCAGTTTTTATGCCCTGTTCATACAGAAAGCCATGATTGCCATCCTCACATTATGGCTGCCCCAGGCAGATACACTCAGGCTCCAAACTAAACTGAGCTGACAGAAATAAACTTCACTTTTCATGTGTGGCTTTGCACAGGGCTTCAGCTGTTGCCTCAGCACTGCTCGTGCTTCTGGATCTGGGAACAGCAGCAGCCAGCACCAGGCAGCAGGAGGGATGGGGAGGCTAGGGGCTAAAAAACCTCCTATTTTCATAGAATTATGAAATGGTTTGGGTGAGAAGGACCTTAAAGCTCATCTCATTCCCACCCCTGCGACAGGCAGGGACACCTCCCACTGTCCCAGGCTGCTCCAAGCCCCGTCCAACCTGGCCTTGGGCACTGCCAGGGATCCAGGGGCAGCCACAGCTTCTCTGGGCACCCTGTGCCAGGGCCTCCCCACCCTCACAGGGAAGAATTTCTTCCTAATATCCAATCTCAATATCCCCTCTGGCAGTTTGAAGCCATTCCCCCTTGTCCCATCACTCCATGCCCTCATAAATTGTCTCCTTTCATCTTTCTTGTAGCTCCCTCCAGGCACTGCAAGGCCACAAAGAGGTCACCCTGGATCTTCTCCTCTCCAGGCTGAACAATCCCAGCTCTCCCAGCCTTTCCTCCCAGCAGAGCTGCTCCATCCCTCTGATCATCTTGGTCTTTTGCCTACTTAGTGTGCGCAGCTTCAATTAGGCACCCTTTCTAGATTTTACTAACAAGAGTTTACCCTTTTACTTGATAATCCCCGACTCTGCTGAGTCTGGGATTGTAGGAGTTTGTACCAGCACCTGCTCCGTGGGGCCAATTCTCCCTAATGTTTATAGGGAGCATAAGTGACACATCTTCACCCTGGGAGCTGCAGCACAGTCATTTACATTAAAGTGAGTTTAATTATCCCCAGCCAAATTTAGAAACACTTCTGCTTTGATGGATGCAACCACTACACGCAGTGCAGCAGAAAACCATGGCTGGAGCATGTTTAGACATTCAGAGAACAGCACGGCATGGTGCAGGTTTAATGATAATTTTACAGTGATCGCTACGACTTTCTTTTCAGCCCCTCCTTGTTTGTAGCCAATGGATATAACCCATACCATGAGCCTCAAAAGTATTAAACAGCAGAATATTTGGGCTCTGTGGAAGGTTTGGATTGGCATCTCCCAGCAGTAACAGAGTGAATGAAACAAATAATGTTTTAGAGCAGAAGCAGGGATTGGGGATGTGGGGTTTTTCCGATTCAAAGCACTGTGATCAGCTTTGGGAGCTAAGCACAGGCTTAGAGCAATTTCACACAAATACGGGAAGAACTGATGACAACACTTGGGAATAATCACAATGAGTCAAAGCTGCAGAAGTCTTCCCAATGCTGCAGGATCACTTGGAAAAACAATCTCTCATTTTCCAAAGACAGTAAGTGATGATAAATGAGGACTCATTTATTAAGAGGGAACTTTGCACCCAGTTTTCTCCTCTGAAATCACAGCAGAGGATGGGGGTCTCTGGATGATGAGTACCTTCCTAATGCAATAATCCCAACTTGTTCATGGGACCAAGATGAGAGTAAACCTTATTGACAGCTTCGTTTAACACCTCTGCAGCTCCAGAGAAGACAGCAATAAGAAGGATATTTATTTTAAACACAAATGATCTTCTCATTTGACCTAACTTTCCCGAGGTTCAAATAGAAGAATAAGCACATCTCAAGGGAAACCCTTAAACTCAAAAAATGTGTAATTAAAACTGGAACATATGAGAGTGCTGAAGGCTGTCCATTACCTCTGCCAGCATGGCCATGAGCTTTAAATCAATCAAAAGATTTTTTTTTTCCCCTGAAATCCAGTTAAAGTACAAACCAACCCAAAATCAAGTAGGCAGCTGAGATGGCATCTCCCTCCTGCCACGGGCTGCCACCAAATTCATGCACAGCGTTCATCTCTCTCCCTCTTATTTTTCCTCACTTACAGGACATAATCACACTCGGTTACCCATACAGGACTGGTGTGAATTGAAATTCCTTCAGGCTGGTGCAGAGATGATGGGGAATGCAAAGCATCCCGAGGAGCTGCTGCCAGCCCTGTGCTGAGCCGTGCACGGGAGGAGAATTACAGTCGGGTGGTGGCACAGGGGAAATTATGAAAGCAATTCAGAAGCATTGTAATAAAGTACAATGCACTGTAGTGCTGCTCAAATTCAAACCAGGAATGAATTCTTTCATATGTTAAGTGCTCCCTGAAGTACGGCGCTGCCTGAAGCGCGAGGCCCTGGCTGGGGGCACCGTGGTACATGTTGGAGCTGGGGCTGGGTGCCTGACACGGGGCTGCAGCTCAAATTCAAACTGACATGCCCACAGCTCCTTAGCTGTCTGAGCCACAAAAGCCAAATTAAACATTGCTTCAGCTGCAGCTTACCCTTTGTACCTTTCAAGCCATTATATTAAAGAGCGGTGTCATTTATGAGCTGGCCATGGGGAAGGGCAGGTGTCTAACACTGAGAAATCATTGCAGCTAGGGGTGATAAATCCAGTCTATAAACTGAGAGCAGCAGAAATGAGCTCCACATTCGATCCCACCCCTTCCCTTTCTTTTTGCCTTCGCTGGGATAGACGCTGAGCTCCAAACCTGAACAGCCTCCTTTGGTGGCAGTGGCACAGCTGTAACCTGAGGTCACACCAGCATGATACTGGCAGCTCGCTCCAATACCTGCTGAATTCAATGGAAACCTTTCAATGGGCTTCAGCGAGCTTTGGTTTACTCCCTAGGTGACACTGCATGTCTTTTTTTTTTTTCTTCTTTTAAGCTTCACAGTATCAGGCAGTTAAAAGTGTTATTTAATCTCTAGCCAGCTTGAGTTGTCTTCTCAGCAGGAAGCTCCATCTCACCAACAGACCTTGGAGCCTTCCCCTGTGAAGCAGCAGAGAGGAACATGTGTCACTTGGGGGCTGCTTTAGTCATCCTTTCCTTGGGGCTGCTTCAAATAGATCCTGACATCCAAACAGCACAAGTTCAGCGGGGCAGAGGAGGTACCTCCTCACCTCCCAGCTCAGCCCCGGAGAGAAGGTGGATCATTAAAACACTCCTGGCTGTTGTCTGAGCACAGGGGCTTGTCCACACTCCTCCCTGGGTATTTAGGGGGTGGGAGGGCCTCCTTGGAGCTACCACAGAGCACTTTGTCTTCAGGAAAGATACCAGTGATACTGCTGATAACAACAACAACAATAGGTGCCCTCACCCCCTCGAGCAGCTCAGCCAGTCAAGGTGTGCTGTTCACATCCATCCTCGAGTATTCCCAAATTAAGCCTCGCTTCCAGAGGCCTGACAGCCACGTGTGGCACGTGTGCTCCTCATGAATATACAAGTGCACTTCTGTTGCAGGAAGGTTATGAACATACAGAGCTTGCAGGAGCAGAATACAAATTCTCTTTGCAAACAACCTAAAGATGATATGGAAACTGGGGTGAAGAAGCAAACCTAACCGATGTTTTTTCAATCTAGCAAGCCAGAGGAGTGATCTGCTTCCAGAACTGGAAGCAGGTCAGCAGCAATACCAGCCGTGCTTCAGAGGAGTGATTTTCAGACCATTTCCTGAGAGGACACCTCCCCAGCAGCTCTGTGTTCCTCTTTCCATGGTGCTAAACTGAGGAAGATGAACTTGGCTGCCTGGTACACCCTGACTGCCCCTATCCTGCCACCTGCAGTGATGCCATGATGATTTTTTGCCTTTTCTTTTATACCCCTTTTATATACCTTTTTATAACTTTTGTACTCTTAGTGGTTTTTAGCCTACATTCTTGGACTTATTTTGTTAAGCTAGGAGACTAAACATCTTAGGAGCTTCGTAGTTAAGGATCAGAGTGCCCCAGACCCCAAGGTTCTCTCCAGAACACATTTTGTAAACTGAGATAGAACCATCCAGGGGAAGGTTCCTTGGGGAGGGGGGCTCACTCCAGCCTCTCATTGGGGAATCTTTGATAGATCTGCTAATTAGTAACACCTATTATGTTATACCAGATCTATTGTGGGTGTGCATTGCGGGGTGCATGGAGGTGCATTCGACCTGGACATGGTGCACCTAAGGATCCTTAAAATAAATACCAAGGTAAAATCCCTTTTTCCCTTCTAACCATGTTTGATTCTTGATTTTAAGACCAGGAAAAGGCAGCAGCAGCAGCCTGTGACACTCTGCTGTCCCAGCACCTGCTCGGTTCCTGAAAACATCCCATCACTGTTTCTCAAACACAGGGCAGGATTCCATTACCTACAAATTTCTAGGTCCTTCTTTCCTAGGGAGGGAACTCTCCCCTAGAGTGATCAGTATGGAAAAAAAAATTATCCAGGTTACTCGTAGTAAACTACATTTACATCCAGAAATAGATCAAAGTTTGCCTGCTGCTCCAAGGATATTCAGCTTGGTGCTGGTCACTCAGACCACCCCAGGGTCACGAAGACAACAGAACCACAAAACTGGGAGTGGATTTACTTTGGTGCTCGACCCTCGTGCTGTTAATTGGGGTGCCACCTCTGAGGCTGTTATGAGCCAAGAGCAGAATCCTCTCCCATCGATCTCACAGCCCCTGCGTGGCAGCTCTTTCTCAGAAAGGCATTTGGGCTCAGTTTAAAATAGGCTTTGCTTTACACAGCCTTTCTGCAGCAGCGCTTGCGAAACAGCCCCACTGCCTGAACGTGGTCTGTAAAACACAAACTGTGTGTCCAAGCACACAGCTACGGGGGGCTTCTGCCCACTGCTTTGAGTCTCACGGCGTGTAATTACTGAGTAGCATTTTTAGGTGTCACACTAGGCATACATTATGCCCATCTGCATGAGTGGTCTCATTTCCTTACATTTACAACCTGCAAAAACCATGAATAAACTTGGACTTTATGATTTTTTTTTTCTTTGCTTTCCAGTAAATTTCAGATTTGTAACTTGGCAGAGGGAGCCATTGTATTTAACCACCTGTGCAGACATTAACTAAACACTTGAGCTTTACGACCAAGAAAACACAAAGTGCTAACACTGCTCAGAGAGACGTTTGGGCACCTTCCAACTCGTAGCAGGACAAGGTTGGGAATGTGCAGCACCTTCGTGCAGCCTCTGCTCTCCCTCCCTGTGCACGGGGTGGGAGTGCTGCCTCATGCAGGAGGATTTACGGAGTTAGAGCCATTCCCAGGCAAAATCTGCTGCAAGGAAAGGTGCAGGCAGGGCTTTCGGGAGGTCACAGCCTCTCTGTGTGCTCTGCTCGCTTGACAAAGGTTGCTCGCAAGCTGGAAGCCACAGAGGCTTCCCAGCTCACTCCAGCAGGAGTTTCCACTTGTGTTATTGGTAATATTTCATTGAAAAACACCCCCAGGCCTGGACAAAGCAACAGCCTGGTTCTGTGAGGGGCTTCACGTGCACTCAGGTCACGGGTAGGCCCATCCCTGTACTGACAGCAGGCAAAGGAAAGCTCACTGACCACATTTCCTGGGGGGAAAGCTGAAACCCAGAGGGAATAAATGACTTCACTGACGGCAGCCCAGGTCACAGGCAGCACCAGGATCTGAATCGTAGCACACCAATTTCAAGGTTCATTCCGTAACTCCAGCACTCTCCTTAGCTACTGCTGGAGCAGCAAAGGCCACGAGAACTGGCTGCAGAAAAACACTCACATTCTTCCAAGCTAGAGACATAACACAGCCTTAGAACTGCAGGAAAGGCAAATCTATACCATGTCCTGGCCCTTCTTGGACTCTTTCCAAGCCCTTGCTGTTGAACACTCCAGGGATTTTGATTTCAGGGCTGTCAAGTTTCAATTAATTCTATTTCGTGGGGCTCTGATCTGCCCCGTTTCTCCCACAGAACCCAGAGCAAGGAGTGCTGTGCCCACCTCTGGACTGCACATGAGCAGCATAACCCTTACACCCATGCTGATTTGAAGGGATAACCCTAAGGCTTAACCCAGAGCCCTTTCCCTGGGCTGAGCTGGGCTGTGGCTGGACCTCCCCAGCCCAAATCCCTGGGCCTGTTGTCCATAAAATCCATGTCATGCCAAGGCTCTTCCCTCGCAGAGCAGAGCCGAGAAGCCCCTGTGAAATGGTCAGTTCAGAGTCAGTACAAATAAACTGACATTGCTCCAAAGTGAGATCATTGGCAATTTATTCCTGCCCGAGCCCTACCAGAAAGAAAACAGTGTTTCATGTTGGGGCTTTTTTCCTCCTCTCTCCCGCTCTCATTTCTCATCTCTCTGCTATTTCCATGTGCTTCCCACCACACTGTGATTAATCTTTTCTAAGGCCTAAGGGACTGGAGGAAAGAGGTAAAGTCAGACTCTATCAAAGACCCTACACAGAGGCAGCCAGGATCTGCCCCAGCCTTTGTGGGGCTTGCAGCATTCCAAGAAACATTTTCCATCCTCAGAAATTATAAAGAGTCAGAACTTTTACAGCTCATTAGTAAATCATTAATGAGATATTCCCTTTACCTCTCAACAAGCTCCTTGCTGCCCTCCCCCAAACCAATCCTAAAAATCCTCCTGTGAAAAGGAGCATTTTGTTTTCAAGGCCCTGTAAACGCCCAGCTCCTCCTTTTCTTCCACTCCCCAGCACAACATTTTCCAAGAGCTGAATTCAAACCCACCAAAGCTCCTCCAGGGAGGCACAGAGCTGGAGCCAACCTTGGCACAAGCAAAGGGATTGCCACACATGCACCTTCCATGCCCAAATTCTAGCTTTCTAGAAAAAAAAAACCCCACCAAATAATTAAGAGCTGGAACCGTGGTGGAAGTCTAGGAAACGCCTGACACCAGCGTGGATCCTAAACCCACACAAGGAATTTGCCAGCGTGGCCATCAATGTCTACTCCAGTGAGGAACAGGGGCAGCTTTTGGGGTGTTTGTCAGTAAAAGCTCTTCCAAAAAGCAGCCCTAGAAGAGCAAATTTATCAGCACTTCTCATGCACTGGATGGTTGTCAAGTAACATCAGCAAAAGCAGTTTGTGTCAGTATAAATTATGCTTATTCCACGAGGACCCTGGAAGCGCAGGTGTTTTAGAGGAACAGGTGTAAAACAGGTCTGGAGCTCCTGCACCGAGAAATAATGCCAGTGTTTTCAAAGGAGCAGTTGCAAAAGGGTTCTGTACAACACAAGTGCTGCAGGAGATGGAGACTTGACTGAAATACTTGAAAAGAAATGGGATCCCAACAGATATTCAGCTCCAAGGAACGGCTTCCACCCTATCTACAAAGATTTGGAGTCTCTGTTAGATCTAAACCTCACAATATTGCACTTGGCTTTTAAAGTTTAGAGAAATAACTTGTCTTGTGGCTTCTAGTTTTCTTTACTTTTGATTAAATAAAAGCATCTCCCATATGTACCTCACGGCAAGTTAAAACTTATTCCTGTGCTTGCCATGGAGTATCTGCAACCATTTACATGGTGTTTTGGTGTGCTCATTCCTGCAAAATTATCAATAATCTCACACTACTTGACTGTATCCCTGAAGTCTGAGCTGCTGACACCTTCTGATTGAAACCAGAATTCCCTGATAAAGAAAAAAGGCTGTCCCTGGTTTGAGAGAGGGAAGTCAGAAAGTATTAGGTTGCTGAAAGATTAGAAGGAAAGGCAAAGAACTCCAAGTATGTTCTATATTTCAATATCACAGGGAATATGGTGCTTGGCTGTAAAGTTTTAACATATCACTGATAATAACGGGACACGTAAGAGCTAAGCCCAAGTCAGAAAGCATCAGGGCCTAGAAGATGATTAGAAATTCAGAGTTCAACTTGTGTTTTAAATGTAAATCCAAACCAACTCTATTCCACGTAGATTTGCCTGAAGAATTTTAACAGAGATATTGTCAACACCGGAATATTTCACTCAGGACATGGCCTCCCATGACATGACCCCTCTCCAGCTCTTCCAGAGGTTCTCCTGTGCCTGTGAGTTGGGGAGAATGTGCTCAGATCTCACCTGGGACAGAGTTAATTTTTGTGTGGGGCAGGAACTGCAGCTTTGGTTATTCAGGGTAGACAGACCAGCACTGTCACAGCAGTGCAGTGGCCAAGTGCCACATGAACGAGGGGCTTGCATTCATTAAATCCCTTTTTAAATCAGTGGGAGATGAACGTTGTCCTACAATGTCTCAGGAAGGAGGGTCTGGTGCTGGTAGAGAATGGTGCTTAACTGGGACCACATCTCAGTGCCATCACAGCACCTTTGTCCAGCTGTTCCCAAACCCCTTCTGCTCCTTTTTCAGTTCGACCTGGGCCCCAGGGCAGAAAGTTTGCCCTTTTCTCTAATATCAAGTTGTCATTTTCACAGGAACAAAGAGCTGAAGTTCAACCCCAGAAAGGCAAGGTCTTGTGCATCCTGGTGAAGCGTCCTGCACCCATGCTACAGACTTCTCAACATGTAATTAGAGACTAAATCCCACAGACTCCCACCTTAATAAATGAACACACCAGCTGCAAGTCAGCAGAGGCAGAAAAAAACATTTGTGATGCTTCACTTTGGGAACATTAAGACAGCAGCTGGCAGCCTTTTCATTTTAACATAATACTGAGATGCCCCAGTTATTCAATGGAAAACTACACAGAAAAGCAAAATATTTCTTTACTTGCCAAAGTGCAAGGAGGGAAACCAGACAAGATTGAAATCAGCAATTTTACCCTGACAGCGTTATCAAATCTTTCTTAATGGAACCACATGCAAGATAAAAGTGATCTATTGTCAGGACAAGCGTTCTGGTTGATTTCAAATCAAGCTAATTCCAAAACCAAAGCACAACTGGTGGAGCCCTTGTTTATGTGTGGCAAGAATTAAATCCAGAACAACTCTCTGTTGGAAACCCCATACTTACTCTTGCCATCAATGTTTTTTTGGCCTTTCCCTGCTTTAATCTTTCTGGGTTTTAACAGGGACTGGGTTCTCTGGTAAAAGGGGACTTAAACACTGCTGTGCCAGAAGATGACACAAGGGTGGACTCAACCCCCACAGTCCCGGTGGAGACAAAAATGAGCTTTTTTGGGTAAGTTCAAAGGTCCAAGCCCATCATCCCTGGTGCCCATGTGCCCAAGGATCCAGCACACAACCCCACTGCCTGTCCCTTTTCCCTGTGCCCCTCCCACCACCCCCCTTTGGGGCACGGAATTGTCACTTCATCCACTGCTCTGTGTCCCTTGTCCTTCCAGGGACAACACCTCCGTGTAGGGACACGATTTAGGGGTGGATTGGCAGTGCCAGGTTTAGGGTTGGGTTGATGACCTTAGAGGCCTTTCCCAACCTAAATTCTGTGACAGAGGTGAGGGGACAGCAAGGAGGACAAGCTGCAGGGAGGCCAGGGTGGATGGAGCTCTGAGCAACCTGGTCCAGTGGCAAATGTCCCTGTCCACGGGAGGGGAGAGGACACGAGATGGTTTTTAAGGTCTCTTCCAAGCCAAACCATTCTGTGATAGTAGGAACAAAGAGGTACATGAGGAATAAAGAGTTTTGAATTAGGCCGTGTTTATGCAAACCAAATGAAGCAAGAACAGCTACAACTATTTAACAGCCAAGCAAAACCTGCCCATTAAGAGATATTTGCATTTTGAAAGGGCCCAAAGAGACCTATTTTTCTATTTTATTTCTTCAAACATCTTTTTGGAGGGAAAGGGTAATTTAGCTCAAATTTTCCTTAGGTTTGTCTTTACTGAACACAGTCTGGTTTTTATTGGGAAGAGAACCATCTTTTCAGGGAAGTTATTAAAAAAAGCAAGCCATATATGCTCTATTAAAATTTTAAATAAGATATGAATTCATTTGCAAAATGTGAAGCGCTAATAACCTCGGCATATTTTAGTCAGATGCACTTTAAGAACAATTCTCTCTCTCCACAAAAAGCATTTTCTATGAACAACTTAAATCAGCTCTATTAGCAGTTTTAGAAACAGCAATGTGGCTAGGAAGACAATTCCAGGCAGCAAAGAGCAGACATTTGTTGGGGGAAAATTAAGGGAATGTAAATCATTTTCCAATAAATATTCCATACAGAATATTCTGCTCTGTGATATACAATACTGTCTTTTTCCAGAGATATTGCATTCCCTCCCTGTGGATGCTGAAAGGGATTGCAGTATTAGGTTTCAATTGATTGTTAACAAAACCCTGAGCCTGTTCCTACTTTTGATTCAATCCACTCAGAATGGCAGGCTGAGCTCTTCTAATCTCATTTTAATTTTCCATGGGGGACTAAGTGTCCAAAATCCTTGTGAGGGGGCTGGAAATTTCAGCTGTAGGATGCAACAACCTGATTCAAAGTCAACGGAGAAAGGCACTCGTTTGGATTAGGTCCCTGATGGCCTTGGAATGCTCTGGAAAATGCCCTGAATTACCATTTTCTCCTAAGGCAGGATATCATTCTGCCCATATCAGGCCTCTAAATACAGTTAATGCTCAGCCTTTGGAAGGAAAAGGACGCCAGTGGAATAGTCCCACATTACAGCTCCCTGGAGTGGTTTTCCTCAGTTTGCCACTCCTGATGCCAGTTTGGATTCCCCAGTGCCACATCACCTTTCCACAACATTGAATATCTAATGAGCGCCTGAACCCTACCCCGTGCTTCCTGTGCATGCAAGGACTGCAGGGAAAACACAACAATCACTCCCCAATTTTGTGTTCTTGGCCTGCCCTGCTCTACCTGTGCCTTCCCATTTCTTCTTCCCCTTTCTATCCCCCTCCATAACTCCCTGGCAAGGTTACAGGGAGTTTTCTGTCTGGGCAGATTCTCTCTCCTTTCACTGGCTTTCACCTTCAAGAAAACAAACAAAACCAAAAACAGCCACACAAGCAAAACAAACAAGAAAAAAAGTCATGCCGAGCACTTTGGTTTCTCAAGTCCATCCACTCAGGCCTATCCTGGTAAATCTCATCCTGGCTATTTCACACAATCTCTCCCACCAATCTCAAAAGCGCCAGGCTGGTGTTGGAGGAGAGGTTTCACACTTAGCAGACATTTGGGGACAGCCTCGAAAGCCTTGTTTCAATAACCCACATCCTCCATTAGAAATCAAGCCCTTAACTTCCAATTTCACTGTCCTGCCCCACCTTATCTCCCTCCCTCTCTGCATTTTCAATATTAATGCCATAAATCCAGGAAGTTCCTGCTGTGTGTTCAAATGAAGAGGTTTCACAGTAATGGTTCCGACCATCCTATCAAACTAAGGATAAATATATTTTACAGGTCAGTGCTTGACCCTGTACCCAACAAGACACACAACAACCCCAAAGTTGGTCAACAATTCAAGAACCAATTCCAGAAGCCCAGTCCCCAAACCCACCCCCAAGCCCTGCTCAGTCCCTCTCCTCAGCAGCTTTATTCTTCAGACTTAATGAGACAGATGCAAACAGCAGGCACTTATTCTCTAATTAACCAATTTGGCTGCCACTTTATGATCATTAACCCAATGTTGCTGGGTCAAGATTGCGCACAAAGCATTCCTTCCTTCTCTGCCTTTCATTCCTCATCTATGCCAGGCTTGGAAATCAGCCCCTTCCCTCCATTCCCCAATCGGAGTACAAACCATCTTTGCTCACTCACTGCAGCACCTTACAAGATGCATTCCTGAGATCTAAAAATAAGCTTGTTAGATTATTTGACAGTCAAAAATTAAATAAAATTGGAAGTAGTAATTATTTTCTTGATTATTTAATGTGGGCCAGACTTTTATCAAAATATTTTGACATGAGAAGATTTGTGAAAATAAATAGGCAATCAGCAAGTCATTGCTAACGGAAAAGGCGCTTTTTTTTCCCAGGGAAAGAAGTATATATTACCTGTCAGTGCCATGGGAGAGTCTCATGCTTTAAAAGATGATGTGTTAACAGCACTTTATCTAGAAGACAGCCTAACAGACAGCTCAACATCACCAGGTGACAGATTCACGCAGAGCCGCACGGAACATGGCAGAAACGCTGCACTGCTCAAGGATCAGGGAATTGTAAATGTTTAGGAGTTCCTGGGGGGCAGAGGCTGGAATATGAGTCTCAGCTCAGCTTGGTGAGAACCCGAATCATCAGTGGAAAAACACTGAAAGAAAGTAATAAAATCACCATCATCCATCCTCTCCTCCTTTCTTATCCTAAAACCTCTCCACAGAGGAGCCACAGAAGCGTTTGTGTCAAACATGAAGGAGGGAGCTTTGCCAGCCTCGTGCCATCCACCAGGTCAGTCCTTTGCCTAAACTTGTGGAGTTTCGTCTCCTGGCCTGATGCCTTAGGTTTTAACTTTTATATTTTTCAAATCCTGCACTGCCTGGTGTGTAAGTCTGAAGTTTACTGCAGCCTGTTAATTTCTGCTCTCTCCTGCCAGGCAGACATAAAGCCTCTCCAGGCTTTTTCTTCAAGGACACCCAGACTGTCCTAGGCCCAAAAAGTATAAACCAAAGAGCCTCTAAAGGGAGGCAAAGCTGAGGGGAAATTACATCATTAAGCTTTAATTGAAGAATTTAAATTGAAGCTTTAATTGGAGAATTAACCCTGATGTGCAAATGAACCAAACCTATAAAAGTGTGAAGAACTCGTGGCCTGTCGTCCATCTCGGGGTCCATCTGGGCAGTGGCCTCTGGCTCCCCAGGGGTACCTTTGAAGGCCTTTCAAATAAATACCGATCTTTATTCCCTTCCTCCTGTCTGATCTCTGTTTCTGGGAGGCCTCTTCAGGCATCAGAACCTCTGGAAGATGGGACATCAGTCCTGCCCAAGCCAGGTCTGTGTCATAGCTGGTTATGCTCATCTTGACTCGCCCTTTGTACTCCACGTTAGTGAGTGCCAATGTTAGTGGAGCATTTCTTGTTTCCTGTCCAGGCAAACCTGACTTTGGAGATGATCTGGAGAGTCCTGGGATCTGCAGCAGCTCTTGCTGCTCAGCGTTAACCAGGAATACACAGCGCCAGTTTTTATAGCACAAACAGCTGCTACAATTATTCACTTCTCCTTTCTTAAAAAGAAGAGTAATAACATATGAAATGGATTTTATCTGCTTTAGGGATAGAATTAATACCATTTTCCTATGCTTGTCTCTTTTTTTGGAACTGCTTTACGCAACATTTCCTAGAAACACTCTCCATGTGCACACCCAGCTCTCCACACCAGCAAGACATTTCAACTGGGGTGACTGGGATGCAGGGGGAGGAGGGACCCATCCCCACGCATTTGTTAACACCAGCACACACCAGGACGGGCTGTGGCTGGGCCAGGTGAATTGTTCCAAAACAGCAGGACAGCTCCCATCAGACCTCCACAAAGTGGGTCTGGAGAGATTACGTTCAGCACACAAAACACACACACCTCAGTTTGGAAAGGCCTCATTTAGCATCTGGTGTGGTGTGTCAGATTCCATTTGAGATACTGGGCTCCAGAGAGCAGTGGGAGAAAACAACACACTCCAGAGTCCATGTGTAACATGAGGAGTTAATCCCACACAGGCATTCATCTTTTCAAAGCATATATTCCTGACAGCTTTGGAAAGCACGCTTACAATTTCCATAATGTTTGAAAACATACAGACACTTTCTCTCAGTGTCACAACGTCTTGAACTTCTGAGACCCTTTTCGTGACACCATAAACTTCTCCTTGGAAGCACAGTATGATGTCAGAGGATGTAACAGTACAAGAGGTGAAGAGGAAAGCTGTGGGAGCATTCAAATAACTTTTTCTGGCCTAAAAAAGAAATAAAATAAAAACTGGAGTTTGATCCAAGAACATTTTGTTCATTTGCTATACAGGGGTGCCTTTTGTATGAGCACAGACTGTTTTGTGGACTCTGGTCCTCTGTAGTCACCATGAAACAGAAAATACACAATGAAGCTAGTGATGTGTTATCATCTGAGATTTCTATGAATGCTATTTCTGTCTTATGTTCACAGAGAACTGCTGGTCAAACGTTCATCCACTACAACTTGATAAAAACAGGGGTTTAAAGAATTATCACAGATATTTATAGCTTATTTTCTTTTCTCTCTTTCATCTCATCTGCACTGTTGGCACAATAACGCTCATTAGTGTTCAGGTTTACGTGAATCATCCAAAATAGCTGGTTTTTTTGTTTTTTTTAAAGCTGCTTGTTTCTCACACATGCATCAGGGTTAAAAATATTCATATTTTTAATAAATACATACCCTTTGATATCATCCAGGTGAGCCAAACAAGTTTTACGCAAGCACAACTGAGCTGCTGTATCTGTCACCTTCAGGTTTGACTCGTGCCACGGTTCCATCAGAGATTTAACGAACGAGTCAAAATTGACGCAAACTTTCAGAAGTTTCACAGCTCTAATCAGCAAAATAAAAGTGTGCTAGATAATTACTGGAGTGTTAAGCTGATATTTCTCTCTGTAATCCCCCAGATGAAAGGAGCAGATTTCACAAGAACAGTCTTTATTTTTAATACCACATGCAAAAATAGACATTATAGCTACTGATGTTAATGAACGCTGGACTGTTCACACCTCCAGCCCTGCTCACCCGTGAGAAATGCTTCTCTCACACGACCACAGTGGCTGTCACCAGGATCAGGCTCAGGGCTAACAATATTCACATCTTCCTCTCCCCCTCCTTCAGAACTCCACTTTCCCCCTTCCATTTATCTATTCCACACTCGCCAGCCTCCATCCTCTGTTTCATCACAGCCTTTTCTGCTGGAAATCATTCCGTTTAGCGAGCAAAAGCTCACAAACTGCACATTCCTGCACCTCTGGAAAAGGCCTGCTGCCCACTGAGAGAGGGCACTAAGACAGAAAATCATGCCCGTCACTGGGAGTAGCCTCCATTAAATTAAATTGGAAGAAGAAATAGCATAGGGCTGGGGTTGGCTTCAGACCTGCTCTGGCAAGGCTGAGGCTGTGAATGTTTGTGCGTCTGCAGGATGGAGCCTGTGACCAGTTGTCAGGGTGGTTTTTTTTGTTTCAGTTGCTGCAGCCCCCAAAGTTAAAAATATAATTTTAAATAGGGGCAAAACACTTCTCTCTGTCCATGTGACAAATAGAATAGCTGCCTCAAGATTGCTGAAAAATATCCTCCAAGTGACTGCCACTTCAGTACATTTATCGGCCTCCAAACACAAGATAGCACTAGTAACAATGCTGAACAACCTTAAAAGGAGCTGATGTTACTTTTTATTCAGTTTAATGTTGCATTTTTTCAAAGACTCACCAAAAACAAAGCTCCAGAGGCAGTGAAAACATTTTGGATACTTCAGCCTGGGGTCTTCAAAAAAAGACTGAGCACAGCTGTTGAGCACATCAGCTCCACCAACCACCTTCCATTGTATCACTACATTGATATTCACACCTACACAGCCACACAAACGCTGGTGATTAAAAAATTAAGTATAACTGAAACAAAAACAAACATCTCAGGGGGAATATGTGGACTTCAGCGTTAAAGAAAATGCCTCCATATGCCCAGGGAAGAAAAGGAGAGAACAGATGGCTTTCTTGCTTTGTCTTCATGCTGCTTTCATACTTATACAACTTCATGCTTTGGGTTAATATTTTAATCCAAACTCAGTGATTAACAATAGAGACAGACGGAGGATTGTGTTTCACTCTATAATTAGGCAGACACAACGAGGTGACTTCTCAGCAAGGTACAGAGGGATATAAAGTGCCTGTAGCTCCATTAGTGATATTCCCAATGCACAAGGGAATAACTTTTATTCCGCTACAGGCAATAGAGATGAGATTTTAAAAACCCTCAGACAGACAGAACCCAGGGTTTGCAGTGTTATTAGTGAAACAAAATACCACAAAATACCTCCTTTCAAGACAAGACTTAACTCTTCCCTAACTTCAAGCACGAGCTGGGCATGTGGAACAGAGCCCACCACTCGTGCCAGGAGATCCAGTAGGGAATCCCACATGGAAAAACAGTGAAACAGCTCTGGGAAGGGCACAAGGATCTGCCAACAGGGCACAACCCAGGGGCTGATCTGCTGAGATTCCCAGGCTGTGCACAGCTGGTCTGGCTACCAACACAGCGAGAGCATTTTGCTTCTATGGGCCTGCTCATGACTGAGGTTCTCTCAGATGAGTGGGTCAAAAAAAGACCAATTTCTGGCAAAAAAACTTGAGACTAAATACCTATCCAGAAAAAAAAAGAAAAAAAAGCCCATTTGCCACAGTAATTAAGATATTTGTGGTTTCAGACCTGAAGGTAAAGCCCACACACTTGTATGACCTAGCTCAAAAGACCTGGTAAACACAAAGGATGCACAGGAGTGACCACCCCAGTCACCTGAACTCAATTTAAAAACTGATGTGTAGCCAGGACATAGAAAAACCACCTGTGAAAGGGTCTACAAGACTCTGGTCCCATCAGAGTGCCCCCACTGATGCTGAGGCAGTGTCTTGGTAAGCCAGGCATGCATCTCATCTGCTTCCCATGACAGCTTTGCTCTTTAACAGCTCGTGTTTCTGAGTGACAGGAAAATGATGGGAAGTTTATTACTGCTAAGACAAGAAAAAACACAAAGGAGGTGCCAAAAAGAACACGAGATACGTTGTGTGCGGTGGAAGTAGCGGGAGCCCACAGCCCGGACAGGGCGGATTCGAGGAGCAGGACAAGATCTGATGATTCAACTCTTCCGACAAACTCACTCTGCTCTATTTACAGCAGGAACACGGCAGAAGTACAACGACCTCTCACGTCCCTTCCTCTCCCCTCCTGGAAGCTCAGGGATTGCCGTGGTGACTGACTGGTGGCCCAGCACGTTTAATACCCTGCTGTCAGCAGGAGCTGGTGCTCAGTGCTACAGATGCCAAGCTCAACAGCGCTGCAGCAGCTCCAGAACAGCCAGCCCAGAGGGAAAAGTTCCCCCTAATCCTCTCTTGCCATTTGGGATTGGTTTATGGCCTCAGGAGCAGCAGGCTCGGAGCCTGCCCGAGGAAGTGTTTGAAGACAGACACAGCGTTAAACGTGGGCTTTACGGGCACGTGCTCAGATCTGAGAGACTTCAGAGAACACAACATTTCCCTGCACAGAGCCATGGTCCTGAACCACAGCTCAGGGGCTCAAGGCATGAGGGCTTGGTCTCCCCCTGCCAGAAACACAACTCTTGTGTGAAGAACACCAGTTCCCAGCTCATAATGACAACACAGATGCAAAGACAACTCTTGGTCTGACTCAGACACACAAATCTGCTCTGGAGAGAGCCACAGACTGCCTGGGAGCTGCCCAGTGCAGGGGCTGGACATCCCTGCACATACACTCCTTGCAGGAGGAGGTAACCCACAAAAAGATATTTAAACTGGAGTGGTCTGGGGGTAGAATTTGATGTGGTTATCCCTGGCTTTAGTCAGATTCCGAGGGCTCAGTCTGTGCCCCCAGCTGAGGCACACTTTCCATAGGATTCAATACCCATCACCACCAGAAATCTGATCTGGAAACCTGGAATTGCCTCTCCACACCACCAAAGTGACAAACAGCACTGGCCCAGGCAGACACAAGAGGTACCCAACTCTTACAAAACTATTCTGGACCAAGACTCCTTTTCCAGTTGTGATGGAGAGCTCTCTAAGTCAAATAAAGCAGCATATGGAAAACCCCCAGCACTGCATGTTCTCATAATTTTTGGAACACTGTAAATATTTGAGTCAGTAGATCTTAATCCATAAACACAGCTGGACTCAAGAAACAATGATGGTAACTTATTATAATTTAAACAATTGTGTAACAAAACAAACCAATGATAATCACTTTGGTTTCCCAAGGACAATAGGCACAACCTTTGCACAAAGCTAACACGATGGTACATGTAATTACATAAAAAATAAACTTACATATGCTAAGATAAATTACTCTCAGCTTTTAAGGAGCACTGTGGAGGAACGACAGTGGAAGAGCAAAGCTGTGTGGTGCAAAGCCAGCATTTCATATAATGTACAGAGCTGGGATGGTAACTGCCAAAGGACATCCCCCTTCCCTTCCATCCTCTTCCAGGACACATTAGTTTAATTGCTTTATGAGCAGGAACATCATTCCCCCAAGTTCACCCTCAATGTAAGCCCTGGTGCACAGAGGTTACACACAAAGCACTGGTGGCTGATCCCTGCTGTGATTAAGGAGAGGAACATTTATCCAAACTGCATCAGAACAGACCTGGGCACTCATCTCACGTTTTATCTAAGTTAAACGGGGCTTAAGTTCTTTCCTGAAAGTTCAAGTAAGTTCACTTCCTTCTTATATCTGCTTTGCATTTTCACAAGTGTTTGCATTCAGCAATAAAACCTAGAGACAGAAGTAAACACAATATGGTTCAAATCCATTTCAGAATTGTTCTAGGCAGGGTGCTGTTCTCAAGTTTTTACTAGACGTGTAAAGTGGATTTGTCTACCACCAAAACACGTAGTCAAGACAAAAAGTACTCAAAAACAAAATAGGATTTAAAAGCACACATGTTTTATAAGCAAAATCCTGATTATGGCCATAAACTCTTTATTACTTGGCTACATCAACATATACAAAAAAAATCCAGCTTTCATATTTTACACCCAATAATCAAGAGATAAGATTCCTGCCCAAACCTTTAAAATCCAGAGTTCAAGTGAAAACTTCAAATAAGGCTGAAGTTCTTTAGTCAAGCATGATAAAAACTTGATATTCTACAACAGCAGCAGCCACACCAGAATTTGGCCCCCTCAGAAACTGGCTAAGCCTCTACACCAGCAATACAGAAATACTCTGAGCCCCAACTTCCAGCTCTTGAAGTCACCAGTGCCATGCAAAATGAGAAAGCTGACACCTGAATTAATTCCTTATACCAGGAAAATCCCCACTTCTGAAACTGCCAGTTCCAAAAACGATCACACGGACAACACAGGGTATTTTCCAGCTGCCTCCCTTGCAAGGAGACAGATGAGCCATATTAACTGCAGCTTACCAAAAAAAAAAGAATCAAGTATGGAAAACGTCAGTTCCACAGAACAAGTCTGGCAAAGTTATAATCAACTAAAGTCAGGTTCTCATAATAGGAACTGACAGGGAAATTCTAGCTACTTGTGCTGCTTAGAAAGCTTAACATTGTCTGGCAAAGGGATGAAGCTGTAAAGCTGAGATCCAGTTCTGGGCTAGAACTTCCCCAGTTTTTCAGGGAATTTTGATAAAGGAGGTCCCTTTGGTCAAGGTGAAAGTGTACATAAGCCTCAGAGAAATAAATAATTAAAATATCTAAAACTAGAAATACTGCCTGTGCTCCACTTAATTATACAAGAACACTCCTTTTAAAAGGGGAATAATAAATCCAGAACAATGACCACATGAATCCAGAGCCTGTTTGACAGGGGCTGCCAAACAACCACTAACAGGCATTTGTGCAAGCTCCTAAATGGAAAACCCTTCCTTGGTGATGTCACCCTTCAAATGATGGAACATTTCTTGCCTTTTGTGGCTTTGCCATCCTATTTCTGCAAGGGTGCCAGGCAGGTAAACAGAATTCCACTGCAACTGTCTGCAGCTTAAAAAGAAAACCAAAAATAACCTACAGCTTGTCCATTGAGGGCAGTGATTTAAAGATGAGGTTTTGGGATTTAGGTGTCTAATGTTAATTTAGGAACTGTAATACAGAACCTGGTTTTTAAAAGTCTTTAAATAAATATTTTATGCTCCCCAGTGTTCTCCTATTCCATGGTGTTCAGTACAGCACTCGAGGGGAGGGGAGGGCAGAGAAGGGGGACATGAGACTGTGGAAATTTACTGTCTTCCAGGATTCAGCCACTTGCATGGCAGCAGGACTAGCTAGAGAACAACTCTGCTCCCCTAAATCCTCCAGGATTTTGAAATTTATCTTTACTCCACATCACTGGTGCAGTACCAGGGGAACTGTTCTGCAGGAGATGTAGGGGGAGGTGAGGGTGACTGCCACGGTTGAGAACAGAGACTTCAGTCTGCTTTAATCAGACCAGGAGTTGCCCCTTATCCCTCTTCCCAGGCCAACAACTTCCCCAAACCTGAGGAAGCCCCTCCTGGTGAGTATTTCAGGAAAACTTACTTCTCCAAGTGGCTGAATGCTTTCCAAAAGCAGGAGACTTCAAGCAGTAAATGATGTTTTAATTAAACCATTCTTGGCCATCTTTGTTTAAGGACACAAGCAGATTTCCCAGGTGGTAAGTTCACAGATGCAAGGTGGGACCTGCCAGGAAGCCAGCACAGCTCCAGCACTGCCACCACCACCAAGAACTTGGATGCAGCAACATTTTCTCATCATTTTCTTCACAGCAGATCCGTGGTGAGGGCTCCAGGGAAAAGAAAGGAAATTGCTTGAATGTTGAGAGTGGGAATGTCAGAAGTGCTCACCCTACGCCCACTGGGGTCAGGGGCAGGAGAGTGGGCCAAAACTTGCAAAAAATGTTTGCCTTATATGTATCAATTTCTGCAGTCAAGAGGCTGGGGAGTGATCAAAGGATGTCTCCTCACCAGGCAAATATGGCTCTGATGGAAATCTCTTCCCTGGATGGCTCCAGACCATCTTTCAGCTTCTGACCACCTCAGCACAGGTCTGCATTCGCCCTGCCTAAGCCATGGGCCACCTTATACCCCCCTTCACTGGTCAGTGTAGGGGCAAAACCTCTTCCCAAAGGACCTTCCCCAGGGTCAGGATGTGCACACCTACCCTACGCCTCTTACGTCTCCCAGGACACCAAGGCCACTGGCACCCAGCATCAGTGAAATGCCAAAAACAAAATTAATGCAGATATGGAAGTAATTCCTCCCTCTGCCACACTAAAAATAAACATTTTTCTGAATCTATACCATCAGCACTGGCCCAGTTTTAAGTGTCCAGGCATAAAGCAATGGGGATGTTGCTACTGTGTTCAGTAGGATCAGATTTAGGCCAAGACTAAAATTCAGACAAGAGTTAATTGGGCTACATTAGGTTCAAAGTACTCTCAAGCCAGTTGTTCATCACTTTGTGGTTTAAATGTTTAGTTGCCTAAACCCATAGACATTGCAAATTGCAAACACTGCCAGCTGACCCTAACTTCTGGCTTCTTCCTTTTCACGTCTTGTACTTCTCCTTATTTAGTCTTCCCTTATTATTATTTCTGTAAATTATTCACATCAGGAGTAGCGAGCCACAAAAAAAATACTTAAATAGCTGCCTATGTTACAGGCCAGAATCCCTCAGTATTTTCAAATCTGTTAAATGACTGATTGCTGGGCCTCTTATTTGTTATTTCCAGAGAGCACTCGCCCAGCAGCCCAGGCAAACCAAGTCTGGGAAGCGGGAGGGCATTGGTTTTTACTGAAAATAATCCAAAGCAAAACTTCGCACAGAGAAACATTCAAACTTGAAAATCTGTAATTGAGCATTGTCTCAAGTCAGTCAGATAATCAGATGCCTTTAAGAAATAAAGTGAGAAGGAAACAACGCAGGTAAATCTAAAAATCCCAGCCTGGGTGCCTGAGAAGAAGCACATTTCCAACTCACACTCACAATTTCTCAATATTTCTGTGTTTAAATGGATCAGTACAAAAGAGTGAGGAGGAGCCTGGTGATCTGTAACTTTGGAACCCCAAAATCCTGCTTTGGGATTTCACCTCTGCTTAGCTGAGCTTTGATCTCATGTGCAGCTTTTGTTTGCAGCAAATTTAATAAAGCCTGAAGCTGACCATGGATTTAGGAATTCATTTGTCTTTTATGCTCTGAATTCCTACAGAGTGTTTTGACCCTGATTTCCACAAGAGCAGATTTGGGAAAGCTGCTGTCCCCAACAGGATGGTCCAACATGAGGAGGGTACAACTGGGATCCCAAATGGGAACTTTATCTCCTGCTTCTCTGGGGGCCACGTTGACCTGACAAAGTCAGTCTGGCCCCTCTAAGGCTAAAGTGGCATCAGCTGCCAGGATGTGGGCACCACATCAGCCACACCTCCTTCCCATTTCATTCTGAGGATAATTCACTGGATAGCACTCCTAGGCTAAAATCAGAGGGATGCCCAGTCCCCCAGAGGCAATGATGGGATGTGATGGGGTCACAGTGCAGTGGAAGCTTCCAATACCCACCAGGATTGTGCTCTGACTTTGAAGGGCTCCCTCCCCTTAATGCTTATTCCAAAATGATTTGCAGATTTTTATGGAAGTGCAGTGGAGAGGAAAACTAAGCATTACCAAAGGAGGGGGAAAAAAAACGAAAATACATTTTTCAGTTAAATTTTGAAAAGTCAATGAGACAACAAAATATGGGAAAGTTGTTCCAGATGGCAAGAACATACTTGAGGAATTTCATTTAATCACATTCGTGCAAGATGTTTTGATTTGGATGACATATATCAATTGCATACTTAAATTAACAGCCCTTCCTACTGCAGCGAATGGAAAGCTCCCAGGAGCAGGAAAGGGTCTCAGTGCTTTCAGCTCAAGTGCAAGCACAGCCTGGATGGGGCTGAGAGGCTTTTTGTTGTTTTCTTGAGGAAAAGTCAATGGTTCCTCACGACACAGCAAGGAAGTGTCCGCTCAGAGCGGCCTCGGGGCCGCCTGGGTCAGCGGTTCTTGCTCCACCAAGCTGTACCAAGACAATCCCCACCTCCCAGAGAGGTGGGATGGCCAGGTCCCAAAGCCTTGGAAAGAACGTGCTGGGCTCAGAGCAAGAAGGAATCCTAGATAAGTATGGAAGTTTCATCTCCTGTAGTCTGATTCACCTTGAACAAGCCCCCAGTGCTCCATCCCAAAGGAATTCTCCAGAGGTGTCACCGGGGCAGCCCGAGCCACCAGCTCTCCTCAGACAGGCAGGGTGTACAAGGCCTCTCTGAATCTCTTGGAAAGCTCAAACGAAACACTGAGGTTCCACTTGGAAGGGAAATTTCATTCTCCATACAAGTTTTCCTCATGCTGCTGTTATTTAACCCATTTTCCAGGAAAAAACTGATGGTCCCAAGGTGATCATTTCAATACACACACACACACACACATATGAATATATATATATATTTTTATATATATATATAGATAGATATACACATACACCCACTGGTGAGGCTCCAAAGGTCCTACTTGCCTTAATAATTTAATTCATATAAGGCAAGGAAGGAACACAGGTCAGACAACCCAACATATGAACAGAATCAAAACTCACGCACGTTTTCTACAGCTATTAAGGAAAATAAAATTAAAAAAACCCCCAATCCGTCTTTGAGGCCACAGCACCCCTCAAACAGAACGTTAAACACAGATTAATTATTTACCAGGGATTTTTCATTAGGAGTTGAAATTCAGTTTACACCTCAAGCGCACATCAAAGTTTTCTGGGATGTGGAGAATTTCAGTCCCATCCCAAACACACAAAACTGTCCTTTTTTTTGCACAGCTCCTTCCTGCAGCTGTGCTCTGGAGGGAGCCATACATACACATACAGGTATGGATATTAGTTATTGCTAAAATAACTGCACTAAGGCCCTTTGTTTGGCGACTGTCTCCTTCTGAGGAGTGAAACATGAGGAGCTGGAGCTTGCCAGCTGCACATTTCACTTTCTCATCTCCCCAAACAGAGATTGAAAATAGCCTGTTTATCAGATGTGTATCTAACTCCTATTCCACTGTGAGGTCTAAAAAGGAATTTCCATCCTCACAAATGTGCCCCTGGTGGGGCGTTACCGTCTGTTCCGATCGCTGCAAAGGGTCCCTCTCCCCCTCCAGTCCCAAACCCACCAAGGCATCTCTTTAATGACTACAAAACAAAAGGCAAGAGGCTTTCTTGCCTTAATTTATACAAAAATACATTACCAATTAAAAGGTAACTGTGAAAAATAAAGCTGGTAATTGAAAGCCCTCTGCAACATGAACTGTAGCATTGCTTCCATGACATTACAATAATTAGTTAATCTACCCCCTAATTTGTCTCAATTTGCATTGGCAGGCTGGAAGCTGCTGTCTCCATGATTCCTCATTGAAAACTGTGGTAGAAAAGAAAAGAAGGAGGGGGTTCTTCCCACGACCCACCCACTCTGTGCATAATCTTTCCCCTCTTCTCTCCAGCACCACTGTAAATCTGGAATCCATCTCCATTAAGACAAGTGGAATTATACTCCAGATCCACTAGGAGAGGAGAGTTTGGCTTAATACCCCCTGAAATACACCAAACTCACGCATTTAAAAATGCCTTTTCATTGCCCCAGCCTGCTGCCCGTGGTCCTGTTTCGCTGCCAGGTTTGGCACGGGGAAATTGCAGAAAACTCCTTCACTTCTACATCTCCAGCCCCACTTGCAAAGGGTTTGATCAGTCCACAAATTCCCTGATTATTCCTCTTGCCACTCAGAGCAGCAGAGGCAGACCCCCCCCTTCTCACCTGAGCTGCTCAGGTGGATGGAACATCTGGGAACATCTGTGCATCCCAAACACGGGGAGTAAAGAGGAGTTCAAGGCAGGATTCCGCACTTTGGGAATCCTCCTCCTCTGACTTCCATCCATGTACATCTCCTGCCACCAGGAGTCAACTGCTCTGCTCCCACACCTGTGCAGCCAGATGTTGGACTCCAGCAATTCAAGCCATTAGAAAGACATTGTAGAAATCTCTTTCCTTAAAAAAAAAAAAAAAAAAAGGCAAGAAGACAAAAATTGGTAAAGATAATCCTTTCCAGCTATGTCAAGACTTTGACAAAATACATCTTGCCTTTTCAGGAATTATATTTACTTATCTGCACAAGACTTGCAATACCCCCTATTTTTCAAATCAAGCTCCATTTTGCTCTCTTCCACAAGATGCAACCCACCATTATCTAAAAAAACAAGGACAAATTGTACAACTCACAGCAAGCATTTGCCAAAATGCTAGCCCTCAGCACTTCTTTTTAAACAAACATGAGGAAATAAGATGACCTTTAAATTGCTTCTTGACATGTACTAAATCTACAGAAATTAGGGAGATTCTCTGGAAAGAGCTGTATAATTTTAGTACTCAGTGTATTTTTAGCTAAGAATATTTTGTATACAAAAGAATGCTGCATGCAGCAAGACTTCAGGGATTTTAGGGAGCTTTGAAAGGCTGGAGTTTAGGTTAAAGGGCAGTAGAAGTAGTAGGTGGATGGCCTGAAGAAAGCAGAAAACAACCACCACGAGCCGATCCAAACTTGCATCACCTGGTCAATACATTTTTATTGCCCCCATCATCTCATCCTTTAAAAGCAGAGCTTGGGGATTGCATTAGTAAATAAATTCCTTCTTTCGCCCACCCCCTTCTGCTCCTCAGGCACAGAGAGGACAGGGCAGGTGAGCAGAGTCCAAGCTGCAGCTGGCACAGGTAGATCTGAGAGGGCAGCTGGATCAGAGCCCTAAACTAGGATGAGCTCAGCCATCCCTCTTTCCAGTGAGATGAATTCTGTCCCCAAAGGGAGGTGGGTGGCAGAAGAACAAGTGTCTCAGGAAGTGAGGATGCTGAAAGAAAGGAAAACAGGCCATGGACCTGCTGCCTGGTGAGATAACTGAGAGACCTTGGGCAGGGACAGGGTGCTCAGGCTGAGGTACCCACACACGCAGCAGGGTTTGCTGAGACCTTTGCAGTTTGTCTCTGATTTATTTCATTGGGAACAGAAGGATTGCAGCTCAGCCTGAGTGCTTGGAGCACTCGTTTTCCGTCTGAATCCCTGGTGGAGTGCGATGTTCGCTCCCAGCTGAGCTCCACAGAGCTGCACCCTCCCTGAAGTGGGTCACAGCACCTCCGAGCTGTTTGAGAGAGGTGTAAAGGGGCATCTTTTACCACAACCCAGGACACGATGGTGTAAAAACATCCTGGAATTCCCCTCAAAAGACAGATGGGACCCAGATCCAGCACATTCTTCCAGTCACCCATCGCTTCCCATCCCAAAAGCGCCAGCTCAGACTGAACTAGACAAGCTTAACACCACCCCTAAATCAGAGACAGAGCACTGCAAGCCTGAAGGAAGAGAGGCAAAGACAAAGTAGAACACAAGGAGAATTTGAAAGCAGTCACATCTCCCAGACCATGACAACAGTTCTGGAGAACTAAGGGGCACAACAAGCAACTTTCCAGCTCATTTCACTCAAGCCCAGCACCGTGAAGACTGAGGCAAAGGCAGAAAAAGAGTTAGGCACCATTCACTGAATATATAATTCTTAATGGTGAGGAATTAAGGGCTGCCAACACATTTCTCCCCATTTCTCGCTCACACGTGCGTGCATTCCCTGCAAAACTCACACAGGCAAAGCTCACAGGGTTTGGAGAGACAGGCTGGGCTGGCATTTGCTCTTTACTGATGCCAGGAATTGCTCTGCTCAGTTTTCCAAGAGCAGAGCAGAAGTGCTGACACCCAGGGTTAGTAATGCCCAATTCAGCCTGTGGCAGCTACAAGTTCAGTGTCTGTTTTCCTGCCTCTCCTCGGTGCAACTCCTATTAAGAAACAGCAGCAGCAGCTCCCAGCTACTCCCTGCATGGGTTTCTGTGGATCCTCCTATGGAATATCTCTCCCCTGTGCACCACACTCGGGAATTCCACTTCATAGCAGATGTTTGAGTAGGTTACTGCAGCGGGCAAGCTGTACAGGCAAAAAAACCAGGGAAAAATAAGCAGGAAAGCAAGGACTTAAATCCACTTGCCCTGATCTCCCAGCCCTGCAGTGTGCAAAGTCTCACTGGAAGTAAATACCTCAGGAACAATGACAGAAGCGTCACATCTCTGGTTTTGCCCTGCAGCACGACAAATCCCGTCCCAAGGACCCGCCTCAAGCCCCCATTTCAGAGCAGAGCCAGCTCTCAGAGCAAGCAGTGCCTGTTCAAGAGGCATCGAGGATGAGCACAGGGGTGAAGTTAAGGCAGGGAATGTTTTGCTTGTTAGTTCAGGATGCTCTGAGAGCCCTGTGGTGCCCCAGCTGGTCATTCCTGCTCTTGTTTGTCCGAGCAGCAGAACGTGCCCAGCTCCAGTGGTTATGAGTAAGCGAGGATGGAGCACTGCTGGTGACAGCAGCTTCCCAGAAACGATCCCAGAACCCCTCGGTACACACAAGGTCTTTAGAGCTTCCCAAATATGTTACACATCTATAAATCCCATCTCAGGCTTTCATCTGAAATGAGATTTGTTTTCCTGGGCCTTTTAATAGCCTCCCGTAGACAGGAGATGCACAGAAGCTGCTGCTGAACACAAGGTGTGCTTATTACGCGTGTTTAAGGGTTACAAACGAGCGTTCCTCACCTCAGCCAAATATTTCCAGCCATGAGGTGATGTGTTTACACACCCTGTGGTACAGGACCAGCAGCTGCTCGGGATACGCTGTGCCTCTCATGTTGGGAACCTCACAAGCCACATGCTGGGAATCAGGTAGCCTCAAACTGTTTGACTTCACTCACAAACACTGCTCCAGATGGGAAAGAGCATCATCTTCCCTTTTTAGAGATGACTTCCCCCATGATTCCCTTTTTCCCCTACGAAGAAATCTGAAAACTCAAGTTAGCAGAGGCACACAGTCGGGAAATAGAAGAAATCATACAGCTTGCACAATATGGAACATGTTCAAATAAATCAGGGAAAAAGCCACCAAAATAACTACAAAACTTTCAGTTCTCTGGAAAGAAAAGGGCTCGTTTTTCAGCACGTGGGGATGAACCAACACATTCCTGTGCACAGAGGTGCCCAGAGAAGGAGGAGTACAAATTTAAATTGATTTTGCCATCCCGACCCCTGTATTTCTACGTCTTTGGTGAGACAGAGCAAGAGGCCTTCAGCTGGTACATATTATGGTATATCCAGAAGGAATTTTGGGAAGAAGACTCTTGTGCTATGGAGTCACTTGTTTCCACAGCAAGGTGCTGTTCCTTTCCATCCACTGCACCAAAGCACTTCCTCAGGGAAGGGGTGACCAGCTTTGGATGCAGGAAACTCTGCAGATACTCAGATCCTGGGTGAAGCACTTGCCCAGAGCATTTAACCAGGCTTCAGTTCTGAGATAAGTTCTGTAGGGTCAGACAAGGTCATTTGGGGTCAGTGTCAGTTTTATCTCCATCACGCTTCCCCCCGTCCTCTTTTCCTGCCAGAGCACACTTTTGGGCAGGCCACCACAGTTCTGCCACGTCAGCCGTGCTGGTGCGTGAACAGCAGCAGTAAGGAAAATTCCCTCTCCAACCATCCAGGAGCTGCTCAGTCTTTTAAAGTCACACAGACACCTGCCAGCTTCTGAAACCCCAGAGTTCAACCACCAGTGGGTCCTTAGCACCTCACCCAGATGCCCAAAAAACCAACATTTCTGACTCTATTCTGATACAGATCTTGGCACCCAGTGCTTATTAAATAATGCTGCTTTGGAGATTTGCAGAAATGCCCTAGGGTTTAAAAATCACTGTTTACCTAAAAACTGGAGTATGGTGTCCATCACACACCTTATATTGCTTAGAAAGGCCGGTGTTACCAGCCAGAAGAACTGGGAATAGGCACAAGAAAGGATTCTGAGGAAGAAACGTGATTCCTGTGGGAAGGCAGGAGCCTGGAGCAGCCCTTGTAGTTGTGGCTGAACATTGAGGGCTCCTTCAGAGCGGGCTCAGTGCTCGTGGTGCCGAGGGATGCACAGCTCCACACCAGCCAGAGAGGAGTCCCTGCTGCTCCTCTACGGGACACGAGTGGCAGAAACAGACCAAGCTCAGCTCCTGAACTCCCACAGCAAACACAGAGCACGCCAGGAGGAGCTGCTAGCAAGCCTAGAAACGCTCGTGAGCCCATCCGCAGGCATCCCACCACGGCTTCCCCGAAACTTCCCGAGCAGGGGGATGTCCCAGGTAATGGGCGGGAGCCCAGCTGCCCCCAGATGAGGGAGTTTCCTTCGTGCACGAGGCCCTGAGTTATTCCAGCAGCATCTGGCAGTGATGCTCTTGTTAAGGCTGCTATTTATAAAGCCTGATTGTTCCTTCAGGGACAGCTCTTGGCACAGGAGGCCTCAGGAGAGCTGCAGTGATCTGGTTAACAAAACATCCAGCAAGCTGGGAAATCAAGTCTGCTTTTGATTTATAACGCAGCAAACTAAAATTACAATTTGCCAGGCTCCTTTTGGCACTCTCATAATTCAACTATAGTTCTGATTATTTTTTAAAAATAATAATTAAAAAACCCACGGAGTTTAATTACCATAATTATGGGAATACTCAGAGCGAATAGGACATGAAAATAATGAGGCAAACTTGCACAGCTCCAACTCCACCAATTAACAGGATGTTAAGTTTGTGAGACAAGTCTTTGCAGGGCAAAAACTTCTCCACTGGTTGCAGCAGAAGGGACAAACCCACCCCGTGTCTTGGTTTTATCACAAACCTATTGCACCCTCTTGTGCCACAGCATCAGAATTACTTTGGCTTGGCTGGAAACGAATTGCTCTGCAGCACCCGACCTTCAAATCCGCCCTCCTGCAGCAGAACTGTGGACGAACGTGCAGTGGTGTAGCAGCAACGCATTAAACGCTGTTAGCGGTGAGCTGCTTTTCTGTGCAAGAATGAATATTGCCGACTTCCAGGCTTTTGGGGATTCCCTGGGTGTCTGTTTTGCACGTCACCTCAGGATTTTGGTGGGCATTGGCCAGCTGGAGCTGAGTCAGCAGTGCCCTGGAGCCAGGAGGGACATCCCTGTCCTGGGGGCATCAGGGACAGCATCACTGGCCATGCCAGGGATGGGATTGTCCCGCTCTGCTCTGGGCTGGGGTGGCCTCAGCTCCAGTGCTGGGGGAGTTTTGGGTGTCTCAATATCAGAAAAAGATCTAAAGCTGTGAGGGAGTGTCCAGAGGAGGGACATGGGGATGGGGAAGGGGCTGGAGGGGCCCGTGAGGAGCAGCTGAGGGCACTGGGATTGTTCAGCTGGAGCAGACTGAGGGCAGAGCTCCCCGGGGGCTGCAGCTCCTCCTGAGGGGCAGCTCCGATCTCTGCTCCTGGGACAGGGACAGCAGCCAGGGAACGGCTGGAGCTGGGCCAGGGCAGGCTCAGGCTGGAGAGCAGGGAAAGGTTCTTCCCCCAGAGGGTGCTGGGCACTGCCCAGGCTCCCCAGGGAATGGGCACGGCCCCGAGGCTGCCAGAGCTCCAGGAGCGTTTGAGCAGCGCTGCCAGGGATGCCCAGGGTGGGGTTGTTGGGGGGTCTGTGCAAGGCTGGGAGCTGCACTGGATGATCCTGGTGGGTCCTTTCTAGCTCAGGGTGTTCTGTGGTATCAGAAACTTTGTAGAATCATGGTAGATCCAGCATCCCACAAATCTGCCTGGCCAGAGCTGAACTGGCCCTTTTCTGGGTTTTCAAGGAGAGGAAAGAGCTAAAAACCTACAAATTAATATTTCTTTGCCTCAGGCGCCACGTTCAGTGTTTGTGCTGCATTTTAAGCAAAGCAAGGAACAGGAGCAAGTCTGAATAAGAATAAGATGTATAGAAAACACTGACTGAGAGCCAAGGCAGAACCATCAGGGACTGTCCTGCCTAGGAAAGATCAACGAGTTCCCCTCAGCCCTCAACAAGGCAAGAGGGAACAAAACCCATTTTTTCGCTCTGCTCCCGGTTGATAGGACAAGGAATAACAAGGCTAATTTGATCCATGGGAGATTAGGGTGAAATATTAGGACGAGAAAAAAAATCTCCTCAATCAGTCTCTTAAAGTAGTCCCTCACTGCAAATTAAAAGCAGCTTGGGCAGGTATGTCAGGGATAACGTGGCTACAACAGATCCTCCAAGCAGCAGAGTGAATTACACGACTTCCCGAGGTTCTTTTCCAGGCTTGTTGCTGTCGTGCTCAGCTCTGGAACTGTTCCTCTCTGATTAACACCGAGGTTTGTTTTTCAGGGGATCAGGCACGAGCTTGTCCAACAGCTAAATAACAAAGTCGTTCCCTGGCAATCAGATCTCCAATCCCAGCGCTGCCTCTCTCCTGCTGGGAGCACCAGGTAACGCTGATTTGCACCTCCTGATTACTGTGAAAACAAAACATTTCTAAACATTTCGCTGCCTTAACTGCAAATTTTAGCCCGAGCTAAAGCTGCTTCTGCTACAGCACGGAAAAAATATTTCAGGTACAGGAAAGCATCTAAATCCAGAGATTAAATAGCAAGCAGGATCCTCAGCTGCTGCTGTCAGCACAGCGCCAGAGCTTCCCTCAAAGCAGCTTTGGCCCCTTCCTTGCTGAGGATGAAATCTAAAGAAAATATACTAAATAACAAAGCTTAAAAAAAAGGAAAATGGGAATAAAAAATCACCTCAATGCCTTGGTTTAACAGGGATAACCTTCCCCATATCTTTTCCTCCTGAAGGCACATGGCTGCAGCAGGAGTGGGGGATCTGCTTGGATTTGCCAAGTGCTGATAGGGAAGTCTCCAAAGCCTGGCTCAGGGGCTGTAGGACAGGCCTGGAACAACTGGAACTAAATTACATTGTGATCCATGAATCAAAGCGCTGGCAATTACCATCTCAAGGCAGGTGAACAATAACAAATAATGAACAAAGAGATGTTTCAAGCCCTTGCTGCTCATTGGACACATTTTACCCGGAGCCGAGGTGAGCCTGTGATAGCCCCAGTTAATCATGGCTGAGAAAATGAGGGTGTAATCTCCTGGACTGGAAAGCAGCATTTCAAACCTCCTCCAGCATGCACCCAATAAAGGCTTTTATAGCCTCTGCTTAGATTTAAAATGGGAGAACAGAGAACAGGTATGAATTGGGCCAAATTGCACGTGGGTTGAGAGGCAGCACAGCCTCTGAAACTCCTTGGCAGGGGTTAAAAAACACTCCTAGGCAGCAGCAAAACATCCACACCTCATTTTATGTGGGTTTTTCGTACACAAGATGAAGCTCTCTGCATTGAAGACATGACATTTTTGACAAGATTTATATAAAAATTCATATTACAGACCTGAATTACTGAAGTGGGTTTTTGTAGTATTATTATTATTATTATTAAAGTTCCTCAAGCACAGGTTTCTCCCCCACAAGGCAGATCTCTGCACACTGGTGACAGGTTCCTCTAAAAATCTCTTAGCAACTCCTGAGAAGTGGCCACAAACCACAGGTTGAAAACCAGAGGTTTCAGTTATTTCCTGGCCTGCTTTCCTTTGTCTTTCAATCCATCCAGCCCCTGGCCACAGCCCACCTCTCACAAATCAGCCACCTTTAACACTCCAACTTTCTCTTCACAGCTCAAAAGAGACAGACACAGCTGGGAAGAAAAAAAAGTGAAAAAAAAAGTGTTACTAC
Organism: Lycocorax pyrrhopterus obiensis; assembly: GCA_014706295.1. Classification (NCBI taxonomy): domain Eukaryota; kingdom Metazoa; phylum Chordata; class Aves; order Passeriformes; family Paradisaeidae; genus Lycocorax; species Lycocorax pyrrhopterus. Next base: position 2,791,811 of record JACSVZ010000019.1, on the reverse strand, counting down.
AGGCAGCACCACAGGATCATGGAATCATTAAGGTTGGAAAAGACCTCCAAGATCAGAGTCCAACCTTTGACCAAAAACCCCCATGCCCACAAAACCATACCCCAAAGTGCCACATCCACTCATTTTTTGAACAGTTCCAGGGATGGTGACTCCACCACTTCCCTGGGCAGCCCCTTCCAAAGTTTAACCACTCTTTCAATGAGTATTTTCCTGACATCCACCCCAAACCTCTCTGGCACGACTTGAGGCCGTTTCCCCTCATCCCATCACTGGTTCCCCGGGAAAAGGAGCCTTTCAATATTAGCAAACCTTCAAACCAGGGTCTGAATTCACCAGCAGGGTGACAGAGGAGAGGCTGCAGTGCCCAACTCCCTTGGCAGCTGGCATTGCTGCCCTCAGACACAGAAAGGAACTGAAGCACTGAAGGATGGAGGAAAAAAATGAGCCTTAAACCAAACTGGGAAGAAAGCTCCAAGATGTGAGTGGAGCTATTGAGCACTGTCAGCTGCCAGAATTTGTCCCTGTTTTTACTTCCAGGTGCACTGCAAGGGTGGCTGCTTGCACCGCTGAGCTACTGATGCTGCCTGACCCCACAGAGCACCTCCTGTTGAGCAGTGCAGGGATGGAGATTTGTCCAAACTCTGTGTTTGTTGTTGGGCTGAACAGAAACAGCCCCCAGAGTGGGCTTTTGGCAGGACAGGCACAGAAACCCAGGGAGTGCTACCCCAGCCAGCTCAGCCTGCTGTTAACACCCGTGCTGAATTCCCCATCAACAGCACTGGAAGGCATGCAGGTAAACTGGAAACAAAGCCGGCCCTTGCAGAGGAGCTGATGGAGTAGGAGAGCCTGCAGGAGAAGGGAAGCCAGCCAAGCCTCAGGCTCCAGGGAACCACAGCTGGACGGTTTCTGGGCACCTATCCTGCTCTTGTTCTCCTGGAGTCCTGGGCCATTTGTTCACATCCATGGAGAGCTCAGGCTGCTCTGCACTGGTGACAGTGACTCCCCTCTGGCAGGGAGGGAGTAGGAGGTCAGGACCTGGTGATGCCCCTCTGCAGCCCTCACTCTGCTCTTTGCTGCAGGCAGCAGCTGAGCTCAGCAAGTTGCATTTCCAGCACCACTGCAGCCCCAGTTCTGCACCGGCAACGTCACTCCTGCTCCTAATGCCACTTTCTCCTCCATTCCCTGAGCCCAGGGGGAGGAAAAGGAGGAGCAGAGAGAAAGGGAAGCTGCTTCTCACCACAGCTGCAAGCTCCAGCTCTAAACTGCTAACCCCTCTGCTCCTCAGAAAGCTGACTCCCAAATCCCTAGGTGTTTCATTATCTCTTCCACTCCCTCCCAGAGTTTCTCTCAGGTAATTGTTCCCACCATAGCATCTGCTTCAGTTTGAGCCTGTTTCCTCCCTCACTCCAAGGTTTTTCAGCACAAGCGAGGTGATGGCTTTGCCTCAGCTCCCTCGGTCCCTGCATAAGCAGTCAAAGGTCTGAGAAGCAAATAAACGAGTTTGTGCAGGGACAGAACTCCTGCCCAGATGAGAGTGGGAACCACCAGCCCCTGGGGAAGCAGGAACAGGCTGAGCACAGAATCAGAAATAACCTTCACCCAGCCAGATAACCTGAGCAGACACTCATGGACTTGGCCTTTCAACCCATCCTGCTCTCACACACAGATTCCTCCAGCTCCAGGAGGAACAAAGGAATTGCCATTCCCACATCACTGCTGATAAAGTGGTGGTTTTCAGACAAGTCACCATTCCTGCTATGAGCAGCAGTCAAAAGATGCTGCAAAAACTTGCATCTTCAGTCCTGGTTAGGTCATCATAACCCTCACAAGAGAAGTGAGGAATCATGAGCTCATCCTTTGGCAGGAAGGGATTGACTGTAGTTTGCAATATTCAGAGTAATTGGTGTAATTTAATGCAGAGGGTGAAGTTCTCAGCCAGGGTAAATCAGAGCAATGTCAATTTTGCACTATTGAAGCAGCTGGGTCAGCCTTTTAACAAAAAAACTTCACTCTTTAAAAAAATTTCTTCTGTTCACCTTGAAGAAGCCTCCTTTAAAGCCATATACTGTTTTGAGGCTGCAGTAACTGCCAGCTAATTGCGACCTGGTCAGTGCTGCAACAGCCAAAGAATTTCCATCATGGCTTTGATTGAACCTGGGTAGGTGGAAAAAAGCAGAGAAAGCCCACTGCAAAGATATTTTAATCAATTAGGAGGAACGTGGATAATCATGACTCCCATCAGGTGACTAATTACAAAACTGATTCAATAACTGGCTTTTTAAAGTGTAACAAAGTTCATCGGGACAAATTCAATACTGCTGCAGATTCCTGGAAGCACCTCAGAGGAGGACAAGAGATGATCTGGTATCTCCAGCTTTTCCCACAAATAGAGACTTAGAAGCAGGCAGGAATAACTTATCCTTGGTTTCTGTATTAAGCAAGGACTATTGCTGGAGAGCACTGCCATGGAGAGCCCAGAACAGCCCAGGATATGGACACTGCATTCCAAACTGCAGGAACAAAGGAGAACCTGCTGCTTTGGGCTGGGACACAGCTGATGTTCCTCACAGCAGCTGCCATGGGGCTGTGTTTGGATTTGTGCTGGAACAGTGCTGGTAACTCAGGGAGGCTTTGTTACTGCTCAGAAGGGCTTACACAGAGTCAGGGGCTTTTCTGCCTCTCACCCTAGCAGGGCAGAGGCTGAAGGGACACAAGGAGTTGGGGCACGCAGCTGGGACAGCTGATCCAAGGGATATCCCACACTGTTGGGGTGCACAATGTGCTGGAAGAGAGATAGGCCCTGAAGGCCAGAGAGAGAGCCTCTTTCTTGGACCCAGAGGTGACCCTGGCAGTGCATCCAGGTCACCGGGGATGGGCTGAGAGAGGATTGTGGGTTTGTGGACAGTGTTGGGCCTATGAGATGTGATAATTGTAGTTTGTGACCTTATAGGGTATTGTTTACCTGTTTATATGATGGGATATCCTGTTGGGTGCTGGTATTTAGGGAATATTCACTGCGCAATAAACGCTTTGCACTTCTCTATCTTGGGTGCGGAGTCATGCCCCTGTGTGAATACTGCACCACACCACAGGGCTTCATGCACAGCATGTAGAGCCGGGGAAGGAGGAAGAGGAGGATGTGCAGAGTGATGGGATTTGTCTTCCCAAGCCACCACTGCTCACAACGGAGCCTGACTGTCCTGGGACAGCTGAGCTCCTGCCCGTGGGGAATGAGAAAACAATTCCTTGGTTTGCTTTGCTTGCCTGCATAGCTTTTGCTTTACCTACCAAACAATCTCTAGCTCAACCCACGAGTTCTCATTTTCACTCCTCTGATGCTCTCCCCTGTCCCACTGAGGGAGACTGAGTGACTGTGCAGGGCTGAGCTGCCAGCTGGGGTGAAGCCATGGCAGAGCCTGAGCAATGCAGCATGTGCTGGGCCATGAACAAATCCTCCCTTTTGGCCATTCAGGCAGCACTGCTCCTGCTGCAAGGCAACAAATCAAGCTCTGCTCGTGGGTGTGTACGAGTCCATGATGTTCCCCGAGTCTGGGCGCACATCACTGAATTTGGACTTCGGTCCCAATTGTTTCCTTCCCCACCTCCGTGCTCAGACAGGCTCCTGTGGAAGCCAGAAGCGTTGTTTCCTGACATGCAGACATGAGGAAAGCTCTGTTTCCTCCTGGACTGGGTTATGGGAAGACCATACCCTGGGCCAACTCTCTTGGAGCAGCTTTAGGATCACCTCCCAGTGACACGATTCCTCCCACCCTGCCATCAATCCAAAACCAGCAGCACTCCCACCATGGCAAAAATCACCTCCATTTCCACACAAAAGGCTCAGGTCCAAAGGTTTTACACCAAGCCCAGGCCCTACAGCCGTGACCTACAGCCACCACTGTGCCTGGGAGCAATTTGCTTTGGTAGAAGCAGGATCTGCTTTTAAACCCAAGTCCAGCAGCCAAGTAGGTGGTCACTTAATATCTCCGGGTACTTTCAGGGAAGATTAGGTGAAAGTCCAAATCCAGGTTGACATTCCCTCTCTCGGAGAAACAGGCCTGCAATAAATAAGGCTGCGTGCAAGTTGTTGTTCCTGCTAAACTGCTCCACTCAGCCACTTACAGCCAATGTGTTCCTCATTAGCACTCGGGGAAGCTGCGAGGGCTCAGGGCTCTCTGTGCAGCCCCGTTCCCATTCTCCTCTCAAACACATGGAAACACTTTAAAAGTAAGAGCCCTGGGACCTGTGCAAGGGCGACAAGTGACGAGATGAGGAGAGGAGACCAGAGCCAGCCCCTGACAAATTTGAACCATCCAGGCTTTAATCCACAACAACTCCCAAAAAAAACTGATGCTAAACAAACCTTGCCTTTTCCAGAGAGGAGATTACATGTGTAATGGAAAAATTACGGGTACGGGGAGTCTGGCCTACAAAAATTGGTTAATATTAAGAGCCTTCAGTTTTGCTTTCCATGATTAATGGAACTTCCCCTACATGTAACTCAGTCAACATTTCCATCCCCCTCAGAGCCTATCGAGAGCCCCCTATTTTTTTTTCATTTAAGGAAAATGGAATTTTAAGACTTTGCAGCATTTCCATAACTTGCTGGGAGCAGGTGATTGGCCATTTCCCCTTTCAAACACCATCATGAGGCAGATCAGGGGAACAGAGGGGTATTGCCTTCACATCTCCTACCTGGGACAGCACTTAGGGCTTTTCAACCTAAAATATTCCACAATTTCCCTCATTGGAGCAAAGGGCAGGGACAATCCACAAAGCCAAGCAGAGCTGAACTGGCTCTCAGAGAAGAAGGGGCCATCCCAGTGCTGCTGGATCTGGTGGATCACAGGGATGCCCAGTTCTCCTCCAGAAGTGAAGAGGCATCACACAAACAAATGTCTAATGAAACCACTGAGCCCCAGCACTGGACAAAGCAGAAATAGGCCATCAATGCCAAACCCACAGGACTTTAAAAGTTAAAGCTGTTGGAAGAAATGTTTGTGCATGTTGCTTTCATGCCAGTGGAAACATGAGAAAAAGCTGAAACTCTCTGCACTGGCACAGCAGGTTCAGCTTTGATCTCTCAGGAGGTTCATTTCCTTCATTAGGCTTTTCTTAAAATCCACTTTTATGAACCCTTTTAATTTCCCCCCTGCATCTCACCCCCATAAAAGCCTTTTTGGATTCATTTGAAAAAAGGGCAGGGTGGGGGAGGAGAATCTCATTTAATTGCCACTAAACATTACCTGAAGATGCTGGTTCTGTACAGGGATGCTGGAGCTGTTCATTTTGAGAGTCACAGGCACTGAAGGAGGGGAAAAACCCCACTAAGGCCATAATAAACCATTACAAGGAACACAGGGAGGAGAGAGAGGGGCAGATCCTCAAAGCACCAACACAAGGAAAGGTACAAGACAGGGAACAGCAGGGAGATGTCCAGCAGAACGTGACTGGTCACTGCTGCAGAACATCCCCCACCATCCCTCCGTTTCACCTCTGGATCCCTGGTCAAACCAGAGCCTGGCCACAGTTCTGGTGTCCACTCTGCAAACACAGCCCAATGGCACAGCCTCCTCCTCACAGTGGGGCTGCAAGGCTTAAAAAAATCCAGATTAAAGGAGTTTCAAGGGGGTTCAACATCCCACTGCCCAAATTCCAGCACCAAGCTGATCACAGCATTTGAGCAGGTGATTTAGAGTTGCTCTTCCTATGAGGAGAAGCATGGGATCAGAGGGGCAGCCTTTGAAATGCCTGCAGTGGGGAGAATTTGAACTCTGCATTTATTTCTGATGGAATCCCTGCAAAAAAAAAAAAAAACAAACCCAAAACAAAACAACATGCACACATCATTTCATCCACCCTATCTGCAAGCCATGGGTAACAGTGTTGAGTTCACTTCTCCAAAGGGAAATCCGGAAAGGGAATCTCCAAAGGGAATCTTCTCAACATCACACCACCTTACACCACAGAAGCTTTTAATAGCAAGGGCTGGACAGGCGCTGCCTGGGTTCCTGAATGCAGTCCCCCACTTATGCACTGGACTGGGCTGTGTCATTCTGTCCACGAGGAGCAACTTCATTTTCACAGTAGTTCGTGGTTTTTACCCCCACTACTCCTATTAGGAGTTAACTTACGAGCAGCCTGTTATTTGGAGTAAATTAAACAATGAATCAACCAGAGCAAATTGTAACCAGCTCGGCTGTGTAGATGAACTTGCTCAAGTCCTCGGAAGCAGATCCCGCTCTTAATGACAAAACTGTGTCCAGCTCCCTGCTCAGGCTGCACTGAACCCTCAGGGGTTGTGTCCTCTGACAGGAGAGAACAATCCCCACTTTGCACTCTCAGCCTGCTCCTGCTAGAGAAAGTTGTCATTTCCAGACAACTTCCAAAGGATGGATTCTGACCTCACATAAAACACAAATCCACACAAGGAAGGCTGTTCAGTTGTTCTGGTTTTAAGCCTGGCATAGCACAGACGAGGTTCTGGCCCTGCCTTTTCCTTTCTGATGTTTGCTTAAGTCACTGTAACAGGAACACAACTGGATTTAACAGGACTCAACAACTGCAATAGCTCACAGTATTCCTTCAGTCCTGGAAGCTCAGGCCACTGCTTTTCTGCTACATCAACCCCAGGCCTCCCCCAGCCCAAACTCAATTTCAATTACATTTAACAAAGCTAGGTGGATGGACAGCATGAAGTCAGATGAAGTTCAGTGCAGACAAATGCCAGGTAATGCACTTAGGAAAGGATAATTTGAACTACACGGGGGAAAAAAAATAACAGAATGCTTTTGCAAGATAATCATCTGCTGCGCACAGAGAGGCAGGGAACTGAAAAGACTTTAATGGGAAGGGATGGCAAGTCCTTCCTTGGGAAGCTGCTTTTCCCAGCTCGCAGCAATCTGAGCTCAACCCCAACTCCTGCAGCACCGCAGCAACAGCAAAGCTCTGAGAGATCACAGAGACTCTTCCACACAAGTGAAGCTTGAACAGAGTTGGGTCTGGTGAGCGCAGGAAAGGATCCAGGAACGAGCAGCTCTTTGTGCATCTCTGAGTCAGAACGTGCAGAGGTTCCGGGGACCCAGCTGCAAACAGCAGGGCAGAGGAACTTCTCCCCCAAAACCACCTTGAGCTTTAATCCAGGCATTATGAAGCTCTGTACAGACACATCCACCACTGGTGAACAGGAGCCATGAAGTGCCAGCAGTCATTTCACAGGATGAGATCCTGTGCCAAACAGATTCCCCAATGGGACCCTCTGCACCTGCACTGCCTTTGCACATCTGCTCCCATGGCATCTCCAGGTTGGTCTGGGTGGGAAGGGACCTTAAAGCTCATCTCATTCCTCCCCCTGCCATAGGCAAGGACACCTTCTACCAGACCAGCTTGCTCCAAGCTCCATCCAATGTGGCCTTGAACTTCCAGGGATGGGGCAGCCACAACCCTAACCCTGTCCCTTCTCCTTACACAACAGCCCAGCTCTGAGACTCAAACCTCTGTGTGCTGGGGAGACCAGCCAGGGTGGACCAGTGCACCCAGAGCAACTCCTCCAGCCTGCACTCAGCAAAACAAAACCTAACCTCCACCCCGAGCTCTGTAAACTCCATATAGGATCCAGATTTGCTGGAGAGAAGCGCCTACAGGCACAGCCTCTCCCAGCGAGCTCTGCTGCAGGTAATCACACAGGGGCACGACTCCGCACCCAAGATGGAGAAGTGCAAAGCGTTTATTGTGCAGTGAATATTCCCTAAATACCAGCACCCAACAGGATATCACCTCATAGAAACAGGAAAGATGTTCACCTCAGGGTCCCCCAATCACCTGGGCAGTGCACAGACATTGCCTATTATGGTAACAGGTAAACAATGCCCTATAAGGTCACAAACTACAATTATCACATCTCATAGGCCCAGCACTGTCCACAAACCCACAATCCTCTCTCAGCCCATCCCCGGTGACCTGGATGCACTGCCAGGGTCACCTCTGGGTCCAAGGAAGAGGCTCTGTCTCTGGCCCTCAGGTCCTATCTCTCTTCCAGCACATTGTGCGCCCCAACACTCTGCTGCTCCCCACTGCTGCCAGCCCGTGTCCCTGCTCCAGGGGAGAAGCTCCATCCCTGGCTCCCAGCTCCACAGCAGGGAAAAGGTGGTTGGCAGAGGGTGCTCAGGCACTGCCCAGGCTCCCCAGGGAATGGGCACGGCCCCGAGGCTGCCAGAACTCCAGGAGGCGTTTGGACAGCGCTGCCAGGGATGCCCAGGGTGGGGTTGTTGGGGGGTCTGTGCAGGGCTGGGAGATCCCTGTGGGTCACCCCCAATTCAGGATATTCTGATTCCATGAAGGAGAGCAAGCCCAACTCCTCACTCCCCGCACATCTGGTGCCTTAAACACCAAGATCTTCCCTTCCACACACCTTTGGAGGACAAGAAGAGCCGGCACAGACGTGGGAGATGCAGCACTCCTGCTCCGGGCTTTGCCAGCCTTTCCCGAGTGTCTGCAGGCTGCCAGAGCTCAAAGGAGGGACTGCAGACCCCACGGAGCATCTCCCAGGCCGGACCCGGGGCCGGCGGCACATTCCATGAAGTGTGGGGCCATCTGATGGCAGGAGCAGGCAGCGCCAGGCGCAGCATCCCAGAGGCTGCTCTGCTTTGCTCCATTCATCTCCGGTAATTGAATGCATGCCCTGGGGGGGAGCGCCGCGCAGGGCGAGAGGGAGGGGGGGGAACAGTATTTATATTTGTCTTCCCAGATTTAGTTTGTCTTTATCTCGAGCTATTTTGAATGTCATGGGGAGTTAATGAAGACGTGTTGTGCATCTGCAACGCATGGAGCAACTTCTCTCCTGTCTCAGCATATTAAATCCTTCCTTACTTACATTAGGAATTACAGGGAAAGAACAGACACAGACAAAAAGGGAGGAAAGATAAAAGGAAAGTAGAAAGAGATAAGAGGGGAAGAAAAGGAGGAGGAAGGTTTTGTTTTGTTTGCTTGGGGTTTTGTTTTTTTTTCAATTCAGCTCTCAAAGTTGCATCACGAGACATTTTTCCAACCCCTTCACCATGTCTGTGTCGACCAGGTATGTCAGCCCTGGAAGAACTGTCCTGGTCCATTTGGGATGACACAGGAACAGCCTCTTAAACACCCCCTTCAACATCACTGTGCCCCACAGTCCAGTGCCCAGGACAAATGCAAGGTGAGGGGACACAGCAGAGATGTCCTTCCTGAGCTGGAGCAGCCTCCCCAGGGGCCAGTGGCACATGCCCAAGCCCTGCTGGAACCTACCTGCAGCCCCCAGATCCCCCTGCAGCCCCCAGGAAGGGCACCCCACACAGCAAGGCCTCAGGGCCCCCACCACAGGCACAGACACCGCTCTGCTGCTGGGTATTTTTAGTTGCTTTTCCTTCACTGCAGACAGGAAACTGAGGCAGACAGAAAATACAGGCTCAGATCTACAAAGGCTTTTGGCCTCCAACCTCTGTCTTAAGACAATCCCTGGCTTAGATCTCACCAGTGCTTTCCAAGAGAAGAGATGAGGCAGTGGCAGAGAAAAGCCCTTTCCCCAGGATATCCCTTCCTCAGCTCTCCTCTCTCCCTTCTGGGAGAGGCAAGAATACAAAATTCCCTCAGTCGTGGGGCTGTTCTCTTAGAAATTAAGATCTTCCCTTTCCTGGCACTTCCAATCCTCTCTCCTTCCCTGAGGCAAGATCTGGCACACCTTAGATGTTCTGGTTTGGCCTGGAGTTTTATTTAGACTGTTCCTTGCTTAGGGGATTCTCTGTTTATATCATTGGAGGGTGTTAATAAGGGCAGAATGGTTTCCAGACCCACACCAGCTGACTGGATTTCCTGAACCCACGCCATCTGTAAAAACAGAAATGTTCCCTTCTCCTTGTACACACAGATAAATGCATTAATGCTAAACCTCCTGGGGCAGGAGTGCAGGAGAGGCTGGGACTTCTGGCCAACAGGAAGCCCAGCAAGTTCTGGAACGAGGCACACAGCTACCATTTTTATTATGAGGGCTCAGCTGAAGGCATGAAAGATCTCATCAAGACAGAAGAGCTTGACATTTTAAAAGAGCACACTGAGGAGTTCCTGGCACCTCTCTCAGACACATCTGGCACCGGCCACCCTCAGAGACACCAGAATGTGCAAACTGAGGCCTGGCTGGCATTACAGCACTTGCATGTGCCTGTCAGTCAGCTCTTCCATCTCAAGGTGAGCTTCTCTGAGCTCGCAGAGCACCAATCCAGATCCTTTCCGATGCAGAGGGGCAGCACAGCAAGAGGTGCTTGGGAGATGGGGCACGTGGGGACCTGCAGTATTCACTCAAGGGCATGACTCCACACACAAGATGGAGAAGTGCAAAGTGTTTATTGCGCAGTGAATATTCCCTAAATACCAGCACCCAACAGGATATCACATCATAGAAACAGGAAAGATGTTCACCTCAGGGTCCCCCAATCACCTGCAGTAGTGCACAGACATTGCCTATTATGGTAACAGGTAAACAATGCCCTATAAGGTCACAAACTACAATTATCACATCTCATAGGCCCAACACTGTCCACAAACCCACAATCCTCTCTCAGCCCATCCCTGGTGACCTGGATGCACTGCCAGGGTCACCTCTGGGTCCAAGGAAGAGGCTCTCTCTCCGGCCCTCAGGGCCTATCTCTCTTCCAGCACATAGTGCACCCCAATGGTGCTCATGTCTGAAATGTGATCTGGGTATGGGAGTGGCCTTCACTGCCCAGCTCAAGGTCACCTCGCAGGTCAGGAAGCACCACACACCTGGAAGGGGTTGTTTCATCCCCTGGTGCCATCTGCTCCATGAACAAGCAGAACCTCTGACCACACCACATCTGCCTCAACCTTTTAGCTCTCCGACAGGTTTGACAGCTCAGACCATTTAATGTCGAGCCTCTTATTTAATGGCAGTGGAAATGAGGCTGTTCCCCTTCAGGAGCTCCCTCCCTGCCCCAGCCCACTGGAACCCAAACACCTGGTTATTGTTTTCTCTCCCGTGACTAAAAATGCTTCCTACAACATCCATCTCACACAGCTACGAGACTGCAAAGGGCACAAGGCATTAACAGCCCGATTCAGTCATGTTTTCATTGTCACAATGTTGAACTCAGGGCATGAGAGCTGGCTCTTGGCTTGGCTTCCAAGTGACAAGAATCTGTATGTGCTCACAGCAAACCCAGCCACCAACATGGTGCTTCTGAGCAATTCTGCTTTGTGCTATCAGAAATGCTGCAAAACTGAGCTTTTCCAAGGTTTTTAATCCTTGATGTGTTCAGAACTGCAACTCAAACCCCAAAATAAAACAATACGGCTCACATTATGCCAACGTGACAACTGTTTACCTCAATTAAAAGAGCAATTTTCTACACATTATTATTAAAGTCACCAAGCTCCAGGAGAGCAGCCCTGCAAATACTGGCCAGAATCCAACAGCACTCTGCTATAAACCTTCTTAGAACAGACCCACACTAATGCATATACATGAGGATTCAAGACATAAATCCATATTCTTTTGCCTCCATCCCATCAAATTAGGCAGAGTTGACAAATGTAATTATTTCAGACTCAAATGCAATACATGATCTTCATTATAGCTGTTACCTTCAGTCACAGAACCCCTGACCTCCCAGTTTGATCTCAAGAACTCTGAGATTCAGGACATTCCAAACACCACTCATTTTTTGATAACTCAGTTTGCGGCTCCCCGTTGTGCATTCGTCATAAAGGGCCTGGAAGATTGTACTTATCAAAGTGCATTCAACAGTAATGGACCATCTAATCCTAAAATCCTCTCTCGAACAAAAGCCAAGAGCAAGCATTCCCATTTTCAACTTCTTTGTACTTCAGTCAGCCTCCCAAAAGTCACTTTATATGGTTCATGGTTTAATAGGAGTTTAAGCAGCATTCCCTTCTGGGGGTTTTGTTTAACAAATCACCAAGTTTATTGCCTGTGTCAGAAGCTTCCTTACCCTGTTTTTATTATCTACAGCAGTGTTATGATTTAATCTCTGCCTCAGTTTCCCTGATGCACAGCACACTCGGGTGATCCCTCAGTAACTGCTGTGGTGGCAGAACCAGCAATGCCCGTTCTGGCCATTAAAGCACCTCATTGTTTCACACCCGAGGGTTTGTTCTCTGGACTAATTAGGAGCATGAAAGACAGGAATGAGCCTCATTATCTCCCACAAGCACGGGCATCCTCCAGCTCCTCCACGAACCTTTCCAAGGCGCATCAACTCGCTGTAGGTACCACGGGCTGAGCAGGGAATGCAGCTCTCAGCTTTTCTCAAGCTCTCCGACGGATGCCTGACACGCAGCACCAAGCACAACAGCCCTGACCGCTGAACCAAGCTCACTTGAAGATATCCTAACAAAACTCCCGCATTGTTCCAGCCTGCACAGATCGGAGAGATCGTGAGGGAAATGCGCTGAGAGCTGCGCAGAGCCATCAGCTGCAGCTTCTCTCCCTCTCCCCCTAAAGCCCACTGACAGTCTCTCAGAACAAAGCAAGCCATTTGCTGGATCTCCCTTATCTTATTGTACATCAATTTGCTGAAACATTCATGGGATCACTACTCATTTCATTTACCCTTAAGGCCAACCCCTCTGCTTATTAAATTAAGAAGATGAATGAGAGATTTGCTCTCTTGCTAGCAGCCCAGGGGATTCATTAGTCAAGTAAATGATTACACTTGCCTCAAGTTATGCTACTGCAATGTTTGTAACGTGTCTTCTGATTTCGGCTCCCCATGCACTATTTGGAAACAAGGTTGGCTTTCAGACAGGTCACATTTAATTCGTCATTCGGCTTCAGCAAATGGAATAAAAAAAGGCCTTAAATTCACTATCCTATATTCCCTCCCTTCGCTCAGCCCTCCAAACATTTCACAGAGCAGGCACACGAGGGGATCAGGAGCACCATGTAAGCCACCAATATTTGTCCCATTTATGTCGGTATCAGGCACAGTCACCACTTTAACACTGGCAGAAAGCACAGATTTGGGGACAGCGACAGAGCTGCTCTGGGCAGGAGGGAGCAGTTCCCCCCCCCCACGTTGGGTCATTAATTAAGCACAAAGGTAGCTGTTAACAAGCTCCCTTTTGCCTTCCAGAAAGGAACTGGCTCTCTGTAACCGCAGCCAGAGGACAGCAGCATTTCTGAGAGCAATAGCAGGAAAGCAGGAAGGAAATGGCATTTCAGAAAAAGGTTAAAATCCACAGCCCAATTAAACTGCACCATGGCATGGATGGAAAGGAGGCTGAGCACAAATGAACTCTGGGGAACAGCTGTCCCCAATTCCACAGGGCTGCTCCATGAAAAGCAGAACCTGGATGCACAAGCCCCACCAACACAGCTGGGTGAGCACTTCAGAAGTGGGATGAGCAGCACAGAAGAGATTCCCTCTGGCGAGCTGCGGATTGCACACCTTGGAAGTGACTTCCAAGTTGTGTTGTCGCATCTGTGGACTCAGTAGGACACAAGCTGCCACCTTTAACACCAGGAAAACATCACAGCAAAAGCAGTTTCCATGTAATGGAGCTGCGGTGAAGCACGTTCCATCCTTTAGGAATGGCAGCAGCAGGAACCATGGTACCTGTCACCCACTACAACCCCTGGAGATGCCCAGCTGACTTCACACTCTGCTACAAAGCTGCACAGATGAGTCTGAAACATCAGGCATGAGGAATCTGCCCAGTTCCTGAAGGTTTCCGAGCAAACCTGGAGCCAATCAGAAATGAAGGATGCTGCTCTCTTTCCCAGCATTGCACCTGAGCGGAGCAGCACAGCAGGCAAGCACTCAGGAATGCTCCCTCCCCTGAAATGTATCACAGCTGCAGCAGAAAACAAGAACACCTGAGCGACAACCCAGTGAGGAAAAGTGAGAGCCAGCTCTGAAGGCAACAGCTGTGAGAAGAGAATTAAGATGTCTGAGCCAACACAACTGTCCTCCCTCTGCTTGCCCACGAACCAGGTGCTGATTTTCCTCCCAGCTTTGCCACAACTTTCTCACCTGACCTTCATCAAGTCATTTATACCTGTCTATAAATAGCATAACACGACAATTCCACTGCCTCTGCAGAGGGAAGGGTTTAGCCAGCATTGATTTCACCCAGCGAACGTGGCCACGGTTCACATAGCACAAGGCACACGTGGAGCTGCTCTGCCCTGGAGCACTATCAGGACACACTCCAGGACAAAGAGCCACTCCAGGGAAGGGTGGAAGGCAAGGCTGACAAATTTGCATGTACAAGTGCTCCCATTTACCAAGCAGGTAATCAGGACAAAGTTAACCTTGGAGTAGCCTGTTACAAAGCAGAGGATTTTAAAGTGGCCACAGCTGGTTGCAAATTTCCCTCTCCTACCCCTGGATGCCTGCTTCGAAAGAACTCATCAATCCTAGAATGGTTTGGAAGGAACCTTAAACCTCATCCAGTGCCACCCCCTGGGACACCTTCCACTATCCCAGGGTGCTCCAAGCCCTGTCCAGCCTGGCCTTGGACACTGCCAGGGATAGAGCAGCCACAGCTTCTCTGGGTACCCTGTGCCAGGGCCTGCCCACCCTCCCATGGAAGAATTTCCTCCTAATATCCAACCTAACCCTGCTCTCTATCAGTGTGAAGCCATTCCCCCTTGTCCCATCATTCCATGTCCTTGTGCAAAACCCCTCTCCAGCTCTCCTGAAGCCCCTTTCGGTACTGAAAGCCCTTAATTCTCTGGGTCGAATTAGCAGCTACCAGGCCCTCCCAGGAAAGGGTTCTTAGTCCTAAGTGGTGAATCTATGTGCCAAAAGTCGAGGGACAGAAACCACCACAGCCTGTGTAGGTTTGGGATGGAACAACATTCCTTGCTCTAAACAGGTGAGATTTAACCACACTGCCACAAACCTAGAATTAGCACTCAAATTCACCTCCCCCTCGGGCTATCACTGATAGCCCAAAGATTAACCTTGGCCACAGCAGAAATCACAGAGCAGCAGCCGGGGCTGCTGGAACATTTTGGCTGCGAGCTGAGAACTCAAGGCTGCTCCAGCTCTGCAGCCCCCTAGCCTTTCCGGGTAGAAACCACACATACACACAACATTTACACACTTTTGACCCCTTTTCAAGGGCTTTGAGCTCAGCCCCGGCACAGCGGCACCGCGGGGAGTGCACGCAACCCAGACCCCCCAGTAAAGCCCAGTCTAGAGGAGCGGGGAATGCTCAGAGCACTCCGAGGCAGCTCTGCAGCGTTTGCTCGAGAAATCACATATTCCAGGTCTCCAGCTCATGGAAGGACCCCTCTAGGAGCTGTTTTTAGCCGCACGGTCACCCCGGGCAGGGGCTGCCCCAGGGAGCAGCCTCGGGATGCGGGAACCCCCGGGAGCCGCAGCGCTCAGCTCCCGCCACAGCTTCCGCGTGGGAAGCCTCAACCTCCGCTCTTTCCACGCCAAACGTGCAAATTTAAGGAGCTGCCGCCATCTAGTGGGTCTGACAGACCCCAATCCGGCCCAAAACTTACCGCGGGTCCCGGCGCTGCTCCCCTCCAGCCTCTTCCCAAACAACGATCCTCTCTAGCAGTGAAGGACGGAGTAACTAGGGGAGTCACCCCGCCGGGTTTTTCAGCCCCTTCAGCCTCACAGGTGCGACCCATCACATCCCCACGCCCACCATTAAAGCCGAACTGGGCTCAGCTGGCCCGACATCTCCTCCACCTGCTCCTTAAAGGAGCAAATCCCCCACTTCTGGTGGTAAGGAGCTTAGGGGGTGTGGGGGTCAGTGTGGCCAAGGTCAGGGTTTGATGGCAATGGTGAGAAAGGGATGGAGAAGGCATTTCCTGTAATGGCTGAGGGGGGTGGTGGGTGCTCCTCTTCCCTGTTTCAGGATTAAGGACTAGGTGTGATCCCAGGCTGGTGGGCCTGAGGTGAAGGTGTAAGAGGAAAAGCTGCATCTTAAAAAAAAAAAAAAAAAAAAAAAAAGCCATGGGAGGTATTTGTGGTGCTTCTAAAATGTGGGATAATACTGGATCCCTTCCAGTGCCTGAGGGAGCCAACAGGAAAGATGGAGAGAGACAATTTATAAGGGATGGAGGGACAGGACACAGGGAATGGCTTCCCACTGCCAGAGGGCAGGGATGGATGGGATATTGGGAAGGAATTGTTCCCTGGGAGGGTGGGCAGGCCCTGGCACAGGGTACCCAGAGAAGCTGTGGCTGCCCCTGGATCCCTGGCAGTGCCCAAGGCCAGGCTGGATGGGGCTTGGAGCAGCCTGGGACAGTGGGAGGTGTCCCTGCCCATGGCAGGGGTGGAACTGGATGAGCTTTAAGGTCCTTTCCAACCAAAGCCATTCTATGAATCTTTGGTCCCCAAAATGGACTGGTGTCACCAGAGGAACCCAAACTCAGGTTTGTGTCTGGTTGCCCTGGCTAAGGGGAGAGGCAGAGTGTAAAAGGAGGAGCCAAGTCTACCTGTGGAATTTTAAATGAATGGCAGATGCCGTGAGAAAAATGGATGCAATTAAGAGACTGTGCTTGGTAGTGGGATTTTGGAGAGAGCTTTATGGAGAGGATGTCAAAGATAAAAGATAAATGTGCAGGAATTATCCAGTGTAAATATGTTATTTCTGCTGCAAAAGCACATTTTATTTCAGGCAACAACCTGGCTCTGCAGTTTTGTACCGAGTATATCTGCAAGGGCTCTCGTGTGAGCCTGAAACCTGCACAGCACGGGCTTCTTCAAAGGGCTTTGGAGATTACTTTCTTATCCTGGGAACAAGGAAGGGATTTGTTCCAGGTGCAGAGCTTTAGCTGCAAGTCACAAAATTCAGTCGCTGGTATTGGTGGGACAAAGTATTTCTAACAAGGTTAATGTTGGTAGTTCTAGGGTGACTTCTGAAGAGAGGCATAAAAGGGGCTACAAGGATTTAGACTGAAGCCTCCTCTGCAGCAAGTGGAAAATTCCAACAAATCTTGAGTTGTGTTGAGTTCAGTGAAAGCCTTGAGCAGGCTGGACATCACCTGGGCCAGAGTGCCCAGTCACGCACTCCCAGCTGTACTGGGACACAGGTGCTGCCCTTCCAGGCAATGAACTAATTAGGGAACACCTGCAAATGACGAGGTTGCTCTGCCACGGTCTCGTACAGACCCCCAGGTCTCTCCTGGGGTTTTGCTGCAGACATCTCTGCAATATTGCAGGGCAAGGTGGTGCTTTTGCCATGGGGTCACCTGTGCGATGGGGCTTCAGCAGCAGTGCCAGCAGGTTTAGAGTGGCCCTGAGCTTGCGAGGTGTGAAGCTGGCTTCAGGTTTGTGTTGTGGTGGCCTGACAAGCCAAAGGGACACCTTGATGCCACTGCAGACACTGAAAATGAGTCCAAAGGGCTGATGTCGCTCCAGGTGGTCACACTGCTGCATTTGCATGGGTTGTTTCCTGAGACTGAAGCTTTTTTTGTGGGAGAAAACCCAAAAGCTGCCAGTCTTTTGCCCAGGATTGATTGCATCTTGTTTCGTGTGCCCTGCTAAAAGGTGAGTGATAACAGGAGCTGCCTGTGCTGACAGCAGACAACAATTTGGTGATCACTGAAAACAGCACTGGGAGACAGAGATGCAATTCCTGGCCACTTCAAGAGGGAAAAACAGCCTAGACCTGATGTAGCAGTGTCCATAACAGAGCTGCATTCTTCTCCCTGATTCTGGGTGCCTGTGAGCATTGGATGGGTTATAACCAGCTCACACAAACCTTTACTGCAGCTGCTCTCAGAGCCATGCAGGGTGGAAAGGAACTCCAAAGATCCCAGTTCCAGTCCCTGTGCCATGGGCAGGGATGGTGCCGGGGGTTATTGGGAATCCCCAGCCAGGAGGGGATGCTCGAATCACCACCTGGCTTGGGGCTCAATTTTTGGAGTCTCCTCACACCTTCACATTGCCCTCGGGGTTCCACAGCTCTCTGGGCTCTGCCTGGTGTGCCCTCAGGCTTTCTGTGGTTCTGGAAGGCAAAGAGGCTGATGGCACAGCTGTAATTAGGATGCTGCCAGCCTAGATTAAATGAGCTCCCTCATTTGCATGCCTGGTGCAATCACCATCTTTGCCTCTGCCTGCTGCTGAGCTGTGCTGGGAGGGAGGGCAAGTCCTGATCCCCCTGGGGAGAGATGGTGGCAGTTCATGCAATGTCCCAGCTTGCTGACACCAGCAAGGGCTGCAGCAGGTTCAGGCAGCACTTAAAGGCCTCAAAAAGGCGTGGGAGATTGAAGCTCTTTCTGAATCCCAGAGGTGATGCAGGGTTGCGCATCCCCGGGGACCCAAAATAGGTCTGTTTGTGTAAAAGCTGCCTTCGATTTCTCGAAGGTAAATTTGTAGCTGCTGTTTGTTTTCCCTGCATGTGCCAAAACGTGGCTCTTCCATGTGCAGAGTCAAGAGCAAAGCAGCAGGAGAGGGATGAAACGACCTTCTGCTCTTGAGGACAAACGTACCATCCCTGGATCTGAGGGATCTGAGGGCAATTTCTGCCACTCCCCCAGGTGGGGAGGGTGAACTGAGTTAATCTGAGATGCCTGATCTGAGTTTCAGGCAAGTCAGGCTTAACAGGGCCAGAAAATAAACGACTTGTAATGTTCAGAGGAATTAAATCATATTGTATTAGGGATGAGCTTGCGTCCTATATGATGCCTGTACATGTTTTTTAAATTAATGTCTGGGTACCAATAACTGGGGAGATGCTGGATGCAGATTCCAGCTGCAGCAAGAAAGTAAAAGCAGTATTTGTTGGCAAAAATGCAACAACCTCCTTGGCTTGTTGGCTGCTTTCTATTTCCATTGTTGTCTTCTGTAGGATTTGAAAGTTTTTTGAAGCTTGCAAGTGTGTGTTACTGGCCTTATTTTGGAAAAAGCCCCGTGTTTATCGCTCCTGTCAGAAAGAAGAGCAGAGATTTCCTCTCCAGTCATCCACTGACCTTTAGCCTGAGCCTGGGGCTTCTCGAGGTGTGTCTGAGAGCAGTGTCCCTGTGGTGGCCCCGTCACTGCTCCCCAGCCTGTGAGCATCCAGTGCATGTCCACGGTGAGCTACAGGAGCAAAATCTGCTCACTGCGGGCCTGGTTCCTGTGCAGAGACTTCAGTTACTGGTGAATGGTGTGAAATTCCAATTTCACAGAGCAGGACTGCGGACCTGGACTGATTTTGGGGACTTTGAGAGCTGTTGCCATACAGCCAGACCAGAAAAGCTGTGCTGAGTCTGCACAAAGAACTGTTCAGACGCCCATCACAAATGATGGACTCATCTGAAAAAAACAGCTAAAATAAAGAAAATGACAAATATTTTACTTTGTG
This sequence comes from Lycocorax pyrrhopterus obiensis, assembly GCA_014706295.1. Lineage (NCBI taxonomy): Eukaryota > Metazoa > Chordata > Aves > Passeriformes > Paradisaeidae > Lycocorax > Lycocorax pyrrhopterus. The sequence continues at coordinate 2,772,488 of JACSVZ010000019.1, read as the reverse complement.
TGTTGTTTTACTTTAATTTCGGGTAAAAACCCAGGCAGGTTGCCATCATCTCAGCAATGTTATTCACTGTCAGGAGAAGGATTTGTTCATGCCATGGGCTAATCCAGAGGAAAAGCTCTGAGCAGCAGGGACCCTGCTCTGGCACACGAGCCTGGGAAGCCTCAAGTCCCATGGTTAAGTCCCTTGTTGAAGCCCCATAATTACAGATTATTATTATTATTATTGTTGTTGTTGTTGTTATTATTACCATGGGATTTTGTTTTCCTGTTCCTACTTATTAAAAAATCTATGAACAAAAATTTATTTAAAATCTGTAACAAAATCTAAAAAAATTACAGCACCCCCGGTCCTCAGTCTGGGTTTACCAGGTGCATTTTCCCCCAGGTATGAAATCCATGGCTGGGAATTGTGCAGTGGGAGGGGACAGGGTGCCAGCACTGTGTAGGTGGGGCTGGGAAAATAGAGGATGGAGGGATGGATGGCGGGATGGATGGATGGAGGGATGCTGCCATTATTTGCACATGCATTACCACGATTTTCACAAGCTCAGCACCACACACGAACGCAAAGGGATAAATTGAGCAGTGCAGCCTCGGTGAGGCTGGGGCAGAGCGCTGCACTCTGCAACTCCAATCCCTTCTCCATCCCTCTTGTTCCTTTTTCATCCGTGTGAAGTTCGTACCCGGGCGCTTCCATACCCACTGGATTTCCCTTTCCCAGAGGCAGGCACGGCACCCGCAGTGTCCAGGAGGTGGCAAGCTTTCAATTCACATCGCTCTCTGCTTCCACTCCTCTCCCCAAAGGCGGGTGTTTGCGGGAAGCAAAGGACCACGGAGCCCTGTTTGTTGCCGGGGTGGAATCCTGTGCCCAGGCGTGTGAGTGAGACTGAGGGGCAGAATCCCCCCTTTGCTGCTGCCCACGCTGGGGCTCAGCCCAGGGCAGGGGGTTCAGGGCTGGGGCAGGTCCAGCTCTCCCCCACAGCACCCCCACATCCTTCTCCCAAGGCTGCTCCAGCTGCTCATCCCAGCCTGGAATGATCCCGGGGGTTGTCCTGACCCAGGTGCAGCACCTTGAGCTTGGCCTTGTTAAACCTCAAGAGACTGATAAGGACCTCATGGAGTGTGGCTCAGGTTGCCTCAGTCACACATTCAAGAAAAACACCGTGCCAAAAATCCCTTTTACACATTGCTGCTCCCTACATCATCCAAGATGAGGAAGAAAATGCCATTCCCTTCTTTTCCTGCCTCAAACCCACTGCGAGCTGCTGGTGACATCACCAAACATGGAAGAAGTGGTGGAGATGCTTGAAAATATTAATACAGCCTTTATGAGCACTTGGGGGTGCATAATTGCATGTATTGCATGGTCACTAAAGCCTGCAGCCCAGGCTGCTCTTCTTCCCTTCCTGCAGCCTCTGAATTTATTTTCCTTAGATCTTCATCCTTTTCCCTCACCCTACGAAATCTTTCCCAGGTGGAAAATGTATTTAAAGACGCTATTTGAAGAGATAAGCAGGGCAGACCAAAAGAAACAGCTGATAGCGGGCAGGGAATCACCCTTTGGATTGCCGGAAAACAAACGAGTGCGGGACAGCTTTCACCGGAGCTGCTCCAGCAATCCCAGCCTGAGAGCTGCGATTACTCGTGGCAGCAAGACCCTGGCTGTGTTCATGGTGTGAGACACTCGGAGCAGCCCTGGCAGCCCTCACATCCCCTCCTGTGCCTGGAGGGCTCCGTGCTCCCGTCTTTTATCGCTCACAGGGCTCTGTGAGCCAGAGGAAATGGCATCACCCAGGGGCTCTGAGTGCCACGGGCCCTCCTCTGCCCCGGGATTCCCGGAGCAGGAGGTGGGAAGGAAAATCTCATCCCCTGAGCAGTCCCTCCACTGACGCTCACTGAGTTGCTCCCCACTTTTCTATGTAGATTACCCATAGAGGAGTTAGCCCAGAGCTCGAGAGATGAAGCCCAAGCACTGCAGAACATGGGGGATGGATCTGACAGAGCTGTTAAGATAAACCCTCCTCAGGTGACTCCGACAGGAGTCAGAGGAGAGACACAAAGTCGGGCTTCTCACAGCCCTGGTCACATTCACTCGCCCCTGAGAGACTGGAAACAAGAAGAGAAAAAGCCATGGCTCCAGTGCTCCTGGCATGTGCATTTGCTAGGCTGCAAATTTCAAGTTTTAGCTGCAAAGGGAGTAAAGATTTTCAAAAAGTTTGTGTGTCACTTTGGCCCTCAGTAGTTTCGAATTCCGATTTCAGATGAATTCAGATGCTGCCTGTGAAATGTTACAGATGGAGCTGCTGGGGACTGCCTGCCTGGCCTAGGCTTGAACCTCTGTTAAAAATCTGCTCTTCCATGTTAGTCAGCAGAGAATTAAACACATCAGCTGTCTTTTTCCATCTGCATTCCGAGGTAAAGCTCAGCAGCAGGGCTGGAGTTCATCTGACAGCTGGCACGGAAGGCAGGGTGCTGAATGTGCCTTTTCCCTGCAAATAACTGAATCTGGGATGGCTCTGAGGGAGTGGGGCTGGTGGGACTCTGCCCTGGTGTCCCTGGAGTGTCTGCACCTCTGTCTGTCCTTAGGTCTGACTCTGTGCCTGGGGGGAAATGAACTCAGAGCTGTTTCCTAACAGACGTGGAACAGATCCAAGTACCAGCACCGGCTACTGACAGATCCATCAGGGATATCAGCAAATGTGTCGCCCTCAGAATTAATTGTCCTCAGTGAGAAACCAGTCCAGCCAGACTGTCCAAAGGAAGCCAGTGCTGCCTATTTATAGCAAATAAAGAATTTGGACAGACCCAGATGGGGTTCTTTGAATGTGTGGCTCAAATGCAGCAGCTGAAAGGTTACCCTGGGTCTGGGAAAACCCCTATACAAACCCTTCCTCTGCCTCGGCATCGGCCCAGGCACAGAGGTGCTGCCTGGCCTCAGGATTTCTCCATAACTCACAGCTCAGGCAGGGCAGTCTGAGATCAGCCTGGGAGTATCTGGAAATCCTGGAGAAATGCCTCTGGAGCCCCCTCAGAGGAACCCTGGTGTTTGTGCCAGGGGAGATCCCTGCCCCCTGCTCACTGTACTCAGGTCAGTCCGTCTGGAGATCCCAACAGGAATTATTTGGGGTCCTCACTGCCTCTTTCCTTCAGCAATGGAGACCCAGACACAGACCTCTGCTTCCCACCCTTCAGCCAAGTGGCAACTGGGAACTTCCCTGTTCCGTGAACAAGAGGATTTAGTTAAAATGCCAAGGACACCTTTCCATGATGCCTTTTCCTGGTCTTAAAATCAAGAATCAAACACAGTTAGAAGGGAAAAAGGGATTTTACTGTGGTATTTATTTTAAGGATCCTTAGGTGCACCACGTCCAGGTCGAATGCACCCAAATGGACCCCACAATGCACACCCAAAAGATCTGGTCTATCATTATAGGTGCTACTAATTAGCATATCTATCAAAGATTCCCCAATGAGAGGCTCAAGTGAGCCCCCCTCCCCAAGGAACCTTCCCCTGGATGGTTCTATCTCAGTTTACAAAATGGGTTCTGGAGAGGACCTTGGTGTCTGGGGCACAACTGATCCCTAACTACAAAACCTCTAAAATGTTGAGTCTCCTGGCCTAACAAACAAGTCCAAGAATGTTGGCAAAAAGCACTAAAGAATACAGAAGTTGTAAAAAGGTATAAAAGGGGTTGAAAAGAAAAGGCAAAAAATCATCATGGCATCATCCACAGGCAAGGATTGCTGTCAGCATCTCCCTGCACATGGCTGGGCCCAGAGCCACAGCGATACAGGGAATGAGGAGCCAGATCCTGACATCTGTCACTGCTTGGGGTGAAAGACACACCCCAAGCATCTGGAGGGGATTTCTGACAGCTGTGACACAAAACCATGGAGTTCTCTTCGAAGTGGGATCAGATCACTTCTATTTGCCAGCCTAAAAGCAGTGTCCAGGAACTGAAACCAGCTCCTGAAGTGCTCTGAATTTTATAGACTAAACCCATGATGACTTCGTGGTAAAGCAGCATTTGATTCCTGCATGAAATATTACAGGATGCCATTTTCGTAATTTCCTCCCCACTTGATGGTGATAACACAGTCCCTGAGGCACTGGGGAGGCAGAGAAAGTGTGCCAAATGCAGGAGATGGAAATGGGAGAGTCGCCAGTAAAACAAAACATCATCAAGGAAACAGAGCTTGAGAGAGATTGTTGTGTGATAGGGATGGGTTTGTCTTATTCTTTACCGATCACTTGGAGTGGGAAGTGATAGTATTTTTTTTTAAAGCTTGGAAGCAATTTTGGGGACTGCTTTGAACCAGCTTCTAAGCTCACTCTGGAAACCCCTTCCAAAGGAGTTTCTAAATGAAGTTCTAAATGAAACAGCAACAATAATAAAAAATATATATAGACCTTCACCTATCCTTGACCTTTCAAAATGCAATAAGAACATAAAGCACAAAAATGCCAATGTGGTTTAAATATTCTTCTGCCAACAGTGAAGCATGAGAGGGGATCCTGCCCTCACCTCTGCCCTGACCTGCTCCAGGACTGATCCTGGTGTTGACTTATTCCTTTGCAATGAGGCTGCTCCGAGCAGGGGGAGGGAGAGGAGCCAAGCTCAGAGCCCAGGGACGCAGCAGTGCCGGAAGGACTGCAGTGTCTGACCCCAGCTGTCTGCAGGGATCATGGGCTCTGGTCATTACAGGTGGGTAAGAAGATGCAAACTTCTTGTCTATGAGGAAGTTTATTCATGGTTTAACACCTTTCCCAGAAGAGAAGGAGCACTCAGAGTGCCTGGAGTTGCGTTTAATACACATTTAATGCACAGGCTTTTCTGAGCAGCTGACGCAAACACACCTGAGGCTGCTGCAGTGTTGTTTCTGCAGAACCATTTATATCAACCAGAGCAGGAGCTGGGAAAACAGAGACCTGCTGGTATTTCCTGGGGCTAGGAAACAACCTGGGATAGCGTGCAAGATGTCCCTGCCCATGGCAGGGGGGTTGGAACAGGATCATCTTTAAGGTCCCTCCCAAGCCAGGCCATTCTGTGATTCCATGATCTCAGAACATCCCCAGGTCACCACGAGATGCATCCAAACCTCAATTTGGGAAAAAAGTACCCTTGCACGTGCAGCTTTAGCTTGATCTACGATGCTCAGCCCCAGTTTATCCCAGTTTCAAAGGTCAGTCATCCTGTGGAGTGCAGTCTCCCACAGGAAAAGTACAGGGGATGTTCTCCTGCTTTTTGCAGCAGATTCCCACTTCCCAAATGCCCAAAGGCCTGGGTTTGAGAGGAGCTAAAGCATGGAGCAGCTCCAGCTGGATCCTCAGGAAAGCTCCGAGGTTTGGTGCTGGCAAACAACACGTGAGGATTTAGGAGCAGTGGCAGTGTGAGTTTGTGTTGTGCTTTGCACTTCCTTCCCCTCAGGCCGATGCATTTCTCCGTGCTGTTTCCCACTCTGGGAGCAGAGAAGTACCTCTGTGGAATGCCACACGTTGGAGCTGGCCTGGCTCAGTGGCTGGTGTGAAAAACCTGCCAGGGATGAGCACACAGCCAAGGGTCAGCCTATTCTGAAATCATTAATAAACGCTTTCCGATTAATCTGCCTTTGCCACTGCAGTGATTGAGGCCTGGGTCACCCTGGGGAGCTCAGAGGGTGAATCACAAGACTGTGCCTTGTTTTCTATGTTGCTGCTCTTCCAGGGAGTCCACCTGAGGAGGTGGCAGCTCCTTCATCCCTGACAGGGCTCATTCCTGCTCCTGTGGATGGCAGAGGAACTTTACCAGGGTGGTGACACTTTTCCGTGCCTTAATTATGCCTCCCCAGATGGGGGAGATTTTCCAGAGCCCTTGCCTGGATTCTGTAGATGAACGGGACTTTTCACGCTTCTTGCTTTCAGATATTAAGTCTTATCAGAGAAGCCGAGCCACTGACGTGACCCAGAGCAGAGAATGTGAGAGAAAAGGTGAATTATCAAGATTACACAGCCTTTTAAAGGTAAATCACCCAATGAAAACTCAAAACAAAAGATATTTTTACTTTTCTACCAATGTTCAATAAATCTCCTTGTCACGTAGAAGGAACTGCAGAATTTTTCACCCAATCCTCTCAATCCACTTTCACCGCAGAACATGGAGTAGGAGAAGAAGAAGAAGAAGAAGAAGAAGAAGAAGAAGAAGAAGAAGAAGAAGAAGAAGAAGAAGGAGGTCTGGAGAACAACAACAATCCTCCATTTTGAAGTTTTTGCTTTTTATCTATTTACTATATTAACAAACCCAACACCTCTAAATTTTCACCCTGTGACAATCTTACGTACTGTTCTATCACCTAGTTCACACCAGTGTAGATTCTGTTTCTTCCCAGAGGGTAGGTAATTTTCTCCATGGACAAAGGTCAAAGACAGTATTGTCCAGGGGGGTAGAACCCTTCAAAACAAGCAGAGAAATATTCCCTGCACTTTGGATTCCCACAGGGTGGGACAATTTAACTATGTGTGTTTTCAAATACTTCTTCAGCTCTGGGACATTGTCACCTCTGCTGGGTTCAGAGAGGGTTCTGGGCTGGAGACCAAGCTCATATCAAATAAAGAAGCCTTGACTGTCTGAACAGGCCTTGGTTCTTCCCCAGCCTGTGTCTGCCTCGGTGCTAATCCCTGGGAATGCCAACAAATGCCTGTGGCCTCCCAGAACGTGCAGCAGCTGCCCCGAGCAGCTCAGAGCCAGGCACCAGACGAGGCATTAGAAGCAGGGAAGGATATTGTGTTTTACAGCCCGGGGAAGCCAAGGCTATTCCAGATACACAGAAAGTGCCTCCAGTTTGGAGAAAGCATCAACTCCCAGCCTTTGGCAAATCCACTGAATAACAGAGGTGTTTTCATAGAATCATGGACTGGTTTGGGTTGGAAGGGACCTGAGATTCAGCTCATGCCAGCCCCTGCCATGGGCAGAGACACCTCCCATTATCCCAGGCTGCTCCAAGCCCCATCCAGCCTGGCCTTGGACACTGCCAGGGATCCAGGGACAGCCACAGCTTCTCTGGGCACCCTGTGCCAGGGCCTCCCCACCCTCCCAGGGAACAATTCCTTCCCAATATCCCATCCATCCCTGCCCTCTGGCAGTGGGAAGCCATTCCCTGTGTCCTGTCTCTCCAGGCCCTTGTAAACAGCCTCTCTCCACCTTTCTTGTCAGCCCCTTCAGGTACAGTGCAGGTGGGGTCTCACCTGGTCAGGGCAGAGTGCCCACCCTGTACCTCACATTAAAGGCCTAAAGAAACAAAATGCTTAACAATCACATCCTTTTCCTGTTTTAAGTGCCTGATAAAGTGCACAAGGAGAAGGGGAAGGAAGAGCTTCACATCCAACAGCAGCTCAGGGACAACACAGGGCAGAGAACAGAGAACTTCAGACTCCTTCTTGCCTGGATCATCCCCATCCTTCGGGGTGCTATTCAAAAAGGGATTTATGGTGAGCTTTAGTGGAGCATGTTAGAAATCTGGCATTGCCTCCTTGGGCTCTGGCTGCTCCTGCTTTGCTCCTAATGCAGCAACTTTTATAGGAAATCAGGAACTCGTTTAGCAGCTTTAGGTTGGTGTTTCAGAAAGAGAACTGGAACTGCTGGGTTCAGTTGCTGCTTTACGGGCAGAAGTTACGGGATCTGGGATACTGGTGCTGAGGGACTTGGCTCCAGTCCCCCACCACGAGCAGGGTGGTTTATAGGCACCCCGTGCAAACTTTACAGGAAGGGACTGGCTGGGGAGCTGGGATGGAGGAGGGCAATTCCTACAGCACGGCTTCCCACAGTAATCCGGGATTGACTTGGAGGTCGTCCATGAGAAAGCAAAACGTGGTGAGATCACAGCCCCAGCTGAGCCGATAGAGGAGAGGGAATCCTTCCCCAGCTGGAGGCTGATCTATACATGTAAATATGTGAAGTCACAGCTTCCATTAAAGCCTATCCATCGCCAGCAGCTTGGCACGGGAGAACTGCTCCCAGTCCGAGTGATTCATAGGAATGAGCCGGATTTCAACAGCCAGGGAGAATTTGCAAGACCTTACCTCGGCCACTGGCAGCACCAAGAGTTCGGCAGAGGGATGGAAATTATGGACCAAGCAGACAAAAATCTGGGGGAGGATTTGTGCACAAAACAGCTTGGGAGTTTAGGAAAATATCCAGCCTCCCACAGAGTTGCTATGGGATAATTAATGAAATGCCTCATTCTCTCCATTTTTGCTTCCAGTCTTCTCCTCCCCAGGGCCATGAGCTACCACCAAAGAACACTTTGGTTTGGCGTGGTGGGTTAACAGTGATGGATGGCTGAAAAGGAGCAGGTTTGGATCCCAGCTCACCTCCCTCTGCAGGAAATGAATCACAGCACAGGTGGCCAAAATGCAGGTACAGAGGGACACAAGGCTGCCTGGGGCTGTGGGTGTCACCTGGCACACGAGGGCACGGCACAGGGACACTCACAGGAGCCATGGCATGCAGGCATCAGCCCCTATCTGATATCTCCTGATTGCTTTGTAGGAGCTGATGGATCGCTGCTCACGCCACTCCAGCTGGCAGAACTCCTCAGCTGGAAGCAGCACACATAAAAAAAGACAGGGAAATCAGCTGGAAGAGCTCCAAAGCAGAGAGGAGCGATCCAAGCCCTGGAGAACGTGACCTGCGATGAAAGATGGAAGAGACTCGGTCCATTTAAGCCTGGAGAAGGCAAAGGGGAAGATGTGATAACAGTGCTCAAATATGTGGAAGGGAATTGCAAAAGGGAAAGGAATAAAGCGTTTCCTGAATAATTTAAGGAAGCTGTAGATTTGCCAAGGCTGCAGTTTCTGAGCAGGTTGGGCTGTTACCAGAGAACAGTTTAGATATAGCAAATCCAGCCCTGGGCATGGGGCTGGTTAAAGTATTCCTTAAGGTACCTTTCAGATTTTTCTCTGATCTGTAATTAAAAAAATAATTTTTCTGTTGCTCCAAGTGAAGAACACAGAAGAAACAAACGCAGCAACAACAGTTAACATGGACAAAACAACCAGATACTTAAGAGCTGAAGGATAGCAATACCCAAAATATCTTCATAAAATCACATTTTTTTAATGGAACCTGCAGCTTGAACCATCAGATCAAAACATATAAGGGGTTATTTGTGGGGTGACCTGAGGCTGGGGCTAAAGGGAAATTAATGTTCCACTCATTCATTTTAGAAATATCCTCATTAGTAATTGCCCCATTTATAGTCAGAAGAAAACAGTGCACTCAAATTCCTGGCAGCAAAACACTTCCCTCGCTCTCGATAAATATTGATATTGGCCTTAAGTCAGTTTACAAAAAGAAATGGAAAGAAAACAACAGCTCTGGTGATGCCTGTCAGGCTTTGAAGCATCTTTTGAGACACTGTTTGGTGAATATCATTGTGCAGGACACGAAGCCCAAACTATTCACTATTAATAGTCTGATCTGAGGCATTCAGGAGAGGGACCCTGGGGAGCTGGGATGTGGCTGGCACTGCTCAGCCCCTGGCCCAGCACAGGCAGCAAAATTCCCACAAAAAGATCAATCTTCAGCCCAGTGCACCAGGGCTGCACTCCATGAGTGCTTCCCATTTCCAGAATTGAAGCCTGGCCTTTGATTGGGAATTTGTGGAGATTGAGAGGGGACATATGGGGCAAAGCAGAGGGATTCTTCCCTGTGAGGGTGGGCAGGCTCTGGCACAGGGTGCCCAGAGAAGCTGTGGCTGCCCCTGGATCCCTGGAAGTGTCCAAGGCCAGGCTGGACGGGGCTTGGAGCAGCCTGGGACAGTGGGAGGTGTCCCTGCCCATGGCAGGGGTGGCACTGGATGAGATTTAAGGTCCCTTCCAACCCAAACCATTCTGTGATTCTATTCCATAATTCTATGGGCTGTGACTTCACAGACACTGGTCCTTTGGAAAGTTGAAATACATAAAATTTCAAGCGTCAATTAACTTCAAAACGAGAGAAAGAAAAGTGCCTTTCTGCCAAACAGGAAAGAAGGATTAATGCTGAGGTGGTTATTTACCACCTATTATTTGGCACTGGCACTTCATCTGTCAGGAGTATCTGGCAGCTTTCATTGGTGAGATATGGGAAATGGCTGCAAAGAAAATAGAAATGGCTTAAGTCATCCACAAACAACTGCAAACTAATCCCAGCTCCTCAATCATGGTGTCTTGTAAAAGTCTGACTCTTCTGTTCTCAGCTCCATTCTTTCTTTTACAGAATGAACTCACCACAGAATGAACTAGGTTGGAAAAGACCTCTGAGATGGTCGAGTCCAACCCTTCTGCTGGGGAAGTCCCCGATTTCCTGTCAGGATCAGAAGTTAGAAGATATTGCAGAGAGGCCATGTGAAGGGAGTTGCTGTGTGCAGATTTGCTGGGGACCTGCTGTGACAACTTTGTAAAGTGAATGTCACCCCGTGCCTCAGTTTCCCCACTGGCTGTGCATGAATAAAGATTCACAGGTGCCTCTGTGAGCACCATGTGTTGCTCTGACCCATCTTCTGTCACAGCCAGGGGCAGCCCAAGCTCTGTGAGGGTCCCTGGGGGCTGCCAGCGGTGCAGATCTGCCTGCCTGACCTGCAGGATCTCAGCTGACCTCCCAGCCACCGACACACACGTGATGTGATGATCAGCTCAGTATTCAGGATTTCCCACTGGTTATAAGGATAGGATGGCAGCCCCATAGCTCAGAAAATCCTTAAGGGAGCAGGAAACCACCTCGGACCTTCTGGCTGATCTGATCCCCTTCACTGCCTCTCCTTTTCCAGTGTCCCAGCAGGGTGTGTGAAGGAGAAGACTGCAGTAATCACGCAAGGGCATGGCTCTGCACACAAGATGGAGAAGTGCAAAACTTTTACTGCACACCCAGAATTCCCCTAAATACCAGCACCCAACAGGATATCACATCATAGAAACAGGAAAGATGTTCACCTCAGGGTCCCCCAATCACCTGGGGTAGTGCACAGACATTGCCTATTATGGTAACAGGTAAACAATGCCCTATAAGGTCACAAACTACAATTATCACATCTCATAGGCCCAACACTGTCCACAAACCCACAATCCTCTCTCAGCCCATCCCTGGTGACCTGGATGCACTCCCAGGGTCACCTCTGGGTCCAAGAAAGAGGCTCTCTCTGCGGCCCTCAGGGCCTGTCTCTCTTCCACCACGTAGTGCATCCCAACAAAGACAGTTTGGAAAGCCAGGGCAGCGCCCAGGGCAGTCAGGGAAGGAGCAGACAGAGGTTTTGCTTTCCTCCTGCACTGTGTGACCTCAGGCAATCCCTCAGCCTCTGCCCCCACTCCCACTCTGGCTGCACAGCTTTGGGCCAGCTCTCCGTGCTGTGGGCAGCCATGAAGCCCCGGTGAGCAGGGGGATCACTGGATCACCTACTCCCACACTTCATGGGGGCCAGGCACTACATTTCACCTGATTATTCCCAATAAAACAATTCGTGCTCGCCTAAAAGTCTCTTCCAGAAAGGCTTTGCATGAAAACATCCAGCAGCACAGAATTTCTCACACAAATTGATTCAGCTCCAGATCTCTCTGCTCTGTCTTGCTTTGCTGGATAACTGAGGAGCTCCACGTAGCCCAGTATTTTATTTTTTCCCCCAGTAATATACTTACATGTTTACTTCACCTCTCAATATTTTCTTTTACCAATGAAATATTTTAACCAATCTATGTTCTTGTTCTGAAGCATTTTCTCAGCCCTCATGTAAGTTCTGTCCCCTTTTTTACAAGGTTTTGCACTTCCTACAATGCCAGACTGATGTCACAGTAGCACAGCTTTGGAGATGTGATGACACGAGACATCACAGAGGAAGATTTTGTGGGGAGAAGTCATGTCATTAATTAGATCAGCTGGAGTTAAAAGGAAAAGGTTTCATAAACATGATTTTTTTAGCTTTTTAAGTTCCCCACCAGTGCCATACAGAGGAACTGAATCATCCTGTTAGTCCTGCTGTGGCTCCACTTGTGCACAACCACCAGGATGAACTCTGTCACACTGGAGACACTGACAGATCCTCTGGCTGCCTTATCTGCTCTGCCTGTCACTACTGGTACAACAAAAGCCAAGGGCACGGTGTCCTGGGTGACGTGGAAATCAATCACAGTAACTGAGCCATGGGAGAAAGGCTCCTTCCAAACTCCCTCTGCTTCTCAAAGGGAGAAAGTTTGTCTTGGCAGCAAAGTGAGATCTGTGTGAAGGACTTTAAAATGTGTGCTGAAGAGTTTTGACAGCTGCTTTTTGCCAGAAAGGTTGTTTGAAATTCTGCTATCCGTAGCTGTCATGTCTTCTGTGCTTCTTAAATTCTTCTGGAGCTCCCTCTGATCTCTGGCATGTCCAGTATTCCCTGGAGTTATTCTCTGAGCATCACTTTGCTCCTTCTGATTCAGCTCTTGGACTCGTCTTGCAGCTGAGGCTAAAAACGGTTGTAGAATAGATGAGCTCTATGCAAGGCTGAGCAAGCCCCAGGGGCTGGGCTGAAATATCCAAACAAACAGAGGAGCAAACAGAGATTCTGGGAGCACTCACAGGAGCAGAGAGGCATCCACCAGCCCTGGCCAAAGCCCTCTGTGCTCGTCTCCATGGCCCTGCATTGCAGGACAGATATTTCACAGAATCTTGGAGTGGTTTGGGTGGGAAGGGACCTCAGGGGTCACCTTGTTCCAGCCCTGCCATGGGCAGAGACACCTTCCAGTCACTCTGAGGGTATTTGTTTAAGGAGAGGTTTCCCCAGCTGAGAACCACAGAATGAAATTAAGGAATTCTCCACTTCATTAACATTTTGGATCCCATTATTGGTTTGATTTCTTTCTAAATTCAGCTGTTGTCAGGAGGTTGTAAGTGTTATAAAATGGAGATAAATGGATATAACTGTGCCACTGAGGTGTGGATGGGCAGCACAGCACCAGGGTCAAGCTGTCAAACTGACCCAAAACTCTGAGCCCTAAAGAGACTCAGAGAAATGATTGGCAGCTGAAAAACTACAGCATCTCCAAAGGATCATCCCAGAGGCAACCAGCACTTCAGCAATATCTGATTGTACAGGGTCTGGGGAAGTGGGTTTTTTTAACAGAGAGTGTAAAAAGCTGCGAGGACAGGAAAAAAAAAGGTGAGTTTTGTCAGTTTTGTTTTGTTGTGCTCTCAATCTGGGGGTAATTTTTTGCTCTGTCTAAACGGATTTACTCCTAATCTGAAGATGAAATAAAATATGTTCTCTCTTTCCTAGGCTTGGTCTGGCTCTTCCCCGACACTTGCCGTGCTCTGTGCGATTGCCACATCAACACAAATGGCAAAGCAGCAAATCCAGCTACTCCAAACTTTGTCCCAAGCGCTGGAAAATACTGCAGGCTCAGAAGTGCAGCCTAATAGAATCCATCTGCTCTGGAGACGTCCTTAATTCCCGTGATCTACTCATTAATTTTCTCCTCTGTAATTGCACACAAACAGCAGCGCAGGGCACTGGGAAGCGGGGAGGAGAAGGATCCAGCTGGGAGGGAAGGAGTGCATTTCATGGAGCAGGCACTAGCCGGCGTGGTCCTCACAGCCATCACAACTTGTCCTGGTCCCCAGCTCTGCCTCAGACACTGAGGAAACGAGGAGGATCTTTCAAGGGGAATAACAAGAGGGAGAATGCTGATGGTTGAGGGAATTGTGTGTGAAGAGAAGAGCCAGAGGTGCTGTCAAAGGGCTGTTATTATAAGGCTCTGAATTGTAGAATCACAGAATGGTTTGTGTTGGAAGGGACCTCAAAGATCCTTTAGTTCCACCCCTGCCACCTTCCACTATCCCAGGTTGCTCCAAGCCCCATCCAACCTGGCCTGGGACACTTCCAGGGATCCAGGGGCAGCTCCTGGCTGCCTCTGGCACAGACAATCACAAGACTTCAGGACGATTTCCTCAGTGATTCAGCAAAGCAGGGCCTGTTTCAGACAGGTTTGAGCCCCGCCTGTGATGCAAGAAGGACACAAACTGTCTCTAAATCTGAATTTATCTATTCCCCACCTGATCTACCACTGTGCCTCTGTCCTGCAGCATCTCACCTTTGCTCACTACACCTGAGGCACCTCTCTGGCTTCTTTCCAGTCTGAGCTGTGCTGCCCCAAAAATTACAAGCAAACGTCCCCATGGCCTGGTTGACCCCACACTCCCTTTCTGCCCCTCTGAGCTCTGCATTTGGTTATTCCTTGGATTTACCCACCCTGGCTGCCCCAGTGAGGAACCCCCCAGCCCCTCCTGGAAGGTCTGGGGTCCCCCACAGCCAGTGCCTCCCCAAGGGGCTGCTTGAAAGCAGGAATTTGGGAAATTCAGAAAATTCTTAAGTGAGCAGGAAACCACCTCAGACCTTCTGGCTGATGTGATCCCCTTCACTGCCTCTCCTTTTCCAGTGTCCCAGCAGGATGTGTGGAGGAGAAGACACAGTTTGGAAAACCACCCCAAGCTGAGCCTTTCCAGGAGTTGTGGCTGATTCCTGGAGGGCATCACTCACTTTTATAAACCTTTACCAATGCAGCCCAGAACAAGATGTCAGAGGAAAACAGCAAGCATAAACCACTTGTCTTCTCATCATATAAAGGAGTTAGTCATCTGTCTCCAAAAGGTGCCAGGCAGATCTGATAATCTTTAGAAAAATACTAATTATGAACAAGGAAAGCTCTTCTCTCCAGATGAACACGTGGGCCCACCTTTTAGCACCAAGTCACACAAAATAAATCACACACACCCCCTTTGGTGCTGCATTACTGGCACTTGTTACTTATTCCTCTGTTTCTTTAGTGTAGGTCAAACCTATGAACACAGGTGTGTTCATCTTATTTCTGAGGAAATAATAGGAAATCTTCGTTTTGCCAGTAGGAAACAGAGAAATAACCAATCTAAGGGCTCAGACACGCCAAGAAATTGCTGTGTTGGCTGATCTGATTGTGGAAGGTGACCCACAAGGGTTTCCTCAGCCACTCTCATGTTTCAGCACACGAGGCCAGGCATCATCCTGTGATTTGCTCCCTTGCAAGGAATTTAAGCACCTCATTCCCATGGAAATCCGCTGCTGCTCAGCACTGAAATGCTGTCCGAGCATCACCTAAATCTCCAGTTAAATCTAGACTTGAACAGGCTCTGTCCTCACCTGAAACAGCCTCACTCACCTGCCAGCTCTGGAAAAGAAAGGAAGCAATCAGAGGGTGTTTGTGGGATTTTAGGTTACTGATCAAAATCCCTGATAAATTAAGTGGAGGTCATGAGCCACAGTGTTTATGTGAGACAGCCATTAAAAGAGATTGCTAAAAAGAGGGGGAATAGAAATTTTTATGGGTTTTTTTTTCTGGGCTTGTTTTGTTCACCTTTAAAATGTTGGGGGGTTTTTTCAGTATTTCATTGGAATTTTAAAAACCCCATCATCACCAAAGCCAGGGTGGACGACACAGGGTGCACCTCTTCAAGCCTCGTTCCAACTGCCCTGCAACCCAGAAATCTGAGGAATCCCTCTCATATCCCTACACTGGATTTTTAACTCCCTCCCTGTGGCGCAGGTGTGAACTCAGAAGGTGTTTGATGCAGCCAGGTTGATGGGGCCGTGATTAATCAGCCAGGCAACGCTGCGGGATCCAGGAATGCTCCTGGCTCTGAGTGTGAGCCCTGGCAAAGCTCCCACTCTGTGAGGGACCCAGCCTCGACCCTGCTCAGCGCTTCCAGCTTCAGTTTCCATGAGGAGAAACCCAAGCCTGAGGCTGGGAACGCTCCTGGCTCTGCCTTACAGGCCCCTGAGGGGGACAAAAAATGCAGTTTATTGCCGGGCACCAAACAGATGCAGCCACACTGCGACATAATCAGGGTGTGAGTGACTTTAACACCATTTCCTCGGGGCTGCCTTTCAACGCTTCCCCTTCCATCTGGAGCTGGGAACAAAGGCAGGGGGGTTGGCCAGGGAAATCTGGGAGAGGGGAGGGAGGGCAGGATGTCTAGACACACATTAGCACATGCTGAGGGCTCGCTCGGTGGCAGGGACCTGCGTGTTCATTCCTACAGGTGCAGAAACCGGCTCCAAGGCAGGCAGCCCCCGTCAGCTGCTGATCTCTTGGGTGGAATTTGTCACCCAAACCAGCCAGGATCTCTGTGCAGGTCACAACAGCAGTATGAGCATCAGTGGCTCCCATTTGTCGGTGACAACAGACGCCAGCAAGGAGTTCCTGCCTGATACCCTCCACCTGCAGGATTCCCTGATTGCTGGGCAAGCAAAAGCCAAACCTTTCCCTTCCTCTTCCACAGAAATCTCTTACTTGGAGGTCTCCTACATTTTCTATAATAGGTACTGAAAACATTTTGGCTCTACCTCCTTTAGCAGCCAATGTGTTTTCAATCCTGCACGAGGGGGAAGGGACTTATTTTTTACAAGTCTTGTTAATAACGGGTCATTTTTAGCACAGACAATCTCCTGGAGTTTAACACACAGGGGCTTTTCACTCCACTTAGCTCTTCCCATGTGCAAAGTAATTTGGCTCTGTAGAGGCCCTGCCATGAATTTTTATGTATTCTGGACTTGTCTTTCTTCCCCGTCTCTCTCCCATCACAGCTGGGTTTGCCATGGGAGCATCTCCAGGCAGAAAACAAAACACTCCAAAGGAAAGACACCATTATGTTGTTGTTGTTCCTCCTCCTCCTGTAGGAGCTCCCTGGGTGGACCCTGAATTCTGCACAGCTCTTGCCAAAGACCCAGATCAGCGGGAAAGTAAAAACCCCACTGGCTCCACACCTAGCCCATCTGTGTGAGTTGCTTTTCAGGGTTATATTTTATCTTGATATTTCCATCCTCCTGTTTGTGCCAGGAGAATTCGGCCTCAGAAGAGGATCTGGAACTTGTGTCACCTGTAGCTGATGTGGGACTGATGCCTTTTCCTGGTCTTAAAATCAAGAGTCAAGCACAGTTAGAAGGGGAAAAGGGATTTTACCTTGGTATTTATTTTAAGGATCCTTAGGTGCACCATGTCCAGGTCGAATGCACCTCCATGCACACTGCAGTGCACACCCACAACAGATCTGGTATCACATTATAGGTGTTACTAATTAGCAGATCTATCAAAGATTCCCCAATGAGAGGCTCGAGTGAGCCCCCCTCCCCAAGGAACCTTCCCCTGGATGGTTCTATCTCAGTTCACAAAATGTGTTCTGGAGAGGACCTTGGGGTCTGAGGCTTTCTGATCCCTAACTACAAAGCTTCTAAGATGTTCAGTCTCCTGGCTTGACAAATAAGTCCAAGTATGTAGGCAAAAAACCCACTAAGAATACAGAAGCTGTGAAAAGGTATAACAGGGGTATAAAAGAAAAGGCAAAAAATCATCATGGCATCAGGACATTCAGCATTTTTTGGTCACTGTGCACATCCAAACCCCACATCCCACAGAACATGCAGCTCACAGGAAGCATTCTCAGCACACAGATCCCTGCCTCGATATCTGAGGTGAAGGGACAATAACCATTGTCCCAGTCCAAGCACTCCTCAAATATTAAGGTGTCAGGACAAAGTGTGTGCCAGACACTTTGGGTGGGTACAGTGCCTGAAACAACAGAACTGCAATTTCTCAGGGGATTTTTAGGTGTTACCACTCTATAAATAATAAATAGCAACAACAGAGACATTTAGAGTAATATATAACCATACTTCACTTCCTCTGACATTATTTATTCATTATGATCTGGCTGTGAACTCAGCAATGAGGAACACAATTACACACGCCCTGTGTTTTGCCAAAAATATCAAAGTGCAATGAATTTCTTTGTGTATTTCACTGCTATTTCACTGCTGTCCCTACTGAATTCAATTACTCAACTGATATGTTTTCATCACGTCTTACAGGCGAGGCAAGAGCTTTCAGTCTCTGAGTAGCACTTGGGTTTTAAGAGCTGGAAGACTCAAATCATGTTTCTGTCATTAGGTATTAACTGTCCATCTGTGGTTGGGAGCCTGTGAGTTGAAGCAGCAGAATTCCTTCTGGGTTTGAGTGAAATATCTGTGACTGCCACAGTCTGAGTGATCTCAGAAAGTTATGTTTTCTAGAGAAGAGAGAGAACAACATCGTCCCCACACCTGCCACAGGTAACACAGCACCGAAAGACAAACAACGCTCACCCGGAGCATAAGCTGTGCTTTTCCTGCCTTTTTTTTTGAATTATTTGACAGAATGAACATGGTCCCCACAAAACTGGGAGAGGATTACATTCCACTCACAGTTTGAAAATGGCAGAATGGCAAGCTCTCCCCTGCTGCCCAGTGCTGGGAGGCTGTAATGAAAACAAGCTCAGGCCAGTGAGTCAGTTGCTGGAATTTCTTTGTTCACCCACTCACAGGGATGCCCCTGTGTAGCTGCTTCTCCTCTCAGACTTTCCCTGCTGAAAATGCAGAACTTGCCTTCCACAGCGGTGATGGTGTAGATGCAAGTGCTGATACCATGGTGATTTTTGTCTTTTCTTTTAAACCCCTGTTATACCTTTTTACAACTTCTGTATTCTTAGTGCTTTTTGCTGACATTCTTGGACTTGTTTGTTAAGCCAGGAGACTGAGTATTTTGGAGGTTTCGTAGTTAGGGAGCAATATGCCCCAGACCCCAAGGTCCTCTCCAGAACCCATTTTGTAAACTGAGATAGAACCATCCAGGGGAAGGTTCCTTGGGGAGGGGGGGCTCATTCGAGCCTCTCATTGGGGAATCTTTGATAGATCTGCTAATTAGTAACACCTATAATGTGATACCAGATCTTTTGGGTGGGGGCATTGCAGTGTGCATGGAGGTGCATTCAACCTGGATGTGGTGCACCTAAGGATCCTTAAAATAAATACCAGGTAAAATCCCTTTTTCCCTTCTAACCATGTTTGATTCTTGATTTTAAGACCAGGAAAAGGCATCAGTGTGAATCACAGGAGGGTTTGGGTTGGAAAGATCCATAAAGATCACCCCCTTCCAACCCCAGCCGTGGGCAGGGAGGCCCCTCACCAGAGCAAGTTGTTCAGGGCCCCATCCAGCCTGGCCTCAGACACTTTTGGGGCTGGGGCATGCATAACCTGTCTGGGTAAGATGAAGATGAGATAATTCTGTGTTCCACAGTGTCCTCCAACCACAGGACACACCCTGCAGCATCAGGTGTCCCTCACGCTTTGGGGCCCTGAGACACGAGGACATCAGTGCTGTACATCCCCGTTTCGGAGATGAGGTTTTCTCTTAAAACTTGGTTATAATCCTCCAGCCTCGGGAGAGGATGCAGAGCCTATCCTGTGGATGTTTATGCTTGAACTCCTTGCTGATATCCTTTGGAGGCCCTGAACTCTCCCCTGCACCACGCTGGGAGGTGCCGAGAGCTCCCTGTCTGCAGCCGAGTGTCTGTGGTGCCACAGAGCCCAGCGCCAGTGCCGCAGTGGTGACACGAGGGATGCAATATCTGCGGGGCTCCCAGGCTCTGCCTCTGCTCAGCCCATCCATCACCACGGCCTCCCTCACGGGGCTCTCTCCCAACCCTCCGGGAGGAAATCCTCGGCAATCGAGAAAGCAAATACCAGCTTAGAGATGGAGGTGCTAATTGTGGCCCCATCAGCAGCCAGAAGAAACAATTCCTTCAGGATCACACCCATTAATCTCCCGTGGCTGCTGGTCAGAGGCAGAGGCATTCCCTCAGTGGTGCTGACAGCTGCTAATAAGACAGCAGAACACTCCAAGCCTGACCAGTAACGCTTCCAGCCGAGGAGCTGGGCATTCCCATCTCTGCCAGAGCTGCGTCTGCAACATTTGTTTGGTGGATAAGCAGGAGGGGAGACACTGGAGTGCCTTGCAGGCAGGAAAAGGGATAAATTGGCTTTCCGTGCGTTAATTGCTGGTGAGAGTGATGCCTTAGGTTTTAACTTTTATATTTTTCAAATCCTGCACTGCCTGATGTGTAACTCTGAAGTTTCTTGTAGCCTGTTAATTCTGCTCTCTCCTGCCAGGCAGACATAACAAAGCCTCTCCGGGCCTGCTCTCCAAGGACACCCAGACCGTCCTAGGCCCAAAAAATATAAACCAAAAGCCTTTGAGAGGGGGGCAAGCTGAGGGGAAATGACATCATTGAACTGAAGCTTTAATTGGAGAATTAACCCTGATGTGCAAATGAACCAAACCTATAAAAGTGTGAGGAACTCGTGGCCTGTCGTCCATCTCGGGGTCCATCTGGGCAGTGGCCTCTGGCTCCCCAGGGGTACCTTTGAAGGCCTTTCAAATAAATACTGACCTTTTTTGGGTGGCCTCTCAAGGCATCAAGAGGAAGGCTTGGAGGAAGGAGCACAGCTCTGAGTGGGTCACACCTTCTAGCCCAGAGCTACCTGGAGGTTTATGGGCAGTGCTGTTGAAGATCACAGATAAGGAACAGCCATCACCATTGTTATGATCAGGGTTGTTGGAGCAGGGATGCCCCTGTTGGGTACCTCAGTCCTGATACTCAGCTTTCAGGGAAAGAGCTCTGCCTCCTGGTGTTTGCACCCTGGCCTGGCCAGCTGCCACTGACCATCGCAGGAGTGGTGGCTGGAAAGGATTTGTGAAGGTTCCTAATCCAACCTCCCACTCAGCTGTTGGACTATTGCCAGAACTAGACCAGGGCAGCCAGGGCTGAGAGCCCTGGGGTCAGCCATGGCACAACCTCTGTGACCCGCTCAGTGCTGCAGCATCTTCTCAGTGAGGATTTTTCCCCCCATGCCCGACACAAACACCCCACACCACAGCTTACACACTCACACAGGAGTAACCAAAGAAAGCACGTTTGGTCCCCTGACTGTGCATATTTATTTGAACTTAAGACCTCAGGCCCAGTTCCCAGGTACTCCTCCCTGCACCTCTGGTGCTTCCCCACTCACAGCAGTCACAGCAAAAGAGAGGTAAATTGGGGACTTATGCAGACTCTGAAAAGCTTTAGCAGAGAAATTTTCCAGCTTTCTGCAGCATTCTGTGAGAGCTCTGTGTTTCTCACGGAACCTATGAAAAACACTGCTACGGGTTTTTGTAAACTAACTCTTTATCTTGCACCTGCTGTTGTTCGGCAGTGTTGTTATGGTACACTGAAGAAAATATTCTCAAATGAATGTTTTATAGCCTCCACCAATCATTCTAAGAGGGGGATGATCAATGACCAATGACCTTATGCCATGCAAGTGTGCTAGGGTATAAAAACGGGTCTGCAGAATAACAAAGGTCTCATGCCATTCTATTCTCTTCCTGGACTTGGACTTTCGTGTCGTAATTTCTCTCTGGCCGCGGAACAACAGTGACAGACTTAACCCTGCACAATGCCAGAAATGTGTGCCTTGTGGAACAGCCCTTTCCAATTCCACCCAAATGTCATGAACCTTTCTAGGGACAAATACCTCCCCTCCTCCACAGCCCCAGGCCTGGTATTGCTCCTCAAACTCCTGGCAATGTCTGGGGCTGTGTCAGTGCTTTTCCAAGCTCTACCAGCAAAACCGAAACCGTGGCTAATCTCTTCCTTTGAGAAACTTCCACTCGGGGATATTCTGTCGCAAGGAGCTGGTATAAAGTTAGGGAAAAGCCCAGACTGCAATGTCAGGTGCTGGGGCACATTATGGATGCAGCAGCAGTTCAGGCACAGAGTGCACAAACACAGCTCCACGTCTGGCTGGAAGCAGAACGCATTCCTGCCCTGAGCTGGCAGCTTCCCTCCGTCTCCTCCTGCAAGACCCTGACTGACCCCAACCCCATCCCATCTCCCTCCTTGGCTTCATCCAGCTATTATTTTGAAACACAAATAAGCTGTCTTGTGAGTTGGAAGTTCCAAAAAGAAGAGAGAAACTTGCTGCATCAGTCAAATTCCTGCACTCCTCTTTCTCTTAAGTCGTAGCTGGGCAAGCATCCACAGAGTCCAGGAGCGAGACAGCAAAAAGGAGCAGGGAAGGAAGGAAGGGGCCAGGGGAGGACACTTAAAGGTATAAACTAAAATTATGAAATGGAGAGGAAAGGGTACAGTTTGGGGAAGGAGGAAAGGGAATAGGAGAAAAGAGGGAAGACAAGGAGAAACTCTGAGAAAAGTGGCACACAGTGTCGGCCTGGAGAGTTAGCAGAGATTTAGATTTCACTGTTAGAGGAGGGAATCAATGGCTGGCCCCATGCCTCATGCTGGCAGCCGCTGCTGTTCTGATCTCAGGACCAGCATCTGTCAGCAATTTTCAAGAGGAACCATTAGAAATCACAATGTTTAACAGTTTGTCTTGGCCCCCTGGAATTCTACCACCCCCATCAGCTACCGAAAAAAAAATCAGGGGGTTGGAAGGAGGAGAGGGGAGGAGGGTGGAAGAGAAGGAGGAAGGGAAAACAAAATGGTACTTGTGAGATTTAATGTGGGCCTCCCCCTTTTTCCCCCTGCTTGTTTGCCACATCCGCAGAGGTGATCTATGGATGGTGGGGTTGGCCTCATTCCTGGCTGCTCCAACGGGTGCTGGATTCGAGGAGAGCTGGCTGGAAACCCCCTGTGAGTGGGATCCAGGCGTCTCTGCTGGGGAGCCTTCCCGGAAGCACAGCAGACCCTGAGATTTACAGCGCTCTGCAAAGCAAATTGCTCCTGACACCAGAGTGACTCGCGGGCATCTCACACACAAACCCGGCAGAAAGAGACGCGGCGTTTCCCAGAAGTGGCTCAGTCACTTGGCTACCAGCAGACGATTTATTCCATCTGTTCTTCCCTCCAGATCTCTAAACTGTCAGCCACAAAAGGCAGTGTGGGGAGTGAGGGAAGGGAAGAGCAGTTTCTCAGAGGGTTTTGGCAAGCCTGGCCCTGTGCGGTGCTGCGTGGGCAGCTCTGGAGGGGACACCCCACGCTCACAATCCAAAGGTTCTTAAAGGAAGTCTTCAAAGGGCTGGTCCTGCTTGGCACTGATAAAACTGGTGAAAACAAAACTGAATGAAGGAAAACAAATCACTGTGGTGAGGTTTGAATGCGTTTTCTGCGGTGCCAGGGGCGTGAATTGAAGGCACTGTGCCGCAGGAGAGGCTGACGTGGCAGCTGAAGGATGGGCTGTCCCAGCACTGAGGCACTCTGCACCCAGTGTCTTACAGGGACCAGAATCAGGCAACTGGGCCATTTTTCATCAAGTGCTGCCTAAATCCAGCCCCACAGCACCTGGTGCTGCAGGGATTTCAGAGTGCGGCCAAGGCTGAGTGGGATTTCAGGTCCAGGCCTGAACTTTGATGCTGCCTCAACCTCTACATGAGCTCAGGGTAAGTTGTATAATTCCAGGGAGGTGAGATCTGTTTGTGACCAGCTGGATTTGCAGTTTGAACCTCACATTTCAGTTCTTCCACAGTCATAACTACGGTCTGGTTATGACTATTGGTCTTTAAGTACATGATTTATATGGCTTTGGGAGATAATTTGTGGTTTATACAGACTCTCCAGTTTATACAGCCTCCATCAGGCCTTGCCAGCCCTGTGTCTTACCAGGAGAGAGTAGAGTAGGAGTTAGGATGAGTCTCACCAGCTGGACTTGTTGCTTTTAAAGGTCCTTTCCAGCCTAAACGATTCTGTGATACAACATCAGCTGTGAGCAGTGGAGGAGAATCTGGATTTTGACTCACCCTCCTCAGAGAAAAGGAAACTGTACCTTGAGTTCCACTCTACACCAAAATGCATTTCCTCACAGAACCACTGACTTTCCAGCGATAATTTGCTGGAAAAGAGCTTAGATTGAATACAGAGATTTGGGAAGTCACTCCTGGGCAGAAGGCCACATTAGCAGTGTAGTTTGGTTTACTCTTAGTGCACCGACCTGCTACAGAGCAACCCCAGGACCCCTGCCCAGCACCTCTCTCCACCTTCAGCAGCCAAGTGGGGAGGCTGAGCAAGGAGAGACAGAGAGAACCAGGGCAGAGCTGTCCCTCGGCCTCTTCTCAGTTCACAGTGACTTAAAACCCTTCCAAACACAAAAGCCAAAGGAGTTTTGAAACCTTCCAAGCAGAAAAGAGCAAAATGTGTTTTTCAGATCCCCTGGACACTCGAAGTGAGTGCAAGCACAATGTGACTTGCAGCATTTCAGAGCCTGAATTCCAGCATCACCACAACAAAGTGCAGGTTATGTAACGTCAACCACGCCAGGGATAGGCTGACAGACGAGTGACATGGGCAGAGAAGTTTAATCAGACTAATGCTAAGCAGTTGGCATGGTCTTGGCTGTCAGGTCTTGATTTGCCTGCACATGGCATTTGCAGTCTAGCCAGGTTTTAAAAAATACCTATAATGAGCTAAACCAAGCTTGGCTACCTTTGACATTGGGCTAGATTAACACAGAGAGAAGACTGGAAGCTGTGGGGTTTAGACTACTGAAAAGATAAGCCCCTATTTTATGCATTTGGTTCATATTTGAAAGATTGCACCAAGTTTTGTTACTCGGTTCTATCGCTATTTTCACAGTCAATCAGCTAAAAAGTTGTCTTTTTTTTTTCCTCCTTTTCTTTGGAAGAAAAAACGTTTCCTGGTTAAAATGACATGATTCAGGATTTTAGAAAGGAACAGAGGAATCTTAGCATCTGTTTTCACGTTGCCTTGACAGGGACGGGCCTCAATTACGGATCTCATTAAAAGTGTCTCCTCCTGCATTATATCAAATCCTGGGGCTTTTGCTGAAAGTTGAAAATGTGCACACATGGCAACCACAGATTCAGAGTCCAAAGGTGATGGAGCTGTCAGGAAAGTAAGGAATACATGCTGGATTAGCTGCAAAGGAGATGGATCATGGAAACTGAAAGAGACCGTGGCAGCTTGGCCAGTGCCTAGGAACACTTTGGGTCCAAGTCTATTGGAGTGTTTACTGGGGAAGTACAAAATAGCCTCCAAATCCCAACCAGCGACTTTTAAATTAATCTGTTGCTTTTTCCATGTTTAATTTGCCTTAACTGCCTTGCTCGATTGATCTTGGCTTTTTTAGTTTGCTTGTGGGTACCTCTGACATTCCAGGTGCTTCCCACTGCTGCAGTTAGAAGAGTTTAGGGTACCTTAGAGAATCAATCCGTTTATTTGGGCACATGGCAAATCCAAGAATTAAAAAAGTAAATAACAATGGGTAAAAAAAAAAATAAAATTTGGGTTTTCCAGCTTCGTTTTGTCACCTCAAAAAGGTTTGGAAACATTTGCAGAAGGTTTGGATGAACAGAGAGCTGGATTATCTATCCCAGATCCCTGTACCTGGTCTGTTCACCCCTTGCCCTTGGACCAGCCCCTTGAACCCTGAGCCACCAGGAAGGAATTCCAGCACAACAACCCTGCTTTACACCAGGAAAAACCTCAGCCCATCAGGTCCTTCCTGCACAAACTCCTTGTTTAATTCATTAATCCCCCATAAACACCCGCCCTCGGTGTCAGGGGTGTGCAGAGCCTGCAGTTCTCACCCTGCACAAGGCTCTGTGTCCCTGTGGAGCTGTAAATGTTTGATCCCTTCCAGCAGCTCATCCCTGGGCCCAGCTCAGAGGAGAACATTTCTGGATGATGCCGTCATCTTTCCTGAAGCAAAACAAGTTGTTCAGAGCAGTGGACAAATGGATTCTCTTTGGAAGTCTGATGTCAGCCCTGGTTTGGAGGCAGCAGTGCTCACCAGTGCGAGCCCAGGGATGAAGTGGCTGCATCCAGCATTCCCTGCTGGGAATAGCCAAGAGATTTCTTTGGGATTCCTTCAACTTCCCCTCCTCAGAACCACTTACTGAAAGTTTTGGTGTGAAGCAGGTCTTTCTCTGGGTCTTTGAGTTTGAGAGAGAGGCCTCAAAGAGCGGAGACAAACCTGCAGCAGGAGTCAGCAGATGGAAGATGTAATTTCCCAAAAGTACCAAGGCCCTGGGAGGAGTCCAGGAAAAGCAGGTGTATCTCATTTCAGGAGCATTCAAGTAAATAACAACGCCACTCTGGAACAAAACAGGGCTCCACAGAGCTGCAGCTGATGCCTGCAGAGTGTCAGGAGCTGATTTTTTTACCTTCCTGGATCACTAAGATTTATTTAACAGTAATCAAACATTTGTTTGAGCGTATGGGAATTAAGTTCCAGAACATCGCTGGAAATTGGGGATGCTGGTTAAGTTTTCTATCCCTTTTAAACTGTGAACTCCTGGCTGTGTAGGATAATTTGTTTGGTCATTGCTTCAATCTATGTGTACTGCTGAAGGTTTCAAGGAGCACATCCCACCTTCCACTGCAGGGATGAGTGAATTACAGTGGGAAAATCCTGTCCTTTCACATCTGGGGCTGAGGAGGATGAAAAGAGCAGCACAAAGACCAGCACCACGTGACCTCTAAGTACATTCCAGAATGATTTTTTGAATCAAACAAAATTTCAATCTTTTCAATATTTTGACAGTGTTTTCATCTGTACAGACACATCATTGTGTGGTTAATGTCAGTGAGCAGCACCAAGGTTAATTAAGCTTTGGTAAAGAGTCACCCTGACCAGCAGCTTGTGCGTTCCCATGGGTGCGTTCCTGGGATAGCTGGAGGCATTTCCCAGAGCCCTGCACGCCACAGCCAGCGGGGGCTGCCATGTAGATACAACCAAATGCCACAGTGAGCCTCAAAATCTCTCCAAGCCCCAGCCAATCACTGCACTGCATCCAGGATTAGAGTAGGAAAAAAAATCCTTCACCAAAAGGAGTGTCCAGCTCTGGAAGAGGCTGCCCAGGGAAGTGCTTGAGTCACCATCCCTGGAGGTGCTTAAAAGCCGTGGAGATATTGCTCCTGGGGACACGGATTAGTGGTGGACTTGGCAGTGCTGGGGGAACGGTTGGATTTGATGCTCTCGAAGGTCTTTTCCAACCTAAACAATTCTATGGCTCTACGACATTTGAAAAATATGTCTTTGAGATCACAAGGCTTTGCCGGGCCCTCCTCTCGCTTCTCTTTTATGGATTCAACTGCAAGTGTGTTGAATCACCAAGTGACATCCTAAAACAACTTTATAAAATGCCCAGAACACTTAGTGAAAGGAAAAAAAGCATCACGGCAGTGTGAACCACAGTTTAAGTTATTCCTTTTCCCTGGAAATTACGGGTCAGATTCTGTCTCCCAGACAGGAATTGTGCCGTTGCTGTCCTGCTCTTCCCAAAACCACAGCGTGGTCCCCTCTCAGAGGAGATTTGGATGGGTATGAAAGCAGGAGGCAGAAAGAGACTGAAAAAAAACAACATTGGTTTTGAGGGTAAACTGCACAGATTACTGACTCCCAAACCATGATCAAAAATGGACAAATCTCTCCTTTTATTGGGAGAATAACCAAAAAATGGCTGGACAGGATGTGCTTAAACTCCTCTCTGGTTGTGACTTTCCTGCCCTCCATTTCTCCACAATCCTTCCCTGCCCACCACCCACACAAACATTTGCTGCATTGTGGTGTCTAAAAAATACAGAGATGAATTGTCAGATTCTTATTACTTAAGTGGAGATCACGATTTCCTTGTTGTGGCCACAGGTATAAGCATCTCTAAGGAAACATTTAAAGCTCTGGCTGAGGTTTGGGTCTGAAATGAAGGAACTGGAAGTGCAGAGAGGTCCTGGCCAAAGTCAACCAAAACCAGAGGGAGTGAAGGAATGTAAAAGAGTCTGGAAAAGTTGAGTTGCATGGAGCTTAGAGTCCAGAAAGTGCTGGGGATGCAGACTGGGATCCTTTATACATCAGAGAGTTGAGTGAAAGCTTCAGTTCTATCCTTTAAACCCTTTTTGCCCATTTCATGACGAACATCAGCACTAAAGAAGTCTCAATGAAAGCTTTTGGAGCTGCCCTAAGGAGTGCAACCCCCACCAGTGCCCAGACTTGGAGTAGTTTGATTTCTGAGAACTGCCCACCATAATTTGGGCCACAGTGGCTCAGAGGAAGGAGAGACACTGCCTTGTCAGCTCTGGGACACCGCCAGCACTTGCACACAGCATTTCTTGGAAAGGGCAAACACCGCAGCACAACTGCATGTACCCAAAATTGTCATTAAAGAAACCCATCCTGCTGGCAGCCAAGAACACCAACCCAAAATCACAGGCTTGACTTGGAGTCAGGGTGTTTTGATAAAACCAACTGATTTCTGCACAAGGCGGGAAGCTAAAGATAGACCTGACCAAATTGACAGCATCAGCAGCACTTAGGGTTGGACAGCCTGGCTGGAAACCTCCTTCCAGGCAGGGGAGTGGCTGTGTGGGAGCTCAGTTCCTTCAGATCTACCTCTCCCACAGGCCCCGCATTCCAAAAACCTCTAAGAAAAGCTGACTGTGAAACGCTTTGCACGCTGGTGCTGAAGGATCTCCCAGTAGCACCGCTCCCAGACAGACTGGCTTCAGAGAGTCCTTCTGAGGGGCAGTTCCAGCAGCAGCTCCTTCCCAGGGAAGACGTGGAAGAGGGCAGTGGAAAAAGTTGCCTATAGAAGGACCAAAACTGGACTGACATAGCAACAGCCTTACTGTAAAAGAGAACGGAAAGGAAAATCTGCAAGTCAATGAGAGAATTCACAGGCATAAACAGAAAAAGGCGGATGTCAATGAGTCACTGCCCAGAGAAATCAGCCTTTTGCCTTTTCTTTGAGTCACTGGCACATCCTGCAGCAGCAGCAGCAGCAGCAGCGACCTCTTGACATGAGCCATTTTTAACAGTTCATTACTCATGTGGTCCTCCAGCCCTTTAAAAGCTCCATGAAGGATTGAGACACATGACATCACCCCTTATCCACACTATTCCCTACCTGGAATGCTGGCTGGAGGTCAGCCCTTGGGTGTGAGGGAGCCTGTCAGAGGGCAGGTTTGGGGCTCACAAGGAGTCCCATACCTGCAGTCCTTCGTGGGTGCTGTGGGACTGACCCTGCAGCACTCAGGAGTCACCAGCAAAAAAAATTGCCTGGGCTAAAAACACCTCCAAAAAAGTGTGAAGTTCTTGTCAGCTCCACCCTAAAATACCAACTCCTCAGTTTCAGTCCACTGCAGGAGTTCTTAATAAAGCTGTGAAAAATGTGTTTCTCAGTGGGACACAAAGAGGCATCCAGAGGTGCTCTGGGGTCCAGATGTGAAGGTATAGGGATGACAAAAAGGGGAGAGAAAGGCACACTACATGAAACATCACAAAATGCTTCCCAGCTTCCAGGCAAGGTGGTCTGGCCTCACAGCTTGGTGCTAAGCCCTTAATCTACAGACTGCAGTTTTACATCTGTAAGTGGTTTTGGGGGGCTCATTTTTCCTTGCAGGATTGTTTCAGGCTGCAGGAGAAGTTATGTAGAGCACGTGGAGCTGTGTATGCAGCGCTGAATCAGGAGGCATGTAAAGAATGCAGCCAGGAGAAAGAACTTATTGGAATCACATGGGATTTTTAGATTGCATGTTTCCAGGCCAGCTTCCATCAGCTCCACTCCCTCATTTTTTGGTCTGGTTATCACAAACCATCTCAAGGTTCCTCTGCCTGCCAGATTTGTGCGTGACTGTTCCCCTCCACATCTTGCTACAAGGGACAGTCAGTCCCAGGGCATCTTTGGACTACAAATGGATTTAACCTCAAACCAATGTAACTTTTGTTTCAGGGTTTTTTTCCTACCCTGCAATCATGCTTAGCTTCTTTCCCAGGACCATGACACGAGGATGTCAGAGAAAGGAGCAATTTCTGATTCAGCAGGGCAGGCAGTGGTACCCACCAGCTCTCACACTGCCACCATTCCAGACTTCAGGAAAGAGGCACTAAAAATGAAGTCAGGATGAAATCCTGAATACAGATCCTCAATTTAGAACTCTTTCCATTCCAGAAGTCACTCCAAAGCTTGTGAGAAATGAGCAGGGGGTGTCATAGGGAATTAGGATAGGAGAGAGAATTGTTCTGTTATTGATTTCAAGAATGAAGAGCCATAAGAGAGAAACAAAAGATGTTTTGCTGCTCATATGTGAGCTGGACCTGTGCTTTCCAAAGGAGAGGGCTTCAGTCTCAGGACTTGCTGAAATGAGGCATTTCTGGCATGAGTTTATCAATGTTGCTTTGCTCAGAGAAGCAGTAGCAGCTCCTTCATGTTACTGAGCAAGCTCTGCTCATGGAGAAGAAATGTCAACATGGAGAAAAGGTGATTTTAAAACCTGACATGGGAAGGTGAATAGAGTCAAAGTTGTTTCTTACACACTTTCAGCCTGTCTAACCACCCAAACCCAGCCACGGCTGTCAAACACATCACCCAAATGGCTTCTACAATGAAGGGGTGATAACAAAGTCCTTTGAAAGCCAGTTCTAAATCCAGGAATGCTGCTGTGTGCCTGGTGAGGGGGTCATTTGGGAGACATCCTGGGCAAAGACGTTATTTGGACACTTCTCACAGAATGCAGGGTTACGGTTGCTATTTCAGAAAAGGGCGTCTCCAAGGTTCGGTGAAAATTTACAGGGAAGAGCTGGATCCTCTCTGAAAGACTCTGAGAGAAGAAAAGATGAGGCAGAAGTTGGGCAAAACAGCTTCTTTCCATCTCAGAACTGCACCCAAACTCCTTCCGGCGCTCGCACTGGGTGAGCGATTTAACCCAGAGAAAAGGGTCTGCTCCCAGCTGAGCCTTCCAGGCCGAGCAAGGGAAT
The DNA here is from genome assembly GCA_014706295.1 of Lycocorax pyrrhopterus obiensis. Classification (NCBI taxonomy): domain Eukaryota; kingdom Metazoa; phylum Chordata; class Aves; order Passeriformes; family Paradisaeidae; genus Lycocorax; species Lycocorax pyrrhopterus. The sequence continues at coordinate 2,741,898 of JACSVZ010000019.1, read as the reverse complement.
TGTTTTTGGGGTTAGCACTTAGTTACTCCCTCCTACAAACTGACAAACATCAGCCCAGACTTGTAATTGCTTTCAAACTTCAGCCGGCTGCCATGGGGAAGAGGTTGGAAGACCATAAATATTGGCTGACAAAACCCTGGAACCGATCCAAGCTCCTACGCAAAGGAACATGTTGGGTAAGAGCTCCCTGTGACTTGGTTCTGACTAGAAATTAATTTTATTCTGGTTTTTCAAGCTCTTCGCCTCCTTGGGTACTGGAGAAAATAGAATAGGTTGGAAATCTTGCAAATAGTCAAACGTGTCCCAAGGTTCCTGGGGAATCAGCCACATTTGCCCACTCAGGTTGCTCAGGATTTATGGACTCAGCCTTTGCACTCTGCAGCTGAGTGGGCAGGAGCTTTAGTCAGGCCTTCACACTATGTCTCCATTATCAAGCAGGACAATTTTGCACGGAAAGATGGAAATGAAACTAAAACAAAGCTTTATCTAAGTCACGGGTGTTATCAGCCTCACTAAGACAAAACCAGAAATCACTCTACCAGACCACACCATTGTCTACTCTGACTCAGCACCCAGAAGTTCCACCACAGGTCGAACCACTTGTGAAGTCGGATATTTTGAAGACCAAAATACAAATATAAGCGAACTAGGAAGGTTTTGCTTTTAAATAGGGTTGAATACCTGGTTAGAAAAGCAGCTGTGCAAACATCATGGCTGTGATTCGGAAATCGGCCGGTGCTCGTTAAAGCACTCTCTGGAGGCAAGGATCTCCATGGCAGGGTTATCCCCAACAAATCCATGCTGTTTGTGGAAGGAGTGGATTGCAGGAGAGACAGGTAGTAGGACACAACTTTCACCTCTAAGTACCTGCACAGAGTGTGCATTAGAAAACAATTGATTTGCTCAACAGGAACGAGCCAGAGGTCTTCTCGTGCTGTTTGGGGGAAAATGCTCACATCAGCTCAAACGCCTCAGTAACAGTCTCAGAATATTTTTTGGGAATCAGTGAAGAGGTTACCTCTAGGCCAGCATGGAATGAGCCTCTTGGGGTGAGCAGTATTTTATTAATACCCAGTGATTTACCCCTCCTGCAAACAGGCAGAGCTTTGGGTCTCCAGGACTAGCCCAACACCTTTGATCTTACCTGAGTGCAAAGCCAACAAAAACCCTTCCTGGATTTGGAGTTGCTGCCTTTGAACAAGGGAGTGGCTGAGGCTGATGATACTGAACCACAGCTGAAAGCACTCATTGTCATCCCTCCTCTGCCCACAATTTAATTGCTATTTGACTTAAAGCAGATTAGTAGCAAACTTGAGTTCGATTTAAGGTTTTCAGTGAAAAAATCAACCGCAGTCAGTGGTAGTTTATGAAACAGATTAATTGCTTCATTGCTAGGACACTGCACAACATATTCAATCCAGTCTTGCCTAATTGTGGCTCCTATTGACTGGTAGTTTTAAACCAAAGCAAACACAGGTTCTCTGAAGAGCTCTTCAGGCTCTGCACTCCCACCTTTCCAGTGTTTTCATTTCACTCTGTTTCCATGGCCACCGCTATCTCTTAAAATCGTTTTGACTCATCAGTGCTTTCCCAGACAGGAGTCAAGACTCCAGGAGACAAACACTAAAGAGGTGGGTTAGTCATGGGTTTAAAGGCTTAGGAATAAAAAAACCCAAAGAGCAGACAGCAAAGTTATCACAGAGGTGAGCAGGGACTGGCATTGGAGATACGGAACCAGACATTCCAAGGCACAGAACCACAGGCAGGATTTTCACCTTTCTGCCCTATTAGATTTGTTTTGATGTCCAGACTGAACACTGGGGTGACTCACGGTGCCCCTTGCTGGTTAAAAAAAAGAACAGAAAATTCAAAGCAGCTCATTCATGCGCCACTTGAAAGCAGACACTTTAACGAGTATTCATTCAAATTTCTGAGAGTATTCCTGAAGTGAGTGACCAACACAACCCCCTCTGTACCTCCTGTCCTTCCTCAGACTCACTTTGTGCTGCTGACATCTTTGCAGAAAGGAATATTTGGGATACTTTAGTAATACCTGAAGAAAACCTGCAGAGCTGATTTCTTACAACAGCTCTAGCTGAGCCTGGTGATTAGGAGGAGTCTTTTTAAAGCCATCTTAAACAAAAAGGAGCCTTCTCAGCTCATCTCCGTATCATTGTCACGTGCTGCACTTAGTTCAAAAGATTAAACCGTGAGAAAATAGACAACAGGACAAGGCAGTGAGGAGAAATTTTATAGGGACCTTTCTCATCCACAGTCCTTTTCATAGAAAGGAATTTGCCTCCCCTCAGTTCCACACCTTCTGCCTGGCTGCCCATGGATCTCTCCATCCTTTCTAGAGCAAAATCAATTTAAAACTCGTACAGATGGAATGAGCAAAATAGCCCTTCTGAGAAAGTTTCTGGACTTGAACAATTGGGTGCCATTGTGAATTTTCTCAGTGTCACTGAAAGTCCTCAGTGAAACATTTCCATGTCTTTCACATCAGCATTTGGTGGTGGGAACCACACAGCCAGGAAAACAGGGAATTGCAAGAGCTGGTGTGTGCTGGCCTTGGCTTTTCTGTGTCTGGGAAGATGATTATGGTTCTAGTGAGTGTTCCAGAGCCTCCAACTCTGAGCGTTGGTGAACCTTTCCCAAAAAAAAGGCCCTCAGGAAGCAAACAGATCAGGAAGAAGGAATATATTTCTAACAAAGATATGCTAGAGGAAACCCAACATTAACGAGGCAGAGATCACAGAATATCCTGAGTTGGAAGGGACCCACAAGGGATGAGTTAAAGACATTTTTGCTTCCTTCCTCTTGGCAAATTCTACAAAAAAATGCATCGATCCAGTTCCTGTCCCTAACCAGGTTCTCTTCTTGAAAGCTGCTGAGTTCCATCTCACTCTGCCATGACCACACCCCATCCCTCCCTACTCCAAAATATTTCATTTGGCTTAAAAAAAACCCCAAATGTATCCTGCACTGAATTAGTGCTGCATGACAATAGAAACTTTTAGGCTCCTACTTCATTTCTAGGAAGACCCACATGCTACATGAGGAAGGATTTCCTGGAAAAGAAGAGATGATCTCATAGCTCTGGGAATTGGATGCAGACTCAGGCTGGAATCAGCTTCTGTCACCACCAAGCTGAGCTTAGTTATTTCAGCCAGGTGGCCACTTTGTGTGTGCTCCTGGTGTGACCTGGCCCCCAGGAGCCTGATGTGCCCCAGCTGAACGCAGTGGGAGCTGGGAATTAATAAATGCCCCAGATTGCTGGGTAAAAAAAACCAGCCTTTGGGGATCTCTCAAAAAGCAGCCAAAAATTAGAGGTTTTTACTTCCTGTGTCCCTGTTTCCCCATCAGTCCCATTGTACCCAACAATAAGGGAAAGGAATATAGGAGGGGTTTGTATTTGCTAAAATGTTGTGAAACAGTAGGGAAATAACAAACAGAAAAACTCAGAATGGATTGAATATTATCAATAAAGCACTTGACTTATCTAAGGTATAAGTAAGGTAAGATCTAAGAAAGATAAAAAGACCAAATTCAGGTTACTTAGGAACTAATTCCCACTTCTGCCAACTTCTGAAAGTTTGGCCTTGCAACTTTTAATGCACTTACATAAAAATAGCTCAAAAAATACATGTGCTGGCAGAGTACTTTGATGGTACTAGCTGTGGTGTAGCTGAATTTCTTAGAGAAATCCTAAAGCTCCAGGCTTTAACACTTTAGGAAAACAAGGAAAGGCTTCTCAACTGTCTTTTGTAGATTTTACAATAAAGATTTGCTTAAAAAAAATATTTCCTCAGGCACAGTGGGCAGAAGAGGAAGATGCTGACCGGGGAGGGGGCGCAGCTAAGAGCATTTTAAGCCAGGAGGGTGGTTTGATTCATCACAGGTTTCACATGTGGCCTTCTGAAAGCCAGAATATCTAAGGCAAAAAAGGGATTCAAATGACAGAGTTCAAGGCCAGCCAGGCTCTGCAGCAGAGCTCTGTAGCCCCAGAACCCTCCTCCTCAGGATCAGTGTTGTCACCAGTTCCCCTCCTGAGGCTTCAGGCTGGTAACTGCCTTTGGAAATCCATCCACATCCAGGACAACCCAAGGCAGGGAACCCTGTGCTGGATGTTTTTGAAGCACAGAATGTGGGGCAGTTCCTGGTCGATGGTCAGAGGACTCCAGGCTGTCCCAGAGCTCAGTGCTGTGCCTGGAGAGTGTCGAGCCCCCCTTTCCCATCGCTCTGCACAGCCTCAGGGCACACAGGAGCTCAATAAACAGTCCCATTTGAAAAGGTTTTCTTTCTCTCCTCCCTCTCTGGAAGCAAGGCTGACACTTTGCCACACAGTCTATGAAGACCTGATTCAAATTTGAGGAGCTCTAAAGCTTTTCAGTGTCCAAAATATGAATCTGTAGCAAAACTGAGAACCAATCCAATCCCCACACCCACACAGTGCTTGTGCTCCTGGCCTGCCTTCACAACGCATTTATAAACCATTTTCTGTTTAGTAAACTCTGCTTGACAAATCACTTGACTTCAATTCCAGCATCTGAAATAACCATCAGGAAGAGATAAGGCAATGGCCTGAAGACAAGGATATTAATTGTAATTATTTCTGATAACACCCTCATTTGAAATAGATGTTAATACTTAGCCAGCTGTCATTAGTTTCCCAAAAGCAGAATTTCAAAACACTTCCTTACCCAAGTCAGCCCCTCTGGCCTCAGATCTCTGCATCCCCAGACAAATTCCAGGATGTCAGTCCAAGCAAATCTTCCCAAGTGCACCTCAGGGAGCGATTCCTGGATTGGTACTTTCCATTGGAAGCACTCTGGGTTCTCTCTAAGGGTCTTGGGGAAACACGTCTGTGCTTTCCCTCTCTCAGGGTTAAGAAAGCTCACTGAAATATTCAACGAAACCCAAGAAGCCTGTTGTTCACATTGCTTGCCAGTTTGTTAGGGGGGTTGTTTTTTTTTCTTTTAATTATTTTTAATTTGCTGCTTTGTGTGCAGCAATCTAACAAAGTCTAAAACCCCAACTGCAAACATTTTCTATGCTGGCAGAGCTGGTTTCTCATGCTCGTGACAGCTGAGTGACCTACTTCTGTTTGCTGGTGTGGCAGCCTCTGTGGTAGGAGGCCCAGCTGGGATGTCAGCAGGGTTTAGAGGGGTTTGGCTGAGTGACTCAACCTGGGTCACCTGGGACCAGCTGGGATTTAGAAGCCAACAGGCCAAGATAAGCCACAGGTGACAGAGCAGAGCCTGGGCTCTGAGAGTGGATCTGGGAAGGCATCGATGCCACTTGGACCAGATGTGGATCATCCTCCTTCATTATCTGTGATGGTTAATTTAAAAAACTCCTCTTAAAGAAGAGCTGCAGCTCCACCACAGCAGGAATCAGCTCTTCACAGGCTGCCAGTGCAGTGTTTTACTCACTGCTTCCAGAGGCTGCCCCCTTTTAGCTTGAGAGAGGGAAGAATAAAGCTTCCAGCCACAGCTAACACTGCTTTGGAAGCACCTTAAGCCCAGCTTAACCTCCACATTTCTGCCCTCCCACACCTTTGCAGAATCCCTGCAGGCCTCGTGCATGCCTTAAATTACCCCAGATCCTGAACTTTGAATAGAACACTTTGAAGAATTGCCACAACCATGAAAAAACCATCTTCCCACCCTTCAGAGAAATACACTGCACAATATAAATATTAACTGGGAAGGAGCCAATGAAGATACAGAAAGACAACAGGATTAATAATATGGTAGAATGTACTAACAAAGAAACAGAGTAAAAAATTGGGCAAATCTGCCCAGTGAACTCTCTCCATAGTGATCCCATCCCGATCTCCCTCACACTCCTACTTGCAGGCAATTTTCTCTCAGTGATCACCAAAGGGACAATTTTCTTTGTTGACATCACAGTTTCACTGACTTCCATGGATTTATGAAGGCATGGCTTGGGATCGCTCTGTGCAAAACACACTGCTTCCTCTGGGTAAATGTTATTAGAATGGTTGGGAGGAAGGAATGCCCCCTGAAAGGGAACGTGGCCCATCCAGGAAGAGGATTTTAAACTTGGCAAACTAACCTACAGGAAGCTCCTACTTGTGCCAGACTTTATGCTATTGATTCAGTTACTCAAACAAATGTTAGCTGCGTTTGTTTTCCTCACATCTTTAATTTCAGCTCAGGAAGAGCAGTATGTCCAACAAGAAAGTGAAACAAGTTATGTCCTACTTGCCTTGTTCCAGGAAAAATTCCAGGGCTAGGAAATGTTCAGAGGCCACAGCTGAAGGTTCCTCTACAAAGGAGATTGTCTCCATCCCCATTCGAATAGAACACTTTGAAGAATTGCCGCATCTCTGAAAAAACCATCTTCCCACCCTTCAGAGAAATACACTGCACAATATAAATATTAACTGAGAAGGAGCCAATGAAGATAAAGAAAGACACCAGGATTAATAATATGGTAATTAATAATTGTCTCCATCCCCATTAATGTCACTGGGAATGCTGCTGCCAACAGCGATCAGTATTTGGCTCTTGGTAATAATTACCAATCCCTCAGCCTTTGCTGCAGGCTGGGATATTCCTGGTTTATGCCAATTATCCAGACCAGAAAACATCGTCCTTACAAGGGTGGAATCAAGGGGTGCACTGGTCAGGACTCACAACACAATGAAGCATTCCCAAATGAGTCCTTCATAATCCTATTTTCTGCTGTCCTTCAAAGCCACCTTCCACATGTCTGCCTCTCCTCTGGTGTGGGTGAGTTTGTAAGGAATCTTCCTGCATCCCAGCTTTGGGAACGAACACACAGCTCAGCTTCAGCTGTGCCCTAAGCAGTTGGCTTTGGATGAAATCAAAACCCTTCTGCAGTAATCACGCAAGGGCATGGACTTCACACACAAGATGGAAAGTGCGAAGCGTTTATTGCACAGTGAATATTCCCTAAATACCAGCACCCAACAGGATATCACATCATAGAAACAGGAAAGATGTTCACCTCAGGGTCCCCCAATCACCTGGGGTAGTGCACAGATATTGCCTATTATGGTAACAGGTAAACAATGCCCTATAAGGTCACAAACTACAATTATCACATCTCATAGGCCCAACACTGTCCACAAACCCACAATCCTCTCTCAGCCCATCCCCGGTGACCTGGATGCACTCCCAGGGTCACTTCTGGGTCCAAGAAAGAGGCTCTCTCTCCGGCCCTCAGGGCCTATCTCTCTCCCAGCACATAGTGCACCCCAACACCCTTCCTCATATCAATTATTATTGGTAAATAATCTGCGAAATGCCAAAGATCTGAGGTTCTCTTAGTCCTCCTGAAATAAATCACCAAACCACTACACTTTGGCAGTAGTTCTTCACTGCCTGTCGAGTTTGGGTTCACAGCTTTGTGATATCACAGCTTTTCCAAGGTATTAAATAGAACAAAGAACCTTAAAGCCTCCATGGCACAGCCTGTGGGAGCTAAACCCCCCAGAGGGGAACCCCGGGATGTGTAGATGCTGAAAGGCTTTGGCAGAGAGATTTTCCAGCTTTCTGCAGCGTTTTGTGAGAGCTGTTTCTCACAGAACCTATGAAAAACACTGCTATGGGTTTTTGTAAACTATTCTTTATCTTGCACCTGCTGTTGTTCAGCAGGGTTGTTATGGTACACTGAAGAAAGTATTTTCAAATGAATGTTTTGTAGCCTCCACCAATCATCCTAGGTGGTGGATGATCAGTGACCAATGACCTTATGCCATGCTGGCGACCCAAGTTATATAAACCGATTTATAATTAATTAAATAAGCCATTATTGCTCCTGAACTTGGTTGTGTTGTTTCTTGCCGTTCGTGGTGCAACAGCGACAGGGATGCAGCACAGCACAGAGTGGTCTGTGATTTGATTTCATCCTCAAATCCCTTCGGTCCCGCTGCATCTGCAATGCCCAGGGAATACTGTGGGAGAGGGAACGGACATTTGTGTCGCTGTTGTACCGAGAATGGCGAGAAACGACACGATCCAAGTTCAGGAAAAAAGCAGCATCTTTAATTATAAATAGGTTTATATAACTTGGTCCGCAAGAGTAGCATGGTACTGTTGGTCCCTTGATCAACCACCTCCTAGGATGATCGGTGGAGGCTATACAACACCCGTTTGAAAGTATTTTCTTCAGTGTACCATAACAACACTGCACAACAAACTCCAGGTGCAAAGATAAAGAATTGTTTTACAAAACTGTAGCACTGTTTTTCATAGCTTCTGTGAGAAAAGCAGAGCTCTCACAGAATGCTGCAGAAAGCTGGAAAATTTTTCTGCTTAAAGCTTTTCTGCATCCACACACTTGATTTGCTCAGTTACTGCGATTGCTACGAGCACCTGGGAAACGTGACAGGCTCAGATTTCCAGACCACTACAAAATTGCACCGATATCATTTCAGTGACCTTCAGCACCCCCAAAGGCAGAAAGACAGAAGCTTTTTCAGTAGTTTAGCCTATGATAAAGGAAAAAAGAGCAGGTACGGCTCAGATAGAAGTACTGAAGTTCTGAAATCCTTTTACACATATTTTGGGATAAGAGGTGAAAGCTGCAGCCATTCAGGTGAAGAATGAATAGGCTGCCAAAATTTATCTTGTAACATAATCCACTACTGAACAAAGAGGAGATGTTTTTCTTCATATCTGTACATCCTTTCCCCATTTGTCTTGAGAGCAGGGAATTCTGCAGGAGCAAGACTTTAAAAAGAGACTTTAATCTCCTTCAGAAAGTTTCAACTGTCATTTTTTAATATATGACTGAAAAGCCTTTATATTAAGTTTTTATAATTTGTCCTGGCTATTCCTGTGATGAAGGATTTTAAGATTCTTTCCACTTCACCCTTGAAGCAATCAGCACAGCATCAGAGAGCTCCTTAGGGATTTAGATAGGGCCACACATCTGCACTGGGGAGCCAACAGTTAATTTGGGTATTTCTCTGCTTCTGTTGATCACTCACTAAGTTTTACCTTCTGCTTGATGAGTTTCAGTTCCTGGTGCAGGGAGAAAATTCTATTTCACTGTGCAGGGTGGCTTACAATTGTTCAGTAGAGAAATAAGATCATTTTAAAAAGAATTTCATCTGCTTTCATCTTGAGGACTATTCATTTAAAAATGAGAGCTCGTAAGAATTTCTGGCTAAATATATGAATATTTTGACAGGCTGCAGCTGAAAAAAACCCTCTTTAGATCACAGAATCATGGAATGGTTTGGGTTGGAAGAGACCTTAAAGACCATCAAGTTCCAAGCCCCTGCCATGGGCAGGGACACCTCCCACTATCTCAGGCTGCTCCAAGCCCCATCCAGCCTGGCCTTGGACACTGCCAGGGATCCAGGGGCAGCCACAGCTGCTCTGGGCACCGTGTCAGGGCCTCCCCACCCTCCCAGGGAAGGATTCCTTCCCAATATCCCATCTAACCCTGCCCTCTGTCAGCTTAAAGCCATTGCCTCTTGTCCTGCCACTCCAGGCTCTTGTAAATTGTCTCTCTCCATCTTTCTTTAGGATCCCTCAGTTACTGGAAGGCCACGATTAAGTCACCCCAAAGCTTCTCCTCTCCAGGCTGAACAATCCCAGCTCTCCCAGCCTTTCCTCCCAGCAGAGCTGCTCCATCCCTCTGATTCCCCTGGTGCCTCCTCTGGGCTCTCTCCAGCAGGTGGATATTTCCATCCCTTGCTGATGTGTCTTCCTCAGAGGAAAACGTTTCCTCTGGAACAGTCAGTTTTACCTGAAAATCCATCCCCTTTCCTGCTCACTGATTGGGCCTCATCCCTGGTTATAAAGGAAGATTTGGTGAAACAACGGCTTTGTTACGTTGCTTAACACCTCTGGATTCACGTCCTCTCCCATGGAAGGCTCTTTCCCAGCTGGCTCTTGGCAGGCAAGGAATGTCCCTCAACTGTCACACACATCATCCTAGACCTCATCAGCACTGAAATTTTCAGTTGTGTGTTATTCCTCCCACACATCTTTCCCCCTTTCCCATTTCTTTTTCCATTCTGTAACCTGGCTCTGACAAGGACACCCTTGTTTGAGGAAAACCCCCGGCCGCTGAACCGCCTTCAGGCAAAGGAATCCCTCGCCCTATAAACTCGTTTCCTCGTGCTTTATTAATTTTTCCAAACCATGATAATGATTTGCTGACCTGAGGGACAAAGGGGCCTCTCTTGTGCACAAACAGACACTCCCAGGCTCCTCCAGCACAGAATTCCCAGTGGAAGAGCCGTGTTTACCCACACGGGCTCGGCTTCCGGAGGAACGCGCTGACTTTATTTCTCTTCTGTCTGGAGTCAAGCGAGGCACGTTCCAGTTGAAGTCTAAATAATCCCAAGAAAATCCCTGAAACTTCAGACTTTCTGGAAGAGTTTTGGAACACCCCCAAAGGCAAACGGAGGGATTTTATGAAGCATTCCGATACTCATATGAAAATGATTGTGGGGAAATACACACAAAGCAGATCGCTCCGGGGATTAGGAGTCTTCCAGCAAAGAATTCCTTCAGCTTTGCCTTTCTTGGATAAAAGTATTTAAAAAACCAGCAGAGCATTATAATCTCATTTTCGGGTGATTTGTTCTGAGTGGTGGGAGGTTTGATCAGTGGCAGGTGAGGTGACTGCGCTGTGGTCTGATCACGAGTATTTAAGGGACTATCGGCTCTCTAAGCCTATTTTCCTGTGTTTTTCTCCCCCTCCACATGTCTCTGCTTAACCAAACATCACCCATCTTGATTCTCCCATCAGAAAGAGCGGGATAAGTCAGGAATAATCCTGGTGAAATGACTAACTTAAAGTCAGCCTAAGTAGAGAATCAGGTCTCGAAACCCAGCAGTGAGTTGTGAAGCTGCCTTTTCTGTCACAAAGTACAAAGGGCAAGTGAGACACTCGTGGATCAGAGGGAAAGTCTCTTTTCATTGTAAGTGATTAACAAGCAGAAAAAACAGACCCTGACTTTTTCACTGGGAAAAAAAAAAGAGAGAAATATCTCAATTTGGCCTTTTATGAATCTTTTTGTCTAACTACAGAGCTCTGTAAACACATTAAAGGAGAAGCATTAACAGAATAAGGCACGTTCTCAGTGAATTTATTACAGGCAAACAACACATGAACATCAAAATGAGCCAACAATGCTTTGGTGGCCTGTTTGAACTGCTGGTTTCACTCTGTTTTCTCAGCAGATAAAATGTGCACATTAATTATGTGCAAAATACTCACACAGAAATGGGTGTAGGCCCGTAATTCCAGGATTTTTCTTTTTATTTTGATTATGATTCTGAAGCCCGGTCCTGTTTGGCAAAAACAATCCATTCTGTGTAAAAATCTGCTTAGCAGGAGTGGATTTCTTGCACAGAGAATCCTGTGACTCTGCCACAGGCCAGCAGCCTGTCACAAAGTGACCTTCAGCACTGGTCTTTAGTCCTGATTTACCAGGAGGTTCATATTTTAAAATAGTATTTGGGAGATAACTGTGGCTAAATAATGACATATTTCCTGGATTAGCTCATGCATGGCCTTTCTGCCAACACCTTATCTAAAATAATTATTCTTTTTCGGGGGAAGACACCACCATGTTTTTTCATTTCTAATCTGTTGTTTGTCTCCTTCCTTCCTGCACACTAAACAATGAAGACTTCAGGCATTCTGTAGTGAAAGGAGAGCACTTAGTGACTTGAATCTCACTTTTATTCCCGAATTTCATTTATCTTTATTTTTCATCTCACTTTAGCAGTCTGAACACCAGAGCTCTCCCTCCTTGGGGCACTGCCTGAAACACGAGGCTGCTCCACAGTGGAGAGGCAAGGAATTTTCACTTTCCTTCTGCTGGAAGGTGTTTCCACTTTGCAGATGACATTTCCAGTGCTTTGATTACACAAATGAGGGGGTGAGGCTGAGCTGTTGCCTTGTGGCTGGAGAAGGAAATCAGGTTTCTATTGCAATGTCTAATCTGAGGACACTTTAAGAAGAGAATAGTAATTAAAAAATTTTTTTGAAAAAAGAGAAACAGCTCATTTTCTCTGGAAAAGACCTTCTTTCAAGATATTGAAGGGAATGAGATGTGAGGCACAGCCTGTCCCCAGTGTTCCCTGGCTTGTTGGAGGGGATAACTCCCTGCTCAGAGCTTTTCTTCCCCCTCTCTCAGTTGTGAAGCATCAAAGCCTTTCCATGCAGTGAACATCCAGAACAGCAGCCCTTAATTCTGCATTCCCAGTCCCCGCTGGAACTTGGAGCACAGGACCTATGGACAGAAATGACTTTGGAGGACAGAGCTGGCAGGAGCAACGAGCAGGAGGCAGAGGTGAGCTGCTTGCAAGTGAAATTTGAGTTGTTATGATGTCACTGAAAGTCTGCTCTGGCTCCCGAAAGTCGTGAAACACTTCATCCCCCGGTGCTGAGACGTGACACACGTTATCCAAAGCCTCATTTAATCAGCTTAGCAACCTGAATGAGCCTAACAGCAAAACCAGCTCCTGCCAATCCCCTCTCCCGAGCTTTTGCTTTCTAAGCAAGCCAGAGGAGTTATTCCCAAAAACCCCATAATCTCACCAGGAAGAATTTGTCGAGCGCACACTTTTAAAGGAGTAATTCTGAATAGAGTCAGTGCCCTCCTTTCACTGGGCATTTCTTTTGAATACTCCGGGTAATTCAGAATCTGCCTTCAGTACCACTGCACTCTCTGCATGTGCACTTAAGCAGCATCCAGCTGGGAAGGATCACCTGGGATATCCAGGCTGGTTCCCTGCTGCTGCAAGCAAACCTTTCCATGTGTCCACAAGGTCATGGACATGCTGGCACAGGCATCCAGTGTTTTGTAGCCCTCTCCGAGGTGTCAGCTGCTCCCAAAGGGATGAGGAGCAGGAGCAATCCCGAGGCTGGGAGAGCAGGAACCTTCCCATCCCTGAGCAAGGGGAGCAGGACAGGCCGGGGGTGGTGGCCAGGTTCTACCAGGAGTCCCCATCACCAGAAATCCATGGTGAGGGATCAGGTTTGAGGCCCAGGCAGGAGCAGGTCCAAGCCAGAAGGGCAGCATTTGAGTGATAAAATATTGGAATGGTCTACCCAGGGAGGTGGTGGAATCACCATCCCTGGACGTGTTTAAAAAGAGATTGGATGTGGCACTCGGTGCCATGGTTTAGTTTAGTTGAGGTGTTGGGGCATGGGCTGGACTCGATGATCTTGAAGGTCTCTTCCAACCTGGTGATTCTGTGATTCTGTGTGTGATTCTGTGATTCTGTGATTCTGTGATAAGGGTCAGTGGTGGGGAACAGGGTCACCTGCAGTAATCACACAGGGGCACGACTCCGCACCCAAGATGGAGAAGTGCAAAGTGTTTATTGCGCAGTGAATATTCCCTAAATACCAGCACCCAACAGGATATCCCATCATATAAACAGGAAAGATGTTCACCTCAGGGTCCCCCAATCACCTGGGGTAGTGCACAGACATTGCCTATTATGGTAACAGGTAAACAATGCCCTATAAGGTCACAAACTACAATTATCACATCTCACAGGCCCAACACTGTCCACAAACCCACAATCCTCTCTCAGCCCATCCCCGGTGACCTGGATGACTCCCAGGGTCACCTCTGGGTCCAAGAAAGAGGCTCTCTCTCCGGCCCTCAGGGCCTGTCTCTCTTCCAGCACACAGTGCACCCCAACAGTCACCCCCAGCCCAGGAAGCACAGACAGGGCCACGGTGACAATGCAGACTCGATGCACCCCTAAAGGTGGCTTTAATGACATCCTAGGAGAAGGAAAATGAAGATATCACCATTACAATCGCTGTGTTGTGACAAGCTTCTGAGAAACCACTAGCTCAGAGTTGCGTAAGAATGAGCAGTTTCCAGTGTTGCCAGACACTGTGGGTTTTTCTGGACAGTTTAGGAAGGTCTTGTGTTCCCCCAGCCTGCTCCCTGCTGCTGCCCCCATCCCATTCCCGTTCCCTGTGTGGCTGTGCAACGCCTTCTGAAACCACGCTGACCTGGCTGAAAGCTGAAACTTATTTTTAGGCAAGATCACTTCAGCATTCTCCTTCAGAACCATGTGCACACTTTTCTCAGCATTGCTAACAGCAGGCAAACTGCAGCATGAATTTGAATTCTCCTCAATAAGCTTTGCTGCCGGAGAAGACCTGCCTGATTGTTTCTCCCTTTCCAGAAATAAATGAGAAATTTGGTCTTTCTGCCCTGATCTCTCCTTGCTGCTCGTTCAAAACATTAAACGAATTTCACGCTCTTCCTGTTGAAAATTAGAAAGAAAAGTACAAATCCTAATTAATTTTTGGAACCTGTAGTCTGAAAAGCCCCACTGTGTTAGGTCAGTCAGTTTTTTGTTAAGATGTCAGGCTCTGTGCTGGATTCATTTAATGTGTTTCAAAACCAAGAAAAGAGGATTATAAAACCTACAGGGAAGTACTGTACTTCAACTTTAAAAATTTTGGGGGGTGGGGTGGTTTTCTGCCTTTTCAAAGCTGATTTTTGCTGTCCACAAACTCCACCCCAATTTATTCTGCAGTACCTGATAACACACAATAGTTTATAAGCAGTTCTACCACAGGCCAGTTGTGTTGTTATGACTCAAGTCCCAGCCAGACTTCAAGTGCCTTCAAAAGAAAATTCAATTAACCCAGTTAACCCATTTTTGGGGGACATGAAGGCACATTCAGCACTTTTCAACGTTTGGCTCTGTGTTAATTTGACCTTTTTTGACACAAAGACTCCGCATCAGATGACGGATGATCCACAGGCCTGCTCAAACCTTCTGCATCACTCACAGCCCATTATTTCTGAAGTGCTGTTAGCAAGGAAACTCAAACAATCCTTTCCCCAGGCTGTCCTTTCACCCATGGCCTTGGCAAGCTCTGAGTGCAGAGCGATCCCAAAGCCTCTCCAGCTAAAGTGACACGTTCCAAATGGAGATCCAATTGTTTATGGCAGGGTGATGATTCCCTTCTCTTGGATCTTATTTGGATCTTCTGGTACAATTTGTGGTGCCCAGCTGGTTTCTAAATTGAAAAGGGCTCTCTCCTGCTCTGTCTGCCTTTATTTCTCCCCTCCCTTTGAACTCCGTGAGGGACTGAGACAGCGCAAGTGACAGCAAAGAGGAGCCGGCATCTCCTGGATGGAAGGAGCCGGAGCCAAGGCACCCAGTTTGCTCCTCCTGGGAGACTGCTCTGTGCAGCCAGACACCACGAGGGTGCCAAAGGATGAAGTCAGCAGCTGTACAGATGCCTTGGCTTTGGGGCCATGCTCAGCATATCAACTCAAACACGAGGTTTTTGGAAGGTTCCTCGGAAGCGGGGCCGGACAGCTCTTGCTGTGCTGAGTACAGGCAAACCCTGCTCTGTCTCTTTGGCCAAACGGGCACAGTGCCAGTCACTTAGGGGACTGCTGCCACTGCTACAGCACAATTATTCCTTTCCACAATGAACTTCACTGTTTCTTGTGGTTATCTTCAATAAATAACAGTTATTTTACCCCAAAACTACAGGAGCAAAAGATGGTCCATCTAGCCCTAAACTACCACATTTCTCTTCCCAAAGAACGTTTGTCAGGGAGAAACTTGAATGGTGAAGAGAATTACAGAGTCACAGAATATCCTGAGCAGGAAGGGACCCACCAGGATCATCCAGTCCTGGCCCTGCCCAGACACCCCAACAACCCCACCCTGGGCATCCCTGGCAGCGCTGTCCAAACGCTCCTGGAGCTCTGGCAGCCTCGGGGCCGTGCCCATTCCCTGGGGAGCCTGGGCAGTGCCCAGCACCCTCTGGGGGAAGAACCTTTCCCTGCTCTCCAGCCTGAGCCTGCCCTGGCCCAGCTCCAGCCGTTCCCTGGCTGCTGTCCCTGTCCCAGGAGCAGAGATCGGAGCTGCCCCTCGGGAGGAGCTGCAGCCCCCGAGGAGCTCTGACCTCAGTCTCTTCTCCAGCCTGAACAAATCAAGTGACCTCAATGATATAATAATAATAATAATAATAATAATAATAGTCACAAAGGCTATTCTTGTTGAGAAGCTGCTCAGCCAGGGTTGCACAAGAAGTCACTGTCTGCACCATGAATCCTAAGTGGCAGTGCAGCTCCCATCCACTTCAGCTGTCCTTTGTTCTGATGACATGGACTATTTTCCACTCATTTCTAAGAAGTTCAGTCTCAGGGATTAAAAGAAATGGAGTTTGACCTTTTCATTATCCCCGTTAAGGCAGCCTGACTGACCACTGGAACTTCTGAGAGCTGTGCTGGCAAAGTTGCCTCTTCTAATGATGTGAAGCAAACCTGTCAGAAGGATGAGGCCTCCTTAGCTGCACAGGATCAAGGGATATTTTTAAAGGCAGGACTATTTGCAGCTCCACCCTGAGGATAAACAATCAGAAGCAGACCCCTTGCAGCTTGGATTTAGAGCATCAAGTCAAGCAGGAAGAAATCTGCCTCCTCCAGCTTTTTTCTGAAGGGTTAAATTTGATTGAGAGTCATGGGAACCACTCTTTCACAAGCTGGATTTTAAAGGAAACTTTGATACTTACAGATCAGAGTTCCAGTTCAGTTCAGTTCCCATTACATCAGTAGATCTCCACTTTATTACCATGTAAGAAAGACTCTCTTCCCAAACACTTATTTGGCACTTCACTGTCAGAAACAGCCACTGCTTTTTTACAGAGCTGCTCCTTTCCCTACTGCTGATACAAACTAAAATGTGAGAAGAAATTCACACGATTTTGCTAAATGAAGGCCTGGTTCTCTTTCATGATTTTCACTGAGACAGGGAATTACATCTTAATCTTTCAAGCTGCTGCTGCTTCCCTGTAGGAGCCTGGGAGGGAGCGTGACCTGTGCGTGCTCCTGGCATCTCACACAGCTTTGGTGTCCCTTTGTCTGCTAAAAACCAGGGATGCTCCATTTCTGGCTGTTTCCATCTGCTCAGAGTAGAGCCGTTGTCAAGTTTAGTACCACGTCTTTCTACTTGTTCTAACGTATCGGCTGTAGTCTCAATCCCATGGCCAGGATTGTCAGGTTTAGGACTGGAACACGATTTTCTGTGAAGGTACCAACCTGGAATGTCCTATTAGAGGATAATAAACCACTGAAAACATTCTTCCATTTCTCTGGCCAATTCAACTTGAATCATTAAATGTTATTGGCAAACACAAAGAGACAGTCAAGGTAAATAACAGAGTTTATACTTGGCTTAATTAACTGCCTGAAGTACCACCCATGAAGCAGATAAATCAGACTGCTCCTCCGAGCCCTCACTCAAACGAGGTTAAAGGAATTATTTCACCATGACCATAATCTAATATGTGACCAGATGTACAGATGCTGCATTCAAGAGAGCAGAAACAAAATGACTGCACTGCTGTGGGGAGGCTGACTGGATAAACGCCAGCATGTTCACTGCCCTGAAAATAGAAGACAAGAAAACACACATATCAAGTTAAACTAAAGATTTATGTGTCCCAAAGGCAGGTACGGGGAGAATGAACCCCTGGAAGGCACAGAAAATGAATACATTGCCTGTAAGAGAAGTGTTTATTTCTCCTTCTAGTAGGAGGCTATTTCCTAACAGAGAACATGAGGATTTGATACTCCTCACAGCATTTTGAGAGGATCACTGGTGCTCCCCGGGGGCCTGTCTGTCTGCAAGGAAGCTGCTCAGTGAGGGCAGCAGGTACTCCCAAAGGCAGCTTCATTTGTCAGTGGGTGGGCTGGGAGCAGAGATCAGGGCTGGTAAACCTGAGAGAAAATGGTGCCTGGAAGCATGTGCTGGGAAGCAGAACAGTCCAGGGAAAAATATGGCTAGAGAGAGATGGGAATAAGGTGACTCAGTAGAGAGAGGTCGTGGCAAAGCACACAAGAGAAGTTTTCAGAAACTACAGAAGAGAGAAAGAATTTAGCAGAGCCCTGACCAGCAAGTGTTGTTTTACTGTACAATAGAGTGCATCTTTCCCAAGGAAAACACTCTGGCTGGCTTGCACAGCTGGGTCAGTCAGCCCTGGGGAAGGGAAGGGAAGTGGGGTGATGGATTAGCTTGGCAACCTCCTCCTGAGCTCAGGGTAAGGTCTCTGCAGTGCCACTGCCCTGTGCCATCAGCCAGGGTCTGTCTTTAGCTCACAAACCTGATGTGCACCCCAAAGCACAACATAACTCCAGCCTCAGGAAATGCCCCTCTACAACCACAGAAACATCAAGGTTGGAAAAGATCTCCAAGATCATCAAGTCCAACCTGGAGCCAAAACCCAGGAGCTTGCACCCATACGGGCTGTACCCTGAACTTACAGTCTGGTAGCACAGCAAGGTTTTCAGGCCCTCAAATCCATTGGACAGGATTCTGTCCTGGTGTCCAGCGCCTCTGTCACAATCCCGTGGTCCTGCCTAGACCAGCTTGTTCTGACAGTGTTCTAATTATAAAAGAAAATAGAGCCTCAGGCAATTTTCAGCTGTGGCTGTGTGAGTTTAAAGAGAGCAGGGTCATGGACTATTCTCACCCCATCCCTAATTTATTCCTCCATTTAAACAACTGCTCAGAAGGAAAACCCTGCCCACCAGCAAGTTCCTTGCCTGGAATGGTTTTGCAAGGAATGGTTTCTGTACCTCTGTTTCACATCAGCCTGGAATCCAACCTTGTATTTCCACTGAGGGCTGTGTTCATGCCTAAAGCTGCACTCAGGATATCCACCAGCCTATAGCTGTCAGCAGAGCTCTTAACAGTGACATGCGACAGCCCTGAGTAGGGACATCCCAGACTCACATGATGGCCTGAAATCCCATTAGGAGCAGCTCCATGTGCTGACATAACCACAGGGAAAGCTGTGTCCTTTACACGTGTAAGAGATCCCAGAAAGCAGCAAGGATGTGGGATGAAAGGAGGAGAGGGGAATAAAAGAGCTCTTTGAATAGACAAGAAGCTGCTATTTATAGTAGAATGAGTTCACAGGAAAGGATACTTATGATATCAGAAACCACCAGGACATCTGCTGATTTTAATAGCAAAGAAGATCTTCCCGAGGGGACATCTGAGTGTGCTTCAAGGACTCCCAGGCCAGCGTGAGCCAGAAAGGCAGGCGGCAGCAGGATCCCGTTCCTCCCCCACGGATTGCCTGCAGACAGTGAATCAGATCCTGCAGGATCCCCCCTCAGCAGTCCACAGATGTCATCCACACTCCAGCCCCACAGGTGGGAAACCCTCAGGGTCTCCCCAGACCGGGAATGTCTGGGCTGTGACCCAGACAGGGAGCCAGGCACATGAATTAACACCAGAGTGATTGTTGGGGTTTTTTAATGAGGACAAAAGGATGATAACTGTGGATTATTCTGCTGCAGGCTGGCCTGTGGGGGTGAATTGTTACTGGTGCCCACACAGATCCATGCTGGAGGGTAGCCTGGAGTACTGAGGGACATTTAGGGTGACCAGAGGAGTTCTGGCAGGGTGTAAAGTCCCATATGACACCAACATCCACATTTACCCAGCAAAAGTCAAAACCAAGATAGCTTATTCCTTTACCAAAACAATCCATGGACTTTGGGAGAGCAACTTCTTATTTCCAGGATGGCAGAAACACATCCCAGCAGTGCAAAGAGGTAATCCCACTCACCTCCCAAAAAAAAATCCCAGTGGGACATGTTTTACTTTAAACTGGGATACTTAAGGCAGAATTGAAAGAACTCTGCACAGGGCTGAGAGTGCTCAGTGTGTTTCTCTCTCATGAAAGATGCAGTAACATATTTGTTTGCTGAAATAAGCTGGGAGATCAAACCCCCCAGTGAATCCTCAGATCTATGATGGATGAGCTGCCAGGACAGCGCTGAACTCTCTGATACCGAAAGGCTCACAAGCAGCACATCATTAAAATTCAGAGGAAGCAGTTGTGGAGCGTATCAATCCATGGAATAACAACATCCTGAGAAAGAGCTGCTTGTAGTTTTAGAATTGGGAATTACCTGGAATAAAGGTATGTGTTCCAAAAAGCAGTCAGACGTGGGATTGTGCCACAGCATTCTTTTGAAGCCTCATCAATGTGTTGATGTTTTCATTGTCCTCGTTTCCATTGACTAAAAATGTCAAGTGCTTTATGAAGGCTAAAAAGCCTCGAGTTGCAAGGCCAAAAGTCATGGTAACTGGAATGAAGGCTTGGGAATGAAGGCTGCTTTGAACTTACTGGGAAAAGAGTCAAAAGAGGAAAATAGTCCATAAAGCGTTGGATAAGAAATGGCATGAGAAGGAGGCAGCTGAGAGGGGAAAAAACCTGTAAGGAAGTATCTCACATCAACTGTATAGAGGGCTTTAACCAGCAGAGATGTGATTTGGGTGCTCTCAAGCCTAAACGAGACCAGCTCCTCCAACCTGAGGGAGCTCCTGACATCCCTGTGTTCAAAACATTAAAATGAGGTGAAAATACTTGAAATACTTGCTCCACCCATGTCAGTAGAATATTTAACATTGCCTTTTCCTTGGAAATTCACTTGCAAATTAAATGGATTTGCAATCACCAACAGAAAGGGAAAACTGGCAGCAGAATGAATGATCTGAGCGATACAAATCATCCACTTCCTTCCCAGCTCTGACAGATGAGTGTATTCCCTTGGAGAGGATGTGTCAGAGCAGAGGTAAATTAATGAGGACAAGACTTTAGTCATTGTTTAGGAAGTTAACAAATCCTTTGGGACTCGAAGATGTTGCCACCTAGAGCACAATGAGCACCATCTTCAGAGGTTCTACAAGGTGCCGCTCTGAAGAGCAGCACAGGTTATCCCAGAGGGTGTGTCTGCACAGTGTGAAAAGAGCTCAAACTCTAAATAAAACCCACAGTGAAAGAGATTTCAGTTCTGAAAATACACCTGGGGTTCCAGGCAGGATGTTGTGGCTGTTGCTGTTACAGCTTCTTAGAATCACAGCACTGTTTGGGTTGGAAAAGACCTTAAAGATCATCCAGTGCCACCCCCTGCCATGGGCAGGGACACCTCCCACTGTCCCAGGCTGCTCCAAACCCTGTCCAGCCTGGCCTTGGACACTGCCAGGGATCCAGGGGCAGCCACAGCTTCTCTGGGCACCCTGTGCCAGGGCCTCCCCACCCTCCCAGGGAATAATTCCTTCCCGATATCCCATCTAAACCTCCTGTCAGTTTGAAGCCATTCCCCCTTGTCCTGTCACTCCACCCCTTGTAAATTGTCTCTCTCCATGTTTCCTGTTGGCCCCTTCAGGCCCTGCAAGGCCACAGTGAGGTCACCCCAAAGCTTCTCCTCTCCAGGCTGAACAATCCCAGCTCTCCCAGCCTTTCCTCCCAGCAGAGCTGCTCCATCCCTCTGATCCCCCTGGTGCCTCCTCTGGGCTCTCTCCAGCAGCTCCAGCTCCTTCCTGTGCTGGGCCCAGGGCTGGGGCAGCTCTGCAGGTGGGGTCTCACCTGAGCACAGGGGCAGAGGGGCAGAACCCCCCCCTTTGCTGCTTTGGATGCAGATTTCCCTTTCCATTGAAAACGGGCTCGTTACAACAGGAACTGAAAGAGGAAAAGAGCTGAACGAGAGCAGAGGAAACGAGCAGGAGCACACCGAGGGTTTGCCACAGCAACCTGAACAACCCAGAGCAGGCCCTGAGCTGGGATCACCCCCAGGGTCTGGAACACAAAGCTGCAGGAGCACAAAGAGCAGAAAATCAGGGTGATTTCCTACAGACACGTGAGGAAACACTGCCTTTCATGTGGCTGCCAGCTTGAGTAACTTCCCGAAGGCTCCTCTTTGCTAGCCTGGCTTGATCAAACGTTTCCCAGCATAAACCAGTGCCTCTCTAGACAGATGGATCATCCAAGACCTCATGCACAAAATGAGGATAATACCTCCCAGAACTACCACAAGACTAAAAGCATTAATGATTGTTTGTAATACCGCAGTGAAAGGGAATGCAAAGGAAAAGATCCGTGGGCAGCTCTCCCAATTTCCAGTCCTGGTGAGTTTGCTGACACGCACCCTGTGTCTCAGTCACCTCAGAGTGCTTTGCTGTGCAGGTTCTTATCAAAAACATCTCTGCAGAGGCTGTTCAGGACGCTGCCCTGGAAAGCAGAGCAACTGCCTCTGGATGTGGGATCCTGCCTGGCTCAGCAGGGCTGCTGCAGTGGCCACTAGATCAGATTTAATTAAAAACTCCAGGCCAGCAGACAAAGCAGTGGTGTGGAGAGCTCCCAACTGCACACGCCAAGCTCAGCACGTCGAGCTTTGTTACCAAACATTTTCATCTTTTCGGGCTGGTAAACAGCTTCATTTCCAACCTGTTTCAGGAATCACTGCAAAGAATTCAAAGGAGGGAACAGGGAGATGGGGTAAGAAAAGAGGGTGACAAGGAGCTTTCTGTTAAATAAGAGTGTGTTTTGAACTGGTATCTGGAGTGCAAAAACAAATGGCCTTCAGATGTGGCTTTACAAATTACAATATCAGTAGGAAAAAAAGTCTCTTAAATGTTAAGTTTTCCCTCAAGATCCAAGTGAGTATTCATGCTGGCTGCTTCACTTCATTCCTTCCCCTACTTCCAAGCTGAAATGTCAGCTCAAGCTCTATTTACAGCCCCTACTTTAGACTTTCCTATGGCACTGTCAAAGTAACATTTGAATTTCCATTTCATCAGCTGAAAGAAAAACAACCCCAAACTTCGGATGGAGTGGAGTGGATGCAGGGATTAGAGCTGTGTACTGCTTACATGTCTCCTGTTGTTTTGTCTAAACCGAGGGGTTTGTGCAGGGTTCTGGCGTGTGTGCAATATCTGAGCTATAAACTAATGCTAATGGGACTAGGGCACGCTGAGAAAGTTAATTAAGGGTGTTTTTCTGTAGGATATTTAGCTGCAATCGTGGCCTTACATGCTCTACTCCCTTCTGATTATGGTGTAAATCATATTAAGGCTAAAGCACCAAAAGAAACATTCTGTACCTTCTTTGCGGACGCGTTCAAGGTCGTGTGTTCTCTAAAGCAAATTAATGAAATTATCTGGGTTTAAGAGCATTTTAGTAGCTTCTATTTAAAGTCTCATCACTTCTCTGATCCACTCCAGAGAGCTTCTCCCACATCTGAGAGGTGGCAAGCTTCGAACTCCAGAGTTTGTGTTGATCCACCCCTGGGTGTCTGAGGAAGTTATAAAAACAAGCGCAGAGGGTCCTGAGGAACTCTGTTTTCTTCAGAGAGCAAATTGCGACAAATAAATCCCAAATCACTCCTGGGATGCCTCTGTTTGGATGCAGGGCAGTCCAGCTCTATTCCAGGGGCTGAGTTTATCCTGCTGGATAGGAAGGACAGGTGCCCAGTATCAGATTTGCTCCCTGGTTTGTGCCCACTCTGTCGACAGCCAGGCCTCTGTAGGGCAGGCTTATCTCAGAGCTTGAAGTGCTCCACAAGAGATCCCAAAGGAGACTTAGTGAGGAGTCCTTGCTTGCTTGGCCTCCTCCTTTCCTGGACCTCCTTTAATTGAGCTGCAGGTTTGTACCAACAGAGTGTTCCGTGCACTGAGACCTTTTCAGATCTGTTCCTGAGGGGCCAGCAGCAGCTTTGCTTGCAGAATGGCCCTGCTGGAAGGTTTTACTGGGATTGGTTTGACTGGGATCACGTCAAATCACATCTCTAGCACCAACCCTCTTAGCCTTAGCCTTGTTACTGCCGAGCCTAAAACCTGTTCTCTGCAAGTATTACAGAATGGGGAAAATTCAAGTATTACTTCCAAAATCATCTGGATTTAAAGTCTTTTTTCCTATTTTCTTTCTCTGCTGAGTTCAGTCTCCTTTTTGCAGCATTTGCTTCCCTCATAGCCTGAACGATCAGATATCAAACCTGGATCCTTGCAGCTGGTTTTTCCTGTATTTCACTGTCATTTTGTGTCAAGTGGAAGCAGACAGAGAAGGGAAATAAGGGACACTAGAAGGATGATTCCCTTACATCACTTGCATTGTCTCTGCTAGCACACGGCTAAATTCCCCCCAGGCAAGAGTTAGGGACCCTCGGGGGATGTGTGAGGAGCTCTGCAGAGCTGGGAAGGAGGTGCCATCACAACCAAACTGTGTCACAGCAAGGAAAACCTTTAGCAGAGAAAGCTGCCAGGGTTGTACCTGGCCTGTCGCTGGGCCTGGCGGAGTTTCCTCTGCCCTGTCAGGATGCAGAACTCCAGACCCTGTGGAAGTCAGGACAAACCCCTCAGTGCTATTTCGGGTCAGCTCAAACAGGCATCAAAGAGGAGCTCCTCGTTGCAGACACACAGGACTGGTGCTTGACCAAAAATAAAAAGATGTTTTTTCCCACCCCCTGCTGTTTCCTTTCTCTGCCTTTACATCTGTGGCCTTATCTGGAACGTGCACTTGCACCATGCTGTGATAAAAGGTTCATAAAAGCAGAAGCTGGCAAACCCACCTCGCTGGCAGCCTCCACCAGTGAGTCACTCCTGCTATAGGAGCCATTTCCTTTAAAGTGGAAAAAAAGGGAATATAACACAGAAATAAGGAACCAGTCAGTGAATTTTCCATAAATAATGTTTCCTCCTCGTGTTCTTTCACCAATTGACTTCATTTTTGCTCTCTCCCTTTGCTGCCCCAGTTCCCAGCTCCTGGTTCTGGTAATTTGTCAATGAACTGCAAAAGGAGCAGAGTGATTCATACCAAACCCAGACAACCAGCAGCCTATGGGGAACCTTCCCCCACTCCAGAGGGGAAGATTTGATTCCCTGGCTTTGAAAAACTCGGCTCAATTAGAAGGGAAAAGGGGAAAAAAGCTGTTCCAAACATGATGTCACTGTTTCCATTGCTTCATGAGGAAAGCATGTCCCCTTCTTATTTTAAAGATGACATATTGCTGCTTATTTTCCTGTCAGTTCTCTGTGTGTGAGGAAGGGGGAGGCAGAAGGAATAAGGATTTTTCTGGCTTCTTTTACCTAACTCTGAAATTATCAAGAGCCTGCATCAGCTAAGAAGTGGGAAGCAGCTGAAATCTATCTGGGGAGAACAGAGCAGCCAAGGGAGCTCCACGATGGAAAGCTCCCTGCACTGAGGAAATCCTGAGGTGGTTGAACCCCGCAGTTCTCCCTTCAAAATGCCCAAAGTGTGACAAGAAATGGGGCTGTGTTCAGAGGTCAGTCAAGGCTCAGATGAAAATTACACCGGTGTGGAATAACCATCAGTACAGACAACGCCACATTAAAATCATGGCTCTTTTCCATGCCCCTAAGCCCGGTAAAAATTGCTGTCAAGGGCGTGCTTAGGGTGCAGGTGATAAACCTGATAAAGTCTGAACACCCTGTTTGGTATAATTCAAGGTGCAATAATAAATAGAGCTCTCCCATGTTTGCTCCTCAGTACAGGTGTGTGATATAATGGAATGTTTGCCACAAATCTGTCCATGAAGGTGCACGACAATGCTGTCAGACACCAACATTTGTAGAGCACGGTGCTGATAAATAACCCAGCCCCAGGTACTCCAAACCACTGCAGCATCTTCAGTCCCCCCTGGCTGGTAACACTATGGGGGACTCCAGAAGCCAAGGCTGACGGAAAAGAGGATCCAACAGGTCCACAAGCATTCAAAAAAACCAAATTTTTGCCTTCTCTTGAGTGTGAGGTTGTGGATTATTTGCACTTTTACTCCCAGGGCCATCACTCTGTCTGTCAAGAGCAATTGGTTGGACAAATCTGAAATGTTTTGAGTTCCAGCTCTATAATTGACCAAATCACAGAATCACAGAATGGTTGGGGTTGGAAGGGACTTAAGATCATCCCATTCCACCCCTGCCATGGGCAGGGACACCTTCCACTACCCCAATGTGTCCAACCTGGACTTGGACACTTCCAGGGATCCAGAGGCAGACACAGCTTCTCTGGGACACAAATACCCCTCCCTGTCACCAGTGCCTTCAGCCACACACTGCCCTTCCCACCCTGGCTCTCATCCTGTGCCTTCAGAGCATCTGGCTGTGTCCAAGGGGAAGCAGATCCGTGGATAATCCCCTCTGTGGTGCTTCAAACCAAGTGCAAAAGTGCCAATACTCAGCAGTTACACGGTGCCCAGGCAGAGGCAGAAGTGCCTGCAGGCAGCATCACCTTTGTCAACATTTTCCTTCCCTTTTTCTCCAAAAACAGTGTAATCCTGAAATTCCTGTCCCCACCTCATCCCCCTCATCATCCAGAGTTCAGCAAGAAATGTGGTTTTGTTTATAGATGTAAGGAATTAAATCCATGTCTCGGCTTGACCCTGTCTGCCCCGTTCCATTAAACACCATTCCTCAGACTTCAGAGAAAAAGAGCGAGAGGATAAAGCCTCTCTCCCCAGCACATACACCAAAAGGCAATTAGTGTTTGGAGTTTTTGCACTCATAGATTGCTCTTCTCGTGTTGATAGTGACTCTGCTTCTTTCCACATAAACACTGCTTAATAATCCTCTGGGGTTTTTTTCCAAATGGTTTTTGAAATCAGAGGTGCTGCCCTTCTTCCCAGGGCAGGTGCTGGGCTGTCATGCCCTCTTCAAGGAGTGACTGCAACATATGATTTTCACTTTATTATACTGCATGTGATGAGGTCATGGAAGGCTGTCAGAGAATCACAGAATCACAGAATCACAGAGTCACAGGTTGGAAGAGACCTTCAAGATCATCGAGTCCAACCCACGCCCCAACACCTCAACTAAACTAAACCATGGCACTGAGCCACATCCAATCTCTTTTTAAACACGTCAATGGATGGTGATTCCACCACCTCCCCGGGTAGACCATTCCAGTATTTTATCACTCTTTCTGTAAAAAACTTCTTCCTAATATCCAACCTATATTTTCCTTGGTGCAGCTCCAGACTGTGTCCTCTCATTCTGTCAGTTGTCGCCTGGAGAAAGAGACCAACCCCCACCTGACTACAACCACCTTTCAGGGAGTTCTAGAGAATGAGACTCGTGTCCTTGCAATGGAATCCTGCCCCCACAGCCGTCCCCACGGACACTGCTGTGGGAAAACACTTGAGAAGAGGGGGGAAATGCCTTTCCCACCAGCAGCTGGATTCAGACACTACCTGTGGCTCAATCCACAGCTGATTCAGCTTTCTCCTGTGGTTACAGTGAGGTAACCCTGGCTAAGATAGTGCACAGGGGACATTCAGGCATTTGCTCAGAAAATTTAATCAGCCACAATACAGCCCATTGTTCTCTGCTTGCTTTATGTTCAGGGAAATCCAAACCAGCTTACAGCAGAGGTTAAAGAATAGAGATTTTGCTCATTCCCACAGCCATCACCATCACCCAACAGAATGAAACAGCCACGTGGAGAATGGCACAGGAACTCGGGAAAAAGATTGCAGTTTTAGTCTTGTAGTGAAGGGAAGGATGAGTTTGTGCAAGGTGGCACTTCCACCCTGCTGAGATGTCACAGCCTCTCCAGGATAACCCAGTCTCTAGAAACAGAGCCAAGCTCAGCAATTTCCAGCTCTTCAAATGGGGAACCACATCTTCCAGGAGACAAAGCCTGTGCTGGCAAATCACCTCTACTCTCATTTCTATCAGCAGACATCCCAGGGAAACCCCTGCAGTGCCCCAGTCAGGCTAGGACAGTTTTCCATATGTATTTATCTCTCCTCGTGCAGTTCTGAAGAGAAAACCAATCTGAAATACGTTCTAGCAGAGATCAGCCAAAAAGGGCACTGAAGCACAAGACTGAGCTGAAAAACCCCAGTGGATTTTCTGGCATTCGAGCTGGGGTGTAGGCAAGGGAGCACTCAGGCCATGGGGAATGCAGTGGGAGAACTGAAAAAAGAGGATGATGAAGAAGCAATAAAGAAAGAAGAGGATCTTAGAGCCAAGAGAAAAAGAAAAACAAGGCACAGGGTAGATAATGGGAATAGTTATGAATTCCAAACACTGAAACCCCTCATGCTTTCCCTGTTCCAACAAGTGAGGCAGAAATCATGTATTTCATTAACCTTTTTGTGTTTGCTGCCACTCTCAATTTGTCTCTCAAACAATGGTTTTTACTACAGCTACAAAGAGTCATCAGATGGAACATTACAGGAAATAAACCATTTCTTATCCAGGACAAATTAGATGTTCTTCTCCTGTTCTTTTCTTTCCAGGAGCTGCAGTTTGAAAGAACAGCTTGTAGGAACTAGCATGGCACAGAACATGGGCATTAAATGCTGCAGGGTCTGAATGCTTAACCATGCACTCACTTAAAACCCTTTGATGCTGGCGTGGGAGTTGTTGAATTCCCAATTCCTCAGGAACATCATTCAGATTTGTTTTCTCCAGGAAATCCATTTTCTGCCATGCACATACTTGTGTTTGCTTGCGAACGCTGCCTCTGCTCATCCATCCTCTTCCCGTCCTCTGAGCTGCATCCACGTTGTCCTGAGAGCTCTCCAAGTCCCTGGCGCTCATTAGGAGCTGGGCTCTGCAAACTGATCTGTGGGAAGCTGTGCATGCACGAGGGCAAGCAGCTCCCTAGGAAAACTCCTGCTGAACCATTCACGCCAGAGCAGGCCCTGCAGAAGTGAGGCATTATCCAGATAACTCGTCCTGGCAGCTCTTTCCCTGTCCTGGAGAGCCATGGCCAGAGCCATGGTCAGCTGGGCCAAGCAGGCCAAAAGGTCCAGTGGTTTGATGCCTCCACAGCACAAGGGCTCATAGGTACAGTGAGCACCCAAAAGGCTGTGTAAAGCACGCTGACCATTGGCTGCTGCCCTCCCCTCCCCTTATGGTTCATATTTGGTTATTTCTCCAGAAAGTTCTATGTTCCTCGGTTGGTGTTGGGGTGCACGATGTGCTGGAAGAGAGACAGGCCCTGAGGGCCGGAGAGAGCCTCTTTCTTGGACCCAGAGGTGACCCTGGCAGTGCAACCAGGTCACCGGGGATGGGCTGAGAGAGGATTGTGGGTTTGTGGACAGTGCTGGGCCTATGAGATGTGATAATTGTAGTTTGTGACCTTATAGGGTATTGTTTACCTGTTACCATAATAGGCAATGTCTGTGCACTACCCCAGGTGATTGGGGGACCCTGAGGTGAACATCTTTCCTGTTTCTATGATGTGATATCCTGTTAGGTGCTGGTATTTAGGGAATATTCACTGCGCAATAAACGCTCTGCACTTGTCCATCTTGTGTGCAGAGCCATGCCCTTGCGTTGGTAATTGGCCCATGTTACTCCTCTACCCCCCACACCTTCTCCCATTTGCCCTAATCCCTTCTCACCCCCTTGTAACACCCCCTAACTGGTATTTTATTGGTTATTACATGTTCTCCACGCCTATTATGTAGGGGTATAAAACCCCGGGCCCGTCTCATTTATCAGCTCTCCTCATGGCTTTTCTCCCAAATAAACCCTTCCCTGCCCCACGAGGAAGTCCCTCCGCTTTTTCCTCCCTCCTTCGCGCACTTTGCCATCGGTGGGCAAGGCAAACCCAAGCTGGGGCAGGTGGGACATTGCCCGGTGCCGGGGCAGCGTGCTGGCCGGCACAGCACCGCGGCATTTCCCGGCAGCCTGGGAGGTTTGGGAAGCCGTAACAAAGTTATAAAGCATGGAAAAGCCCAGGATGAAACGCTGCTTCAAATTATCCAGCTCCCTCTCCTCGGGGGTGCGGACAAGAGAGTGGCAACCCAGCAAGAAAGCAGAACCAGCTGAGCTGGACCAAGCTCCAAATCATGTGACTTTTCACCTCACTCTGGTGATTACACAACTGCTGGGCTCTTACATAAGCAGGCAGACGAGGTTGCCTGCAAATAATCAAGTGAAAATCATGAAGGTCCAGAACTATAAACATCCTCCCCACGGGGAGCCCAAGGAGCCTTTTGTAAGAAGCATGGATCTCATTATACCAAAAATATCCAACGTGATTCGATTTTGTCATGGCTAACTTCTTTGCTGAATCTCCTTTATAAACCTTATTTTGCTTTTAACGATAAACAAAATCCCCGAAATGCCAGTCTGGTACTTATTATTGCTTTAGAAGAGTGGGCACTCTGGTGAAAGCCTCTTTTTCCTGAATTAGGACAATTTAATTTGCCGTTTAAAATTGCTGGAGACTTCCAGTTACTTTATCTTTTTTCCCTACAAAATGAACAAAACATCCTGTCCAGCTTCATCTGAGCCTTGTAAAAAGCAGCACGAAAGAAGGTAGATAAAGTTCAGTAGTCATAAGAAAATGATGTTTTCCTCTCCTTTGCTGCAGCCCACAAA
Source organism: Lycocorax pyrrhopterus obiensis (assembly GCA_014706295.1). Classification (NCBI taxonomy): domain Eukaryota; kingdom Metazoa; phylum Chordata; class Aves; order Passeriformes; family Paradisaeidae; genus Lycocorax; species Lycocorax pyrrhopterus. Next base: position 2,711,725 of record JACSVZ010000019.1, on the reverse strand, counting down.
GTTGCTCTAAGAACCAAACGCTGCTGATCTCTGCCCAGGGCAGGTCAATGCAGCCTTTCCATACAGTGACCTCAGTGCATTCATGTTCAAATGAACCTGGAGAGAGCTCAGAAGCAAAAAAAAAAAAACCCCTCGACAGACATCAAAAGGAGCAGTACTTTGATTTCCTAGATGAAACATCAGGATTCTGCATATCACTGATACTCAAACGAAAGAAAAAATTCTCCCTGTAACAGCTGGTCTTAATTCAGATGTTTTTTCTTCAGAACAATCTAAAAAGCCTGAAATGTTCCTGCTGATAAAGAAGCACCTCACAGCCCTTCACACCCCTCTGGTAGGATCCACCATCCCACGGGAGCCAAGCTGACGCTGAGAGGTGAGACCTCATTAGGGTTGGAGTTCCCTCAGCCTCATTCCTACACCTTATCCCACCTCAGAGCCTTCTTGAGCAGCTGGAATCTTGTCTCTGTGCAGACAAGGATAATGCAGCACCTCTGCAGGATGATCCCAGCAGGCTGAGCAGCCACATAATAATGGAACTATTATCCTGGAATCATCACTGCCATCAGCTCAGGAAGCACAGAGCACCATCCCCAGATTTTCCTTACCTCTGATTAAAATCAACAGCCTCTGGATACCTAAAGAGCCCGTGGGAGTTACACATCCAGCTGGAAATCAAAGCAGGGGATCTTTCCAGCAGCATTCCCATTCCTCAGTGTTCTCTCTTCCCTAAACTGAGGAAAGTCAAAATTAAAATCCAACCTGGGCCACCTCTCCACGGATCTTTGTCCAGAGTTTGTCAGGCTCTCACTGATCTGGTCAGTGATCCCAGGTTTGCTGCTGGAGGTTGATTCCAGGTTTTTGAGATTCAGGCTGATCCATTTGCAGTTCCCCTAAATATAGCCATAAACAGAGCTTTCCAAAAGCTGCAATAAAGCTCATATAAGGGGTAAAGCGCAAACTGACATAAATCTCAGCAAATGTGTCTGGTTCGGATGAGCCTGAACTTGAACTCTGAGCCAAATCTGTTTAATCTGGAAGTGATGCTGGAAATCTCATAAAGTCAGGCTTTCTAGAAAGATTTGTAGTACTTCCTTATTTTCATGTGGCCAGAAGTTACTATAAGAAAAAATGTCTGTTGGTGCTATTTCAGTATTTCAGCTTTATGTTTGGGCCAAAATCGAAGCTGCTTTAATTCATTTTCAGTAAGATCTAAACAGTCTATAAAAAGAGGGCTGCAAATAGATTTTGGGATGAGATGTCAAGATTTGTTCTGCATTTCTGAATACAATATCGATATGCTTTTTTGAGCTTTTTTCTTATTAATCAAATGATGTTTTTATTTGTCCTGGTTTGAGACAAATTTGGAGGAATTTGGAGGACACCATTTCACCAGCAAAGTTTTTAGCTGGTATGGCCAAGGGGTCCTCTTTTGTCAGGATAAAATCCACATACAAATTTTAGAGTCCCAATTTATCAGGGGACTCTTCCCACATTCTCCCCTTTATGTGCCACCCTGGGACTGCCTGAATCCCACAGAGCTCCCGAGCAGCTCCCACAGAGGGAACCTCATCCAGCAGCACGAGTGCCCTGTGTTTTTAAAGGAAATCATTTCAAATGCAACTCTCTGGTGCCCATGGACCCCCTCCCATCTGCCCCAGATGAAAAGAGGTTTCTGCCAAGTCCAAAACCCCAGAGGCTCTTGCCAATTCCGGATCTAACTCGAGGAAAGCTGCATTTTCCAACCCCACCATAAGAAATTCTTGTCACGTTACTCACGCCGGTGTTGTCTCACCCTGTGAGGAGCCAGGCTGGGCAAGGGAAAAGCCAAGGTTAATATTTGCACAAAGCAAGGCAGGCCAGAGCCAGGACAAGAGGGACAGTGTGTCCTTGGATCTGAGCACAGCAATCAGACAGCACCATCCGGCAGAGCAGGGGCTCCCCAGGACCATGGCTGGTGGGAATCCAGGGATATTTTGAACCCCAAATCGCAGTATCCTGGTTCACAGGCTCTTTGCCAGCAGTGGCACAAGGATCTGCTGGGATGCAGGCCAGATCCATACCAGGATGGATCCTGGCTGGATGCCACATCCAACAATCGGGTGCCAGGAATACTCCGGCATCATAAATACGTCTGGTACTCCACCAGCAGGTCCTGCTGTCCCTCTGTGGCCTGATCCTGATGGGTATTTGTGGGAAACAGAGGAGTAAAAACTTCTGCAGTTAATGGTGGGTTTGATTTACAACCCCAGAAGAAACTTGGGCTGGCATGACTGACAGAGATTTATGGTCCTTAAGCAGGAGAATTACAAACCTGTGTTTCTATAGCTGTAAGTAAAAGTATGTATTGGGTGTTATGGTGAAGAGTTTTAAGTATAATAAAGTGATTTTACAGTTCAAGTTAAGAATTTAGATGTTATAATAGAAGTATATGGGTGTACATGACCTGACAAGTTATTGGTCAAGTCACAAGTGCATTGTAGGGAAAAGAATGACAGGTGATAGGTCTTAAAGTCAAAACAAAGTTTCATTTTAAATGCCTATTGGATTAGAAAGTTAAAAATTACCACGTAACCTTAAATCTTGTGACCATTTTGCCATTATTACAATGTGTTGCTAAAATCTCACGCCTCGAGACTGATGCCCTGTTTGTTATTTTAAGCAGTAAATCGTTTATAATTGCATAGTCCCATCTCTCTTGATAAGAAATCCGACGGGTACAGACACAGCACCGTGGAGCCCCGTTAAGGGGTTCCAGCAGATATTCCCTCTCTGCCACGGCACTGGGGTGAGGGGATGGGAAGAGACTCTTCTCCCACATTTCCTTCTCCAAGGACCTCGCCCTCTGCAGCTTCACAAGGAGGTGGCCGGTGTGGGATGGAGAAGCTTCTCCTACAACGTGGTGCAGTAAAATAGAGCAGGAGCCTCCCAGCTCTGGCTGCCATTCCATCAGGACAAGCTGCATCTGGATTCTTCCTCTGAAAAAGCAAAGTGCAGGCAAAATCCAAAGGGATCTTCCGCCATGGAGAAGTGTCCTGGTGTTTGCAGTCTGTCCTTGCTAATGAGAAGTCCCTGGGAATAAAGGCTCACATCAGAAGCACGTTGCCCACCGTAACATGAATGATCAAATATGGGAGAAAATACTTTGAAGAAAAACTGATAAAATGCATTTAAAAAAGCATTTCAAAAAAAAAATCAACAAAAGAAGACACTTTATCCATAGAAGCTACAGGATATCCATAGGATATTCTGGGAATTACAAATAAGATTTGCAACTCTGGCCTAGAGGAAAGTAAACCACTCCAGCTAGATTTAACAGCAGCAAAGGACTCTAGAAGTAAATCCATGACACTGAAAAATCCAGAATTTCCCAAGATGCTGGCAGCAAACATCACAAAATCCTACCTTTGGCGCCAAAGGAATATTCCAGTTAATGAAACACACAGCTTGGAAGGATCTGCTAGAATTTGTAAAAGATGCCTTGAAAAAATTCATCCCTTCTAGCAAAATTTCCAATTAAAAAAAAAAAATTACTGAGCAGGAGTTCATTTTACATTGGAAAGGAATTTCTCCATCCCAGAGGAGTCCTGGAGATGAGCTGAGGAAAGGGGGCAAACAAGTGACTCAGAACCAGGGGGAGTTGGGTCTGGCCAAGCCAGAGGCAGAGGAATGTGATAGTGATGCTTCATATCCCAGAAAGGATGGCCTGGAACAGACCACAAACAGCAGAGGAAAGCATGGACAAAATAAATGGGGAAAAGGAAACGAGACATTTGTGGAGTGGGTTAAAAAACTGGTTTAGATGGGAAGGCAGAGGGAAGGGGGTTGATGTCCTGTTAATCCAGTTCTCTGGCACAGAATGCCATTTGGCAACGGGAGCTTGGTGGCAATAATATTCGGAGTGGCATTTAGGAGTATAAATGTCAGGAAGGGAGAGAGCCAGGTAAAAAAAAAAAAAAAGGCTTTTGGCATAATAACTTAATCTTGGCTAAATGCAGTTCGGGAGCCTTGCTCAAAGCCTTCATTAATGCATGGCCATAAGTGGGCAACACCAATCAACCGGAGATAAGGAGGGTTTTAACCATTACAGGTAAGATTTCAAAGTAACAATCTCACAGCAGCAGTGGAACTCAGCCTGGGTTTGAAACTCTTGATGTATTTATGAATGCCATTATGATATGGGTGCCTGACAGAGACTGGATGTGACATGGAGAGACCTTTCCAGAGCTTTTTCCTCGTTCCTCCAACAGCCCGTATCAGCCACTCTCTGTGTTCACTCCAGCGCTGCGTTCTTCCCAGCTCCCCACACTGAAGCTACTCCATACCCACCAGCTGAGTGAAAAGCAAAATCATCCTCACAGGAAATGCACCAGCCCTTCTTTCATGTTTGGATGCAAGACCTAAAGGCCTCATGTCCAGCAGCCAGAGCAGCTTTGCTTGAAATCTTCCATAAAACAAACTTTAGCAACACTTTGGAAAGGTTTCCCCAGCAGGAAGGGCCGAGTTTCAGATGTTGCACTCTTTCCACAGCTTCATTTCAATTGCTCTTTCTGCAAAGGTCACAACTGTTTGCTTTCCTAGCCTTGCTCTGCCCATCCAGAAATGAGGATGATTTGTAAAATTTGGATGTGCATGCCCCTGTGAGCTCTAGCATTCCCAGAAGGACTCCAGGGGAAGTTAAGTGCCTCATCAAGACCACGCACAAACAAACCTTGCTGGTCTGGAGTGTCCTTACCACAGTCAGGCAGAGAACTTTTCTCTTACTTGGGTAAATTCAAGATATATTTGATATATTTTCACCTCTGCTAACACATTAAAGGGTTAATGAAGAGCACCAGATTTCAGCTCCGAGCAGGGCCTTGCAGTTTATCCTTCATGCCACAAACACTGCTCAGACATATATCATTTATTTACACTGGGGCTGAGCCAGGAGCCAGGCTTTTAACATGGTGGCATGCAACAAATAAAATAAAATAAAATAAAATAAAATAAAATAAAATAAAATAATAAAATAAAATAAAATAAAATAAAATAAAATAAAATAAAATAACATAAAATAACATAAAATAACATAAAATAAAGTGAAATAAAATAAAATAAAATAAGATAACAACATAAAATAACATAACATAAAATAACATAAAACAATAAAAAATAAAATAAAAAATAAAATAAAAAATAAAATAAAATAACATAACATAAAATAACATAAATAAAATAAAATAAAATAGCAAAATAGCAAAATAAAATAAAATAACATAACATAAAAAATAAAATAAAATAAAATAAAATAAAATAAAATAAAATAAAATAAAATAAAATAAAATAAAATAAAATAAAATGCAGCTGGACTTTCCCAGATCTATGGGAGCAGACAGATGCTATCACAGATCCTGCCAGCTGCTCACCAACCTTACTCTTGATGGAAGAAAATTCCTTCTTTGCTGAGCTGTTGCCCAGAGCAAGTACAAACAACACACTGGGCCCAAAACCGATGTGGGGTGTACCCAAAACAGCCTCAAAGACAAGGATTCAGCAATGGCATCTTCATCAGAGCGAGCATTAAACACTGAGGGAAGAGCTTTGGAGCTTTGGTCTGGTGGGTTTGGCCAAAGCCAGTTCTGTTTGGAGGAAGGAAAAGGAGTTATTTCCTTTTCTCTTGGTCCTCGACAGCTTCAGATCACCCCAAGCCAACGGTATTTGGTGGAACTCTGTCAGTAGCTCATCCTGCGTGATGAAGACCTCAACCTTTGGAGCAGGACCCATAACTCAAGTCCCCGTAGGCCCGAGGATGGGTTTGCTGGGTGAAGATGACCAGCATGTCACAGAAAAAGATCTACTTTGTGTCTCTTTGAACTCACAGGACTTGTTTAGATACCAGTGCTGTTCTTCCATGAAAAGAAGTGGAAAGAAAGTACTCGTGTGCTTCTCGTTGGGATAAAAACCCAACATCTATTTCACGGAGAAGAAAAAAATAATGCAATTTTCACCAAAAGCTGAAGAACACACAAAGCACCATCTTTGTGAAACTTGGGGTAACATATGACAATATTTTAAAGGGCTTTGTGCCATTCACATGTTTTCATTATAGCAAATTCTTCTGCTTAGCACGGGGAGACTGAAAAGGAAAACCACACAAGGATGTTCTTCATAATATCCCACTGATCTGAAAGGGTCAGATCTTCTCCCCTAGAGATTTGCTACTGGAGTTAATTAACCTCGTTTCCAAAGAGTGTTGGAGTCTTCTGTTCTTAAAACCCTGCAGTGACAGCAGTGCCACCCACCCCACGGCAATTCAGCGCCTCAGTCTCCTCAGAACATTCTGTAACAGCATTTCCTTTGCTGTGATTTAAAACTTTCACTCCTATTCTTATTCACGCTGCACATGGAGAACATTTTCATAGTTTGCCACTAACTTTTAAGTATTTTAAGAACATTATGTGTCTCTTGTTGCTCCTCTCCACATTTCATAAAGCCCGTTCATCCACCAAAGGTCACGGTTGTTTTGAAACCTTTGATCATTCTTGTTTTCCTCCTCCAGGGTGCCTCCAACTGCTCTTCATCTTCTCTCAAGTGCATCCGTGAAGTCCTGCCCAGCAGGAAGGAAGGAGCCCAGGAGATGGGAGATCTGAACACAGGGAGCAGTGGGACAAATAAAACCTCAGAACAAAACTGTGCCATCAGGAGGGTGTTTGCTCACAGCACTTCTCGTTCTAGTACAACATCATTCCTCAGGACTGCGAAGGAAAAGCTCAGGGTTCTTATCTTATCTGAATGTCTGCACATTTTTAGCAGTGAGTTGAAGCTTCTTTAGCCAGAGTCCAGCTCTGTGAGTTTAAATTCTTTAAAGTCAACAGCAGATAGGTCTGGCTACGTCATCCTTTTGCTTTTGGAACAAAGTCTGTCCCATTATCGCTTCCCTTCCTCTCCCCTTTTGCTGGTTTAACCACGCAATTCATCTTTCCTGAATTCTCTTTCCTTAAGAAAGTAGAACGTAAGACGAGGTTTCACTGATTTCCTTTGCTATAATGTGGGGAGTGGTGTGGAGAGGCAAAACCTAAAGCACAAAGTAGCAACAGGATTTATAAACAAGGTGGATGAGAGTGAGTGACAAAGATGCAAATAGAAATAAACAATAAACACGGAACAAGTGAGGTGATCATCTGTTTTTTATTCATTTTTACGAGATTTAAGCAATGCAGAAAACCTGCAAGGTCAAACCCCACTATGTACACCTAAAGCAAATATCAGCACATTTCAGAGAAGAAACAAAATGTGGAGGCTGCTGACCACAGGATGGGATTCTCCTCATGATTTCCTATTTGTTCCTCTTCTGAGAATAAAACCATTCTTCCTCCAAGGAGACAAAGATTAGACAATGGAAAAACAAACCTTGTTTAGGGGTGAGAAAATTGTGGGCATCATTTTCCAGCAGAGATTTATCCATTTACATGAGGAAAATTGGTCAGCTTGGGTGACATGACCCCGTGGCTGCTCTGCTGCTCCTCAGGCATGTTGGAGAGCAAGCCCTGGTACATTCACCATCAAATCAATCCCACTGAGCTTACACCAGGAAAGAGAGGGAAGACAGACAGAAAAACACACTTTTCACATCAAATTCAGCTTTCCTTCTGCTAAAGACATTCACAGAGGCATCACATGCTGGCTCAGAAGCACTTTTGTTCGGGTTTTTCACATGACAGTTTGCACCATGGCTCTGCCCGTTCAGCGCAGGTCCGTGTGCGCCCACGGTGCTGCAGGAATGTTTCCTGCAGGGAGGGTTAATGCAAACAGCTGGGCAGGCTCTGGTGGTGCAGCTGTCCACCACAACTCACCAGGCAGCCTGAGCACATCCATCCCTACCAGCCCGAGTCCTCTGACCTCCCTCTGCACTGCTCCTCATCTCTGAGTTTCCACTCCCTGTTTCCAAAACGTTGATATATTGACTGAACTGCAAGCACTGTTTTTAGCTCTTTTTCTGAGTCAGAGCAAAGCTTGCCTCCAAACTGACTGGTTGAGTCACCTTTTTTCATCCCTTCTCTGTGCCTGCACCCTGACCACTGCAGTCCTCTCCAAAATTTTCTCCTACACCCCTCAATGCCAGTTCTCCTGAGCTCCTGTTCAGAACCTCCAGCCAGGGCTAGGTCACTCGCAGTGCTTTGCTTTTCCTCCTGGGCCTCTGTTTGCTTAAGCTGCTGAAAAAGGCCAGCTTAGCTTAGTACCAGGCTTGGAGTTTTTTGTCTCTCCAGCTTCTCCAAAATGCTATGTGGCATTTCAGGTTTTTCTGACCCATATATGAGGGATTCACATTTTATATTTATGAAATACTTTGGCTTTGGAAGGGACTTTAAGCTCATCTCTTTCCACCCCCTGCCATGGGCAGGGACACCTCCCACTGTCCCAGGCTGCTCCAAGCCCCGTCCAGCCTGGCCTTGGACACTCTCAGGGATCCAGGGGCAGCCACAGCTTCTCTGGGTACCCTGTTAAAGACAGTGAACATACAATTGTATTATGCAAGGAGCAATTAGACCCATTTGCATTTAGACCCTCAGATTAGATCTTAGATGCTTCCACACTGATGTGGTAAAGTCTCACATCCATTTGCACTTTCTGTTGCATAGGAAAAAGTAAATGGTACCAAGCAGCAGAAAATGAAGCCACTTATGTGTTATTTCTATAAATATTTATAACAAATGCATTAGAAATATTTAATTGTCATTGATGAGATGCTGAGCAACCACAAGAATAAAGAGAACTGGCTATTATGAAATATTTGATGGAAATACAAGGGGATTCAGCAGTCCCAAAAGAGAATGTCACTTGCACAGAATTGAAAGCAGCAGGAATTCCCACTGGGAACTAAGAGCTCTCATCTCCTTCTTTCTCTTCAGTACCACCATTAACATTTATTACTTTGAGCTGTTCCTCACAGATACAGAGGGAGCTCCTTTAAACGGTGTGGTGACAGCCTGAGTCTGGATGCAGCTGATTACACTGGAGGGATCCTTTTCATGTATGGATAAGTGACACTGCTGGGGCTGCCCGAGGCAGCACAGCGTCCAGCTGCAGACGTCCTTGGTGTCAGCTGCAGCAGGCAGGGGTCGGCTGCAGCAAGGAGGGAAAGCTGTCAGCTGCAACTTGCAGGGAAAGCTGTCAGCTGCAGCAAGGAGAGAAAGCTGTCAGCTGCAACTTGCAGGGAAAGCTGTCAGCTGCAGCAAGCAGGGAAAGCTGTCAGCTGCAACTTGCAGGGAAAGCTGTCAGCTGCAGCAACGAGGAAAAACTGCCAGCTGCAGCTAAGAGAGAAAGCTGTCAGCTGCAGCCTGCAGGGAAAGCTGGCTCCTTTGCAAAGAGCGAGCCCCAAACAAAGGTGGTGTAAAAGCGTCGGCGGAGGCAAAGGATGAGAGAGGGGTCTTCGTGCAGGTTCCAGCTGGTTTATTGCAGGTAGAGGGTCCAGGGACAAAGACAACGGAGTGAGACAGCATGCAGTATTTTATACTGGGGTGGAACAATGGGAAACAACCAATGGGGATCAAGTGAGGAGGTGGAGACAACAGAGGAATATCCAATAGGGATAACTTAAGGGAGGGAATTACATGAGTAGACCAATGGGACGTCGAAGAAGGGAGAATTTTCCAGAACTAATACATAAGCAACTAGGGGAAACACATAAACATGAGGTTGTACATAAAACTGGATGGAGAACTTTTGAACCCATAAACTTAAAACATGTAAACTAAGAACCACTAGGAACATGGGAACTCGCAGTAACCAAGGGGTGAGGATTAGACCTTGGTGTTCTGGAGGCCTGTCCACCAGTCCTCCAAATGTTCTGCTGCTGTGGCCGCCACCTCATGCACCACAACAGATAATAACAGAACGTGAACCTGGAGGCCAGGGAAAGATTTAGGGATAAGAATTTACCCAATTCATCCTCACAGCTTGGAGAAGCTGGGAAAGGGATTTTGGAAGAGGCAGGAGGAAAGACACCATCCAGGCACACCTGGGGAAGAAAGGACCACTTGGATTCATCTCTTAAGGTGCTGTGAGACGTGGAGCCAAACAGAGCCTGTGAGGTACGTGCACCCCGAGCGCTGTGTCCAGTCCTGGCCCTTCACTGCAACAAAGACATCGAGGGGCTGGAGTGTGTCCAGGGCAGGGAACGGAGCTGGGAAGGGGCTGGAGCAGCAGGAGCGGCTGAGGGAGCTGGGAAAGGGGCTCAGCCTGGAGAAAAGGAGGCTCAGGGGGGACCTTGTGGCTCTGCACAACTCCCTGACAGGAGGGGGCAGCCGGGGGTGTCGGGCTCTGCTCGCAGGGAACAGGGACAGGAGGAGAGGGAACGGCCTCAGGCTGGGCCAGGGGAGGCTCAGGGTGGGCATCAGCAGGAATTTCTCCATGGAAAGGGTTGTTAAGCACTGGAAGGGGCTGCCCAGAGCAGTGATGAAGTCACAGTCCCTGGAGGTGTCCAAGGAAGGCCTGGATGTGGCACTCAGTGCTCTGGGCTGGTGACAAGGTGGAGATCGGGTACAGGTTGGACTCAATGGCCCTGGAGGTCTTTTCCAACCTAAATGATTCTGTGATTTTACGATTTTCTGTGAGTGCTGAGGTGGAAGCTCTAAGGGGAGCAAGCCTCGTGAGGGCACCCTGCTGTACTTTGTCCCACTCTACTCCTGGTTTTTGCCTTTCAACTTCCACTATACAACAATCTGAGGACTCCCTTTGTTTCCCCATCTTGTAACCAAGAAATGCACCTCCAGAAATCACAGACTTCATTGTAGTTTACATTTCCTTGGGGAACTCCAAAGATTTTGGCTCTGGGCCTTTAGTGCAGCCAACAGGACCTGGAGTGAGTTTTGACTGCACAGAGGTCTCGGTTATTGCTCAGATTTTGTTTTCCTCACTCTGCCCTGCCTGGTGGATGCTCCTTCTGTACAAATTGCAGCTCCCTTGAAAATGTTCTATGTTAGGAAAACTCTCCATTTTAAAAATAGCTTTACTTATGATTTACACAGAATGTAATTAAATCAAAAGTGGGACCCTTCAGAGAAATTCGAGCCAAAAAGCTGTTGCTGTGAGCATGCTGTGGGATTTCTGCCTGCATGTCTGAAGCCAAGCTGCTTTATTTGCACACTGGGATCCTTAAACCCAGATGTACCCTTAAAATGCACATCCAACAACAGGGTGGACTCTGGATCCCTGTGGGATCAGAGTGGTCCTTGAAGAGGGGTTTATATTTATCTGTACATTTGGAAATTAAACCACTGTGACATTATTTCTTAGTGCTGGATAATCTGTGGCAGAAATCTGCTTTTTATTCACTCCTGTTTAATATAGAAGTGTGAGTTCAGTGCAGCAGTTCATTCTTTTAATGTACTTTTTTCTTCACTGGCTGGAATACAAACCAGACATTCCACTTGGGCTTAATACCTGACTTCCAGACAACAAACTGAGCTTAATCCCATCTTGTGCCCCCAAAATCTGCAGCTCAGAGCTCCAGCATTTGTAGAGATCCTATTCTGGGCTGAGGGAGGATGCACAGCTTGTGCAAGATACACAGCAAGTGCAAACCAAATGAACATGCAAAGGCACAAATGAGCAAAGCTAGAAAAAATTCCAAAGATATCTCTGAGTTTTGCAAAAATATCCATGAACACATTGTGGAGAACTAAAATATTGCGGAGATGCAATGATTTTTTAATGATTAAAGTGACTGTGCTTGTCTTAGTTTGTCTACCTTTCTGGATGGGGAAGAACCGAGCTAAAACCTCGTTCTGGCCTGGAAGAGAACAAAGAGAAGAATTTGGACCGTGGAGATACATTGGGACAACCCATTTTACAGCTTCTCCTCCTGATCTTCCCCAGACACCCCTGCAGACTGCTGCGATTTAAGTGATGCCTTAGGTTTTAACTTTTCTATTTTTCAAATCCTGCACTGCCTGGTGTGTGACTCTGAAGTTTCTTGTGGCCTGTTCATTTCTGCCCTCTCCTGCCAGGCAGACATAACAAAGCCTCTCCGGGCCTGCTCTCCAAGGACACCCAGACCGTCCTAGGCCCAAAAAGTATAAACCAAAAGCCTCTGAGAGGGGGGCAAGCTGAGGGGAAATGACATCATTAAACTGAAGCTTTAATTGGAGAATTAACCCTGATGTGCAAATGAACCAAACCTATAAAAGTGTGAAGAACTCGTGGCCTGTCGTCCATCTCGGGGTCCATCTGGGCAGTGGCCTCTGGCTCCCCAGGGGTACCTTTGAAGGCCTTTCAAATAAATACCGACCTTTATTCCCTTATTTTGTCCAGTCTCTGTTTCTAGGAGGCCTCTCAAGGCATCATAAGAACAGGGACAGATGAGGTGGAACCAGATGAGACAGGAACGACTTTAGGCTTCATCTTTTAAAGATCGATCACTGGTGTTTTACCCTTGGTCCTAGCATTGGAAATTCTGCCAAATGTTACCAGTCCACAACGCCAGAACAGTGAATTCCACGCAGAGGCAGCTTTGTGATGAAAACCTGACACCCCCTCTTTCCACAGGCTACTCTTGGAACACCCCAGGGAGCTCCAGCCGCAGCTGAAGGTGCAGAAAGATTCCACTCATAAACTTTATTTTGGTTGTGAATTGCTCTTGGTTTTTTTCCTGCCCGCAGTTGGTTTCGCTCACTTATTTTGGGGAGTTTGTAGGAAAATCCTTTCACCCATTTCTCAGTTAGAAGCAACGCAATTATTGCCACATCCTTCCCCCACACAAATACCTCGTAAACAGCTGGAACTTTTAAGCACAAATCTTGGCCAGTCTTGTCAGGGGTGTTTAGGGATATTTGACATGGCTACAGTGAGTCACTGTTGCTTTGCCCAAGCATTAAAACAACTTAATCACAAGACTGCCTTAATCACTAGATATTTTTTCTTTTGGCTTCTGAAATTTTAGGATTCCCATGTTCGAGACTTTTCCCTACAGCTTTAGTGCCTAAAATCAGGGAAGAAATGTTCACATACTCCAACGGTTGGGGCTGGAAGGCAGAAGTCAAACAGGCAATGTGGGATGGATTATGGGAGCTGGGAGCTTAGATAAATTCAGGGAAAATAACTTAAATTCTGAACTTCAGAACGCTGTTCTTGCCACACTTCCAGAAGTTTGCCTGCTTATGTAGTGGTTTAGCAATAACCTGTCACACCCATTCTGCCACACAGCCCATCCTTCAAACCCGTGAAGGACGGAGGGAAGAGCTACAGGAAATCCTTCTGCAAGGAAAACAGCTTAGGGTTTAGATCTGGCTGGGACAAGGACACTTGGCAATGCCTTCAAGGGTCCCCCAACCAAGGGAAAAATGCTGTAATAATTCTGTTGACCCAGCTTCAGTGTGGAGAGGCTTCCAGTACAAATGACATTTTCATAATCTCCCCAATAAACGCTTTTGCAGATAACAAGAAAACTTTTTATTTGATATCTTTTGCTGGTCGTAAATTCAAGAGTTTTTGTTTTTCACTGTCTTCCCTTTTAATCAGTGATTTAGGAGGAAAAGGCTTTGAGGGGGTTTAAAATTTCCATTTGCAGTGGTTGAGCTGGAATAAGGATCTGGCTTTGACACTGGTTAGGTGAGGGGACCAATATTAAAGAAGAAAAGGATTTTCAGGGGATGCTGAAGCTCTTTGCCAATGCACTTTGAATTTGACAGGTATTTTGGGCCAGGGTAGGTCAGGAAAGACCTTTGAAAAGATAAAAATGCTGTCAAGTGATGTTTTCACCCTGGTTTGCTCTCCTTTGTTTTCTAAATAGCATTTTCTGTGGTTTGGGGTTTGAAAATAGATATATATTGACTCAAAAAGAAATCCTTTAAGTCACTGTTGCGGTTTTGGGGTTTTTTTGCATTCAAAAGTTGAAATAGCTAAAAGAAACAGATTCAGATCTGAGAGAGGTATTGTAGATTGATGCAAAGTGAATTTTCCAGAGCTGGTAGGAAAACACAAAAGACATTTTTTTATCTTTCTCACCTTTTCCCTTGTCCCTGCCCCCTTGGTGCCCCATGGACAGTCGGTCACCTCCTGGCAGGGCCCTTATCAGTGTGTCCATGGTTTATCTCCTCTCCCGGCTTTGGCTCCAAGCTCTGGAAGAACTTTGTGCCTGTGCTGGATCCTTGTCACTAGTGAGCAGAGACCGAGGAATAAAGCGACATGGACGGTTTAGGGTGAGAAGAAACCGACCCTTTATTAATTTACAAATTTGCTTCTATACCTTAGCACACTGGACTGACATAAGGTTATTGGTTCACTGACCAAGCACCCCCCAGAGGGATTGGCTGAACCCAACAACACTCACTTCAGATATTTTCTCCTTGGTACCATAACAATGCCATAGTTTACAAAATGTCCAACTGTTTTGCCATAGCATCTGTGAGAAAGCAAGGCTTTCACACAGACACTGTCAGAAAACTGAGAAATCTCTGCAGCCAGGCTTTTAGCATTCACAGATCCTCGCTTCCAGACCCATCTCTGACCCTTTTCCTTTTGCTCCTGGCTGTGCTTCGTGGGGTGACTGACCCTGGCTGCCCGCCGGCACAGAGGGGGAAAGGTTGGCTTTGTGGGTGGATCCAGGGCCTCTCTTAGGGTGATATTTTGCAGACTGACAGTGGCCATCAGGGCGATGCGATGCTGCGTTTAACGTGGCTGCTGCTCATGCAAAAACAGCTCTGGAGGCATTTCATTTTTCCTCTCTGGGGACTCCAGGGAGCTGTTTTTATGTGCTGCTCCTCTCTGCCTGTATTCTTTTTCATTCCTTCCACGTTACATGAGACAGTAGGTGGGAATATGCAGCCAGATAATGGTAATTTATTACTGATCTGTCAGAGTTGTTCAAAAGTCTTTCCAGCTAGGACTATAAATTTAGCATTTCTGTCCTTGCCTTGCCTTTAGTGATGTGAGAAGCCTTTTGGGGGAAGGCAATGCCACGTCTAAATTTCTTGCAAATATTTAAGCAGTGTATCCTGGAAGATGGCATGTGGAGAAGTGTTTTTGTCTTATAAGATTGGATTAATTAACTGTGTTTAGGTGTTAATTATCAGTGTAATTTCTGCATTGTGTCTCCCCCAAAGCAGGTTTCTTCTCTCCTTTATGTCAGGACTTTTTATGATCCTTCTTCCTCCTACTCTGGGAATTATACAGTAGAAATTTTTCTTGTCCTTAATTTTGCTTTCTCTGCCTGCTGCTTCCTATGTTTGTCTTCAATAAAATGAGTTGTGAGCATTAATTAAGTGCTAAACCTCCTAGAATTGTAATTCTGATAAATTCTCATTCTGGTGCTTTCCCAGGTGGATCAGGGTGTTATTTACAACCAAGCTGGGATGACAGCTATTCTGCTTATTCTTAATTAGTTTTGCCAGAATTGGTTGCCCCGAATCATATTTCAGCAGGTCTGGGGTTCAATTTCTGTTGTTGGCATGTGTAAATTTAAGTAAAGCAGTGCATTAGTGCATCTGAATGTGGCTCAGGGCTGAGTATCTTATCCAAAGCCATGGCACTGTTACTGATAAATAAAACAAGAAACTATCAGTGAGCTTTTTCTTTCAAAGGACTTCTCTCTCCATTCTGTTTGACTCTTTCTGCTGACATTAAACACCAAGGGTTAATCCAGCAGGCAAAGTGACCGTGAATTTGCAGCTGCTTTCAGAGTAGTTCATCGCCTTTCAGCTGCAGCACTTCGAGGGGCTGAGCACTCCCTCGGGTTGGTGTCTAAACTCTCTTTCAAAGTATTTGATTACATTTCACCTTTTGGAGCATTCTGAGGGGATGGCAGGAGGCACAGCAGGCTGTCAGCTTTCCTTGGGTAGTCTGTCATCCAATCTGTTCAGGTTGTGCTTGTTCTCAGGAATTATCACCTAAGGTCACCTCTTCAGTCAGGAATTTCCAAGAAATCCTTGTGCTATTGGAAATGTTCCCAGCTGTAGCAGGAGCAGAGAGAGCTTTGGATTCCATATTTCTACTGTTCCATGTTGGATAAAATTCATTCTGTGTCCAACACCACTTAAAGATATAAACACATTAATTAAGGTACAATGCTCATTTTAATGGAGTTTAATTGAACTTGAGGTATCCCAACACCAGAGCTGAGCAGCAACTTCCAGAAGTCACTCTGCTGCATGTAGAGCTTTCATTTTCACTGGATATCAGTAGGATAAACCCTTGAGCGTTGCAGGAAAACTCTTCAATATTCTGCAGAGCATCGAGTGTCACTAGCGAGCAGAGACCGAGGAATAAAGCGACATGGACGGTTTAGGGTGAGAAGAAACCGACCCTTTATTAATTTACAAATTCGCTTCTATCCCTTAGCACGCTGAACTGACATAAGGTTATTGGTTCACTGACCAACCACCCCCCAGAGGGATTGGCTGAACCCAGCAACGCTCACTTCAGATATTTTCTCCTTGGTATCATAACAATACCATCGTTTACAAAATCTCCCAACTGTTTTCCCATAGTGTCCGTGAGAAAGCAAGGCTTTCACACAGACACTGTCAGAAAACTGAGACATCTCTCTGCAGCCAGGCTTTTAGCATTCACAATCAAGCATCTGTTGCGGTGAGCCATGGCCAGAGCCATGGTCAGCTGGGCCAAGCAGGCCAAAAGGTCCATTGGTTTGATGCCTCCACAGCTCAAGGGCTCATAGGTACAGTGAGCACCCAAAAGGCTGTGTAAAGCACACTGACCATTGGCTGCTCCCCTCCCCTCCCCTTATGGTTCATATTTGGTTATTTCTCCAGAAAGTTCTATGTTACTCGGTTGGTAATTGGCCCATGTTACTCCTCTACCCCCCCCCCACCTTCTCCCATTTGCCCTAATCCCTTCTCACCCCCTTGTAACACCCCCTAACTGGTATTTTATTGGTTATTACATGTTCTCCACGCCTATTATGTAGGGGTATAAAACCCCGGGCCCGTCTCATTTATCAGCTCTCCTCGTGGCTTTTCTCTCCAATAAACCCTTCCCTGCCCCATGAGGAAGTCCCTCCGCTTTTTCCTCCCTCCTTCACGCACTTTGCCATCGGTGGGCGAGGCGAACCCGAGCTGGAGCTTCGCCTGCCCTCCAGCACCGCGACCTGTCGCCCTGAGATTTGCAGTCTTTTGATGTTTTCATTTCTGTGATAAAGTTCTCACGCACTTTCTGTAAACACAGTTATGTTTGGCTAACCGTTCCTTTTTGTTTTCATTCCTTCTCCTGAGGCGGAGAAGTTTGATGGACTTTTCGTTTGACCAGTGTGGTTGGAGAGGTGGTAACCTCATCCTCCAATCCACGGTCATTCCTAGAAACATACATATATGAAGTAAAATAAACAGCTGGGGGTTTTTTCCTTGCTTCTTTTCTGTCTTAAACTAAGCTGGGTCTGCATGGTTCTTTTCGTGTCCAAGTACGACAGTGATCGGCTTCCGTCCCCCCACCCGGGGCAGGTGGGACATTGCCCAGTGCCAGGACAGCGTGCTGGCCAGCACAGCACGGCGGCGAGCATCTGTGAGCCACGTGCTCCCTGCCATCCCTTCCCGGTGCTACTTCACCAGGCAGCTCGGTGTAAAGCAGTTTTGTGTTTTATTTCTAGCATGTGTCCTGAGCCCCGGCCTGGTGGCTCCTGTGGCGATTTATTCTCTCAAGGTGTAGCCAGCGCTGAATTCAGGCAGGAACAGAGGAGTTGTGTGCTGCCTGCCTGCCTGCCTGCCTGGGTTCATTCTGCTGCTCTGTTTATCTGACAGGACCAGGGGGGTTTGTGTGCTCTGCTCCAGTCTCAGTGGGGCACAGCCTGAGGATGTGCTTCTCCCCAAAGCATAAACATCTCCTTTCTGGAGTTTTTATTAGACCTAAACCTTCAGAGCCCCAGCAGTTGCCAATCGGTCTTTCCCATTCGTGTGGTGATGACTCTTTAGCTGTGAATGATGTTTGTTTTCAGTTCAGAGAGTGATACTCACTGCTGTGAGCATTGTTCAGCACTGAAAATTGTAATGGGAGTGTTTCAGGGGAGAGCAGGAGCCTCATCAGCTTTATAACACTATAAAGAAAGGAAAAAATAGATGCAAAATGTTCTGCCTGGTAGCATTGCGTGCAGGAGTTAAATGGCAGCACGGATTCAAGGTGACAGACTGCAGCATCTGTGCTGGAAATGCACTGAAGTTCAATGTTCTCCTGCATCATTGCAGTCACTCTGACCACAATGAGTGTAATTAATATTCGTGGCTGAGCAGAGTTCTCTAAATAGACTTACCCAAAAAAGAAATTGTTCCATCACCCTGGGCACTGAACAGTAACAGAGCCCAGGCAATGGCCAATCTGTCTTCAAAAGAGAGCTCTGGCTTTGCACATTCCTTTTATCTCCTGCTGGGCCTTGGACCCAAACAAGAGCAATGAAAACTGGGAGTACTGAGAAAAAAAAAATACAAGCAAACAACAAAAAATCCACGAAAAAGAGAGGAAATGGATGTTAGCGATCCAATTCAGTTTTGGCAGGACAAACCAGAGAACGCATCTTTGATAACCCCCTGGCTGTGGCCTCTGTGGGTGACTTGAGCAGCAGAGAATGAGGTTTCAGGCTTGTGCCCTCAGAGTTTTTGCTGCACGTTACATTTGTAAAGCTCTGGTAGCACTTGCTCCACTAAATTAAATGAGCCTGAGAGAACCAGCTGTATCTAAGGAGGCCTAAAATGCCTTCTTTTTTGTTTGTATTCCTAGAAATCAGTGTCTTCCTTCTAAAACTTCAGGGAACAGCCACCTGTCTACCTTATTATCAGCAGACTGCATCGCTGTTGTCACAAAATGACATTAACAGGGAAAAGGCCTTGTCTCTGTTTGGTTGTCTGGGGTTTTTGTGTGGTTTGGTTTGCTTTTAAAGCAGCTCCTGATGAGCTTTAGTTGCCTTGTCAGAGTTCAGAGGAGATAACGCTGGTGTTTGTGAAGCTGTTCTTCATTCACACACTGCTGACTGTAACAAGCAGTGCCTGGTTCTTACAAAGCTGGAAAAACTCCTGAATTCTGGCATTTCTCACTGCTACCCTTCCTGCCTGGGTAGTTTCTATGACTGTGATATTTCCAAAATGCCCAATATTTAAAAATCTTTTTTTTTTCTACTATCGCTGCACTTCAGATTACTCTGCTTAAGTTTGATAATGCAAGGCTGGTTTTGTGTGCCTGCCTTTGCTTCTTTTGATAGACAGATTTGAACTATCAGAGCTGATAAACCTGCTGGAGATGTTTTTTATTTTGTTGCATTGAGTAGATGGAGAGGTTTTCTTGCTCTGTGGTGTGATGGGAGAGTCACAGAGCAAAGAGCAAAGATCCTTCGACCTGGCAGCAGAGGCAGAAACCACAACTTGGATATATTCATTTAAAATTAACTTACCAAGCAGAATATGATCTAGAGTAGAGCCACAGGTGTGATAAGAAGCGAGACGGGCTGTAGGATCTCACACAAAATATTGTGCACAGCTCATTTGTGTGCCTTGGAAACTCCTGATCTGTATCTGAAGAGGTGCATGTGTGGTATTTTATAACTTTCCAGGAGGAGCACAGAGTGTTCTTTTGGGACCTGCATTACTGAGGCCCTTTAGTTTTAGTGATATTTACTTGGTTTCTTCCCTTATGTTGGTGGCAGTTTTGGCACAACAAAACCCACACGAAACTGATTTTTTTTATTTTTATATATAAACATGAGAAGGTGGAAACGATTGTTTTTCAGGTTGTGGTTTCTCGTGCTCGTCCAAGGACAGCGCTGGCCCTTGGAAGAACACTCCGGGATGCTCAGTGCTGCTGGCTGGAATGCAGGAGGGGTCAGCCACATGTGAAAAGTGCTGGGGATAGCTTTGCTGCCACCTCAGCCTTTTGAGAGGTTCCTGCTGCTGCAGAATTAGGGATCTGTGTATGGGACACACATTCCAGGCAAGGGGCTTTGCGTGTGTACATGAGACAAGGAAAAGCCTAAACTGCTCCTCCAGGTGAAAGTCTCTGGTTTGAGGCTTTTTTATTGATTTAATGGCAGCTGAAAGACTGGTGCTGACAGCAAATCCACTCAGCTCTTTCTGGGCATGCTCACGACAAGCTGCTTCTCCTGAAACTGGAAGCCAAAATCCCAGGAGGCAGCAGGGTGATGCTCAGTCACTGGACTTAACTTGTTCATGTGAGAGGAACTTCCATCAGCTGCCTGCCCAGAGGAACTGCAGAAACTTCTCAAGTTCAGAGAATCTTTTAAGGCTTATTCCATTAAAAAAAACCCAAAATACTGTTTGTTCACTGGGTCCCAGCTCACCTGACACCTTTAATGTTTTTCTTCCTCCTCTTTTTCCCCTGCCCACATGGCACATCCAGATCCTCCCACATCCATGGGCACAAGTGCCCGTGCAGCTGTGAGCTGGAATCCCTTCTGCGTGGGATTCACAGCTCACTCAGGAGGAGCTGCTGGGCTCAGGGGGAATTTGTCAGCACTGTCAGGAACTCACCTTCATCTTTTAAAGAGCAAATCACCTCACCCAAGGTGACCTGGTGGAGGTATGAAGGATAAGTGCAGCACTTTAGACAATTATTTGCAGATAATTTATGTTTTCCAGTGCATTATTCGTGAGGGGTTTCTGTAGGAGTCTGCCATGGCACAGTTAGGGAGGATTTTCAAATGTTGTTGACCCAGAATGAATACAAGCTCCCCTAACTTGATTATGCAACTGTTATGTAACTAATTGTTTCTCAGGTAGTTAAGATCTGCAACTTTAATATAAATAACGATGAAGTGGACTGGAGTTGCCTTGATCTCAATAGTTTATCATTTATAAGTAGGAAGATGATTATGTTTAATCAGTTCTATCATCAGGTCTCAATAAATTCCATTTTTCCAGCCAGAATGTCTGATGCAACTGAATGGTCACATTTTCCAGTGATCTGTGCCTGGGAGCTTTGTGGTGATGTTCTTTGGGTTGTTTTGTTGGGGTTTTTTTTGGGGGGGATGGGGGAAACAAGGTTGGTTTGTTGGTTGTTTGTTTTCTGGAGTTTGTTTTGTTTAGTTTGGATGGGGTTTTTTCTGCCAGTGCTGCAGTCGAGAAGCTCCATGCATTTGCCAGTTAACTACTCGAGGTACTTTCCTTTCCATCCTTCTTGTGGTCTGTGAGGATTCCTGTGCCACTTTGTCCCTCTTGAGTACTGATCGAGATCTTGCTTTTGGAATTGGGTCTGGCCTACAAGGCCCTGTTCTAGACTGCAAACGTTGTGACTTGCTAAACTCTGTCTTAAGGCGTTCAATTTCTGTTTGTGTCCAGGCTGTATTATTTATAGTGCAGAAACCAAGAAGATCTTATGTGAATACTTAGAAAACTCAAGTGTTTTGCTGTCATGTGAGGTTAAAACTCTGTAAGTGACCTCAGCGGCCTCATTGGGATTCTTTCTGAAGTGGAGCTCATGTTTTGTTTCATGCAGAGGTTTCTCCACCACCAGGTCAGCTCCTGACAGAGCATTCACCAAGGAGAAGTTGCCTGGATTCCAGGGGAAGCTGTGGATACCTGGTGAGATTGTGCAGAGGGTAAATACAGCTTGAGAGAAAGGAGTGTCAGGACGTGGCATGTGCTGAGGGAGGGCTGCTCTCCCTCCTGGCCATGGGCTCCTGGCCAGCACAGGATTGAGGATGTGAACTCGCTTTTCCCTGTGGAAGGGTTGGTGCTGCTTCTCTTTGATAAATTTGGGGGTTTGGAGTAATTTAAAGTCATTTTAGTTTGATGTTCACATTACTTTTTACTTCCCAGCTGGGATGCAGCTCTACAGCACCCGTGGAATGTCACAGACACCTTGACTCAGTTTTTAAGTCCACAAAATTCATGTGTGCTCTCCCTGCTTTTCCAGAAGGTGATCCTAGTGCAGCAATGAAACACCCAGTGTTGAAATATGTCCAGAGTTCTGTATTCCTCATTTTTTACTGGCATGGAGGAGGTGGTTCCATCTGGTTTGATCCTTGCACTGATGTGCCCACGGCTGCTGCTCCCACGGCTCCGTGTTCAGCCACGGCAGCAATGGAAAGGACAAGGGCAAAGGCTGCTCAGCAGGAAGGACTCGCTGGGCTCCACCCATGGCAAGGAATCAGAGGTGGTTAGTGGAAAAAAAGAAGAGATTTGAACTATAAACTCTGGATTAGTGAGTGTTGAAAGACTTGTTTTTTCCACGTATTTAACCTGGCAGGGATTGCACAGGGATAGCAATCACAAGACATGAGAGTTCCTGGATGCGGCAAGGCAGGTCGCACTTCAGAAAGGCATAATCTCTGTTTCCTCCGTTCAGATGAGGCTTTTTAACCTCCTTGAGATAGAGAAACTGTCCTCCAGTGAAGGTGGTGTCTGCCCTTGTGACCATCTAGGCCATTGTGACCTTCTAGGACCTTAAGGGAGCTGTAAAAAGGGAGGAGTGCGACTTCTGTATATGGACAGATAATGACAGGACAAGGGGGAATGGCTTCAAACTGACAGGGGGCAGGGTTAGATGGGATATTGGGAAGAAATCTTTTATTTGGAGGGTGGGGAGGCCCTGGCACAGAGTGCCCAGAGGAGCTGTGGCTGCCTCTAGATCCCTGGAAGTGTCCAAGGCCAGGCTGGACGGGGCTCTGAGCAAAGCTGACCTAGTGAGAGGTGGGGAATCAGTGACTCCGAGTTTGTTGGAATCACCACAGAGGCTTTAAGAGCTGCTCGTTGGGCTTCTGCTGTGGGTGACAGTTCTTAGTTCAGCTGTAAAGTTCAGTCAAGTGGTAAAGAAAACTGAGGAGGGAGGGGAAACTCAGACTGTCCTTGAGGATTTCAAGTCAAAATCAGAAGAAACAAATTTTCAATGAAAATCTGCGACCTCGAGAACACTTGAGAATGTGGAGTTGGGTTCAAGTTTCGTGTTTGATATAGCCATGATGGGAACTTGTGTTCTGCTGGAAGTGTATCTGCTTGAAACCTGAGGTTCTTGGGGTCTCCTTTAGTGGAAAATCTTAAATAAGAGAAGTACCAATAAATTGGCTTCTGGGTGTGAGATGCAGGCCAGCTACTGGAGCAGGCTGTGCCAGTCTGGGCTCCTTGCTGGATTCAGGGGCTTTTTCATTTGTTTCGATCCTTTTGCATGGATAAATTCAAATAAATACGAATAAAAATTCAAAGGAATACGCATCTGTAAAAGTAGGATTGAAAAACCTTTTGGACCAGGGATTTGTTGTGAGGGGTTTGGAAGGGCAGGTTTTTTCAGGCAGCCTGGTTTTCCATTCTGTTGCATCAGCTGTGGTTCAGGTGAGCTCCACAGAGAAATGGGCTTTTGGTGTTTCCTGGAATCGATAGAGGGAACGCAAGAGGAGAACTGCCTGGATATTTTCAGGTGAAGGCTCACGTCAGGTATTTCATACAAATCAGTGGAGGCAGCCATAATAACAACAAGCTTCTCCTCCAGCCAGTGGGATGAAACCCAAAGCAATATTTTATAGATATTATTCCAGGCCAGGGGGAGGCATAACTCTGCTTGAGACACCAGACTCCATATTTTGTTACTGGTTTTTCTCACCCGTGTTTCCTTGGGAAGTAACAAAAACACAACTCGATCAATGCTTAATTTATTGCCTCAGCAGTAGCGCTGGAGATCTGGAACTGAATCAGAAGTGAGGGAAGGGACAGTGGTTTAGAGCTTAACACGAGGGAAATTGTCCTTACAATGTATGTATGAAACAAGAGGGAGAGGAGGGCTGGAGATTCCATCAGCCTACCTGATGATGTTTTTAAGAATCTGTGTCTGGCAGATCCATTAGCTGCTGTTGGAGCTTTCAGGAACTCTTAGGAGGACTGCTGAAACATCCCAGTGCTCTGACCCCGGAGCACACAGCGTCAAGAATTGGAGTTCCTTTGCTGCTAGAGAGTAATTCATCCCCGTCCCTTTGCTGAGGGGAAAGCGGGAATAGCTCTAACAGCATGAAAGGATGTCTGGAGCTCTGTGTTTCTCTCCCTCCTGAATTTTAGACAGGGCATTGTGTAAATGGGATTGGCTGGGAACTGGGCACATCCTCAGCACATGTCCCACATTTCAGTTTCCCAAGGACACGGCCACTGGTGACTCAAATGGGAGTAGGACGCCTGTAATTATTTTATAATAACTTACAAGCTGATTAAAGTGTTTCTGTGTGTCTCTCACACTTCTGGAAAATCATCCTGGGTTTTTCACAGCTAATTCCTTTATTTTTTTCAGGAGTGAGACCATCTGTCACTACAGAAATACCGTAACAGCAGCATCTGAATCCGAGCACAGCTGGCATAGCTCAGGTGGGCACTGGCAGAACTGGAGAAGAGGTTTGCATCCCTCTTGTTCCCATCTGCACCTGCACATTAGGAAGTGCTGCAATGCAAATTTCTGATGAGTCTAAGGCAGCCAAGCCAGTAAATCAGTTTGGGTTGTGGCCCTGGGATATTCCAAGTGAGCAGTTGTGTCAAAGGAGTGTATTTCCATGGAGGCTGATTTTAGGAAAACTTAAAGTCATGTAAACTATTGCACTAAACACCAGGTGCGGGTCCAAAACCAAGCTCTAAATTTGAGTTGTTGGCAGTTCTAAGCATTGAAGAGCTCTGTTCTGATATAAGCTGTATATGTTGAGCCTCTCCGCCTCCCACCTGGATCCAGATTTACTCATTACTTCATGGTTATGAAGTGCTTCATGTGGAAACCTCAATACGACCAGTTTTTATCCAGTTAGTGAAGAATTAAGGGCTTGATTTGTAACTCTCAGGTAGGAATCCTCTGTGGATGGTATGAACACAACGGGCAGCGTGTGCTTGAAGTGGGAATTGGAGATGAAAACAGGGAAAAGGGAGTGCATTGTTTCAAGCTGAAGCTGAGGAGACACTTGTTGGTTTTGCGTCCCTGATTTGAAAACTGGGGAGTTCTAGAACAATTTGCCTTTGACGTCTGTAACACAAATAGGAAAAGAGAGTTTAGTGGATAACTTCAACACCAAGGAAAACAATGATCAGTTCTGAACTGGAGATGAGCACACTGGGTAGATGGCTGCTATCTGAAGAGGCAGAATTGGTGCTTCAGAACTATTTTATCATTCATTTGCCAGACTACATCACTGCCGCTGTGACCCAAATGCCCCAGGCTCATTCACACTTTCTAGATGAATCCTTAATAAAAATTCAGCCTGTGTGTCCTCAGTTCAGGAAGGACATTGAG
Organism: Lycocorax pyrrhopterus obiensis; assembly: GCA_014706295.1. NCBI lineage: Eukaryota > Metazoa > Chordata > Aves > Passeriformes > Paradisaeidae > Lycocorax > Lycocorax pyrrhopterus. Next base: position 2,686,546 of record JACSVZ010000019.1, on the reverse strand, counting down.
ACACTTGAGCGTGTCCAGAGGAGGGCAACAAGGCTGGTGAGGGGCTTGGAACACAAGCCCTGTGAGGAACAGCTGAGGGAGCTGGGGTTGTTTAGCCTGGAGAAAAGGAGATTCAGAGGTGACCTTATCACTCGCTACAACTCCCTGGAAGTATGGATGCTAAAAAGCTTTAGCAGAGAAGCCTTCAGCTCTCAGCAGCAGTTCGTGAGAGCTCTGTCTTTCTCATGCTAAACTATGCAAAACATGGTAAGGTTTCTGTAAACCGAGTCTGCTATCTTGCACCTGCAAATATAATTAGAATTGTTATGATTTCGACTAGGGAAATGAACAATGTGAGAATTGACCAATCACTCTGGTAGGTAGTTAGCTAGAGGTCCAATAACCTCTTGCCATTTAGGTAAACACTAAACGAACTAAACACATAAAAACCCGTCCTTTGTTAATTACATAATTCGATTCCGTTCTCTTGACTGCATTCCTGTCTCTGAGTCTTTCTTACTCTCCGGCCGGCAACAGCGACATGAAAGGTGGTTGTAGTCAGGTGGGGGTTGGTCTCTTTTTCCAGGCAACAACTGACAGAACGAGAGGACACAGTCTGAAGCTGCACCAAGGAAAATACAGGTTGGATATTAGGAAAACGTTTTTTACAGAAAGAGTGATAAAATATTGGAATGGTCTACCTGGGGAGGTGGTGGAATCATCATCCCTGGATGTGTTTAAAAAGAGATTGGATGTGGCGCTCGGTGCCATGGTTTAGTTTAGTGGAGGTGTTGGGGCATGGGTTGGACTCGATGATCTTGAAGGTCTCTTCCAACCTGTGACTCTGTGATTCTGTGTTTTTGGGCAAAATGAAGGTAGTCATAAAATGTCTGGTTAAAACTACCAGATAGAGCTCCAAGGTCTCAGCTGCCACAGTCCCAGACTAAATGACACGTCTATGGCAGGGAGGAGATAGCTGGAGTTATTTCCAACAGACCTGAGTAAAACTTGTCTGCCTTTGAGAAAGGGAGATGTGGCTCCCCATCAGTAGCATAGGATCAGGCAGAGAAGTTGCATTAAAATGAGCTAGGCTTCTTTTAAGTCTTCAGAATATTTTCAAGGTGATAAATTAATTTTGAGAGAGGAAAGAGTGTTATTTATTTCTGCTCGTGGCATTTGCATTGGCTATGAGAAGAGTGCCAGTTCTTAGGGATGTTATCCTGCTTTTCCCTGATCTGTTATCACTTTTTTTTTTGGAATAGTGGGGGCTGAGGAAAGAATTGCTGCATTATCTTGTGGGTTTCCTTACTGCCCTTAAATCTCGTGCCAGTTGTTAAACTTGCATGTTACTCACATATTTCATTAAATCTGGTTTATCTGGCATAGGGAAGGGTAACTCATCCCTGTAGTGAAGTCATTCAGAAAGCTGATCCTTCGAGCTCAAAGGACCTGGCCTGTCTCAGTGTGGGTACACCTAAAAATGGCATTTCTGTGCCTGCTGACTGTGGTTGGTGATGCCTGGGCAGGGAGAGAACAGGGAACCATCCTCTGTGCAAGCAGAACATTTCTAGGCTGGGAGAGAAACAGCACCAGATATGAAGAACCACATCTCTTGCTCTCAGTGAAGGCTGTGGAAAGCAGGAACAGCTGCTTCTTATCTCACAGTCAAACATTTTGAAGCCCTGGAGGCGAAATATTTATGCTACTGGACACTTTGTTTATTCAATGGGCCTTTTCTGATTTCTCTTTTTTTACCAGAGAACTGAAAATGAGTGACGTGTGTGTGCCTCAGTGTAAATAAGAGACTCGTGACTCCTCGTGTCAGAATTAGAAATCCTCCATGCTGCTCTGAGGGGCTGAAGGAAATACTGATGTGGGTGAACCCACAGAAAGTAAACATCAATTCAAGGGAAAAACAAGCTGCTTAATCTTAGTTCGGTTTTAGACAGAAAACTTCAAGAAAAGAAGACTCTAAAGTGTGCGGCTTCTGGGAATAACCTCCAAGGAGGGGTAGGCCTGCATGCAAACACACATCTTCCCTGGATTCTGAGGAGCTGCAGAGTAAGATGAAAAATAGTTCTGTGGAAATCGAAGGGTTTACAAACTTTATTCTCCTTGTAGACAGCCTGTTTCCAGAACAGAAGCAACAATAATTCAGCAGCAGAGTGAGGCAGCTCGGGTAGATTTGGGGTGCAGAAAGCAGCCTGTGCAGCTGGCTCACAAAACAGCCAACAGCATCAAAGCTGGGGAATTCCTGAGGGGAAAACCGTTTGGATTTTGGAGAATATTGGGGAGAAATGCTGTACTGGCTTGTCTTTTTCCTTAAGAGCTCGTGGCCTCACTTGTGAGCATGGTGGAAATGTTTTTATCCAACCTTTAAATTTTACTTGCCCGGGTTCCCTTCTGTGGGACCCTTCTTTACCTGACTGAGACAATATTTCCTCAGCCCCAGCAGTCCCTAATCAGTCACGTCTGGCAAACTCTCCTTGAACAATGCTTCTCTTCTGAACCCACCCAGGTGTTAAATTCAAGAAGCACTCACCAAATCCAGTATTTTCGAGTATTGAAATCCAGTGGCTGACTCATCACTTTGCACAAAGAAGATGTTGCTTCCAGTTACTTTGTTTGGGCTGACTGCGGGTTTTTCAAACAAAGCAAGTCATTTCTGGAAAACCCTGTAAAACTTTGTGCCAGAACAGTGGAGAAGTTATCCAAAAGGCCAACACCCAGGTTAGTCTGAGAGGCTGAACTACTGGAAAGCCCTGGGGCTTTGCTGGTATCCCTCGTGTCAGTCCTTTCAGGGCCTGGGGCATTCTGGAAGTGCTGGATTGATCCCAACCAACTCCTGGGCACCTCTAACCTTCCTGCTCTCCTTGCACCTGGCTTGGGGTGCATAAAAACTTGATAGGCTTTTCCTTCTCCTGCCCAGCCCCTTGAATTAATTTCCTCTTTAAGTTTGGAATCTTTGGATGGGATCCTGGCAAAAGAATCCCTGAATACCTCCACAGGATGTTGTATTCCAGCGAAGAGCTTCCAGGGTGGTATTGTTTTCCCCCTGCCTGGATGAGCCTTTGGTCTGAAGCAGTGTGAAAGGTTTTGTGGGTTTTGAAGAGCAAGGGAATTAAAGACAGGAATAAACAGCGTGAAGGTCGGACTTTTACCTTTTGTAGAGTTATCTTGGAACAAATTACGTGCTTGAATAGTTGTTCCCAGTATTTGTGGGCAGCACTGGCTTGTAAAACTCAGATGTAAGAACTCCCAAAGGCGGCTGCTTCTGCTGGGCAGCTGCTGCTATGACAACTGTACAAGAGGATTGATACTTGGGAGTAAGGAAATCAAGATGAAGTGGTAAATGAATGTCTATCCTGCCAGCAAATCCTGCTTTCCTTGGAATCAGGGGTCAGAAGGTGGCGTTGCAGACAGGTTTGTGAGCAGAGTGCGCTCAGGAAGGGCAGCAGGGCACCAGGGTTGCACACACGCATTTTCAGTGATGCTTGCCTGAGGACCAATGGCTCATTAAAGGTTACCATGGCTAACACGGCTGAGGAGATATCAGATCTTCACTTTTCATAAACTTGCCTTTATTTGTGCTCTGCCTGTCGAGCTGAAACAGAGCCCATTGCTTCAAAGGGGTGCTGGGTGCAGGAGGGGTGCCTGACTTAATTTCAGATCTGATAGAGCTGGATGGACCATTGCTTCACTTCAGAAATGGCCCAGAGCTCTGAGTTCTCTGTGTTGAAATCATGCATCTGGCTCCTTTTCCTGTTACTAAAACCTATAAATATTAAGACCAGCTTTAGAAGCTTTTCTTAAGAAGAAAATCTTCCTTGTTAAAAGCCTTTTTAGAGTGGCTGAAACTCTGCTCCAGGTCCTAAATTTAATTCAGTTGTTGGTGCATTTAGGTTGCTTCTACGCTGTAAAATGAAACTGATCAGTGAAGAGAAAGCAGTGAGATAAAATCTAGGAATGTCTGTGTTTCATTACATGGCCGGTCCCTAATGCTTTCAGAAAAAACAGGAGTGTTTAATGTTCATCACTTTGTGATGAGTGCTGGTAACTCCTCTGCAGGGCCTGGGCAGTTAAATCATTGCTGTCATCTGAGCATCCCCTGCCAGTGTAGGGGTGGTCTGTGCTGAGGGTTTGAGATTTAGGGATCCCCAGCTCAGTAACTCGGCCAGGGATGGCCCTGCCCAGACACCCCAACAACCCCACCCTGGGCATCCCTGGCAGCGCTGTCCAAACGCTCCTGGAGCTCTGGCAGCCTCGGGGCCGTGCCCATTCCCTGGGGAGCCTGGGCAGTGCCCAGCACCCTCTGGGGGAAGAACCTTTCCCTGATATCAGCCTAAACCTCCCCTGATGCAGCTCCAGCTGTTCCCTCAGGCGTGGTCTTCCTCCCTCACACATCCAGTTCTCAGCTTTCGATTTTTAGTCTCTTCTCTGATTGATTAAGAGATTTTATCATCTTTTGAGATTCTACTTGTTTGGTCACCAGTGTGGGGGCAAAGAGTTGTTGCCCAGAGAAACTGTGGCTGCCCCTGGATCCCTGGAAGTGTCCAAGGCCAGGCTGGACGGGGCTTGGAGCAATCTGGGATAGTGGAAGGTGTCCCTGCCCGTGGCAGGGGGTGGGATGGGATGGTATTTGAGGTCACTCCGAACCCAAACCATTCCATAATTCTATGATTCCAGTGTTCTTTCTCCTTCTATGCTTTGCTGCCATTCTTTCACATCCAACATTCATGTCAGACATTGCAAGCAGTGTAAGTCTTCTGCTGTGCTTTACCCACACTAATATAATCTGGAAGGAAAATTAAGCTCAGAACAAGCTTTTTCCAGTTCCTTTTAAAAGCAAATTATTTCCCTAATCTTTGGTCATAATGTGAATTTTAAACCTTTTCACACAAAAAGAGATCTGAGCTTTGGTGAGCCAAGAGCATCCGACATGTAGCACTCACCTCCTCATTCTTCTGTAGGTGAGCTTTGCTTACCTGTTCCAAGTCCTTGAGACTTTCACACCACCTCTTTTCTGTGCTCTCAGGGACACATGAGCCCCTTGCATGCTCTTGCAGAAATAAGCAGAGTTTTATGAATAAAAGACAGGGTTTGACAACGCTAAAGGAGACAAAGCAAAGAGAAACTCTTGATCAAAGAGGTCTCGCACAGTTTCAAGGACAAATACAAAGACAAATTATGGTTTTGTTCCAAAATAAGAAAAATCCCCCAGCTTTACAGGAAGAGCTCTGTTTATTTCCCCACCTTCCCAAGCAGTTTCAGATCTGTGAGTGCTGAAGACACCAAACACTTTCTTTTTCCATCAAGATCCCGGGAGCCTTCCCTGACCATGCTGCCCTTGCTCCTGAATGGTTTGTCTTTCTCTCCCTCTGCTTGCAGAGCATCTTTAAAACAACTCTGCCTTGTTCAGAATGTTGAAGTTGGCTGTCTAAACTGCAGCTAAATCAAAAACATAGCTGATGATTTGGACAGATACAGGCTGGGTGGGATTCCTGCCAACGCTGTATGCGCTTTTGTGTTCATAAAGAGCAGTCCTGGGAGATGTGCACTGCAACAGGGAAGAGTCTGACAAAGGCATGTGCCTTTATAAAATGCTTTTTTAGAAAACTTATTTTTCGGCTCAGCCAGCTGTGTGAGTTATTTCAGGCCATGGTGTGTTGATCAGATGCAGAGTGTAATAATGTCTTGAAAGAAAATGCCTGATTTCTGGCCCCTGCCGATGTTTTGTAATTGAGTGCAAGGGTTAAACTTGTGCAGTGCCCACCCTGGGCAATCCTGCCTGCGGTAAATGATGCCTTAGGTTTTAACTTTTATATTTTTCAAATCCTGCACTGCCTGGTGTGTAACTCTGAAGTTTCTTGTGGCCTGTTAATTTCTGCTCTCTCCTGCCAGGCAGACATAACAAAGCCTCTCCAGGCCTGCTCTTCAAGGACACCCAGACCGTCCTAGGCCCAAAAAGTATAAACCAAAAGCCTCTGAGAGGGGGGCAAGCTGAGGGGAAATGACATCATTAAACTGAGGCTTTAATTGGAGAATTAACCCTGATGTGCAAATGAACCAAACCTATAAAAGTGTGAAGAACTCGTGGCCTGTCGTCCATCTCGGGGTCCATCTGGGCAGTGGCCTCTGGCTCCCCAGGGGTACCTTTGAAGGCCTTTCAAATAAACACTGACCTTTATTCCCTTCCTCCTGTCCAGTCTCTGGTTTTGGGTGGCCTCTCAAGGCATCAGTTCTTTGGCCACCCAGATGGGGCATCAGGATGTGGTGGATGAGATGCCCACACTGGGAGCAGCCTGTGGATTGCTCCTGATCCTGGTGTGGGAATGGTGAGACTGTCAGCAGGAAAAGTTGCCCAGTGCCTGACTGACAGGAGTTTGTACATTTTTCACTGCTGTTTAAGAAAATGAAAAGTATGAAACATTTTGGGGTGTCTCTCACCCCCAACTTTGAGGACGTGGCCCCTGAGCAGCCTGAAAGGATTCTATATGGTCACCTGTGAGCTTGGAGAAAGTGTGGCTCTTGCGTGGGACTCAAATGACTTAAAGTCATTATTTTTTTATGTATTTTCAATGGGATTGTGGGTTTCCACCTTATTCTCCAGCTCATTTTCTGCTGGTGAAATTGGTATGGGCATTTAATAGTTGCAACACATCCAATACTGTGGTTTGCAAGTCCTGCATTAATAAGGACTGTGTAAAAAATTAACAGAAATGGAACTGGGGGTAATCCCTGTGGCTTGGGGCCAAATTTGGTTTGATTCTAGTAATAAGAAAGTGAAGCTGATATGGGAGATGCAATTTGCTAGGGCAGAGGAATGGCTGGACTGTTAATGACCTTGCAGAGAGATCATTGAACACATTTTGGGCACAACTTTGCAGTTTTCAGGGCTCTCCCATGAAAAGGAAGCCAAGCCAAGCAACCACAGACTAGGAATTTAAGGAAGATTTTCTTTAAAACAATGTAGGAATAAAGCATGAGGGAAATAGGAAAGAAAAAGAGGTGCATTCACCAGCAGCCCATCTTAGCATTTGTCCTTGTAGTGAAGTTCCTTCTCTATATGGATAGAATTTGGGGGTTTTGTCTCCTGAGTGCCAAACTCGTGTAGAATCAGCCTCACCACCAGCTCTCTCCTCAGCACCTTGTAACCCGTGCTGTTCCTACGCTTCCCATGTAGACAATTCAGAACCTTCTGAGTGCAATTAATCGTTGCATTTAGCAGCTGTTTTCTCCTGCTTTCCTTTACCTTACAAGGCAAACATTCCTGAGCAGTATTGGGAAGAAACATTTTTATGGACACATGGGCTCTAAACTGAGGGCCAGCTCAAATATCCCAGAAGACTGATGTTAAAATTTCGTACTCAGTAGGACTCAGGAGTTGTTTGACAACATGTGCTTTTATTTAATCCTTCACTCTGCCTGCAGTGGTCTCGCTGGTCCCAGGATTTTGGTTTTACTTTCATCACCTCCATGAGGTATCTGGACTGTTCTGCCTGCCTGGCACCTTGGGCCTGGAGAAAAGGAGGCTCAGGGGGGACCTTGTGGCTCTGCACAACTCCCTGACAGGAGGGGGCAGCCGGGGGGGGGGTCGGGAACAGGGAACAGGTTCCCAGGGAACAGGGACAGGAGGAGAGGGAACGGCCTCAGGCTGGGCCAGGGGAGGCTCAGGGTGGACATCAGCAGCAACTTCTTCATGGAAAGGGTGGTCAGGCTTTGGAAGGGGCTGTTCAGGGAGGTGGTGGAGTCCTCATCCCTGGAGGTCTTTGAGGACACTCAGGGCTCTGGGCTGGTGACAAGGTGGGGATCAGTCACGGGTTGGACTCAATTATCTTGGAGGTCTTTTCCAACCTCAGTGGTTCTGTGATTCTAAGATGAGAATTTGCCTTTGTATCATAGATCAGGCAGTGGCAGAGTAGATAGAGGGGAGACTGAGGTTCTCCCTCATGTTTCTACTCTTTTCTCATCAATGCTAAACAGGTGGTGACCCTGCTGCCTGCCAGCTAAACATCTGTGCTGGACTGCCCTGGCAGCAAACAGGTCTGGGGCTGTAGGATGGAGCCCCAGCCGATCACCCTGCTCAGCTCTGCTGCCCTGGGCTCTCCTCTGAGCCTCACCTGCAGAGCTGCTTTGCCCTTCACTGGAGCTGAAGGCCCAGGGGAGGCTCTTTCTCAGCTGTGTCATTTTTTGTCTTAAACCGTTCCAAAGCCCCACTCTTGCTTTTGACAGCTCCAGTCTGCCTGCAGTGCTGCAATATTGCGCTTCTGGTGAAGCTGCAATGAGGTTTTACAGGAGTCCTGCATTACTCCCCCAGCTGCTTCCCCGTCCCAACCACCAGATCAAGTGTAAGTCTGGTGCCAGTGCTCCTGGCTATGATTTACCCTACTTCTACCTCCTCCCTCCTTCACTTCCTCCTTTTTTTTTTTTTAAGACCAGCAATATTTGGATGGTAATTCTAGCCCCAAGGCTTGTATAAATTCATTAAAGGCCCTGCCTTTTGAAGTGGAATTAGTACTTTGTTAGAGCTGTTTGTGTTCTGGGTCATGAACCATCTGATGGGAGGCCTGGGTCCATCTGGGCTGTGCTAATTAGAGCTGGCTGCCCTGGAGCGCTGGGGCTGAGGCTGCAGCTCAGCGCACGGAGCAGCTCCGAGGACCCGAGCTGCAGAACCACCTCTGGCTTCTGTGCTGGAAGCTGATTGCCATCGGACAAACCTCCGGAGTGGGAGCTTGTGTCTGCTTGTGTAGTAATTTCCTATACCCCAGAGCCTCACTGGGAAACCTCTGGAGGCTTTTTACCTCAAGGCTTTTTCTCTTAAGAGGTAAATTCCTTGCCAGAAGCCTGTTACAATAAATCCCCCATCTAGAGATGGAAATTAAGCATCTTCCAGTCCTGGAGATCTTTGCCAGTTCCTTCAAATGCTCTATCCCTGGCTCCTGACTGCATCCAAGGGGTTTGACATGGGATATAGTAGGGGGTAGCATGGGATTTCAGCTTCTAAAGCACATGCTTCTGCTGTCCAAGCTTAACTTGCTTATTAACACAAACATACAGCTGAAATTGAAATTGCTTGTCTGGAACTCTGGTTGTGGGCTTTTCTGCTGAACCATGGTCAGAAGTGAAGTGGTAACAATACAGCTGGAAATCCTGGAGTGGCTAAAGGTGCATCAGTTTGTTGTTTCCGATGTTGACATTTGCTCTCAAGCTCTTTGAAATCTTCTAAAGAGCTCCAGTGTTAAGTTGGACACTCTAAAAGGGCTTGGCTTCTTAGACAGTTTTGTGTGAACCACTTTGGTATGCAGACAGGACATATCTCAATTACCAGGTAACAATTTTTGTTTGCTGCCAGCTCACGATTTGCTCACTTTGGATAAAACTGGTTATACTGCAACACAATAAATAGGCAATAGGAGTAACTCTGGTTAGATCACACTTCAATCACTTGTGCTCACCTGAGCTACCCACATACTTCTAAGGGAAATATATCTGAATTTTTAAGTCTGAACCTCACAAAATATAATTAAAGAGCTTTATGGCAATATCTTCCCAGACAAGATACATCTGAGATGCTCCCAGGCTGTGACTCCCAGCTCTGCAGTGGGCTTTTATGTAGGAAAAGCATTTGGCATTTCAGCACTGTCCATATATCCCCTTGAAACAGCCTGATTAATCCGTTCTTTTAGGCAAATGAAGTTTATAAGTCATTCTTGTGGTAGCTGAGCTTACGCAAGGCAGCAGATGTCTCACAGTCCCTAAAGGCCACGACAAGTCCCTGTGAGCTTTGTCTGTGCAGCACAGTTGTTCAAATCTCACAAACAGCTGAACTTTGAGCTCTCGAAGGTTCAAAATAACCTGACTTTGGTGAGAAATGCAGAAATTCTGGAGAGAATAGAGGCTACTCGAGGAACAGGATGTCTTTCAGGGGTGCTGCTCAGACATGAGAGAGGTGAAGGAGCTGTGTGCTTGGGCAATCTGCTTCCCTGGCTCTTGATGTCTTGGTGAAGTATTTGAGTTGTACAAATCACTTAATTACTTTGCAGCTTATTCCTCAACCGAAATGAAAACCCTTTGGGATCAAACTGTTCTTGATAAACATTTCAGGCTTTTTAGAAATGCTTCTGGGTTTATTGCCCTTTAAATTTCAGGCACCCTGACATTAGTGTGCTGTCTTGTTTGGCTTCAGCTCCCAAACCACAAAACAGATTGACATTCTGAATTAAAAATAGAATTGTCCACCGCTACTCCCACAGCTTGGCATTAATCTGGTTCTGGTTGGCCTTGGGCTCCTTTTCTTGTTGCATGGAAAAAAACCAATCCAAGTTTGGTTATCAACAGCAAAGTCTACTGTTCAAAACACAGAGGCATCTGAAGTCCCTGTGTGGTGTGAGGCTTGGCAGAAGCTGACTTTGATTAAATACAAATCAGCCAGGAGGGTTTTTTCCCCTTTCTCAGCATCTCTTTTGGCAGAGCCTCCATCTGTGGTTGGGGTTGGAGAGCCCGGCTGCTGTTCCAGGCTGAAAAGAATGCCCAGGGTGGGATGTGGTGAATAGCTCTATTCATAAGTCATCCTGCCCTCCCTCTTTCTCCTTCCAGCTTGAAGCCTCCTGAACACTTGTGCAACCTTGGCCATGACATCCTGAGTGGAGAAGGGCGGGAACAGCCCGTCCTGAGGGTGGGAGCAGCACGCAGAGCCCGCTCATGAGGAGCATCGGAAAAGGAGTTCATCCAACTCCTGCATTTCCTTCTTGAGCACAACCCTGCCAGTCACCTTCTCCAAGGGCTGATTTTTCCCACTTAAGCTGATGCCTTATCAGGCCTCCTAGACACAGAGACTAGACAGAGTAAAGGAACAAAAGTAGGTATTTATTTGAAGGGCCTTCAAGGTACACCCTGGGGAGCCAGAGGCCACTGCCAAGATGGACCCCAAGATGGACAACAGGTCACGAGTTCTTCACACTTTTGTAGGTTTGGTTCATTTGCATATCAGGGTCAATTCTCCAATTAAAGCCCCAGTTAAATGATGTAATTCCCCTTAGCTACCCCCCCTTCAGAGACTCCTTGGTTTACACCCCTTGGGCTCAGGATGGTCCAGGTGTCCTTGAAGAGCAGTCCGGAGAGGCTTTGTTGTGTCTAACAGGCATGAGAGAGCAGAAAGTAACAGGCTACAAGAAGCTTCAAAGTTGCACACTAAGCAGTACAGAGTTTAAAAAAATATAAAAGTTAAAACCTAAGGCATCAAGCAGCCTGGCTCAGTTTCCTGCCCTGCCCGGCTGCTGGATGTGCATGGAAAAGCCTCATCCCCCTCTGGAGCTGATGATGCGGGAAGCTGAAGGAAGTGCCTGCTGTGTGCCTCTTGTTACCTTGCTTGGCACAATCAGGGCTGCTGATCCCAGGCTTGGAAAGCCTCTCCAAGGGTTTTTAGGTTGAAAAAGATTCTCTTTCGTTGTGGACTGTCATGGAACTCGAGTGTTGGAAAGCTTGGCAAAGTCACAAGCTGCTCTGTCTTTTCTTGTTTATTTTATTAGCAGGGAAGAAAATACAAGACTTAGGAGGGAAAACAAACCAAAGGTGGGAGGGGAGAGGATGTACAGGAGCAGAAACAAATTTGAAGAGGTAAAATAGAGACTTCCTGAAAAGAACTTTCATAGAATGATGTAAATAAATATCAACTCTGAAATCAATTACTTCCATGGCTTGGCCAGAAAATGAAACTTTTTTTCACTGGTGGAACAGCATTGTTTGGCCATGATGGAGGCCTTGTCTTGTCAGCTTTGTCTCTCCATCCAAAGTGTTCTCCTGCTTCTCCTCCTGATTCACCAAGCCGAAAGTCTTCTTTAGATAATTATCCACAGCTGATGACCAGCTGGGTAAGGTGACAGACCCTTTTAATGAGTTTAATGAGTCAAACCTCTCACAGTGGGATGTATTTTGCTGTGTGACCACTGCATACACTTGCAGGGAATGTCTTCCTTTAGGAATTAACCTGACTTATCTACACCTGAGTTCTGTCTCCAGGTGAGATGTCTGGATTGCACCAGCATACAGCAGAGCCCAGCATTAACAGGTGCAGACTCAAGGATCTATTGCTCGATTTTGGGGAGTGCTGCAGGCTGTTCTTAGTCAGCTCAGCTGCTCTGAATTCTTCCCTTGCAGCTCATGGGTTTATTTGTGTGTTTTTCTGGGCACACAAGCCCCTGTCACAATGTTATTAGAAGACTTAAGTGGTACTTAAGTGGAAGTGGCAGGTCTCTGTGCTGCACAAGTTAACAGAAAATTGATCCAGACAAGTCCCCAGATATCAGTAGTAATTCACTACTAGTGCTACTTCTTTCTAGGACAATGGAATTAGTGACTAAACTAAAGTTAGATCAGTTTTGTTTTCTAAAAGCAACCCTGAGAAGGCTCTTTGAGAACACCAGTAACACTTCCTCGGTGAGGAAAGCTCAGAGCTCCTGTTGTTAACAGAAATGCTGTTTTTTCTTGATATCTTAAATAGAATCTAAATGTGAAGAAACCCTTTGATATTTTGTCATGCATATAAATGCTAGAGACCCAATCCACTGAGTGATACTGACCCTCAGAGAATAACAGTAGGCTTTTCAGCTGTAGCTTCTGAACTGTTTCATAGTTTAGATCTGAGTTGTTTCATAGATTAAATCCATCACTGATTGCATTTACAAACCAAGTTATTCTTCTTCCTTTTGTCTTCCACTTTTCCCGACGACAAGAGGAGTTGTAAGTGCTGAGCATCTCTGAAAGCCGAGTTTTGTGATGCAGACCACAATCCAGAGGGTGCTGGGCACTGCCCAGGCTCCCCAGGGAATGGGCACAGCCCCGAGGCTGCCAGAGCTCCAGGAGCGTTTGGACAGCGCTGCCAGGGATGCCCAGGGTGGGGTTGTTGGGGGGTCTGTGCAGGGCCAGAAGCTGCACTGGATGATCCTGGTGGGTCCCTCTCAGCTCAGGACTTTTTTGGGATTCTAAGAGACCATGTTTGTGGTTTTTTGCTGATTATGGGGTTTTCTGGCCAGCAGACAGCTGAACATGAACACAGAAATCCTGAATTAAGAGCAAAACCTGGGAGCTGCATAACTCTAAAGCTGGAGAGAAACAAAATCAGCCATGAGGAAAATCAGTGCGGACCAGAGGAGAGGCTGGGCAGTGGGTGAGCTGTAAGGCAAGGCTGGGGTGAGCTCTTGTGGCCAGAGCTGCTGGAAGCTGCAGTATTCACACAAGGGCATGGCACTGCACACAAGATGGAGAAGTGCAAGTGTTTATTGTGCAGTGAATATTCCCTAAATACCAGCACCCAACAGGATATCACATCATAGAAACAGGAAAGATGTTCACCTCAGTGTCCCCCAATCACCTGGGGTAGTGCACAGACATTGCCTATTATGGTAACAGGTAAACAATGCCCTATAAGGTCACAAACTACAACGATCACATCTCATAGGCCCAACACTGTCCACAAACCCACAATCCTCTCTCAGCCCATCCCCGGTGACCTGGATGCACTCCCAGGGTCACCTCTGGGTCCAGGAAAGAGGCTCTCTCTCTGGCCCTCAGGGCCTGTCTCTCTTCCAGCACACAGTGCACCCCAACAGAAGCAGTTGGGTATTGTTGAAATAAATGGTGTTTTGTAGTGGGAGCTTCATAAGTTGCAAGTCACTGAGGAAATAGGAAACCTCGGCTCCTTCCCACTGGGGAAGGCAGAATGTGAGGGCGCCTTTGTTCGGGGCCAGTTTGTTTTCACTTGAGTTAATGCTTCATCAGAGATGTCCTTGAAACCTTGGCCGTTATCCAAGGGAAAAAAAAAGCTAAAAGAGGTGGGGGGAAGAGAGCCCCTCCAAAAAGGCTTTGAAATCAAGCTCTTGGGTAGTTTAATGTTATCACAGAGGCAGCAGGTTAGAATAAGCAATTTTCAAGTGTGTCTGAGCTGTTGCATGTTTGGGCCTCTTTTGTGTGGATTTCTGAGCTTGCTTTGGGAAGTCTCAAACCCTGAGTGTGTGGTGTGGAGCTCACCCCAGCCTTGCCTTACAGTTCACCCACTGCCCAGCCTCTCCTGCTTTAGGAGTGGAATGGTTCTAAGCACATTTATGGCCAGTTATAAATCCTAGTGATTGTTGCTCCTCCTGGAGCCCTGGAGAGAGAACGGAAATAAATGACTGCCTTTCCACAAAAGATCTCTGTCGAAGTTCTTGCTGTCTGCCCAGACACCCTCTCAATTTGGAAAAATTATTTATCTGCATTGCAGGAGCTTTCCAAATATAGAGCTGTTCTTCGGCCCTGCTGTGTTACAGATCTATTCAGTAGCTCTGATTTAGCTTCATACATGTGGGAGTTAAAAATTTGCTCCTTAAAACAGAGAGAGGTTTTCAAGGTGGGGTTTGGGCTCTTCTCCCAAGCAACCAGCTCTGGGACAGAAGGAAATGGCCTCAAGCTGTGCCAGGGGAGGCTCAGGTTGGACACCAGGAGGGATTTCTCCATGGAAAGGGTGGTCAGGCCTTGGAAAGCCCAGGGAGGTTTGGAGTCCCCATCCCTGGAGGTGTCCAAGGAAGGCCTGGAGGTGGCACTCAGTGCTCTGGGCTGGAGACAAGGTGGGGATTGGGCACAGGTTGGATTTGATGGCCTTGTAGGTCTTTTCCAAGCTCAGTGATTCTGTGATTCTGCAAGTGTAGGTTTGGGCCACTTGGCTATCCAGGTTGGGGCCCAATCCAATGTAAACTGGGTGCAGAAAGTCACACTTCAATTTATTTTAACTGGAGTTGAATCACTTCTCTGTTGCTTAGAGACATTTTTTCTAAGTAGGTCTTGGAAAGAACAGGCTCAGTAGGAGCTTCAGATGAGAGCTGAATTTTGTGTTTCCTTTCATGATTTGACTTCTCAAAGAGCTGCATTTGTGCTGAACAGGGGGAATGTTCAAATCCATCTTAATCTTCAGGTGGTTGAACATCCTTTTCCTGAGCTGGAGTCGGTTACTGTTTCCATCCCACCTCAAATTCGTGGTCTGAAGATGAAACACCATCTCCCCTGAAGGTCGAGTCAGCTCCAGTTAGTTTCACTGGCAGCTGGACTCGAGGTTCAGTCACTCACACCTGAGTTTCTGTTAGATTCTGGGGGCATTTGTTCTTGAAATCACGACTTCTGTGCCACGCTTGCCTCCCTGCTGTGCTCTGGGTCTAAAATGTTTCACTACAATTCTTGAACAAAAATCTCTCTTGTCAGCTGCAGTCAAAAAAAAAAAAACCTGTTGTTCTTAAAATCTAGCCCCAAATCTAAGACTTCTTTCATGTGTCAGCAGGACTGATCCTGTCAGACCTCAATGCTCTTGCTGATATGGTTTAGTTTAGATATTCCTGTGAGGAGCAGGAATTTGGGCTGGGATCCTTACGGGTCTTTTCCAGCTTTAAATATCCTGTGATTCTATTCCAGGACAACGTCTCCCCTGAGCTGAAGGAGGTGCTTGCATCTATCAACAATGAAAGGTCTAAGGCAGAAGTTTGTAACAATTCCATGAGTTCTGTGAAGCTCTGCCTGTCCAAGGTGACTTTGTCCCATGGAAACACATTGATGCCTTGAGAGGCCTCCTAGAACCAGAGACTAGACAAGAATAAGGGAATAACGGTCGGTATTTATTTGAAAGGCCTTCAAAGGTACCCCTGGGGAGCCAGAGGCCACTGCCAAGATGGACCCCAAGATGGACGACAGGCCACGAGTTCTTCACACTTTTATAGGTTTGGTTCATTTACACATCAGGGTTAATTCTCCAATTAAAGCTTCAGTTTAATGATGTCATTTCCCCTCAGCTTGCCCCCCTCTCAAAGGCTTTTGGTTTATACTTTTTGGGCCTAGGACGGTCTGGGTGTCCTTGGAGAGCAGGCCCAGAGAGGCTTTGTTATGTCTGCCTGGCAGGAGAGAGCAGAAATGAACAGGCCACAAGAAACTTCAGAGTTACACAGCAGGCAGTGCAGGATTTGAAAAATAGAAAAGTTAAAACCTAAGGCATCAACATGAACTGCCCTTATCTTGTGCAGGCAGGAGTGATGTGAGAATCTGAGATGGTTTCAAGCAAGTTTGAAGTTGTCTCAGCAGCTTTGCTTTGTTGTGCAATATATGCTCAGGCCACAGAGGGTAGCCCTTGTCTCTAAGCAGAAAACTGGAATTCTGTGTATTCCTGGAGCAGGTACAGCACAAGTGGCCAGGTGTCATATAATGCATTTAAACCCTGTTGGTATGCACTAGCCAAACTCTCACTCAAGACCAAGATCCACACACCAGGATCCAATTATTGATTGAGACCACCTCAACCTAAGGTGCTCATCAACCTCCTACAAACAGCTGTGGCTGCAGGGCGGGCAGAAGCCCGATAAATCAAACCCTGGGAGGAGCCAAAGGTTGAGGTGGTTGTTCCTGGTTGTGGTGTGCTGTGTGTTGCTGGAGCTCTGCTCTGAGAAATCATAATCCAAGAATCAGAAGACTGCGAGCTCTGGCACAGCTGGGTGCTGTTCTGAGAGGGAAAAGCAGTGAGTTTTTGAGAAGAGAAAGCAAAATCTGCTGCCCTCCTGGAGTGAATGAAAAGCAGGATCTTGTGTATGAGCTGGAAGTGATAATAGACAAAAGGAAGGGAAAAAAGTAATCAAGCAGGTGAATGCTAATTGCAAACTAATTAATAAATGCACACGGAACAATTGCAACCACAGTCATCTGGCTGCACTGGGTTCAGGTGTGGCACCTCCTGTTTTGAAGCAGATGGAACATGGAACAACTCGACTTGTATTGACAAGTTCTGCCTCTGGTAAATGGTGACAAAACCTGGATTAACCGAGCTGCAAGAGGCAAGGCCAGGTGTCCTGAACTAACTCTGTTAGTTCAGAGTGAGCAGCACTCACAGGATCTGTGCAGGTGTTTGTCATGAGGTGCAAAACACGGATCTGTGTCTCAGGCGCCTTTTGTGGCGCTCTGGGGCGGGTGACAATCACATTCCACCAGCACTGTGATGTAGCAGAGCTGTGCTGTGTTCCTGGGGGCTTGGAGGGTACAGCCAGTGTTCCTTTGTTACTCTGGGCACTCAGGACAGCTCGAGATCACTGCATTATCTGAAGTGTAACCTTTAGGCAGCCATATCTACACAGCTTCTCAATTTGGCTCCAGAAAAATTTCCTTTTTTCTTTTTTGTTTTCATTCGGAGCTTTTAGGAGGCCAGACCAAAAAGCTCTGCAGAAATGAGCGAGCTGTACTATTGTAACTCAGCTTCATTGCTGCTCTCCGGCTTGGGAGCTGAGGTGAACAGCTTTTCCTGCCCTCCTGCTTTCTCTGGGAATGTGCTTTCCAGCTGCGGGCACGATGGAAATGTGTGGGCACGGAGCTCTGAGCCCAGCTGACATGCAGGATGTGCACAGGACTGGCCAGCTAGGAGCCTGGCCAGCGAGGCAGACACGGGAATTGCTGACTGTGGCTGGAATGGAAATGCCAGCGAGAAGGTTGTCATTTAGCCATGGCTGGCAGGGGACAGGGCAGACCAGACAACTGGGCGGCTTTGGGAGCTGCCCGTGGACAGGATAGGGATGATTAAGAAGCATAATTTGGCTGGCAAAGCCTGAGGAGGTGGACTGATGCATAGTGTGGCCTTCCAAAGCTGACCAAATCCTCAGGAAAACCATAATTGCTGCTGCAAACCAGGGACTAGGCCTCGGTTTGGCCAGACTCGTGTTTGTTCAGTTCATGACTCTACACTGTTCTTGTCCAGGCTTTTCTTTCCAGAGGCAAATGCCTGAGCTGGGGAGGAAGTCAGCAGAAAGAAGGAAGACAGCAGGAAGGCTTCAGCTCCAGGGAGCTGCTGCAAGAGCTCAGAGATGGTGCATGGTGCAGGCCAGGCATTTCCCTGTTCCTCCTGTAAGGAATCTTCTCACCTCTTTTCTTAAAGCTCTTTTTTCTGAAGACACCTCATCTTTAAATTTTTGGATGCCCCTGGATCCCTGGAAGCGTTCCAGGGATGGGACTTGGATTAACCTGGTCTAGTGGAAGGTGTTCCTGCCCATGGTGGGGGGTTGGAATGAGAGGATCTTTAAGGTCCCTTCCAACCTAAACCATTTTGGGATTCTGTATCAAGGGAGAGATGCTGCCCTCACTCCTGGAGCACTGGGGCAGTGATCCTGCCACTTGTTTGCTTGTGATGTTCTGAAATTTATCCACCACCTCTGCTAAGAAATCGTGTTGTCTTTTATCAAACATTTCTTTTTTTGTGGTTTAATATTTAACTCTCAGTTCTTGTAGTAGATTAAGGCCACTTAACACCTGGCAGCTTTTGCACAAAGGTACTGGCACTCAGGTATTAGAAGGACCCCGGTGCAGAGTCAATGCTTTTGGAGAACAGGTTTAGTCCAGAGGGAGGATCTGAGGAAGAATCCAGCTGGATTCAGTTCACAGGTTTAAATTTGGAGCATGTCCAGGCTTGGGAGGGACAGGGGATGACAGGATGGTATCCGTGCTGGATTTCTTTGCAAAACTGAGTGGAATAGGTGAAGAATTTGTTCCGAGGAGATTGGATATTTCCTACTCCTCTGAATTGTTGTGGAAAAATACCTAGGGCTGTGAAACAGCTGCTGCCCTGACAACGGGGAACGGAGAGCTTGGGCTGTGTTCAAGCTGTATCATGTAGTGGCTTCAAGGGACGTGGCTCAGTGCTTGTCCTGATGTACCCCTGCTACTTTCCACTTGTTACTGCTTTTACATAACAGGTTATTGGTGCTTTGACTCTCTTTTTCCACGTGTTTTACTGTCATAACTTTGTTTTAGCAATAGTACTTGAAATCGCGAACTTTTTGTGGCAGCAGGATGCAAGGATTTGCCTTTCAGCGCTGCATTCTGCTTCCCAGTTGTGAGTGCACAAAGGCAGAGGTGCTTTGGCCTTGGTGCTTTTGCTGAGGAGGTGAATATTTCAAGTTACTCCAATTAAGCAATGTGCTTGCACCAGGAAAGCGCTGATCTCCAAAGACAATTGGTGTTTACTGCTACCAGGGTGTGCTGCTGAAGCTGAAGGGAGGGCTGGCTGGTAAAAATACTGTGAGAAAGTGCTGAAACAGCACTGCAAAGGCACAGGAGTGCAGTATTCACGCAGGGGCACGGCTCTGCACACAAGATGGAGAAGTGCAAGGCGTTTATTGCGCACCCGAAATTCCCCTCAATACCAGCACCCAACAGGATATCCCATCATATAAACAGGAAAGATGTTCACCTTCAGGGTCCCCCAATCACCTGGGGTAGTGCACAGACATTGCCTATTATGGTAACAGGGAAACAATACCCTGTAAGGTCACAAACTACAATTATCACATCTCATAGGCCCAGCACTGTCCACAAACCCACAATCCTCTCTCAGCCCATCCCCGGTGACCTGGATGCACTCCCAGGGTCACCTCTGGGTCCAAGAAAGAGGCTCTCTCTCCGGCCCTCAGGGCCTGTCTCTCTTCCAGCACATAGTGCACCCCAACACAGGAGAAGTTAAGTGGCCTTCTGGGTTTGACCCACTTTGCAGTTTTCTTGCCTCAGGCTGCTCAGTGCCTCTCACAGAACCGCAACAAATCATCTGGGTACCTCTTCCCTTCTTGTGCTTTTTTTACTGAGCTCCTATAGGTTGTGATAATCCTTGGGCCATTCTCCTGCTGGGCTGAGCTGATCACACTTGTGATAATTAATTTGCGTTATTTTTTAGCACACGGTTTCCTTTTTCAGGGAGTTTTTCTCCGCAGAAAGGGCTGTAAAGCATTGGCACGGGTTGTCCAGGGAAGTGGTGGAGCCACCATCGCTGGAAGCACTGAGAAAACGTGGACGTGGCCCTTGAGGACACGGTTTAGTGGTGAACACGGTGGTGGTGGTTGGACTTGATGGTCTTTAAGGTCTTTTCCAGCCTCAGTGATTCTTTGATTTTTGCTCTCCATTCCTCTCACTTTCTTTTCTTGCTTTAACTCTATTTTTAAATGTGGCTCACCGTGCCCTGCGCTGCCTGGGAGGTGAGATGGACTCAAGTTAGGCCTATTAAGCCACTTTAAGGATGTTATGGGAAAAATTTCCAAATATAATGAATCAAGGAAAAAAAAAAGATTGGATTTTGTGTGTATGTATGGAATTTCTGGGCCCAAATTTACCTTAAAACAGTTTTAATACCTCAGTTTACAATTGTGGATGGAATTATATGATGAGAGGGGGGAATAGCACCAACCTGGGTTTGCTGTTATGAGTTGGAAATTCTTGTGTGGGTCAATTCCAGAAACTTTCCACCACCCTTTCCCTCCTGTGACTTGCTCTGACTCAGGTGGCATCAAACATGTAGCACTGAGATCCCTTTTTCCTGCTTTGCCATCCTTTCAGCCCCAGACACTTTGTCCTAAGAAGAGCTCAGAGAGACAGAGCTTCAAGTTCCACCTGTCTGGAACAGGCCAGTATTTGGCATCGACTCCCAGTAAAGGAATTTTCAGGGGCCAGAACTCTAAGGAACCTCTCTTTGGGAATTCCTCCTCTCTGAATTCCGTGTGTCTGTGTTTTACACACTGATGAAGAACAGATTCAAACTGTCCCTGCCCCTGAGCTCTCGGTGCAACAAGAACCAACGCTGTGACAATTCACCACCACCCTCGCGTGCTCACAGCCAGCTGTCTGCTCAGATGCACACCTTGAACCCCAGCCTGCATTTATTTTGCTACTTTTTTCCCTTTTGGGATGAAAAATGAAGAAGAGGTACCTTGTTTAGGGACAGCATGTTCTCTAAAGCAAGTCCAACAGCTTCTTTTCGGTGCACTTTCACTCCTGCAGTGTTTAGGCAGTGTCACTGCTTTACATGACAAATGACTCTGGGAGGGTTTGCTCTTTCATCCTCTCCCCAGTGGCAGCACTCTGTGCACTCTGGAGTGTGGATTTTGGGAGTGTTTTCTGCTCTGTTTGCATTATTTAAAAATAAATACGGTGCTACAAAGAGAAGGATACACAAAGAGGGGTTTTTTTTCTTGTTTTCTAAGGGTGTACAAAAGGCTCAGGCTGGTCCTGGGACTGCCAATGTTGACTGTATGGAGTAGTTTTAATCTTTTAGCAAAACTTTAGGTTAAACCTTTGTCGTGTGCACCCACTTCACAACAGCAGCTCTATTATTGCACCTAAAGCTTCACCTTTTTGTTCTTTCCTCTTTCTGTCTTGACCCACACTGATTGTAAATCAAAAATTACTTCTGAAGTCAGTGAGGTGATGCCACAGCCCTCCACTTTTCTTTACTCTTCCTACAAAGGGACATGAAATTGGATTTGCTTTGTAAAATTCTGTGTATTCAGCCTTCCCAACCAAGGTTTTTCTGGTCGTTACTTGTGTGAGAAATCTGGCATCATTCTGTCACTGTTCCTCAATTTATGTCTAAAAGCCTGAGATTTGAAACAGAATCAGAGAAACACAGACTCAAACAGGTTGGAAAAGATCTTTGAGGTCGAGTTCAACCTATTGTGGACTTGTGTAGCTGCTCCTGAGCCCTGGCCATTTCAACATAGGTATATCTGTGGGTTAGGCTGTCTCAGAACAATTCTGAGTGCAAGAGTCCCCTAATTAGGGGCTGGTGCAGGAATATTTATCAGTAGGAGCTCAGGAATTGCTGTATAAAAGCCCCAACTGGGTAAAAATAATCACCTTTCTGCAGTGACCCTTTTGCACTGTAAAACTCTTGTATTTCGGAGGGAAAATGAGGTTTGTTTGTCTTTTTTTTTTTCCTTTAGGCAAACTCAGAGGTCTGATCTCAAACATGTCATCAAAGGACAACACCTGCATATGGCAGTGACATGGGGGCAGGGGGCAGAATGAGGGGCAGCAGTGTTCAAACAATGTTAACTTCATTTCAGACGAGGAAACAACCCATGGAACATGCAAAAGCAATGAGCTTTAATAGCTTTTAATATGTTTTTAAACATTTCCATCACCCCCTCTATGTTTTCAGACACAGCTTGGCAATAAATCAAAGTAAAAGCAAACACTCATCTGAGCTGGTCATTAGGGTGAAACAGGAATTAAACACTGAAGGGGGGGAAAAAAGTACAGAGTTTACATCGGTGAGGTTAAGGAACAGACAGACAAAACACTCGGGAGCAGCGGGGAATGCATCCTGCTTTCATTTGGGCCTGACCAGAAGCCAGCACAGAACTGGGAATGTGTTGGCTGCGGGAGGCTGCTGCAGGCACAGGAGCTGCAGGGCTTGGCTGGTTTGCTCCCTGGTGGGGCAAGTGGTGGTGCTTAGGCTCAGTTTTTGAAGTCAGCCCTCTCAGAGCTCCTGCAGAAGCCTTTTGCTGCCTGAGATTTGCTTCCACCCCCTGTTTGAAGGAGCAGGGTCAGGGCATCTCTTCTTTGCTCTTCCTGCCTTTGTTCTGCTGGTCCTCCACGGGTGTTACTCAGACCTTAGTGCTACAGGGGTCTTGTCTCTCTTGCTTTGCTTCAGAGGAGGATTTTAGGCCTGCACATGTCCCCTGTTTTAGTTCAGTGTGGAAGATCAGTTCTATGTGGCCCATTAGATTCAGCAAGATGGAGAAACCATGATGATTTAAGTTACAGGGTGTTTTCAGAAGGTTGTAGTGTCACTCAGCGTTAACTTTCTGGGCACTGTCCTCGTCCTGAGAGCCCAATTTGTCTTTGACAGCCCATCCTCATGTGTTGGGGTGCACTATGTGCTGGAAGAGAGACAGGCCCTGAATGCCGGAGAGAGAGCCTCTTTCTTGGACCCAGAGGTGACCCTGGGAGTGCATCCAGGTCACCGGGGATGGGCTGAGAGAGGATTGTGGGTTTGTGGACAGTGCTGGGCCTATGAGATGTGATAATTGTAGTTTGTGACCTTATAGGGCATTGTTTACCTGTTACCATAACAGGCAATGTCTGTGCACTGCCCCAGGTGATTGGGGGACCCTGAGGTGAACATCTTTCCTGTTTCTATGATGTGATATCCTGTTGGGTGCTGGTATTTAGGGAATATTCACTGCGCAATAAACGCTTTGCACTTTCCATCTTGTGTGCGGAGCCGTGCCCTTGTGTGAATACTGCACTCATGTTTTCATTTAATAGCTTCTGGGGCTTCAGTAACCTGATGGTCCTTTCTGCTCCTTGGAAGCTCTTCCCCAGCACAGATCCATGAATCAGTTGGATGCATTTACAGAAGTTGGTAAGAGCTAATGAGGAGGAGCAGCCCAATCATTTACACTCCTGATTCTTCTTGTTATCGATCCTGTGTGATAGTCTCCACCTTCGGGAGGATTTTTGAGAATGGGTGACAAGAGAGTCCTGGTGAAAATGTGTTTAGGGCCTAGGCAGGGTGGGCAGAAGGTACCAGAGACTTGAGTCTCCTACTAAAGGCAACTCAGGAGATTTAAATTAAGCTAAGCCGGGTCAGCAGAGCTCCTGCTCATTATGGTTCTCAAGAATAAATGCTGTTAATTAATCTGCCTTTATAGATTCCTGCACACTGGCAGGTTGGGCTCTGGTGGGTTCGCCAATGTTATTTTTTGCTCATGTTTTGTCCAGTGTAATCCCTTATCCAAGGAAGTGTTGTCCCTTCCAAGGACAGAGGATTGGGATGTCTCTGCTGTCCCAATGGAGCAGCATCTTCATGTCACACTGTGCTCAGCAAGCTCAGAAGCTCTCCAGGTTCCTACCAAAGCTGTGGATCTCCTTCCAAGGTTCCACCCAGAGGTGCCTGTGCTGACCCTTCCCTACTCAGCACCAGCTGGGCCACTGTGGGAATTTCAAGTGAAAGGCACTCCCTGGCTTTGTTAGAGCTGCATTTCAGACTGATGAAAGCTTTATTTCCCAGATTGGAAAGTATAAAACTCCCGAGGTTTCCAGCCACAGCCACTGCTATATTTAGAAGGTCTTAAATCACTGCAAGCTCTAGGTTTGAAGGGGTTGTTATAGAGTGTGTGTATGTATTTATATGTGTGTGTGTGTGTTTGGGTTTTATTGTGGAAGATCAGTCAACAGGGATTTTGTGGGTCTGCTTGGCAATGATGGAGTAATTAAAGTGCATTTTGAGGAATGGTGGGGGGAAAAAGTGCTGAGAGCCAAGAGGAGAAGAAATGGAGGAGGTTAGGGAGTTACTGAGAATAACTTCACTAATCCCTCTTCCCTTGCTGCTCTTGCAAACCTCAGTCTTTACCTCACAAAGATGGAAAGCTGCCAAGGGAAAGAATCTCATTAAGATTACACCAAGCCCTCCAGTCTTTGCTGGAATACATTAAAAGCCAGAAGAGCACCCAGACCGCCCTGGAAGGTTCTAAGCAGTGCCTGCAGTGACTCATCCGGGAAGATTCCCCCATTGTCCCGTATTTTCCAGCCTGCCAGACAAGTGAGGGCTTTGCAGGATCCAAGTGTGTGTACCTACACGTGTGTGTGTGCCCTAGCAACAGGATCCATCCTGCTTTCAGGGTTTCCATGTCAGCCAACTGCAGTAAGTGCAGTAATCAGCAGTGACAAGAAATCCCAGAGATATTCCCAGCACTGCCAGCTGAAATCCTCAGCTTTAAGTCCCCTCATTTTGGAAACTTTCCTTCCTTCTCTGAAGTTTTGAATCCGGCTTCTTATAATTAGGTGAGATGGTGAGAATCTATTTTTCTTTCCAGGCTTATAATTTTTCAGCCAGGTTCCCTCCTTTGGGGAGGGAGCTTCCCAAAGTGACTTCCCCTTCTGCCAAGCGCAGATATTTGAGAGTGTACAATCCCAAACTAGCATATGCTTGTGTTTATGTGTGTATTTAGTCGGTCTGGTCGCGTCCACTGGAGGTAAACACAGAGCTCCTCCACATCTGTGAGCAGTGTCCCTTGCAGGCCCTGCCAAGGGCGCAGGGGAACATCAGGATGCTCGGGAAGAACGTGTGCTGCTGTGGAAAGCTGCAGTTACCGGACATGCTGGAACAGCACGTAGGTGTGTGGGGAAATCCAGTTTTCCAGCAGTAGGGAGGCTTGTGGGAAAAAGAGCGGAGTTCCAACTTCAGTTTGGATCTGACTCTGCTGGGATGTGATTCATTTACTACAAAGTCACTGCTGGAGGTAGAGAGAATGGATGAATTCTGTGCCAAGCTGTTCCATTTTCATTTCCATCAGGGAAATGGTTTGATTTTTAGGTTCATCTCTTTGCTTTGAGATACCAACCCAGAGCCAGCTCAGGAGAGCCACTTTGGAGGATCACCTGTCAGCATAACCTGAGCACTGCAGGTGCTGCTGTGGGTACAGAAGCTCTGAAGAGAATTTGCAGAGCCCTCCCTGCACAGCTTCAGCTGTGAGCACACTGCAGGGAATATCATAAATCATGGAATGGTTTGGGTTGGAAGGGACCCTAAAGCTCTTCTCATTGCCATGGGCAGGGACACCTCCCACTGTCCCAGGCTGCTCCAAGCCCCGTCCAACCTTGGACACTTCCAAGGATCCAGGGGCAGCCACAGCTTCTCTGGGCACCCTGTGCCAGGGCCTCCCCACCCTCCCAGGGAACAATTCCTTCCCAATATCCCATCTAACCCTACTCCATGTGAGTTTGAAGCCATTCCACCTTGTCCTGGTACTCCAGGCCCTTGTAAATTGTCTCTCTCCATGTTTCCTGTTGGCCCCTTCAGGCCCTTCAAGGCCCCAGTGAGGTCACCCCAAAGCTTCTCCTCTCCAGGCTAAACAATCCCAGCTCTCCCAGCCTTTCCTCCCAGCAGAGCTGCTCCATCCCTCTGATCCCCCTGGTGCCTCCTCTGGGCCTCTCTCCAGCAGCTCCAGCTCCTTCCTGTGCTGGGCCCAGGGCTGGGGCAGCTCTGCAGGTGGGGTCTCACCTGAGCACAGGGGCAGAGGGGCAGAATCCCCCCTTTGCTGGGGGCTCAGCCCAGGGCAGGGGGTTCAGGGCCGGGGCAGGTCCAGCTCTCCCCCACAGCACCCCCAGGTCCTTCTCCCAGGGCTGCTCCAGCTGCTCATCCCAGCCTGGATTGATCCCAGGGGCAGCTCCAGCACTCGGCCTGGTGAAGCCTCACGAGGTTCCCGTGGGCCACTTCTCAAACTTGTGTAGGTCCCTCTGGACATGATGAGTGATGAGAAGAAAGAACATATAATTAGCAGAAAGCTCTCCTGATGTTTGCTCGGCATGTTCCGTGTCCAAATATTTCCTTCTGTTTTGGAATTTTTGTGTGCTTGCCCACGAGTTTTGTTGCAATATCCCGAATATTTCGTATGTGTTGCTGCCGAGCTTGGCTCCTGGCACGGGAAACCGTGACGAGCTCTTGCCTCAGCCACACATAGCCAGACAATTAGCAGGAAGGGAGAGGGAGGGGAGGGCGGGGAGGGAATAGGTGTGCTGAGCCCTGGAGCTTTCCTGCGTTTGTAACGTGTCCTTCCCTTAGCAACGGGGGGATTTACACACAGACACCCCCCTGGAATCACCATGTGTTGGTTAAGGTATCACCTCTAGCAGAGGCTTGTCTCTTAAATTAATAATTTGCTACGTTTTTATTTCTTTTGCGCATGCCAAGGGCGTGAGTCAGCGCTGTGCAGGCAGGTTCCCCTGGACTGGTTCTGATCAGAGCCTGAGTGCTGGAGCAGAGAGCCTGGAGTGGCTCCAACTGGATTCCACGATGTCTCGACTTGAATGTAGTTTAAAATCCCAGACCCAGCGGTTTCATTTATTGCAGTGGACTCTCACCTTGGCTTTGGAGCGTCTGCATCTCCCTCGCCAGGATGAAAATTGGAGCCCAGATTTCCCCATGCCTTTGCTAATACATACTTAAAGTCAAATTAATTACCATGATTCATTTCAGAGCTCACTGCGTTATGTATCAGGAATATTATTACTAGTTACAGTAATACCACAGACTGCTTCTCTTCAGAAAACCATGATTTGTGTGAGTTCATTAATGGACACTGTCTACCTCTAAGATTACCATTCCCCTAAAACAGTTGGGTTCACATCAGATGTTGCCAGTATCAGACATATCAGATGTTGTTACAGTAAAATGATCTGCTCTGAAACATGGGTAGGTACTGAACAAACTGATTCCACCTATTTCCTCTCCCAAAATTGTGACTCTGCTTTTTATGCAACTCATCAACCAACTCACTGTGGCTGCAGACTGAAGTTTTTAAAACAGAAAACGACGAAAAATAAAGTCCTCTTTGTTTGTTCTACCTAGAAGTTTATGTCCCCCTGTTTGTATGTTTAAACTACCTTCGGGAACCTCTTAGATGCTGAAAAAGCCTTTTAGCAAGCACAGGGTTCATTTGAATAAGGGAACTCTGAAGATTCAGATAGAATTTATGTTTTAGGAGTTTAAAATTGTCTGACTGTTAGAAGCAAGCCAGAAGCTGCATTTAAAAACAAAACTCAGAGTAGATCATAATAATTTGAGATCAAAAAACCAATCTGAGATCAAAGCCAATACTAGTGTTAGTCATGTATTTTGGTTTTGCTAGACCAGTGCTGGTCTTCTACTGCTTTGGATGAGCCCAATCTTTTAGGAGAGAGCCTCCCTGGCTTGGTTATCGTTCCCTCCTCTTATTTCTTGCAGCACAAATGACAAGGTCACTGGGAGTCTGTTTTGCTGGAGGATGTTCCTGACACACAAAACTCTCTTCAGCCAGTTCAGTGCTCCCTGTTCCATCTAAAGCAGTATGGAGGAGGGTATTCCCTACCGACCCCCCTGAAAACCTGATACCCAGTGGTTGATGTCTGATGTGTCTGGGTTTAAAAGTTTTAAAAGCTTGCAGTGAGGACTTTTATTCATTTTATACCATCACGAATGCAGGAGCAAAGTACATTCACTTTGTAAATCCTACTAATGCTCCAAGGGCTTCTCTCCTCTGCAGAGAGGATGACATTGAATTTTGTTGAATTGCTAGAAAGAAATTCTTCACATATCTGCAAGGCGTGGAGATTAAAAGGAGGAAATTCCATTGAACTCCACTCAGAATTTTTTGTTTGTGACTTTGGGCTAGAATTTCACCTTGAAAACAGGCAAATTTCTTCAATTCCTGGGTACTTTGTCGTCAGAGTCAGAGTTAAATTTTAATAGGGCAAGTGATGGCCCAGTTTGGTGTTATCATATAGACACAGCCTACCCAAACCAGTGGGACACTAGAAATACATCACCCAGTCAGTCTGGGGATTTTAGACATTTAGAAATCTGATGTATCTTTTCCTCCCTGCTTTATGGAAGCACTTTGGAGCCTGTTTGTCCTTAGAAATTGTGTGGAAAACAGAGATTCTCCTGTGGGAAAGGAAGTAGAGCTGTGAACTCTTCTGTCACAGGAGTCCACGGTGGTGTGAAATGCAGAGGTAACAAATTTAGCAATTTAAACCCAAACTGAGGGAGCTCAGCAGTGCTCCAGTCCAGAGCCCTGCAAGATCAGGATTCCTGAGCTCTCCATTCCATTTGTCTGAGTCAACTGGTGCAAAACCACATGGGACTTTTTTTATAGCTGGCAAAATAAATTTCCTTTAATAACTAATAACTCAAAATAGCAGGAGTTTAGAGGCATTTTCATAGTTCCAATTCCTAATGCGTGTCCTGTTGATTTTGAGGGTTTTTTTTTTAAGAAAAAGGCAGTTTGCCTTAGAATTGAATGTAATTATTATACCTGAGATGAAGCTTTCTGCTATTTACAGCCATGAAAATACACCCAGAGCCATTCCAGTGGAGCAAAAGGAGATGGAACAATCAGGGTCACTCAGCTGATGTGGATTTAAAAGGAAACAGCTGAAGGATGAGCTCTGTGGAGCTGCCATTCTCGAGATAAAAGAAATGCTGGAACTGATGCCTTAGGTTCCAGCATCTTGGGTGTAGCCCTTTGACTGCCCAGGGTGAACCTTTGCAGGCCCTTCAAATAAATACCTCCTTTTATTCTCTTATTCTTGTCTAGTCTCTGTTTTCAGGTGGCCACCAGCAGGCATCAGAACCTCTGGAAGAAAACAGTAGTTTGGAAGTAGGAATTTGAAACAACTTGAGTGAAGTTGATGAATTTTCAAGATCCTTGGCCTCTGTAAAGGTGTGCAGTTCTAACAAAGCCACTGAGTCTGTCACTCCCTCCCGACTGCATTGATGTCTTATCCCAGGAATGCCACCAGCAGTTCCAAAACTTGACTTTGTAACCTCAGGCTGCGTGGTTTTACTGCCCTGACAAACTGGAAAATGTGTTCTCCAGCCCCTCAGAGCACTGTCACCATCACCAACTGCTAAATATTTTGGAACACATCAATGTTTGTCCCAGGCAGCAAAGATTTGATTATTGGGGCTTTGTTTGTTTGTTTGTTTGTTTTGGTGTTGCTCTTGTGGGATTTTTTTTTCCTTTTGTAGGTCAATCAAGAATTATTCCTTTGTTTTCTTCAGGATCAAATGCCATTGTGCCAAATGATCACAAGTTTTCTTGTTCCACAGAGTTTCCAGTGTGGCTGAAAGCCCTGCATGGAAATTTCTAGGAATTATTTACACCCATGACTGTTTGCACGTCTTTTTTTTTCCTCCTGTCTAATTTAGTGGCTTGAGTCAATATATCAAGGGCATCAAGCCTAATCACCATAATGGATCTTTAATTAGTGTTCTAACGAGATGCACTTTCAAAAAGCTGGGATCCAAGTCATCATTAACTGGCTTCTGGGAGCTGTGGCCCCTCAGAAAATCCTGGAATCATTAAGGTTAGAAAAGACCTCCAGGATCACTGAATTCAACCTTGCCTGGTTTCGAAGCAGCCCTTGGGCTTAGCAGAAAAATAAAGTCCAATTTCTGGACATGCAGAAATGTCTCAGTGTAGCTGGAGGCAGAGAGATAAAAGTAGAAGTTTGGGAGAGAGAGATGAGGTGGGGAAAAGAGCTCAGAAAAAGCCTTTTTTAATTTTTTAACAGGGGGCAGGGATCAGCTATTTTGAGTCCTGCGTAGTCTGGTCAGAAGATGCTGTTGTACTATAAATGTAAATGTGCAGTTTCCAAGGGGAATCTTCACTGGAAGTTCTTAGGCTGGAGTTTGATGCTGTGGGGTTTTACCCTGGTTGCCACAGGATTCCTTCTCTTGGGAAAACAACAACAACAAAAAAGCAAATACTCCCCCATCCCCCTAAAAAAGAGAAGGCAAATTTAAAAAGCCCTACAGGAATATCTATTTATAGGGGTGGATTTTCTACCACGAAGTTATTTATGCCCCTTCTTGAGATGTCCTCATGCTCTGAAGGCCTGTAAAGAGCAATAAAAGTCAATCCTTGCTTTTGAAAATGTTGTTTGGCCATTTTTAGTCCCTTCTGGCAAATGCAACTTTGCTGCCTGGGCAGCACAAACAGTGCCCGAGTCAGGAGGACACTTAAAGGAACCACAAATTCCTTGTACGTGTGAGGTCCTGGAGATTGTGTGGTTATAACCACAAATGTTATCTCAAAAGGGTTCATTTTCCCAGTCAAAACTAATTTGGGATGAAGCAAATGGAGTGATTTCAGTGGGGGAGATAAAGTCCCATAAAACTTCTCACTCCTGGGTGAGAAGCTGCTGTTTATCAGCAGATAACTGCCTTGGCTTCCAACTGATATCTTGCCTGTGGAAAAACAATTATTATTGTTGGCTTCCCAGCTCCTCTCTTGCTGTGGGGCAGCACACCCAGGACAGACTCTGGGATTTGTCTGCCAGATTGTCTGGTGAGTAATTGTTGTGCCGAATGAACCAACAGGAGGATGATCACATAGAGAAATTATACAAATCTCTGTGTTTAGGGACACAGCTGAGAGGTATTGAAAAGCCCGATCGAAAAAAGAGGGTTTGGAAAATGTTTAGGTGGTGTAGAGGGAGGGATCTACTATGACTCTTATGAAGGAAAGTAAAGATATAAAGGAAAAGTCTGAAAAAGTAGAATTTCAATGGGGCTTTGTTTTTTCACAGCACCTGACCTCCAAACCTGGACAGAAATTCTTTTCTAACACCCTGTACAACTCTTTATCCTTTACTGGAAGAATTCGCAACCATCCCAAGTGTGTGGGACTGTTTGGGCTATAGTGAGATTTTAAGAATTGATAATCAAACTGTTTTCCTCCTCTCTGGGACCCTGATTCTCATTGTAAAGTTCAAATAAAAGAACAAAAAAATCTCTACAGGTTTACAAATGTGCCACATCTCTAACATGTCAAACATGTGACATAATCACTTCCAGTCCTTCCTGAGCTGCATATGTGTGTATATGTGACTAGAAATAGTTTTGCACCTGAGAAGTCTTTGTTTTTCTAAAAGGTGTATTCTTGGAGAGGGACAAGAGTCCATTTCAGTGGCATTTCATACAGAATTTTTGTTTCCTTGAAACACTCCTGGCAAGCTCTGTGTCATGCTGGGATATTTTGTTATTGCCTTTTTTTTTCATGGCATTGCAAGGATTAATTCTGCAGAGACAGATGTTCAGGTGGTGCAGTAATGAGAGGGTAAAATGGCTGCAGAAAGAGAATTTAATGAAATTAGGTGCAAATGTAACCTGTCAGATAACAGATGTCTTCATCACAGCCCTTAGCATGTGGTTACCACGGCAGGAGCTCTGTTTTCTTTGGTGAGGAAAAACTCATTAGAATCCCTATTTTGTTTCTTCAGAGATTCTAATTTCAGCAGTTAAAGTCTCTGAAGGAGTTTCTGTCTTTCAAGATCTACTTCTTGTGTTTAAAGCCCCTGGAAGTGGTGCCAGGGAACATCGAGGAACAGGAAAAAGACAAGGGGATCCTGTTCCTTTCAGTTGCTGGGACTGTGTGATGATGTTCTGGTCAAAGCTCTTCTCAGCTGAGCCCACAAGCAAGAGAAGCCCCTCAGCAGCGTGTGGAGGCTGTGGATCCGCTCAGCTGTTAATTTAAATCATATTGAACACAGGCTCCTAGCAGTTGTGATATAAGAGCACATAAAATCCAGCTTAAAGGCAGAGTTCAGAGAAATGATTTGAACTACAGAGGGTTTGGCTGGCAAACAGGGAAAGAATTAGGAACAAGCTGTTTCTTGCCTTTCTATTTTTATCGCTGGGAGCAGATGTGAATTTTCCGTGAATGGTTTTAATGAATCTTTTTCTCAAACCACGGTTGCTGCAGTGTCAAAGTTTTTGTGCTTGGTCAGCCTCCTGGTACTTCCACTGCAGTGAACAGAAGTACATTTTAAGGCTGCCTCGTGTATCTGCTTGAGCCGATTTGCCATCCTGGATTTTTGGGTTTTGCTCATCTTTAGTCCAACAGATGTTTCCGCTGTAGACCTAAACTTTAAATATTTATCCCAACCTGGAATGAAAACGATTTAGGTTTTTAAGCCAATTAATAAAATTCCTTGCTTTCAGTTAAATCCTGATGCTTGTGATAGATTCATTAAGACCTTTGGTAAATTGGGAGTGTCTCCACAACCACTTCTACTGTTGCAGCGTGAACTGTAGCTGAAAAGCTGGACTTGTTTTAGTTTCTGCTTTCCTCATGTTAAAGATGCATCAAGACAATTTCATTTTTTACTGATGCCCTTATAGCCCTTGAAACTTCATCTCAAGTGCCACCTGTTAAAGCTGGCACAGAGAAATTTCACACTGAAAGAACATTCTGCTGTTGTGAGTGGTTCCCTGCTCCCAAAACCTCTGCAGGACTGGGGGGAATGGGAGTTTTAGGTGCACGAGGTCAGTCTGGGATATGGATAAAGCTCCAAGGTGCAGTTTTACTTCTGGTGATGAGTCCCAGGGATCCCTTTCTAGATATGACAGGGATAAAGATGGATTTTGTCTCATCTCAGCAGTTCCTTTGTGGGCAAGCGTTGGGGTGCAGCTGCTTTAAAACTGGAGTAGACCGGACACGCGACTCGGGGTCACCGTGGGTGCAGGTGAGTGTTCATTAGTGAAGATTAATGAAGACTGATGAAGATTAATGAAGATTAATGAAGACTCCGCGCCCGGGGTGTCCTGTCCGTGACGGGGAGCCGGTGGCGGCCGCGCTCCGTGTTGCAGCACCGCGGACAGCGCCCGTGGCCCGGAGCGCACCGGGGACATCGCCAGCCCTGCCCGCCACCTCCGCAGCCCCTGCCCGCCCCTGCCCGCAAAGCCGCCTCTGTTTCCTGCACTCTTGACGAGATTCATGGATGATTCCTGTTGCCTGGTGTAAGAGACGTTCCGAAAATCCCTCATCTGCCTCACGATCATCGACTAGGACAGAGACTGAAAACCCTAAAAACCCCAGAAAGAAAAGAGGACTTTTGCACAGGAGTCCTGGCCCGGCTGAGGTGGGATGTTTGCCAAGTGTTGCCTGCAGGTGTGCCCGCAGAGGACTGGTATGCATTCCTGAAGAACAGGTCGTGCTGGCGCCGTTCTTGCTGCCCAGGTGGGAAGGACTGCACTGAAGCGAGAAGGAAGGACCTGTCCTGTACACCTGCTCCTGGCCTCACAACAATGGTTGTCGATTTCCTCACCTCCTGGCCAGTTGCCCTTCGCTTTCGAAAAAGACTATAAAGGGACTTTCTGAATTAGCCCTGATGAGATCTCCCCACGGACACCAGTGAGTCTATTGGCAGAGGACCACGAGGACTTCGTCTCATCCGTCAGTAGCTATTCCCCCCCCTCTCTTTCTCTCTCTTCTTTACTTTGTTTCTTTCTATCTCATTCTCTCTCTCCTCTATCGCATAATTGTGTTGTTGGCACTCAATAAAGGTGCACTGTTTGATTAAAACTGAAATCCCCGTTGTGTCTTTTGCACTCTGAGATCGGTAAACGAAACCATCACGACTCTCTCTTGTATTTGAGGATCGTGACACCTGGCGAACCCAGGGTGTCATTTTTTCTCCTGCCCCTGG
Organism: Lycocorax pyrrhopterus obiensis; assembly: GCA_014706295.1. NCBI lineage: Eukaryota > Metazoa > Chordata > Aves > Passeriformes > Paradisaeidae > Lycocorax > Lycocorax pyrrhopterus. The sequence goes on along the minus strand of JACSVZ010000019.1, from coordinate 2,652,778 downwards.
AAGCAATTTTACACTGAACGTAGGAACTGTGGGTTGATATTTCACTTCAGAGCACAGCTGGAAGGTGCAGTGAGGTTGGTGTCAAGGTCTTCTCCCAGGTCAAGTGACAGGATGAGAGGGAATGGCCTCAAGTTGTACCAGGGGAGGATTAGATGGGATATTAGGAAAAACTTCTTCACTGAAGGAGTGGTCAGGCATTGGAACAGGCTGCCCAGGAAAGTAATGGAATCACCATCCCTGGAAGTGTTCAAAAAACATGTGGATGTGGCACTTGGTCCTGTGGCTCCATGGCGAACATGGCAGTGCTGGGTTAACAGCTGAACTCTGTTTTAGAGGTCTTTTCCAACCTGAAGGATTCTACAATTTATAGGGAAGGGATATAGGTAGAAGAATGGGCATTCTTCAGGGTAGTAAAACCTTATTTGGAAAGAGTTCACCTGCAGGGACAGTTCATGAAGTAAAAAGGTTCATGTGCACATGGACTGACCTGCAGAGCTTGTCTTCTATTGAATTAACCCCATCTCCATTTAGCTGCTTCAGGGAGCCGTGGGCTGAGAGCTGTGCAGCAATTTGGGGTTGTTCATGACTGATTCCTGAATTGACCCGTGAGGAATTTAAGCTCCTTGTTTAACAATTGCTGGCCCTACGGCAAAGCTCCTCATTATAGCTCTGAATATTCTCTGTATCCATCAGCCCAGCCCTTTGTTTGAAGCTCTTCCTCTGAAAGGGAAAAATTAAGGACTTTTCTATGGAAAAAATGGCTGTAAAATGTTTTGGTTGGGAGTGGAAGGACTTTGACTTGGTCTGAAGATAAATCCTTGCAGTATTTTGGGGTAAAATCCTCCTGCTCGGTGGCTTTGGGCAAATTGTGACCACCTAGGCTGAAATGCAGCCTGAGGAACAAGTCAGGGCCTTCCATTAAACAAGGGATGTCCTGACACAGTTTGGCATAATTCTGTTTTTAAATACGCTAATTCTGCATTCATGTGCTTCTCCAATCTATCAATGGCCTGGTACTACACATAAATCCATATATTATTACATTTCGGGGTGCACCAGGCCCAGGGCAGAGCATTTTTGTCTCAGTAAGGAGTTCCAGCCCTTCTTCATGCCTCACCCTTCCAATGCATCCATTTCCTGCAGCACTGCAGTACCAGCTTTTGTGTGGCTGCTTCATGTGTGGCCTCTTTTGGAAAACAGCACAGCCAAAAGGTTATAATTCACTTTTAGGTATCATCCATGTCCCTGTTTCGTACTGACGTCGTGGGCTTCGGCTTATTTTTCATTAAATCTCCTATTTTCTCTTTGTCTCCTTTGGCAGCAAATGGGAAATACTTGCTGCGAAAATGAATCTTGAATTTTAGGTCCAAATTTTCTCTTGTGTTCCAGGACACGATGTTCCAAAATTATGAGGTTTTGGTTCTCTTTCATTCATTTTAATCCCCAACACATGTCGTTTTCTCCATAAAATTCTGCTAAAAACATATAATGGGCTTGTTTTGCCATTTGCTGGCAAAATAAATTAAATATGGCTGTTGGATTCAGCTGGCAACCAGCTCAAGAGGGAGACCCTGTTTCCATCAACTCTTCCCTATAATTGTAACTTCTTCAAACCTCTTAATTCTTAATAATTTTATAGATAAGCTAATGAAGGACACCTCCAAAATAGCCCAGGAACAGCCATCAACTGTAGTTTTGTCCTCCTGAGAGGTTTCCTGAGCTATGGACTTGGTTTCCCTCACCAAGATTAGGAAGCTGTAGGAGAGAAGAGATAGCATTGCCTCTTTCTCTGCTGATCCTTTTAAAGATATTTTGACTGGATTTATTAATATTGGTTGTTAGTGTGATCTGCCAGAGGTTTTTTTGTACTGGTCAGACAGGAGGGATCAACATCTGTCCCTGGCTGCAGGGAGGGCTCAGGGCAGGGCCCAGGCTCTGCTCCAGGGTCCAGCAATGGCACCAGAGGAATGGGCAGGAACTGATCCCAGGGAGTTCCACCTGGACAGGAGGCAGAACTCCTGCCCTGGGCACTGACTGAGCTATCCCAGCAATTGCCCTGCACAGGAGGCAGAACTCCTGCCCTGGGCAGTGCCCAGCCCTGAACAGAGCCCAGAGAGGCTGTGGAGTCTCCTCCCTGGGGATATTCCAGAACCATCAGGACATAATCCCATACCCTGTGCTCTGGGATGGCCCTGCTGGAGCAGGAATGTGGGACCAAATGCCCCTCCGTGGTCCCTTCCAGCCTCTCCCATCCTGAGATTCTGTGGCTCTGATCTCATTCCCACACAGCCCGAGCACAGGCAGGGAACAGGTCAGTAACATGACTGGGGGGTTCTGGTCCAGCACAGAAGTGCATGAAAAGCTGAAGCCCATCTCAGATTTTGAAGAGGTAAACTGAGGCACTGATGGGAGATTTCAACAACAGCCAGTGGTGGTAATTCAACACTACAGCTTTTACAAAGAAAATTACATTTTTAATATGGTTTTGTGACTTAAAATCCCTGTGTGACTTTCAGTTTCTTAAACTGAACGCTGACTTCTGGATTCCCATTGCTGCCCGCCCTCCTGGGGATCCTGCACATGGACAACGCAGAATGCAGCCCAACCTTTGTGTGTCTGCTTTGACCCACAAAGGGTCAAACCCAGCAGTTTGACCCAGCTGGCATCCTGCTCACCCTTTCCAGCCTGACACATCCCTGTATTCCAGGAATCTCCAGTTCTTGGCTCTACAGGTGCCATGCAAGCCAAAGAGCGGCTCCAGGGCTAACCCAGTGCAGTTGTAGAAGGGAAACTTTAATTAAAAAGCCCGAAGCAAAAATCCCTCCCTCCTACAGGCTGGAAAGTGGGAAAGGAAATGAAATTTAGCTCAAGTTCCTTGTGGTTTCTTGTTTTTCACGTAGGGAGATGCACTCAGGCCGCTGAGCTGGCACTGGGGGTTGCTGCCAGGTAAGAAGCCCTGGGTCTGGCTGGGTGCCATGAGAGCTGTCTGTGTTGTGCTTGGCCCCAGCAGCAGAAAATAGCATGTTCCAGGCAAAAAAAAAAAGCTGACCAAACACCTTCTGGTACGAGGTGATTGAAATCACCGGCATTAGGAACAGGGTGAACTCGAGGCAAATTTAGAATATGTGAATTACTTGAGCTGGAAGTTTTTGAATGCCGAGCAAACGTTAATGTGTCAGCCCAAATCCCTCCTAAGGTATGCAAGTATTACTTGCTGTCTTCATTTCACTGGCTGGAAAATTGCAATTTCAAGGGCTTCAACCTCCGTAATCTTGATGTAAACTGGAACTAATTCTGTTTTTGTGGTGTTGCTGCTCGTTGGTGCTGATGTAGGTGAAATTTGAAAGCAGCTTTCCCTCTCCTGCCAGGGAGAACTGGGACAGCTTACACAAGCAGATGAACCTCCAGGAAACAATGGTGTGGTACCTGTTGATATTGGCAAAAGTGCTCAAGTTTCATTCAAAATCCGGGTTTTTGTTCACTGCTGCTTATTCTGCCCGTGCAGCCTCTGCCTGGGCGATTACTCTTTGCCAGCTTCAGAACTCAGCAGGTCTATAAAAGCATCTGTCAGCAAATAAAAAGCCGGGCTCTGAGGAAAGTGTTTTAAAAGTGCATCTGAAGCCTGCTGGAATCAGCCTGCTGGAATTTGCATTAGATTCCTTTTTAGTTGCATCAGCTGGGAATATATTGTGACTGCCTGACACTTCCCATTTACTGATGCTGAATGGAATCCTGATGGAGAGGGGTTTTAATAGAGATGTCACCTATTCAAAGGACAGCGTTTGACAAATGCTGTCAAGCGTTTTTACAACAATCACTTTGTACGAAGCTTTTCATGCAGACAAATCCCAAGGTGCTTTACATTAATCTCTTTTTTTGTGGGTGGGGGAAGGAGGAAGAATTGTGATTTGTTCTTGCCTTTAATCATTTGAAACCCTTTGACATTCTGTCTCATGATGAAAAGCCTTCTTTGAGGTGTGCCAGGAGGAGGAAAAGCTCATTTTGTGTGCAGGGTGTTGTGGAGCAATCATTTACTCCACAATGCAGCCAGGTAGGTTCTGTTGAGTTCTTTTGCCTCAGTTGTTGATTAATAAATTATATTTGTGCTTAGAATGAACAGTGGATGGGGGATATGTGACTTTCTTTCAGAAGAGGAAATGGTATATGGGTTTATATACATTTATGCATACATTGTTCTATACAGACTGTCCTGCTTAAACACATCAAACACTAAAATCAATTTAACAATCAGCTCACTGGAAATGGCTAAAAAAATAGAGCAGAAAGCAAAGCAACATCATCCACCACCCCCTGGATATCAAATGTCACCTCTAATGAGGAACATGCTTAGAGCCTGTAAGATCACAACGTTCAAGATGAATAAATCAGCAAGTTTTCCTGTGACTTGACCCATAAAAACTCCAGTTAACCCAGAGGGAAGAGTGTTCTCAGTTGAATAAGGTGTTCTGGGCACCTCTCTGAATGTCAGTCCAGGGCCCTGGAGATGTTTAGGGGCTGAATTTGCTGCTTTGAATGGTGAAAAGGTGGTTAAGAACTGTTTCAGCTCAGGTTGCTTTGGGGGAAAGCTTTGCAGTGCTGCTGAAGACCTCAGTGGAGAAAGCAGGAGGGGATCAGATGTGAGCAGAGAGGAGAAACACTCCAGCAGTTTTTTACCTGCTCGTTTTAATCCATTCAGTGCTTCTTGCAAATATTTGATGCCTTTTTTGCCATAAATAACATAACTCTGTCAGAGGAGGACTTGGATAGTAGTAGATTCCCAGTTCCTGCAGAGACAACCAGAGAAAAGTAAAAATTACCATGTGAAATCACTATTTTAAAGAGAATCTTGGATTCTGATTGAGTTTTATTAATATCAGCAGGGAGCTGACTCTGCCATGAGGAAGGAAAGGGTTAATGCATTGATATAAGGGGGGGCTGTGTCACCTTAACTGTGTCATGGAGGCAAAGCTTCGTTTTCCAAGGAGCTCTTTATCCAACGGGCCCTGGGACACCAAATCCTGCCAGTTCACTGGGCAGAATCACCTTAAACACCAACGACTCCCCTGCGTGGTGAACTCTCTTTCCCTGGAGTGATGATCCCAAGTTTTTCCAGCACAGAAGAATTGCTGGCTCAACATCTGCTGTGTCTTGCCCATTGAATTTGTGTAATACTTCAGTCTTCATTTTAGGATAAGATGTTTTTTCCTTAGAGGGACCAAGGAGGTTGGCCCCTGAATCCCTGGAAGTGTCCAAGGCCAGGTTGGATGGGGTTTGGAGCAACCTGGGATAGAAGAAGGTGTCCCTGCCCATGGCAGGGGATGAACTTTAAGGTCCCTTCCAGCCCAAACCATTCCATGATTCTATGAAGATGTGTTCCTAAAACTTCATTTTGTCCTTAATTTAACATTCCAGCACTTGACAACTAAAGAATTTATTTAGTAGTTGATGTACCTACAACAACCTCGAGCTCCCATTTGAGGTTTGAGCAATCCCAGCTTGTTCAGATTTGTGTTAAATCAGTGTAAAACCAGCTGAACTGTCAGGATGCTCCAAGATTAGCTGAGATGTTGTGAGTTTGATGTCAGTGAGAATGTGATCCAAAGGAGCAGTTGGAGCTGATATAACGAGCTAGTAGAAAGCTGTCGATTCACTGATATGTTTTATTGTAAAACCCCTCAGCCAATTTTGGGTTGAACCCACACTGAGGGTCTGGACAAGGCCCCTGCCATGATCTGATGGAGCTGAGCCTGCTGGCCTCAACAAAAGGCAAAACAGGAGAAATCCCTGTTTATTGCCACTTAAAGGAGAGCACAACTAAAATACTGGGAGAGACATTCCAGAACTGTGTCGTTTTTTGTCGAGGAAAGAAGGCTGAGCAAATCTTCTGTCATCAGCATTTGATCCTATAAATATTTAAATGTGGGCCCTCCTGGGAGGAGAGCAGTGCTGCTTTCTGAAATGGGGTTATGCTGGAAAGATGATATTTAAATTTTTGCTAATGCTGTACTCTAATTTGATCTTTTTCTGCCTCGCTGGTTAAATTGACTTTCTGTAAGGAAAATAGAAATTCAGCCCACATCTCCCAAAGGTTTTTCTAGCAGCATTTAAAGATAATACAAAAATAATCCAAATTAAATGCCAGCAATTGAAAGCTGTGGAGTTTTTCAGTGGTGTCACACAATTCCACAAGTTTTTCAGCTACAGATTTTTCTTTGAGTGTGTGGAAAATGAAGTTTTTTTACAATCTCAACTCCTCATTCTGGTGCTGAGTTGCTTTAATGAGCACAGAACCTTTTCCTGATTGTCTGTTCAGATGGGAAGAACCAACACTGTTCATGGAACGTCTGTTTTAGAAAAGAATTGTTACTTTCAAAACAATGTTTTAAGACTTGATTTTCTAATAGAGTTTCAAATATAAAGCCACACATTCTGAAAGAAAAATCTTATGAGGCGCTGATGAAACCAAGTCTTTGAGGTTAAATGAATTATTGTAGTTAAATACGTTCTGTACCTTTTGACCACTGGACTCAGAAGTCCAGAATGTGTTAATTGAAGACTTTTTCTGCTTTTTCTCCCTCTAAAAGTTCAAAGGATCAAATAAAAAGTTTACTGAAATGCATTTCTGGGAATGTGGATCAGTATTTTGTTTGTTTAACTTCAGTTCTTCAGCAATTATTTGGCTTTTCAATTTTTTTGCCTCTAGAAATGCCGGGGATTCTGAGTTGTGCTGAAATGGCATCACAATGAAATAAAAGTTGCCTTTGACAACTCTCTCTTCACATGGTCCAAAGGCCTTTTCCTCCTTTCCTTCTGACCATATTTGTCCTGGAAGAACACAATCCCTTTTTGTTTTGCTGACTTTGGGGTTTTCTTGGATGTCGTGTCTGACCTTGTTTACTCAGAGAGAGGAAGAACTCCTCAGTAATTCTCTTTTGCTCATTTCTGATGGACAATGACTCCTGTGTGTCAGGAATTCCAGCTGAGGAGGACTGGCTGCATTACTGACCTTCATACCCTGCTGTAATTTTGAGAATTGCTGCCTTTACAGTGCTGAGGCAACAGGGCTTTCCTTATTCCATTGTTTGAACTGGGGAATGAAGGACTTAAAGGCTTTTATGCCTTCTGCAGAAAAGTTTCCAAGAAATTCCATTTTCTCAGGCACTTGGGATATAATAGAAGCAGCAAAAGTGAGTCTGAACTGGTTTTAAGAGAAGAAATAGATATGTGAAGGGAAGCGGAGAATGAACTTGTGTGGTCGTGGAGGTCAGACTTGAGTATGGGAAAGAACAGGAATTTATTTATAGTCAAAGTGTTAAAGACATCAGGAATATGTATCATAAACAAAGAAGGTAAAGGGATAAATAGATAAAGGGAGCTGGTAAAATAAAAATCTAGGATCTGAGAGGTGGTGATTGAGCCATCTTCAGTGGCAGAGCCTGAGAGCACTGGGGAAAAGCTGCTGCAGATGTCAAGAAGTAAAAGGGAAAATGTAAAAAGTAGGGCTTGAGCTGATGCCTTGAGAGGCCTCCTAGAAACAGAGACTGGACAGGAGGAAGGGAATAAAGGTCGGTATTTATTTGAAAGGCCTTCAAAGGTACCCCTGGGGAGCCAGAGGCCACTGCCCAGATGGACCCCGAGATGGACGACAGGCCACGAGTTCTTCACACTTTTATAGGTTTGGTTCATTTGCACATCAGGGTTAATTCTCCAATTAAAGCTTCAGTTTAATGATGTCATTTCCCCTCAGCTTGCCCCCCTCTCAAAGGCTTTTGGTTTATACTTTTTGGGCCTAGGACGGTCTGGGTGTCCTTGAAGAGCAGGCCCGGAGAGGCTTTGTTATGTCTGCCTGGCAGGAGAGAGCAGAAATTAACAGGCCACAAGAAACTTCAGAGTTACACACCAGGCAGTGCAGGATTTGAAAAACATAAAAGTTAAAACCTAAGGCATCAGAACCAAGCTTGAAAAGATAGAGGACAAAAAGCCCAAAATATGAGAACAGGAAGTCTGATAACTACACAAGGAAGACTGAAAACGTGACTTGAAAATGCAAATTTAATTTACTTAACATGGAGAATTAGACCCAAATTATTGCTAAGGTGCCATGAATACTTCTTGCTAAGAAGGAAATTCCAAGTGCTTTGGAGTGGTAGAGGAAGAGCCCCAAAGACCATCAATAGAACGTGTTCGTGGAAATGTTTATTCCCATTGAAGCTGGGGACATCTCCTTAGCTCTGATTTGTGATGTGCCAACACAGCTGCTGATCTGCAAGGGCACTGATAATGGAGCTTTAAAAGCATCTGGATTCCAAGGCACTATCCCACTGCTGCCTCTGCCATCAGCTGCCTGACCATTTCATGAAGGTGGTGGTTTCCATGCTCCTAATTTATGGGTTGGGACGCAGAAGCAAAGGGCAAAGCATTTGCAAAATGTTTGCTGATTTTTCCATCATGAGTTTCGATTCTTATTTCAAGGTGAGTTTTCCATTTTGGTTGTTTCTCCTGTGGATGCAGAGCCAAGAAAAGAGCCTGAAATGACTTCAGGCAGCAGGAGCTGAAGGGCTCCATTCAGACCTCCCACTTGCTCCCACTCCAGAGGGGCTCCGTGCTGCTTTTATACCCTTAAAATTAAAATGCTCCTCAGGCTTTTAGTGCTCCTCAAGAAACACCAATCTGTCTCCAGCACCCCTCTCCCCGGGGGCTCTGAGTGATGGGGGTGTCATATTTAGCAAGAAACCTAGTGTTTATTTCTGATGGTATTCAGCTCCTTTCACTCCTTCCCTTGTTTTCCTGACTGCTTTTCAAGCACTCCACTTAATTAGGAGGATTAATACTTCTCAGTGACAGAGCCTTCCTTCCCTGTGAATGCAGCGCAATTAAAAATACTCTGTCAGGAGAAAGGGTGGTCTTTGCAGCTCAGCCTGCGAGATGAGGTGTTTGAATGAAACACGAGGCATTGTGTGACAAGTAACTTAGTCCCTTTGTTCCCCCTCACGAATTCTGGATAATTATTCCCCTTTCCACCCCTTCCTTTGTGTCCCTTGTCTGCTTAGACTTTGAGTTGCTGGGAAGGGAGTCACTTCCAACGTGTTTGAAAGTTCTTGAGAGGGACCTGTCACTTCAGCTTGCTGCTGCTTGTGCAGGGAACATTGAAAGCCACTAGCTCCATGTTTTCTTTCCCTTTTTTTTCCCCTTTTGTTCCTTTTCCCTTCTCCTTCATGTTTAAGGGAACACATCGTTCTTCCCACACGCACCGGTTGTGCCTGGCAGATATCAAACGCTTTCAGCGTGCCATAAGCCACTTCTTCAAAATGCTTTTCCTCAGCTTTCCTTCACTCATCAATTTGTCACCTCTTCTTTTTTTAAAGTGTTTTCATCCCAGGACAACTGCCTTTCCCAATGATTGATATCTTCCCATTTCAGGACAACTTTTCGCTTCATGACACTTTTTGCAAACTTTGATTACAGCAGGGATTTTTGAGGTGAAACCAGCTTTTCTCTGTTTTTTATTTTTTTCCACTTTAATTTACAACTTTATTTTGGATGTTTACTCCAATAGATCCAGGCTGGGACGCTGAAACAGGTTTATTTGTTTGGGTTGGGGCTTTTTTGTGTCAGTACCTTTACCAAAATACTCATGGCTGGATTAGGAACATTTAATTCCATATCACAAGAGCAGGCAGGTGTTCTTAATGTCTTACACGCCAAGTTTGACCTGACTGCTCAGCTTTTTGGTGGCAAAAGATACTAAATTGAGTAAGATGGACTTGAAATACCAAAAAACCTGTGAAGCCCTTGTACAGCAAAAGTTCCCCAGTGCTGCAGTTATTTCACACAATGTTCACGCTCGGGGGCTACACTGAAATTCCACATGGTTAAAGCAAAGGCAGTCTCCAGCAGGATGTGAAATTTCTTGGAAAAGCTGTGGAGCTCCTTTTTCCATTACAGTGACGTGGGGAGAATAGATTACCCAGGACCTCTAATTACCTTTCCTTCAGCTTCAGAAAGACCTGTAACACTGCCCTGTGGCAAAAAGCTTTCTCCTCTCCCTCCTCAATGGGTCATTGTGCTCCTTCCCTCCAGCCGCTTGTCGTTCCGGGGCAGTGCTGCCGGGAAGGTTCCATTGGGTAAGCGACACTTATTGCCGGGACAGACGAGGGTGTCAATGCTCTCTCTCCTGGGAAGGGTGATGTTTGGGAGAAAACACAGGCCAGGCTGCTGTCTGTCACTGCAAGATGAGCTAATCTTTCCCGGTGATGCCGTGTGAAGCTGTGGCACAGCACCCCCGCTCTCCTCCTGCCACCCAAAGTCAGGGCACAACAACTCGGGGATTGCTTTGGCACCTGTCTGTGAATGCTGAAGGCCTGGCTGCAGAGAGGTTTCTCAGTTTTCTGACAGTGCCTGTGTGAAAGCCTTGCTTTCTCATGGGCGCTACGGGAAAACAGTTGGGAGATTTTGTAAACTGTGGTATTGTTATGATACCAAGGAGAATGCAATAATCACGCAAGGGCACGGCTCTGCACACAAGATGGAGAAGTGCAAAGCGTTTATTGCGCAGTGAATATTCCCTAAATACCAGCACCCAACAGGATATCACATCATATAAACAGGAAAGATGTTCACCTCAGGGTCCCCCAATCACCTGGGGTAGTGCACAGACATTGCCTATTATGGTAACAGGTAAACAATGCCCTATAAGGTCACAAACTACAATTATCACATCTCATAGGCCCAGCACTGTCCACAAACCCACAATCCTCTCTCAGCCCATCCCTGGTGACCTGGATGCACTCCCAGGGTCACCTCTGGGTCCAAGAAAGAGGCTCTCTCTCCGGCCCTCAGGGCCTGTCTCTCTTCCAGCACATAGTGCACCCCAACAGAGAAAATATCTGAAGTGAGTGTTGTTGGGTTCAGCCAATCCCTCTGGGGGGTGGTTGGTCAGAGAACCAATAACCTTATGTCAGCCCAGCGTGCTAAGGTATAGAAGCGAATTCGTAAATTAATAAAGGGTCGGTTTCTTCTCGTCCTAAACCGTCCATGTCGCTTTATTCCTCGGTCTCTGCTGGCAAGCGACATCTGTCCTCCCCTCGGCTGGGCTGATTTGCTGTGGTTCTTACAGCACTCTGGGCCCTTTCTGAAGCCACCTCTGTTCCTCTCTCTGCTCTCACGAGCTGATGAGATTGGGCCCCAGGACAAGTTGGGGCAAGGGAATGTTCCTTGTTAAACCCTTGGCTGCCGGGAGGGAGCTGAAATCAGAGCTTCACTTCACATCCTCCTGCTCCGCTTTCCAGAGATCTGAAGCAAGCGTTGCATGGAGATCTTTAAAAACAAAACAGACTCCCAAACTTAACTTTTCCTGGGTGATTATTTATGTTTTTTCCTGTTTCTTTGGAGTAAAATTCCTGCCTTCTGATTTAAAAAACTTCAGACAGCACTGTGGGGTGTATATTAATTTCTTGTGATACAGGACAACAGGCTTAGGTGTTCCCAGCTTTATTTTACTTGACTTCACATGAAATCAAGTAAAGAATAAATGCTGCAGTTAAAATTAAGCCCTGTCTTAAGTCCACAATGAGGTGGCTGGGAGAATTTCCCTTGACTTCCTACGATCTATTTTTTTTCCTTTTGAATTAGAAAATAAAACAATAAACTGATTTTTCGATGTGCACCCCGACAAATTTATTCTTCGAATGGGATGGGTGGGCAACAATCAGCAGCTGTTTATAAAACCTCCTGATAAAGGCAAAAAGGGGCTTCAGAGAGATCTCCTCCAGTGCACCACCAGCACGAGTGCTGCTGGGAGGTTTATTATCCACCAAAAACTGGGATTGTTTACTTTCTGTGATTTTGGGGGGCTTTGGGTGGTTTTGTAGGGGTTTTTTTGTGCATCCATTGCTGCTGCACCTCTCACAGTGACTGCTTCCCTAAGCAGGAACAAGACCATGGTCCAAGGTGCTATGGATGGCAAGTGTGGCATTTTTCTAATGCCAGACTGTGCCATTACTGGCACTGCTCGGATATTTTTCCACCTAAGCTTTTTTCCTCACATAATTGAAAAGCCCTGATAATAGTTCTCTAGGAAGAACCACGTGTTTTTGAATAGAATTTAAAATAAATTTTTTTTTGACATTTTCAGCTTTCTAATTGAAATCTCAGCTTTTCTCAGGAAAGCAGAAATCTTATTTTAGGCAAAACTGCGAACATTTGGCACTCTGAGCTTGGAGTAGCTGTTGCATTTCTCAAAATGTTTCTGCTAAATAGTCAAAGCACAATTACTCATTTTTATTTCTTGCTTTATTAATGAGTAATTACTTATTTAGTGTGTCCACAACCCAGGATGTTACACACCCAAACCTCTCAAATTATCTCAGAATTTCAGGATAATTTAACGATTTGCTGCTAAGATTCCTCTCCGAGGAAAGCCCATGATAAAATCAGTTTCCAGCTCCACACGCTGCCAATCTGCTCAATTTGTCCTTGCTGGTACTGAACAACTTTTTGGCGGCAGAGATTTCCCGAAGTAGGTCAGCACAACAAAGCTGATGTGTGTGGGGAGGGAGGGAATCACAAAGAGGAGCAGTATGGATTTAGGCCTGGTGCGTGTATTAGGTCAGTTAATTGCAGATCACTTCACAGACCCAGTTTAACGTGCAGGCTGATGAAGAATTGCATTGCCACCGATGGTAAAAAAAACCCTAAAGTACAACTCGGTCCTGGACATTAAAACCAGTTTGTTGAGGGGAATAATCTCCCACTGAATCTGCCAGTGCTGAGTTGCTCTCAAGGATTTCCTTGACGAAAATAAGATGTTCTATGAATAAACTCTGGTAGAACAAAATTAGGCGTGAGAACTGTGGGGGTTCTGATGTGATGGTGCCGTGCTAGAGCAGAGACATCACTGAATGTTTCCTGCTGGGAGAGTTTCAGAATCTGTTTTAGCTCCCAGTGGGGGAAGAATGGCCCAGGAGGAAATGGAGTCCATGTGGATTTCCTACTGAGATTTATTTTCACAAAATGGGAGAATTGGCTCTGGCAGTGCTCTTTCTGTGTTTCACAGCAAACTTGGAATTAAAAAGTGTTTCCGGGCCAGAGCTTGCAGAATAGCTTCCTTGTAAAGTGTGGGACAAAATTTAGAAAGGATTTATCCCCTGGTAGATCTGTCCTTGTGTCCATTGTAGCTCTCAGAGGTGAGCACCATCCACACTTTGCATGGAATACACCCAAGGACCTCTGGGTTTGTTTGTGTCCCTCCACGGAATCACAGAATGAACCAGGCTGGGAAAGACCTTTGAGATCATCGAGTCTAACCTATGACCCAACACCTCCTCATCAACCAAACCATGGCACTGAGTGCCACGTCCAGGATTTTCCACAGGCTTTTTCCACAGGCTGCTGGGAAGCCGGGACTTGGAGAGTGGAGGGAGCTTGGACTTCTTGGTGGATGTTGAGCTTTTGATGGGATGCCCTTCCTTCACAGACCAGGGTAAAAGAGAGCAGAGGAGGCTGCTGTTCTGCTGTTTATTCCATAATAAATAAAACTGTTTATTTCATAGTCTCATAGCTTCGTAAAGGCAGAGTTCGAAGGGGGTTACATGATAAAGCCAAATAGCAGCAGCAAGCAAACAGCAGGCAGCAAACAGCTTCTTCCTCTAATTTCTTCTAATTAATTTTTTTCTTTACAGAAGTGTGGACTATATTTGTTAATTAACCAATGAAATTAACACACTATTCTAGTTTTTCTTTTCTTAACCTATCCTGGTCTAATTCTGACAATTGTAAGCATTACATGGGTATTACACAGATTTGCATATACAGCTTCTATCAGCTCCTATTGTTTATGTGAATACTGTATCTAGAAAATGTGAACAATATCATTCTATCTATATTTTGTCTAAAATAATAAATCTAAAAAGTGTGAACAATATAGTTCTATCCATATTTTGTCTAAAATAAAGAACTCTATGAAAGAATAACACTGCTACAGTAAAAAGAGCTATGTTCAAGGTCTCTGCTGCAGCTTTTTAATGTTTAAGGCACTAAGCATGTATTTCTACTAAAAGTTAAAAAATCTGTATTTCTGTTTCACTTTGGTACGACTTCATGTATCTCAGCTTGTCCAAAGGTTTTAATTCAGCTCCTGTGCTTTGGCTTTCCTCTGGGCCTGAGTCCAGAGAAGCTTTCACCCCAACAGCTGGACATGCAAAGCACGGCGGGAAGAGCTGGAACCACCCGCGGTCGTGGCTTTGGCTATGGGCAAAGGCGCATCCCTGCTTTTGGATTCCAAATGTTTCCCAACGTTCCCGCTGCAGAGCTGCAGTGTTACCCCATTCTCATGTCATCCCCAGGCAGTGCTTAACCCTGCTGGACCCCTTCATGACCCACTTGTTGGTAAGTCTTGGGGTTTATACCCAAAACAGGCTTAAGGACAGGTTTTAGAGCACTTTGACAGTGTCTGTTCTCCTCTGATGAGATGGAAGAGAAGAAAAATGCTTTTTCTGCAGCACAAGGCCGAGGCCAGCTTGGAGATCTCATTCCAAAGCAAAGGAAACAGCTTTTGCTGTTCCCAGAGCACAAGTGTTGTCTTTCCAATTGCCACATGTTCGAGCTGACATCAGTCCCTGTAAATGAAATACTGAAGTGGGAGGTTCCTGCTGCTCAAGTTCTGCAGTGCTTCAGGAAATCAGGAGGTCACGGCTGTGCTTGAGTCCAGAAGATCCATGAGGGTGTTCCAGGACAGCAAATGCATCATTGCAGGGTATAACCCATCATTTTCAGCTGCAAGGGCCTGGCCCAGCTCCCTGGAAGAAGCTGAAAGCATGAGAGGACACCAGGAAGGAGCTGGGAGAAGGGTGTGGAGAAAGAAACTGGGTTGGAAGCAGAAGAAAAGACTGAGACATTTTAATAGGAACAGGATGGATTAAATATAAGAATTGTCTGAGCAAGTATTTTCTTCTTTATTCTTTGCCTGAATTTAGAGACCTATTTGAATCAAATTATGCTTTCAGTATTTTCCATTTCTCTCTGGAATTAAACCATCCTTTAAAAAATGTATTTTACTGCAAGTACTTGTAGTGGTTTGGTCCAAGTAAAGCAAAACGAAGTCATAAGGATGATGTTCCTGCCTTTTTTTTTTAATGAGTTGGGACGTTCAGTCAGGTGTAAGATGCTGGTTCAGTTTCCTCTTCCCTGAAAAGATTCAAACCTGCACCTCTTGCATTCCAAGCAGGTGCTCTAATTACGAAGCTGTCACATTTAAGCAGAAGGACGCAGTTTCTTTCTGCTGGAATATGGAAAATTCCCAAGTGGAAGAGCTGCTGAGCAGGTGAATATTGAGGGATGCAGTGACCACCTCAAGCAGGAGCCTGGACAGAGGAGGTCATTGAACCCCCAAATGTTTGTGTGTTTGCTTTCCCTTGAGCTGCCTGTGGACAAACATAAAAGGGGAACAAACATTAGTGAGTCCAGGAGGGAATTTGTGTGTTTCCCCCTCAGCTGGTGCCATTTGGGGAAGTTGACTAAATCTTGGGATTTTTAGGTCGAAGTTTTCAGTGTTCCCTAGGAACACAGTTTGCTGGTTTTTCTCTCAGAAAGGAAAGAACAACTAAAAGCAGGTGGTGTCCAAAGAGGAGAAAGTCAAGGAAGGAATTTCTGTGAGAAATTGGGACTTGGTACGACAGGACCTGACTCCAGCTTTAGCAGGCGTGTCCTTACTCAGACCATGAAGCTCTGCTCTTGGCACCTGATGGTGACGTTTACTCGTGAGAAGCCGCAGCACCGGACCAGCTCCTCCAGGAATTTTGGTGTATCCTTAGGTCCAACAGCTCCCAGGTTTGATGGTGATTTGCTGCTGATGGGTGTGGAAACCGTGCTTCTATTTCCAAATTTTCTTCTTTGGGTGGTTCTGAATGCTCTTCTTTAAGATGGTGGTTTGGGAGAAAGCAGCAGAGAGCACAGGTGCCTTAAAGGGAGCCAGAAACTGAGTTCATCTGTTATCAAAACATCTCACAGAATGTACCAAGGATGAAAATAACGGGATGTGAACAGCTGAAAAGCCTAAACACAGCAAGGTGTGAGTGTGGTTTCCTGAGCAAACTCCCAGCAGTCTGCAGCAGGATTATCCATTTTATCAACCTCTCCTTAAAGGTGAGCACACCTAAGGGAGACCTCAGGCTTCTGTCATCCTCCAATGCCACTGAAATGAGATCTGAGATTAAAAAAAAAAGCAAGGAATTGAGCCAGTGTCGAAGTGCAGCTGTATTTTGGGAAATTTGGCTCTCAAGTACTGGGAAAGATAAAGCATTTTCTTTGGAGAGCTTGGCAGAGTGGTTACCTGCACTCAGCCTCTCTGGGGACAGAGGTGACAGCGGGGCAGAAAACAAATGATGCTTTAACTTCCTGCCTGGCACAGGCTGAGCCTGTCAGCCCCAGAAGACAGAGGGGTTCTGGGGCAGGGGGTTATCCAGGCCCATTCACAGCTGCAGCTGGAATGTAAATAGTCTGAGCCCCTAAAAGAAAATGCTACCTTGCCTCGAGTCTAAATCTCCCCATTCAGCTCTCCCTCAAACCTCTGCTGTTTCTGCACTGCAGCCCACGGGGAAATCTGTTTTGCTGTGATTCCCTTCTGTCTCTCAGCCCTCCGAAATGTTTCTCCCATCTTTCCCTGCCCTTTGCATCCCTTCCAGCCCCGGGAAGAATAGGAGACCATTAAAGACACGACTACAAAGAGCCCACTGTGCGAAGCCCTCCGGCAATGTCCAATTACAAAGCCCAGCGCTGCTCTCCCAGCAGGAACTGCCGCATCTGCTCTGCAGAGCCAAGGTCAGCGTCTGCCTGGGGATCTCTCCTTCCCTGCAGCCTTTCTTCCCTCTCTGCCACTGTTACCCAACACCTTTTCATCCACCTCCCCTGCCACACACCATAAAATTATTCTGTGTGTAGTCCCCATTCATTCGCCTCCCTCTGGGGAATACATATTTCCCCATGGAGGCTCTGGAAAACTGCAGCAGAGCTTTGCTGTCTTTAAACACTTTCTCTTCCCTTTCTAAATTCCTTCCTCTCCTCTTAGAGCCCATTGTAAAGATATATATATATATCTATATCTATATATCTATTCCAGCTGTTTAAATTAAGTCTACGGCATAGTTTAGTTCTTATTTAATCCAGAATTTATTAAATCATTCACTGGACCCTTTGTTTTTTTGAAAACTGCTTCTGCATTGAAAACAGACAAAGAAAATAAAAGGGGCAGAGGAGGGGATCTGAAGGGCTTCCAAGAGAAAAAAAATCTCTTTCTTGTAGCTGTAGGTCTCAGCTTGGATGTTCAGTGGTCCTTGCAGAGGCTTTGCAGTATTCCAAGTCCAATGAAAGACTCAGGATTGTGTCTGGGAATGCCACAGGAAGATTTGTGATGGGCAGGGAAGGAGGCAAGAGAGGAGTGGGCAGCAGTTAAAAGAAGACAGCTTAGACTTTTCCTTCACTTCTCCAACTAATGTTGGTCTTGGCTTTCAAACTCCCATTTCATCTGCCCAGCTTGCGATTCATCTCCTCACTTTGAATCCTTTGGTTTAATTTGTTTTAGCTGTTTCTTTTTTTTCAAAAGCCATTGTGTAGGGTCAGATAAATCCAGTGAAAACGGAATAATGTGTAATTTGATTGTTCTTCCAACAGTAAACAGGAATTGTGTTTGTTCTGGCAGCAAGAAGGAAAGGTCTTCACTGGGCACACTTGGCCACAAATTCATGAAGAAAAACACTTGTGCACGTGGGAGTGAGATGGTTTTTATCTCCACTCAAGGCTTTGTGAATTGAATCGGAATATTCTGTACCCAAGCCCTGCTTGCTGTGTGTGCCTCAGCCTCTCATGAGGGAATGGCTGAAGGAAGGAGAGGCTTTCGGGGTGTCTGGCTTTTTCCTCAATCCCCCTGATTAAACTCCAGGTGTCAAACAGCAGCTGTGACCTTTCACTTGCTCATTATAAAGTTCAAGTTCAATTCCTCTGATGTTTGCTCTTCCCCAGCTGCAATAAGGCTCAGTTTGGTGTGTTGTATCAATTCAGCTTTTCGGCTTTGTAGAGCAAGGGAAGCGTGGTTGCAGGGACAGAACTGAAAGAGTTGGGTTGTTTATGCAGTGAAAGGCCTGGGTTAGTCTCTGCTAGATAAAAACAGCTCAAGAACAGTCTCACAAAGATATTTTATTTGCCATGTCTGGATATTTAGAGCTTCCCTTGGGAATTTATGTCCTGAGAGAGGACCAGCCTGGAACAGTCAGATGGAAATTACAGAAAGCTGCAACGGAGAGGGGAAGAAAGTGTTTTCTGCATGTTTCAGATTGAACATCCTGATGTGTCCTTATTTAGCAAGGACCCCTAAAGCTGTGTGTCTATTTCAGCCAGCCCAGCAGACAGGGGAATCCCCTTTCTTTCCAGCAGCAGCCAAATATTTTGGTGACAGTTCAACCGTACATCAAGAAACAACTTTGTTCATCACAACTTTTTCCAATGTGACTGTGTCGTGTTTATGTGTTGTACTTCCAGGCTGGAAACAAAATCCAAACGAGTCTGGGATTTAATCATGAAGGGCATGACTGAAACCATGAGTTTGGGGCCAGCAAAGAGACACCCAGGTGGCAGCTTCTGACTTTCCCCAAATCAGGGGGGTTCTGCCTCGTGGAGGTGAGGGCAGGGGCAGCACCTTCCTAAAGAATTTTGGGACCAAGGTTTGTCACTCTAAATGGCTTTGAAGACTTCTTTACAATCCTGGTGGATAAAGTTGTGTACAGAGGGATCACTCCAGATGTGCTGTCTCATCATTAACTCCCTATTACACCCAAATTCAGGAGCGCTCAGCTCCCCTCTGCTGCTGCCTCTTCCTCAGCTCTGCCTGTGTCAGCCTCCACACAGCTCCTGTCCTATGTCACAGAACCCCAGACTGGTTTGGGCTGAAGGGGACCTTAAAACTCATCCCATCCCACCCCTGCCATGGGCAGGGACACCTCCCACTGTCCCAGGCTGCTCCAAGCCCCGTCCAGCCTGGCCTTGGACACTGCCAGGGATCCAGAGGCAGCCACAGCTTCTCTGGGCACCCTGTGCCAGGGCCTCCCCACCCTCCCAGGGAACAATTCCTTCCCAATATCCCATCTATCCCTGCCCTCTGGCAGTGGGAAGACATTCCATATGAGATGTCTGCTCTTCTGTGTGTGGCTCTTGTCATTTGAGGATCCCATGGAAATCCCAGCTGCAGGTGGTTGGTAGGGACACTACATCTCTGCCTGATGACATTTGTGATCTTGCAAAGGTTAATGTGGTGATTTTCTGAGAATTTGCCAAAAGAGACAGGTTTTCACCATATCTGCTACTGCCTTCGGGAATAAATTCCACCCCACTGACTGGTTGAGCCCTGCTTTGAGCTTTGTCTAAACACAGATTTGTGCCCTTTTGTTAAATCCTTAAACAACTTTTGCTGAACTCCCTCGAGGCTGTGCCTGATGTGCAGTAATTTACTGATGCTGAGCATGACCATGGATGGTTACAGTGCAGCTCTGTGGGAGATTTTTCTTCTGTGCATTCTTTGGCTTAATTCACAGGGCATGTCTTGGGGAAGATTTTAATTTCCACTGAATAAGAGCCATTCTCTCAATGCCTTTCACTGTGCTAAAAATCCTCGAGCTTTAATATCATGTTTAGCTTCTGCTTTTAACACTAAACAATATTTTGATTTGGGAGAACTTGTTGACCTCTGAGGGGAAAATGTGCAACTGTTGAGCTCAGCCACATTTGCTGCTCAAATGATATGTGGGATGGCAGAGCCCTTAAAGACAAAAATGGCAGGGGTCTCTAGAAGGGCGATTTCCTTTCTGCCCCCTGGTGAAACAGAGAAGTAGATCTGGCTGAAGAGAAGCAGAGTCTGTCTCTACAGCTTTATGGCTGGTTTTAAGTGCCTGCTTAAGTCACCTGAGTATGAATTGGGCTCTGTCTAGGAGCTGAGCAGCCCTGCTGAGGTGGCAACAAGCCTGGGGCTTGGAAGGGCGTGGAAAAGGGTCTGCAGGAATATTAGCCTGGAGTAGGCTCAGGTCTAGACAGCCTTAAACTTAGAATTATAGAACTATAAAATGGTTTGTGTTGGAAGGGACCTTAAAGATCATCTCATTCATTCCCTGCCATGGGCAGGGACAGTTTCCACCAGACCAGGGTGCTCCAAGCCCCATCCTACATCCAGGTTTAGAGTGGACAGGAGCCCGTGGCTGCTTGCAAAGAGTTTAATGAGCCTCCAGAGAATCAGGTGAAGAGGGTGAGCGCTGGTCCCGTGTGTGGGATAAAACCTCAGAGCCTCTCTGAGTGTCTCTGCTGAGCCCCAGGACTGAGAGCTTCCTGAGACTCAGCCAAAGAGCTCCAAGCCATCCTTTTGCTGTGCTTCGATTGCAGCCTGCTGGGATTGAAAGAGGAAGGAAAGTGGATCCCAGGTTTCAGCAATCCATTAGTGAGGAAGTGTCACATAATTCAGGCTTAGGGTTTTAGCTCGAATTTTAACTGCCTGTGTTGCCAGCTCTGGGTTTGCTCTCTGGAGGAGTGATTTAGATGGTGTTTTTTCAGGCAGCTGCTTGTGAGGAGCTGACTCCCCTGCAAAGGTGAACCTGGAAAATCCCAAATACCAGGCTCTGCTGTAGGGAACTCAGGTACCACTGATTTTGCTCTGTTTGCCCTCTCGTCATCCACGGCACTGTAAGTGCTCCTGGCTCCCACACTGAAAGCTCAGGCAGGAATGCCACTGGCCAACAGCTGCCTAATGTTTGGCTGATAAATTCATTTAAACAGAATCCCAAGTGGCAGCGTTTGTAAATGATGGGCTCACATTTTTGATTCACGTGTAAAGAGTGGGGGCGGAAGAGGAGCTGTTGTTTTCCTTCTGTTCTTCTTGTTTGCTTTTAACCTCAAAAACCACTCGGCATGGAAAAACAATTCCCTAACGGCTCTGAAAATAGCAAATCTGAATAAGCAGAATATTTCGCAAGTGAGATAGCACACGCTCGATCTCAGCAGTAGCGCTCAGAGAGGAGGAACATCAGCAGTCACCTCGGAGGAACGAAGGCATTAATCTGGGAGCAGAACACAGAGCGGAAACTCAAGCAGACACCTAAACGTGACTCATTACCGCCATTTGTCTCAATTAACACGCTGAGACAATGGCCTGATTATCTCGGTAGCACTGGGTCATGTTCTACCCACCAGCGAGTGTCAAGGAGGAATTAGCCCCTGATCCCGGAGTAGGGTATAATGCCCTCCTTCCACAGCAGCTGAGTCATCGGCCAAGAGAGACAAAATAAATCCCGGAGTGGAGAAGTGGTTAATTGATGAGAGCAGAGGACCAAGGGCCCGGGGCTCCCAGTCCAACCTCCGGCTTTGGAATGACTCACTGGAGCCCCGGGCAAAACGTCTGACATCCAACATCCGACCTCCGTGTGCCTCTGCTTCCCAAAAGGAGACAAATTCCATCTGCCCCCGGCAGGGCTGCCCCCGGCTCCCCCGGACAGTTCCCAGTCATTACTGGGGGTGCGGCTCCCCGTCCCTGAGAGGATTCTGCGTTTTTGACTTCCAGCTGCAAACCCGACAGATGGGTTTGGTGTCTGCCCTGAGGGGCCATGAAGGGAGGTGGAATGAGGCACAAAGGACATGGACGTGAGGCGGGGAGGGAGGTCTGGACCAGGGGGGCAATGAGAGCCTGACCATTTGGGGGTTTCTCTTTGTTTCACAGTGGTGGATACAAGGGATGCTAAATGTGTCCTGGATGAGAACAGATGTTTCTCTTAATGAACCATCGATGTTGCAATACAATAATTAATGTTGTTGACTTGCGATCTTTATAAGAAACTTTTTCATTTCCAATTCCTCTTCTGTCTCCTAGAAACTGCAGAAGCAGGGATTTATGAGCTTTACTGGTTTTCTGTTTAGCAGAAATCGATTTTTTTTTTTACTTGATGGAGGCGATTCTCAAGCTGGGAAATGAGATGCTGCTCCTCTGGCTCACTTGCATAGATAGGAAAAAATGGGTGAAGGAATTTCAGCTGAGGCCACCAGTGCTCTGGGACAGGATTTTCTTGCTGGAACAGATTTGCAGGGACAGCAAGGTGGCAGAAAGTCTTTGTTTTAGTACTTACTGAAGGCGGGGCAGGTATTTGCGGTGTTGCTTCTCTGGTGGAGACCTTTAAAGAGTGTGGTTTATTCTCTTTCTCTGTCTGTCCTCGGGCTGCTTTGGACTGTGACACCTCCAAGAGCTGGCAAACCCTTGCAGTCTGACTTTTGTTGCATGATGAAGTGTTTTGAATTACAAGTTGGTTACTGGTGTTGGCATCGAGGTGATTTATCCCCAAAGGTTTAGGCTGCCTGCTGGATGTGAGGTGCAGCTCCACGGCCTGAGGGGAGCTGGGATGTTGTAGGGAGGGGCAGCTCTCCTGCAGCCCAGTTCTGCCAAAGGATGGTGAACATGAATGGGAATAGAAAAGTGAACGCAGAATCCCACTTTACACTCCACTGCTTGTTCCCACTCAGCCTTTTTCACATGTAAATTACTTAAGAACAGACTTAAGAGTAAAGATTTGCTGTTGGCCTTTATGCCAATTCTGTGCCTCACCTAGAATCATTTTACTTCCATCTTCCAGTGAGCAATGACAGCTCTGCTCCTCAGCTCCCAAAACTGCTCAAAGACACAAGATGGTTTGAAACCGACAGAGGAGCAGGTTTAGATTGGATGTTAAGAAGAAATTCTTTACTCAGAAGGAGGTGAGGCCCTGGCACAGGGTGCCCAGAGCAGCTGTGGCTGCCCCTGGATCCCTGGCAGTGTCCAAGGCCAGGTTGGATGGGGCTTGGAGCAGCCTGGGACAGTGGAAGGTGTCCCTGCCCATGGCAGGGGGTGGGATGGGATGAGCTTTGAGGTTCCTTCCAACCCAAACCATTCTGTGATTCTAAGTACATATGACAAAATCACATTTACACGTGTGACTGAGTGAACGAATATTTATTGACAGGTTTGGGATCCACCAAGTTCAGTCTGGTTTTCAGATTCTCCCGTCTCCCCCTCCTTGTTCTTGTGTAGGAAACCACTGAGCTGGTTGCAGACTGTGATGCTGTCACGGACAGGGAGCTGCATTTCACTCTCAGTGTTTTCTTCACCACTCCCCTGCCAAAAGGTGCTGCGGGTGAGGAGGGAAAGCAGAGCAGTCGGTGCTGCCAAGGACTGGGTGCACAGGGGGTTCTGTGAAGCTGCTGCTGCTCTGCCGTGCAGGTTCCAGGTGTGCTCGCAGCCTCTCTGGGGCTCCCTCGGGTAAATCCTTGGATACCCCTGCGTTTTTCCTGCTGGGAACGGGCGAATTTCATCCCTTAGGGCCCAAACCTAAGGCAGCTTTCGGAATGAAGTGGAGATGTTGGCAGGTAATCCAGAGGAAGGGGGCACAAAATGCTCCGATTTCCTCAGCATTTGCCTTAAATGAAGGAGCCCTTTGTTCCAGCCTATTTTTAAAGGAAACAAGGCAGTTCCAGAGTGTTTGCCTTTTCCAGGGGGGGCGTCTCTGTGTGGTCAGTGCATGAATAGGGTACCTTGCCTGTACAAACAGGTAATGGACGTCCCAGCTTGGGCATCATTTTGAGTTTAGCTTTTGATAGTAATGTGACCAGAAAGTATGAGGTAGGTAATGTATGGATGAAAGGGAATGATTTCCTGTGAGACAGTAATGTCTTTAGCAGAAAAACATCTCAGGAGGGAGCAGGATCACTGCAGATAGCTGATAGCTTTTGCAGGGATTTGTGTTGCTACTGCAAACACCACAGAGCCTTCCTTGGAAAAATAATTTAATTGTTGGGATTGTGTGTTGTGTACAAAATAATTATGGGGGTGACAATGCTGAGCACTTCTAGATACTCCTGGGTCATTTTCTCTGAAGGGGAGGGAAATGTTTAACTTCCAGATGTGACAAAAGGTGGGAAAACCTAAACACATTTGCAGGGAATGCAATTGTAGCAAGAAGCCAGGGCACAGCATGGCAAAGCCGAAGGGCAGCCCTCGGGTTAGAACTGCACAATCTTTTAGGTTGGAAAAGAACTCTGAGGTCATGGAGTGCAACCATTAACCCACCCCTGCCAAATCCAAGTGAATCAGAGGATCACAGGGTGATTTGGGTTGAAAGGGACCTTAAAGCTTATCCAGTGCCACCCCTGCCATGGGCAGGGACACCTTCCACTGTCCCAGGTTGCTCCAAGCCCCATCCAACCTGGCCTGGGGTACTTCCAGGGATCCAGGGGCAGCCACAGCTCCTCTGGGCACCCTGTGCCAGGGCCTCCCCACCCTCATGATGTGAGGGATGTAAGTGGTACCTGAGTTTGAGGCCATTGCTCTGGAAACCAGGGGATGGTGAAACTCTGCTCTCCCTGACTGGATTTGTCAGATCCCCTCAGATTGTTCTGACCAAAGCACAGTGAGCAGGACCAGGAAGGTGAGGAGCTGCTGCCTCTGGCCTTTTCACCAAACAGCTGTGGACCAACCCGAAAACCAGACAGCTAAAGGCTTCACAATCTGTCCCGAGGAGGTAGAAGACACTGGAAAGGTAATTACCCTCTGAGTTTCCAAGGAAAAAACTATCTCATGTTTAGCATCACTTAGCTTTCTGGGTTTAGCAGAAAAGCTGTGGTTTTCTGCCTGCCTGCCCGTCCAAGGATGAGTGAGCTGGTTACAGCTGTGTTCCTCAAAAGCTGCCCTGGCATGCCTGGGTTGGTTCCTGCTCTCTAATTTTAAATAATCAGCTAAAGGGGAGACAGTGCTGAGACCATCCGAGTTCATGTCTTCTCTGTTCCTCCAGTTCATCCCCACCCAAACCCAAACTCCAGCTGGTTCTCCTGAAATCAGTCACCACCTGCACCATGATCTACCTCAGAGCCTGTCCCAGACTCCCTCATCAACTGTGAGGGGGAAAGAGCTGAGAAATAGCAACAAAAACACTTTGTGGTGAGTGGGTTCCCCTCTGTTCCCCACAGGTCTCCAAGAAGCAGCTGCTGTGGCCTTTTGGGGAAGCCTTTGGAGCAGCAGTGAGTCCGTGGTGTTCCCAGGGAGGGTCTGGGAGCGCAGCTGGCCAGACAAAACTGTGCTTTGGATTGTCACTCCAGGCTGTCTTTAACAGCAGTGGCACAAACCCAGCAGCGTTAGTGATGAGCGAGATTTGGGGAGAGATAATGCTCGACCATCTGTCAGGGTATTTTTCAATTTAGTGTGCTGGAGCAGCGGATCTTTGAGAAAAAGTCCTCTGTTAAAGTCCACTTTAGGCTGGGCTTAGCAGTTCTTGCTGTGATAAGGACCAAATCCTAAAATGTGAACCTTCTCCAGTAATATCTGTGCCTCAGGTGCTTGCTGACAGAGGTATTAACGGCCCAAGGGGTGAGTATGGACCTGTTTATATTTTCAGGGAGGTTTTTTTGTGCAGCAGATGATGATGCATTGAAGCATTCATTTATTTTACTGTGGTGCAAACAACTGCAGTCGGAACTTGTTTATTTACAAACCAAAATGTTTAGAGAGAAAACGTTCCTGGGGAGACACTCTAAATCCAGGGAGTGACAAATACTGTGGCTTTCAGCTTCCTCTTTAATGGAAAATAGGAAAATGAAGCAAATCTCATCGGATGATGTGTCAGAGCTTGTAGCTGGTTTTAGACATCGGGATCAGCTTTGCTCTTGGGTACAGAGGAGACTCTTTTTCCTTCCCTGCTAGCGAAGAAAAATGACAATCAGTGTAACACAGCAATTAAGAGCACTGAATTCCCAGGGGAAGATGCTGTGCAAATGGCTTCTGATTGCTTTTTGATATCTTTTTTGTTTTGGTAATGAGCTGTTTCCCAGAGACTTTAATATATTTATTATGTGACAAATGAGACTTGGTTCTTTTCAAGACAGTAAAACAAACTAAACCTGAAATCATAATCAAGCAGCCTGATAGTCCTCAGATGGGAAGCTTCCAGCAATTACTTTTTGGCCTCCTGAACCCAGATTTGTCCAAGTGGAGGGATTTGCTGGGCAGTGTGACCTGCACTGGTGGTGTGAGGGCTGCCCTTGCTGCAGGCACACACTGAAGACCTTCAGAGGAAAGAGAGCTCTGTCCCAGCAGCTGCTTTTTGAGCTTTCAAATGGTACTTTGAAACCAAACCACCCAATCCACACAACACCAACCAAGCCACCTCCAAACAATCAATGAAAACAAAGACCCAAAGGGAAATCATAGCCAAAACTCCTGTTAATCTTCACATGTGGAAATAGCCACAGTTGTTCTTTGGCCTCCTGCAATGGGATTTTCCAAGTGGTTAGTTTTGCCTGATGGTTTCTTCCTCTTGGCAGCAACATCTTCAGAAATTCCCCTTCCAGTTCATCCACTGCTGCTGGTGTCAGCAGGAAGTGTCAGTGCTCAGTTTCCCAGAGCCAAGCTGCAAACACTGTCAGGATTCTCTCATCTCAGTTTGATGCAGGGAGTCATTCTACCAACAGACGAAGGCTGCGGGGATGATTGGGAGTTTCTTAAAACCTTGATAGATTTCCAAAGCTGTTCTTGGAAACGGAGGAATTTGGATTAAATGTATCTGGAAGAGTTCTTTGTCCCTAACTGGCACCAGTGGTGGAAGTCAAGGGAAGGGAAGTGTCCCAGGCTGGACTGATTGGAGTCACATTCAAGCCGTGCTCTTTTTGGAGAGCTGAATTGTGGTAACTCAGTCCCATTTAGGAGGGTGACCCGGTGAGGTTCAGCTGCTTATCTAAAAGTGGTGCAGCTCTGATAAGAGAGATTTACTGTCTTGCTGATTAAAATGCTCTCCTGACACGGGACAGTTTGAGCACTGAGTTGAACCCACTTTAGCACAGTTCTTGGAACTGCAATGGACGCTAATTTCTTAGTGATGTCTTGGGCTTATATTTCATTGTCTGAATGGGACAAAAAATGGTTTGATTTCATCCTGATGCAGCATGAAAAAAATCCCTTTGAAGTTTTACCTTTTCTCCAAGATGGATCATTAATTTTAATTTTTTTTTTTTAATTTTTTTTTCCAATCAGCTTTTGGAATGGAATGTTCTGATGTAGCTGCAAGTTCCAGAACACGCTACAAGGCACAGGAGAGGGTGTGAGATGTGGTGAGTGTGATGATTGATGCAGGTCAGTACCCAGCCCGTACTGGTGAGTGGGGTTGCTCTTCCCCAGGTGCAGGACCCTGCGTTTGCCCTCGTTGCATTTCAGACAGTTCTTCTCTGTCCATCTCAGCCTGCCGAGGTCCCTCTGAAGGGCTGCTCAGCACTGGAGGTATCAGCCACTCCTTCCGGATTTGTGTCATCACTGAACTGCTGAGGAGGCACCGGCCCCTCACCCAAGCCATTGATAAATTAATTAAACAATACTGGGCCCAGTACTGAACCCTGGCGGACAGCACCAGTGACAGGGCTCCAACCAGACCCTGTGCCACTGATCACAGCCCCCTGGGATCTGCTGTTCAGCCGCCTCTCACTGTCCAAAATAACAGCTCTGGCAGTCACTGTGTCATTCTCAGAGAATCACAGAATATCCTGAGCTGGAAGGGACCCGCCAGGATCATCCAGTGCAGCTCCTGGCCCTGCACAGACACCCCAACAACCCCACCCTGGGCATCCCTGGCAGCGCTGTCCAAACGCTCCTGGAGCTCTGGCAGCCTCGGGGCCGTGCCCATTCCCTGGGGAGCCTGGGCAGTGCCCAGCACCCTCTGGGGGAAGAACCTTTCCCTGCTCTCCAGCCTGAGCCTGCCCTGGCCCAGCTCCAGCCGTTCCCTGGCTGCTGTCCCTGGTCACAGAGAGCAGAGATTGGAGCTGCCCCTCGGGAGGAAGTTGAAGACCACAATGAGATGTTCCCCTGATTTAGTCACTGGAACACAAGACCTGGTGTTTCACTTTGATCTGTACTGGGATTGCCTCACATTCCTGGTTTGAATAGGGATGGCAGCCGTGAATTTCCCTCCTCCCAACATCCCACTGCACTCCCAGAGAAGTTTCCGCGTCGGTGGGATCCATGCCCTGTGCAGATGCAGCCCTGACTTGGTTTAGCCCCGATGCTCTCATGTGTTAAACATCCTCGTGTTGGCCTGGGTTTCGCACTGAGTCGGACTCTGAGAAATTCGCAGTGACGTTCATTGCCCCTGCAAATCATTCCTGTCTGCCTCGTATGGAAAAATGGGCCAGAGCTCTGCTCTGCACTAGACGGGAGCAGAGCATTTTGGAGAATTAATGCTGGACTGATTTGGTTCAGAGATTTGTAAGTTCTGAGGTATTTGGCAGAATGTTTTCTGAGTGTTGCAACAGCCTAGTTGGTCTTAACACCATTTTTATGAAATAGGAAAAATTTTCAAGTATCTCACAGAAAGGAAATCAAAAGAAATTGAGTTTTTCTGCTCAAAATTTTGCTTCTAGGCTACCTCAGTGAACAAGGGAGAAACAGGCTGTAAGGAGAAGGAAATTGAGAAGGCTTCCTCTAGAAGGCAAAAATAATCAGGCCTGATGCATGGTTTGGGGGAAAAGAGGATTTTTGAATGTGTGGATCCAATTAAAATTGTGATGGATTGTGCATCCCTTGCTGGAAAGTTGCACGTACCTGACTAACAGTGGGAATGAGGGTGGATGATTAAGGCAAGACTTTTTTTCTTGTTTTAACAACCAAGAATATTCCATTTAGGAGAAAAGGATGTGGAGCACAGGCACACCAGAGCTCCCCTGCATTTTCACTCCTCTGTAAAACCAAAACCGGGAGAAGGATTAGCAGCCACATGGGACAACATGAGGAAGAGGAAACAGTTACCCTATGTAAACATACAGAGATAAAAATCTTATTTCAGAAAAGTTTTAGGGTTGTCCCCCTCACACCAGACCAAGAACATTGTTTGCAGTCACTGTAAATGTCATTGCTGTGTGAGCTCCTGAACGGGATCAGCAGGGAACAAGAAGGAAGATGAATTCTGCTCTCCTGAGCTCTAATGGGGCCACTCTGATGGGATCAACCAACAGCAGACAGACCTCAGGCTCCTGAAATGACAAAACCTCATAGCAGGGGCAGCCTGTGAGTAATCCTCGCCAAAGTGACTTTGACCACCAGCCTTTTAGCGGAAAACCTTACTGGAAGTAATTTTTTCTGTTTCAGTGAGAACAGAAATCAGGCCGAATGCACACACTGCTGTACCCCTTGGGCTCAGGGTTTAATTTAGGAGTGCTAAAGATCACTTTGTCTCTCTGTTTCCTGAAATGCATGTTTCCCTGCATGTCTTTGCTCCATTCCCTCCAGCACTTTGTTCTGCCTAATTACCCCGAGTGTCAGAGCACGAGCAGGTGGTAAGTGCTGCACAGAGCTGTGCCATCCATTTCCCTAACCAGGAGCTGCTTCTGGTGTCATTAAGATTTCCACAAGACTTGTTTTGCAAACAGCTCATCCTTTCAGAGCTAACATTTTCTCCCCAAAATGCTGATTTTTCTTTCTGTCAGCCTCTCAGTTCAAATGTAACAGCAGCTTACAGGAAACAACCCAGTTTTCACAGCCCTTCAAGAGGTTTTGCTGAGGCCTTTTGCACAATTTTCAGATTTTCATCTTTACATTATAAATGACTTGGTTTGGTGCACTCAGCTTCTGGAGGTAGGTGAGTGTTTACACCTCATTATAAACTTTCATGGTGTATCTTAAAATCCTGGATTCCCAGACTGGTTTGGGTTAAATGGGACCTTAAAGCCCATCCAGTGCCACCCCTGCCATGGGCAGGGACACCTTCCACTGTCCCAGGCTGCTCCAAGCCCCATCCAACCTGGCCTTGGACACTTCCAGGGATCCAGGGGCAGCCACAGCTTCTCTGGGCACTCTGTGCCAGGGCCTCCCCACCCTCTGAGTAAAGAATTTCTTCTTGACATCTGATCTAAACCTCTCCTCTTTCAGATTAAAACCATTTTGCATCTTTGAGCAGTTTTGCAGTCCTGCTGCAGTTCAGCCTTGCAGCTGTGCCTGTTCTCAGGCTCAGCCAGAACCCAGGGAGAAAAGCCTGCAGCAGGTTCTGGATAAATCACTTTTGCTGCCTGAAGCATGAGGCTGTTTTCTCTGGGAAATAAGGATTGGTGGCTGACCTCAGGGAATGTGCCTGATGTGGTTGTCACTCCTTTTTTCCTTGGCTGTGGAAGCAAATCTAAGTCTGTGCAGCTTTTTGGGGTTTGAGGAGGAGGTGTGGGTTAACCCGACAGGCAGTGAGCACCACACAGACATTCACTGCCTCCCCCTCAGTGGGATGGGGGAGAGAATTGGGGAAAACAGTACAACTTCTGGGTTGACATAAAGACAGTTTAATAGGACAGGAAAGGAAGGGAAAAATCAAGCAATAAAAAAATACACAATGCAAGTGAGGCACTGCAACTGCTCCCTGCTCTCCTGAGGGGTGCCCGGGCAGTCCCCAAGGAGCAGGCTGGCACCCCCAGCAGCTCCCCCAGCTCTAGATGCTGAGCATGGCAGATGGCATGGAACATCCCTGGGATCAGCTGGGGTCAGCTGGCCTGGCCGTGTCCCCTCCCGACCCCGTGCTGGCGCGGCAGCGTGAGAAGATGAGAAGTCCTTGACTTCGTGTAAGCACTGCTGAGCAGCAACTGAGACATCAGTGACTTATCAACGTCAGTCCCATCCTAAATCCAAACCAGAGCACGGTACCAGCTTCTAGGAAGAAAACTGACTCTGTCCAGCAGAAACCAGGGGAGTTTTGTGGTTGGTGTGCAACTCGTATGAGTAACACAGCTACTACAGAAAGAATCACCTCGTTGCAATCCGAAATTCAAACCAAGTCTTGGCTTTTTATTTTGCTGAAATATGTATTGTTCGCATTTCATTTGTATGTTCTTGGCACACTTGTGATATGCTGGGACCAGAAAATATCCCAGCCCTCAGACAAAACAACTTTCTTCTGACTGAAAGAGGATCTCCTCTCCTTGCTGAGCGAGCCACTATTTAATTTTCTCTATTTGAAGTTTGACTGACACATAAAAGGAGGTTACACAACAAACCATGTTCTTAATTTACAAATGTATCAACATCTTGTTAAGAAATAAACCTCATAAAAATCCAGCCAGCATATTGTTATCCACCAGCTTGTGTTGTTGCTTTGCTGCTACTGAAGAAGTGGCCAGACTGGGAACTCCAGAGAAGTTCACTGCCCTTTTCTAGGTTTGAGAAACAACATAAAAGTGGGACCTTCATGACAAGAGAACTTTCCTGCTCCTCTCTTACCTGCTCAGCCTTGCATGTTGTCAGGGACACATTTTCACGCTTAGATTCTCATCTGAAACAAGAATTAAAAATGTGTACACAATATTTCTTAGAATCCTGGTATGGTTAAAATTAGGATAGATGATTCCTCTGCTCTCCCAATACTGTAATGGGGAAATCTTGAGAAAGCTGATTTTGCATTCCTGAGATAACTTGATTTTATGATTCCAGGCAGGAGAGGAAGGTTTTCTCTAGGACCTTGGGTGCCCCTCTGTCCCCCTGAGCACAGAAATCTACTGCAGTTATTCTTTATGCTCTCACTCAGCTGCCAGCTTGTCCTGATGTACCAAAAATCTCTGAACTTCATTTGTAACTCCTAAAATCAACAGTGATAAAACTTCTGCTCATTTAGGCTCCTCCATGACCACACTAATGAAGCTGGCAGCTCTTCCACAGGTAGGTTCTGGCACTTTCCACACCAGAGGTGTTTCTTTCACTCGTGTGTCTGATTCAGCAGCTGAACTTAGAGAGTGCTTTGGCCTGCTGGAAAAACCTTCAGGTGAAATTGTTTCCTGTTTTACCCAGGGTTGCTCTGCTCAGCTCCTCTGCCTGGCTTAAGGACTTGGATAAAGTCTGGTCTAGCAGCTCATCTGGGGTGAGCTGCCCTCCCATTCCAAATGCTCCACTTGATATGAAATATGATAAAAATATGGGAACAGCTTCCTGTCCTTGCTCCAATAAATATTTAGCCAGTGACACAAAGCAGAGCAAGTTCATGAGGAGAAGCTGAGAGGCTGCCAGCTGGTAATTAGTGGCTGCTGTGGGAGCTTTGCCTCCAGGGTTCCCATCCTTGCTCCAAGTCCAACAATGCTGGGTCTTGGTCCTGAGTCTCCTTCACCCTGAATGGCTTTGGCTGTTGGCCTTGAGTGGAAGAGGACAGCACAACTTGTCTCCTCAGATCTGTGGGAGATGGGATTCACCTGCACTGACGGCCTCTGAGAAATAAACATCTCCTTTCAGTCCAGAAATTAAAAAATAAAAAACCTAAAATTAATTTCAGTCCAGAATTAAACACTGGATTTTCTTCAGGCTCCACTTCTCTCTGGTCGTTTTTAACATCTCAGTGATCTGCTGCTTGATACAGTTGGTGTCTCCATGAAAAACCCTATGAGAGGCCTCCTTTGTTGCGGTGATAATTAATGGAGTGTTTGCATTACTCAGTAATCCCAAATGGCTGGGCATAGGATCAAGAACCTGTTCTTATTTACTCAGTTCTTTGAGGGTTTTTTATTCTAAATGTGCAGGTTCTCACCTCAGCTGCAGCTCCAGACATGAATAGATTAGGGGTAAATGAGGTGTTGACGTAAGTGGAATTGAAAAACTGTAATTGAGACGGAAGTGGAATTTAAAGGGATATTTTTCAGCTTGTCCTGAAGTTTGTCTGCTTTTGTTGCTCTGAAATCAGTTATAAATCTCACTGGGTTTGGAATTAAAAGAGCATCGCCTAATGCTGAAGACATTTTGCTTTGTGGCACCTCTGTAAGGCAGGGTTGAGGTTGGGGGTTCCCAGGTGAGAAAGAGTGGCATGAAACCACACAGGGTTTGTGGCTGGGGAGAAATTGTTGAATACACATCTTTAGCTAAGAACCCTTATTTAAAACCCCTTTGTTTCTGGAGTGAGGTCTCTATTTGGGAGCAGAGAAATTAATGAAGGTGAAGCAAAGCTGAATCCCATGCTGGTAATGTTCTTTCTGCTAAAGGTTTCCACCTCTCCTGGAGTCATCTATCGATATTTCAAGTTGTTATTGGGTTTAGGGTTGGGTTTACTTTGCTCTTTAATATTTTGTTAGCCATGGGGGTATCACTGAACTGATGGCAAATACGAAACGTGCTCAGCAAGGAAGACGTGACCAAGGCTGACATTGAAATTCCTTTTATCTCTGTCCTTGTGAAAGAAGAGTGGGAAAGGTCTCCTTGTGTCTTCAGAAGTGCTTCACTGCAATGAAGTGAGAGATTCTTAGGTGAACTTGAGGGAAAACCTCCATCCCGTGCATCCGAGCAGCATTCCTGGCTCGGGGCTGCTCTGTTGGCCCAGGCAGGATTCCTCAGAAAGCCTGGCTGATTTATTGAGGCTCAGGAGATTGCACCACTCCGAACACCGTGTGCCACAGCGCTCTCGCCGGATGCACAGTCACACGAAAACATTGTTCAAATGCTAAATGAAACCTCATCACGGGCCCAAACTCCCCAGTTACGGTCTGACAGGAGCCGCAGCTGTGCTGGGGAGTGATTTCCCTGCCTTCCCGGCCCAGAAAGCCGAGCTCCAGCTGCATTTCTGGGACAAAGCTGTCCCGTGTTGCCCCCGGAGTGCCACGCGGAGGTGGCGGAGGAGGAGGAAGCCAGCGGAGCGCGGGGACACGCGGAGGAAGCACCGCAAGGGGATCATTTCGGAGCAGGCTTGGCTACACCCTGCGAATGCGACTTGGCCAAACCCTGCGAATGTGATTTGGCCTCTGGCCACGCAGCAGCTCGGGATGACCTTAAAAAGCAGTGGAAGTTGTGTTAGCATGTGCTGCTGGAACGGCCGTGGGACGGCTCCGGGTGCTGACTCACGGGCTGGGAGCTGCGGGGGGAAGATGGATGTTGGGTTATTCATCACCACCCCGGCTGGGCTGGCACGGGGTGTCCGTGCTCTCCTGCAGGAATCCACACGTCCCGAGTTCCGTTGCGTCAGGGCCGGTGTTTCTGTGGAATAGGGAACTTTGGCAGAAGGCAAATTCAGCTGGAATGTAGATCAGGCTCGGGAGGTGCTGCTCGGTGTCTGAGCGGCAGCGTGGAGGTGGTTGTACCCACAGGAAAAGAAAGAAAGGAAGGGAAACAGTCCAGTTTTAGTGTGGCTCAGCCAAAACTGCAGCTACTTACAGATTCATCCAGTAATTATTCCAATAAACAACAGCACCTGGGTTTACCACTGGACGAGACAGATGCCAGAAGCATCTCCAGGTACTTCTCCAGCAGCACCAGGCCTTGACCCTACAGGGGTCATCAGAAGAGAGGGTGAGGACTGCATCAAAACTCATTAAATCATTAGAAAATAATTAATATTTGTAGGCTTATCTCTGTTCTTGGAGCTCAAGGAGACTTGAATAAAATTCTCATGGCTGGGAGTGAAAAATGAATGAAAACTTTTAATGAGGGAGCTTCATGGGCATTTCCATTCGTACGGAAGGGCTGTGCTTCAGGGCAGAGACTCAAAACTAAACAAAACAGCTCCCATTTTAACTAAAGCTTCTAAAAGTGTGTGCTGGGTGTTTAGGGCATGGTTTAGGTTGTGATTTAGGATTGGGGAGGGTGTGAGGGTCTCCGTGGGGACAGGCCAGAGCTGCCCCACGCCGGGCACAGCCTGTTCAGCTCCTCAGTGCAGGGCACTGCTGGGCCTGGGAGTTACACTGAGGGTGCCTCGGTGACAAATGGGACTTAAAAAGAGGAAAAATATCAGCCAGGCAATGAGAATGAGGAGAAAAGGGTGAGGAAGCAGCCCTGCAAACACCCAGGAGGAGCAGGGAATTTGCTGCAGCCTGGGGAGAGGAGCACAGCACAGCAGGGACCCTGCAGGGACCCCAGGCTGCAGCAGGGAAGATTTTGGTGTTTCCTGACAGGAATTGTGGCCCGTGGAGGACCCACACTGGAACAGGTGTAAAATGTAAGGAGGGAAGAGTGTCAGGGAGGAGCCGTGGACTGACCATCGCCCTCCATTCCCTGGCTGCCCGCACTGTGCAGGGCTCGGGGAAGCAGAGGAGCCAGGAGTGAAGCTGAGCCTGTGAATCCAGGGGTGGGGTAGGCAGAGATGTTTTAATTCCTCTTTCTCAACCTATTTTAATCAGCAATACTTTATTTCTTTTTTAAAGTATCTGTTTTGCCAATGGCTGCCG
Source organism: Lycocorax pyrrhopterus obiensis (assembly GCA_014706295.1). Classification (NCBI taxonomy): domain Eukaryota; kingdom Metazoa; phylum Chordata; class Aves; order Passeriformes; family Paradisaeidae; genus Lycocorax; species Lycocorax pyrrhopterus. The sequence continues at coordinate 2,617,591 of JACSVZ010000019.1, read as the reverse complement.
TTGCTAAGAGATCTCTCTGCCTTTATCTCAACCTACAGATTTTCCATCCTGTGTTCTTCCCCTGCCCTGTTGGAGGAGGGGGAGATTTTTTTCAGCCTCTTGCCTTGTAACCAGAATCTCTTGAGGAAGAACTGATGCATCAGCATCTCCCTTAGAAGAACCACCCCTGCCCACGGCCCTGGCAGCTGCTGCACCTCCCCGAGAGCCTGGGAGGCCTGTGGGAAGCACAGCTGGAAGCCTGGTGAGCACCATTACAAACCCAAATTCTGGAGGAGAATATATTGTTACCTTGGGCTAATCGTTTGAAACCAAATCATCTGAATCAGACACCTGCCCAGGTAATCGCCGTGGCAACATCAAAACAAACAGGAGTAACCTGAAAATGATCAGCCTGAGGAAAACGAGGAGCTGGGTTGCAGTTTTGGGGGATATTTAAGATTATGCCTACATGGTTAAATATGAGCTTGTTCAGCACTGAAGTGACCAAAAGGCACAGAACTGTGTAGGGCTCTGTGCCTGAACTAGCACAGGCCAAATCTCTGCAGACCTCATTAGTTTGGACAAAAGGAGGAGGGATATCAAGATGATCAGAGGGATGGATAACCCCTCCTGTGAGGAAAGGCTGAGATAATTGGGATTGTTCAGCCTGGAGAAGAGACCGGGGTGACCTAATTGTGGCCTTCCAGAGCCTTAAGGGAGCCAGAAGGAAAGATGGAGAGAGACTGTTTATAGGGGCCTGGAGTGACAGAACGCGGGGAATGGCTTCAAACTGACAGAAGGCAGGGTTAGATGGGATATTAGGAAGAAATCTTCCCTGGGAGGGTGGGCAGGCCCTGGCACAGGGTGCCCAGAGAAGCTGTGGCTGCCCCTGGATCCCTGGAAGTGTCCAAGGCCAGGCTGGACGGGGCTTGGAGCACCCTGGAATAGTGGAAGGTGTCCCTGCCCGTGGCAGGGGTGGGATGAGATGAGCTTTAAAGTCCCTTCCAACCCTTCCAAGCTGTGATTCTATGAAAGGTCCTGCAGAAGCTCTGTCTGACCTGAACACAGACAGAACAAACTCCTGTCACTATGACAACACATAATCAGGAGCTGCTCATGGGCTGTCCATGGATCAGCACTCCCTGAGCCTCCCTGGCATCCTCCCTGCTCAGCTGATGCCTTGATGGGGCTGCCTAGAAACAGAGGCCAGACAGAATGAAGAGAATAAAAGCAGGTATTTATTGAAGGGCCTGCAGGTACACTTTGGGCAGTCAGAGCCCCCAGGGGCTACACCCAAAATGGACAAAGGGGTCACAGGCTTTCATACTTTTATAAGTTTGGTCCATTTGCATATCGGGGGTTAATCCTCCAATTAAAGCTTCAGGTAATGAAGTCATTACCCCAAGTTTGCTCCCCACTAACTCACTGTTATTTACATTTCTCGGGGCCTGAGATAGGAAGGTGTCCTTGAGTTTCAGGCCTAGAGAGGCATTGTTTTGTCTGACCAAAATGGGAGAGCAGCAGCTAACAGGCTGTGTGGAGTTCAGAGTTACACACTAAAGAATTGCAGGATTACAAATATATTAAAAATATAAAAGCTAAAATCCTAAAGGCATCACAGTGGATGCTCAGCTCTCATGCTGGGCAGGGAACAACTTCCTAACTCTGTGTATACATACTTTTCCCCCAAAGTCATGCAGACTGAGCTGCTTGAAAGGATCATTTGGCTTCAAGAGGAAAACAGTAAACAGGATTAAATGGGTATTAAAAGGAGTCTGGAGGAAGGAAAAGGGCACGGGCACCCATATATCTCACTCTGGGATATCTGCGTCAACAAAGCCAGGAAAGCAGCTGTGGGATTGTTTTGGGGAGCTCTGGAGTGCTGATGTTTCTGCAGGAAAATGTGCAGTTAGATCCTGCCGGGGTGGGATCAGCGGCCGCCGGGAGCCTCATCCTCGGCAGCTCAGGCTCCACATGCGAACGGGCTGAGCTCTCTGTGCACATCGAGGGGGGAACACCGGGCTCTTGGACTGCTTTCACTGCTGGAAGGGTCTGGAAGAATTAACGAGTTCACAGTTCAGGAATGCTCCCAAGAAACCACAACAAGGGAATCTGAGCAACTGCAGACATGGAAAGTCTGCGAAGCACAAAGCCGAGCTCCCTGTGGAGAAGCAAAGAAGAAAAGGGAGGTGAGGATGACCCAAAGAAGGAAAACCTCCGGGATTTCTGACGCATCTCCCTTGAGGGGTCTTAAAGCAGCTGCTCGGGTTGCTTCATCTGGAAAACTTGGGATTTCCTGGTGGCATCAGTGCCAGGCTGGGGCAGGTCTTGCTCCTCCAGCCCTGCCATGGTATCCATGAGCTGTGCTGGGTGTGCTGGATGTGGGTGCAGCACTGGAATGGCCCTGGTGGCTCCCAGGTGATCTTCAAAGACACATGGCAAGGACGATTGTCACAGACCTGTGACTTATTAAAGAAAAACAAAACCAAAACCAACCAAAAATAGAGAGAAAAGAGGAAAACCCTGCCTTTAGAACTGCTGGATGCCAGTTTAACCTGGTTTTAGTGGTGTCTCTCCTCCATCCATCTGACAAAGCAGATGGGGGTTATTTTGCACGGGAGAAGATATGAGCTATAAAAAGTAATTAGAAGAATGTTTCTGATTATACAGATCCTAAAAATCCTGCTCTGAGCATTGATTATAATATTTCACTTACTTTTTTTTTTATTCCAAAATGATGCCCCAAACTGGTACAGTTAGTACAGGTGCAGGTCTATACAAAATAAAGCATTCTGTAGATGTGTTTAAACCAGAGAAGAAAAAAAAATAGGGATTTTTATACATAAGAGGCATGGTGCAATTCCTCCAATATGTAACAGATAAAAGACCAAACAGCAAAAAGCAGCAGCATAAAAGATTTGCAGATATGTTTTTAATACCAGCCTCACATAGCTTTGATTATTTTTTTTCCAGTCAGACGTTCCTAATGGAAAATTACAATGGAGCATCAAACAGCTCAGCGTTAACGAATGCAAGGAGTAATCCTGAAGTGACAAACACATGTTTGTAAAGCATGATAATGATTAACAATCATAAAAGTTGTGGGAATACTTTTTTTAATGCTTTTTGGCCTAGTGCTGTAAGTTCCTCTGAAGGACAGAACCTTTCAGCTGGGTCATAGGCAAAAATTCTCCCTTGGCACCAAATATGGCTTTGGGTTATAAAATAGTAAACTCTGAGTTATAACATAGTAAACTCTGAGTAATAAAATAGCAAACTCTCCTCTCATGGACAGCTGTATTTCCACCACGGGTTTTGACGAGGGCTGTCCCAGCTTGGATAATCTTCTTTTCACACCCCTCTTTCCCCAGCATTCCCAGGAACTCTGTGAGCTTCCCAGAGCAGCTGTGGATCTGCAGAGCTTCCTTGGGCCCGATTACCCTGCTGGCTTCCTGTCTGCAAACCATGCAGGAGGTTGCTGCTCCTGCTCACCAGGCCCCCCTGTGTGGCTGAACACTTCCACGGGGTTGGGTATCTCGCCACCAGTGCCCTCAAAGCCTGATTCTTTTAGAGAAATGCATTCTGCACATTCCTGATTGTCTGACTCACAGCCCTGGTGCCAGGACTCCTCATTTCTATTTATTCACCACGGGAAACCTAAAGTACAAATACATTGGATGGGAGCCTGGCTCCAGTGGAGTCAAGGACAGAATTCCCGTTGATGTCTGCGGGCAGAGAACTTCACTTCTGTGCTTTTGGTTGTTCTTTACCATTCCTGGCTCAGGGCTAAAGGGCCATTTGAAAAGGCTCTGTTGCCCGGAGCGATGCTGAATTCCAGCGGCACTTCCAAACACAGCCCGTGTGCACAAGAAGCATCTGTTTCCATCCTGGAGGCTTTGTAGCTCCTGGACTGAGGCAGGGCACAGCAAAGGTTTTTTCCACACACTCAGACTTTGAGTCTATTTGAAGTTGTCCCTCAGGCCAGGCCAGAGCAGGGGGCAAAGGGACTTGTGGCTGATCCAGGTGTTGTTCAGCTTTTGGAAACACAGAGTTTGGTAACAAGGATGGGACGAAACTTGTGCCCACCTGACCCACCATGTCCAAACCATGGTTTGGATGGTTCCCTCAGAGCTAAAAGAGCCCCTTGGTGGTGTAACCTGCCCAGCACAGAATCACAGAATGGTTTGGGTTGGGAAGGACCTGAAAGAGCCTCTAATTTCAACGCCCCCACCACGAACAGGGATACATTTCAGCAGAATTAATGTGACTCTAATTTATGCTGCAGTACGTAATTTTACTTCTTCTCTGTAGAAGTGAAAAGAATTCTTTTGGATTTTACTCCAGTTAGAGAGACTTGGCTGTAGCCTTGTTAACACATTGCAAGGGCTCACTGTGTGCTGCATCAAGTACAAACTCTGATAAAGAACCTTTAAGAAAAAAAAAACCCACAAAAATAATCCTGAAAAACAACTAAACCCAGAGCAAACCATGCACTCAAGAGCATAAAATTTCCAGAAAAAAACCCAGATACCTCAAAGTACTTCTCATCTGAATTGAGGAAAGTCTGTTGGTTAAAAAAATAATACTGACAGCTCCCCAGCGCTCAATTAATCATTTGCTTTTAACAACAGCAACTCAGAGGCAGCCACAAAAGTGGAGCAGGAAAGCAGAAGAAATGAAATGGGCCTTTGTCTTGGGGCTGAACTCGGTGCCCTTGCCAGGACACAAACAGTTCATCTGGGGAGAGAAACCCACTGGCCCACTTGGCATCGTGCAGCTGCTGGCATGTGCTGAACAGGGCAGTAGGTGGTCTGGCACAGCCCTCCTGGACGTGCTTTCTCATCAGGTCCTTTGCCTTGCAGGCAGGAAAAACAGCTCCACAGAAAGGGCTTTTCCATAGGAGCCATAAATTGGTTTGTGGTACTTGGGGTTCTCTGTGAAATATGAATTCTGTAAGGCTGGCCCAGTTATTGCAGTTATTAGAGTTGTTTCATGCTTTCCCATATAATTTCTTTGGAAAAGAAATTCCAAATTCTCTCTTCTGCTTGTTTTGTCTCAGTGATCTGTACAGCCATTTTACCAGAGAAACTGCAAGCAAAACACAATTTGTGCGTTCAGAAATCATGAAAATTATCAGTGAAATGATGTGACTGAAACTTTCAGATGAAGTGATGAAGAATCCCAATGCTTCTCTCTGCCTTAGTGTCTGTGTTTTGGCTCCAAAGGCTGTGACATTTTTCACTTTCTTCTTTAAATCTACTGGAGAGTCAATTGTGCTGGTAGCTACAAGTGTCTTTTAATATTTTATTTTTTGTATATTATTATTATTATTGTTATTATTATTATTATCATTATCATCATCATTATTATTATTATTACTGCAGGAATACATTCGTCTTTCTATAAAAGATGCCCAAGTTGCACTAAACTCTTGGAAGAACATTCAGGTTTTAATTGGGGTTTCAAATGGAAAAGGGAAGAAAGAAGAAGAAAATTCAGAACATATTGGCTCAGTTTGACAAGGTTTTCTGTCAGTTTTGTGTTATCTCTTAGAGCTCCTCTGTTCAGGGGTTGTGGAGGGGATGCCAGGCCGGGTCTTCTGAGGCTGAGACAGCGACACTTTATTAACTTTTATAGTTTCAGCCTCAGCAGAGTTGTTGCTTAGCACCTCACTCAGCAAAAAAGAGACCCAGGGTGGAAGATTTTCTTCCGCTGTGTTTGTTCTGGTGTGCTTTTGTTCATTTTCCTCCAGCAGCTTAAACTGGTGCCTTTTCCATGAAATACAGAGGATTTACGTGAGCTGATGGCCTCAGAAATGGGCAGGTGCAGTCCTGTTTATTTTGATAGAATTGTCCCGGTTTTTATTTTAGAGATTTGAATTTACTTCCCTTTGATATAAAGCGCATAAGTTATGTCCAGCTTTCCTCTGTCAGCTCAACAACTGTTTGGTTCTTTTCTGTGAACTGACTTCAGTGCCAAAGTTAAGAGGAGCCCTTCCCAGCACAGGAGCTACATGAACTCTCCTGTGACATAAAGAAACAGGATCTTAGATATCAATTGAATTGTAGTGGGAAAAGGGTCAATAACAACAAAGTTAAAAAGGCTTTTGAAGCTGTTTGAGATGCCCAAAGTAAGTCAACATCTACTTCAAAACACCTAAACCTTAGTTTTTCTTTGTCTTGTACAATTAGTGAAGGCAAGTTGCCTTCTTCCATGAGGAATGTTGGAGTTTACTCTCTGGGGAGCTGTCAGTGCAGGAAAGGGATTCCTAAAATATATATGAACAACAGCTTTCCATTCAGTCTGTTCTGTCTTCCCAATCAAGAAGCTGAATGTGCAGCACAGCAAGACGGAAAAAAATTAATTAGATTTCTTTTTTTTTTTTTTTTAATAGTAGTGGGTGCAAAGAGTCAGCTTTTATCTCACTACCAAGCACAGTTGTCTCCACGAAATCTGACGGCCCTGTCTTTAAACTGTTGAAGATTTCAGGAGATGTGAAGTCGAGTCAGCAGAGTGGTTTTGGGAAATAGTGCCACTTCCTTTCCAGGCAAGTGTGCCCGCTTTGTTGGTTTGGATTGGCCTCTGAATCACCCAATGTTTGCATCCACTCCTTTTCCACTGTGAATTTCTGCCTGCTGGTTTTTGTACGAGTCGATAACACACTTTATTCCTTAAGAATCTGTTCCTCGAGAGGGGGGGGAAAAAAGTCACTCTCTTCCAAACAATTGTCAAGAGCTCCTAAGCCTTCTGGAGCATCACACAAAAGCAGCTTAATCCCACTCTCTGCAAATGTCACATTGCCTTGATCCCTGCGAACAGGAGTTTGTTAAGTTGTTGCTGCAACATTCGCAAAGAGCCGTGCCCTGTGTCACCGCCTCGTGCCACAAATCACACGCAGGGAGCTGTCGGGGGTAACAAAAACACATCCAGGATGGAATGGCTTAAGTCCTGTCTGAGGGATGCAGGGCCATAATTCCAGGTCGCTCGTTGGTTTGTCTCTGTTTGCTTCTGCTGGAGCCTTTGAGACTGAATTAGGTCATGGATCTGTGGGGGGGTGGAATTTGCTGTGTAGAGCAGAAAAAAATTCGGGTTGAGCGTAGCTGGGGCTTGATGCCTTCATAAGGATTTGCTGAAAGTGGTTTTGTAGTGTGACCTTGTCTGGAGAGGCAGAGCCGGCCCAGGGAAAAGGAGTTTGTGGCTGCCTGGCTGCTAGGGCAGAGCAGGGGAACAGAGGAGTCCAGGACTGGTCAATCAGGGCAGAACTACTGCTGGTAAAGTTCATTTTATGATTCCAGTCAGGTCTCTTGTGGGCATTCTGCTCATGTGCTTCCAGACTGGGCCGAGGGAAGCCTGGCAGTGGCTGTGCAGGCAGGAGGAGGCAGCCACGGGCCTGGACAGGGCGAGCTCTGAGCTGGCACTGACATCCCGGGTGCTGCAGGACAGGATTTATCAGCTTGGGGTTAGTGCCAGACTGTCCCAGCGGGGATCTGCTGGGTTGTAACCTGACAGCTTGGTTGGCCTTTGGAGGTAAATTGTTACAATCATGGAATGGTTTGGGGTGGAAGGGATCTTAAAACTCATCCCATCCCACCCCTGCCACGGACAGGGACACCTCCCACTGTCCCAGGCTGCTCCAAGCCCCGTCCAGCCTGGCCTTGGACACTGCCAGGGATCCAGGGGCAGCCACAGCTTCTCTGGGCACCCTGTGCCAGGGCCTGCCCCACCCTCCCAGGGAACAATTCCTTCCCAATATCCCATCCATCCCTGCCCTCTGGCAGTGGGAAGCCATTCCCTGTGTCCTGTCCCTCCAGGCCCTTGTAAATCATCCCTCTAGCACCTCTGCTGGGAGGAAAGGCTGGGAGAATTGGGCTTGTTCAGCCTGGAGAAGAGAAGATCCGGGGTGACCTCATTGTGACCTTCCAGCACCTGAAGGAGCCAACAGAAAGGGTGGAGTCTAGAGGACAAAATAGGACTAAAAACTTACCCCAGCCCTCAAGTGAATTTTTTGCTGATGTCTTCTCCCAGAGTGAGAACGACTGAGTGTGTAACTCCTCTGCAACAGCCATTTTATTTCAGAAAGTGCTCTTCACAAGGGAACTCTCTTCACTTGTCAGTGACTGGGTGACACCAGCTGTGTGACAGCGACAGCACACAGCCTCTGGAGGGGACACTTGGCAGTGGATGTGGAAGGAGGTGCTGGAGCTGGGCAGGAATTTGGGTTTGTATGTGGAGTTACGGCTCATTAGCTGCCACTCAGTGAGTTTATTTTGGTGGTTCGACTTCTCCAGTGAAAGATACACAAAACGTGCAAGAAGAGCCTTCATCTCCGTGCTCTGGTGGAAGTGTTCTTCATTGCCAGGAGAGTAAGTGGTAAAGGGAACACATATTTACGTGGGAGGAGATCCAGTTCTTCTAAAAGAGCTTTGACAAAATTGTCAGAGGGGATTTTTCTGTCCATCCTGCCCATTGAGGGTTTGTAGAGAGCCTGACTCTTCCTGTCAGAGGGGTCTGGACTCCTGCAGAGAATTAATAATGTTGCTGATGGCCAGATACACCTGCTAGGTGCAGCAGCCCACCAGCGCTGTGGGGAAAACATAATTTGTTTTTAGATAGAATCAAAGGAAAGCAGTTTGTTCTTCTTCTTACAAAGTAACAGCCAATTTACACTTTAAAGAGACCTTTGGAGGGAAGGAATTCCCCATCTGGAGGGAAGATGTGGTGTGTGGGTTCAGGTTTGCTGCTGTAAAAACAAGCTGTGGAGGGTTCTAGCTGATTTTTGCAGCTGAATCACTGAGCCAAGTGTTTTGAACCGGGTGAGGGAAGGCTGATCAAGAATGGTCCATAATGTTCTTACGAGATTTTCTCAAGGGCTTGCAATTAGAGATTATTGTGTCATCCCAGCGAAAGGGCAGCCTGGAGGTCAGCTCTGGTATGGGAAACCCCAAGCAGGTCTTTTAAAATAGCCAGGGCAACTCAAAATGATGAAATAATGAGGGAACACCAGCTTGTTACTCAGCATGGCTTCCCCAAAATCTGCTGTGCTGTATCAGCACAGAGGTGTGGCCTTGAATCCCAAAACGTGAGCAGCATACTTGGACTATAGGTTGTTGTATCCTCGAAAAGTTTAAATCCAAGCTTTTCTTGAAGATCTTCCTCATGTAAATAATCTATAAAAGCTGTGATGCCTTAGGCTTTAACTTTTATATTTTTCAAATCCTGCACCTGCCTGGTGTGTAACTCTGAAGTTTCTTGTAGCCTGTTCATTTCTGCTCTCTCCTGCCAGGCAGACATAACAAAGCCTCTCCGGGCCTGCTCTCCAAGGACACCCAGACCGTCCTAGGCCCAAAAAGTATAAACCAAAAGCCTCTGAGAGGGGGGCAAGCTGAGGGGAAATGACATCATTGAACTGAAGCTTTAATTGGAGAATTAACCCTGATCTGCAAATGAACCAAACCTATAAAAGTGTGAAGAACTCGTGGCCTGTCGTCCATCTCGGGGTCCATCTTGGCAGTGGCCTCTGGCTCCCCAGGGGTACCTTTTGAAGGCCTTTCAAATAAATACCGACCTTTATTCCCTTCCTCCTGTCTGATCTCTGTTTCTGGGAGGCCTCTCAAGGCATCAGCCGGACTTATCAATTTGATTATTCACATAAGTCCAGGTTAATATTTGCCCCACAATTCCATGTCAGAGCAATCCACAGCAGGGCTCTGAGGCGTGGGAAGGGCCCTGGTGTGTTTGGAGGTCGGAGTGACTGCGGCTGAGACGGCAGCAGATGTTTCTCTGTGGATCCCCACACGGTTTGGGAGCATCGTGTGGCCACTTCATCCGTCTCTGTCCCGTGTGACATTAAAGCAGCGATTCCTCCCCTCTCCACGTGGCCAGGATGTGCCTGCAGCCAGCAGAGCAGGACGAGCAGCATCTGGCATGCAGGGCGTGGGATGTTTCGAGAAGAGCAGCACAGGACACTTTAAAGCAAACAAAAGGTTGAAACAATCAGGCTCCAGGCAGCTCCAAGAAGAAGGACTGAGGCTGAGGCTGTGGAATCCCAACCAGGACATGCTCCAAGCCCGGGCTGGTGACGTTTCCCAGCAGCAATGTAAAACAAGAACTCTTTCACACTTCAGTCCCCCCATCTGGGGTATTGCGCCGGGCTAAGTGTGACTTGACTTTGATGTTCTCCAGACAGGCCCCGTATTTGTCCATGTTTACATATTTTGACAGCACAGGAACAGCTCTGCTCAACATCCCCTGGGCTTCCTCGCAGCAGCAGCTTTAAACACCGCAGGGCAAATAACAAACCCTGCAGGTCCTGCAGAAAGCGAGCTCCCACGGGGCAGGGGGGTGTGGGGAGGGAGCAGGAATCACTGAGGGGATTTGGGACCTACGGCCTCTCCTGCATGTTTGGGAAGCTCCCATTCCCTCCAAACAGGGAGAGGAAAGTGATGGAGAGGCTGTGGTAGGCCAGGCAGGGACCTGCCTCCTTCTCCTCCTACTCCTCACTACCTCAGAATACCTCAGGAATACTCCTCACAAGAGCTGGACTTTGAGGAGTTATTCCAACACACCCGTGGCAGGGACGTGCTGGATTTGTGTGTGCAGTCAGTAGTGTCCTGCCTTTCCTACCACGTGTGATTGTGTCACTAAACCCCAGGTTTGTGGAAAATGGGCGTTTATGGAGTTGGTTCTTTCTGCCTGACGCTGAACTTAATTCTGATTTGATCCCTTGTATATAAGGACTGGGGTGGAGCGAATTTGCTGAACAATCTTGGTCTAATTTTGTCTTCAGTTCCACTGGTTTTACTCTGTCACTTGTCTTACTACAGGCCCTGCTTTAATCTGTTGTGTTATGGGCAGAGGACCTGAAAAGTTGGAAGAAATAAGGGACAAATATCAGTGGATGAGGAAACTCAGGCACAAAAAATACAAAATTATTTTTCTGTGTCTTGGGGGTTACCAGGGCATTTATTGCAAGACTGCCTTTCTGCATCCCTCTGAACTTCGATCATATTTAATATATTCTGTTTTATTGATCTGTTTTGCCTTTTGATTTAACAAGGAAAAGCAACGAAGAAAGCACAAGTAAACCTGAAATGGGTAAAATCTGTACACTGAATATGTAGCATGCCATCCTCTGAAGGAACTTTCATCTAAATCCTGGGAAGCTGGGTTACCCCTGCAGGGAATAACAGAGAAATACTTTTATCTGAAAGGCAAGGCAAGGCATGGGATAGATACACATGAAAATGCGTGGCCCCTTTTAGGGCAAAGCCTTTTCTTGGAAAAGCAGTAGATTTCGTTCAGGGAATTCCAGCATTACTCTTCTCTTGGTCTTTTTGAGAATTCCCTCTTTTCTTGATTTCTGTCTTTTTTTCCCCCTTCTCTGCATATTGTGAAACAGAACATTGTGTCACACTTTCAACTGGAATCCAACAAGCTGAAACTTTATTTACATTCAGGATCAATGAGAGTAAGTGCAGCAAGCCAAAACCTTCATTAAATGGCAATTTCAGTGTCCAGTGGGCAGAAACACAAAGAAGCAGCAACTGGAGGAGCTGCTGAAATTACATGACTCTATTTATATTTAATATCTGTATTAAAAAAAAAGAAATCCTGTCTTATCAGTAATTAGAAATACAAGACAAAACTGAGAAGGGTAGAGCCTCATTGTCTCTAAATGGATATTGTAAGACAAAACCTGGCTGCTGCTCCTGCAGTCGAATCAGTGATGAGACCTAAGGTCTGTTTAATTTTCTGTGAGGGAGATGAAATGTGAGAGGATTCAGAGCCTTCCTCTTCCCATCCCAGAGATGAAATGAGAGAGGATTCAGAGCCTTCCTCTTGCCATCCCGGAGATGAAATGAGAGAGGATTCAGAGCCTTCCTCTTCCCATCCCAGAGATGAAATGAGAGAGGATTCAGAGCCTTCCTCTTCCCATCCCAAAGTTCCCTTGCATTTGTAAATAATCTGTGGGAAAAAACCCTGAAGCCCTGGGCCAAAAGGTTAATCCAGGGCTGTGTTTGAGCTGTGCCTGTGGGGAAAGCTCCAGGTGTGACAGGCTGGGTGTGAACCCCCTGAATTCAGGAGAGGCTTTTTAACTAAACCAGGAGAAAACCTCAGCAACTGGGCCAGACACAGCAGGTTCTGGAGCTCTCACAGGGCACCAAGGAAACAAGTGATGTGGTGTGGTCCTACATGTGAAACATACAGAGAGCCAGATCTGCAGCTGGGGGAAATTGGCTGAACTCTCTTTGAGCACGGTGCAAGCGCGTTGCTTTATGCTTCACGGAGTTCTCTGCGTTTGGCAGGGCAATAGTTTAGGCTCTCTGACACACTTAAGTGTAGATGGGTGGATGGAACAAAGTATGATTTCATTCAGCCAGTTGTAAATATTTATGAACACAGCCATCATTGGTGGGGAATGCACTGTTACTTGGCATTAATAATAACAGAAAGGGCGAACATGGCTGAGGCTCGTGAGGCACATCTGGGGCCGGTGAAATTTATATCCTTCCCCGGATTTCTGATACCTTTCTGAAGCTCTAGACAGCTTTGCAGTGGTGTAGATGCTCATTTCAGGCTGAGGATTATTCCTGTGTTGATACGAGTGTACTGAGGAAATAGAGGAAGAGTTTGGGTTTGTTGAGGGCAGAAGTTTGATGTCAGTGATGTGTTTGTTCCCTGCTGGCTCTCATAATCCATAAGCTTCCTTCAGTCTGGTGCTTGTGGCCCCAGTGAGCCAATGTGACACCAGAACAGCAGATTTCGTGATGTGGCTGTAGCTGAATGTGAGTGTGCAAGCTCAGGCTCTGACAGATACCACAAGTCATTAGGAAAAAGTAACTTTTAACTTAAAAGTTGGGAAAGGATTGTTGGGTTGGTTTTTTCCCTTTTTGAAAAGCTGAAATGGTTTTTTCCCCAGATATGTTCATTCCAAAGAAAGTTTTCTTTCTAGTTCTGCCTTGCCCAGAAGCCACATTCCAGTGCAGCCTTGGGAAGGGATGAAGGATTTGGCTTGGCTCAGGATCCTCCTGGGTGCAAGGAGGTCTGGCTGCTCCTGGCTCTGTCATGGACACCCTTTTTTATGTCACAGTGTGGGCATCAGGCAGAGGATTTTGGAAAGGCAAGGAACAGCACTAATGCACAATTCATTGTTTTTCAGGTACAAAAATCTTTCAAACTTAGCCCTGACTTACAGCAGGAAGGATTTTGTGCTGTTTGCTACACCAGGAAGAACAAGGTTTGAATCACAGAATACTTATTCCTTCTCCTTCATGAAACTACCTCTACAAATACTTCCATCCTTCGCTGCACGACTCCAACACTTTGATATCTTTCTGCAGGAAAAAGCTGCCACGATAACCTGAAGCAGAAAAAGCCCAGACCAAACATCTTCGCTCACACAGCTCCAGCCTGGCACCTTTGGGGCCTGCTTTGTGGGCACAGCTCCGTTTGTCAGGCTCTCCTGGCTGCCTCCCCTGCAGTTCCAGATGTGTTCAGCTCCTTGGTGTGGTGTCCTCTGGCTTCCAGAACTGATTCTTGCAATGACAGCCTGGAAAGGATGTCACCCTCCTCCACCTCTGCCACCTTTTCCACAGCCATCCTTCAGCTCCCAGCCTGTCCTGCAGCACCTTCCTGAGCAGCAGCTGATTCCTGGAAGTCTGGACTGGGTGGATGAAGGGCTTGGCCAGAGCCTGGCCTGTGGAAGTCGGTGGTAAACATTCTCACGGAGGGCTCGCTGTCTGTCACAATAATTTGCTAATTGTTTATAGCTGGGATTCCTGCGAAATGAAATCAGTCCCCCAATCAGCCTCTGCATCCAAATGTCTCCAAGAACTAGACTTGGTGCCTTTGATGAGATCATTTTGCCTGCTGCTGCTTGACCCCATGACATTGAGCAATATCCTGCCAGGATTTATCCTACTTTGGAGCTCACAAGGTGTAACAATAAAATCCTACATCCCGTTTCCTCACTGAAAGGGAGCCCTGAGCTGAAGGTGGTACAAGATTGTCTGCCAGACACTGGTTTGTAGTAAATGTTGGCCAGGCAACAAAGGGAGAAACGTCATGTTTATCAATACATTTGAAATCTGAGTTAGAGAATTATGGAACGGGGATCACTGGGACAGGAAGGGATTGAGAGCAGCCCTGGGAGAAGGACCTGGGGGTGCTGTGGGGGAGAGCTGGACCTGCCCCAGCCCTGAACCCCCTGCCCTGGGCTGAGCCCCAGCGTGGGCAGCAGCAAAGGGGGGATTCTGCCCCTCTGCCCCTGTGCTCAGGTGAGACCCCACCTGCAGAGCTGCCCCAGCCCTGGGCCCAGCACAGGAAGGAGCTGGAGCTGCTGGAGAGAGCCCAGAGGAGGCACCAGGGAGATCAGAGGGATGGAGCAGCTCTGCTGGGAGGAAAGGCTGGGAGAGCTGGGATTGTTCAGCCTGGAGAGGAGAAGCTTTGGGGTGACCTCACTGTGGCCTTGCAGGGCCTGAAGGGGCCAACAGGAAACACGGAGAGAGAAGATTTGCAAAGGCCTGGAGTGCCAGGACAAGGAGGAATGGCTTCAAACTTACAGAGAATAAGTTTGGATTAAATATATGGAAAGGAGGGTGGGCAGGCCCTGGCACAGGGTGCCCAGAGAAGCTGTGGCTGCCCCTGGATCCCTGGCAGTGTCCAAGGCCAGGCTGGATAGGACCTGGGCTAGTGGGAGGTGTCCCTGCCCATGGCAGGGGGTGGCACTGGATGATCTGAAAGGTCCCTTCCAGCCTGAGCCATTCTGTTATTTTGTGATTCATTACCCACTTAAACAATGCAGTGATTTCTGTCACAAATTCATGAAGACTCCGTAGGCAGAGTGCCTGTGGATGTTATTTGTGCCCTCACCTTGGGGATCTTTGACTGCTTTGAAAGGAGCCTGCACTGAACTCGTTCAGAGCCCACCTGTCCTCTCTGTCCTCACACTGGCCAGCAAAACAAAGAGCTGACAAACAAAAACCATCAAAGGGCAGAATTCCCAAGTAAGCTACAAAACAGGTGGCATGAATAATAAATGATATTAAAATAAGGTCAGATTTTAGCACTGGACAGTCACAGTCTCCAGCAGACCCTCAAAGGCATCTTCAGCTGTAGCCAAATCCCCCCCCACCACCTCCTTATCACAGCCTTTATCTGTGTCACTGCTGGGACAGCAGCGTAGAAAGTTTTATCTATGTTTTGCTGTGCAACTGCACCCCAAAAATGTGTTGGGGTGTGTAAACAGGACCCTTTCCAGCAGAGATCACACAGCTTCAAGGCCAAAGATCCCTGTTATTCTAGGGCAGGGCTCACCTGGGAGCCTCTGTGAAGGAGTTGATGTTCCAGATCTCAAAAGAATTCACTGTCAATACAAAGAATTTCCATGTCTCCGCAAATTTTTCCACAGCAAAAATTCTTAGAAAATTTCTGCTACTCTGTTATTTATATTCTTCTCTTAGCTGATAAAAAAGGATGAGTTTTACAATCTGTTCAGAGCTTTAAAAAAAATCCATATTTATTAGCAGTCCCCGATTCAGCTGTCACATTCCTTTCTTCTGTGCTTAAAGTGTGTTTGGAAGTGCTCAGCAACTCGAGGGAAGTCACCCCAGCCAGGCAGGAATGCTCATGGGAAGTGGAAAATCCCTGGAAGTCAGACAGGACTGTGCCCAGTGCAGAGCTGTCCTGCCTGCTCTGGCCCACACAGAGCTGAAGGTGCAGCCTGAGCCCCTGGCAGAAGGGGAAGGCGCAGCCCAAAAGTCACTCCCGAAAATATTTCACTTGCTAGGAGTCTCTGGTATTTGGCAAGTACCTTTAGCTTTTATTTTCTCTTTTTATTTGAAAGAGCCAGACACTTCTATGGAGCCTTTGGGGATGTCTGTACTGCAGGTCAGCGCTGGGAGAGCAGTTTAACCTTGGCTCAAGAACTCCTCAGTTCTGTGGAGCTCAAAAAGGGCTTCAGACTCTCCTGGGATTCCAAAACACACCTTCAGTGTCACCTGGGATGGGAGGCAAATGTCAGTAAATAATCTGTATGGAAACGTGGCTTTCTGTGCCTTCACACCCATTCACATCCAGTCCAAAACTAGCTGGCATCAGCTGCTCTCACCATCTTTAAATTGCATTTTGTCTGGACATCAAACCTTGTTACCTGTCTGTTACAGGAGATAAAGAGGCTGCAGCTGTTTGCAAGAGCTCTGTGTGATCGTGGTAGTTTATGAACACCTTCACAAGCTGTTTGTGACCTTTCCCCTGGATCCCAAATTCAGGTTGAATGAGGAGACAAATGGCTGGGGGGGCAGAAGGTACCAAGGACCTGCTCCTCTACCTCTCATCTCCACTGCAGGCAGGAGGAATCAGAGGGGTTTGGACTGCACAAAGAGTGTAAAATGAACGAGGAAGGATGTTTCTCCAACCAGATTTTGGCAGCAGTCTGGTGACAGCTGCACATCCTGGACAGGCTTGTCCAGGACATGAGGGTCCAGGGACGGCTGTGAGAGCTGTTGGATCTGAGGATGACAGAGATGTTGAGTTGATTTCTAAGACCTCCTTCCCTCCTTAACCCTGCTGGTCTGAATGTAGTCCTGTGTTCCCAGTAAATGTTGTTTCTGTGGATAATGATGCCAGGATCTGGTGAGAGGGACAGTCAAGTCACAAGATATGATATTCCATGATTATCCAGGGCTGGATCTGGGAAGTAACAGGAAGAGCCCAGTGGTCTCTAACATGGTGGTGTGCACGGTCTCAGACTTGCGTGACCTTGGGGGTGTCACCTCATATCCTTTGCCCACCCTGTCTGCAGGATGGAAATCGCTGGTTTTTCCCAACAAGAATTGACTTCAGGATGGGTCTGTGATCAGGAACTTCCGTCCCTGGGAAAATAAGTCACCATCGTGTTTATGCAGTCCTCAAAACCTCCGGTGCAGTTTGCATTTAGCAAGGACAAGAAACCGTTCAGATTACGCTCCGTCTCCGAGGAGAGCCGGGTGTCCTGCTGTGCCCAGCCCGCTTTCCAAGCCAAGCTGACAGGGAGCATTTGGAGAAAGCTTTGTAGAGCAGCCCAGATTGTTGACATTTCTCCAAACAGACCCATTAACCTGGGGAGGAATTTGAGAATCACACACCCCGAGTCCCGAGGGTCCCCGAGCCGCATTTTCAACGATCGCATTATTCATATTCCCGAGGTAAAAAAATACCCCAGCAACGAATTATGTCTGGCCTTGTGTTTCCTCCTTCTGTACAGGAGGCTGCACCTCTGCATTTCTGATGGCAAATTCGACCACACTCAGAAAGTTTCTGTCTCCAGGTGGAATTCAGTCTATTGACACAGTTGGCTTTTTACAGCGCGGTGAAACATTAACCACTTCCTCTCCTCCTCCCAAACTCTTGACCTGTCATTCAGGGGCAAAACTCATTTACACCAATCAAAACCTGAGTAACAACATGTTTTTTCAGCCAGGCTATTTTTGATTTACATCCCCTTAAGAGCAGAATTTGCTCCTGAGTGCTCTCCTTCCTCTCAGCCTCTTCCTGCCCAGTTAAAACATTGGAGTTATTGTAGCTCCCACATTAAATCCCAGCAATCTGGAGGTCAGGCAGTCCTAGACCATTGTGGTAAATATATCAACTCACCCTGAAATAGATCTGCCTTTCATCAGATTCTTCTTTAATGAGGTAAGAGATTTAATTTCACGGTTAAAAAAATAAAATGAAATAAAAGACGTGATACATGAGCAACTCCATTAGACTCCGCAAGGAAATGGGAATTGCCAGACCAGGTCTAGACAGCAGCCCAGGCAGCGTCTCTGAAATGGTTAATTATGGAACAAATAGCTCACTTTGAGGGCTGCCTTGAGAGAGCTCCCTCAGTCCAGAGTCTGGAGAGAAAACTCCCGTTGTAGTAAGTGCATCCCATTCATCCTCACCTTGGCAAAGTGCACTTAAACAAAACCAAGGTAAAAAGGACTGGAAGCAGAAAGGGAAAGTTTTGTTGGTTTTTTCTGAGGTTCTTTTTCTGTGTTTTCTTTTATTTTTTTATACGTAGTACAGAAAGTATTAATTCCCTGGATTGCTTTCAGGAGAGAAATCCTGAAAGACTCCTGTTGTTCCTCTCAATATTGTTCTTACACCAACTGCATCCTTTGCAGCCAGCTTCTGGACAGGACATGAGTTAGGCTGGAAAACCCAGAACATTCTGTATGTTCCCTGCTCTCACTACTGGGCTGTTTGCTTCTGTCTGTCAGTCAATGTAAAAAATGTAAGATAATTTTTTCCTCTTTTCCTGCTGGTTATTTTATTCGTCTGTACCACAGCACTGGAACAGGCACAGGTGCCAAGAGTCACTTCCAAGATTATATTTTAACAACTTCCTCAAGTGTCCGTTAGCCTGGAGATGCAAATTGCTTCACTGAGGCACTGCTTGTTACTCTCTCTGTACTTATTAAATCTCATTTCTGGATCTGAGACCCCCTGAATCCAAGTCTCTGCTGTCTGAGCCAGCTGCTGAAAGGAATAAATTCTATTACGCTGTCCTTCCTCAATTGTAATATCTTTAAACACGCACAGCTCACAACTGAGAGCCCTAGGGAATAAAAAGGGAATATTTTGTATTTTTCCCAATTCCTTGCCTGGCTGCCTCCTGAGGAGCTTCTTACCTTGATGTTTTCCAGTGTTGTAGGACTGCGACACCTCCACTAAACAGGACATGGGCTTGCTTATACCTGCTCACACTCCTGACTCATTCACAACCCTTATTCAGCCTCCTAAATGTGAGTGTTGGTGTGAGTAATGCTGCACTCACACTGCTGACTCTGTGCTGGAGGCAGCGTGGGTGCAGCAAGGGTTAATGTGCCCCTGGCAGCCCTTCCCAGAGTGCCCGAGGTCAGGGAGCAGGGATGGGAGGGGGCCCAGGCAGGGAAGATCCCTTCTGGCTCCGGGGATCCTTTCTGTGCTGCCTCACCTGGGGGAAGAGCAGCGATTGAACAGCTCCTGTGGTCACTCGCTGGGGCTGAGCATCCTCTGCTTCGGAGGACAATTTATCCCATTGTGGCTGCTCCCAAGGATCTGAGATGCTCCAGCTCACTTCCTTACAATGTCCAAATTTCGGAGGTGGGCTCCCAGAGAGGAGGACAGTGCCTTTCCTGGGGAAGGGAAGCCCCCAGCCCCATTTGGCAGTTCTTCAAGCCCACAAAATCGTTGGAGTTGCCAAATGTTTTCCTCCTGGCTTGGGATGGGCAGGCAGGGGAACACCTGGGGATAATTGGGATTTGTCTGCAGGTAGCTGGGCCGGGCAGGAGCCCTTCTGCAGCGTCCACAATCTCCAACATCTGAGCCAGCCCAGTTGGGATCGGGATGGATTTTTCACACCTGTTTCTCTGAACTCAATCATAATAAAAGATTCCATGCGAGCTCAAAGAAGGCAACATTCCAGTAACATTTTGCTTTTACTGACTGAGATTTCCCGTAAGATGGGCCTCTGGCTATAGTGTGGAAAATGTGTCCTCACTCGCTTCCCCCTCGGCCCTGGGCAGACCTATAGAGAGTCTGCTTGGGTTTTCTCCCTGCCAGGGCTGCTCTGGGGGCTCAGGGGTGGTTGGTGCCTGAAGTCAGAGCCACCAGTGTCCCCAGCAGCACTGGGAGTGGGGAGTCTGTGCCAGGGGATGTTTCAAAGCCCTGGGTCACTGCAATACACAGCAAATCGGGAACAGACGCTGCTCGTGTAGACAGAAAGAAAAAAAAAAGAAAATAAAATAAAAACAGAAGTCATAATACTATCAGAGAAATATGTGTGAAGTCCCCAAGTGCTCCTGAAGCTTGGCCAAAAGCCAGTTTGAAATCCCAGACTCCTGATGTGTTGAATTCCGAGTTTCCCACCCCACTGCTCCTTTTTTTTTTTTGTAGTTTATTTTTATTTAGCAACACGTAGTGAGACACAAACTTTGCTGTTACCATGTTGAGGTTGTGGAAAACTACAGTACGAGGCCATGGGCTGAATTTGGCTATAATTGACTGGAATTCATGACATGAGAGTATCTTTTGTTGGCTTTACAGAATGGAATCACTTCCTAACTGTAACGAGCGATCTTGGACACGATCATTTTGGGATAGTAAAGCCCTGGCTGTGACACGAGAGCTTCTAAAGCTCCTTGCACAATGGGCTCTGTAAAAAGCTTTTAGGGGAGACATAAAATACTTGGAATGTGATACCTATGGAGGTTCTGACTTCTCTCTGATCTCCAGACATCAGTTTTAGCCTTGTGGGAGGCGCTGCCTTTGCCAGAATAAATGCAGTTTAAAGCAGCAACAGCACTAAAACCCCTCGTATGCAGATATTTGTCCTAAAAATTATTTTAGATGAAAAAACTGAACTGCACTCTAACAAATCAGGGCTGTTCTGGAGAGGAAAAATTAAATTAGAGATCTTATTTATAGCAGCAGGAATGTGTTTTTCTTTGTTAGATCCACATTTTAGTTGTGTGCTTCTTTATAATAGACAGAGGTTACCATTTGTTAAGGACAATAAAAAAGTTTATTCATTATATTATATATTATATATTATATATTATTATATATTATATATTATATATTATTATATATTATATTTATTTTGTTAATATTATTTACTCCTTTACTACAACAACAAGACTTTTCTGCTCTGTCTTGGTCATTTTGAAAACAAAGGTGTTATTAAATTATTGAGACTGATCTGGAAGATCAGCAGGGAAATGAAAAAGTCTATTCCTTTGTGACAGAACTTGTGCATTCAGTCAACTTCAATGCTGTAAATGAAGTTTAGGAGCAGTATTTGTACACTGCTATCATACCACTGGCATTCCAAAAATATGGGGATGAAAGGATAAAAGCAGCTGACGTGATGTCTATTGTTGCACTGCCATAAAATCAACCTTGTTTAAATGTGCAATGATCTGGATTATTCTCTCGTGGAGGTTTGCTTTATTTGCTGGCTCTGAAACAAGGATAAACTTAAATCTGGGCTGAAAAAGGTGGTTATGAGCAAGACAGAATGTCCAAACTAAATTTGCTCTTGTGCTGTTGATGTTGAGAGAGCCCCACACTTGTGAGGAGGTCACAAGGTGCTGCTGGGGTTTGGAGAACACAGGGAAGGCAGCTGGTATAAGGAGAAGTCAGTCAAGCCTTATCCTGGTTTAGCCTGGTGTATATTTTTCTTTTCCTGTCCTACTTGAGGGACTCTGCTCTCAGTCTAAGCTGGATGTGAAGAACAAAAGGATTGGTCTGGGCTCAGTTACAAACTTACTTTTTTTTGCTCAATTCATGACAAATTCATGACAAATTCATGACAAATTCTCTGTCTCATTATTCCTTTTATTTCCGCCCCCCCCAAAATTCTTGCTAGGCCTGGATTTCCAAAGGCCCAGGAGCGACGTCAGCAGTGAGCTCACGCATCTGAAGAAGTCTGGGATTACAGCTGCGTTTAATGAAATCTGAGTTAGCTACAGAGAATGTAAGTAAGCTAAATCCCATCTGCTTTGAGGTTTCCCTTTGGTCCCAGAAGAAGCCAAACGCAGGATATGAGCAGAGGTGTCCGGGCTCCTTCCGGAAATGCTGGGGGAAAAGGCAAGGAAAAAAGGGCTCCCTCTGCTCCTTTGGTCTGGTTTGGTGACGTGACCTCAGCAGTGAGTGGTGAGGGAAGAGCAGGGCGAGCTCGAGTCCCCCTCACTGCCAGGGAAATGGGGTCAGAGCTCTGGGAGCAGACAGCAGCTCCTCTGCCTTTGCTGATCCCATAGAAATCCTGGATAGATTGGGCAGCACCAGGATCTGGGCTGGGAGGACTGTGCTCCCCTCTCTTCATACCTGGAGAGGAGCAGCTACCTCAGTCCTCACATTTCTGAGGGCTCCTGTGAGTGAGGGGGGATGATCATGAGCTGGCTCTTGCCAACATTTAACAACCTGGATGTGATATCCCAGATGAGCAGGGGAAAACTGGGATAAAACACAGAGAAGAGAGAGAAACTACTTAGAACCTTCCCCTCAAAATCAAGATTAAGCCGGGAAATCCAGTGGAAATTCCCACAAGTCTGCTTTTCCTTGACCATGTTTTTTGTTGTATTATCAACAGTCAGGAAATAATCAGGAAAATGTAGCTGTAAAAACCTCCTTGTTGGTAGTTGAGGAAGCCAAAATGATATTTTAATGATATGCATCCATTGTTCCACCCAGCCCCCTCCCCCTGCTCCCGGGATGCTGCTCACGGACCTGAGGTTCTGCATCCACAGTTTAGTTCTTCCTTGGAAATGAACTAAAATCTCACACAAAACTCCTGTACCTGTGCTGTGCTCACACAGCTCTGCTGGCTCCTCCTCTCTGCTCTTTCTGGAACCCCTTCACCTTCTGCTGCTTGCAGAGGCTGAGAATGGCAGAGCGAAGCTCACTTCTCCATCAGCCACAATCCTGACTTTCCCTGATGACTTTATCTGCTGGACAGGGGGGCTAAATATCCCTTTTATTTTTCCAATCTCTGACCATAATTTAACACTTTAAAACAATTTTAGGATACGCTTTGAAGACCAGAGAATTCAGTGTCTAAGGCCAACACAAACTGATTTTGAGTTATTTTGGAATTTTTCTTGTCTTCTCAACCACACCTTGAGATTCTCAGGACTTGCACAGACAGCTTCCTTCTGGGGGGGGGGGGATTTTTCTTTTTCCTCAAAGGACAGACAGACAGACAGGTCCCTTCTGCTCTTATTGAATGGAATAAAAACCATGGCATCCCAGATTGGTCTGGGTTGGAAGGGCCCAGGCTGGATGGAGCTCCGAGCAACCTGGTCTGGTGGAAGGCGGGGAGCTGGAGTGAGATGAGCTTTAAGGTCCCTTCCAACCCAAACCGCTCTGGGATTCTGTGGGTTTGCATCATGTTTTCTATCAAATGGATGCTCAGGTGTGCTCACATCTGTCTGTGCTGTGTAATTATCCACCCTTTGGCCTTCGGCAGCAGCAGGAATCCTCTTCCCTGTGGGGCCTATGCTGATTTTCATCATATGGAACTTGTTTCTTCTGGATTGGATAAGAACTACGGATTTTTGCCTTGCTGCTGTCCTTACTCAAGCTTCAGTATGGAAACTGTGCCTGCAAGACATTTAAGGATATATTTAACATGATTAGCTGCAATTTTCACACCAACAATCTTTAAAACATGATTGCAGTAAAGTGCATGTAAGTATTTTGGGATGGATAGGAGCACTTGAGCATTTTTATGAACCCAAGCAGTCACAGGGTACAAATTGGTGTGGCACAGGATAAAACCTTTACAGCAGCTGAGCTGTTTTGCCTGTGCCATCTATGGATTAACCACTCAGGAGTGATGCTAACGAGCTGATAAAGCCTTACACCACCCCACAGAGCGGGTTTCGCTTTCTCCCTCAGTCCTCAGCGGTTTGATGTTCTCTCTTCCTTGTCATTTTTCATACTTGGTGCACATCCAAAGCCATATTTTGTCTCATAAACTTCTAATAATTTTACTGCAAGTATGATAAAAGCCAAAGAAGTCCCTCTGTGTCACTGAGCCTGACACCAGCAGTTTGCATGGAAAAATATTTCTGTACCGGCATAGTCGTCATTGTCTATTTATTCTTTTTATTTTGATTTTTCTCGAGGGAGTTTTGCCCAGAGATTATCTTTGTAAATGTTTGTGATATCACTAACAACAGATTTTTTGTCTGGTGATTATCAGTGTGCTGATGCACACTGATAAAATAAAAGGACTTTTATTTT
Organism: Lycocorax pyrrhopterus obiensis; assembly: GCA_014706295.1. Taxonomy (NCBI): domain Eukaryota; kingdom Metazoa; phylum Chordata; class Aves; order Passeriformes; family Paradisaeidae; genus Lycocorax; species Lycocorax pyrrhopterus. Next base: position 2,593,861 of record JACSVZ010000019.1, on the reverse strand, counting down.
ATGGCTCAGAGAAAGAGAGGATCAAGGCCACCAGTTCAGACGGCACTCAGGTCCCCTGGCCCCGCTCTCAGGTGTCCCACAGCTTCTTCCCACGGATGCGATCAGAGACCTGGAAATACCTTTATTAAACACCAATATTTGCTCAGTTACTGCTTGTTTGTCATGAAGCTCGTGGTCTTCCCAGGCTGCCAAACACAGCTGATGCCTTAGGTTTTAACTTTTGTGTTTTTCAAATCCTGCACTGCCTGGTGTATAACTCTGAAGTTTCTTGTGCCCTGTCAGCTGCTGTTCTCATGCTGGTCAGACATAACAAACCTCTCCAGGTTTGCTCTTCAAGGACGCCTCGATTGTCCCAGGCCCCAAAATGTGTAAACCAAAAGCCTCTGAAGGGGGGCAAACTTGGGGTAATTACATCATTAAACTGAAGCTTTAATTGGAGAATTAACCCTGATATGCAAATGAACCAAACCTATAAAAGTGTGAAGAACTCGTGGCCTGTCGTCCATCTCGGGGTCCATCTTGGCAGTGGCCTCTGGCTCCCCAGGGGTACCTTTGAAGGCCTTTCAAATAAACACCGACCTTTATTCCCTTCCTCCTGTCCAGTCTCTGTTTCTGGGAGGCCTCTCAAGGCATCACCACAAGCACTGAATGCTCCTAAAACTGTTGGAGCCTTGTTGTTCATGTTCCAGGTGTTTATCCCACCCTGCATTCCCGTCTGTGTGTTCCTGAGCCTGGCTGCGCTCTGTGCATGGCAAAAGATTCTCAGGCTCCCCCAAGGGTGGTGTTAATTCACATTCAGGGCAGCTTTCACTCTCAAATGTGCTGCTACAAAGCAGATTATTCCTAGGGCTGGGTGAGCCAGCACAGGTATTAAATTGGAACTAAATCTAATTACCTGCAGTGTAACAATTTTGTCCCAAAGTAATAATGAGGATTTTTTTTTTTGCATTTCAATAATATTTCCCCAAACAATTGACTGGTCTCTTTTGGGCTTTTATAAATATCAATATATTCCTAGATTTATCATTTATGTCTTTCCATAGATCTTTGAATTTCATCCCTAGCACTGACTTGCAAGCACATAAAACAGCAGCAAACTCCAGCATATTCAGCTCAGTGTTCTTTTAATTTCTCCCTGTTCCTTTCATTTAAAAAAAAATCAATTTTGATCCACATTTATTTAATGAAAGAGGGCACCGCAGGGCACAGAATCCAGCGCTGGTCCTGCTCGTTAGAGATCACAACCTGGAGCCAAATTTCTGATTAAAATGCATTTTCCCTGTTCTTTCATGTTACCATTTGTTTCTGACTCAGTCGATGGTTCAATGTTTGCCACGGACTGTGATTAAGGATGGGTGAGCCCAAAAAGATAAAACAAGAACAAGCCTGAACTCTTACCTGGAACTTATCTCCCGTGGCATTTTTTTTTTAAGTCAGGTAAGTGGGTGGTGAATTATTGGAGAAAAAATTAGTTTAACTTTTGATTCAACAGCTGTTGGTAGAAAAAATGGCATTAGCAGATGCTCCCAAAATAAATCCCACAAGTTGCTTCTCACAGTTCGACTTTCTCTTGTGCAGACTCGTGTGTACGGACAGGGAAATAAAGTGTTTGTAAATGTTTGTGAAAGAACAAACAAAATACGAGGCAGGGAATGGTTCATTCTATGGGGAACTGTCTTTTCCTGAGTTCTGATTTTAGTGGAAAAATTGTGTTACATCTCCCATGCAGGTTTTGGTCCTGAGCACACCCTTCATTGCATTAAAAATCACCCTTAAATCACAGAATATTCTGAGCTGGAGGGGACGTGCGAGGATTGAGTGCAGCTCTTAAGCGAAGGGCCCGTGTGGGGATCAAACAGGCTCAGGGTTATTCCACACCCTGAATTGGGGCAGGGCTGGAGAAGCTGGAGAAGATTCTGAGAATTGCACACAAAAATCGGGGACCTCCTCACGACTGTGCTCAACACCCCCACTGCCTCTGAGATTGGTGGAGATGCCCAGAACAAGATCAACTTCTAAGAAATCAGCACTCAAGGAGGGTCCAATGCCTTTAGCAGGAATTAAGCGACATTTCTGACCCTTTCCAACACAGGCTCGTTCCTTCTCTGAGGGCATGGCTGTTATGAAACACGGCATGTCACAAAATTAATGCAGAAGTTGGAAATGGGAGCTCATATTCGGAAAAGATTAAAATTTGCGCCATGTGCCGGGGAAGGGAGCTTGGGGTGAGCTCAGTGGCACCATCAGGTATAAGGGAAGGCACACGGGGGGTCAGTGTTATACATGAAAGCCACAGCATGGAAAACTTAAGTAGTTCAGTGAGCAAAAGAGCTCTGTATTTTATGGTCTTCTAGAACAGTCAGAATTTCAGGGTCGGGGATACCCCCATCCTTTTCTGAATGTGTAGGGTGGGTTGAGCTGTTCTGGCAGTGCTGTGAAGGAGCAAAAAGGAAAAATTCCTGAACCACAGGATCACAGAATATCCTGAGCTGGAAGGGACCCACAGGATCATTGAGTCCAGCTCCTGGCCCTGCCCAGGACACTCCAGCAACCCCACCCTGGGCATCCCTGGCAGCGCTGTCCAAACGCTCCTGGAGCTCTGGCAGCCTCGGGGCCGTGCCCATTCCCTGGGGAGCCTGGGCAGTGCCCAGCACCCTCTGGGGGAAGAACCTTTCCCTGATCTCCAGCCTGAGCCCTGTCTGACACAGATTGACGCCATTCCCTCATGAAGTGATGTGCCCGTGGAGCCAGGGAAAGGCCAGCTGGGAGGAGATGTGTTCAGAGAAGAATACGATCCGAAATTCCCAGGCAATCAGTTTTTATCCTTGTGAGCATCTTTGCCCCCGAGCAGGATCCCAGGAGCAGAGGTTTGTGTTTTCACGGCCCTCAGAGATGTTTGGGTCAGTCTTGCTTTCTAAACCATCCAACAGAAGAGTGATTTCATCTTTTATCCTGGAAGACAGACCTGAAAGTTCAAGATTAATCTTCTTTCCTCCTCTGCCACCACCCCCCAACCACAGAACCCAAAGGAAGCAGAAACCCAGAGCGCAGAGGGCTGGGGTACAGGCAGGGGAGAGCCGGGTTTTTAGTGTCAGGTAGGAGGGAAATCGGTGCTAATGAGAATCCTTTAACTGCGATCTTCTCTTTTTTTGCTACAAGCCTCAGGTTCAAGGGTACTCAGAGACAACAAAGAGCCCTGGAAAGGTCCCAGCTGAGCGCTCTGTGTGGCACTTATAGCTCCGGGACGGGAAGCAGAGAAACCCCGAGCCTCACAAAAGTGCTTGGGTTATCTTTACACACAGCCAGCCACGTAATCTCTTTTTATCTGATCTGAGAAGAAAGGGAATCCCTCCTGTGTTGTCCTCTTCGGGCTTTTAGCTCTCCTAATTTAGGGTTTGTTTGTTTTGTTTTGTTTTTTTTCACAAAGACTCAGGCTGCGACTCTGCTCACTTTTCTCTTGAATTCCCCACTCTTTTGCCTGCGGCTCTTCAGAGCAGGAGGGCAAAAAGATGCAAAAGGGATCACAGGCTTGAAAAGATGGGAATATGCCAGATCCTCTGTTTGTGCAAATCTGAATTTTGCAGTTGATTCCAGTGCGGTGGGGTCTATTTACACCGACATTAAACCCATTAATTTCTGTAGGAGTCCCTGGAATTTAAACCTTGCTTGCGATTCCCCTGATTTCACGTCAGCTTGCTACTATTTCACAACGTTAAAATAATGGGGGTGAGGGGATGAAAACTCCTGCTCATGCACTCTGCTGATGCTGTAGGGAAAATATTCTGCTTTCTGAGTCATTTGCCCTGAGCTGACTTTCTTTTTGAACGGTTCAGGGGGTTTCCTTCTTTAGCCATAAATCGCATGCAAATTCTTTTTGTGTGTGTGGTGTGTGTGTGTGTGTGCCTGTGGATGACAGCGTGTGGGAGTGTGTGTGTGCCTTTCAGAAGCCACGCCAGAGAGAGAGAGAGGCTGTTCCTTTAAAGCAAAACTGAAAAAAAAAATGCCTTCAGGCGTCCTATTACAGCGGAACGAGCCAAGGATCAGGATTTGCAGCTCAGCTATATAAACGCAGCAGAATCTGGCTGATGTGACCAGTTTGCCTTGCTGTCAAAGCTCGCTGCCTTACGCGCGCACACGGCACCCGACACCGCAACTCCGCCGAGTTTTGACAGGACGGCAACAAAGTCGGGAGCCCCGAGCTGCCTTTGAACACCGTATTTATTTCATGGAGACTGCTCACAGCGGGATCTAAGCTCGGTCAGAGTCTCTAAGGTAAGTCTGCTTCCTCCCCTGAATTAAAGAGTCGGGAGCTCTCCTCGCACACAAGTTTGCAGTGAGCCCGTGCTCTGGCATCACCCTCGTGGCTCTGGCAATCAGGTGGATGGGCAGGGATCCTGTTAGGGAATGATTTTGGAATTGGAGCATGCCTGCCTCGAAGTCTGCCTGCATTGTCCGCTGGAATAGTGTAAGAAATGTCTCAGTGATGTCCATCTGACCCAATGAATGAATGGAGCAGGAGCTGGTGGGATGCTGGACATCCACACAAGCACAGACGGAGACCGAATTGACAGGAAGGGTAGGGAAGCGGATTTGGGATTCCCTCTTGGCTCCTGGAGTGCTGTAAATGTTTCCCCCATCCTCACCTCGCAAACCAGACTAAATCCCCTCGCAGGTTTTAACCCTCCCAAGCAACTCTTCTTGTGCTCCTGTCTGTGACCTGATGAGAGCCGGGCCCTCCTCGCTGCTAATTTGCTGTCCCCACACTTTTTTTGCACCGCAGCCTTTGTCACCTCCCTCCCTGCCCCCACTGGGCTTCAGTTTTATTTTACAAGTCCGGTAACATTAGTCTGCAGCGGGGAGCAAAGCACAAAGGAAGATTCAACTGGTATTTCATTACCAGTGCTGTGCTGGGTGGGTTCTGGGAGCGAGAGGGTGAAACTCTCCATCCTCATGGAAAAACAGAGGCACTTGCTCCGTGTCTCAGCTCCTTGCTCCCTGGTGCACTGAGATTTTCTGCATGACTGTGTCTGCACTTGCCAGCGAGGCTCAAATTGGCTTAAAACAGAGAAGCTGGCTGGGAGAAGGTGAACACACTTAGATTAATTTAGGAGTTAAAGCCACTCACTCAAGACTTTGTGTTACATCACCTTTGCAGAGTTTTCCCTGCCTGATTTTCTGTCTGGCTACTGGGACAGAGAGTTTTTGGCAGTGCATTTAAACTTCTGAAAAGTGTCTCATACTGTGGAAAGGAATGGCATGCTCAGATAGAAACGATGGTGATGTGTTGTGTTGCACAGGGGAGACATAAAATTTAAAAGCACAATAAAAATGTTTATGAAGTTTTTCTTCATGGAAAAAATAGAGAACAATGAGGTGGATGCGATTCTACAGCCTGGGTAAAAGCCTTGCTGTCCAGCTGTTGGGTTTGGGTTTCTCTCCTGGTTTAATTTTTGAAGATCATATTAAATATTGGGAATTCATTTTACACACTTCCTGATTAATGTTACACGTGGGGGCTGTTTTATTGTGCTGGGTTTGTGCAGTTGCCTTTTAAAGCTGTGAAATCATGGAATGGTTTGGGTTGGATGGGACCTTAGAGATCATCCAGCTCCAACCTTGGGCAGGGACACCTTCCCCTAGACAAGGCTGCACAGTTTAGGGGTGCTGTAGTCCAAAAATGAGGTGGATGACGGGGATTGGAGACCATCCTTTGAATCCTAGGAAAACTTGCAGAAATGTGATGTCTTTTGGGTTGTTTCTTACTGCTATAGGGAGGGCAGGGGCAAATTGAATCTGAAGTTCAACCAAATTAAAGTGTTTAGCCAAGAGAAGACAACTGGTCTGCCTGCAGCTCAGCTTCCCTGGCAGGGAATTTGGGCAGCAGCTGGAAGAGCTGTCAGGGTGTTCCCAGTGCAGGTGCTGCCCCGTGCTCAGGGAAGGACGAGCACCTGAACTGAGCAGAGTGGTGGGACAGCAGTGATGAGGGCTGTGCCCCCCCCCGTCACTGACCCTGTCACAGTCACTCTCCCAAATACCACACTGGCATTCACTTCCCATATTTTTTGCTCATTAATTTCATCTTCTGGCTCCTTTCAGCCCAGAGAAATTTCTTTGCAAGTTCCAGCCCTTAATCCTCTCACTAGAGTTACTTTATCAGTGTTTCCAGAGCTGTGGAAGAGCCAAAGGATCTGCTGCAAAGCCCCCAGCCTGCAGATGAGAATGTCAGGTCTCATCTGGAGAGAAAGCAGAAATTCTGCTAAAGAAATCCCTTCCAGGTACATGGTGGTCCTGGAAAACAAAACCAACCAGACCCAACTCTCCTGTTGAAATCATGATGCTTAATGATGTTAGAACTTGCTGGGAACATCCCTCAACACAGCCTAAAATATGCTCCACAAATTCTGAGTAACTGTTAGCTGGAGACTTTTTGAAATCCATCCTCTTTTATTATCCCAGCTCTTTAAAACTAGATCATTTCTCCTGAGAATTCACTCAAACTTAACTATCATGTTGCTATAACATCATTTCTAAAGGTGTTTGACATTCAGCTTATTTTTCATAGCAGGGCTTTTTATAAAATATCTAAAAAAAGCCAAAGATTATCATGAAGATGTTCTGACTTGCTATAAAGAGACTGTCAAAGTTTCTTCTTGAGTATTGTCTCACTTTTTGATAAGAAAATGACATTAAATGGCAGGGTCTGTGCTTTTTGGGACTTTCTCATCCTTTTCAAGACTGAGGCAGAAGTAAAAAGCAAATGTTCATGTGAAACAGCAATGCTGCTTTGGAGCCAGAGCTTTAACCCTTTCATCCCTCCTGGCAAAACCGTTTGGAAAACCAGCTCGGCCAGTTCTGTGCCATTTTCCTGGTACAACACTTCAGTGCCTCTCCCACCCAGCTCTGTAAGGCTGCGGCCAGAGGTGTGAGTGGTGCTGATGGCATTTCATTGTCCTGGGCGGGACCAGGGGTGTGTGGTGTAAATGGATGTAAGGGAGAAGCAGTGTCCATGCAGCCCTGGATCCCCTCAAGAGCCCTGGTATCCCAGGTGGAATATTACATTTGGAAGTAAGGTTAATGCAGAGGGCGGTGTCTGCTTCATTATCAGCTACACATTTACCTGTCCTACCTCTGTGCCACGAGAAATCCAGAGTGGTCAATTAATTACTCTCGTTTGAAGCCTGTGACTTGATAAATTCCTCCTTGGCCTCGTGCCATCCCAGTCTGCTAAGCTGAAGGGCCACTGACAGTTTTAAGGTCCAGTGGCTCATAAAACTCCAGGCTTAGGAGTGGATGATTTACATCCCTGGAAAGTTCGAAATCTCAGCTTTCCAGTAATAAAAGGAATTTGTATTGAACTGCAGCACTTTGAGATATAGGGCTTTAAAACTGGGCTCTGATTTACCAATGTGTGCTTTCTCAGACTTAACTTCTGGTGTGAGTTTAGCACACCCTGCTCGAAGACTGATCTCTGATCTAACCCTGTGGTTATGAACGGCAGAAGTCTGAAACTACTGTAAAATGTAATAGCTGCCCTCAGTGGTTTTAAGGAAGCTGCTGATGTCATAGTGCAGAAAAAATCACTGTTGCTGAAGTGAGAAACTAAGAAAAGCAGCAATCAAAGTGAAGTAAGTTAGTATTTTATCATCTAAAGGGCTCAGAAATCTTCAAAACTGCAAACAATTATAGGATTAGTAACTAATGAGTTCTGGACAGGAAACACCATAGCCTGAGGTCAAGAGCTGAAAAATAAGGGATGTGTACAGATTGCTTATGAGTTTTTAAGATGCAATTTAGTTCCTTAAACTGCTTGAAATTGAAGAGGGCTTGTTGTCCATGGCTTTGGTCGGTTGATGTTGTAATTCTTGCTCCAGCATTTTAGGGCCTCACTGTATTAGGAGTAAAGGGGTTTAATAAATGATGCTCTCTGCCACAAAGAACCTGCAATGCCTATCATTAGCTATTCCCAAAAAATTCTTTGTGTAGTGAAGAGAAAAAGGAAATAAGAAGGCAGTTCTTTGAGGAAAGGGAGTGCTGGAAAGCAGAGAAACCCTGAGGGACAACCTTGAGCCGTCGCAGTTTCAACCGAGCTCAGGGTTTCTACGAGTGTGAAACCTCCCCTCCCCCGGTGCTCGCTGTCCACTCGTGTGTCTGACCCTCTGGCCAGTCGGAGCTGGAGTTAAAAGCCTTCCACATGTGGGAAAAGTTAGAGACTGGGCATTCTTCCAGCTCCTGAAATCCCTCAATGCATGATGTAACCCCACGGTGTGGAATGGGCAGAGTGGGAGGAGGAGTCAGTGGGATCCTGCCTCATGAGAGGTGGCTCTGGAGCCTGCAGGAAGTGTCTGGGCATTGAAAGAAGGAATAGATGAGGATCCTTCTGCTAAAAGGGCAAAGTTTGAATAACTTAGTGTCACTTTTTAGCATTGAATGAATGACAGATGCACCCTTATAACTAGAATTGTCCTTAATGTAAGATTTTCCTGGATTTCTGTGTGCATCACTCCTTTCTCTCCTGTATGCTGCCTGTCCTGTTGCTGACAAAAAAAACATCAAAAAACATCTACCTATAGCTTCAGAGAGTATATCCAGATGTAGAATTTGAATAATACTTATTAATATAAAATATTCCTCACAACACACCCCTCCCATCCAATGTGAGATTGTGCTGCTCAGGCTGTGGAGTCAACGAGAAATAACTCCCCATTTATGTTCTTGTTTGCCTCATGCACGAGCCAATCACCCAAGACAAATCCATCCTGAGCTGATCTGGTTGCAAGAACTTTCTCCAAGCTCCCATCCTTTAATTGTCTGCAGTTTCAATTAAACTAAGGTGGGATGGTGCCAAGTTTTCAGCATTTCCAACAGGAGAGCCCCGGTGCCCGAATAGGCAGTGGCATTTTGTATTCTTTGGGGAGCGGAGGGCAACGTTGCCAAGTTTGCATTCAGTCATCCATCACATATTAGCCCACTGGAGGTCCATTCTTCCCGAGCAATGGGGGAGCTCTGCTTCCTACTTTGAAAGATTACTCACACAGAAAGCCCTTTCCCCAAAACCAGGCGAGAGAAAGGAAGCTTTCTTCGACTCGTACAAGCGCTCGCTTTCCAAAGTCCCCACAAAAATGATATTGTTTCATGCTCGGAAAACATATTCTCTCCAGCAACCGAGGAGAAAGTGCAGGGTGGTAGGACAGAAATCTTAAATACAGATTTTTCCAAAAGTGCTCCCTTCAATCCTGGGCTCAACAAAGGTCTATTGTAGTGGCTGCCTCTTCCCAGGGCAGGCTGGAGCATGGACTATGTGTGGATAGATACTGGCCAGGAGCCTCCCAGGAGTCTGAAACTGAGAGCCTGGGGAAATTCCACTGTCATGATTTTGGCTTTAACTCTGCCCAACATGCACCAGAACTTGATAAGCTCGTAAGCCTAAAATTGCAAATGCTAATTTTGTTCTGGAATTAGGATGTTTACCAGAGTATTAATCTAAACAGTCTTGATTCTTCTCTAAATTTACTTTCTTTTCCACCGTTCTGGCAGCACAAGGCTAAAAGGGAACATAAATTTCTTCTTCTGCGTATACATGAAAATTAAACTCTGAGATCCTTTCCCTCTGTGCCCACCAGAACCAGCTAAAGAGTTATTTCCATCATTAAGGAAAGGCTGGAAAAGGGCTAAAAAAAGCTTTATTTCCAAGACATAAATTCACTTTCTATTGCCAAGAAATCGAAAGACCTGGAAACCGGCAGATTTTGTCGGTCAGTCTGGGGTTTATCTCAGGCACAGGACGCAGGGCCAGCAGGTGAGAGAGGCTGTGGGCAGAGCACTCTGGGGACTGTGGTTTTGTGCCTCTTTGCTGTGATGAAAAGCCTTTACTTGGACAGGAAAGGGTCACTCTCAGTGTGTGCTGAGCACTTCAGCACAAGCCCTTGGTGGTCATCTCCCTCCTCTGGGTTTCATCTTGTCAGGAGCTGTTTGTTGGCCCATCAAAAGGAGCTCAGTGGCCACTTTGCACTGGCTCTTTGTTTCTCCTGGTTCCTTTGGAAGGCCAGCCTCTTTTGGGTATGCTGAATCCTCCTAAATAGCTTCTCTGTGCTGTGGGACAAAGGTCTATGCCAAGAAAGATATAAAGGTAGCTTGTGATCTGCAGGCAGCCCATTCCTCTTGGCCAGAGCCAGTGTAATGCATATTTTCCCTTTACTTGTGGCTTGTACTTCCCTCCTGCATCGCTTGTACCGCAGTAATTCAGGGCTGACTCCCGATGAATGCTGCACACTGTGGGCCACAAGGCACGGGAGAACAGGATACACACGAAGGGAAAGTTCTCAGATCATTTTTCTTATTGAAGGATTTTGGCCATGTAAACAGTTTCCAGGAAAAAAAAAACCCCAAACCGCTGGCATTTCCCATGGTGAGCGCTCCTTATGAATGTCCTATCTATTTTTCCAGTTTGGTGGCCAAACGGAGTGTTTAGAGGAGGATATACCACCTACAAGCCAGGGAATTTATATTTCCACTGCCAAGTGTTAATTATGATGTCGACTTCGCCACTTTACAGGTTAGCAAGTCGATCACAGGGAGCCAGCACTCCAAGTGCTGCAGCTCCAGGCTTGATGGGAAGCCTGAAGCACCCAGAGTGCCATTCTCAAACACATCAGCGTTATTTGTTGCTTTATTTGGCTGTTATTTCATATATTGTTTGTTTGTCTTAGAAAAACACATCGGGATTTGACAGGGTTGCTGGCAGAAGGAAGGAAATTCAGTTTATTACCACCAGCCATGTGGCAGGGACACCTTTTTGGCTGTTCTAATCCCTGACCTTGAGCAATTCCAGGGATGGGGAATCCACAACCTCTCTGGGTTATGTGTGCCCTATATATCCTGCATCCTAACATCCTAGCAATAAACTGAAAAAAAAAAGGGATGGGAGGGCTTAATTTAACTAAAAATTAAATTAACAAATTTAACTAAAAATTAAATTAATTCATTTAACTAAAAATTAAATTAATTCATTTAACTAAAAATTGAGTCGGTGGTGTCCAACTCCACCTGGGAGAGAGCTCTTCCTGCTGACAGGAGCAATATTTAATTCCCTTTGATGCAGGGTGTTGGATGTCCCTGTAACGCCCGTGCTTGGCATTGCCTTGATGAGACCTTTTTGCAGAGGATGCCTTGGGCTGCTCCACTTTGGTCTGTGCTCATATAGGTCAGGGGACAAACCCAGGCTGGCAGAGAGGGAATCAGAACCCACGGAGTGTTTTCCATGCCCTGAGTGGCCCTGCATTGCCTGCACTGTCCCCTGGCCCCTCCAGCCTGCCCTGCTGAGGGGATGGGTTTCTCCCGGGCAGACTTCAGGGGCCGCCGGCCAAATTCTCATGTGACACAATGGCATTGATTTCACTGGGGATCTGGTGCTGGATAATTGAGCTCCACGTCCCTCCTTTCATCATCCCATGGCTCAAATTGCTGCCAGCCAAGGCTTCAGCACAGTCGCAGGCAGGGCTCAACTCACTGTGGGTTAAGAGAACGAGGTCAGAGCGGTGCTGGTGGAGGGCTCTCAAGCCTCCCATTAATGTGGCAGCGCCCAATTTGTTGACATTTAAAGCACCAGCGCAGGTTTTTGTCCAAGTTCAGTCACTAATCCCTGCTCAGGGCTGTGTTTATGGCTGCAATTTCCATTACATTACATAAGTGCCTCTGCTTTACATCAGAGCACTGCAAAACATCCCCAGACCGGACTTTTCAGAAGCAGCCTCCTCTCTTTTTCCAAACTCCTTGCACTCAATTTGTTTCGTGTCTTGTGCATCTCATTTATATTTCATTTTGCCTTGCCAAGCCATGGCTGATTTCATTCTATCTTCTCTCCACGATGCATTTTGCTCTAATATGAGTTTGCTACCCTTCCCTGGGTTGCCAAAGATGCAAATTGTTGATGCTACCACATGTGACAGAACTAGGGCAGGCAGATCTGCAGCCTGGGGGTGATTACTGGAAGTCAGATTTCAAGGAACTCCTTCTGTGGCCTTGTGAGTCAGAAAAATGTGCACATTCCTGTGTGTTTGAGGTGCTAGTACCAAGGACAGAGGAGCTCCAGCAGGGAGGAAAAGCCGCCCAGGGAAACTAAGAATTGGTTTAAAAGCAAGGAACTGCCCAGTGAGGGGTTACCCATCTGTTTCCTTGGCTTCTTTTAAAGCCATGCCCGAAGTCTGCTAATGACAGGAGGCAAGGAATGATAATTCTGGTCCCCAGGAATAGTGCAGGCTTTTGTGGCTGAGTCCTGAGTCATTTTTAGTGCTTGAATAAGTAAATGGTGAAATCAAAGTAAAATTACAAACCACACACAAATATTCATAATGGATTCTGAAAGTATCCTGCTGCCTGCTGACCAATATCATCCACAGCAATCCATACAATTAAATACTTTCTGTTACTCCAGACCAATATAAATGTAAATTGTCCGTGCTCTCAGTTACAGCAAAATCATTGAAAGAGAAGAATTCCACCTCTCTTGCCTCTCGACTTGACATTCCTTCAGCTAAAATGATTTTAAATATGGAAAAGTGTGGGGCTGGGTGTGTGGAGCAGAGTCTTGGCTAATCTCTTGCTCCTGACCTCCAGGAGAAATTTGAAAAACAGCTTTCTCAGAGGTGCTGTACAAAGCAGTGCTGTCTCAGTGCCTGTTCACTGTGTATTTGTTTAATATGTCAGTAGTTTATGGCTCTTATAAAAGATCCCTATTTCTACTGCACAGAATTCACCAACAGTTTTGGTAAATGCATTCATTTGGCATCTGGTTTTTTATAGCAGACCAGCTGTTCACTCACTTATTGTTATTGTATTTATCAAGAGTATTGATGGCTTATTTCCTACCTCTCATTATCAGTAACAAAGATGGTGTTTGATACCTAAATCATGAATTTCTGAGACCAATGACACCGGCCAAGTTCCCATCCCCAGGACTGGCTGCTGCTTTGTTCTCAGCAGCCCCTGCTTGGCATGAAAGGAGTGGGAAGAAAATTCAGGAGTCTTGAATTTCTGCTCTTCCCATCTCATCCCAAAACCACCTAAAACTTTGAGAAACGGGCTCTGGAAAACATATAGGTGGTTTTGGAAGCAACAGCGTGGAGAAGGGCCTGGAAACGAAGTAGAGCTTTGTGTGTGGAAGGAACACGAGTTGCCGTGATTCATGCGAGAGAGCACACGAACCCCGTGGTTTGAAACTGCATCAGCAAAGCCCTCAGAATATTTCAAAGCGAAGCCTCCAGCGTCTACCCAGAAAATAATGAGCTCCTGACAAAGTGTAACTTGGCAGAGAAACTTTCCAAAGACAAGTTTAGAAAACTGTAGATCTTTTCCAGCTCCGCGTCTTTGCTGCGAGCAGGGAAAAGCCAAGAGCCCGAGCAAATGCTTTTGCTATTAGCAAAGGCTTTATTAAAAGGTACAGGACATACTTAAGAGGCAGGAGGGGTTTCTGCTGGGAGATTGTGCACAGGAGTTGCTTTTGCTGTGAAAGGGGTTTTTTTATATTGGAAAAGGCACTAATTGAGGCTTCTGTGTCTGTGGCAGCTCTGCCATGGCCCGCATTCAATTCCCCGTTCAGCAGCTCAGAGCTCTGCTCGTGTCTTCAGAGAGGGACGGGTAAAAGTCACTCCTGTGCTGGAAATGCAGACAGGGGGTTCAGCAGAAACCAGGCAGAAGGAAGGTGTGACCCATCCATTCTGCCTTCCACGGAGTCCCTCGGATCTGACCCATTTCTACAGCTCTGCTTCTGTTTTTAGAACGGTGCCGGTTTTGCTGAACCCATTGTTGTCTTTGCCCTTCCCATCTCTGGTGTGTCCTGCTGTTTCTAATCCACAGTTTTTGTCTAGGCTGTATCTGCCATGCGCTTTTTCTTCCCCCTCTGACGGCTACAGCAAGAACAGAGGTTGCTTTGCAGATGTGAGAAAAAAGTATTTAGCAGATGGCGCTTTTTTCCCTCTCCTGAGTTTGTAGCAAATTGCTCCACTTGGCTGATTGCTGTGCCCCCTGCCAGGAGCCTGAATGCAGCTCCAGAGCACCCCACTGACCTGCTTGTTTTGCTTCTCTTTTCTGAGCTCCCATTTCCAGAAATCGATGCTCAAGTATCCAAGCCCTTAACAAAAAAACAAGCTCCAAGGGCAGACTGAATTCCCTGTTAACTTGTGCTTCATCCCGGTCCCTGTGAGCGAGACCAGCTGGGTTTGGTGTGAGCTCTCCCATGGTAACCTCCTGTAATGCTGTTTCTCTTCTCTTTTAGTTTACATGCTGCACATTTGAATGATCTGCTCTGTAAAATAACCAGGCTGTTTCTTGTGGCTGCTGTAAAATTCCTTCTGTGGCCGGAGCTGGATGAAGGATTCTCCTGCCCTTCCCGTCCGCAGGGTGAATCACTTGGGTTGTGTAAGAGCAGCAAGCATTGGCACACCAAGGTGCAGGATGATTGTGCCCATGGGTGTGGGAATGATCCCTCTGATCCCATAACATGTCTAGAGATGAAAGGGCCTTCAACAGATGCAAGAGAATGAGCTGGATCCGTGAATTTTGGGTCAGCTGCAGTTTTTTCTCAAATTCTCTGTGGGTTTTGGTAACCTTGTAAATTATTTCCACGGATTCATCTTCTCATTCTGGTGATTGGCCTGGCACATCCTCTTGGCTTCAGAGTAAGGCTGCAGCTCTCTATTGTTACCCCAGAATTCCAGGCAGTCCTGTAGCTCTGTGCATTTGTGCTGCACATCTGGTCAGAATTCTTTCTTCAGAGCAAAAGACATTCCAGAGAATCATGGAATCACAGAGTGGCTTGGTTTGAAAGGGACCTTAAAACTCATCCTGTTCTACCACCCCTGCCATGGGCAGGGACACCTCCCACTGTCACAGACTGCTCCAAGCCCCATCCAGCCTGGTCTTGGACACTGCCAGGGGTCCAGGGGCAGCCACAGCTTCTCTGGGCACCCTGTGCCAGGGCCTCACCACTCTCACAGCCAAGAATTCCTTCCCAATATCCCATCTAACCCTATTCTCTGCCTGATTGAAGGCCATTCCCCCCTGTCCTGTCACCCCAGACCCTTTCTCAATAGTCTCTCTCCATGGTTCCTGTTGGCTCCTTCAAGTCTTGGAAAGCTGCATTTACCCAAAACCTTCTCCTCTCCAGGCTGAACAATCCCAGCTCTCCCAGCCTTTCCTCCCAGCAGAGCTGCTCCATCCCTCTGATCCCCCTGGTGCCTCCTCTGGACTCTCTCCAGCAGCTCCAGCTCCTTCCTGTGCTGGGCTCAGGGCTGGGGCAGCTCTGCAGATTTCCCTTTCTCTCCTACATTGCAGGGCCAACACTCCAGCTCTTTGCTTTTTAATTGTGTATTTATTTTCTGACAATTTTACAGCACTCCCTGGGAAGATGTTTAATTAGGGAAATGAGGATTTGACAGCACCTTTCCTGTGAGGTCCTTGGAATGCTTAAATCACAGGGACACACACGGCCCCTGAGAGGTTTTACCGGTGGTGACACAGAGGCACAGCAGGTGATTTATGAAATAATTTTGGAGCAGGATGCCTGAGTTTCAGTCCTCACTCCGAATCATGAGACCACACCACCATCCCCAAGGTTTTGGGCACTTTCTGGAATCTCTGCCAACAGCACAAGGTTTTGTGGGAATTCCATGGGTCCAGCTCTATTTAGCTCCACTTCTCTTGTTATGGAAAAGAAGACGGCAAAGGGGATGGCAGACCCTTGGTCAGGAAGGTTTTATCTCAGCCTTTATTGATGAGATGAGTTTTTCCAAGCCTGGGGAATCCGTTCATGGGAGACCTGTTCATTCCCACTTCGCAATGACACCTTAATTCTGTACCTCAGCATTCCTTTGAATTGTAACTCCAAGGTGAACGTATTCCTTGGCTGCTCTATTGGTTCACCTCAAACTTTACTTCAACTCAGATTTCCCCATCAGTCACAGACTCCCTGGGAAGCCAATCTGGCAGTTTGTATTCCCAGGTCTCATAAAGGAGAATTTGTCCTCTCCACAAAGGTCCATCCTCACGGCACCACAAACCCAGGCTCTGTGGTAAGGCAGAGGTGAGCTCTGTGCTCCCTTTCCTGTGCATCACCTTCCACATGTCCCTGCAGGACAAATCCAGAAAGAATTTGCTCCTTTCCTTATGCTGCCTGAGAACCAGGATCAAAATCACGCCCACACGTGTGCCACTGCTGGAAATGTTAGCTGAAATATATTCTAAAAAATAAGATTACTCCAAATGAGTGTTTGTTTGGCTTTTCCAGCTCAGCATTCAGAGTTTCACCTCCTCGCATCCTAAAGGGAATAAACCTAATTTGTAAGAAAAACCCTTTGCATTTTATGGATGCAGATTTTTCATTTCCTGGGCTTTGCACCTCTAAGAAAGAGCAACACAAGCCATGAGTGAGACATTACTTCAGCCAACCCACTCCAGGCTGCATCATTGCCTTGAACTCATCCAGCAGCATCCTTTTTGCACGGCCTTATCCTTTTTTTGCCTCCAACAAAAACAGTACTTTTAAAAACATACTACACAGGCATATTTTTAGCTTCTGTGAATCCCTGCAGTGCCACGGGTCAGATCCACCAGCTGCTCTAACATGTTTGGGAGGCAAAGGGGAAGTGGAGTTGTCTAAGACACCAGAGCAGCCCCATCAAATCCCAAACCTGAGAAATCTCCGCGTCTGTCTCCTCCGCTGCCCCTCCCCAGCTCTGCTCTCTTCCCTTTCCCCACTCTTCCAGGCTGCTTGTTTTACATCTCGAGCCAAGCTGACTCCCAGCCAAACACCCTGGGGGTGGGCAGGGGAGTGTTATTTATCCATAGTTACAGTTCTTTGGTGGGTAACAAGCAGAATCTGCCTTGGGAACAGGAGAATCCCTGTCCTTGAAGATGGTAACGAGCTGAAGGTAATTGGGCAGAGCAGCAGCAATAAGGAGCCCTTTGGCTCCTGGACCAGCATTTTTGAAGTATTTTGCTGCCTGAAAATTCAGTCTGGTGTTTGAAAATGCACTGACACGTTTTACTCCCCGGTGGGCACAACTCTGAGCTTTTGGAGGTGGGAGTGAACTTGAGATTAATTCTCTTTCTTCTGTCCTGGGGTGCAGGAGAGCACGAGCAGTGTGGGTTCACTTTCATAAATTTTCACTTAGTAATTGAAGGCCAGGCTGCTCTGACTTTTATTAGAAAAACGAGCAGGAGTCCTTTGAAGAAATGATTGAGGTGGTTATTCTTTCAAACAGCCCACTTGGTTCAAAGCAAGCCATTACTGGCTTCAAAGATTTACAAAAAAGATTTGCCAGGGAATTTTTTCTCAAGAATAGGAACGCCTGAAATGCTGCTGACTCTCTCTTGTTTCCTTCTTGCTGAGTCTTCAGAATCAAGTGAAAAATGGCATCTTTCAATGACCAAATATGTGTTGAGAAAAACTTTCAGTTGTACCTGTTAGTTTCTCATCAATTGGCTCCAGTTCTTTTATAAAGACAACTTCTATACATTTTTATTTGGACATCCAATGGAGAGGACAGGGAAATGCTGAATGAAATTCTACAGAATGAGAGGAACAAAGATCAATTTTTTTCCTCTAATATAGGGGACCACTGATGCCACCAAATAACTGATCTGAAATACTGTAATTCCAGTAAGTACAGCAGATATTTTACCATTTATAAACATCCTTGAGTGCTTACAGAGAGATCAGTGCAAACCAGCCAAGTCTTTCTTCAAGTCGAATAAAAATTGGAGTCCGATTTGTTCCATAATGGAACAAAAGCCCGGTTTTGGTGAAGGATTTCCCTGCTGCAGAAGGTGGGTGCTGGGTGACTCAAGCAGGCAGAGGCGTGGGATGGTTTGTGCTGTTTGGATGGGGCATTGTGACCCTCCCAGGTGATATTTGCCACACGGATGGGTGTAAGTGGTGTCTGCCACAGGCCTGGGCTCTGTAGAAATCTTGAAAATAGGTGAAGACTTTTGTTCTGCCATCTCAGAACAACGAATCCGTTTCTTGTGCCCCTTTCCCATCTTATTCCTCTCCCCTTTTCCTGTTGGGCAAAATGAAAAAAAAAAAAACAAAAACCAAAAAAACAACCAAATTCAACTTCTTTATTCACTTCTCAATTCTGCCTGAGCCTGTTTTTTAAAGACCCTTCTTTTGTGAGTTTAATCAGATGCTTGATAAGAGAAAAAGCGTTGCTAACTAACGAGGGCTACAAAGCAGCCCCTTCAGGGAACACATGACCTCATCCCCAGGATTACTCCAGCACAGGAATTCAGCCTCCAGCGCGCACCCGAAATAAACCTTTGCAGGGAGGTGCTTTATCCGCCTCCCCTTGGCCCAGCATCTGCTTTGCCAATGTCCTCCTCAGTGGCTGGGGCGAAACCCGTATGGAAATTCCGATTTTCCTGCTCCCAAGCAGCCTGTCCCGCTGGCTGGGGCTGCCTTTGGGCCGCTGCCCCGCTGGAGCAGCCAGCCCTGGCACAGGGATGCAGTCATGGAGCGGGGCTGGTTTTCACTCCCAGCTCCCATTGTGTGCCCGGGTTTTGTTGGATGCTCGGGGCCTTGGCAGCTGGGAGCGGCTCTGGGGTCACACACAGCGCTCCCAAAAATCCCCCTCTGCCAAAAGGTGCCACAAATTCCTCCCTGATGGATGAGAAGTGACACCATTGTGTTGTCTCGGTGCTCTCGGGGCCTTTAGCACCTAATATTGGGCAGCACCAATGTCCTGAGGATATCGCTCTGATGCCTTGAGAGGCCTCCTAAACAGAGACTGGACAAAATAAGGGAATAAAGGTCGGTATTTATTTGAAAGGCCTTCAAAGGTACCCCTGGGGAGCCAGAGGCCACTGCCCAGATGGACCCCGAGATGGACGACAGGCCACGAGTTCTTCACACTTTTATAGGTTTGGTTCATTTGCACATCAGGGTTAATTCTCCAATTAAAGCTTCAGTTTAATGATGTCATTTCCCCTCAGCTTGCCCCCCTCTCAAAGGCTTTTGGTTTATACTTTTTGGGCCTAGGACGGTCTGGGTGTCCTTGGAGAGCAGGCCCAGAGAGGCTTTGTTATGTCTGCCTGGCAGGAGAGAGCAGAAATGAACAGGCTACAAGAAACTCCAGAGTTACACACCAGGCAGTGCAGGATTTGAAAAATATAGAAGTTAAAACCTAAGGCATCAACTCCTGCTTGGGAAGCTGCTGGGTTTCCAGCCAGCTGCTTTGGGATCTCAGTCTGGGTGTCAAGACTTAGCTCCTGTTGCCCCCCTGATGAAGAAGAGGCCGTGGTGAGCAGCTCCCCATCCTGGCACGCTTTGGCTGGACAAGGTGTCCAAGGAAAGGCAGGAAGGACTCCTGCAGTTCTTGAAGCAAAATGAACTGAAAGGCAATATCCTGTCAGGTCCCAAGCTGGTTTAAGTCCCGTTACCCCTAGTCAGGAGCTCATAACCCTGCTGGAAGGAAACATATCTGCGGCTCACACTGAGATGTGTCATTTATTTATTTCTAATTATGCACATTTAGCAGCAAGCTACATGAAAGATTAAACACCGCCTTACGAGTGTGGTCTCATTAATCCTGCACCGCGCATCTAAGTCACTCAGCAATTACTTTCACTCGTTTTTAATGTGGATAATTTTATTAAATCTGGTGATAGCAAAAATGAGTTAAGAGCTTTGGATTCCTGTTTTTCATGTGGTCTCTTTCCGAGGCTGGCTGGCTATATATAATTATTGCAAAATGCCACGTTGGATGCTTCTCATTTAAACAACTGCTTAAATAGCTGCAAGGCTCTGACACGAGCCGAGGGAAGCTGGGACACCACAGGGTTCAGCAGATGCCACTTCCTTGGGCTCTGATCTTGTAAATGCCAATTCTTCGTCATGCCTGGGATACCTGTGGGTGACAGATGCTGCAAAGCCTCGAGATTTGAGTTTATTCTACAAATAATCGGCCTGAAGAGTAAATTCTGCCCTAAACACCACAGTGGTGGTGTTAGAGCAGCTCTGCTCCGGCCAGGTTTTACCATTTCCAAAGGCATCTCCTTTGCCCTTTTCTCCATGAACCTTGTGCCCACCTGTGACCTGACTGTGATTAAACCTCATTAAGAGCTGTAGCCACTTGGCTCCTCTAGTTTAACACACTTGGGGCTTCCTGTAATCCAGGTGATATATTCAAAGAAGTAAGAGATTCTAGCACGAAGAGCATAGAATTCAGGCAGAAAAATTGAGAGCAGAGGAAGCCTTTTCACAGGGGTAAACTGAAGAATCTTTTCTAGAGGAGCAATTGGAAACATAGAATTAGGAAGTTTAGTTATTTGTGCTTTGTTTAGACTTACTAGAAATCAGGGTAAGAACTGACTGGGCTGAAATGCCAGAGCTGAGGGGTGATCTCAGCTCTCCCAGGTCCCACCTCGGTGCCGTTCCCACATTCCTGGCTCTCCCCTGAGCTCCTGCTCCTTTGCTCCTGATGGAGTAGCAACAGCAGTGGGATGTTCAGGCAGGATTTCTTTGCTTTTCTCATCTTCAGCCAGGTAATTCCCAAGAAACATAAATCAGAAGAGTCTGTAGGACCCAGAACCTGGAAGGCACCTCTTGGTTGCTGAGTTCCACATCCTGTTATTGCAGGCACCTCGTCACATAATTTGTTTTTCACTTCTGTTTAGTTATTGCGTGTTTTTAGCAGTCATTTTCTCTCTGCTGTATCTCTGCCAGCTGATTTAATTTTTCATTTAATTCACAAGATTTGCTCAACATATTTAATATTTCATTGATCAAAGGTGTCGCTGATACTGGAAGAAGCCCACCTCTGATCCCTGATCTTTCACTCTGCTCTGAAAATCAGCCAAACTCATTGTTTAGTTTGGAAAGTTCTGTTCTCCCTCTGAGATCCTGAACAAGGATAGACCTGGAGAGATTTTCCATGGCTAAGAGGACAAAACTTCTGAAACAAAAGTAGTTTATGATGGAATAAACCTGCTAATTTACCTCAGAACAGTCACTGCACAACAGAAGGTTTAGTCTCTCATGGGTCTCCTTTTATGCTTATCATTCAGAATTTACCAGAGCTCTTTCACATTTTTATGGATGTTGGCTTCAGTGGGTTATTTCTCCTTTCCTTTTGTGCCACTGTCATGCTGATGGCTTTGAAATATGAGCCTTTGCTAAATTCTAAATTGTGCAGAAAGCAAATTAATTAAAATTCCTTCCAAAACAGCCCTGGCAAAGCCCTGTCGGTGCTGCTTTCCAGCCAAGGTAGGATGGGTGGAGGCTAAAATGCATCCAAGTGGTTTTATTTCAAGATGATGTACAGTAGGATCTGGGAACCAGAAACCCTGCAGCTCCCCCAAAGCAGGAACATCATCTAAGAGCTGTAGCCAGAGGTGAAAATTGAACTGAAGAGTTCAGGCTTAGCTGGGTGATGTTTAATGCAGGACCTCAGGGGCTGCATGGGGCAAAAAGGATCCATGAATTGTTTCAATTGCTGTTCTTTGAAAGAGTCTGAGGTATAAACGTGACCACAGTTCTAGTGATCACCAGAGATTCTTGTAGGATTTAAGATAATCTAAAATTCCTTCTGCTTTTACGACTAATTCCAGTGGCGTGGGCAAGGCCCTTGGAATGGATGATGGATGCATTCTGGGCTTGAAAACTCTAATCTGCAACAGCTCAGAAATCAATCCTGAATTAACTGTGCAGAGCAGTTCCCACCTCTGCACTCAGAGTGTTCCTGGTTGTAATTGTCCTCAGTCCCACGAAGCTTCACTGCTCTGAAGTGTGCAGTGCCAGCACCAGATGGGACACAGGTGGCTTCAGGGGGCATCCAGAGCCCTGAGTTGTGGCTGCTCACCCACATCAAACACAAACTGCTGGTTTGTCCTGAAATGAAAAGGATTTAAGTCACAAAGGCAGAGGAAAATGTGCTTTTATGGGCTTTAAGTGCTATAAATGCCTTCTGGGAGCTGCTGGCGTTTGAACCACTGTGGTGGGACTCAGCAAAGCTGGATCAGCTCCCTCTGTCTTGCAGTGGGTAAAACACCTCAGCAAAAAAGGCAGAGGCTCCTGGGGAGCTTGGGAGTCTCAGTGTCAGCCTCTCCATGTCCCAGTTTTCCATATTTGAAGTGGAGGAGTGTGCTTTGTTTATCCATCACAATTACAAAAGCTTTCAGACAGGAGGCTCTTTGCCTTTCTCCAGCACACATGGATGCCATGAGGCTCCTGCTGTGGGGCTGTGGACATCACTGAGTCCCTTCTGGGACAGAAAGAGTGGATTTGTGTCACTTGTATCTCTAGACTCCAACTCATGTACTTAAACAAGTTTTTAACCTTCCTTCCCAGCTGTTTCCTCTCTGCCTCTTTCTCCATGGAGCTTTTCCAGAGGATGCTTTCTTGCTTTTTCCCTCTTTTTCACTCTCATTGCGCTCCCACGGACAGCCAGATCAGTTTGGTTAATGCTTATCTCCCTTTGCGATTTCCAGGAAGAGCTTTAGTCTGAAAATCTGGTGTAGGTGGGGTGGCAAAGGTTTTCTATTCTGTGCCTTCACGTGTTGCTGTTTATTAAAGGGAGGTCACTGAGCCTGGTCCACGGTTTCGTGTGGGCTTTCCAGATGTGGGATTTCTTATGTAGAAAACAGCAGAGCATTTGCAGGATGTTTATTCCTCATGACCTGGCCATGGAGGTAGAAGCGAAGTTGTTTGACTATAAATTGAAGGTAAGTCCTCAACCTGGAACCTGGATGGATTCCTGGTTATCACTCTGCATTTTATCTATTAGAACAGTTGAGAAAAAGGCAATTAGCTTCTTTCTGTCCCCTTCTTTTATGACCCTCTTCTCACCTCTTTGTGCAGCCGATTTAAGACTTTGAAGAAAATTGCTGAATTATTTATGAAAATTTCCCTTTGGAGTTTCCCACCCTCAGGGCCTGTTCATATCTGCGGGGTCTAATTGGGGTTGAAACAATTGCCACACTTCTCTGCACCCACGTTCTCCAGGAGCCTTGGGGAACACAGTGGATTTCCTGAATTACTCTAAATTCGGCTGCCTTAAAATTCCTCTCCTTAGAATGGATACAATGTAAATAAAGAAGAGATGGGAAAAAAAAGGCGACAATTTGGCTTTGATCATTTCTGCTGAAAAGGTTCAGGGCTGATGGCTTAGGACTGTTATGAATTTCTGCTCTCCACTGTGATTTAATGTAGTTTGACCTACACTGAGTGTCCCCACTGATTCCTTTGCCCTGTTGGAATTGGGAAGGGAAAGAAAATGATTTTCTGCTGTTGTGAACGTGTGGAAACAGCAGTGGAAGATGACGAAGTCAGAGCTGTTCATGTTTTGGCCTCCCACGTGAAAACTTCCAGGGCCCCCCCACTCCCTTGCTTTGAGAACATTTCAATTGACTTCAGAGTTAATCCACTTCTGCTGGAGAAGATTCCCAGAGCCTCGGGAGTCACAAGCTCTTGGCAAAACCACAGCAGCACTTTGGCTTTGAAAGGTTGCATCTTCCGAGGTCTTGCCTTGTGAAAATGCCCTCTGGCAGATGGTCTCAATTTAGGAGTCCTGTGTGACAGAAAATGCACCAATTCCCCATGTCTGCAGAGAGGGAATGATCCGGGTCACATCCAGTCCCTGCTGTGGCTCTTTTGTCTTTGTGGCAGTAGATAAGGAGAGGGGCACAGTGATAAGGTGGTGTCAGTGCCTCCACACGTGCCCTGCTGGGCACCCCGGGCTGGAGGGAACACACGGAGCACGCCTTGGTGGAAACTCTGGAAACGCGAAGTTCCTGCAGTTAACGGATCACAGAAAACTATTTTGGGGTTAGCAATTTACAAACCTCAAAATGCTCCTGGTTGTGTTCCCTGGAGAAGGCTTTGGCTCTTCTCCAGCCGAGTCTTCCTCCCTGTCAGAATCCAGCCCGCTGCTGTTTTGCCCAGATTTTAACAAGATGTGCTCGAATCCAGTATGTGCTGACAATATTTGATCCCCTCCTGCTGTAACGTTGGAAGTATCTGCTTAGACGGGAATTGTTTCCTTCTTTCCCTCTCTTTTTTCCCTGCCATTTTCATGTCTAATTTCCAAGTCATGACATGTAGAGAGTGTCTGAGAAAATCTAATCAGCCTTCTGCCTTTGTTAGGAAGGACAGCTGAGATAGTTTTTAACACCTCCATTCCTTCCTCCCTGCAATCTGTTTTGATTAAAATTGCACAGGGCTCTCATCTGCATATTTATCATTCCACATACCCACAAATCATCTCACAACTCTGCCACACAACGTTCAGGAGAGACTGGATTGCTACACCAGGACTTTAAAGTATGCAGACATTAATTTAGTTTCTCACACCTGCTGCTTTCCAGCAAATGTGGCTTTGGGGAAGGGAAATATTCATACATTACCTTAGCTTAGTATTCCCCAGGAGTTGGGATTCCTGGGGTTTTTTTTCAAGATTGATTGAAAATTTCCTATTAAGAAACAAATTTCTAATTAAGCGGAAAGGTCCTGAAAAAGTTCTGATGCCGGGAGGGGGGCGAGGGGAAGGGGGGATGTCTAAACAAGGAAATAACCCTTTTTAATAACATTTTTTCAGCTTTTGACAGCCAGACTGTGACGTGTTTTCAGATCTTCAGATGAAAGGGCTGCAGTGGAAATGAAAATTATTCCTTCCCTTTGTGCTATTGACAGTCCATCTTACTTCCACCACATATTATTAAGTGTATCACCAGGCAGTGATACACTTAATAATTTTAAGGAGTGTTTTCTAGAAATAGCCTTTTTCTGCTCTTTGGTTAAAATCTGACTTTGAAAGTTACTGTTTATATAAGAATTTATTTTTTTTTAACCTGAATCTCCTTTTGCCCCAGCTAGTACTGCAGAGATGCCGTGATTTGCTTCTGAATTCATAATCTCTATTTTTCAATCAGATATTTAAGATGTGTGAGAGGCCACAACACCTTTTCTTCTTATTTATATTGAGGTTGTGCCTCGGGGAGCAGGAGAGCAGGAGATAACTCTTGCCCAAGGAGGGTGGGAAGGTGCCAATGACCAGATGGGGAGGACATGAGCTCCAGATTTATTGTCCTGCATGACAAGCAGAACATTTTGCAGACCATCCACATCAACGTTGCCAGGATTTTTGTAGTCAGGGTGGCAGGAAGACACGAAGGCACAGCTCATTAGGATGAGTGGTGTTCCCTATTAGACAAAATATTTGTAAAAATAGAAACACTCTGGGTCATACAAACCTACCTGAGAGATTTCAGACATCAGCCAGCTCCTCTTAGAGACCACAAAGCCAAATTCGTGCTGGGAAGAGTCATCGTTTGCCAACCCTTGCTGCAAGACTTTTAGGTGCCCCTAAATAATCCAGCAGCTGATGTCTGCAAAGAAAATACTGAGAAGATTTCTCCAAGAGGCGGGTTAAAAATACAATCTACATGAGCTGTTCTGAAGGGAAGACAAGAGAAAATGAAGGGACAACAAAGCCTGGCAGTCGCTGTGGCTTCATTTCTCTGCTGCTCCCGGGTGGTCCATTGTGGTTGGAGCTGTTGTTTGAGGAATTGGGGCTGGAGAGAAGGATGTCCTCTTTGTTCTCCCCGCCAAGACCATGGCTAATGTATAAATAACTGGAGGAAGGTGTCTCATTTTGTAGATGTCAGACCCAGGAGTGGAGCTCAGCTAATGGTGCTGGGCCCTTGGCAGATGGGATGGGAAACACCTGATGGGGAAGAATTAGCTCAGACATCACAGGAGGTGTCAAAGCACAGGGGTCACAGAGTAGGCGTGGAATGCTGCTCCTAGACCACCACGATGTTTCTCCAGAAACTTCAAAAGGACGTCAGCCAAGATTCATTCATTCTTCCAGTATCATCCATGAGCTGAGAGGTTTGGCTGCCTCTAATGCAGCGCCACTCAAAGTCCTGGTGTTCATGTGGATTTCATCAGTAGTGAAGGTGACAGTGACAGTGGCTCTTGCCAGAGCAGGTTTTTCATTTTCCAGGCATATTAAAGAAATCAGTTTGTACCATCATTAAGTGATTTGTCAACTCACACCGGTCAGCGGCAGAAAAAAGTGCAATTTCCTTTGTTTGGGAACAGCCCATATTCCTGTAGGTTGGGATTTACAAAAACCATAAGGAAATGGATGCTCAACTTTCACTAAAATTCAGTGAGAATTAGATGCAGAGCTGCCTCCAGTTTGTTCCGTTTTCCATTGGTGATCCATCTGTCAAGCTGCTTTTGCCTTCAATGACTACTTGAGGGTTAGGCCCCAGTTTTAGCTGTATGACCTTGTCCTGGGGCAAAAAGTGCATAGCAGCACATGGAATTGCATGGGAAGCAGTTTGCAAAGCCCAAGTGGGAGTGCTCAAGACCAAAATCCCACTTCAAATACAGCCCTGAACATGTTTCATGAACTGGCAACCCAGTTTAGGGATTGAGTCAGAAATGAGACCTGGACCGTGTCTGTCTCTGTTATTCTTTATTAACAGCCTTGTGATCTCCTCTGGTGCAGGCAGGGCTTGCAGAAATATTTGAGCAAATGGGGTAAGTGTTAGAAATGCCTTCAAGATGAATGGTTTTCCATAACAAGGAAAAAGCCTTCCCTTCTGCTTGTTTAGTTCTGATTTATTTCCCAGTTAAAAGGGGTGAAGTTTGCCCTTTGTGAGCTCAACATTGCCTACAAAACCCACTAAACTTCAGTGAAGTGTCTGATGTGTGATCGTCATTCCCTCACAAAAGCAGCTGGGATAGCATGGGAAGAACAATCCCTCCTCTTTGGGGGAAGCAGAAGGGTGGAAGAGGCTGGTCTCTCATCTGGCAGATAAATTAGGATCAGAACTATGATGTTTAGAGAATAAATTGCTGTTTGCTCCATTACTGGCATTTCATAGCTTGCAACCACTGAAAGCACAGTCACTGATCTCACCATTAAACCAAGCTTTTCTGGGAGAGGGAAGGAAAACAAATGCTGAGATGACATTTATGAGGTGTGCTTGTTCAGGCAGTCCACTACTGCTTTGGCTCCTCTCTCTACGTGCTGAGGGGCTGATCCTGCATGGAAGTCAGTGGACATCTTTCCGCTCCCCTGGCTCGCTCAACTGAAAAGGAACCCGCACAGACCGAGGAGGAAGAGGAAATATTGGAGCTAATTGAAAAGAGTGAGGTTCAGGAAGAGCTGTAGAGCCCAGCCAGGTGCTTGTAACTGTACACGAGTTATTGTGTTATGGCTGAGGAAAGATCAGACAGTGGGAAATGCTGCCCGGTGGAAAGAGTGGTGGCTGCTAAAAAGGCATTTTTACTCATGTAGTTTCATTGCTGTCTCTGTCGTTGGAGTCTCAGCTTCTTTTGTGTCTCACTACTTTTATACTGAAATATCCCTGTGATCCAAGCACTGACACCGGAACCTTCTACCTGCAGAGAGCTCCATTTATCTTCATGCTCTAGATAAATCATCATACAGTGGAACTTACTATGGAGCTGCAAGCCCTGGAGTTCAGATTCCGCAGCAATTAGAGTAATTTAAAGCATCTAGAATAGGGATGGAATGAGCTGGTGGTGTTGATGCACCTTTTGACAATGTCTTGAGTTTCTGACACAGTCCAACCTTGAGCAGGCTTCAAGCAGTGGAGGGCTGAAGGAAATACAGAATTTAACATTGGTTAAATCATAACAGAACACATATTTATTTTATCTACCTCTGCTTTCAGTTGAGCTGAGACCCAGCAGGCGTCTTTGCCCTGGTCTTCTGCTTGAGGCAGTTAAACTTTCTACAACCCCCTGTATTAGCTCTAACCTGAATTAACAGCTGCTTTCTTCATGTCTGGTGGCATTTGCTTCAGAATCACAGAGATCCTGGAAAACCACTGTTGTTATACATCAGAGCAAGCTCAGCAGCTTGGGTGAAGTGATGGTCCTGTTCTCTGAGGATGCAGCACACGAGTAGTGTCAACACCTTCATTGGGTGGTGTAGCTGCAGTTCATCCCTTACACTGTTCCTTCTTCTTTTAGGAAAAAAACACACCAGGAAAGAAAAGGATATCCAGCGTGGTTTGACCTGGCTCTCCAATTTCTGCTCCAGATTACCAAGGCCAAGCAGACCTAAGACTCTCTCAGCCTCGAAAGGGAACCAGGCACCACAATGGGACTCCCCAGCCAGGTCTTGGCCTGCGCCATCCTCGCTTTGCTGTCCCAGCACGTCACTGGGGGACTCATCAAGAGAATTATCCGGCAGAAGAGGGAGACTGGGCTCAACGTGACCTTGCCGGAGGACAATCAGCCTGTGGTTTTTAACCATGTCTACAACATTAAGCTGCCCGTTGGCTCCCTCTGCTCCGTGGACCTGGACACGGCGAGCGGCGACTCCGACCTGAAGGCGGAAATTGAGCCCGTCAAGAATTACGAGGAGCACACGGTGAATGAGGGGAACCAGATTGTCTTCACTCACAGGATTAACATTCCCCGCCGGGCTTGCGGCTGTGCAGCTGCCCCAGACATTAAGGATCTGCTGAGCAGACTAGAGGAGCTGGAGGGGCTGGTCTCCTCCCTGCGGGAGCAGTGTGCCAGCGGGGTTGGATGCTGTCCTAATTCCCAGGCAGTAGAAGGTAAGGCAGGCTGGGGAATTGCTCTTGGGAGAAATTCTTGTGCTGGCTGTAGCTGTTGTTTAGAGTGATACTCCAATCTGTTTCAAGATTGAGCACAAGTCAACCTGTTAAATTTGAAACGTAATCAAAACTGGGAATGTGTTTGGCCAGTGTGCAAGGTACATTCATTCACAGTTCCACGGCTTTATGGACCTGTGGGTCAGGAGTCGGCCTGGGACCCTTTGTAGCTGTGGCATTGAGCATGGACGGCACTTGGGCATGGTGACAATCTGTGTCGGAGTTAAGATTAAAACTCACACAGTCCAAGCTCTTGGCTCCACTTTTTGTCCCCTTGAGGAAGCTGCCAATGTAACCATTTTCGCTTCCAAGTTTTCTTTAGTAGAGACCAGTAAAAATACAGCGGGACATAAGGCAATAGACAAGCACAAATAGTTATAGAAGAGGGGAAAATGTGTCTGTCTGGTTGATTTTTAAATTGAGGGAAGGGGTTGGTCATGCAAGAGAAGAAACACAAGTCTTCTTCAGAGTGATGCGTCCCTCTGAGCTCAGAGCGGCCTCCCAGTTGCTGATACAGCGATGACACAAAGTGCTGCCTGGCTTTTTGTGTTCTGGGGTGAATGGATGAATGATGTTTCATGGTGCATGCCCTAATGAAGCAGTCAAGAAAGCTGCTCAGTCAATGGAAGAGGATTTTGAGAAGGGAGGAGGAATCCAGCATGCTCAATTGCCAAGTCGTTGGCAGGGGTTCTTCCCTGGCATTAGAGCGCATTAAAGCTTTCCTGGTAAAGTAAATCTAGCTGGAGAAAGAAAGAGATATTCTTATTTAAAAACTTAAAAAACTGATGTCCTGTAGGAAACTAGAAAAATCAGAGTCCTTTTAGGTCATATGTGCCACGCTGGCCTAAGGCATCTTCGTGCCACGGGAGTAATGAGTTTTTGGGATCGTTGGTACAGGTCGCCTGGACACCACGCCCTATTGCAGCGGGCACGGCAACTACAGCATCGAGATCTGCGGCTGCGTCTGCGAGCCCGGCTGGAAGGGCCCCAACTGCAGCCAGGCCTCGTGTCCCTCCGACTGCAACGACCAGGGCAAGTGTGTGGATGGGCTGTGCGTGTGCTTCGAGGGCTACACGGGCCCGGACTGCAGCCAGGAGCTCTGCGCCCAGGGCTGCGGCACCCATGGGCGCTGCGTGGGTGGGCGCTGCCTGTGCCATGAGGGCTTTGTGGGCGAGGACTGCAGCGTACCCCTGTGCCCCCACAACTGCCACGGCCGCGGGCGCTGCGTGGAC
The DNA here is from genome assembly GCA_014706295.1 of Lycocorax pyrrhopterus obiensis. NCBI lineage: Eukaryota > Metazoa > Chordata > Aves > Passeriformes > Paradisaeidae > Lycocorax > Lycocorax pyrrhopterus. The sequence continues at coordinate 2,563,976 of JACSVZ010000019.1, read as the reverse complement.
AGCGAGTGCGTGTGCGACGAGGGCTACACCGGCGAGGACTGCAGCGAGCTCATCTGCCCCAACGACTGCTTCGACCGCGGGCGCTGCGTGAACGGCACCTGCTTCTGCGAGGAGGGGTTCACCGGCGAGGACTGCGGGGAGCTCACCTGCCCCAACGACTGCCACGGCAACGGGCGCTGCGAGAACGGGCTGTGCGTGTGCTACGAGGGGTTTGTGGGCGACGACTGCAGCGAGAGGAGGTGCCCCAACGACTGCCACAACCGCGGGCGCTGCGTGGGCGGGCGCTGCGTGTGCCACGAGGGGTACCTGGGCGAGGACTGCGCGGAGCTGAGGTGTCCCAACGACTGCCACAACCGCGGGCGCTGCGAGAACGGGCAGTGCGTGTGCCACGAGGGGTTCATCGGGGAGGACTGTGGGGAGCTGCGGTGTCCCAATGACTGCCACAACCGCGGGCGCTGCGAGAACGGGCAGTGCGTGTGCCACGAGGGCTTCGCCGGGGACGACTGTGGCCAGCTGCGGTGTCCCAACGACTGCAACAACCGCGGGCTGTGCGTCAACGGGCAGTGTGTGTGCGATGAGGGGTACACGGGCGAGGACTGTGCGGAGCTGCGCTGCCCCCACGACTGCCACAACCGCGGGCGCTGCGTGGAGGGACGCTGCGAGTGTGACAACGGCTTCACGGGGGAGGACTGCGGAGAGCTGGCCTGTCCCAACGACTGCCACGGGCGTGGGCGCTGCGTTGACGGGCGCTGCGTGTGCCACGAGGGCTTCGTGGGCGAGGACTGCCGGGAGCGCTCCTGCCTCAACGACTGCAACAACGCGGGGCGCTGCGTGGACGGGCGCTGTGTCTGCGAGGATGGCTACATCGGGGACGACTGCTCTGATGGTAGGTGCGATGTCCCTCTGAACTGCTTCCCCTTGGTCCATCCAGCAGCCTTGGAGGCTCTGTGAAGCTTTTCCATTAGAGCTGGGCCCTGTTGCTGCTTTTCCAACATAGTCCAAACAGCGGGATCAGAGATGCAGCAACACCAGGAGCTTTTGGCATCCCTGAATTGTCAGGGCTAAGTAGTGTAGCAGTTTCTGGTGACTTTTGGCCATCACCAAGACAACAGACTGATGATGGTGTTGCAGTCCCTTTGTAATCTCCATTTCTGCTCCCACCACTGTGTCACTGATGCTGTAGCCAGCACTGGCTGGGATTTGTCACCATGACCCTTCAGTTTCTCATAGCACCTCTTGATGCCAGAAAAAAAAGCTGAAAGAAGTTGTTCTAGCTAAGGAGAAAAGGGAGATGTTCCAGAGTCTTCCTACTCCACGTGTGTGTGTGTGTTTATATATATGTATGGCGGTGTGTATGTTAGATCTGATAGAAGCTTAGAGAAAAATTACGGGATCAGCTGGAGTGGAAACTTAGCTGTAAAGTCACATGCTTGGTTTCCCAGGACCACTGAATCTATGGAAATTGATAGCAAATTCTGGCAGCCTGATAATGACAGGCAATACACCATAAATGAGGTAGTTTTCTTTAGTAGATCCTTGGGGAGAAATTGTGAAACTAAATTTTGGTAGAGTAATCAAAGAGTACTTCGGGGTTGGGAACACTATAAAAGACAATGAATACCCTTTAAAAGAAATTCCCGTCTTTCATCTCCTCCTTCTGAAAGATGCCTAAGCCCCACTTTGTGATCTTGCACAGGCACATCTATTGCAAGTATTTACTCAAATAATAATGTTTTATTTTACTTTGGAAAATCTGTGCAAATCCCAGGACTTGTAGCTCTACATTCACGTGCTGCTGGCAGTTGAATGAAACATCTGAATCCCTGGGGACCCAGCTATAGCAGTCTTGTGCTGCAGCCATGAGAGGAGCAGCTGGAACACAGTCAGCCAGAGGTTGTGTGCAAGTGTGAGAGCAGAAATTGGCCCGTGGCTTCTGGAAATGTCTGTAGTCTCCATCAGCTGAGCATTCCTTTCCTCAGCAGCTAATTTGTGGGACATGCCTTCCCCATTCCCTGCGTGCGAGATGAGCCTTAGGAACCGCTCCTGGGAAAATGTGAAACTGGGCAAGTCATTATTTCCTGAGCCTTGAGAACTTCTTATAACTTCGGTTTGGCTTTTTTTTCCCCTCTCCCATTCCCAGTGTCTCCTCCAACTGAGCTGACTGTGACCAACGTGACGGATAAAACTGTCAATCTGGAGTGGAAGCATGAGAACCTCGTCAACGAGTACCTCGTCACCTACGTCCCCACCAGCAGTGGGGGCTTGGACATGCAGTTCACCGTGCCAGGAAACCACACAGCTGCCACCATCCATGAGCTGGAGCCGGGGGTGGAGTACTTTATCCGTGTCTTTGCAATCCTTAAAAACAAGAAGAGCGTTCCAGTCAGCGCCAGGGTAGCCACATGTGAGTTTAATATTCCCTGTATTCATCCTTTTGTTTACTCCCACTTGCATCCCTATTTTGGGGTGTTGCTTATTTTGTATTTTCTATTTTTGGTTCCTATGTGTTGACTTGCATCCCTTTTTTGGCAGTATTTACTTTGCATTTTCTATTTTCAGTTCAGACATATTGATTTACATCCCTTTTTTGGCATATTAATTCTTTTGTGTTTTCTACTTTCAATTCAAATGTTGGCCTGGAAAAAACAGCCTTTTGCACTTTCATTTTCTACTTTTTTCCAATACCAGGGACTGTGTTAGAAGCACAGTTCACAAGCTCTTCTGCTCTCAGTGTCTCCCAATATGAGGTCTTTGTGAATTAAGAACCTTGGTTTTTTTATTATAATGTACATTTCTTTATTATAATGCACATTTCTTTATTAATATGTAAATTTCTTTATTATAATGTGCATTTTTAAATCCCGGTAATTCTTCCTGAGAAAAAGGTAAAAACGTAGCAGCATGTAAAAGAGCAATATGAAATCACTTGAATTCTAACTATTTTGGCTAAAGTGGAGGTTATATTTGTTTTGCATCTTCGCTGTGTTTTACTGCACCTTACCTTTTATCTGCCTGTCTGTGCTTCTGTTGTTCATCCTCCTTTTTTGTTTTGTGCACATCCCTGTCGTATCTAAACATCCCAATATCAAAAGATGCTCTTCGTCTTCTGTCACTGAGGTCATTTCTAGAGAGCTGGGGCAGGATTCAGCTCTCCTGACTTCCAAAGTCCGCACCAGGCTTCTTTCAAGAGGGCACAAAAAAGATTTCGAGGGTAAAATTCATTTTATTCTAAGGTGACATCTAAACCAGCTCAGGAAAATCCCTCCAAAGCCACAATAACTGGATCTGAGGAGAGTTTAACCACTTCAGCTGCAGATCCTACCTGGCAGATATTTCTAGTGGTGGAAAGATGTCCCACCCCAGTGCCCTATTTATGGGAATTTGCTGCTCATGTGAGGATATCCCTTTTTCCTGCCACAGATCTGCCTGCTCCAGAAGGTCTGAGATTCAAATCTGTGCGGGAAACGTCCGTCCAGGTGGAGTGGGACCCTCTGAACTTTTCTTTCGATGGCTGGGAGCTGGTCTTCCATAATATGGTGAGGAAGCAGTTTCACGTATAGAGTGAAAAATCCTAGATTTTTATGTTTGTACTCATTGATTGTCCCATGTGTTCCAGAAAAAGGATGATAATGGTGACATAACCAGCAGTTTGAAAAGGCCAGAGACATCCTACATGCAGCCAGGTTTGGCACCTGGGCAACAGTACAATGTGTCCATCCATATAGTGAAGAACAACACCAGAGGACCAGGACTGTCCAAAGTCATCACCACAAGTAAGCACAGATTGTATTTGGTCTGGTTTTAGTTGGCCACCAACAAAACATCTGCTGTTTGGGGGTTTTTAAACAAGAGAAAGCCAAGTTCTACGCTGTAAATTAATGGGGCGGGGGGGGGGGGAAGTAGTTGAGCTGCTAATGAAGAATCCATGAGAAAAAAATAATTCCTCTCCACATTACCTGTTTGAAGCAGAAAGGAAATTTATGTCCAGCTAGAAGGCAGCAGGCAGTAGGCACTTTCATTCCTTTTTCAAGATGCACATCAGCAGGAGCTGAATTCTTACTAGAATTTCTTTCATCCTGGTGATATTTGCATGAAGAGTGTATGAAGGTGGAGAAGCTCTTAGGGTTCCTGCTTATCTTTCCTTTGGCACCTTCTGTTGTGAAGGAGTTTTGACGTATTTGCTTCTGATGGATTGACTCCATTTGGAGTCTAAAACTATAGGAAGCAAAGGAAGAGAGTAAATGAGAATACTAATTTTAATTTTGCTCTGAATCAGCAATTAAAGGCATAAGAATGTGTGTGTGGTTTTCACGGAGAGATTTCTTAAAAACCCTTTTTTTCTCTCTTTTGCTTGGTAACAGAGCTTGATGCCCCCAGCCAGGTGGAGGCCAAAGACGTCACCGACACCACCGCTCTCATCACGTGGTCCAAACCCTTGGCTGAAGTTGAGGGCATAGAGCTCACGTATGGCCCCAAGGACATTCCAGGGGACAGGACGACCATTGACCTCTCTGAAGATGAGAACCAATATTCCATTGGGAACCTGAGGCCGCACACAGAGTATGAGGTGACGCTCGTCTCTCGTCGAGGGGACATGGAAAGCGACCCTGTGAAGGAAGTCTTTGTCACAGGTAAGGGGCTGGGAAGGTGGCACAGGGACCACCCATCCTCCTGTGCTGTTTGTGTCTTGTTGCTGGAGTTGGCCATTACTGATCCACACAAAATCAGCCCAGTTTTAGAGGTACATGAAAGCAGAGAAGTATTTCCTGTGCCTTTTATGCCTTGTTGGCTCACCAAAATGTTTAGATCCCCCACGAGAATCTAAATGCATTTTAAAAATGGGAATTAGGTTATTGTCTCTCCTACCCTAAATCCCTACGTCAAAAAGCAAATTCCTCAGGATCATTTGTCTGTCTGGAGCTAAATGTCTTCCACAGTTCCTATTCCACCTTATTTCTCTTTGCTTAATTAGTTTAGAAGCAGAGAACTGGGTTTTTTTTCTTCTTCAGTTCCGTAAATATTTCCTGTCATGCTTTTATAAATTTACTGTGCTCCTCAGCGATCCTGGAAATGTTTTTAGAAAGTGTCCAAAGGGTCCTTTAGCAGGTTATCAAGGCTTGATGCATTAAGGGAGCTGAGAATTACATCCCTTTTCATCCTAAAATACAGTTGTTATTTTGGAGCAGGATTCGAGGCTACAGTAGGTGTGAAAAATGAAAGCTCATTGAATTTCTCTATAATATTCACCTTTTTTTTGGAGACTTAGAGTTCCTTCCAGCCATGAATGCAAGATGTTACTGAAATTCTAGAGATGACCAGTTCTTTGTTCTTTTTTCCTTTTGAAAGCTGAGGTATTTATAAAGAAAAACACTGTTTTCATTCAAATATGTTTTTCCACAAGCCTGTTTTGTAATAAAAACCAATTATTACAAGTGAAAACGTTATTTTTGTCTCAGGAGATAATAGTTAAATTTCTTGGACTGAAGCTGGTGAACTCTGCTTTTCATGCTAAAAGAACTCTGGTTGTTGTTGTTAAGACATAACAGGAATCATGTGAGAGGAAACTTTCTGGGTCATTTCACCTCCTGAAAAGCACTGTCACAAGAGACTGCTGTCAGAAGAGAAATATTCCTAATTATTTATTTATTGCTTGGTTGATTCCAGACCTGGATGCTCCAAGGAACCTGAAGCGGGTGTCCCAGACCGACAACAGCATCACCCTGGAGTGGAAGAACAGCCACGCCGATGTCGATAATTACCGAATTAAGTTTGCCCCCATCTCTGGTGGGGACCACGTGGAGATCACAGTGCCCAAGGGCAGCCAGGCCACAACCAGAGCTACACTCACAGGTATGGAGAGATTGTCACCGATGTCACATTGTTTGTGTCGCCCCAGGGCACAGGACATGGAGAAAAAATGTCCTTGTGGTCACTACACAGTGGAGGTACAAACAGAGGTTACAAATTTTAAGTTAGATGTTAGGAAGGAATTGTTCCCTGTGAGGGTGGGGAGGCCCTGGCACAGGGTGCCCAGAGAAGGTGTGCCTGCCCCTGGATCCCTGGAAGTGCCCAAGGCCAGGTTGGACGGGGCTTGGAGCAGCCTGGGATAGTGGAAGGTGTCCCTGCCCATGGCAGGGGATGGAACAGGATCTTTAATGTCCCTTCCAACGCAAACTATTCCATGATTCTATAATTCCGAGTAGACCAAATTGAATTAAAATCCATGTGAAATGGATTTACACACCTGCAGATGGATAACCAGCCAGAAGAAGGTATGGAACCGTTTCACTTCCACGTGCATCCCTGAATCCAATGAGTCAGTTCTCTTAATTCTAAGCAGCTTTTGGAAGTGGCTTCACATCCTGAGCTCAAAAGGCATTTTCATGTGCTAGGGGTGGGATTCACTGGTGCTAGTCTGCAACTTGTCAGCTGGAGGGTCAACAGAAACCTCAATTCTCTGCATAGAGGAAAGCAGATCTCTTACCTTGCATCCATGCAGCCTTCCTTATTCCAACAAATACCTGCAGGCATATTCCATGGACAGGAGCTCATATTCTCCTCATCTCATAGGTTTGAGGCCTGGAACTGAATATGGCATTGGAGTGACAGCAGTGAGGAACGACAGAGAAAGTGCTCCCGCTACCATCAATGCTGGCACTGGTGAGTGTCCTGATCCCCTCTGTGCTCTGGAAGAGGCAGCAGCTCAGGTGGAGCCACTCTTTCATTTCAAAGAGATGCTGGAAGAGATATTTCAGAAAGTTCTTGATTTAATTTTGCTACATTTCCCCTCAAGGAAAAGAAAAAAATTGCCCCAAAGGTCTTGACCTCTGAGTCTGACTTCTTTTTCCTGTTCCTCTTAATGTTCTGGGAATTTCATCTCCAGGTGAGCTCCTTAATGATAATTACGCTTACACTGATCACTGTGCCCATCCTCTGTCTGTGAGGGTTTCTGGCAGGAATGGTGGTGGTGGCCAAAAGGCTGATGTGACAAAGAGTGGTTGCAGTACTCCTGACTGACCTTCCAATCCAAAAGTTTTCTCACATTATCTCCCTTTTCCCAGGCAAACTATCTGAAGGCTTTGCTTCTGCTTCTCGAGTGTAAGTGGGAGAGATTTGTTCTGGTTTTGTCTGTAAAGGAGAACATCATCATCCTCTACCCATTTCCAAAGGTCCCAAAGGTGGGCAGACCCTGAGCTGCTGACAGACGCCCCGTGGAGATGTTACTCTACAGATGCCTGGAAAACTGTCCCAGAACAGTTCAGAGACACCTCAACTTTGCTTTTTTTCACCCTGTAGATCTCGATAACCCCAAGGACTTGGAAGTCAGCGACCCCACTGAAACCACCTTGTCCCTTCGCTGGAGAAGGCCAGTGGCCAAGTTTGACCGGTACCGCCTCGTTTACACCAGTCCCTCCGGGAAGAAGAGCGAGGTGGAGATCCCTGTGGACAGCACCTCCTTCCTGCTGCGGGGGCTGGATGCAGGCACGGAGTACACCATCAGCCTGCTGGCAGAGAAGGGCAGGCACAAAAGCAAACCCACCACTGTCAAGGGTTCCACGGGTGAGTAACAGCTTTTGGTGGTCACTGGGCAAGGACTAGCCCAGGGAAAACTTCACCTGATTTTCTAATCCATACCTGGGGAACCTCCTGCAGAGCAGACACAGCTCTGCCAGCATGAGAGACTGAAGGATAGCTCTGTATCTCCCTGCTGTGGTCACATCCATGTTCCCAATGATTTCTTGCTCATCCTTTGAGAGGCCTCACAAAGAACTCAGCCATGGGTCCTGCATGGATGTAGAACTCATTCTTTGTTTTAGACAAGGCTGGGTATTTTTTGTACACCATGTTTTCTAACATTTTTTGCTTTCTACAGCCAAAAAGACTGAGATGAAGAGCAACCAGAATGTGTTTAACATTGTTTGTTCCTGCCTGGTTGATTCTCTTCACAGCAGGCCATCATCCCTCTGCAGGGCCAGTGGGGCTCTGATGTTACCCTATTTCAGTTTTCTCATCCAAAAGCAGGAAAGGCTCCTGCCCCAGTCTGGTTCCAGCCACCATTTCCACTGGCTACTGTGACTTACATTTGTCTGTTTCTGCCATCTCCATTCATGCAAACCACTCCCACTGACCAGTACCAGAGGACTTATTGAACAAGATTTTATCCTTTGTGAAACACTTTGACCCAAAGTTTGTTGCACATAGAATTATAGCTCAGTGTAGAACACAGTTAAGTCCTGAATCTTTAGGTTTCTCAGCCTAATCCTGTGAGGCAAATTAACTGCTCCAAGTGAGCAGAGACAGTGAAATCAGGATTAGTTGGACTACAGTTATTTGCCTTAGATGTGATATCAAGGTGTTTATCTTTTTTTCCCCAAAGACCATCTGCCAGCCATTTTGGATTTTACAAATTAATAACTACACAGCTTAAATGATCAAAGCTGGGTTCATATTCCCTGGCAGTGTTCATGCCAGCATTCATGTCTGAATGCTTTATGGAGACCGCAATCCATCAGAGAGCTCCATGGTCTGGAAACCATCGGTCCTGAATGAGTTGTTTGATGCCTAAGTCAGGCCTGTGTCCAGTGCAGGGAAAAACTGGGAAGCCTTGAGGCACATACAGAAAGAAGGAAGCTGAAGGTTTGTGTGGCAGGAGTGAGCAGGCTTCAGTTTTCCCAATTTTCTCTGCTGGAAGACTGAGAGGTTTCACAGAAATCTGCAGTGATGGTGAACAGGCAGAAACAACGTGCTGTGGAATCTCACAGCCTGCTCTTCCCAGCACCAGCTTCCAAAGCTTCACAAGGTGGCTTCTTTTTCCTGGTTTGCCTTTTTCTTGTTTCTTTCCTTTAGAAATACCTTCATCTGGCTGCTGTATTTGCTTTCTGTCTCTACTCAGAGCACCAGTAAATAGAGGGCTCTGCAGTGGGCTCCTGGCAGCAGCAGTTGATATAACCTGGCTCTGTGACCTTTCTCCTGCGTAGGAATGGACAAATCCAAACACAGAGCACAAGGGGCAGAAATTCTCTGGAAGCCTGGGCAGTACAAGACAAGTGGTCTCTTCAGTTTGCTTTTCCATCTACCCGCATGACACTCCTCTTTATCCATGTTCCAGCACTTGGGAGGTCGCAAGCCCTCAGGCTAAGCCAAACAATCTTGTTTTGCCCTCTCTTGCAGAGCTCTGAGGGACCTTGGGTCCATTGCACTGCTGGGGAGAGTCCTTGGAGCAGGCAGGGAGAGAGTGAAGAGGGAAATGCCAGCAGCACAGCCAGGACTGGCCTGGCTCTTCGTGGTGGGAGGAGGGGACAGTCCTGCTGCTCAGAGGGTCTGTGCCACCCCTGCTGCTCAGCCAGAGACTGCAGAAGGGCTGAGAGCTTTTCTTTCCAGCTTCCTTTGCTCCTTCACGTTGCCAGTCTTTCATCTCACGCTCTTCCCGTGCTCTTGGTGGCTCAGTCAGGCCAGAAGGTGTTCAGGAGTTTCCCACACATCATTTTTATTTGCTTGCATAGTGGATTTTGCAGCACTGAGGGTAAAGTTTCCTTTCAGCTCCAGAGCTGGGAATCTCCTGTTGGAGCCTTTTCTCCTCTCTCACACTCTTCCTACTCTGTTATCTGGATCAACTCTCCCTACACAGGTAGCTGAAACATTCAGGTCTCCTGAACCTCTAGCAAAGGACACATCACAAAATCTTCCATAGTGTAGGCTGGCAGCCACCGTGGCTGCTCATCGGGATGAAGTGCAGCTCAAGTGACAAAGCCTTTTTGAACTGATATCCCTGATCCTGCACTCAAGGGATGGCAAAGATCACAGAGTGAAGTTTGCTAAATTTTGCTGAAAAGGAAAGACTGAATATTTCACATTTCCGTTTGCTTGTTTGTCTTTGCAGCTCTGTAGTGCAACCCTAGTGCAGGCATTGAGTCCTGACCCAGAGGAGCTCCCTGGCTCTGGGAGTTTTCTTGCTCCAGAGGCTTCAGGGATGCAGGGGAAATCCCTGAGGGACCTTGTGGTCCTGAGGGGAACAGACCACACAGCTTTAGTGTCTCGTGGTGTGTGAATAGAGGAGCCTGCAGCAGTTTTGAGCTGGAGTGCATGGAAGTGTCACAGCAGAGCCCTTCCTGCCCAGAGAACCCCTGGGTGCTGGGATTGACAGCCTCCAGACCAACACTGCCTATAAAATCCAGGTGTGTGGATTGGCTGAGAGCAGCACTCTGCTCCTCTGGAAGCTGTGGCTGCAACAGGAAACTCCTTTCTGTTATTAGTGAAGGTATCATAGGGGTCCCACCCAGCATTGCACTAAGGTTTGACTCAGAAATTAAAGAAAATGAGGCATTTTACTCCTTGGAGGGACCTTGCCTTGAGAATGTCCCAGCAGAGCAGCAGCTCATCTGTAGGGTGAGCACGTAACCCAGCTCTGAGCAGCTCAGCACTCAGACTGCAGCTTTGTTCTCTCCTGCTCAGCTTCTGGAAGCTTGCCTGCAGAGCACAATGTGGGGCCTGGAGCAGGATGATGGCTGTACATCAGGGCTGAGGGGCCTGGGGAGATAAATGAGTGAGCAGTAGAGAAACCAAGAGCCAAGCTCAAATTCCTCTGCTGAAGGACCCAGATTGTGCAGCAACTGTTGATGAATCGTGGATGTGATACTGTCTTGCCTCTGGAAGTGAGTTCATACAGCAGAGCATGGCTTGGAGAAGTAACTTTTCCATTCTGCTGAATGTTTCTCAGAAGATTTATGCTGTTTACCAAAGGCCCTTGTCCGTGTTGTGCGTCAGTCCCTCTTCCTCTCCTGGCTTCTCCAAGGCTCAGATTGCGCCACCCTTTTTTATACAAACTCGAAGACACATCAGCAAGAATGATTAGGTGAGCCAGTTCCACGGGAAAGCGCAGTGCTGACCACTGGGAAACTAAACTTGCCAGGGAAGATTGTCCATTTGTTCAGCTGATTCCTCCTCTGAGAGCACCTGGAGCCTGAGCTCAGGATGAGGGGTTTTAGTGGTAGCTGCTCCAGGATTGCTGGCTTTGTGATGTGCTGCAGCGGTTTCTTCATGAAATTCAAGGTGCACAGGCGCTGTAAGCCCAGTTTAATCAGCTGATTAAGAGAGGGGTTTAGGCAAAGGGGACTAAAAAGAAAACCTTGCTGGGTCATCATGTCTCACATGAGAGATTGGGAAAGTGGCTGAGAGCCGCTCTTGGGGAGTAAAATAAAATCCCAGAGTCAGGAGCAAGAAGTGATACAGAATACTGCTTGCTCTATCCCGAGAAGCTGGGGAAATGTCCTGGCAGCACACGAGCATCCTTTTTAGTGAAATCACCAGTGAAATATTCCAGTGGAATTCCTCAAAAGGCCAACACCGCACCACAGACATATTCAGGCCAGGCTCAGCCTGGAGATTTTACCAAGAGATATTGAGCTGTTTCCTAAGCTGACAGTAAGAAGTATTCCAGCCTGGGAAGGAGTGTATGTTTGTTATCCATCCAGTTTCTCTTTTACACAGCTTTCAGCGCTGTTCATTCATCTCACCACTGAATCACTCTCTGGCTGTCACCCACCCACCTAAAGCTCCCAGAGCTCTTTTTTTTCTGCCCTTCTATTCCCCTCGTTGTTAAATCAAGTGTTTGAGCTCCACTGCTCTTGTTATTCTACAGTTTGATCGTTTTCCAGATTTTCCATTATCTGTTACAGCATTCTGCCTGCTAAACAAGGAGCACTGATCCTGTCTGTGGTATCAGAGTATTTTCCATGTATTCATATCATTTTCATTTTGCTTTTTCTTGTTTGTTTGTACCCAAAGCCACGCATTCCCCTGACACACATGAATCTAATGTGGGATATATGTGTGTTAATATCTGTGGTAGAGGGAAGCCACTCTTTCTTGCCCACAAATTCATCTGTGGAGTCATCAAGTCCAAGGTAATATTCAGGATTATGTTCCCAATATTCCATGGGACAGCCTGTACATGGCAGCCTCCCACGTAGCTGCCAAAGTTGGCACAATAAAATAAATAAATTTATTTATTGCTTTGGACTGTGATGGTTTCTTCACTACTTATTATAACTAAGCTTCTCTTTAAAAGATTTAACCTTACTGTAACTTTAGTTGCACTTTCATTTTAAGGAAATGTTTTATTTTTTTCTGTTGCCATCAACAGATCATGATTTCTGATACAACCAGTTCCCTTTCTGTTTCTCTTTCCCAGATAACAGTCCTATTTTGACAGAATTCATATTTTACCTCAGTGAATCTCCTTTCTGTTCCTGATAAGGGAAGACAGCTGTGGATTAATGAATTTCTCTTATTGTTGTTGAACATTGTCGTTATGTCATAACCAATCTCTTTCCTTCTAACAGGACAGGAAAAGCTCAGCAAAACTCGTGTTCCTGAATAGTAGCAATTTACTGATTTGTTAATGAATTTTACTGAAGATCATTATGATCTATGAGTACTCAGCCTCTGAAAATCCAGCCCCAGCTGCCTGAGGCTTTGAGCAGTCATGCAATAATCGCTCTGGTTTTACAGGGAGAAAGTTTATATGAGTGATGCTGCTGAGCTTAAATTTAATTTATTCCAGGGCCCCCTTAACTTCTGTATTCAGATATGCATAAATTGACAAATCAGATCCCTTTCCCTTCACGCAGCATCTCTTATGAATTCTCAGTCATGCAGAGTGGGATTACTCAGAGGCACTCTGTTCTTACTGTAACACTTGTGTGTCAGCAATTCAAATAAATCAGAAGGGTGCTAGAAAATCATCAGAGGCCGCAGGTCAGTGACAGAGCACACAGGAGTTTCCAGGTAGAAAAATCAGGCAGTGCTCTCTCATTTTCCCATATGACTGTTAATGAGAAATCAGTTGTATCTACTTTGTAACAGGGAACTTTCCATTCTTGCTGAGCAAATGACCTCAACTTTCAGATTTAACAGCATCAGAGTTACCTCTGATGGCTCCCTGGGCCATCCCCGTGGGGTGTTTGTGAGAATGTTCATTCCTGTGAATGAACATTTTGATTTTAGATTAATATCAGTAACTCTGGAAGTCCTGTCTCCACCCACAGGAAGGTTTTGTGGGCAGAATAATGTGCTAAAGGAAGGCAAATCCATTAAAGACATGCAGACGTGGAGGCATTTTCCTCTTCTTTATTGTTTTGGATTAGAAATAGCTTGGAAGTATAAGCAGTGGATGCAATTAAAAGCACAAATATCTGAATCCCAACTACTCTAAATTGTCTTTCCTACCCTTACAACGCCGTTACTTCAGAATGGCAAACGCTCAGTAAAGCTGTTACAGTAATACCTACTCATATCATAGGGAGTTGTAATTAATGTTGACAAAGCACTCACAGCTGTAAAGGTTCTCTGTGAGCTGCTTCCTGTGAGCAGCCTCTAAATATTTATTAATTATTACAGTCCTTTTCTCACTGGTCTGTTTTGCCATGTCTCCAAAGACACTTTATTGTAGCTATCTGGGGCAGCTGAGAATATAAATGTGCGTGTGGGGGCATCTCTGTGGCCCTGATTACGCGTGAAATTCATTAACACACAACCTCATTAAATAATCCAACCTCAGCACCGCTCTGTAACCCGAGTAACGGATTGCCTCTCTGTCCTTATCCAGAGGAGGAACCTGAGCTGGGAGAATTATCAGTATCAAAGACTGGCTGGGATGGTTTCCAGCTCACCTGGACAGCAGCCGACGGGGCCTATGAGAGCTTTATCATTCAGGTGCAGGAGTCTGGCAACCCCGAAGAAACCCGGAATGTCACGGTCCCGGGGACACTGAGCTCTGTGAATGTCACCGGCCTCAAGGCCAACACTCCTTATAACATCACCCTTCAGGGGGTCACTCGGGGCTACAGGACCAACCCCCTTTCTCTTGAGACCACCACAGGTATCTTTCCTCCAGCCCCACGTTCTTTCCCGACAGGGATGTGAGCCAGAGCTCTTCCGAGTGCTGGGCAAATCCTGCTCTCTGGGTCAGCCTTGCATGGGGTGCCCTGAGCTCATTAGAGCTTGGCTGGACATCTCTGGCATGGAATTGCCTCCTGGTCAGGCTTTCCAGCCAGAGCCTCAATGCCCTGGTGCAGCTCTTCCCTCCTTTAGGAAGGCTTTTCTCTCCCACCTCAGAACAGCTTTTTTTGTTCCCTTTCCTCACTCACCTGGCTGACACTAACAGCAAACCCAGCTGGCTGTTGTACATGCTTGGGAAAGGCCAGGTTGCCTGGTAAAACTATGAAAATCTTTTCTCTGTTAGCCCAGATATTCAAAGCCTGAGAGTGTGTTCAGTTCTTACCCTCCAGAAGCTGCCCCCGAAATTCTGCAGGAGCTTCTGTGTGAATTCAGAGTCAGCGTGGTAAAGCTCTGTGTGTCTGACTCAGGGCAAGGACAGACACCTTCTATATGTTCTCATATGGGGAAGGACACAAATTAATTCCTAATAAGACTAATAAAATGCATTAAGCCATCTAAGATCATTAAACAGTCTGATTGGCCTGAAAAAGATAATGCTAAAGACCAAATTCAGCAAACTACCCTGGCATAAAACCGGCCTGAAAGGAGGAAGGTGAGCTCTGCGTTATCATGAGCTTGCGTGAAACTCATCAAGAGCCCTGAAAATAATTTTCTGGCTGATCATGTGAAAGGCAACAGTTTTAAATCAGAGCTTACCACAAGCTTTGACCATGAGAGATAAATGTGTTTTTACATCTCTGCTGTGTGGCTCTCTGATGCTCCCAGGTGTTGTGATCACTGGTAATGAACAGAGCGTGAATTAATTGGCACTAAAGGGGCACCAGTGGCCTTTCCTTCAGATAATTTCTTGTAGACAATTTCTGCTGCCTCTGGGCTTCCCTGCAGCCCTTTGCAACCTCCTGCCACTGTGAGATAGCCAGAGCTGGCTCTCCCCAGATTCCCCCAAGCACATATTACCCAGCCCAGAAGGGGATGAAAGCACCTGGAAGAACTAATCAGAATTAAACCATGAAGTGCAGCAGAGCTTGCTTGTTCCTGTAGTGCTTTAAGCAGCCTGGCTTGGGCAGGAATGTGTCTGTGCTGTGTCCCAGTAAAAGTGCTGAGCTTTGAGAGTCCTCACCGGGAGCTGGGAGCAGATGCCCACGGAAAATGTGCTGGACAAAGGAGACAAAGCAGGAAACACATCACGGGTGTCCTGCCTAAATATGCAATGTGCTGCCTTCCTCTCACCCTCATGAAAACAGCAGAAAATGCCCTGCTGAGGTTTTCCCTTCCCTTTCTGGGTCAGGCTCAGCACCCGGCTTTTCAAAATCTTCCCTTCTGGGGATTTCCAATTGTTAGAAATATCTGAACCTTCCTGTAACGCTACGGGGATGTCTGCAGAGAGGAAGAAACCCCAAGGCATCTCTCCCTGTTTTGCATTTTGGCTCCAGCTCCAAAATGACAAGCCAGCTTTCATAGGCTTAAGCTGAAAGGGAAAGTGGAAGAGTAAACAAAACACGAGATGTTCCTTTGGATAAAGCAACAGCTTTGGTTTTAGCTTCTCCTAAAACTGGGAGCTGTCTTTTCCAAATGCCCCAGGGGCATTCAAGAAAGTCCTTTTGCATCTGCTTTCATGCTCAGACCTCAAAGACATGGCTGCTCCTGCAGAGAAAGGGAAATAGCCATCGTTTTAAAGCTTATTTTAATTTTTTTTCTTATTTAACATTTTGCGACGCTTTCATTTTTTTTCCTTCCCTTAGTACCTGTCTGCTTGTAGCAAGCTTTTACTCACACCCTCTTCCCCAGCTCAGAGTGCTGCCAGCATGGCAGAGAGGAGCCTTTGGGAGCAGGAGGAGGTGCAGGGGGGCCCTTCTGACCGGTGTTGTTTCCCTCCCCAGGAGAGCAGCCCGGCGTCGCTGAGCTAATGGTTTCCGACATTACCCCCGAAAGCTTCAACCTCTCCTGGGCAGCCTCCAACGGGGACTTCGACGTCTTTACCATTGAAGTTATTGATTCTAACAGGTTGCTGGAGCCCATGGAGTTCAACGTCTCAGGCAACTCAAGGACTGCTCATATCTCAGGGCTTTCTCCCAGCACTGATTTCATTGTCTACCTCTCCGGGATCTCTCGCGGGTTCCGCACACAGGCAATCAGTGCTGCAGCTACCACAGGTACACAAAACCTACCTCAGTGCTAACTCTGCTTTTTTTAGCTCTTCCTTACAGGTTGAGCCCCTTTCCCTGCCCTCAGCTACCCCACCAGCCCTCCCATTTCCTAATCCTCTCCCTCTACGCCTTCCAAGGAAGAGCAGCCGGGGACATTGTGAGCTGTGAATGTTGAGCCACCATCCCATCCAGCAAAGCCATGCACTCACATCGTGCTGGGATTTCGTTCACACAATGAGTTCAAACACTAAGGTTGGGGCAGCCTCTGAGGCAGATGAGAAGCAAAGCAGATTTCCCAAGAACCAAGCAGGAGGTGATTCCTGATGTTCACCTTCAAACCTGTGTTTGCATCTGTCACACAGCACAGAGCAGCCACAGTTCCTCTCAGATAAGCTGATTTCCAGACACAGATTCACCCTGATTCTCCCAAAAGATGTCAGGCACGTTTCAGTCTGTGCCAGCACAGTCCTGCAGGGCACGTTCACTGCTTGAATTCAGCTTCAGTATTCAGGTTATGTTGGGTGAGAGACTGAAAAAGTCCATTTGAGTTGATGTCAGAGAATGGAACAGGCAGGCATTGGCACATTGCACATCTCAAGGTTTTACAGCTGACAGTTTTCCCAGAAAAGACAGGGAAGCCAAATGTTCAGGATGAAGGTGCAAAGTGAGGACTGGACTACAGAAACAGAGCATTGTTACTGTAGGCAGATAATGGCTCATGTTGTGATCGTTGAACACCTCCACCAAATTTTGCCCCTCTAGGAAAAGTTGCCATAGTGATTTGTAAGAGGAATGGACTAACATGGTCAGTGAAAGCAAAATATCAGATCTCAGCTATCAGTTAATATCATTTCAGTTTCCAGTAGCAGCAGACTGTGAATATCCTCATTTAATGATGGGTGGCAGGGTCAGGGTGACTGCAGGAGTATGGGAAACACAGGGAAACACAAGGCTGGGTGACCTTTGGGACCTGTGGTTGTGTGAATTCGAACTTCTCTATTAATTTATTTTGTTGCCTTGGCTTTTAATAATTGTGATACATTTCCATTTGTTTTTCTTCCCGTAGTAGAGGAACCTCTCCTTAGCAAACTCAGTGTATCAAACGCTACCTCAGCCAGCCTGTCGCTCACCTGGGAGGCACAGGACAAGGCCTTTGACCATTTTATTCTGGAAGTCAGGAACTCTGACTTCCCCTTGGACTCCCTGGTGCTCACAGTGCCGGGGGACTCCCGGCACTCTGTAGTGACCAACCTCAAAGCTGCCACTAATTACACAGTCCAGCTCCATGGGGTAATTGATGGCCAAGGTGGGCAGACCTTGACAGCCATGGCAACCACAGGTATTTCACCGTTTCACCTTCCAGGTTTGCTTTTTATTCTCCTTCCTTTTGCTGTCCAACCCAACTGCTCTAAAACGTGGCTCCAACTCATCGCCGTTCCTTCGGGGAATTATAGGGAGATCACTGTGAGGGGAGGCTGGAATGCACTGAGAGGGCTTGGAAAAAGATCTGAGGTGATGGGAAAGGCTGAAAAAGTGCCCCCAGCATTAAGAGAGCCGGCAGTAAACCATGATTGGTTTCCTTATATATACACACCTGTCTGCAAGTCCAGTGTATATATAATTGCCTTGCTCCAGATGGTTGATGCGTTTCACTCAGCATCTTTGCACTTGGTCTTGAACGAAGTTGTTCATCCCACCCTCACTTGCTTTGCTGGGGGTGGGAGGCCTTCATGTGGTTCTCAGCCTGGAGAGGCACCTGCATGTCAGTTTGGTCCTCCTCAAACCCAAATGTCTCCCAAGGCCTTTGCATCTCCGGTGGGAGTTTGGTGCAGCATGTGAAATGAAATGACCAACCCGAACTGCATGGAGTGGTCTGGCCACCACCTGCTGGTTCTGGTATTTTCTCTGCCCAGGATTTTTATGTTCTCAGCACAGAGCAGGGCTCAAAAAGCAAATCCCCCCTTTCTTGGTGGTCAGCCCATCACTCTGTCCCTTGCATTGCTCCCTTTGAGTCTCCACGGCCTGTCTTGTTTCCCGTGGTGGTGGTGATTCCAGGATGGCAGGAGATCACTCAGACTTGCCTGAGGACATGATTCCAGCTCATTTTGCATGCAGCATTCCAGGCAGTGAGGCTGTCATGATGGGAATGTGCCTGATGGGATGCAGGTGGCATGTGAAGGAATGTGGCCATGCCAGGATGAGGTTGGAAAGGCTCTGTTTGCCCTCTCTGAGCTGCATGTAGGGCTGAGGGCTCCATTTTGCTGGGTTTTCCACCCAAACCTGTTTGCTTTGTGGATATTTTCTCATCTCCTTGCCTGTCTTCAGGAGCACCATGGTGGCACCTTCCTTGCTGGCCATGAAGGCATCCATGGTCACTGGTTGATAGCATGACATCTGCGACCTTAATCGGGGCCACTTCCATTCACCTCTTCCCAGACAATTCCAGAGAAGGAGGTGGATTATTATTTAAACGTCTTGGAATGAGGGACGGGAGTAAAAGTTGGAACATCTTGCAGCAGTTCTTGTTTTAGCAAAGGACAAGATTTCATTCTTTCACCGCTCTCTCTGCCGGTGGGATGCCTCTCTCTGACTTTCCTCCCAGCATGGATCGCTTTTCCGTCGTTATTTTTCTGTGTCGCACTGGCTGCATTTCCCAAGGTGTTCTTGGTTCCTGCTCAATTGGCAACATAAAAAACAGGAAATCAGCCCAGAGAGCAAACACGGGATTCTCTGCCCCTCTGACTGTTGGGTCGTGTTTATTCTCTCTCTGGGCTTTAATGAAACTTTAGTGATTTTTGTGCTAAGTGGAGGAGGTTTGAAAGAAAATGGGTAAGGAGCTCTCCGTCTCCTGAAGGACAATCTTCTCTCCTGGCAGGGCAGAGACGTGAATTTGAATTTCCTCCAGCAGAAAAGAAAAGTCTTTGCTTCTTAAGGAGGTGCCCTGACCACTGAACAGTCAGGCAGGAGAGCAAGAGCAGCATTGTGGGGTTTATTGTTTATTAGACATTCTCTGATTGTGCCTAACCAGAGGATGAGGAACACCTTATCTGTGGAGTCCAGGGAGGTTTTGGTCTGAGATTAGTGCTGAGATAATCACTGTTAGGCCTGAAATCCCTCATAAACCTCAGGGTCCAAAAATAGAAGTATCTCCAACTCCAGGCAACAGAAACACCAAACAGAACCTGAACTGTGATTTCAAGGATTCCTGCCTGAATCCTGCTTTCTCTATTTTGGAATTGCTGTGGGTCTGTATTCCCATCAAATTCCCAGTGTGGAATTCCTGCAATTTGTATGTGTATGTTGTTGGTGCTTCTGTAAACCAGGCCCACATTTCATTAGGCAAATTGAGTTTATTTAAGAGAATTTAATGACGAAATATAAATTAAAAGTCAGCACTAATTTCAGTGGCTTCTTTCCAAAACCTGAGAAAATAGCTCTTGAAACGCTGCTTTTTAAAAATTATTTTATTTTTTTCTATTCAACCACAGCAAAACAAGGTTAAAACATTATTTTTGAGCACCTACAACCCCCCCTCTGCTGATTCCCCCACCTCCCTGGTGTAAAGCTGCCTGTTCACCTGTGTTCCTTTCTCCCTCAGAGGCTGAGCCACAGCTGGGCACGCTCACCCTCACAAACGTTACCCCCGACAGCTTCAACCTGTCCTGGACCACCCGAGATGGGCCCTTTGCCACGTTTGTTATCAAAATCCGAGATTCCCTGGCGGCACAGGAAGCCCAGGAGCTCACGGTGCCGGGGGGCACCCGCAGCGCCCACATCTCAGGCCTCACAGACCACACTGCCTATGACATTCACATTCAGGGCACCACCAGGGCAGGTGTCCACACAGAGCCCCTCACTGCTTTTGTCACCACAGGTACCTGCTTGAAGCTTTGGAGTCCCTTTCTTGGCTCAGGGAAATGTGCATCCCAAAAAGGCTCTCCCCAGCACGGAGTATCTGGCCAGCAGCAATGGGTTTGTTTGGAAACCCTGGTGCAAGGAGGGGTCAGAACAGGAATGTTGACCTTAAAAAAATTCCTAGGAGCAGGATTAGTTTAAAGGGAGCTAAAAGGCCAGGTTGGATGGGGCTCTGAGCAAGCTGGGATGGTGGAAGGTGTCCCTGCCCATGGCAGAGTTGGAACTGGATGAGCTTTAAGGTTCTTTCCAACCCAAATTATTCAATGATTCTATGATTCTGTCACTAAGACCCCTCTGGAGCCTTTCACCCACATCTGATAATCTTTTTTAACTGCTGAAGTTTGAGGGAGAAATTTTCCTGCTGCTCAGCAGTTGCATCAGACAGGACTGGCTTGTGTAACACCTCCTGTCCCGTGATGTTCCTTTCCAGAGACCAACCCAAAATGTGAATCTTGGGGATTGCTTGATCAGAAGTGAACAAGATGCAAAAATATCTCTAAAATGAGTAAATTTGAGCTGAATCTCTGGCACCCAAATGTGTAAGGACTTCCAAACTCTAACAGTTCAGGAGGGAATTTTTATGCCAAGTTCTGACAAAATCCGTTTCAGCCTTTGTGAAATGTCAAAAGCAAACCCAAAACCATTTTCAGGAGAAGGTTCTGCCTTTAACTAACTGGTATTTTCTGAAGTGAGTGGAATTTGAGTGGTCGGAAGGTTGGATGAATCAGCTTCTGAGCCAACAGAGCAAGGCTGGACAAATAATGTGGAGAAATCCAAATCCCAATCCTGAGATCCAGGATCAAGGCCAGGGCTTAGCAGAGCCACCTGATCTCCCTATTTGGCTTATCAGATTTTGAGTAAGAAAAATACACTGAGAATCTTGTGAAACTTTGGCCTTTTTTTTTTCCTGAGACTTGGTGGGTAAATTTTGAAGAGTTTTCCACATCTTTTCACTTTGACAAATGTCACACTGATGTGAAAAAAGGACCCCTCAGTGGAATTTCTTTAAGTTGTCAACAGAGCACAGCAGCAGCTGCTTTGCACTGGCTATGACCCTGAGTGATTAATGTTCCTGTCCTGGCACCTCTGACCCCACCAGCACTGAAAATTAAAGCTGGAGATATTCATGTGAAATAGGTAAAAAAGCAAAATACAGGAGTTGTGAATGCCCAAACTGAGGCTTGGCCCTAAAGCACTGATGGTGGAGAGGGGTAAAAAGAAGTGGAAGCTTTATGTGTGTCTAAAGCAGTTTTGGTTATAACTTTCTTAGGGTGCATGGGCAGCAGGAGAAATGTGCTTACACAGTGAGCCTGGCAGGAGCTTCAGTGGAGCTCGTGAGAGGAGGTGCTGAAACATCCTTGAGGAAAATCCCATATTGAGCTCCATTGAAAATCCTCACGTGGTCCTGGCTGTGCCCTTCTATTAAATCCACCCTAGGGGGAAAAATGTGATTTTTGTTTGGTGACACTTTCTAATTTGCAATGTTTCTCGCTTCTTTGTGTGTGTGTGTGTGTGTTTTTGCACCTTCCCTCCTTTTAGAGGCCATGCCCCCACTGGAAAACCTAACAGTGTCTGATACGAACCCCTATGGGTTCACAGTGTCCTGGATGGCATCGGAGAATGCCTTTGACAACTTTCTAGTAGTCGTGGTGGATTCTGGCAAGCTGCTGGACCCACAGGAGTTCCTCCTTTCGGGAGCCCAGAGAGAACTGAAGCTTAAAGGCCTAATTACTGGCATTGGCTATGAGGTTTTGCTTTATGGGTTTGCCAAGGGGCACCAAACAAAGCCCCTGAGCGCTGTGGCTGTTACAGGTATTTCAATGTGAGCAAATTGTTCCCTTCCACCCTTTTCTCTCTCGCTTTCCCTCTCACACGGAAGATGTTTCGTGCGAACCTTGGCTTTTGCATCCTTCTCTGCATCGTGGCTCCACGTAACTCCTCGTGACTGATGGGTTCACCAGTGGAATTCTGTTCCCTTTAACTTGATGTTTCCCTGTGAGGGATCCTGTGGAGGAGCATGTGGGGGGCTGAGGGGTGAAAGTTCCTCATGGTCTTGCAGGTACCTCTAACAAAGTCTTTAAAGAAGAATGGCTGCATGCAGAGCTCGTCCTGTTAACAGCTGGGCACATCAGCATTCTCCAACAGCATCATTCTCCACCTTCCCGGCCATCAGGACCTTCAGGAAGAGCCATGGACTTCTTCCCATGGCCTCTTTTCTTTCCCTTTTCGTGTGGGTTCCACCCACAGTGGGATCATTGCCACCCCTGAAGTTGGCACCTCTCTCCTCAAAGCAGCTCATGTTTCCAACCACATCAGAGCTGCTGTTTCAGCAGCACTTGAACTTTCTTGGGAAATCATTGCAGGCTGATCAGTTCTCAGTTCTCATCCTGTCTGGGCAGCAGTGAAGCTGGGGGGGGGAACTGGCAGGAGGTTTGAGGGGAAATAAATGGGAATGTGTGTGTGTGGAAGGAAGGATTGCATTGGAGGTGCTGCAGGACATGACCACTCCAGCAGCATTTCTTTAGGGAAAGGTGCCTGGCCATACTGAGTTAGAGGTGTTTTGCAGGTAATTAATAACTTTCCAGCTCTTGGGATCCTTTTGAATGGATTCATTAACCAGAGGCAGCAGGTCTTGCATTTAGGCTGAAAGGTGCTGTTTAAGAGAGGAGTTTTCATGATTCCCCTTTGCTGTTTAGGAGCACAGTAAAGGATTCGTCTGATCAGAAGCATCACAGATGCCAGAAGTGCATGAAATAAGGGGTTTGCATGGAGAAAAAGAACAGAGGGAGGCCTGACAATGTTCCAGGCATGCAGTTCTGTAACCAGAGCTCGTTTTTATTGGCCATAAAGGTGTCACACTTGTAGGGAAGGAGAAATGCCCAGGAAACTCACCTTTAGCATGTGTAACTCTGCATGTGGGAGACAAACCTGTGTGTCCATGCAGTGGATTTGCTGTTTCAGAGTGAAAGCTGGAATGGGCCTGCACACACTCACATTTATCCTGTTCTGTGTAACACTAATATTTATTATTTTTTTTTAATAGCTGGCAGATTGCTCCCTTGCTTTGAACTGTGGTCGGATTCTTGCGGTGTGCTGTAGCCAGACCTCGGGCAGGTCTCTGATCAACCGATTAAAAAATCATTTCTTTTCCCCACTGCTATCTTCTCCTTTTTTAGAAGCAGAACCCGAGGTCGACAACCTTCTGGTTTCAGACGCCACTCCAGATGGATTCCGTCTCTCCTGGACTGCAGATGACGGGGTTTTCAACAGCTTTGTTCTAAAAATCAGGGACACCAAAAGGAAATCTGACCCACTGGAGCTGATAGTGCCAGGCCACGAGCGCACCCAGGACATAACAGGGCTGAAAGAGGGCACTGAATATGAGATTGAGCTCTATGGAATTAGCAGTGGACAACGTTCCCAGCCCGTAAATGCAGTAGCATCCACAGGTATTTTCTCTGCAGTGGGAGAAGTGTGGCATTCCCTGTTCCTTTCAGCATCTCCTTTTCACAGCCAGCTCGTGCTGCCCCTGAGGTGTCCTGAACTGTCTCCTGCATGTCCCTTGTCCAAGTCCCTGGTTCAGCGTGCTGTGGTTATTTGTAATCAGTCTCAGCCTCCCAAGCTTCGTCACTGTCTGTTTAATATGGTTTAATTGAATTACTTTAATGATCAGGAATTAGGCAGTGGAGTGTGGCAATTAAAGCTCTGTCTTTGAGGGCCAAGAAATATTGTCTGTGCACCAGCCTTTTCCAGTGATTTTCTGTGACTAATTACATCTCAGCTCTGCATAACAATTTACCTCCCTAGGAAAGAGTTATGACAAAATGAATTTACCAGAGCCATTGAGAAGTTTATTTATGGCTTGACCAGCAAAGGCCTGAGCACCATTAGCTTAGGCTGCTCTTACCAGGAGCAACATGTGCTCAGTAATTCAAATTGACTTGAGTTTCTTTGCAAAACCAAAGCTTTGATTCGGGTTCGTAATTGAAGCCTTTCAGTTTTTTTTCCACACCAAAATTGTGGTTTATTTCTGAAACATTTAAACCTGAAGCATATGATGCAACATCCCATGAGCCAAATTTGGCCTTTAAAAAATGTTGAGCTTGCTGATGTGAAAATGTGGTAATTTGAAATCAAATTGATTGTGGGAGGAAAGGAAAAGGAAGGGGACAGGAAAGTGAGGGGAGTTCTCAGCGGGGCTGCAGCTCCTCCCAAGGGGCAGCTCCGATCTCTGCTCCTGGGACAGGGACAGCACCCAGGGAATGGCTGGAGCTGGGCCAGGGCAGGCTCAGGCTGGAGAGCAGGGAAAGGTTCTTCCCCCAGAGGGTGCTGGGCACTGCCCAGGCTCCCCAGGGAATGGGCCACGGCCCCGAGGCTGCCAGAGCTCCAGGAGTGTTTGGACAGCGCTGCCAGGGATGCCCAGGGTGGGGTTGTTGGGGTGTCTGGGCAGGGCTGGATTGATGATCCTGGTGGGTCCCTTCCAGCTCGGGATATGATTCTAAGTCCCATGAGTGAGCAAACCAGCAGAAATTCCTAAAGGAGGCATTTTCCTGGCTGCTCTCCAGGCAGCACCCAGGAACAGGGCAGCAATAACTCAGTATTGAACAGCTTCTCCTGAAACAGCCTCACAGCCCTCACCCTTCACCCTGCTGTCTGTGGGGTCAGCTGCAAGCATGGAAAGGCCCCAGCTCCACTCCTGCCATCACATCCGTGGAATAAAGAGCCAGGCCACCCTCACACTCCCTCAGACACTTCCATGAAGCAGAGCTGCATCCATCAGCAGCCCGCCTTGCCCAGGCTCCTGCACGTGGGCTCCTAATGCAGAGGGATGTTTAAAGTCGACTGCACTTGTTAGCAGCACGTCCCCACTCTCACTGACTCCCAGGATATTCATGGGAAGCCACTGAGAGTTATCATTTTCCTCATGACTACATCCCTGTGCAGCCCTCGCAGGGAGACTTAGCACGTATCACCTCCCGGAGCCAATAGCCCAAGAGATGTTTGTCAGCTGTAAATAGCCCATGAATAATGGACAATAGAGCCACAAAAATCCAGCTAAATAATTTGGGCTGCAGGTTACACCACGCTGGGTGGGTGGCTGCCAAGGCCTCCAGATAATTTCTTTTTTAGGAGTGGATTATTGCACAAACATATGGATATTTATAGCATTTCCAGTGGGGTTGCAAGGAAATATTTCTATCCCTGAAGAGGGAATTTATCCACTGCTGCTCTCAGAGCTGGTGTCTTTTAGAAATTTATCTGTAAAATCTCACCTAAGGTGCAATTTAACCCCCACTGGGAGACCACGGCACATCTCTGGGCCAATTAATATCCTTGTGGGAAGTGTGGGGCTCGTGCTGCTCCTTTCCTCTTCTTCCAGTGCTGTTTTGCCACACTGTGACAGCATTTTTTTTTTCTCCTGAGATGATCACGAAACACTTCACGTGCTCTTGATATGTGATAAATGCAACCTGCTGCTTCCTGTTGATTAGGAGAACCAGGGAACATCCTGCTCTAGAGTGTTGGGAATGAAAGAACAATTAGGAAGAAAATATCCCTAAAAAACCAGCAGCTCTAAGGTACTTTAGACAGGGAACTCTCCTGAGAGGCTGCTAAAGCACCCGTGGGTGCTTTAGCAGCCTCTCAGGAGAGTTCCCTGTCTCTCATACAGCTCTGGGGATGATGCTGGAGGGTAAAGACAATTTACCTGTGCCTGCCCAAGAGATGACCTGAGGTTCTCTCCGAGTGCCAGGTCAGGAGCACGCTGGCTGCTTTCTATGCCTGCTCAGTTCTGGCTTTCAGGTAGCCCAAGAAGATGATTTCATTCGCTTCTTTTTCATTGCCCTGTGCTCAAATCTCTCCCGTCTCTGGGGCTCATTCCAGGACAGATGCTCTGATGGTCCATTGTATTTCTTGCCAGGTTCTCTCCCAGGAAAGCTGCAGCTGGGGGACTTGGGGATGTGGAAAACTCGCATCAAAGCTCTTGTTACTGCTCTTTGTCACGCAGCTCACCTGGGGCAGAAAACGCGCCTGGGGCCCATGGAAGTGGTTGCGCAGCAGAGTCCCAGTGGGATGGATTGGGTATTTTATTTTCTGGGAAAGGCTGAAATTCTCCATGTGTATGAAAACCAAGTGCTGGTCCATCTATTTGGTCTCCAACATCACCACTGGCCTTTTTCTTCAGCCACTCAGGGCACCTACAACGTGAAGCAAAACCGATGTGATTTTCATTTCTCTCTCTTTCCCAGATTTTCTTTATTTTTTCCAGTTTCCTTCAGCCTGTACCCAAATCAGCAGCACCTTCTTGTGCCACATAGCTTTTCCAACCCCACCTTGCTTCCTTTGTCATCTGTTAATTCTTTTCTTCCCTTGGCCTTTCCACGTGAGCAAACCCCACAAACACAACACTTCTAGTGAGCTCCGAGATATAATTTACATTTCTCTTGAGAGCTCAGTTGTTTTTCTTTCCTTGCCTTTCAGCTGATTTAGTGCCCTGCTGCTTTGGGGACACACGGAACAAACAGCCTCTGACTCCTTTCTCGCAGGCACGTTCTTTCCAAGCTATTTCAAGCCCAGTCCCTATTTTTTTTTGCCTCCTCTTGCCCCCCTTCCCCTGCTCTCAGCCTGTCTCCACTCCTCTTCACGTGAATGTTTGGGATCTCTCCTCTTCGTGCTAATGGCCTGCTCTGTGTGTGCTGTTTATTTTTTAATACCTCAGGGTTGTTTCGGTTACGGCCAAAAAAGCTGGAAAGGTTGGAAGTGGGATGCTCAATGTAAAGCTGGAAGTGGCAGCTCTCTTTACCACGTCCTTGCAAAGCCCTTTCCACGCCTGTTTTGCAGGATCTTAATTAAGCCTCCAAGTGGAATGTTTCAGATACTTGTTGGGTTTAAATTTGGGTTATTTTTGGTAAAATTTGGGCTTTGTTCGCCCAGCTGACTGCTTTAATTTATATGGGCAAATGCAGTGCTCAGGTTTCGACAGGGAAAGGCTGAGTTTTATGCCAAAGAGCTGCAGCGGAGCCACGGGTGCCTTCCTCACAGTGGTTGTACTTGGATATTCTCTGGATGGATGTGCTTGAAAGAAAAACCGTGGGCTCAGAGACAGATTCCAGCAGGAAAATCGTGTTGCTTCTGGTTTGAAGCCAACAGAAGTTCCAGGAGTCAGTGCTTGATGGACTCCCACACTTGAGTCCAGGTCTCCTTGGAGCATCCTGCATTAGGAACTTTATGCTCAGGAAGGGAGATCTGTCCGTGGCTGTCATTGCTGTGTGGGACTCAGTCTAAAAATCCTCCAAGTGAAACTGGGGTAGAAAAAATCCCAAATACAGCATCTCCTGGGTAGCAGAATGTCCCTGTTCCGTGTTCCTCCCTGCTGTTCTACAGCACTGAAATCTCTGTTATTTCTATGTGTAGACACATGTTGGGTATTTTTAACCTTTCCACTACTGGACTGCTCCTGAAAAAAGGAAAATTTGAACCAAACAGGTTGTTGCTGTAATAAAAACCTTCAGTTTTGTACCCCCTGCATTAGTGTTGTTCAGAGCAGAACACTGACAGCACCAGCTCTTGGTTTAGGGTGATAAAACAAATCAGTTTTCCAGCACTAAGGACTGATGAACAAATGATTCACCTTTTCTTCCCATGTGGTGTGTCCTCTGTTCTCCCCTGACAGTCGTTGGCTCTCCCAAGGGAATTTCTTTCTCTGACATCACGGAAAACGCTGCCACGGTCAGCTGGACCCCCCCTCGCTCCCGCGTGGAAAACTTCCGGATCTCCTACGTCCCTGTCACGGGAGGTGAGGAGGGACAGGGAGGTGGCAGGGAGAGCTGGAAGGGTTTGCTGGGCTGCCATCCCTCCTTTCAGCCCATCTCCCAGGTGATCTTGCACAGATCATCTCTTTTTTTCCTGCAGGAATGAGGGTGTGTAGCCAACCTCTGGACGCAGTGTCCACATCCCATGGGCAGGGCTTGGAAGGGAGATCAGAGGTGGAGGCTGGAGTGGTTGTACTCCTAAAAAGTCTCTCTCTGAGCCTTCTCAGCAAGGATTAGTTTCCAAACTGTCATTATTTTGTAGACATTTCATGAGCTGAGCACACTGGAAAAGATGGCCCTTGGAAATAATAGTCATTATTCGTGGTTATAAGAATTTTTGAAGGCAGTGATCTACTCAGTGCTCCCCAATGCCGTCTCATTCTGGTTTAGTGTTCAACTTCAAAAACTTCCTCTGCTTCAACAGATTTTTAACCTAATTTAGGGACCTCTCTGGAGGGAAACAGCTAAAGAAAAAAACACTGAAGACATCAGCATGAAAAAGGTCCTGGTGTTGACTGAGACAAGGAAGGATTTAGGCTTTTAGACAACATAGCCTGGAAGCACACGTGCAGCTGTAAATACACAGTGCTCCTACAGAAGAAAAGGAATCCAGTCATGAAGTTAGGCACTTGTCTAAGTTCTTTCCTGGAATAAACCCAGGATTCGGAGTAAATATGGGTGCTAAGTCCTCAGCCACGCACGGAGCACCTGTTAAAATAACATTTACTGTATCTTTATTCCAAATGAGGTGGGTGAAGGAGAAACTTCCAGCCCTCACCACAAACAAGGCAGATCTGAACTGCAAGTCCTGTCTGTCCTCAAGGTGTTTGAATGCCCATGTAGAGACTGCTGTGGTCTCTGCTTACACCTTGTTTATGAAATTATATTTTTCTGAACAGAAATCACAGAGTCACAGGATGTTTTGGGTAGGAAGAGACCTTAAAGCTGATCTCATTCCAACCCCCTGTCACAGACAGGGACACCTTCCACAAAAAATGTTAACTTTTCTTATGAATACAAACCAGTGATTCAGATTTAGGTGTCACAGCAGCAATATTTGACACCAGTGGCTGTAACTAACTGGGGAAAATCCATCTCCTGCTGTAGAAGCTCATTTTTAACTTGAAAAACACCTTTCAAGCATTTCCTGGAGTACTGTTTCACTCATCCCATGGTGTTTGGCCTCATCCTAGGTACTCCAAATGTCGTCACAGTCGAAGGGAGCAAGACAAGGACCAAGCTGGTGAAGTTGGTCCCAGGCACGGACTACAATGTCAGCATCATCTCTGTGAAAGGCTTTGAGGAAAGCGAGCCCATCTCTGGCACCCTGAAAACAGGTAACACTATAAACCCAGGAAACAGCAGCTTTCCAAATGGATCATCTGGGCCAGAGGAGAGACTCAGGGACTGGAGCTGCAGACCCACCAAGATCCCATTTTTGCTGTCCACACAAACTGTAGGAAACTCTTTTTGCCACTCCTTCTTTATATGTTTGCATTTTGGATGAGGATAGAACTCGTGAGTTTTGTCAGGCTCCCATTTGCTAAATGCTAAACAAACTTATGAGACACAGACAATTCATTTATTTAAAGTTATAATTCATCAGAAAAAAAAAACCCTAGAAGTTTATTTGGTTGTTTTTTTTAATTAATTCCATATTTGAGATGAGGGAGCAAAGGGCCAGCTCAGCTGAGCAGTTCAGACCAGTTTCTGTTGTGAACTCCACATCTCCCAGGTTCCAGACTGTTCCAAGCACAAAAACATTCTCTCTCCTGATTTTTTCTTCAATATCCTCTCAATATTTTTTTTCAATATTCTGTCTCCTGATTTTTTCTTTAAATATCCCTGCAGGAAATGAGGGTCCACTTTGCTCCTGCTGGCCCCTCCCTGCACCCTCCATTCATTCTTTTTGGGGGCTAATAAGCACCCAGAGAGCCGAGGCAAGGAACAAGATGATGAGTATTGGATGACAGGGGATTTATAGCCCATTCCAGCCGTTCTGGAGGCAGAAATCCATCTTAATTCAGGGAGAGCATAAACCTCTGTGAAAAACAGAATCCTATGAGGAGGCAAGGCAGGACGTGTGGGGATTTTGGATGCCTGGCTGGCTGTGGGATTGGTTTGTTCCAAACAAGCTGCTGGAAGGTCACAGTGGCCATCAGCTGCCGTCACTTTGGTTGTTTTTCCCAGCTCTGTCTCCTGAGTTTGCTCTAAAAAACAACCCAGATTTGAGAGTGTGGACAGAAATATGTCAGCTCTGACAGAGCTGTTGAGATTGATGGTATCAAGAGTGATCTGAGAACATGGTTAGTTCTGTTTGTTCCCAGACTTTCATCTCTTCCAGCACTGACCTCCCTTTCCAGTGGAGGCTTTTGGTGCCTCTTCCTGGGCACTGGCATCTTTCCTGCTGAACTCCACGATTCCAAAGGGAGCCATAAAAGCTGCACTGAGCTTTGGGCATTTTCTATCATGAATTTACGGCAGAGCACTGCACAGAGCTGAGAGCGTTTGTCAAATTCCTTCAATCTGGTTTTCTTCCAGCTCTGGACAGCCCGTCAGGCCTGGTAGTGGTGAACATCACAGACTCAGAGGCTCTGGCCACCTGGCAGCCAGCAATTGCTGCTGTGGATAACTACGTGGTGTCCTACTCTTCTGAGGAAGGTGAGAGGAGTCAGGGATGGGTCAGGGAGCTGAAGGGTTAAAACTCTCAAGAGGTGCTCATTGTAACTCCAGGAAAATCACAGAATATCCCAAGTTGGAGGGACCCACCAGGATCATCGAGTCCAGCTCCTGTCCCTGCACAGACACCCCAACAATCCCACCCTGAGAGCGTTGTCCAAACGCTCCTGGAGCTCTGGCAGCCTCGGGGCTGTTATTTGGAGGAGGGGTCTTGCTGGAAGCATTTAAAAAACGATCCTTTTTTATTCAGCACTCTCAGTTTGGCCATGAAGAGAGAAAAGGGAGATTCCCGGGAAGCAGAGGCGCTGTTATAATTCCCGTGAACACTAGAGAGAGCTCACACTTTTAGATAAAAGGCTCTGGTGTAACCCAGAGCCAGCAGAGGTGTCAGCAGAGGTGCCAGCACAGGCACGGGCTCCGGGCTTTTATTATTTTACACTTGCACCAACCAGGAATAAAACAAATCAGTGAGCGGAGCACGGAGTTGAGCACATCATGATGGGCCTGATGATGCCGACACGTCCTTCCTTCTGTGTTTTGCTCTCAGAGCCCGAGGTGACTCAGATGGTCTCGGGGAACACGGTGGAGTATGACCTGAAGGGGCTCCAGCCTGCCACCGAGTACACGCTGAGCATCCACGCGCTGAAGGACACGCAGAGGAGCGAGACCCTCTCCACCCACTTCACCACAGGTGCCACTCCCCCCGTCCCCACAGCTGCCATCCCTTCTGGTCCCACCTGCTCTGTGTTCCTCTGGTGCTCTTTTTTACTGGAAACCTGAGGTTTGTTAGTGTTTGCATCAACCTTTCTCCGGTGGGAGCCCGATGGATTTGGCTGATCAGAGGTGGTTTTGTGTCCCCAGCTCTGCAGATTCTCACACAGAGCTGGAGCAGGAGCTCTTCTCCAAGGGCTGGTGTTGGCTGCTGAAGGTGCCCAGTTGGTTTCATGCTCGTGGCTTTCCATGAGCATCAATGAAATCGGGGATGTTTCTCGTTTTCCTGGCTTGGCTTGTCGCAGGGCGTTAATTAGGGAGCCAGGAGCTGAGCCACACCAATCCCGTGCCATAATCACAGAGGGGAAGGGGAGCTGGAGCTTGGAGCCAGACCAAGTAGGAAAAGTTCTCCTATTCTAAAAAAAAACCATCATCGGAACCAAAGTTTTATTTCCTGGGAATATGTAAATACCAATCTGTCTCCTTGTGAGGAATAATAAAATGCACAATTTTGTCTCAAAAGACATTTCAGTGCAACTGCTCATAAAAGAAAGTGCCTGGAACCAGCCAATATTTTAACTTAGATAAAGTTAACACCTTTATTTTAAACTACCAATGGGAAAATTAATTCATAACCACAAAATTTAGGTTGAAGTGGTTTTTTCATTCCAAATTTCTCTGGAGAAAAGGTTTTCCTGGCTTCTTTTGATGTATGGCCCAAAAGATCACCTGTGTAATTAACTTTGTGTGGATGTGATTGTAATTGCTCCGGTGTCTCCTGCAGAGCTGGATGCTCCAAGAGATTTGAGTGCCACTG
Source organism: Lycocorax pyrrhopterus obiensis (assembly GCA_014706295.1). Classification (NCBI taxonomy): domain Eukaryota; kingdom Metazoa; phylum Chordata; class Aves; order Passeriformes; family Paradisaeidae; genus Lycocorax; species Lycocorax pyrrhopterus. The sequence continues at coordinate 2,531,937 of JACSVZ010000019.1, read as the reverse complement.
AGGTGCAGTCAGAAGCAGCTGTGATAAGCTGGAGGCCTCCCCGTGCTCCAGTCACCGGATATCTCCTGATCTATGAATCCATTGATGGCAGAGTCAAGGTAAATAAACCAGAGGGGCTGTGCCTCCAGTCTGGGCAGTGGGGATGCTCTGAAGCGTCCAGCAGTGCAACATAATTAATGTTCCTTCATTTAAATACTTAATTTTAAAATACTAATCGCCTCTTTCAGTGCTAGACTGAACACAAATACCTTTAAAAGGCCTTACCTACATTACACCCTGAAACAGAAGCTCCGTTCCAGGCTGAATTTTGCCTTTCATCCCTCCACAGCGCAGAAAAAAGCACAAATGTTTTCCTTCATTCCAAACCTGTACCATGGAATAAACTCACACCCCCCAATGGATGTGATTCCCTTCTCTGAACTCAGGAGAATCCCTGGGCCGTGGGGTGTCTGAGGCAGGGGGAGCTGCCTCTGGAAGCGCCTCTTATTCTCCTACAGTTTTATTCTGTTCCTACACAATCAGGTCACACTAAATATTTAAATATGAATCAGGTGAATCCCAGCGAAAAGAAAATTTTTGATGCCCAGGCTGGCACATTGGAGACGATTCTGATTTTCAGGAAGGCAAATTCCACAAGCACACTGAAAAGCAATCTTTTAATGTCACAGCAAAACAGCCTTTTGAAGCCTGGAGTGCAACATTTCCTTGTCCTAAAGGATGAGTCTTCCCAGTTTTTTATGAATTTCCCAATCTGTGCATTCAGGGCATGTAAACATTTATGCTGCCTTGCTTTTAAACCCCCCAGTTTGCACATTATGATGGTAAACACTCATTTCCAGGCAGGCTTTATTGAACTTTTCAAGATTAGCTTGGTAAAAACCTTAGAGGAATATCTTTATATTAATCAATCTAGATGGTTAAAAATACCATCAATAATTATGACAAAAAATAATGTGACAGACTAAAATATGCAACCATTATGATTTATTTCTCTGAGATTTCCCTGTGTGATTTCTTCTCTCCACAGGAAGTCATCCTAAACCCCGAGACAACGTCCTACAGCCTGACAGAGCTGAGCCCCTCCACCCAGTACACGGTGAAACTGCAGGCCCTGAGTGGGGCCCTGAGGAGCAAAACCATCCAGACCATTTTCACCACAAGTAAGGACATCAGAGCACAGCTAAAGTAATCTAAATCACTGCTCTCAGGACAGAGCAGAGCTCTGCAATGAGCACACACAGACCCCTCACTAGATTTTAATCCATTTGTAGTGTCAGTGAGAAGTCCCTGGTCCCCCAGAGCTGCCGTCTGTTCTCCCCTGGCAGGATGGAATTCCAATATCCATCCACATCACCCTCAAAGTCCTTTCTCTGGTGAAACATCCTGCCTTTCCCATGTGAAATACCAGCAGGAATTCTTTAAAACCCAGCTGACACCTCGATTTCCCCCTGTATCGATCCCAGCAAGCTGGGAAAACAACTCAGAGCTTGGAGCTGGAGTGAAGCAAACCACAAATGCACACACAGATGAGTGCAGGGGGCTGAGGAGATGAATTTCTGGGCGGGTTTTTCTCCTCTCTCTGAGATGGGCTGTCTCAAAGCCCCTCTGCACGTCAGCTCCAGCCCTAACAGGACAGCTCTGCAAGGATAAATCGGCTTCTCCAAAGGTCACTTCACAGCTGACATAAAAAAAAGAAGTTGTTCAGTATTAGCTGTGACACTTTGCCTTCATTTGTCTCACTTGTCCCAGTTTCCAGCCTTTCAAGCCCAGCAGGATCTTCAGTCATTCCCATTTTTCCTCCTGCTGCTGGTACCAACTCCAGCCCAAGGACTGCCAGAAGTCACCCAGCCCGAGTTTGCCCTGTCACTGCTTAGGCAGAGCAGGATGAACGCCAACAACACATCCAGAAATAGAAGAGAAATTAAATCTGGGTCTATTTAGGTGATGTTTGGCAAATTGACCTCAAACAGGGACAGACCAGGTGCCTTCAGCCATGTGAACAGTGTCAGACTCAGGCAGAGGGTTAAGCCTGGCCTTAACTCTGAAAGTACATTTGTGGCTATTTAGTGACAGGGAAACACTGAAGGAGCTCCCTGCAGAGAATCACTTTTCTCCAAATCCCAAAGCTGATGGAAACTTGCATGGCCTTAAGTCACACCAGAGAAGGTTTGATTAGATATCAGGAAAAATTTATTCATGCAAAGAGTTATAAAGAATTGGAATAGGCAGTGTTGGGGTCACCATCCCTGGAAGTATCCAAAAAACCTGTGGAGGTGGCACTCAGGGACCTGGTTTAGTGGTGAACATGGTGGTGGGACTGTGTTAATGGTTGGACTTGATGATCTTAAAGGTTTTTTCCAACCTTAACAATCCCATGATTCTGTGGAATTCTCTGGAGCTGAAGCACAGGCAGGGGTGTGTAATGCTGGGAGGGACCAGCAGCCACCCTGTGAGAAGCCACAGTTAAAAACTCTGCTACAGACACACCTGCAACAACACTTAATTGGCTGAAAAAGTTAATGGCCTGAGTGAATAAAAAGAAAAAAAAGAAAACCTTTTTTGGGGGGTTAAGAATTGTTCTGACTGCAATGATTTTATTGGCTTGTTGTCAGAAAGAAAAGATTAACAATATTTTCCTGCAGTTTCAGCTGCTGCTGTTTGTTTTTTAAAAGTGTAGCTTTCTAACACATTTAATATTCTCCTTGCTCGCAAAACACTCCCAGTTAATTTATTTTTGATTGAAGTCCTGTCTTTGAATTCCCCCTCCCTTTTCTGCCACATGATCAGAGATTTGCAGATTTGGTTTTCCCCAAAAGCTGCTGTAACACAGCTCAAGAATTTCAGTCTTTAGCCGGCGGATGCACTCCCATCCCAGCAGGGTTATCTGGCATTCCCAGCACTTCCAGAAGTGTAGACGGATGTGAAAAAAACCACACTGAAAAGAAGAATTCACCTCCTCAGCTGTATGCTGTGAATGTTCTGTGTGCAGGGTGCAATTACAAACCTGTTCTGGGATCTGTACCTAACCCACGAGGGGTTTTCCTGAATCACCTGCATTGAACACGTTCCTCGTGACTGCTGATTTCCTAAGGAATGCTTTCTCTCCCTTGTGTGTGCAGCTGGGCTCCTCTACCCCTACCCCAAGGACTGCTCCCAGGCCCTCCTGAATGGAGAAGCCACCTCTGGGCTCTACACAATCTACCTGAACGGGGACAAGGCTCAGCCTCTGCAAGTGTTCTGTGACATGGGCGAGGACGGGGGCGGATGGATCGTGAGTATGGGGACAGGGGCAGCACATCCCACCCCTGCTCAGCCCAGGCACCCCTCAGAGGGTTGTTATCACAGTAGGGCTGTCTTGTCTGGAAATCTGGGGAGTTCTGTCCTGGGTGGGACACTCCAGTGCCTAGAACAGGGTTCCCAGCTCTTTCTGTAGCCGGAGAAGAGAGAGGAGTCTCTGAAGGATGGGGCACACCAGCGGTTTCAGCCCTGATCCCTCTCCACTGGTGAAATGCTGAAATGACCATCTTAGATAACACATCTAAATAATCACCAAAGAGAGGAGAGGGTGAACTGACTCTGAATGAGAGAGGGAGTGAGGGAGGTTAAAACACAGCCCAGGGGAAGCATTCGCTCAGCAGCCACGGGGTGCAGTGGCTTCCAGAGCCATTGTGCAGGGGCCACATCCCGCCCAGACAACAAACGAATGGCAATAAAATGCCACCTCTCCACAGTGACATCCCCAAATTTGAACATGCCAGAGGGACCCAGGGCACAGAAAGGAAGGAGGAGCTGGAGGAATGCTTGGCTAGGAGAGTAGGGGATGGAAATCCCGGGGAATCCAGAACTGCAGGATGGGTTTTAAAAGGCAGAGAGCAGGAACTGAGAGGCCACATCGTGCAGAGGAGACTGGGAGTGCAACAGAGAAATTGGAGACTTAAAAAATACGTGGAGCATTCAACAGCCTGGGTTCAACTCAATCCTTGCAGTGAGACTCTGCTGGGAGGGGTAAAGGCAGGGCAGGAGCAATGCTGAGCTCTGTGTTTGTAAAAGCTCATTCCCTCTGGCCAGGGCAGCCTGTCCATGACATTTCTTGCTTTTAGGTGTTCCTGAGGCGTCAGAATGGAAAGCAAGATTTCTACAAGAACTGGAATACCTATGTGGCAGGGTTTGGAGATCCTAAGGATGAATTCTGGATAGGTAAGTGCAAAGAATTTGTCTTTTTGGAAAAAAAAAAAAATCACAAAACAGAAACACAGCCCCAAAGTCCAGGAGCCACTTAGAGGCCTCCATTTAGCTGCAGGAGGATTTGTAAAGGGGAACAGGAGAAAAGGAGCCAGGGACACCCTCTGGGGGGGAGACTGAAAGGGCCAGGCCCAGCCAGTCCCTCCAGCTGCAGCCAAAGTCTGCAGTCCCCAGCTGGTGCTGGGGTCACCAGCTGTGCCCACCCTGTGCTCAGTGGGGCTCTGGGAGAAGTCAGAGGTAACCTGGGGAGCAGGTTCTTCTTCCTGTCCTCCTGGGACACCCCCTGCAACAAAGGCTGATGATCCAGAGAGGAAAAACAGGGCAAATAGAAGTCATAAACCCACATTTTGGTAAAACAGAAGTGAAACCTCCACATTTTCAAAGGTTGCACAGCGTTTTTCTGGTTGTAAATGAAAGATGATGATGATGACGATGATGATGATGATGATGATGATGATGATGATGATGATCACACAGCACAACTTTGGTTGTTTTGCCCAGCCTGTTCCTATGATTTGAAGGGAAGAGCTCTCCCAGTCAGCCTGGGGTTATTTACTTGCTTTTGTGCTGACAGCTGGTGTAGCTCAGTGTCCTGCTCTGTTTGCACAGTCCAGTATGGCCCCGTTCATGGAATAATGGGATGGTAGAGAAAAAAACACGAAGAGACTGATGCCTTAAGGAACCTGGAACTAAAACACCACACTTTTGAGATAGTATTAATATAGGAGGTAATGTAAAGTTTGGTCTTTACTGGAGGCCTCCAGGGCAGATGTGGAAAATGTCCACAAAATGCCCACCACCCCCCCACAGGGTGAATAGAGTTTTATAAGTTTAGCAAATTAGCATAATTGACAAAAGTCCCCAATTAGGAGCACAAGTGGATGCAATACCCCCCCAGTTCAAAGCCCCTCCTAAATCCTCCCCCCCTCAGATGGGGCTGAACTTTGCTGATGAAAATGTGTCTCGAAGAGCTGGTTTTGGCCTTGGTTCCCGGGGAGAACTGAGATGGGACAGGGGCTTTGGAATGTGTTTTGTCTTTCTGCCTCGGGAAAAGGCAGGGAAAAGCACTGGGAAAACTATGGATACAACAGACTACAGAGCTCCAAACGTATGTGTGAAGAACGCAGAGGATTTATAAAAGAAAAAAGACAAAAATCACTCAGCAACAAGACAAACATTTCCTTCCTGCCCACAGGTCTGGAGAACCTGCATAAAATCACCTCTCAGGGCCAGTACGAGCTGCGGGTGGATCTGAGGGACAAGGGGGACACGGCCTACGCCGTGTACGACCGTTTCAGCGTCGGAGATGCCAAGAGCCGCTACCGGCTCCGGGTGGATGGCTACAGCGGCACGGCAGGTGAGAGCAAAAATTGACTTTTTCTCCTCCCAGTGACCAGTTTCCTCCCCGCTCACTCAAGGTAACCACGTGAATGTTGCAGATCAGCAGGTGCCTCTCCTGTGTGAGGTGCTGGAAAATCAAACCTATCGATATATTTTATGTGTCCCTTTGAAATCCTCCAGGCGTTTTGGTGCCGTATTTTATGGCCTGCTTATGGCAGGATTGAAACAAGCATATTAAACCACAATCTATCTCATTTGGCCAATCTCAGCTGTCATTTATACAGCCAATAATAGCCTGGCACAGCCTCTTTCCTTGTCAGTAGAATTTGCAGCCAAGCCCTGCTGTAATGTGATTTATAATTTAGCTGAACAAATCATCTGCCTTTTGTAATCATAGTGGGGCAAACCCTGCAGCCCTTGTTGAGTCCTCTTCAGGGCTTCAAAGGATTAAGAGATAAATCCAGTTTAACAACATGTCTTAAAAGGAGATCATTTCTCACTGCTGGGTGCATAAACCAGAGCAGAGAAGTGGGTGTGGGCTCTGCCCTGTGACCAGCACAGGAACTTTTACCCAGATTACAGAGATACAAAGGAAATGCAGCAGCAGAATTAATGTCTATTTAATTTAGATGGGATATTGGGAAGGAATTGTTCCCTGGGAGGGTGGGGAGGCCCTGGCACAGGGTGCCCAGAGAAGCTGTGGCTGCCCCTGGATCCCTGGCAGTGTCCCAGGCCAGGTTGGACGGGGCTTGGAGCAGCCTGGGACAGTGGGAGGTGTCCCTGCCCATGGCAGGGGTGGGATAGGATGAGTTTTAAGGTCCCTTCCAGCCCCAACCATTCCATGATTCTATGATTTAAGGGAAATACCCTGGTGCAGAGTAGTTGTAGCTGCTACCACGAGTAGGATTCAATCAGTGTGGAGACTCCTTTAGTCTTGATTCCTTCCTTGTGAACCTCTTTGGTCTTGGCTTGTCCACACTGTAAAATCCAGCTTTTAGCAAGAAGTGCAGAAATTGAGCTGCATGAAAAAAAAAACCCACTTCATATTCGCTGGGGATTAGAGATCACCTGGAAAAATATTTTGACCTGCCTGCAACAACAAAAAGGTTGTGTATTTCCTGTATTAAAACAAGCCAATATTTAAAAATTTAGGTGCAGACAGGGCATGGCACAGTCCAAATATTTTCTGCAGAATGGGCACTGCCACGAAGTCTAAACCAGGCAAACACTGAGCTTGCTCTTTCTTTTGTCCCCTCATTCCAGGTGACTCCATGACCTACCACAATGGAAGGTCCTTCTCCACCTTCGACAAGGACCACGACTCTGCCATCACCAACTGTGCTCTGTCCTACAAAGGAGCTTTCTGGTACAAGAACTGTCACCGAGTCAACCTGATGGGCAGATATGGTGACAACAGCCACAGTCAGGTGAGCTTGGGGTCTGAAGGCTTCTGTAATGCATGAGAGGAAGGGGAATTGCAATTATGGATCTGTCTGATGGTTCAGGCAGCCAAAAATCACAGGATCCACTCCTCCCACTCTCCAAGATCATAGGCAGCTGCTCACAAAGCAAGAATTTAACATCAGCTGGTGAAATCTTGTTGGCTTTGTCTGATTTTCCAAGGGAATATCCCAAGTGTGCAGGGAATAACTGTAGTTTTCAACACGTGAAATAAAAATGTTCTTCCTGCCGTGAAAGCCAGGCAAGGAGGGACAGCTCTGAGGGACAGAGGTTTAACAAGGCCAAGCTCAAGGTGCTGCACCTGGGTTGGGGCAACTCCTGGGATCAATCCAGGCTGGGATGAGCAGCTGGAGCAGCCCTGGGAGAAGGACCTGGGGGTGCTGTGGGGGAGAGCTGGACCTGCCCCAGCCCTGAACCCCCTGCCCTGGGCTGAGCCCCAGCGTGGGCAGCAGCAAAGGGGGGATTCTGCCCCTCTGCCCCTGTGCTCAGGTGAGACCCCACCTGCAGAGCTGCCCCAGCCCTGGGCCCAGCACAGGAAGGAGCTGGAGCTGCTGGAGAGAGCCCAGAGGAGGCACCAGGGGGATCAGAGGGATGGAGCAGCTCTGCTGGGAGGAAAGGCTGGGAGAGCTGGGATTGTTCAGCCTGGAGAGGAGAAGCTTTGGGGTGACCTCACTGTGGCCTTGATTCCTGAAGGGAACTGACAGGAACCATGGAGAGAGACAATTTCCAAGGGATGGAGTGACAGGACACAGGGAGTAGCTTCCCACTGACAGAGAATAGGTTTAGATGGGATATTGGGAAGGAATTCTTGGCTGTGAGAGTGGTGAGGCCCTGGCACAGGGTGCCCAGAGAAGCTGGGGCTGCCCCTGGATCCCTGGCAGTGTCCCAGGCCAGGTTGGACGGGGCTTGGAGCAGCCTGGGACAGTGGGAGGTGCCCCTGCCCATGGCAGGGAGGGAACGAGATGAGCTTTAAAGTCTCTTCCAACCCCATCGATTGTGTGATTCCATGGTTCTGTGACCTCACGTGGGTGGGTCTGTACAGGCTGGACATTCCACAGCTCCTGTGCTTCCCAAAGCCGCCCCCCTTTGCGGTTCCTCTGTGCCCAAATCAGAAACATCCCCGGTCTGAACCAGGGGCAGCAAACGAAAGTGTGACCTCCCACCCCTCGCCTTTGCCTTCACAGGGCGTCAACTGGTTCCACTGGAAGGGCCACGAGTATTCCATCCAGTTTGCAGAGATGAAGCTGAGACCCTCCAGCTTCCGGAACCTGGAAGGGCGCCGGAAGCGAGCGTAGAGCCCCGGCGGGGCTGCGGGCAGGGGATGGGGGGGATGGAGAGCGGGGTGTGGGGAGACCCTCTGGCATCGCTGGCCTGGGGGTGTGAGGAGCTGGGACTGGAACCAAAGCATCGGTGACCCGTGGCCCCACAGAGGCTTTGCAGCATTCCAAACAAAACAACAAAAAAAAAAAAAGCCTTAAAAGCATCCCAGAGTTTCCAGCAGAGCAGCTCCAGCTGCCCACCAGGAACGTCCTCCTCCACACCAAAGACAACGATCTCAAGGGTTCTGTGTTGTTTCATCAATTTTGTTTTTATTTTATTTTTGCCAGAAAGCGTCTGGGATAAAGTTCTTCCGACGTCTGACGATCTCTTGGGTGGCCCAGGGGAGGGGAGGGAGAACAGCTTTGTACATTGGTAGTTTGTTTTAGAACCAGCCATATTTTACACACGGAAACGGTGTAAGATGAATTATCATTATTATTATTATTAGTTATAAGTGGAAATAATTGGTGGCTTGAATGCCTTTTTTTTATATATATATATCAAGTACCACAGAGAAGGAGGGAATGGGAAGGGAAAGCAGTATGTTTTAAAACTTAAGCATAAGATTAATATTATTAATATAAAGACAAAGTAATAATAATAATAATAATGATAATAATAATAAGCTACATTTTGTCATTTTTAAGAGAACCATGCTTTTGGAAACACAGCAGGACAGTGTCTGATTGTAAATTTTTTTTTAATATAAATAAAAGCACAATTACTTTTAAATAAATTTCTACCTTTTTTTTTCCCATCCACGTGGAGTTTGTGCATGTCCAGGATATATTTACTTACATGGGGAAATAAAGACAGGCTGAGAATAATTAGGCTGCTGAGCCCCTACTGAAAACTGTTCCTTTTGTCAGTGACTGCTTGTAATTATTCTGGTGGGTTTGTTACAGTGAAATGCCCGTGAGGATTTGGGTTCTTTTAGAACATAATTCTTTTTTTCTTTTTTTTCCTGCCCAAAAGCTTCTTCCATGTTTTTCTAAGTGTTACTGACCAATGCTTGCTCCATCTAGGTGGGAATAACTAACAGAGCAAAGCAAAGAGAACCCAGAGTTGTTGTTAGGTACCACGGGCAGCTTTGAACACGTCTGTAAATAAAGGGCTCTCTCTTTTTTTTTTTTATATGAATGAAAATCCGTGTAGTTCCTCTGTATCACACTCTGCAGTTCAAGACAATAAAAGATCTCTTGTTTTAATCCCGTCTCTCTGCCCTGCTTCAAGGTTGCATTTTCCAAACGTTTCACAAATGTTTTGCAAATGTTTCTTGCCTCTCTCCTGGCTGAAGTTACACTCCTGAGCATTGTTTGTGTTGCATGGGGAATACAAATCTCCTCTGACCCTCCAGAGCACAGGCAGCACTATATTAAATTAATTCTCTGTAATTAATTGCCCTTCCTTGGTGTTTATCACAGTAAATGATAGGCAGCATAAAAGAGAACAAATCCAGTAATGCAGGAATATGCTCCGCTCTGCAGATGCTGTCCAGGCTGTTAGGAAATGGCACTGGATCCGTGTTTCTGGGCGCTGGAAAGCTCTTGCAGTCTGTTTGCAGACATTCAGGGGAAGAAGTGACATTTATGGAATGATTTCCTCATTTCTAGTAACATCCCAGAGCTGCCTGGCTCCGCCTCTGGCTCTGGTGTCATTTACCTTGGCAGCTCCGAAGGGCTACTGGAGGCAGGCTCAGGTTTGTGCCTCGCCCCAGACACAACTCAAACACCCCGCACAAAAGGAAGATGATATTTCCTGTAATTACTCACTGACAGATGCCCTGCTTGGTATTCTCCATGATTGCCCCTGTGAGAGGGAAGCTGGCAAATCCTTGGAGTCAGAGCTGCCAAAACACCCGTCAGAGCTGACACAAGCTTGATTTGGTACCAGCAGCTCCACCACGGGCTCCTGGAAGGGAAATTCACTGGCTTTTCCCCCTTTCCTGTTTGTGACTTGTGAGAAGAGTTTAAAAACACGCTCAGATTTGAAATCTGTGCATGAACCTGCCAAACCTCAGTGCTGGTGTTCAAGCCTGAACGTGATGAAGCAGTTTGGGAGCCTCAAGGGGGCAGGAGAGGAAGGGCTTCAAAAAATATTTCCTCAGCCAGATTTAAGGTCCTAAAGGCACTGAAGGGGATATTTGGGGACATGAGAGGGGGTTGTGGGGTTAGGGCTGTATCCATAAGGTATTTTTGAGAAAAGTGGATGGAAAACTCCTTTTCCAGTGTCACTGTCCTAACCTTAACTAAAGTCTGAGCAAGACCTCAGGCTTGGATTTCTTAGTCAGGTTTGGGTGAGGTGAAAGCTCCAAGCCAGGTGGGCAAAAATCAGCTGGATGGATAATTTGGGGGAGTGAGAATGAAGCTGATGGCAGCTTTTAAGTTATTAAATCCTCTGGCTTTTTGTGAGACTTGGACTCCTGAGTGAAGTGGTTTTTTCTGACTCCAGGCATGAGCGTGGAGCCACCCTGAGCGAGCGATTAGAGCACTCCAGGGTCATGTGGGAGATGACCTTAAATTCCTCCATCTGACAGAGTAACACCTTGGTGTCAGCTCAGCTGGAGCACCCACATCTGCTGCATCACCTCTGGGTGCAGCTCCCTCATCTCCTCTGCTGATGCAATTCCAGCCAAGGAAACTGATCTCACCCATCGCTGGGCTAAATGCCACCAGAAAGCCAGGGAATCCTGCCTGAGCCTGCAGCAGTGAAGAAGTAACCCAGTGACTTGTGACACAAAACACAAATTTCCCATCTTTCCTGCACAAGGATGTCCCTTCATTCAAAATTACAAGTCTGGCTTGGTTTGCTTTAAGGGCAGCTGAGCATAACTGAGGGTTAGAGAGCACGAAAAACAAGAAATTGAGCACACAGTGATCCAGTGGCTGCCCCTGCTGCTCATTTGGTCTCAGTCTTCAGTACCTAAGTCCAAAACTGCAGCCTTGAAAAACCTCCTTGCAGCTGCCACATTAATCCTGGGGGGTGTTGAACTCTGAAGGAACAGGACTTTATTTCTTTGTTCTTTTCTCTTCTTTTTCTCCTTCTTCTCAGCCCTCTTTGTGCCTAACCCACTGAACATTCTCTGCCAGACCTCGATTAGGAAGGACAGCAGAATAGAAATGTTTAGGTGTCACCAATAAGCAGCAGCTTGATCCCAGAAAACGGCGAGGCGGTGGCATCAGCCTCACAGGTACCGTGCCACTTCTTATTTCTGCCTTCCAGGGATGAGGACAAGGTGATCCAGGGCACTGGAACACAGCTGGGATTGCTGAGATGGTGCTTGGCTGGTTGCTGGTTCTCTGCACTCCATCAGCACCTCAAGGCAGAGTGGAATTCTTCACAGAGTGTTACAAATACAGGGATTTGACAAAATGACAAAATTTATTTAGTGGCAAGTGGGAAAAAATAATGTAAAATGAAAACAAAGAAGAAGACATGAACCCCCCTCAGCAGCTTTGGAGCCGCTGTTCAGCACTGCCTTAGCACTTTCTTTGAAAAAGCTCTGCTCCAGCCTTTGTTCCTCCACCTTTTCCTCAGTGATTTCCCCGGCAGGTACAGAAATCTCAGCCTGCAGAGCTCCAGCAGCTCTGTGTGTGTACAACATATGTTGGTGCTGATAAACAAGGTGCAGTTTGTCAGCAGGAGACGGCGAGCAAAGCTCAGCCAGAGCTGCATCGATGATCTTTATTCTTGGAGGGCCTTGTAAAAACACACGTCTTCATCAGGCCTTCAATCTAAAGGTGAAGGAGTTGGTGTAGGTGAGAGGGAAAGACAACTCTCAGCAAGAAAAAAAAAGCAAAAAACAAAAGCCAAAACCAGAATAAAAGATGATGTAAGAACCGCTCCGGCTTTCTGGGTCACCCTCGCCTGCTCACAAGCTGCTCCTGGCTCCATCCCAAAAGTCTGAGGAGTAGAAACACAACCTGATGATTGTACAGTGAGGTTTTCACTTGACTTGCAGCCTTGGCGAGGAATTTCCACAGGGCTGAGAATGAGTCTCCATCCGGGCTTGCATCAAGCATGTTCCTGCTGCAAAATGAATCAGGCCCGTTGCATTTTGCAGTGGAACTGAGATCCCGAGTGGAGGCCGGAGCAGGCAAATGTAACCACACACAGGCATTTCAACAGCTCTGGAAGATAAAGGAAAGTTTCCTGGAGGGGGTAGGAGTTGTTGGACAGGGGAAGTTGTTGCAAAATAAAGAGGCTGGTGCTGTGCCCAGCTGTGCCATCTCTGTGTCCCTTCCACTCCTACATTTAGGCCCACTCAGCTGAAAAATCCACTCCAGCTTTAGTCACTTGTGCAGTGTGGGGAGCTCATGGTCTCTCCAAGATGGTATCTGCAGGGTTACTCACTTGTGCCCTTTCAGCTGGCATTGAGGGTAAGGGTTTGGGGTTTTTTAGGGCAAAAGAGCCCTTTCAAGACGTCTGAAATCGCAAAAGTCTGGCCTGAGCGTTTCCTAAGGGTGTTGCAATGGTGGGGGCCCAGGTCTCACTTCTGAGTGCTGCTGTTTGGCTTTCCTAGCTTGGCTTCTTGGCAGCCTGTGGGGAAGGGACAGGTTTGGAATGGCAGCTAAAACGTGCCTGTCCCTCCCTAAGCACCCTCTTTGTCCCTCCCCAGGGCCACCCTGGCAGCCTCACATTCCCTGGATGCACAGAGGGGCCCCCACGGCCGCTGTGGGCAGAGCGACTGCGGTTGAGAGGTTTTTGGTGTCCGAGGTGCAGCACCACTGACAAACACCTGCTGTAATTCACAAATCACCCACAGCTGCTGTTACCCACAAATCCAGGACTCCCTTTTCTGGGATTGCCACAGGGAAAAATCCAATCCCCCCATACCAGCCTGCCTGAGGTGGCAAAAAAAAGCCACTTCAAAGGCGTCTCTTCCAAGGCAGCACCAGCCTGAAACCATCAGTGCATGGGCAGGGATGGGCTCAAAGGGCCTGGTGATTCTGCTCCTTCACCTCTTCGTCAGGTACTTTCCTCAGAGGAAATCATTCAGCTTCCTGTGTTTTTACTGTAAATTCTGTGCTGCAAAGAGGAAAGAGAGAAAGAGACCAACACAGATAGAGAGACTGGCGGGGGGAAACCAACACGGGGTGGTTTCAGTGCTGATAATCCCTTTCACTCCCACTTTTGTGGCTCCCTCTGCCAGAGGCATCCCCCTGTTTGAGAGTCATAGAGAGGCTTGAAAACAACATCTAACCTGAAAATTGGTGCCCTGCTTAAACTGAAACTACTTTCGGGACTCAAAGTGCTCATTTCCTCCCCACCCTTCCTCTGCCTCTTTACTTTTACTTTACTTTGTGCCTTGTCCTTCTGTTTCTGTGATTCTGTGAAAGTGAGAGGAGAAATAATGTGAAAAAGGCTGGGTTTTGTCCAAGCGAAAGAAAAAATGCCTGGCTGTGTCACTAGAGAGCACAAGCATTCAGATTCAGTCTGAGAGACAATTTCCACTTTGTCATCACACCAATTGCGAAAGTCACAGCTTTAGGAAGAGCTGGGACTTTTTTATTAACAAGATATTCTAGGCTTTCATGCAAATAGGATGCTGCTTACAGAGAAGGTACTCAGCAAAAAAAACCACCAGGTCTTCCCTAGAAAAAGGTTTTAAAGGACAATTTTGAATGTTTCGACCAAAGAAGTGTAAATGGCTGAAAGAAATTGAAACAAAAATAAAAAAAGTTGTATTCTGAGTTGCCTTATATCCTGAATCCTTTGACTTTTCCCTAGAAAATAAATAGCAAAAATTAGGTTGGACCCCTGAAATGATAATTTTTATTTGTTTTCAGTGTAATTTATGTGCTTTATAGTAACCAGACTACCTGGAAATTACACCCTCACTGCAGCCCTGGCACAGCAGTCAAATTAATTGCAATTTTTTCATAATAAAAATTACCTTCAGGTGGCAGCTCTGTGTTTTGGCAGTCTCACACCAGCCCTGAGGAGTCTCCTCTGAAGCCCTTTGTGTGACTATATCCCAGCCTTGGCTATACCTGGATTCATGAATTCTGCTCTTGGCTTTCCATAGGGCTTTCCGAGCACTCACAGCTCCAGCCACTGCTTTGAATCTTCTCACTAAAATGGGGAAAATCATCTCAGCCACCAAAATTTCAGTGTCCCTGAGCAATTCTAAGCCCAAACCATCTCCCCCACGCCAAACCCTTCTCATCTCACTTGGCCTTGGAGGGAAAAGCAGCTCTGGGTTGTGATGCTGAGCAGGGAGGTCCTGTTCCTGTTCCTGTTGTTTTTAGGGAACAGGATTGCTGTGAGTGCAGCAGAGCTGCCACAAGGGAGTCCGTGTGTGCCAGTGCCCCCAGCTCTGCCCTCCTGCCGCCAGACCGAGGGCAGGACTCGGGCAGGAAACTGCCCTGGTGAAACCCTGCTTGCTGGAGGATGTAAGGAGTCACTCCAGGTGACACAGCCCCGGTCACTCCTGCACCAGCCCGTGCTGCAGAACATTCCCTTTGGGGTCTTTTCTTCCTGCTTGCCTCGGGAGAGCTGCTGTGGGTTGGGAGAGGCCTTGGGGCTGGGGCTGTGCCAGGGCAAAGGCATCTCCCGGGGCTGGGTCACACCTGCCCTGTGCCAGCCTTTGCCTCCTGATGCCCCAAGAGCAGGGGCGGCACTGCTGTGAGCTGCCAAAGGGGCACAACCTCCAGTGGGGCAGCCGGGCTGCACCAGGGGGATGTGTGGATGTATGGATGTGTGGATGTATGGATGTGTGGATGTATGGATGTATGGATGTGTGGATGTGGGGATGTATGGATGTATGGATGTATGGATACATGGATGTATGGATACATGAATATATAGATATATGGATGTATGGATGTGGGGATACATGGATGTGGGGATGTATGGATGTATGGATACATGGATGTATGGATACATGGATGTGTGGATGTGTGGATGTATGGATGTGTGGATATATGGATATATGGATATATGGATATATGGATGTGTGGATATATGGATACATGGATATATGGATATATGGATATATGGATGTGTGGATGTGTGGATACACGAATATATGGATGTATGGATACATGAATATATGGATATAAAGATATATGGATATATGGATATATGGATACATGAATATATGGATGTATGGATATATGGATATATGAATATTTGAATATATGGATATATGGATGTATGGATATATGGATATATGAATATATGGATATATGGATGTATGGATATATGAATATATGGATATATGGATATATGGATGTATGGATATATGAATATATGGATATATGGATGGATGGATATATGGATATATGGATATATGGATATATGGATGGATGGATGGATGGATGGATGGACAGATGGATGGATGGATGGATATATGGGTATATGGATGTATGGATACATGAATATATGAATATATGGATATATGGATATATGGATATATGGATATATGGATGGATGGATGGATGGATGGATATATGGGTATATGGATGTATGGACACATGAATATATGAATATATGGATATATGGATATATGGATGTATGGATAAATGGATATATGGATGCAGACATGTGCATGTACATGTAAAAACGATCCATATCTGTGTTTGCCCACAAACAGCCACATATAACTATAACTATAACTATTAATATAAATATAAGTCAGAATGATAAAACTATAATCATTTCCAGGCTGGTACTCAGGCCCCACGGCGCTGCCAGCTCAGCAGAAGTGCCAGTGTTTCCTGCAGCTTAGAAAGCAAGAGGAAACCACCGAGGTTTCAGGTGGCAGCAGGTGCTGATCTCAGAGCTGACAGCACTGCCTGGGGCTGCTCTGGCCCTCAGCCCCACACTGAGGCAAACAGGGATCACCAGCACTCCCAAATATTGTAGTGGATCCCTGTTCTGCTCTGTTTCAGTGTGTGATAAAAGCACAATGGTCTTTCTTGTTCAGGTGTGATTATGAGTAGGAGTTCTCTGATTCCTGTAGAGTCTCTGATGTCTGTGCTTCAAAGGACATGAGAGGAAAAGATAGGGAGAAGCAGAGAGTGTCTGTGTCCTGGGAGGGATTCAGCCCAGATCAGAGCTTGTGTCATGTGCCTCAGGCCCGAGCAGATGGTGAACAAAATTAAAGTACAGGACCAATAATCGCGTACACCCAGCTTTAGTGCTCCTACCTGGAAAGTTCTGCATCTCCCACGGAAAATTTTCAACAATCTGTGCCCTCAGAGCTTCTTTCCTTGCTACAGTTTTGCACTTCTCAAGAAATTTCTCACCTCAGCAGAGCGTTGATTTGGGAGGCTTTGTGACACCCAGGCTGCTGGAAAAATCTGTTTCCTTCCTCTGAACTGAACACTGAACAAACACCACCTGATCAGGGACCTCTGTGGGCACCCAGGGAATGCTGCAGTGCAGCAAAACTGGGGACACGCAGCACCTCTGGGACAGGAGAGCAACTTTTCATCTGCAATAAAAATGAGGATTTTCCCTCAGCTCCATCCCAAAGGCAGCAAAAGCAGAAGCAGCTGCCAGGGTGGGGCTGTCTGGAGTTGGAACAGAGCAGGAAAGCAAATTGGGGGCACACTCAGCTGTCTGAGTGATGCCTTTTCCTGGTCTTAAAATCAAGAGTCAAACACGGTTAGAAGGGAAAAAGGGATTTTACCTCAGTGTTTATTTTAAGGATCCTTAGGTGCACCATGTCCAGGTCGAATGCACCTCCATGCACACTGCAGTGCACACCCACAACAGATCTGGTCTATCATTATAGGTGTTACTAATTAGCAGATCTATCAAAGATTCCCCAATGAGAGGCTGGAGTGAGCCCCCCCTCCCCAAGGAACCTTCCCCTGGATGGTTCTGTCTCAGTTTACAAAATGTGTTCTGGAGAGGACCTTGGGGTCTGGGGCATATTGCTCTTTAACTACGAAACCTCTAAAATGCTCAGTCTCCTGGCTTAACAAACAAGTCCAAGAATGTCTGCAAAAAGCACTAAGAATACAGAAGTTGTAAAAAGGTATAACAGGGGTTTAAAAGAAAAGACAAAAATCATCATGGCATCATGAGCAGCAAGGGCTCAGATGAGATGGGGTAGCTGTGTGTACACCTTGCTAGACCATGGCTCTGGAGAAGAAATAGCAGCAAGGATGCAGTGGCTGGCAAGGGACTTTCATTCCAACTGCAAAGTGACAGCACATGGAGAGACTTCAGTGTTTCTGTAGCAAAAAAAGCTCCGAGTTTTGCATTTGCTGCTGACCAAAGAAACTTCAGCTGCTCTGGTTTTATTTCCAGGCTGCAGGACCAGCTGCAAAGCCAGGACCTTTGCCAGGGCTTTGCTCCCTCCCAGGTGGTCAGACTGTCCAGGTCCTGCAGGTACAGCAGGTTTCTGGGGGCTGTTCTGCACTTGGCATTTCTGCAGCAAAGATCACCCTGTCAAGTGGCCGTGTGGAGATCTGAAAACCCGCGCCGAGAATCTTGCTTTGTGTTAGTTCACAGAATCACAGAGTCCCAGGGTGGGTCAGGCTGGAAGGGACCACGGTGGGGTCATCTGGTGCCACCTCCCTGCTCCAGCAGGGCCATCCCAGAGCACAGGGCACAGGATTGTGTTCAGATGGTTCTGGAATATCCCCAGAGAGGAGACTCCACAGCCTCTCTGGGCTCTGTTCAGGGCTGGGCACTGCCCAGGGCAGGAGTTGTGCCTCCTGTGCAGGGCAATTGCTGGGATAGCTCAGTCAGTGCCCAGGGCAGGAGTTCTGCCTCCTGTGCAGGGGAATTCCTGGGATCAGTCCCTGCCCGTGGCTCTGGTGCCACTGCTGGGCCCCGGAGCAGAGCCTGGGCCCTGCCCTGAGCCCTCCCTGCACACAGGGACAGCCAGGGCTGAGGGCCCCTCAGACATCTCCTGAGCTAGGTGTGGATGTGCACACAGACACGGAATCACACTGAGAGTGTATAGAAAGTGAATAAATTATAATAATGTGTTGTTCCTTGTCTTAAATCATTCAAATTTCAAACAATTGAGTTTCTAAAGATGGGGTTTAGGTCTTTTATTGGTGACCTGGCTATGTAGGTATGTGTGGGTATATATATTTTTATATATACATGTGTATAGGAGAGGGATTATTTAGAAGAGTGTGTTGAGACAGGACAAAGGGGAATGGCTTTAAGCTGGCAGAGGGGAAACTTAGGTTGGATATTAGGAAAAAATCCTTCCCTGTGAAGGTGGGCAGGCCCTGGCACAGGGTGCCCAGAGAAGCTGGGGCTGCCCCTGGATCCCTGGCAGTGTCCAAGGCCAGGCTGGATGGGGCTTGGAGCAGTCTGGGACAGTGGAAGGTGTCCCTGCCCATGGCAGGGGTGGGATGAGATGAGCTTTAATGTCCCTGCTCAGCCAGGCCACCGTGTGACTCTGAGGATGTCACAGGGAGCTGTTCTGTGTCTCCTGTAAACAGCCCAAGAAATGCCCCATCAGCACAACCGTGAGCAGCACCAACAGCAGCGGCTGAACCGAGGACATCACGTGGAGAGCAAACATTTCACAGAAGGCTTTGGTGATGTTAATATTAATAAATTCTGCTTTATTTGCCCTGCAGAACTTCCTAGAAGGCCTTGCCATGGAGAAGATGAAGCTGTTCAGCAGGGCTGCTGTTGGAGCTCCTCACACCCTGCCTGGCACTGGGCCCAGGTGCCCTTTTCTCGGAACAGCACCTCCGGAGAAGGAAGGCTGAGGCTCCTGAGTGCTCTGTCCAGGCCAGCTCTGCCCAGGTGTTTTTCCACTGACAAATCCCCCCAATGCCTGGGCTGGCACATGCCACGAGCTGGGAATGTTCAGGGTGGAGAAGAGAAGGTTGTGTGGACACCTCACTGCCACGTTTCTTTGAAAAACAACCCCTCCTTCTTCAAAGCCCGGTGATGTCAGGGGTCAAACACTCCTGAAAAACCAACGGGCCAGGAGTGTTTGTGGGATCTGAGTGGAGAAACCTTTTGTGGTCATCCCTGCTGACCCCACGAGAAAACAGCAGAGGAGCTGGCAGGTGTTGGCATCTGTAGTGGGCAGAGTGAGAAAATAATAAAGGAAGGCAGGCTGTCAAAGAGGATTTTTAGCACCCGGTACTCACGTTAATCCCCTGACCTACTTTCTGAAAGACCTATATAAGGAAGAATACTCTCCACTGAGCAAGCAGCTAATAAGCAGTGCCAGCATTTAAGAGTTGGGAGTGTATCAGTTCTGAGATTCAGTTATCTCTTCCTGGAAAAAATTAAAGCACACAAAACAAACACTCTTCAAATCAAAAAAAAAAAAAAAAAATCCACCCGTGGGTCTATTTCTAACGAAAACTCTGCACCTCAGCAGGGCTGGCAGTTGGCACCATGGCCCCAAAGGTGTTTGTGGGTGAGCTACCCAATGGGCCTCGCCAGAAAGAAAAATTCCTGCCCTCAAATTGCATATAAAACATTTACTGGAGTTATTGCAAACATCCTTTGAGCCACAGGCAGCCACAGTGCAGTCTCGGCACCGAACTCTTCAAGCTGTCTCATGGACTTGGAACAGGTCCAGAGGAGGGCATGAAGCTGGTGAGGAGACTGGAGCAGCTCCCCTTTGGAGACAGGGTGAGAGAGCTGGGAGTGTTCATCCTGGGGAAGAGAAGGTTGTGTGGACACCTCACAGCACCTGGAACAGAGAGAGACCCTTCATCCAGCGATGGGACAAGGGAAGATGGGTTCAAACTGAAAGAGGGGAAACTTAGGTTGGGTATTGGGAAGGAATTGTTCCCTGGGAGGGTGGGGAGGCCCTGGCACAGGGTGCCCAGAGCAGCTGTGGCTGCCCCTGGATCCCTGGCAGTGTCCAAGGCCAGGCTGGACGGGGCTTGGAGCAGCCTGGGACAGTGGAAGGTGTCCCTGCCCGTGGCAGGGGTGGAAAGAGATGAGATGAGCTTTAAAGTCCCTTCCAGCCCAAAGCAGGCTGTGATTTTATGATTCTATTATTCTTTCCTTTTTTTATGATTTCAAACTGCCAACAGCTTTAAGCCCACAGACCTGTGGGGGAGGCCCACGTTGGGCACAAAGGGCTCTCACTCAGCCCCTGTGACCAACCCAGCATTTTGGGAGCTTTCATTTCCACTCGGCCAAGGTGAGATGTTCCAAGGGTTCTTCCTTCAGTCTTAACTACAGGACCTCCCGTCTGACTTCCAGTGGGGCTGAAGGTACTCAGCACATTGATATGGGGTTTGTTGGACTCCAGCCAGCAGGATACATCGAGCTGGTGTCAAAATCAGATCAGTTTTGGCCACTTTTCACATCTGGCAGCTCTCATTTCACTGCTCACGCTGCTTCTAGGGAGGAGACAGCAATAAATGGCGCTGGGGTTATTTATATTTTGATAAGTTGAAGGCTACACCCTTAGTCCTTGTAAGAGCCACAAGATTATTTTTCACCTCTTCATCCTTTCAAGAGCTGTTTCACATGTTCTAATGAAAGACATCACAGTGTTTCAAAGCTCCTTGCTGTCATTCAGGAAAGAGAAATACCAGAAATTCTCCAGAAGTGCCTTCCCTGGTGAGAGCCCAGTCCCTTTCTGAGCATAGAAACATCAGCTCGAAGCAGCCTGGCCCTCAGGATGTTTGGGAGGCCCCTGGGAGAAAGTGAAAGCCCATTGTGTGATGCTGTGGTTGGGGCCAGACCGATGGGTTGGTTCATTAATCAGCCAGCGTCGCTGGCTCAACACCTTTCCGGCATTTTGCTTTCTTCTTGCTCTCTTCCACATTGGGAAGAGGGTTTTCCTTATGGAAAAAGCCTTTCCTTACATCTTTGCTTGTTTGACTGCAAAACAGCACAGATACAGGTGGCCACGTGGGCATGGGGAGGAAGGCAAAATAAATGTTCCTCATCTTTCCTCTTCTTCCATTAAATTTTCCCTCTCACAGAGAGATCTGCCGGAAAGCACTTCCTGTTGGATCCCCTCAAACTCACCAAATCCTGGGGATTTCCATTTTACCTGTGTCAAAACCCAAGCACAGAGACACAAACCAGCTAGTTCAATGCACAGAGAAAATCACCACCAGAGCCCAAAGCATCATCCCCTCCCTCCCTGCACTGCCATCCCCATTCCTTCCATCCTCCCTCCTCGAGGCACAGGGCCGGGCAGAGCTCAGCTCACAGGCAGAGCCTGCCTGGCTCCTGCTGTAATAATTTCCACCCAATGTCCTCTGTGAAAGAAAAACAAAAAAATCAAAAAAAACAACAGAAAGTACCTTAAAGCTTTTTTGTTTTTTTCTTTCAAAACTAAACTCGCCAGCGCCAGGGGAACATCTGACACAACCAGCTCCCTCCTCCTGTTCTTTCTGCATCACTGTGTGCACACAGGGTGCCCTGTGGGAGGCTCGGAGATGAATTTGCCACAGGTGCTGGTAAAGACAAACCACATTGTCCTTGCAGCTCCAGAACCTCATAGGCACATCCCAGTCCCTCAGGGGCCACCAGGGACCTCAGCCTGGGTTTGTGCCAGGGGTCAGCAGATGAGCTGGACAGGGCAGAGCCACGATTTGTGCCCCTGGGTAACCTCTCCCCGCACTGACCTGTTTGTTAGAGCACCAAAGCACTCAGGCACTTGTGGCTTTGTGTAAAGCTGCAAAACAAGAAGTGTCCCCTGATTCTCAGGAAACCTTACAAAACCACACCAGAACTCTGTCAGGCAGCCTGAGGTGTGTTCTCACTGTGCCTGCATCTGTAGGGATGGGAGAACTAACACACATCAAAATTAAAAATGACCTGGCATCCGCTGAAATGAAAACAAACCTAAAAAGCTGCCTCAGCTCTTTTAACCAGCAAACAGTGTTTCATTTCAGTTTTTCTTCATGATTTTGGAGATTTCTGCTCTCACATAAACCTCTCAAGGCCAAGCAGAGCTGCTCAGTGCCTCCCTGCCAGGCTGGCCTCGGGAAGGGCTGCATCCCTGCTGGCAGGGGATGGGGTTCAGCTCTGGTCCCCCATGGGACAGGGTCCTGCAGCTGCCTGTTCTGCTTCATCCTAGAAACCAGCAGAGACACCGTCCCTTTTCACCATGCTCACTTTTAATGGCTTTTGCTCCAAGATAAAACTCAGGTTTTCCCTTTGATCCCTTTCTCTCGTTGTCCCACAGGGGTCACAGCTCACCAGGTCTGGCTGCCCCGCAGGGTTTGTACCCAGAGCACACCTCGCTTCTGATTTTCCTTCTTCTTTCCCATTGTCTGAGACTTCAGGCAGTGCTGCCCTGTGCAGCCAGGCTGTGTTTGCCCAGGCACCGAGGTGTCCCAGGATGGAGCTCTCTCAGCTAAAGCCGATGGCAGCAGAGTCTCTGGACAGGGCCAGGACACGAGCAGTGCCCTCCTGAACCAGATGCATAAAATAAACTGGACAATCCCCTTTGGAAAAGTTCTATTTCTCTCTCTTGATTTCAAAATAAAGAGGTATGAAAGATTCCTATTAAATCCTGACTGATCCTTATTAAATCTGACAAAGACAGCGAGCCAGAGGTGAGTCCAGGCCATAATCCAACAAACCTAAGGAGCACGCCAGGAAAACAAACCCTTCAGCATTTAAAATAAGTGAAAAGAATGTTTGTTTTCCACATTGCACAATTAAATCATGGAGGTCACTGTCCCAGGGTGTAACTGGGCTCAAACAGGAATTCACTTAGGTGACTGTTTGCTGTGTTTTAGCTGTTGCTTTGCCTCTCTCCCAAAGCATCCTGTATTTAATTATTGCTGGTGGTGCACTGGGCTGGGCGGGCTTTTGGCCTGGCCCAGCACAGTGCTCTGGCTCATTGCAGGGATTACAGGCAGTGGGTGGTGACCCTGGAAGTGTTCAGGGCCGGGCTGGATGGAGCTCTGAGCACCCTGCTCTAGTGGAAAGTGTCCCTGCCCATGGCAGGGGGTGGAATCGGGTGATCTTTAAGGTCCCTTCCAAACCATTCCATGATTCCATTGATTAAGTGGCTCTGGACAATCTGCCCCTGCTGGGCTCCAGAATGGTTTTATTGTGTGTGTGGAACAACACACCTTTCTGTGCCTATTGCTGCTCCCGGCATAAAATAAAAGATAGAACTTTAAGCCAAGAAAGAGTTTCATCTTTACTCAACTCATATTGGAAAGGTTGTTGATGTCCTGTCGAGTCCAGTGGCTGAATTCACAGACTCCTCTAACAGGTACTCATTCTGGGAGTCCCAGGGAGGGAATCTGAGCCTGCAGTTTTCATGGAATTATTATCAGGTATTTTCCTGTGCTTTCATTCAGTTTATGGTATTCTAATTTGTGCATGCTGTCACAGTCATGATTTCTTGAAGATGGGGGAAGATTGCTCAAATCCGTGCCCTGAATTACTCAGAGAGGGAGATTACATCTGTTATTATGGCATCCACTGGTAAATTAATCAGCCTGGTAAAGGATTAGGAAAAATACCTCCATCATCTGTCTCAGGTTTCGGCAAGAACCAAACCAACCAAGTAATCTTGGATCTAAACCACTGCTTTATCTTGTCTAATTCTGGTGCCTCAGCACCTCCAAAACTTGTGGTTTCACCTCACCCCTTCAGCAAAACCCAACTCAAATTCATGAACAGGCTTGGTCAACCTGAAAGTGCCTTTTCCAATGAATTGATGAGTCACTGAACCATTTTCTCCCAGTTTTGGAGCGCCAGCATTTCATGGCAGGCAGCTCTGTGCTCACAGAGATGGCTATCACAGCCCGTTCCGCCGTAGGAGTGTTGAAAGCTCGGGCTGTGGGCTGTGCAGCTGTCTATGCTGTGCTACCCCGAGCTCTCAGGGCACCTCCTCCTCTACCTCTCAATTAATCCAACGGATTAATTGCCATTCAGTGGCTGAACCCAGTGAACTGCTCGCTGAGGTTACCAGACTCTGCTTCTGACTGGGATTTGCTCTGACTTGCATATCCCCAATGTGCTCTGTCGTTCTGGTTTCCACCTGGCTGCTTTCCTTTCCTTTGTGCTGCACCCTCGGCTGGAGGCCACGCTAAATATTTAGATTTTGATTTAAATATTTAGATTTAGATTTTAAAAACAGAGACATAAAAGTCTCGAAGGCTGCCTATAGAAAATTCCTCTTTCTATGGAGAATCCTTGATCCAGCTGCTGGCTTCAATCAGAAAAATGGTGCCCAAAATAATTGCCTGAAGAAATTCAGTGTAGTCACCAGTGTTAGTTTGCTGCTCTTCTGGAGCTGCCTGACCTCTGCCTGGCTCCATCCCCTGTGACATTGCCCTGCAAGGATGGGCACCTTTTCTTGTGCCCAGATCCCATGAAACCTCCATGACAACACCCTTCCCATTCCCTTGGACCCACAAATTTAATCTTTCAGCCACCTAATCCCTCACCTATCCCTACAACTCCTTCCTTCTCCCCCTCTTCGTATAATCACCTATTTTTCCTGCCTGCCAGTCCCTGTCCCCTCTTGTGCATCATCATCCAGTCCTTGATGCACTGAGGAATTCTTTGTTTCTTCAGGAAACAAAACAGAACTGATCCTTTTCCAAAGTGTTACGAAATCCATTCGATTGGCAGTCAGGGAAGGCTTCCTGAATTGCTGAATAGAAGTGCTGACAGAGTTTGCTATCACTGGAAAGCCACCAGTGATGCAAATATTTCATCTGGAATTAATTAGCTGTTGTGTTTGGTTTGTAATGAGGCAGCTTAAGAATAAATTCTATTCCGAAAAAAAAAATCACAGAAATTTATCACAAAGAAAAAGTCCCTTTCTCCACCACTAAAACGCAGCAAACATAGATCAAAAGGCTTAATTTTTTCCTATACTTTCAAGCTGAATAAATACATCGAATAAATAAAATAATAACAAGTGGAGAGTTCCAAAACAAAACGTCATTTTCATAGAAAAAAGAAATCATTCTATTCCCCAAACGCTGAACTTGTGTCTTTCGAGCTTATTCAAACATAAGGGGTTTTTTAAAATTTCTGAAAAGCTTTATCAGAGCCATCATCTTTCCAAAATCCGGTTTTGCTTTTAGTGAAACGGCGTTTCTGAGAGGAGGGGAATGCACGGCAGCATTTCATAGAATCCCAGAAGGGTTTGGGTTGGAAGGACCTCAGAGCTCATCCATTCCCACCCCCTGCCATGGACAGGGACACCTTCCACCGTCCCAGGCTGCTCCAAGCCCCGTCCAGCCCAGCCTTGGACACTGCCAGGGATCCAGGGGCAGCCACAGCTCCTCTGGGCAACCTGAGAAGCTCCCGCTGGTTTCAGACCTGATGGTTGAGGTTGCCCTGAGGGTCACTCTAAACCAGGTACATCCCCAGTACATCCCAAATATGCCATGGTACCCAAAGGGTTTAGGTTATCTTGGCTTTGCTGATCCAGCTGGCGCTTGCTGGGACCGTCCCCCACGGCCACAGCCCACCTGGGCATGCAGAAATGCCTTGGATGCCTCAGGCTTTCCCTTTTCTCCCCCCAAAGCCAGACCCATCCCCTGCAGGGCCACCCTGAAGGCTTTGCTGCCCACTCCTGCGGATGCTCCAGGAGAACAAGGGCAGTCCCTGCCCTCCAGACTGGGAGACAGAGCCTCAAAGCCCAGATCAATGTGCTGTGCTGCTGCTCCTCATCAGCCTCTGCACCACCTGATCAGGCTGCACTCACCAGGCTGCCTCGGAATGTGTTTGTGCAGCACCCCAGACCACAGGTTTCCATCGCTGGTGTCACCACGACACCAGCAAGGCTTTGCCAAGGCTAAAACACTTCCTCAAGTGCTGTGCTCACCCTGTCCGGCAGCTCGTCGATGCCTTTATGCCTCATTTCTAGTTTTTAGGCTTTCAGGCCTTTGTGTGTCTGCCTAAGTTGTCTTTTGGCAAGAAAAATGCTGGTAGGGATATAAATAATATCACAAAGCAGCAATAATCACAGCCCCAGAGCAGCAGAGTGGCTGTGCTGTCCCTCCCTCACCTATATTTGGGTTGTGGTGAGCCCAAAACTGGCTCATCTCAGCCTCAGCCCCTGCCCTCCCCTGCTTCATATCGATTAATAATAACAACAACTTCTCCGTGGGCTGTTTACCACCCACGGATATCCACCCCCAAAAAGCCCCGGAGGAAAGAACATGAGGTAACTTGTTGTGTTTTTTTCTATTTATAAACAGAAAAAGATGATTCCCAGCCATAAAAGCGACCGAGATGTTTATCTGCTACGGCAGAAATGTCGAGTCGACTTTTTGAAATTCCAAAGGTGAAGTTTCCTGTGCTCGAGTCGAAGCTGCTTCGTGTTCTCTCACAACCTACACCACCACCTCCTCATGATCTTCACCACATCCCTCCCTCATTCCTTGCCTTGCCCACCTCGGGCTCAGCTGGGACAACAGGGACAACCCCCAGTCACAAGTGCTCGTGGAGCTTTTCTCTGGCCAGTGATCCTGTTGGAATTCAGGGAAGAATCCCACTGCAGCTCCATGGATCTCATTTGCCCAACTCATCTGGCAAAGCTTTTGGGAAGTCTCTGCTCCATCAGCCACTTCTCCACCCCCCTCCCTGAGATTTTCTGTCTGTAAAACTGTAAAAATCAAGATTTTTTTCTTCTAACAGGATTTGAGCTGTGGGGTGAAAACAGCTGGATTTAGGCACATAGATTTTATCATTACCAAGTGCTTCTGCTCAGAGCTGGGTTAAACCCTTCCCAAGGTGTTCACGGAGCAGCTCAGAAGGGCAGAGCACATCTTGGTGGCTTTCCTTGGTCACTGCCACTCTTTTCCCTTGGGCTTCTGGCCTGAGAAACTCGAGGCAAAGTCCTGAACATCTCCTCTAAAACGATGCTCCACTCCCAAGGGATGCTGACGCCCTCCCGGGGGGTCATGCCATGGCCCTTTCTCCCAGAGCCACCGGGGTGGGACACGGTGGTGACACAGCCCCCGGCAGAGACCAGATGTGAAACCAGATTTCCTTCAACCTCCTCTAGCAAGCAGTTAAAACCCAACCAAACCAACCAAAAGCAGCCGTGTCAAGACACATCCTGAAACTGCCTCGTTACATTTAGCAGTGGCCACGGAGAAAGGGGATATTTTTTGCATTTGAGTGGGTGCCTCAAACTTTCAATTTTTTGCTGTGTTTTTATTTCATTCCTTCAAAACATTGTTTGAAGCTGCATTTTCCCATCCTGCGTGTTTTGAGAAGTCACACTCTCTGCTGAGCAGGGGAAATTAGGTAGAGATTTTCCCTGCTCAACAGGAGCAGGAGTGAACAAATGATTTGGGGTCTAGAAAATACCTTTACTTAGAGAAATTTGAACAATTTGGTTTAATTGTTTATTTATTCCAACTGGGAGGAAATCTGAAACTGGGTCCATGTGAATTTAGATTAAGACAAAGAAAGTTTTGACCAGTGAAAATGAGAGTTAATGACAGCTGAGGGAAAATAATCCACAAGATTTTCCTCTTTTCTCTCTGGCTCTGTCAATCCAACAGAAAAGAGAAGCACATCCATGAGACTGCAATTAGTTACACATTGTCGTGACTCCTTGGAAGGAGTGGCAGGTCCATCCTGACTGGAAGTCTTCGAGCTGAAAGCTGGCTGTCTTCTAAAAAGAAATCTTCCAGTCTAGTTGAGTTTCCTGGGTCAGCCGTGCTCAATAAGGTAATTTCTAAGGAATTCAGCAAAATGGATTAGTGCTGATGTATCCTGGATGACAGAATTGGCTCAGCAGGTGAGACACAGCCTTTGGAAGTGTATCCAGGAAAAAATACCCACATTTGCTTGTGTATCACTAAAAATGAGTTCTATTTCGAGACAAAATTTCTACAGATTTTCTCCAGTACTGCCCACCCTTCTTCTCATTCCTGTTTTAATTTCTCTGAGATTAGATTGTCAAAAATTCAAGGCTGAAGTTGTCTTTCACGTGCACCACACTCACTCAGAGTGTGATACCCTGAGTTACCAAGTGCTTGATGACTTCCCTGACCTAGAAATGATCCAAGTTTTAATCTCTCCTGGAAGAAGCCGCTGTTAATCGATAGGAGAGAACACCAGAGTCTCAGCATTTTCTAAATCTCTTTAAACCCTGAGATACAGAAGATGTAGGCTTGGCTATGCCATGCCTGCACTGATTTCCCACCGTGACAAAGAATCCATGATTTTTTTTGTCTTCCAGACATGGACTGAAACCACTCTGAGAAGATCAAAGCAAGGGCCAAAACCAAGCCCAAAGGGCAAATAAATCAATCAATTTTCACTTAAGACCAACTGGGGAGCACGGAAATGTCTCTTTGCAGCAAAGATATCCATCACCAACCATTATATTCCCAGTAGGCAGGAGTGGACAAGTCACAATTCAAAGCTTTGTGTCTTTTCCTTTTCGGACTCCATGAAGTTTTCATAATGAAACCCCAAAAAACAAGGTGAACTGCATGGTTTGGTCTGGAAACCATGAGCAATTCTGTGGTTTTGCTTAGGTTTGTACTGAGACTAGTCCGAACTGGGGAGTTTCTCTTTGCTGAATATGACCTAAAGATATTGAATTCATTCACAGCTGAAACTGAGAGCGAAATTTAGGGGGCATGAACCCACGCAGACTAAAAGAAGGAAAAAGGGTTTGCATGAAACCGCAGGTCAGGTTTGCTCACTGAGTTCAGCATCACCTTGAGCTGCTCTGGGAGGTGTTTGCTGCTGATTCACCAAACCACAGCTCCTGGACCCCACAGGGCTTCAGCTCCTCGGGACTTGTCAGCCAGCTCTGGGAGCACACAGGTCCCCAAGTGCTGCTGATCTCAGGGTGGCACCTCTGCAGGCGTGGCTGAGCTTCCCCTGGTGGCATTCCTTCCTCTGGGAGAAGAGAAGGCTCTGGGGAGATCTTAGAGCACCTTCCAGTGCCTGAGGGGACTCATGAGAACATGGGAGCAGGACTTTCATGAGGATAGGTCGTGATGAGACAAGGGGGAATGGCCTTAAGCTAAAGGAGGGCAGGGTTAGATGGGACATTGGGAATAAATCCTTCCCTGTGAGGGTGGGCAGGCCCTGGCACAGGGTGCCCAGAGAAGCTGGGGCTGCCCCTGGATCCCTGGCAGTGTCCAAGGCCAGGTTGGACGGGGCTTGGAGCAGCCTGGGATAGTGGAAGGTGTCCCTGCCCACGGACAGGGCCATGCCCATGGGACTGGGTGATCTTTAAGTTCCCTTCCAACTCCCAAACCATTCTGTGATCTGTGTAGGCTGGCAGGCCCCCGGTGTGGAAAATCTAGGGGAAAAGTTTGGAAAAGTAGAATTGCCAGAGAAACACTCGATGTTTGTTACAGTGGCTCGTGTTGATGGGTTCTCTTGAGCGTCCTTCGGGCATCTCAGTGTCCAGCTCTTCTGCACAGGGGAAAATCCTGCTTTTCCACCAGCAAAACCTGCTGTGTGTGCTGTGCCCAAGAAGCCCTGAGACATTTGCACAAAGGCATCAAAGCAAGGAATAAGAGAGGAGCAGAACTCAAGAATGGGCAAGATTAAATTTTTAAGCCTGCATGAATTGAGAGTGACATTGCAAAGATTCTGGGGTTGCATTAATTCAAGAGAAGCTGGAGTAGGAATGACATGAATATCAATGGGAATGCAGGGAGCTTTTGTATGCCCTGATTGGAATCAAAGAAAGAAATGCCAAACTTAATTCCACGGAGGGAAAACTACCCAGGATCCAGAGTGGATGCATCCTTCTTGCGGGTAAGAAATGCAGCTCTGAAAAGGCTTTGGATAATTTCAGGGTAACTGTTCCAGAGAAAATGCTGGCAGATGCAGGATTTTACCTGGCAATTACCTCTGTAGGAACAAAAAAAGACTGTCACTCAAGGCTGAATATTTTGATTTTCCTTTCCCATTCTGCTGTTATTTATACATTTTGTGGGAAATGAACAGGCAGTGGTGATGCCCTGGCAATCACGGCTGTTGTGTGACACAGGGATGCCTCGATTCCCTTATCCCACTGCCACTGCTCCTCCCTGGATGGACCTGATTGTGATGGCTCCCAACCCCTGGATCATCCGTGTTCCATGATGACCTTCCATAATTTCACTCCCAGGCAGGGTCCATCATGCTTATTTGACGACTGCCACCCTCAGAAGGGTGATGTCCAAAGCTGGGGGTGATTTTTCACAAGAACCATAATAATTAACCTCCCACCCTCCACCTGCTAATGAGGCTCCTGCTCCCAAATGAGCTCCTGCTCCCAAATGCCCTCAGTCATTTTCCCTGCCTGTAGCTATCTCAGAGATATCTGGACCAACCAACTTGTCAGGGCTGTTTCTATAATCAGCCCTGGTATGGGCTGGGGACACAAACTTTCCCAAACTGATCCCTCAGATACGCCAGGATGAAGCACTTACTGAGACAGCGCCGTCTATTTACACAGAGCCACCTTCAGAATTGGCCTGGGGAGCCCAGAATTATTTAATCCTACATATTTGTGAGAATCTTGTCCCCTGTCAATGAGCAGAGCCTGTGAGAAGCCCAGCGAGTGTGAAAAGCGCCGCACACAAATGCTCATCCAGAGCTGTGCATTGGCACACCTCAATTAGCAGGATCATCATTTGGAGAGGGCTGGGATCTCCACAGCTCTGTTTGGAGGTGTTGGTCAGCCAAGTTCTGCACTGCTCCCGGGTGGGAACTTCCAGCTTTTCTTTCGGTTTTTTTTTCTGGAGATTTTTGTCTTCAGCTGTGGTGATGGGAGACCAAGAAAGCAGCTACAGCTCGAAGTGTCCCAGGCCTCAGCTTGTAACCAAAAGTGATGCCTTGAGAGGCCTCCTAGAAACAGAGACTGGACAGAATAAGGGAATAAAGGTCGGTATTTATTTGAAAGGCCTTCAAAGGTACCCCTGGGGAGCCAGAGGCCACTGCCCAGATGGACCCCGAGATGGACGACAGGCCACGAGTTCTTCACACTTTTATAAGTTTGGTTCATTTGCAGATCAGGGTTAATTCTCCAATTAAAGCTTCAGTTCAATGATGTCATTTCCCCTCAGCTTGCCCCCCTCTCAAAGGCTTTTGGTTTATACTTTTTGGGCCTAGGACGGTCTGGGTGTCCTTGGAGAGCAGGCCCGGAGAGGCTTTGTTATGTCTGCCTGGCAGGAGAGAGCAGAAATGAACAGGCCACAAGAAACTTCAGAGTTACACAGCAGGCAGTGCAGGATTTGAAAAATATAAAAGTTAAAACCTAAGGCATCAAAAGCCCCCAGCAGCTTCAAGCTGAACTTGTTCCAATCACCGTGAATAAAAAGCTCCAGGTGACTTTCATCATTTAAGGCATTTTGGAACATCATTCTCAAGGCTTTTACCAGTTTCACACCTGGAGAGAAAGCTCCTGTCGCCCTGATGACACAGGTTATGTTGCCTTCTTTGAACATCGATTTTTGGGGGGGTGGTTTGACAGCACTCCGTCCTTTGCTGCAGCTTTTCTGTGTGTGCTCATGCTCCTGAGTCCTTTGCATCAACTTTGCAGAGTCTTGGGGACTGCTTCAGGGAGCCTATGGGGGCACAAACCTAAAGAGGGTCCCCAGGC
Source organism: Lycocorax pyrrhopterus obiensis (assembly GCA_014706295.1). Lineage (NCBI taxonomy): Eukaryota > Metazoa > Chordata > Aves > Passeriformes > Paradisaeidae > Lycocorax > Lycocorax pyrrhopterus. The sequence goes on along the minus strand of JACSVZ010000019.1, from coordinate 2,500,100 downwards.
TGGAGGGCACAGCTGTATTTAACCCTCGAGGTTAAACAGAGGCACTGTCACCTTCTGCTGCCTCATTTCTGTCTTTAACAGGGAGGTAGAGGAGGAACGCCAACACTGACCCACCTCAGCAGCTGCTGAGAGGATAAATCCATCCCTGACTGAGTGACAGAAGGTAGCCCTGGCCCCTCAGGCACTCTACAGTGGGAATTTTGCAAGATCTTTCCTTATTTGCCCTATAGGGATGGAAAAAATAAACAACTTCACAGTTTCTTGCCTGAGAAGAAGAGTGATGGAGCTTTCTTATTTTGAGAAAGGTGAACTAACAAAGCCTTTCGAGCTGCCAGAATTATAAATAGACTTTCACCCCACATTCCTGCACTTCCCTTGATGTACAGACTGCATCTCAAGCTAGTGAAACTTTGATTTTTCAGTGGTTCTCATAGGATTGCCCAGCAGGGTTTAGTGTATGAATGCCACGCTGAGCAGAGCCTGTTTATAAGCCACAGGGAGATTTAGGAGCTGTCAGATGCTGAATGCCAGCTTTTTGGGGGTTTTTATTTCTAATCTGAGTACCTTAAACTGCCAGGTGAATTCAGTCGTGAGGTAACTCTGCTCTCCCAGTGAGGTCTAACCAGAGGTGATGTCCTGAGGAAGGTTTGGTTATTTTCAATCTGACCTCAGATCTCTCATCTCTCTTTTATCAAAAGCTGTCAACACTTACGCACAGGGAGCACGAATAACAGCTTCTTCCCTAAATCAGACTGACCCATCTTTAGTTCACAATTCCACTTCTTTCCATGGCCAATTATTGATATTTCACACTCACACAGGGGGAAATCCTGATTATTACAGCTGAGCCATTCCAGAGCCCTGCCTATCCTAGCCCAGACCCTCAGATCTGTGTCTCAAAGACATCCAAGCTGTCCTTTCCAGTGTCATCACTTCCAAAACCACTGCTCACCTCCACCCCTGGGTGCCCACAAGCCTCACACTGTCCTTTAGGTGGGTGACAGGGCTGCTCCAGTCTGATCCTGCCCCACAGCTCAGCCCCCACCTGATGCTTTTTTTTCCATCTCAGCAGCATTCTCATTTTCCAGGGGTTTGGGATGAAGCTCTGTGCCCTTTCCCAAACAGAACATCAAACTATCCGACCTATGGGGCCCTTCCTGACCTAAATTCTATTATCCTCCTGCAGATGTAGAGGGGAAGATCCTTCCCAGTGATGCTTTCGTGGTGCTGCTGCCTCTCTGTGTTGCTGTTTTCCCCACGGATGAGAAGAGAAATGACACAAAGTCCAGGCTCAGGGATAGATGGAAGCACTTTAATGAACTCTCAGAAGGCTTTTATATGTTAGTTTGCAAAGTGTGTTAAATGGCATAAGGTAATTGGTTTTTGCCATCCACCCCTTAAGGGGATTGGTCAAGTTCTAAGACACCCATCTCTGAGTGTTTTTCTAGTCAGAACCATAACAATTCTGCAAAACAACCTGCAGCTGCAAGAAATTTACAAAACTGTAACATTGTTTTGAGTTACTTGCATGGGAAAGACAGAGCTCTCACAAAATGCTGCAGAGAGCTGAAGAAATTCTCTGCTAAAGCTTTTTCAGCATCCATATCTCTGTGCCAGCCCTGGCGTGTGTGACGCTGGGCTGGTGCCACTGCCCCCCACACCACACAAGGTCCTGGCGTGGTCTCTGCCCACCTCACCCAATGTCCAGCACGATGAAATGGGGCCTTTCCCTTCATTTCCGTGGGTTCGAGTGGTTCTTTCTTCCTGCTACCCAAATCCACGTATAAGGGTTATTTTAGGATTATTTTATTACTATTATTACATCAGGAATCCATCCATTCCTCCTTCTGACCCAAATCCACCTCATGGATTTTCTCAGGCCAACATTTTCAGGTGTATCCAGAGACTTTAGGGACCACATTCACACCAGCAAGTGTTCTTTTTTTCTCTCTTAATGAACTTGAAATTGATGCAATCCTCTTCTTTTTTCTTTCTTTTTATTTTTTTATTAATTAGATCCCACAGTATGCACGAGAGTCTGAATATACTTCTGAGTGGCTCAATTTTCTTTTATGCTGCTGGAATCACACAGAAATAGCCTGGTTTTCAAGAAATTATGAGAACCTTGTGGGAAATGAATGTCTTTCTGGTGTTCCATAACAGAATAACTGGAATTTCAGTGATCTGAAATCTCTAGACGTGCCTGAAAATCTCATTCTGAATAACTCTGAGTACATTTTTTTTTTTTTCATTTAAACAATATTAATCTTTCCATTTCTTCCAGCTTTGCAATTCATGCATTATTTTCTTCTGGTCATTAACCAGAACACAGAGGGGTTTAATACCCAGAAATGAGTTTTCCACTTGGATTGACTCTCTCAAATGCTGCTGAAAGGCACCACAGGTTTTCCGGCACCACAGGTTTTCCAGCTCCCCAGTTTGGGGGATGCCACACGGGAAACTCTGGGTGTGTTTGGGCAGACAATAATTCCCACTGAGCAAACGCTGTCTCTGACAAATTTGTGGAAGTTATTGCACTTTTAGAACTGTTCCATTTGTATCGTTTTATTGTTGCATTTTATTATCTCTCCTAATGCCTCTGCTTTCTGCCTGCACCTCAAAGGAGATGGATGATGCACATCCACTACTGTATCAAGAGGTGGTTTTTTTCCCCCATAACCAATTTTCAGCTAATTTAATGCACCTGATTTTCCACATTCTCACAACACTGAGTGATATAATTCCTTTGAGCACGGGAGGCAGCAGCACAGCACAAATAAACCCTCTGCAGCTTCCCAAGGAGATAATACGGCACAGTGGCAGCTTCAGCCTTTCCTTTTCCCCCCTCATTTTCCTCCTGTCTGATGTCTATTTTTATCCAGTGATCTTATTTGAGAAACAAAATGAGGAAAGAACGTTGCTATTCTTGGGAACCCTCCAAGAGGCTGGGATGAGAGATGGGAGATAGGCAGCATGTCCCTGCAAAGAGTGTTTCGTGGTGGCAGCCGAAGGTGTCCCCGCAGCAGGGCTGGGAATGAGATATTGGAGTGTCATTTCCTTCAGTCAGCGATCAGCTTTGCTCAGGACCGCATGAACGGGCAGAGATTCTAATCAAAGAAGTTAAAAAATAGACCCAAACAACTTTTTGAGCCTCGGCAAGGGCTGAGGTGGGGATACGAGCACAACCCCGCAGAGCGGCGCGGGAGTGATTCATGGGAGGAAACGCAGCGCAGAGCCTCCGACAACGAGGTGATTCATCCTCTGGGCGCTCAGGGTGTTTTGCAGCAACCTCAATTTACTGATTTTGCATTTCCATACCAAATGATCTCCACATGTGCTCCTGTGTTCATGTGTGTGCAGTCAGCTGCAGCTCAGAGCGGGCTGGAGAGCCCTGCATCCGCTGGCGTCTCTCACTGAAGATAAAGGACCTTGGAAATCGTCTCATTCCAGGCTGGGTGGAGCTCGGAGCAATCTGGGATAGTGGAAGGTGTCCCTGCCCACGGGATGGGATGATCTCTAAGGTCCCTTCCACCCCAAACCCCTCTGTGATTCCCCAATTCCATAAGAAGCTCGACAGCATCCTTGCTATCAGTGACCCTCAGGATGATGGCAGGAATCACTCAGGGCAATGAAATAGACACTATAGTTCATTTTCTCTCTGAGATCTCGGATGAGGTTCTGGGGGTGAAGTACATGGATGTAAACATGGGTGACGGCTTTGACGAGAAACGGGCACAGTTCATAGAAACCCAGGAACTTCTAAAGGCACCTACACTCTTCACCCCCCTGGATTTCAGTGGCAGCTGGGTACCCACACATCTCTCAAAAATTGGGCATTAATGTCTTTGGTAAAGGTTTCAGCTACCACAGCTTCAGCCAAGGGTGAATTCCCAGCGAGCACATGGATGGGCGCTCAGCTCTCAGTCAGTTCATTTCCTCTCAGCCGAGAAGGAGAACAATAAGTACTAACAATGGGCTGGGATATTTTGTATTTTTTTCTGACAAAGGCAGCCTCTTGCCATACCTACCAAGAAATAATTAGAGCTGTTGGTTTTGTGGTTCACTTGTTTTCTGCCTCCGTGCCCTTTTATGCAAAGCTCTTTGCTGCAGAGGACACAGCTCGTGCTGATGCAAATCTGGGGCAAGCACCTATTTAACCTCTTGAACCAGAGCTGGGGAGAATTGATGCAACATTGGGCAGAAGACATGAAACAGTGAACTGTGCTCTGAGAATCGGCTCCATCAGGCAGGTGAGAGTGTGAGAGGGTTTGTAGGTTGGTGTTTTCAGGAATTATTAATGGAGCATTGCACTAAAGTTATGTTTTGAAAGCACATCACCACGGCCAAGCCAGAATATACAGCCAGAGCACCCCAAAACACCTATTTCATGGGGGGTGCCCCATCCCTGGAATGTCCAAGGCCAAGCTGGACGGGGCTTGCAGCAACCTGGGATAGTGGGAAGTGTCCCTGCCCACGGCAGGGGATAGGACAGGATGATCTTTAAGGTCCCTTCCAACACAAACCATTCTGGGATTTTGTGGTTATGGGACCTTCCCAGCGCATTCCAGCGTTTCCAGCTCACCCTGTGGGTTTGCAGTGCTGTGCTCGTGGGCTGATCAGATTTATCTCAGAAAGCACCAGGCCCGGTTTGATCCAGATTGCACCGGTTTGCACGAATTTCTCCCGTTTTTCCTCACTGACATTCAGTGATCTCTTTTCCTTTTGCAGCCATCAGCACCACCTGGTTGTTCTTAATAAATTTAGCACAGGTGTTTTTCTTCTTGAAGAGGTGACCTGCACGCCAGGTGTGAGTGCCAAGGCCTAAGAGCTCACTGAGCTCATGACACCACACCAGGTGACATCCTACAAACTACCCCACCATAACTCTCTGGAATATCACCTACCCCAGTGAGGGATGTGCCTGCTCAGTCATGAGCTGGAGTTGCTGAACTGCCTGCTCTAGAGTCACTGCAAGACCTTGGGAATTTGGATTTTCCTGCATTTCAGAGTTGTCACATTGCTGAGGAGGGGCTGGGGAGAAATTACTTTGGTAGGGGATCTCCATGTGCTGCTTCCCAAAGGGTGGATTTGCTGCTCTGCACTTGCTGCCTGAAGGGGTCAAATGAACTTTCACAGGCAAGACTTTGTAAATCTGTCCTTTATAATCAAGGTTAATTTCCAGAACGAGAACCTCTGCTGCTCATGGCTGTCCAGAAGCTTTGCATCCACCAAGAAGGACCCAGCAGGTGAGGATCCACCTCATCCAACCTGCCAGGCCTGACCAAGGGAGAGCATTTTCTCATCCCTTTGTCTCTGGTTCAAACAGGTTGTGCCTGTTCCCATGGTGATAAGGGATGCTCTGAAAAACACTGCTTTGCAAATCTGTAGAAGCCTTTGTAGCGCTGTGCTCCAGTGATTTTATCAAAGATAGTGGTAATGACAGGAAAATGCCACAACTCTGCAGTGTCAGGGGTGTAAAGAACAATTGGATTAAAATTGAGAAGTTCTGCCTTTTATCTGGGAGGCCACGAGCCCAAATCAGAGGAAACTGGAGAATTGCACTCAATAAATGCCTGGTTTTTCTGTTCTGATGCTCTTCCCAAGGAATTTCTTGTTGCACTCTACTGAAGGCAAGGTGCTGAGCTGGATGGATCATTGGTAGGATCCTCTTTGCCCTCTCTGATGTCCTTGTCTTATCGGACTGGGAACAGCTGACACAAATAACCCAGGAGTTTTTTCCTGGTAAATAAATTACCTGGCTTGCCTGGATGTGATTCAAAAGGAGACACACATCCAGCTGGGAACATTTTCAGAGACACTCAGGTGTCTTTTGACCTGGACTGGCCAGAAAGCCAGGAGTCACCCCACAAAAAATATGCAGGGTTAGGAATGAGTTGGTCCTTTAACACTGGAACAGAGCAGGAATGTTTCCAGATAAACAAATCTCACTTGAGCTCTGTGCAAAGCCAGGGTGATAGTCCCAGGCCAGGACAGGATAGAAGTGAGCAGGAATTCCCGGGCTGCAGATAAACCTGGGATTACAGACACCCTCTGTGGGCACATCTCAACCTCTGCCTTCAGCTACTTAGGTGTCACCGCTTTCTTTGTGCCTGGAACTTGCACCCTGCATCAAAAACACATTTCTGACACATTTCTATGAAATTCTTCAATGAAAATCTCACCCAAATATCTCCAGACCACCACAGAGAAGGGTAATCATAGAATATCTGGAGTTGGAAGGGATCCATAAGGATTGAGTTCAATTCCCTGCTCCTCCCAGGAGCGCCCAGTGTGAAATCATACAACCAAGAGGATCCCCCAGATGCTCCTTGACCCTTAGATAGGGTTAGTGCTGAGGGGAGCCTCTTCCAGTGATCAACCACCCTCTCAGGGAAGAGCCTTTCCCTAATGTCCAGTCTGAACTTCCCTGTCGCTGTTTTCCCCACGGACGAGTAGAGAAACGACACGAAGTCCAGGCTCAGGGATCAATGGATGAATGATTTAATGAATTCTCAGAAGGCTTTTATATGTTAGTTTGCAAAGTGTATTAAGTGGCATAAAGGAATTGGTTTTTGCCATCCACCCCCTAAGGGGATTGGTCAAGTTCTAAGACCCCCATCTCTGAGTGTTTTTCCAGTCAGAACCATAACAATTCTACCAAAACAATCCGCACCTGCAAGTTTACAAAACTGTAACATTGTTTTGCCTTACTTGCATGGGAAAGACAGAACTCTCACAAAATGCTGCAGAGAGTCGGAAAATCTCTCTGCTAAAGCTTTTCAGTGTCCACACTTCCCCTGCTGCAGCTCCATTCCCTTTCCTCCCGTGCTGTCCCGGTCACCAGAGGGAGGATCAGCAGCTCCTGCCCTGCTGCCTGTTGTGAGGAAGGTGTGGATGGCCATGAGGTCCCCTCCTCGACCTTCTCTTCTCCAGCCTGAACAAACCAAGTGACCTCAGATGTTCCTCATGAGTCCTGCCTTGGTACCTTTTTCACCTCCCCTGGACACACCCTCAGAGTCTGATGTCCTTCTCCAGCTGAGGTGCCCAAAACTGCTCCCAGGACTCCAGGTGGGGCTGCACCGGTGCAGGGCAGAGCAGAACCATCTCCTCCCTCCCTCCCCTGGCTGGCGATGCCGTGCTTGGGGCACGCCAGGGCACAGCGGGGCTGCCCAAAGGTCACCTGTGGGCACGGAGCTCTGCAGGTCGCTCCCCGTCGGGAGGCAGGAGAGCTTCCAGCGCACAACAGGAAGGCAGAGCTCGGGGCGACTCCCTGAGCCCGACTGCAGCTGCAGTGAGTATAAAATGAAAGAGAATTTGCATATGGGCCCGTTTCACAGAGAGCCGGCGGCGGGGCGGGGGCCTGGGGCGGGGGATGTCGGTGCCTGTTCACCTCCTGACATCAGAAACCTCGGCTGCGGCGCACGGACCGCGGCGGAGAAATCCCTGAGCAAGGACATGAAGCTCCTTCCCCTGCTCACAGCTGCGTCCTGCCTCACGCCCCCGGGGCCCTCTTTCTTCGTACAGCAAGTGATGAAGTTTTTTTTCCAGATCACATGAGCCAGGATGAAGGGGGAAAATCCTGCCAGGAGCAGAGATGGGCTGCAACTTGAACCCGATCGAGGGGAGACACAGAGCAGTGCCTTGAGAGCTATATAAGAATGTGCCAGGCACAGGAGCGAACACTTTCTCAGGCGAAGGACTCGCATGAATCAGCCATGAATGTGAACGAAGACACAGTTCCCAGGAGGCTTGGGGCCACTAACAAAGTCTGTTTGTATTTCATCATCGCCACGCTGGGTGTGTTGCTCGTCTTTGCCTTGGCCACCATCATGGTCCTGGTCGTCCAGACGACGGTAAGAGATTGATTCATTGACTTATTTTCTTTCTTCTCTTCTCTTCTCTTCTCTTCTCTTCTCTTCTCTTCTCTTCTCTTCTCTTCTCTTCTCTTCTCTTCTCTTCTCTTCTCTTCTCTTCTCTTCTCTTCTCTTCTCTTCTCTTCTCTCTCCTCTCCTTCTCCTCTCCCTCTCTCCTCTCCTTCTCCTCTCCTTCTCCTCTCCTCTCCTCTCCTTCTCCTCTCCTTCTCCTCTCCTCTCCTCTCCTCTCCTCTCCTCTCCTCTCCTCTCCTCTCCTCTCCTCTCCTCTCCTCTCCTCTCCTCTCCTCTCCTCTCCTCTCCTCTCCTCTCCTCTCCTCTCCTCTCCTCTCCTCTCCTCTCCTCTCCTCTCCTCTCCTCTCCTCTTTCTTTTTTCCTTTTTCCTCTCCTTTCCTTTTCCATCCTGTGGCCTGAAGAACAGTTCCTACCTCTGTTACAAATGCACACACATGAATTAGGGGGAAAGATGAAACACAAAGAACTTCAGAAAAAGAGGACCTTTCTCCACGGACAGCATTTATTCTTGGCACACAATTCCTACTCTGTAAGTGGAAAGAGAAAGCTCCTGATCCAAGGTGCCAAGCAGCCTCTGTCCTGCCTGGTTTGATGTGTGTCTCCTGTTGCTTCTTTGGAGAGCAGCCACTGTTTGAGATGGTTTGGTCTGGTCTGCTCCTCTGAAATAGCAATGGGCTGCAGAAGGGGACATGCCACAGCTCTGTGTGACACCCTGGGGTGCTGCCTGCTGCTGTGGTGGGGCAGCGCTGTCCTGAAGCACCCAGAGCAGCGCTGGGGGCCAGGTAACTCCCTCCTGCCCCCATCCCCTCAGTCCTGCCTTGGGTGTGATTTTTAATGCACAACCAGAGCTGTAGAAAGGATATGAGTGACACAAGGTCACACAAAAACAACTTTTCCCTCTGCCTTACAGGCATTTTTAACTTCTTAAAATAAAAGATTGCTCTTGAATGGATCTGGGGTTGATGGGGAACCAGTGACAGCCAGAGCAGAGATACAGATGGCTGTGAGGATAAAAAGTGAATTTCTGACCTTGTAGGGGCATTGCCATCAACTTTACCAAGGTAAAATGCCAGGCTAGCAGTTTTATAGGCTCTGAAATCTCCTTGCAAAAACCAAAGTGCTGAGGTTCCTCCAGGACTGTTCATAGAGGGAAGGTTCCAGCGCGGGGCTGCCGGGGGAACTGGCCGTGGAAAACAAAACCTGATCCTTTGACTCAATATTTTCTCTTGCTAAATTCACCCTGTACAATTTGTGTGCCCATGTACGCGCATTAGCCAGAAATTAAACCAGGAAGGCTTGACTGATCCTCCTTCAAGAGATGAATCATTTACCTGTAATCAGTGTTCTCCCAAAAGAGAAGCACTTTGAGGACAGTTAACATGAGACATGGGGCTTTTTAAGTGAGAAATAGCAGGATATCAAGGGAGATCTTTAAAAGAACAGTCTGGGTAATTACAGACTTGCCACAGCTTTGCTGTATAATGAGGCTTTCATTTGTAGTTATTGTGGAAGTGAGTATTAAATCACCTCTCTATCACGATAAAGCAGTTACAGGAGTTGCCAGCAGAGCCAGATTACTGAAAGAGCCAAGGTTTTGACTTAAAAGAGTAATGACACCATTGCAGCTGCTTTGAAAACGAGTTTGGCTGAAGGAGGGAATAAGAAGCTGAGGGGTGTGAGGAACGAACAAAACCAAGCAGCAATTTTATGCTCTGAGGAGAATTTGGCAGTAAAAGCAGAGATTGTGGTTTGCTCTCAGGGAGCTCAGAAGCAGAACAGGCACCCCCCCATCCGTGAGTGGTCCTGAATTCCCAGAGCGGAGAACAAGTGTTGGTTCTGTGGGACAGCTTCCACAGGGAGCTCCAGGCTTGCTCCAAAAACTCCTCAGCTCTTGGCTGCACTGTCCGAGCAAGGCTGGGCACAGAACCTTTAGGGAATCACAGCTGTGGCTGGGCTGAGCATCTCCAGCCTTGACTCCAGCAGCTGCCAGGACCTGAGGGGCTGGGGAATCCTTGGAGCCCTGTGGATGCTGAGTTGCTGTAGGGATCAGAGCCTCACCAGCTGACTTCATCGTTTTCTTTATAACTGTGACAAAAGGACTCACATTTTGTGTGATCATCCCCTTGTGGCAATCAGGTTTCCCCTCCACATGTTATCAGCTGGATTGTGTGAGTGGTCCTTGAATTCAGGGGCAACTCCACACCCTCCTTCTGCTGAGCTGAGAGAGAAGCTTTCATTTCCCTCTGCCCAAGGGGTGTTTGAGGGTCACAGGGACAACGCAGGGGTGGGACCCTTGGGTGCCACAGCATTCAGAGGAGGCTGGTGGTGACAGCATCACACTGTCCCTGCCCCCATCACAGGCACAGGCTGCTTGTCTGCCTTTTGACCAATTCATAGTTGCCTAATTTAAGATGAAGGAAGACAGACTGGAAAAGGAAAATCAAACTCTGCAGAAACCAGGCACTTGCGACACCCACAACCCGGGTGCTCCAAAGGAGGGAAACACGACATGAAAGGCCGAATGAAAAAGGCAACTATGATTCAAAGCTGCTTCTCTGAATCCTACAGCACCTCTAATAGACATTATCACACCTCCCCACTTTCCAGCACCCCAAGAAATTTCCTTTACGCCTTGTTTTCAAGAAGGGTGGCACAGCACGTCAGTGCCATGCCTGGCAAGGGTCATTTTTGGAGCTAAACTCTGGGTTTTTGGAACTATTTGCAGTGCTGAAGTCAGTTCATTTCTTCAGCTCTCATCTGCAGAACCCCCTGGCTTCAGGCCATTGCCAATCTGTTACAAGTGACTTTATTTTCCTCTGGAATGAGAATAGTCCCTGTAAGGTTGTCTGGAGCCATCATTTTTCTTCTTAACACTGTTTGTAAGTGTGTTAAACCCTCTGCCCTTCTGCCTGCTGCATCCAGTGCTGCTGGAGACGTGCACAAATACACATCTCTACAGATATTTAGGTGTATAGAGAGAGAGATGTGAAACCAGCGACAAGGAATGCAACAGGAAGGGCTGGAAAATGTCATTTTAAGGCACACAGACCCTCACAAGCCTGGTGTTGTACAGGAAGGTTCATCAGACACCTGGGCCTCCCATTAACAAATTCTGTGCGAATGTCCAGAGTCCCTGATCTGAGTTAGTCCATCACTGCTCTGGATTTTGTAGACTTCCCATATTGAACCTCTAAATCGTGTGGGGAAACCTTTGTAGCACCAATGTGGCAAATACTAAAGGTCAGAGCAGGTTTTTCTGTTTGCTGCTCTGCTCTTCAAGGCTGTAAAAAGCCTTTAGCAGCAGATTTGTGAATCACTTCTACAGCACCCAGCACGATCCTGCATGATTTATTGGGGGTTTATGTCTCCTTAAAACTCATTTTGGCCCCGGGTGCCCCAATAGGGGCCTGTTGGCCCCCTCTGCTGGCAACCCTGACAGAAAGAAAAATAAAATAAAATTAAAAAAAAAAAATAAAATACTGAAAGTTCCCCTAGAAGCAGATTTCCCACTCGTTGAGCACTACAGAAAATCCACTGAGGCATTTTAGAGGAAAGCCTCCCTGGCCCAGCTCTCGCTGTGGGTGTTCTGGGCAGTGACAGTCACCTGCTGTCTGGGGGTGCCACTTTAATACCTTTGCTCGGCACAGGAGAAACTGATTTTCACCCAGGGCTGTGTGTCCTGTCAGGCTCGTTATCAGATGAGCCACGGGGGCAGTGCTCTGTTTTCTGGAGTTTTCATGTCCAGCTTCAACCTTTGCCTCTTAGTGCCTCGGGAGGAAGAGCCCCCACCTTCCTTCCTCCCCAGCCAGAGTCAGGTCCTAAAACAAATCCCAGGATCACTGAGGCTGGAAAAGCCCTCCAAGGCCATCAAGTCCAAGCTGTGCCCGATCCCCACCTTGTCCCCAGCCCAGAGCACTGAGTGCCACCTCCAGGCCTTCCTTGGACACCTCCAGGGATGGGGACTCCAAACCTCCCTGGGCAGCCCCTTCCTTGGAGGCCTGAGCACCCTTTCCATAGGGAAATTCCTCCTGAGATCAGGATGATTTGAGGCTGAGCAGGAACACGGGAGAGCCTTGGGGCTCCTTTTTAGATTGAAGAACTTCCTTTGGGGGCAGGGGACCAAAGAGCTCTTCCCCAGGGAGCTGCCACGTGGACGCACTCTTGAGCCCAGGCCCGTTACAGGGACTGTGGTTTGGGGGAATTTTCTTGGACTTTCTAGAGGTAGATGAAGACTTCACAGAATCCCAGCCTGGCTTGGGTTGGAAGGGACCTTAAAACTCGTCCCATTCCCACCCCTGCCATGGGCAGGGACACCTCCCACTGTCCCAGGCTGCTCCAAGCCCCGTCCAGCCTGGCCTTGGACACTGCCAGGGATCCAGGGGCAGCCACAGCTTCTCTGGGCACCCTGTGCCAGGGCCTCCCCACCCTCACAGTGGTCAGAGGTGTCTGGTTCAATGAATATTCACCATTGTGACACAGGAATTTAGAATGACCCTTTATTCTGTCTCAGCTTGAGAAAATTTCTTGTAAAATGATTAAGGGAAAGAAGAAATAAATCACTTTCGCTGGCACCTGATTATCATTTTCTGTAATAAAGCAAACTCAAATTATTCTGCTTGCTGAGTAAAGACTGAGCTCCTTCATCATCAGCCCCCAGATCACTCCAGACAGGGTGAAATTCGTTGTCTTGAATTCTTTCTAAGCTGGCACTGTAGAATTTAATCTGTTTGGGCTCCTCCTGTGTTCCTCTTTGCATTCCAGATGACAGCATTACATGCAATATTCTTGCTGTTGGAAACGAAAGAAATAATACCAGTAATATTTCAAAGGAAGTTCTAAAGGTTTATTTCAGTATCTACTCAATTGTCACTAAAATAAATTGCAGTGGTATGTGCTGGTTTGACTCACTGGGAGCCTTCCCAGGTGAGAACACAATGCCTTTAGTCCATTTTAATTTTGTTTTTATGCTCTGAGTGCAGAGCAGGCTCTGGGCCATCAGCAAGGCAAACACCTCCCTGGCTGCCTGATTTCATGGAGTGTGATCTCACTGGAGGCAGAGCTTCCTTTTTCTGTCACCTAAAATATCTTGAATTCTCCACGGAGAGCAGGAATGTTCAGATACTGCATTGAACAGCAACACTCCCCCGTGCCCTGAGTGTGTGAGAGGGGCAGCCCAGGGCAGGGTGCAAAGAAGGGGCTGAGAGGTCCTGGCAGAGATCCCTGGGAGTGTTTTCAGCCCAAACCCTTCTCAGTTTTACATCTGGTGAGATCCATGAGAGTTCCCAAGGGAGGATGTCAAGTCAGGGACAAAAAGCTTGGAAATATCTATTTTTTTCAAATGACATCTCTGGGTTCCTGTTCTGCTGCTGCCCAGCTCAGGAACGTCACCTGGAGAAATTGGCTCAACAGGGGACTCTGCCCTGCCTTACACAGCTGTGGCGAGAGAAAAGGAGCAAATTACAGATCTCCAAATTCCCCCAGAATCAGAGAATCATTTAAATTGGGAAAGAGCCCAAAGGTCAGTGAGTCCAACCATGAACCTGTCACTGCCCAGTGCAGCTGGGAGCAGCTCTGCCACCTCTGCAGGACACAGCATCTGGCATCAGACCAGAGGATAACAGCTCTGCTGGGAGCAGGTGCAGCTCCACACTTCACTGTTGGTCAAAACAAGGCCACACGAAGCCAGAATCTAATTAAAAACCTTCCTAAACATTTAAGATTAGAATGTTAATTATCACAAACAGACCCAACACGGCTTCCCTCACTGCCCAGCCACCTTCCTTCTGCCCACACCACCCGTCTCTCCGCGTCACACACGGAAATGAGGTGTTTGTGCTGTAACACCACTATGGATGAAGCTGTTCCCCAGCACAGGAGTGCCTCATTTCTCCCAGGAGGTATCAGATGTTCTGTTAAAGCTGGTAGAGCTTCCCAAATTTCTCCTTCCTGGACATCCCGGTGGGTCACTGAACAGGCTCTCCAGGGAAGTGCTCAAGGCACTGAGTCTGACAGGGCTCAAGGAGCAGCTGGAAGAGGTTTTTAGTCCTCTTAGTTTTTACTTTAATTTTAGGTAAGTGAGGAGCAGGGAGAAGGACTTAACGATCCTAATGGATCCCTTCCAACGTGCTAAGCTGGGCCTGCCTGATTAGCCTGCACAATTAGCCCGGGTAATTTGTACCCAGGTAAAAGGAGCTGGTTCAGCCCAGCCTGAGCAGAACCCACTCCCTGACACTGAATCCCCTGGGGGGTCACCCAGTGTGAGAGTGAAGGGATGGGGCACACAGCGAGGAGCTCCCAAGCGCTTTCCTCAGCTCTTGGGAGAACATTTTGCTCCTTGAGGGCACTGCTGGACATTTATGAGCTGCCAGTGCCTCAGGGTTGTGTGTTTGGGTGACAGAAAGGTGTCAGCAGAGGAATCCTGCTGCACTTCACTCCTGGAGCTGGTTTTCTGGGAATTTCTCGTGTCATGCTGATTGAGGACAATTTCCTGTGCCATTTTCACCCTTGGTTTTACATCTCAGCACGAAGAAGGAGGAGAGGTGAGGCAGGACATCACTGTCCTGCTCAGACATCAGCTCTACAACTTCAGTGCTCTTTCCTGGGCACTTGGCTCTCCAGGCTGTCCAGTCCCACTCTGTCCTACTCCCTCCAAGCTTTGCAAGCCACAGAGTGGGACTTTTAGGACTTGTCCTTCTGAAACAGCCCCAACAGAACCCACACAAATTCTTACTGCACTGAGAGAATCTGGCTGTGTCAGAAATGTTCAAAAAAAGGGAAACCTTTCAGATCCACTTTTAAAGCAGGGTTGCACGTGGAATGGATATTCCCTGTTCCCAGAATAATCCAGCTCTTCTCTGTCTTCTCTTTCAGGCAGCTGATCCTGCCATGGAGGGCATCAAAAAACCCATCAGGACAGGTAAGTCCCCTAAACAATCCGTGCAATTTGTCACATCTGTAATGCAAATATTGCCCAGGGTCACAAATAAGCCAATTGTGCACATCTTAACATTTCCCATAAAGACTCCTCTTGGTGAAGAGCCAAAGTAGTGGGGGAAAAAAAATGAAAATAAGCAATAAGCTTTCAAATTACTCAGTACATCCAGGAGCTCGTGCACGGCCGAGGAAATAACAAATATTTCTGAACGTGCCCTGGGTTGCCTGTTCAGAAGAGCTTTTTGCCAGGAGATGTGAACATCACTCTGATTTTAAGGTCTTATTTTAAGTGCTGGCTCTTGCAAATGCATGGAAAGTCCTCATCTTCACGAGGCAGGGGTGAAAATGTGTTCCACGTATTCCAGAACAACTCCTGGTTTGTGGGGAAAAGGGAGAAGGGAACGGGTGGGTCGAGAAGGGACGAGGGGAGAACAGCAGCAAAAGGCACAGAGCAAGGAATTGAAAGAGGCAGAGTGCAAGCACAGGGAGCCTAAAACAGGAAAATCTAACAGAGACAATTTACCAAGATTCTGCTTTTCCTCAGCATTAATCAGGAGCTCTGTTTATGTCGCTGGCAGTGCCTCACACGGCTCTCGGCACCAATATTTGACTCCTCGCAAATGCAAGTTCATAGCCAGGCCCAGAGGGCAGGAGGTGCCAGTGCCTCCCACCACAGATGGGGAAATGAAGCCCAGTGTCCATTTGGAAGTGGGGCAGAATGGGAGACTGGAGGAAAGTGGGATTGTTCAGCTGGAGCAGACTGAGGGCAGAGCTCCCTGGGGGCTGCAGCTCCTCCCGAGGGGCAGCTCCGATCTCTGCTCCTGGGACAGGGACAGCAGCCAGGGAACGGCTGGAGCTGGGCCAGGGCAGGCTCAGGCTGGAGAGCAGGGAAAGGTTCTTCCCCCAGAGGGTGCTGGGCACTGCCCAGGCTCCCCAGGGAATGGGCACGGCCCCGAGGCTGCCAGAGCTCCAGGAGCGTTTGGACAGCGCTGCCAGGGATGCCCAGGGTGGGGTTGTTGGGGTGTCTGTGCAGGGCCGGGAGCTGCACTGGATGATCCCTTCAGTCCCTTCCAGCTCGGGATATTCTGGGATTCCAGGATTCTGAGTAACAGGAGCCCACGGTCTGGACAGTCCCAACCCCAAAATCACCTTTTCTGCAGCTGTGTTTTTGCAGCATTTGGGCCCCACTCACTCCATTTTTGGGTAACTTTTGAATCTGTGACTCTCCCATACCGGGCTTGTTCCACAGCCCCCAAAGCAATCCCTGCGTGTCTCCGTGTCCTTCCCGAGAGCTTCACATCTTGCCTGAACATCACTTATTTTATGTTTTAAAATTCCTGTAACCTGGAGGAATTTTCTTTTCCCCTTAGGCTCCCCCTAGGGCACCCTAAACACACGTGCTGCTTCCTCTCTATTAACCTAAGCATGCCCTTAAACCTTCTTAAGCCTTTCTCAAGTCTTTTTGTGCCTTATTTTGTATCTGAAGAGGCTCAGAAATGTGCAGGATCTGAAGGTGTGGAGCCTTCTGATCCACAGAGGAGGAGCCACAGAGGTTGTATCTGTAGGTCAGTGCTTTTCAAAGCAAAGCACAAGGGGTAGGGGCATTCCCAGGGCAGGGAGAGAGATTTCACTAGTCCAAAAGTCCATTTATATTTATATTGTTTATATTATTTATATTATTTATATTATTTATATCGCTTATATGTATATGTATATTTATATTTCAATATATTTATATGTATATTATTTGTTATTTATGTTATTTATATTTATATTTTATATATATTTACATGTATATTTATATTTTTATATATTTATATGTACATTTATATTTACATTTACATTTACATTTATATTTACATTATTTACATTTATATTTCTATTTGTATGAAAGAAAATCATATATATATATATACACACATATATATACCAAGTAGAAACTATTTATAAATCATATCTTTTTCTTTTATATATATATATATGATTTTATTTCAGCTCAAGCAACGTGTGCCAGGAAGGAGCAGTGTGCTCTCTCCAGGAATGGCCAGGATGCTGTTCCATCAGCCAGAACATTTTTGTCTTTGGGTCCATATCAATCCCAGGCATCCTCTTGCTCTGAATTTCCGAATTCTGCTGCTAAATCTGAGATGATGCCATTAGTGAAGGACAAAAGGGGGGCTGGTGGTGAGACCCCCATGACGAAGAGCTGCTGAAAGCTGCTTTTAGTGGATTTCAATGCTGTCCCAGCCCACCCCTCAGTGCCCATCAGTCTCTATTGGAGGGTAACAGAGCATTCAAATGTGAGCACATTGCCAGGGCCCTTTATTTTCCTCTTAAATGTGTAAAGCAGGGCTAATTAATTAATTAATTAATATACCCAGTGGGTAACTTACTGAGGGCCCCTCCCAGGGAGCTCTGTCAGCTGCTGCCTGCTGGCAACCAAGCAGGGACTTGTGGCAACTGCTGCAAGGTCCCACCTGGAGACAGGAGCGGGACAAACATTCAGGAACGGGACTGTGGTGGGGCTGGAGATGCTGTGGATTTAGATTTGGATCCATTCTGCCTCCCAGGCAGCCCAGATGGAAACTGGGTGCATTTTGTACCCATGATCCAGGGCTCCTGCATCGTTAAAATGGGCAAGGGGGCGAAAAGCCAGCATTGCCCAGCTGGCAGCTGAGCCTGGCTCCAGCCCTGTGCCGGTGCCAACATCTCAGGGATGCTCCAGGGGGACACAGCCCCATCCCTGGAAGTGTCCAAGGCCAGGTTGGACGGGGCTTGGAGTAATCTGGGGCAGTGCAAGGTGTCCGTGCCCAAGGATGAGCTTTAAGGTCCCTCCCAGTCACAACCATTCCGTGATCCTGTGACACAACAATTCTGTGCTGGGCCCAGCTGAGGTCACTCAGGCAGAGACTTCTCTGAGATGCCAATGGGCAGCAGCCCGACCCAGCCACAACACTGAATTAATGGTGTCTTATTAAAGCAGGAAAACGCAGTGATTTAATTGAAATGCCCAATGAGATTGTGTTCCATTGTTAGCTAAACACCAGCGGGCACTAAAGCAGATTTCTGGGAGGTTTCCAGCCCTGACTCAGCTGTCAGGCCCCAATGGATGGGCTGCAGGAATCCACGGGCTCAGGCTGAGAGCGATGCAGTGTCAGCTCATTAAATGTTTGCGAAAAATGGGATCAGTCTCCTCAAACCCTCCGTGCCACAGTCGGTGCAGTACCTGAGCAACAGGGGAAGGAGTTCAATCCATCACGAGCTGAATGTTTGTGAAATGTTCTTTCTAAGCGTTTCTCTGCAAAAACTCATCCCCATTTCACAGATAACAAATCAAGTGTTCGTGTGGATCCGAGGGGTATTGCTATGTTCATTTTTTAGAGGGAAAATGAGCTCACAGACAAATTGATGACCTGCAGACTCTGGAAAGGCGCAGCCCTCATCATCTCCTTGCTGGCCTCTCTAAGCCTCATTTCCCTGGGAATTGTGCAATCCTGGGCTTTTCTTGTTATCTGAACTGCAAAGATTTGGTATCAAAATCTCTTCTCATTTACAAAAAGGAAAAAAACCTTATACAAATTACACACACACACACATTATTTATAGGTGTTTTTCTCTGGCACTGGACAGACCAGGAAAAGAAATCCAGCACCCCACACTCAGTTCCAACGGGAAATACATTCCCAAATAAAAATCTGGCTCTGATAAATTAATGTAATACAGGTGACAGTCACAAACTTGCTACTGTAGAGGAAATCAGGCTGAAGCCAATGAGCCAAGAAGCCTTTTCAGATTTGCAGCAGTATTTCAGAGGGCAGTTCAGCCTTCTGCAACTAAATCTGATCTCTTCCAGCAAGGAATTATCCCAACATTATGAGGAGGGGCTGAGGGAGCTGGGAAAGGGGCTCAGCCTGGAGAAAAGGAGGCTCAGGGGGGACCTTGTGGCTCTGCACAACTCCCTGACAGGAGGGGGCAGCCGGGGGGTGTCGGGCTCTGCTCCCAGGGAACAGGGACAGGAGGAGAGGGAACGGCCTCAGGCTGGGCCAGGGGAGGCTCAGGGTGGGCATCAGCAGGAATTTCCCCATGGAAAGGGTTGTTAAATATTGGAAGGGGCTGCCCAGGGAGGTTTGGAGTCCCCATCCCTGGAGGTGTCCAAGGAAGGCCTGGAGGTGGCACTCAGGGCTCTGGGCTGGGGACAAGGTGGGGACAGGGCACAGGTTGGATTTGATGGTGTGGGAGGTCTTTTCCAAGCCCAGTGATGCTGTGATGGCATTGCAGGCCATCAGACACCAACCCCACGGCAGTGGGCTCCCCAGAAACGCCGATTTCCCTCTTAGACCATAGAGGTTTTTCCCTTCTGAGCCTCGGCACGGGGCGGTGTCTCTGTGCACGAACGCTGCCCTGGGAGGCCGGGGCAGAGGAGCTGCGTTTCTCAGTTCGAAGAGTCTGGGCAAGCCTGGGCTTGCAAATGCTCGAAAGAGTGCGGAGCCTCCTCCGCGGCAGCATCCGGGGGAAGCGCACCGCGCACATGCAGTGAGTTACGGCAGCGGCCGGCGGCTTAGGTCGTTGCGCATGAGGCCATGGGTATTGCTCAGAACGCTGAATGGTGCATCTTCCCTCTCTCCGGTGCTCAAAACACGAGCTAGGGATGGATATATATATATAAATATCTGTATTTTTATATACGTATATATATTTTTTTATATATATATAAATATCTGTAGTTTTATATACGTATATATATTTATATATATATAAATATCTGTATTTTTATATACGTATATGTATTTATATATATATATAAATATCTGTATTTTTATATACGTATATATATTTATATATATATAAATATCTGTATTTTTATATACGTATATATATATTATATATATATATGAAAATATCTGTATTTTTATATACGTATATATTTTTTTATATATATAAATATCTGTATTTTTATATACGTATATATATTTTATGTATATATATAAATATCTGTATTTTTATATACATATATATATATTTTTATCTATATATACATATATTTTTATATATATATAAATATCTGTACTTTTATATGCATATATATATTATATATATATTTATATATATAAAATCTGTATTTTTATATACATATATATATTTTTATATATATATACATATATTTATATATATAAAAAAATCTGTATTTTTATATACATATATATATTTTTATATATATACATATATTTATATATATATAAATATCTATATTTTTATATACATATATATATATTTTTATATATATACATATATTTATATATATATAAATATCTGTACTTTTATATGCATATATATATTATATATATATTTATATATATAAATATCTGTATTTTTATATACATATATGTATTTTTATATATATATACATATATTTATATATAAAAAATCTGTATTTTTATATACATATATTTATATATATATACATATATTTATATATATATAAATATCTGTATTTTTATATACATATATATATTTATATATATACATATATTTATTTTTATATATATTATATATACACATTAAAAAATATACACACATTTGTATATATAAATAGGTGTATATAGAAAATATAAATATACATATAAATATAAATATAAATATAAATATAAATATAAAACATTAAAATATAGCTATAAATAAAAATATAAATAAGATAAAAAAATGCATATACATATAAATATACATATAAATATAAATACAAATACCTATACATATACATATATATAAATATGCATATAAATATACATATAAATATATAAATATAAATATAAGGTAAGTATAAATATAAATATAAGGTAAATATAAATATAAATAAAGATTAAAATTAAAATATAGATAAAATAAAAATATAAATAAGATAAAAATAAAAATGCATATACATCTAAATATACCTGTAAATATAAATACAAATACCTATACATATACATATATATAAATATGCATATAAATATACATATAAATATATATATAAATAGTATAAATATAAATATAAATATAAATATAAATATAAATATAAATATAAATATAAATATAAATATAATAAAGATTAAAATTAAAATATAGATAAAAATAAAAATATAAATATAAATAAGATAAAAATAAAAATGCATATACATATACCTATAAATATAAATACAAATACCTATAAATATACATATATATAAATATGCATATAAATATACATAGAAATATATAAATATAAATATAAATAGTATAAATATAAATATAAGGTAAATATAAATATAAATATAAATATAAATATAAATATAAATATAATAAAGATTAAAATTAAAATATAGATAAAAATAAAAATAAAATATGAATAAGATAAAAATAAAAATGCATATACATATAAATATACATATAAATATAAGTACAAATACCTATACCTATACATATACATATATATAAATATGCATATAAATATACATATAAATATATAAATATAAATATAAATAGTATAAATATAAATATAAGGTAAGTATAAATATAAATAAAATATAAATATAAATATAAATATAAATATAAATATAAATATAAATATAAATATAAATATAAACACACATACTTATATGCACACACATATATATATGAGTAGCTCATAACATTATGTGCCCTATGCTACACTGACAAGCAAGCTGAGATTTGAAGAGTTTTGACCTAAAACTCCACAGGTTTCGCAGTACTCAGGTGTGCAGTGAGGAATTCAGAAGAGGTTCTTCCTAAATTTGGTGGGGAAAAAGGGATATTGCTTTGATTTATGGTTTTGGGAGGAGGTGAAGTCGGCAGCTGAGTTCAGTCCCCTTCAGACCAGAGTGGCAGTCCCGGGCTCTTGAGGAACAAAGGCTGTCAGTGTGTGTGTGACAGCACAGCCCCCAGCAGAGCCCAGCTCTGCCACTGAGCCCAGCTCTGCCACGGAGCCCAGCTCTGCCACTGAGCCCAGCTCTGTCACAGAGCCCAGCTCTGCCACTGAGCCCAGCTCTGCCACGGAGCCCAGCTCTGCCACTGAGCCCAGCTCTGCCACTGAGCCCAGCTCTGTCACAGAGCCCAGCTCTGCCACTGTGCCCAGCTCTGCCACGGAGCCCAGCTCTGCCACTGAGCCCAGCTCTGCCACGGAGCCCAGCTCTGTCACAGAGCCCAGCTCTGCCACAGAGCCCAGCTCTGCCACTGTGCCCAGCTCTGCCACGGAGCCCAGCTCTGCCACTGAGCCCAGCTCTGCCACGGAGCCCAGCTCTGTCACAGAGCCCAGCTCTGCCACTGAGCCCAGCTCTGCCACTGTGCCCAGCTCTGCCACAGAGCCCAGCTCTGCCACTGTGCCCAGCTCTGCCACTGAGCCCAGCTCTGTCACAGAGCCCAGCTCTGCCACGGAGCCCAGCTCTGCCACTGTGCCCAGCTCTGCCACTGTGCCCAGCTCTGCCACGGAGCCCAGCTCTGCCACTGAGCCCAGCTCTGCCGCTGAGCCCAGCTCTGTCACAGAGCCCAGCTCTGCCACGGAGCCCAGCTCTGTCACGGAGCCCAGCTCTGCCACGGAGCCCAGCTCTGTCACAGAGCCCAGCTCTGCCACTGAGCCCAGCTCTGCCACTGAGCCCAGCTCTGTCACAGAGCCCAGGAGCCACTTGTCACAGCGTCACAAGGCTGGCCCAGTCCTTTGGCTGCTGTTTGCAGGGCACTGAACTGGCAGGAGAGAGTTAAAATTAGCTACAGGCATTTCAGGGAGTGGCTGCTGAAAAATAAAATCAGGCAAATTCTGCTAACTCTGGCTTGCTGACAGAGAGGTGTGCCATCACCTCACCTAATTCCATGAGCACTTAAATCCAGGGGGGTTACAGAGGAATCAAAAGCTCCCCAGTTTGTTGCCTGCTTTTACTTCTTTATTTTATAATATAATTCAGGGTTTTGCCCTGCTCCTGTGCCTGCCCACGCTCAGCCCCCAGCCAGAGGTGATGCCATCCCCACGGCAGTGGAATGTCACCAAGGGATGGCTGGGACCAGGACAAGCCTCAGGAGCCCGGCTCGAGGGGCTTTCCATGTCTGGGTAGCAGCACCTTCCATGCTGACAAAGCCACTTTCAGCTCGTGGTTTCAGTGCCCTTTGGTGGTGCTCCTGTCAGACCCATCTCAGAGCTGGAGAAACTGAGGCAGCCAGCAGCGAGAACTTTCCCTGGCACTGTCACATCCTCCTGGACCTGTCTGGCAGCAGCTCATGTGTCCTCGTGTCCCTGAGCCTTTGGCTTCCTTCTGGCTGGACACGGTGCTGCTCTCAAGATGCTCTGAGAGAAATTCAGGGGTTCATTTTGTACCTCAGGGGGAAATCCTGGGGGCTCGGTGAAGTTGTAGCTTCTCTGAGATCCATTTCACAGCCCCATTTCCCAGTCCCACTTCCCAGTCCCACTTCCCAGTCCCATTCCACAGCCCCATTTCCCAGTCCCACTTCCCAGTCCCACTTCCCAGTCCCATTCCACAGCCCCATTTCCCAGCCCCTTTGGCTCAGTGGGGAAAAGCTGCATGAAGCTCCTGGAACAAGTCAGGCTCTTTTCTTTGGGGCTGCACCCTCTGGATGCCCATCCTACGGTAAAAGGGGTCAAAAAGACAAAAATAAGTTATTTCCTGGTATCTTCTTTGGGGCTTCCCACTGAGACCCCTCCCTCATCAGCAGCTTTCCTTGAAGCAGATTTGCAGTGCCTGTGCCTCAGCACACACTGAAACCAGCGTGGTCTCCTTGGTCCTTAGCCCCAAATGTAGCTTTGTCTTTCCTCCTGCTCGCAGTGGTTTTAAGCTCATCTAATCCCATTGATTGCAGAGGGATTAGCTCTGATTTACACCGTGACTCGTGCAAAGCCAATTAGGTGATGCGAGCACATCCATCGATCAGTCCTGAAGCTCTGGTAATTTCAGCCTCTCTTGGCTTGAGCTGAAATGTTCCAGATAAAAGAATTAACTTGAGAAATAAAAGTAGAAAACAGCTATAAGCTGCCTCAGCAGAGAGAGAACCAGAGCTGTCTCTGTAAAACAATTTTTTTTCCACCATTTGCCTTCTGAGTAATGCAGCTGATGTCACCAAAGAAATGGTTTAAACGCAGGCACACCAAACTTGCTGACACCTGTAAATGTTAAGTACAGCTCTGGAAATGCAAAGTGCAGCCAGGTCAGCGAGGGGAGATCTTTAGAGATGCCACGGACACCCTGAGCAGCGCAGGCCTGGCCAGGTCGGGGCAGCTCTGGGCTGGTTCTGGGCAGGCTCAGCACTTGGCTGGCTTGGCAGGGCTTGCAGGGCTGCAGCCTCCAAAGGCTGCTTGTGCAGCAGGGGATTTTCAGCCTTTGGAGGGTAAACCCCCTAAAAGCCACGGAATTTCTGTAAATTATCTCTCCCTTCCTGCAGGACACTCGGAGTGTGAGCGGGCTCAGGGTGCTGGTTGTGTTACCAGACACTTGTTATCACCATAACAGCTTTAGTTGAAATAAGGGCCAGAAGGGTTTTTGCCCATTCTGTGCCATATCTCCACATCTCTGCAGTGCCTGTGCCCTCACTAAAGCACTGCATTGACATGACTAACACCAGCAAAGCAGGCTTTGGTTTTTCTTCGGGGATTTCCAGAATGGTGAAGGGACTTTGGTACATGACTTACTCATTCTTGGAGAGCAGTGAGCTCCTGCTCTCCCCAAAAGCCTTTAAACTACTGAAATCAGAGAAATATTGCAAATTTTTCAAGATATCCACAGCCTCTGTCTCCAACAGAGAGTGCAAAGGGTGCAATACACACCACACCAACCCCCTCCAGCCAGGGGAACTTGGGTGGGGGACCAGCTTCTCCCTGATTTATCCATCCTCCTTATCAAGACCCCCTTAGAAATCAGGCCATGTAGATACAGCAAGAGTCTGGAGATTTGAATCTCGTCTCATTACCCCCAGTTTCAGGAATCTTATGAAACTTAAGATCCTTATCCCACTCTGCATTTAAATTGAGTTCTTGTTAGAATCATGGAATCACAGGATATGATGAGCTGGATGGGACCCACCAGGATCATCCAGTGCAGCCCCAGCCCTGCACAGACACCCCAACAACCCCACCCTGGGCATCCCTGGCAGCGCTGTCCAAACGCTCCTGGAGCTCTGGCAGCCTCGGGGCCGTGCCCATTCCCTGGGGAGCCTGGGCAGTGCCCAGCACCCTCTGGGGGAAGAACCTTTCCCTGCTCTCCAGCCTGAGCCTGCCCTGGCCCAGCTCCAGCCGTTCCCTGGCTGCTGTCCCTGTCCCAGGAGCAGAGATCGGAGCTGCCCCTCGGGAGGAGCTGCAGCCCCCGGGGAGCTCTGCCCTCAGTCTGCTCCAGCTGAACAATCCCAGTGCCCTCAGCTGCTCCTCACGGGCCCCTCCAGCCCCGTCCCCATCCCCGTGTCCCTCCTCTGGACACTCCCTCACAGCTTTAGGTCTTTCTTATATTGTGACTCTCAAAACTCTCCTCACCCCCAGGACTCGAGGTGAGGCCACACCAGCACAGAGCAGAGTGGGATATGTGAGGATCATGACACACAACATCCGATGTCACGTTTTAGTAGGACTCAGTTTTATGCATTAATTTGTCTTTCAGAGACCCTTGTATAAAACTGGGATATCAGTTTTATAAACTGAGCCACAGGAAAACTTCGGAGTTTTGTGTACCCTGGGAGAGGGAGTATAATTTGATAAGGCTTTACTGAAATTCCTTCCTGCTTTATTTCTTTGGTGTTCAGCTGTGGAAGGAAACACAGAAAATTCCCAATTTGCCATCTGACCTCTTGTGCACTTCCACAGCCACAGCAGGGCCAGGAGAGGTAAAGGAGAGCAAATGCAAGGAGAAATAACCCTTCACCTGTCAGGTTGCAGCACTGGGATATGCACTGCTTTCCTGAATCTGTATCGTCTGCGTGTCTGCTCCCTGTGGGCTCAGGGGGCAGCACCGACTCTGGGCTATGCAGAATAAAGGAGGAATAGTCACAGAATCAGGGAATGAATCCCAGACTGGTTTGGGTTGGAAGAGACCTTAAAGACCATCTCATTCCAACCACCTGCCATGGGCAGGGACACCTTCCACTATCCCAGGCTGCTCCAGGTCCCGTCCAGCCTGGCCTTGGACACTTCCAAGGATGGATAGTCAGTGCCAATAACTGAACACCCAGTATGGTGAGAGGAGGAAACACTTACACAGAGGAGATGGAAGGCGGGAATGTGGATGAAAAGGAGGTGAAATGCAAGGGGGAGAAGCGGGGAGCACGGTTTGGGATGAAGGAACTGGAACACCGGGATGCGGTGCCGGGATGCAGGGGATGGGACACCGGGATGCGGTGCCGGGATGCGGTGCCGAGATGCATGGGATGGGACACCGGGATGCGGTGCCGGCATGCAGGGGATGGGACACAGGGATGCGGTGCCGGGATGCAGGGGATGGGACACAGGGATGCGGTGCCGGCATGCAGGGGATGGGACACCGGGATGCGGTGCCGGGATGCGGTGCCGGGATGCAGGGGATGGGACACCGGGATGCGGTGCCGGGATGCAGGGGATGGGACACAGGGATGCGGTGCCGGGATGCGGTGCCGGCATGCAGGGGATGGGACACCGGGATGCGGTGCCGGGATGCGGTGCCGGCATGCAGGGGATGGGACGTGGCTCCTCGGCGCGGTGCGCTGCCTGCAGTGCCGGGCACGGCCGTGGGATGGAGCCGTCCCCGCTGCCGTGGGATGGAGCAATTCCTGTGGCCGTGGGGTGGAGCAGTCCCCGAGGCAGTGGGAGGGAACAGTCCCCGCATCCCGTGCGATGGAGCCGTCCCAGCGTCGCGTGGGATGCAGCAGTTCCCGCATCCCGTGGGAGGGAACAGATCTCTCGCCCCGTGGGATGGAGCCGTCCCCGAGGCTGTGGGAGGGAACAGTCCCCGCGTCTCGTGGGGTGGAGCAGTTCCCGAGGGATGCAGCGGTTCCCGTGGGATGGAGCCGTCCCCGAGGCTGTGCCGGGGCAGCCCCAGCACTTCCCCGTCCCGGCGCTTTGGATTTGGGGCATTCCCTGGGATGTGCGGGGGGAGCAGGGCAGGAGCGGGGCCGGCTCGGCCCCTCCAGCAGCAGCTTTCGGGTCCCTGGTGCCCAGAGAAGCTGTGGCTGCCCCTGGATCCCTGCAAGTGTCCCAGGCCGGGTTAGACGGGGCTCGGAGCACCCTGGGACAGTGGAAGGTGTCCCTGCCCATGGCAGGGGTGGGATGAGATGAGCTTTAAGGTCCCTTCCAGCCCAAACCACTCTAGGATCATATGAACAACCTAAAGTCCTGGTGAAATCCACATTTTACCCGTGAGGGAACAGAGCAACATCCCAAAAGCACCCGAAGAGCCATTTTCAGAAGAATGTTCCATTTAAGTGTTTAAAAGCTTCCTGTAATTGCACCACAAAAATGACTCGGTTAAATTAACCTTACCTGCACAGAATTTCTGTTTCATAGAATCAGAGAAACCCAGAATGTTTTGGGTGGGAAGGGACGTTAAAGCTCATCCAGTGCCACTCCTGCCATGGACAGGGACACCTCCCACTGTCCCAGGCTGCTCCAAGCCCCGTCCAACCTGGCCTTGGACACTGCCAGGGATCCAGGGGCAGCCCCAGCTTCTCTGGGCACCCTGTGCCAGGGCCTGCCCACCCTCACTGTAATTCCTCCTTGTATCTATTCCAAACGCACCCTCTTTTAATTTAAAACCATCACCCCTATTTTTAAGAAGCAAGGTAAGGAATTTAAGTTTTCTTGGCTAAGAGCTGCAATCTGCCAGAGCTTTAGGCTGTTATAGATTTACCAATTGAGTGACACTGCTCTGAATTCCCTGAGTAGATCAGATACTCTCAGCCAAGGAGTAAGAACCAGCTCCTACATGCTGGAAGTGAGGTACCAAGTGCTGACTGCATTTTACAGTACCAAAAAAAGGAAAATTAAAAAAAAATGTTCAGGAGCAATGAGTTAATCTGTTGTTCTCTCCAGGGAACACCTTTGAAGACTATTTGAGGATCCTACAGCGTGTCCCAGACAAAGGAGCTGCTGCCTACATGAGAGGTCAGTGAGGAGTCCAGGGTGGGGGGGAAGGAGTTGGGAAAGAGAGATTTCAGAGCTGTCTGAAGAGCTGCTCGTGTTGTTCACACCAGCTTTAGTGGCAAATAGCTTTTCTGGCCAAATGGGCATTTTATGGGAAAAAAATTCCTTAGCTCTCCTGGAATGCGGTTGGCAAACCCCTGTCTGATCCTAGAAACTTTTCTGTAACTTGACAAAAATAAAAGGAAATAAAAGGTTTACCTTCTGCACATGCACAGGGGAATGTACATCTCCACGAATTGTACAATCCCCATGAATATGGAAAATACATGAATGGACATCTCCATGAATTCCCTTCAAATGCCAAGTGGGGAAATAATGGAGATGAACATTCATGCATTTCTGTCCTGGGTTTCCTGAGGGCTGGGTAAATCCTTGGAATTTTTAGTGCCCCACTTCCATGTGTGAGCTCCCAGCTGCCTGACCAGGAGTTTTCCTGGAGTTTCCTGCAGGAAACCACCGAGCAGGACTCTCCTTTTACCAGGGAACACTGCTGGAAGTCTCCCAGGGCTGAACTGAGGTCAGTGGAGCTGAGTTAACTCAGACTGAAGCTGCACCAGGGGAAATATAGGTTGGATATTAGGAAGAAGTTTTTTACACAAAGAGTGATAAAGTACTGGAATGGTCTACCTGGGGAGGTGGTGGAGTCACCATCCCTGGATGTGTTTAAAAAAAGATTAGATGTGGCACTCAGTGCCATGGTCTAGTTGAGGTGTTGGGGCATGGGTTGGACTCGATGATCTTGAAGGTCTCTTCCAACCTGTGATTCTGTGATTGTGTGAACACCCCTTTGCTTTCCTTCCCAGTGTCCAGCGCCGTGAACAGCTCCAAGCTGAGCCTGGTGGAGAAGGGGATCTGCGAGGCCGTCCAGTGCAAGAGCCAGGAGCTGGTGATCAGGGAACAAGGCCTCTACTTGATCTTTTGCCACTTGAACTTTCACTTTCCCAACTGCTCCAAGAGCCCCATCGACCTCAAGATCGAGCTCCTGGTGAACGACCGGGTCGACAGGCAGACGTTATCCACGCTGTGCGCCTCGGAAACGTGCCAAGACAAGACTTTTAAGACCTTGCTCCAGCTCCACTTGACACACCTGAACGTGCAGGACCGAGTATCAGTAACACTGAATCACCCCGAATTCCTGAATGACGTTTCCCTTCCCAACGAAAACGTTCTCGGGGTCTTGAGGTACAGCGATGGAATGTGAGCAGCTCGCTGACCTCCCGCTGCTGCCCAGGCTCTTCCTCTGAACACCAGTAGCCTGCTTTTACTAGGCACCACCCTCAGTTTAAATTTCCCACCTTAACTCATCCCTAGGGTGAACAAGGAACTTTGTGAGTGTCCCAGAAAAAAACACTGCAAGAGCCACAGCTGCCAGGTTCCCTGGCTTGGCTCCGGGTGGGATTGTTGGAGTATCCAGCACAAAACCCACAGACCCACCAAGGGTTCCTCGAAACAAGCACAGATTAAAACACAGCCAGATCATGGGAAGAATGTACAATATGCAGACTTTTAGGGTCACAAACTGCTGGCACTCAGGACGTGGGGAAATCTGTTTAACTCTATTTTATGGAGTAGTGTTTTAACCTGGTCTTTCCAAAAAAACAACAGTCAAAGCTTGCAGTCGAGGCTTTTCTTTACCACGGGCACACAACGACAACTCTGGAGCAGCAATGATGAAATTATTGACTCTCGGGCTGGTAGCTGAAACTCTGGGGCAGGACATAGGAGATATGGGATTTACAGGATATTTCTGTGCTGCATTCTGCTATGGACTTTATGCCATTTCCTCCAAGTGTCTTCCTTGTCACTATTTATCCGTCTTTTCTATTTAAATATAAAGCTCTTTGGGACAGAGACTTTGTCTAAGCAGAGTGCTCAGCCTCTGTTCTCCCCTGGGCTTCCCAGACCTTTTCATATTAAACATTAAAACAGCAACGGAGTTGCGAATCTGGCAAATTGCAAAGTTCATTAGGGTGCATTTTCCTCGAGTGCTGCCCTGCCAGTTTGGCAGTCCCTGTGTGACACAGACCACACTGGGCTGGGAATCCTCCTCCAGCACCAGCACCTTCTGGAAAGCCAGGACTCCAAAGCTCCCCAAAGTCCAGACTTTCCCAAAGACGGTTTCAGACTGGCCCTCAGCTGAGAGCTGAGATGTTTGGGCAGACCAGAGGACGGGTGGTATTTGAGCTTCTTTGATTCCTGGGACGTTTAGAGAATGCAGGATAAAAGAGGAATCTCAGGCCCTCTTATTCCATGAACTGCAGTAACCCAGGCATTTATTTGCAATTTCATTCTTACAGTGTGGGGCAGGAAGGGACCGAGATGTTCCCAAAGCTGGGGCCAGTTCAGTCCTTCCCCTTTTCCCTTCATCTCCGGGATCCCAGCAAGGCCTATTCTCACCATTATTGGAGTTTTTCCCCTTGCACAACTGACATTTTTCTATGACTGGAGCTTGGCAAACTCTCCATAGCAAACATTTAGTCATAGATTGAGTTTCTGGCTGCAGAAACCCGGCGGTTTATCATCCAAGCTCGGTGGATGCTGGTGACTGATGTAGCTCCGTTTGTGTGAGCGCGCTCCAAATATTCCTCAGAGCAGTAATTTGTTTCTTGTTTTACATCACCAGAAACCAATGGTGCATATCAATGAGGCTTTGTCTTGTCGACCAGGTGACTTCAAAATACACCAGACACTTTCCAAAGGTCAGGAGGAACTGATATGATTCACTGCTAGAGATACCCACTTTCTGTTTTGATAAACATCGATGCAAACAAAAATTCCTTCTGCTGTTAGTGACTCAGCAAAAAAAAAAAAAAAAAGACAACTAAATCAAAAAGAAAAACCCAAACCACATGGATTTAGTTGTCTTTTCTTTCTTTTTCCCTTAGCGAAGAGAAATTTATTTTTATAAGAGTCAGCTGACCCTGCCTATGATTTTGGAACCCCCTCTGGGATCTCCTCACCGCTCTGGGCCCTATAAATCTCTCATGTCCCTGAACAGGGTTTTTAATTTCTATTTGCCTCCACTCTGATACACACAACCAACCTCCAGAGAAGTTAAAGCAAGGCTGGCAGTGAGGGATCACAGCTCCTGAATACAGCAGCAGCCAGTGAATGAAAATATGCACCTCCTCACACATCCCACCACTCCTCCTCTCGCTCGAGGCTTTGAACTGAACGAGAAAGGGCATTCTTTAAAAAATAAAGCAGCTCTCCCTGCACAGGCGGATTTTATTCTATTATTTTGCCAGACAGAGAAAACCCTGACAAAGCAGTGCTAAGCTGCTCAGCCCCAGGCTTTTTAACACCTCTGGGTAAAGAAATCTGGCCTCTACCCCACTGCCTCTGAGGAATAAGAATAAATTGTAGCCAGGAAGAGAGCCCATTAATAGTGGCCAATTTCCCCATCAGTTACAAAAATGTTCAACAGCTTTCACTGAAGCAAGGCCCTGAGCCAGGCAGACTCCAAGTCACTCCATTCTTTCATCCCTTTTCCTTCTTTATTTTTTTTTCCCAAAGTTTTTTGAAGCAGGTCATTTCGACAACAAACCTGCACTTAAAAAAATATCCAGGCTGGTCCTTCCCACGAGGAATTCAGGAGCAATTCCCTGTGAGGGACAGCCCTGTTTGCAGCAGGAGGGTCCTGGCTCTGCCCAGGAGCATCTCCTGAGGAACCTTGTTCTGGTTCCCCACCACAGGGCCCAGCCCAGGAGAGGATAGGGATCCTAAAAGCACTGAAGTCATGGAGAAATTGTGAAAATTCCTCCCCTGGTCCTCAGATGGGGTAAATGTGGGGTTTTCTGTGCCTGTGTGTGATTGCCAACTCCACCAGACACAGGGAGCAGCACCAATCCCACAGCTCTGCTCTGTAAAGGGGTTTGGACCCTTCCCAGACACTGATAATGCTGCACTTTTAATCTGATATCTGCTTGGCCATGGGGCATCCATAGGATTTATCCATAATCTTGGTTGATAGGAAAAAAAAAAAGCCTGTTACCGGCTTAGTTCTGTCTGTTGTTAATTGCTGTAGAAATTTTTGACAGGGACTTCCATGGCAGTCAAGCTGATGTAACACATTTCCATCCCAGCTCACCCGGGGGCAGCAACCCAAAATCTGATCAGGTTTAACATCAGAGATCACAGAGCTGGATCCGAGCTGTGCCGGAGCCGTGAAGACTTTGAAACCACGAGTGCAATCAGATTTCACAAGGCTCGGTGACACCTCCCATGAAATTGGCCCGAACCCAAACTCCTCAAAGCTCAGCTCTGAAAATTAGGCCACGGCTTATCTGACACCGATTCATTATTCACGGAGGGACTTTCACATTCACTTCTGGGTTTGTTTTGTTTTTTGCTCAGCACAAGGGAAAAGCATCACAGTCATTTAGAGAGAAATCCCTTCCTGTGCCAAGGGCCAGCCAGGGGCTGCTGGCAACCCAAAATTGCACAGAGGTCCCTATTTTAAAGATCCCACTTGGATCAATAGGGCACTGACCTTCTGTGCAGCAGCTGCCTGACTCTGCACTGCTCTGATCCATCCAGATTCCTTGGGAGAGCGAGCAGCAGTCTGCAAAATCCTTGGCTAATTGCTCAGGCTCTCAAATTAATATGATGATGATGATGATGATGATGATGATTATTCATAATGTTACTAGATAGAAAGATTCAAAGCAGCTCCACTGTTTCCAGCACCCTATCCTGAAGATAACATAAGAAAGGGACTACTCGACACAAATAAGCAACCTAAAAAGCAAAATAAATAAGAAACTTTTATTTTTGGGACCTTAAAACGGGTCTTTAAAAAGTGGAAGTGATACAACTTGTGTTTGGTGCAAACAGCAAGAGATAACCTCAGAGCAAAGGCAGCTTCTGGAGGGAGAATGATGAAATAAATGCAAATTCTGATGAGCAACACTTGAGGCAGCAGGAGCTGCACGTAGTGACCTCAAAACCTCCTCCAGCCTCCGCTTTTAATGGTTTTAATTGGCTCAGTTTCAAGGAACGTGAGGATACGGGGTCTTGGGAAAATGTTTTGGAAGAGCACATTCTGCACTCAGACCTGGAACCCCCAGCCCCCACCATTTAAATTCCCAGTTTTCCTTTTCACTGCTGAACCCAGGCGCTTGAAGATTTGGGATGGAGGAGGGTGGAGCCCCAAGAAGGACAGCATGGCACTGTCTGAAATTCAGGCTCAAGGAGAAATTCAGGTGCTTCCAAGGAGAGGGAAGGTTGTGAGACCCCAGAGCTCAACATTTCCATGGGGGCAGAGCCTTCTCCATGCTCAGCATTCCCTGGGATTGCAGCAGCCTCGCTGCTCTGTTGCAATCAGGGATGCTGCACACCAGGAGTGAAGCCATCAGTTTTTCCTGAGTTGCCATATCCTGCAGTCCTGGCATTCCATTTCCCTTCATGTCAACAGCTTCTAAATTTAGGCTCTCTAATTCCTTCTTAGAGCCAGTGTGAAACAGGAAGCTCCAGGTGAGTCAGAGCACCCAAAATAGCTGCCCATAAAAGCCAGGCTCAGCTGCTGAGTGAGTCTACTCAGTCCAGCCACCTCAGACTCAAAAGCCTCACTCAGTTCCAGATAAAGAAAAGATCATTTAATGTGTGGATTGATAATTTACGGCCACTTTCCAGGGATAATTTATGGACTGAGGCCTCCAAGCAGGACACATTTGTTAGGTAAAGCACAATGACAGCTGAGCAAGTTGGTCGATTTATGGACACAAAAGAATAAGATTTGCCAGTTTAGGTCATTTTTATTCCACTTATTCCTTGGGCTCATCCAGACCTGACAGAGGGAGAGCCACATTTTGGAGTTGAGCTCCAATTCAGTACTGGAAGTCCCTTTTGAAGCTACTTGCCTCATATAAAACTGTGTAGTAAATATTTGACATTTTTTTTCATTCCTTCAGTTTGTATATTTTTAATTTCCTTGGGTTTTTATCATTCCGCTTCTTCCTCTCTTTGCTTCTGTTTTTATGTCTCTATTTTTGGATGGAAGTGGATGGAAAAGGAAATCAAACATAAGGTAAAGGGGGAAAAAAGAAAGAAAGCACAGTGTGAAGAATTGGGGGAAAATACCCAAAACTGTTGGAACAGTTAAATGAGCTCCAAGAAGCTCTGACTCCAAGGATGTGAAGGAACGTGGCTCCAAGGCCAGGTTGGACAGGGCTTGGAGCAACCTGGGATAGTGGAAGGTGTCCCTGCCCATGGAATGGGGGGAATGAGATGAACTTTAAGGCCCCTTCCAACCCAAACCAGTCTGGGATCCTTTGATTCCAACGTTCACACCGATCACAATCTGAAATCTGCAATTTCTACATCTTGTGCTTTAGAGGAAGAAGTTGTTTAATGCTGAAAAATGTTAATTATATGCAATTTTAAAATACTTTCTATGAATGTAACTCTGGGGGCTTCAACCAAGTTCCTCAAGCTTGACAGTGGTGGCAGAGCAGGACTTTTGCCTCTGGCAGGCAGAATTCTGAGCAGTGTTGGAGAGCCTTTATATCTGAAGGGTATTTTTCATGTTTAAACCAGGCTGTGTTGGGATTGTTCACTGGGGCTTTAGCAATGACACCTAGGAAATGCCAAACCAAATGAAATTGTGTTGTGTTAATTATTGCAGTTTAAATACTGGGGGTACAGGTGTTTTCCTGAATAAACACACCTGGTACAGAGCAGGGTGGTGAGAGCGTCTTTAATTATCTTCAGACAAATCACAGGGCAGATTTTAGGGTAGAGACAGGCACAGGTTGGTCCTGCAGCCCAAGAAACACAAATATTCCTTATGGGAAAGGAATTCCTGGTGCTGGACCACAGACCCCTCTGGACAACTGCTTGGGCTGAGGGCTGCAGGGGGGGTCTGCCCTTCTCCCATAAAGCTGTGAGAGAATCTCAGAATCCCAGAAGCGTTTGGGTTGGAAGGGAACTTAAACATCATCTCATTCCCCCCTTTCCATGGGCAGGGACACCTTCCACTATCCCAGGGTGCTCCAAACCCCCTCCAACCTGGCCTTGGAGCCAAATTCCCTCACATCCTTGCAGCCAGAGCTCCTGTAGAGCTCATTTAACTGTTCAAACAGCTGGGGTTTTTTTCCCAATTCTCCACACTTTGCTTTCTTTCCTTTTTCTCCCTTCACCTTAGGTTTGATTTCCTTTTCCCATCCACTTTTATGCAAAAACAGAGATGGAAAAACAGAAGCACCTCCACTATCCCAGGCTGCTCCAAGCCCGGTCCAGCCTGGCCTTGGACACTTCCAGGGATCCAGGGGCAGCCCCAGCTTCTCTGGGCACCCTGTGCCAGGGCCTCCCCTCCTCATGGGGAGGAATTCCTTCCCAATATCCCACCTAAATTTCCCCTCTGCCAGCTTAAAGCCATTCCCCTGTCTTGTCACTGCATGCTCAGGTTGGACTCGATGATCTCAGAGGTCTTTTCCACTTAATTGATTCTGTCATTCCCTGTGGTTCTGTGATTCATTGCAGAGCTGCAGAGATGTTTGCAGGATCTGCCAGTGCTTGGCAGGTTTTTGGTTTTCTCCCACGAGGGTAAAATATCTGCATGAAGATTTATGATTTAAACAGCTCAGCTGAGTGCTACTCCAAGTTTTGGAATTCAGTCCTGGAAAGAGCTCATACTTTTGCTGTGACACAGAGGAACACTTCAGTGCACACCTCACTCCCAGCAGGTGTTTAATAGAAACCAAGAGGATCTGAAAGTACACAGCCACTTAAATCCTGGAGTGGTTTTAAGCAGGAACAGTCACAGTGCAGGAGTTCGGGTGCTGGAGCAGCCCAGGGTCACGGCGCTGCATCAACATTTGAGTAAGATACTTTTGTTTAGTGCCAGTGCTTTTAATGAGTCACTTGATCTTTGCCTTCAGCTTTGATCATGGAATCACTAATGGTTTGGGCTGGAAAAGACCTTAGAGGTCATCTCATTGCACTGCATTCCATGGGCAGGGACACCTTCCACTATCCTGGCCTTGGACACTCGCAGGGATCCAGGGGCAGCCACAGCTTCTCTGGGCACCCTGTGCTGATCCTTCACTACAAAACACATTAGGGGTGTTCTGAGGTCCAAATCACTTCAATTTAAATGGTGTAAAACTCACTAAGCAACAAGGACTTCAGCGTGCATTTTGTTTAGCTGTCACATAAATTCACTCAAAGGATAACAGAACAAGGGGGAAAAAAAAATTCCTAAGCTATTTTTTGTTAAAAATAATTAAATAAAACTGAAAACTGCAGTAACTATGAAGAAGAAAACACAACAGACCTGACTCATTCTACAAGTCCTCTAATGTTAAATTCCATGAGGATTAGACAACGTAACTTCCTTCTTGTAAAAGACAAATTAGAAAATAACTTTATTAATTACCTGCCCCAGGAGGTACATGCCACGTCCAATTCCAGTTTTTTTTGTTTGTTTGTTTTTACTTTCCAGTCAGAGATTTGCTTTCATGAAGGAGGGATGTGATTTATGGGAGCAACTTCATTAGAATGTTACTGTCAAGGGTGCATTTCAGCAGCAGCACTGCCAGCTGAAGGCTGAACCTTTCAGAAGTGAAGTGAAGCTGGTTTAGGCACTGCAGGGGAAAGCAAAACCTGCTGGTCTTGAGCCAAAACCTGCTGGTCTTGAGTCAAAACTAGGAGTATCCAGCAGGGAAAGGGCAAGGCCTGTTCTGATGCCTTTTCCTGGTCTTAAACTCAAGAGTCAAACATGGTTAGAAGGGAAAAAGGGATTTTACCTCAGTATTTATTTTAAGGATCCTGAGGTGCACCATGTCCAGGTGGAATGCACCCAAATGGACCCCACAATGCACCCCCAAAAGATCTGGTCTATCATTATAGGTGTTACTAATTAGCAGATCTATCAAAGATTCCCCAATGAGAGGCTGGAGTGAGCCCCCCTCCCCAAGGAACCTTCCCCTGGATGGTTCTATCTCAGTTTACAAAATGTGTTCTGGAGAGGACCTTGGGGTCTGGGGCACTCTGACCCTTAACTACGAAGCTTCTAAGATGTTCAGTCTCCTAACTTGACAAAATAAGTCTAAGAATGTAGGCAAAAAGCCACTAAGAATACAAGAAGCTGTAAAAAGGTATAAAAGGGGTATAAAAGAAAAGGCAAAAAATCATCATGGCATCAGCCCCATTCCCCATCCCATCCCACCAGGAGATCCCCTGGAGCTCTGACACGAGGTGTCTCAGCTCTTCTGGCCATGCTGTATCAAGAGAGATCCCACTAAAATCTCACCACTCCAACCTCCTGAGGTGCAACAAGCACAGACTAATTAATTATTCAGCAATGTGAAGGGGAAATCACTCCTCTGGGTTGTTTCGAATTGATGACCTTTAGGTCAGGGTGAGCCATCACTGCTTGGCTTTCCTCACTGTGTCCCCCAAACAGAAATGACTCACGGCCCTCACTCGAGGTCACAGAGCTGATTTTGTTCCATTTTGAAAGTTTTCCCTCCTCTTGCATCCCGAACCATCCACAAAAACAAGGGAAAACACTTAAATCCAGGGATCTGTAACGCAACCGCTCAGAGGGGAAGCTCGAGGATGAAAGAGAAAACAATGAAACTCCGTGTGAAGAGCAGCCAAGTCCCCTGTGTAACTGGGAGAAAACTCAGCTAATCTCGTTTCAGACCTCTTAAAGGGTTCCTAGAAACTTTCTATTTTTACCATTCTTCCCAAATCCTATCAAACAGACAAAATGAGTGTGTTGAACAGCAGCCACTCCAACACATAACTCAGGAAAGGAAAATCCACTCCCGCCCATGAGCAGGAATCCCAGCTTCTAACAGGAAGGAAGTTTTTCTCTGATGATTTTTAGAAGTTTATAGGCTCCAGTTTGTTTACATTCCAGGAGTCTAAAATAGCCTGAGCCTACTCAGAGCAAATAACCCCTTTATCCCCTTTTAATGGGGACCTGGATTACTGAATATGTAATCATATCATTCCTGATTTTTTTTTTCCCAGAAAGATCAGTGTCCAAAGGGGAAGAAAGAGATTTGTTTCTCTGCTCTTCATTAGCAATTGCCCACCAGAGAATGAAAATGAACAGTTTATGTTAAAGACAAAAGGGAATATCACAGAAAAGAAACTGAAACCAAAATTTTTTTGTTTGTTTTTCCCAAAACTCAGCCCCACGAGGAAAACCAATGTCCCAGAAAGCGCAAGCCATGAATTTTTGCACCAAGACACCATCTTTTCTCACTTTTTCTGGAAAGTACCAGTTTCACTGGAGCTTGTATCAACAAGGGTTGCTAAGAGCATGGCTGGAATTTCTGATCAAAACCACAGAAAGACCAAGGCATCAACATAAAATATCCAGGGGATTTGGCTCTTCCCAGAGGCAGGAGAGGCTGCAAAGCTTCACTCCAGGTCCCTGGGCCCAGCAGGCCCTGTTCCCACCACAGCACTGCTCAAATTCCTGATAATTAACCCAGGGATGTGACCGTGGTTAAGAACACCCTGCTGGGGTGTCCCTCTCCTTGGCTGCAGCGTTGGAGCTTCCTTGCTAACACCAGATTTTTAAAAATCCCAAAAATGCTAAGGAAGAACCTCGGTGCTGAAAACAGAATCTGGGAGCTGCTGCTGGGGATGGTCCAGTAAAACTCCTCTGCTGGAAGGGTTGGTGGTCTAAAAATCCCTGATTTCCCCCAAGGGAACCAGAATGCCTTATCTCTGTATCAGAGGCCTAATAAATTAGTGTTGGTTATTTGTTTTGGGGTGTTGAGAGAAAAGCTCTGGAGAGAGTCCCCGAAGAGCAGCAAACACTTGCCGCACACAGGAGGAATTTTCATGGAATCACAGGATATCCTGAGCTGGAAGGAACCCACAGGGATCATCCAGCCCAGCCCCAGCCCTGCACAGACCCCCCAACAACCCCACCCTGGGCATCCCTGGCAGCGCTGCCCAAACACTCCTGGAGCTCTGGCAGCCTCGGGGCCGTGCCCATTCCCTGGGGAGCCTGGGCAGTGCCCAGCACCCTCTGGGGGAAGAACCTTTCCCTGATATCAGCCTAAACCTCCCCAGACTCAGAATTTACAGTCCACAGTTGTTGGAGTCTTCTGGACAAGCCCATCACTCCCCAGAGGAGGTTGTGCCATCCTTCCAATGTTGTTCCAAACACGCCCTCAGACCAGCACCCGGAACAGCACCAGGCAGCCAAGAGTGCTCACCTTCCCTCAAACACTGATTTTCCAGCTCTGCCTCACTGTTTTGTTGTCACCAGGCTCTTACTCATCCCTTAAAAACAAAGGAATCCCTGGAAAACATGTGCTAGGCCTTTTCTTTGGTATTTTCTCTCACCACAGAGAAAAGCAGGAAGTGCAAGGTGCTGGCCAGTGCTTCCTCTTTCCATTCCCTCGAGTCCTTTTCTCTCCTACGTTGATTTTCTGTGTTCCAGCTTCACTCTGTGACCCTCCCTGCAGCACCTTGGGGAGGCTCACGTCACTGAGAGGTGTCTTGAAAACACAGCCAGACACAAATTCGGTAGTCGAAGGCCACTGGGACACCACTGCCCGCTTCCTCTTCTCACAAGAAACTCTTGTGGGAGTTGGAGAAAGAAGAAAACTGTTTCGCAAGTTGAAGAGAATGATCTGTCATCTTGCCAGAGCCCAGAGTGGATTTTGCCTGGGGTTTTCCAAGGAGTCTGAAAGAGTGAATGTACAGCTTGCTTAGAAACACACTGAGATCTGGACAGCAGCTACTTGAAATTACGGCATTCCTGATCATTCCCAGCTCTGCCACGGGCTCAGGACGGCTGTGCCCACACCAGCCTGAGGGCAGAGCTTGTCTCAGGTGTGGTGCTGGCGTGGGGAGTCACAGTGTGGGATGCTGGTGGGGTTGGGTGTGACAAATCCCACACCAGGCATGAGGCTGGGACCATCCAGGAACGAAGCTGAGACCATCCAGGAATGATCCCAGGAGCAGTGATGCTGCTCCAGGGCACACAGAGAGGCTGGCCAGGCTCTCCTGCAGGCAGGTGTTCTCCTGGCCCATGCTGAGGGTCACTTTTCTGCAGTAATCACGCAAGGGCATGGACTTCACACACAAGATGGAGAAGTGCAAAGCCTTTATTGCACACCCAGAATTCCCTTAAATGCCAGCACCCAACAGGATATCACATCATATAAACAGGAAAGATGTTCACCTCAGGGTCCCCCAATCACCTGCAGTAGTGCACAGACATTGCCTATTATGGTAACAGGTAAACAATACCCTATAAGGTCACAAACTACAATTATCACATGTCATAGGCCCAACACTGTCCACAAACCCACAATCCTCTCTCAGCCCATCCCCGGTGACCTGGATGCACTCCCAGGGTCACCTCTGGGTCCAAGAAAGAGGCTCTCTCTCCGGCCCTCAGGGCCTGTCTCTCTTCCACCACACAGTGCACCCCAACACTTTTCCCTCCCACCCCTCATCAACCTCACACCGTGTCCTGCTGCCTGTTCCTGGCTGTCCCAGCCCTGCTCTGACAGCACGGGACAACAAAGGGACAGTAAAGCTGGGCTCGGGATGCTCTGCAAGCTCTGGCAAGTCAAGGACAATGACTCTGAGCTGTCTTCATTTCAAGCTCTGCTGGAGGTTATCCCTGCTCTCACCACCCTCCAAAAGCACTTGCACAAAATGAGCTGCAATCCGAGAAAAGATCTGCCTGTATCCTCTCCGAGGTTTGTTTCCCAATCCACAATGAAACACACCTAAAACACACCAAACATCACTCCAACTCTCCACCATAAATGGATGCTCAGAAGCACAGGATTAATGTTACCAGAGAAACTGGAAATGATGACAAGTGCATTTGTAGGAAGCACAGAAGGCTTTCAAAGAGTTTTCACTATTGCACATGTGTGAACCACCCCTATGGGATCCAGCCCCTTGGATCCAAAGAGATCCAATGCAGTTCCCCCAGTGTTCCTCAGTAGGATCCAAATGCCATGGAAGCACAATCCATTCAGCGTGATGTGAATGCTGAAAGCCTGGCTGCAGAGAAGTTTCTCAGTTTTCTGACAGTGTCTGTGTGAAAGCCTTGCTTTCTCACAGACGCTATGGGAAAACAGTTGGGACATTTTGTAAACTGTGGTATTGTTATGGTACCAAGGAGAAAATATCTGAAGTGAGTGGTGTTGGGTTCAGCCAATCCCTCTGGGGGGTGGTTGGTCAGAGAACCAATAACCTTATGTCAGCCCAGCGTGCTAAGGGATAGAAGCGAATTTGTAAATGAATAAAGGGTCGGTTTCTTCTCACCCTAAACCGTCCATGTCGCTTTATTCCTCGGTCTCTGCTCACTAGCGACAGTGTAGAAGTTTAGACTCAACATAGTTTGGAGGCATTTCAGCTGTAGCTCACATATTGGATTATGTACTCCAACCAGAAGCAGATGTCTTCCAAAGAAGTTGTTTAATTCTGCTACTGTCTCCAATTCTCAGACTGAAAACAAAATTTCAGTGCATTCCTCTGTTCAAAATGTTGCTCTTAGTCATGATTTCTGATTTTCAGAATATTTCAGTTTACTTGAAATAATTTAATCCTGACGTGGGTTATTAGAGCTTAGGAGTCATTATATGGAGAGAGAAGGAATGGTCAAAAAAAATCTAACCTTATGGTGGAAAATAATTATCTGTCTCATATAATGGAAAGTCAAATCCTTTTCTAATTATTTTCCAGCAAAGATTAAGAAAAATTAATCACAGGTCATAAGCAATCATCAACTCTCTTCAACTTCCCTTGGAAGTGCTGCATGCCCTACACCTTGGAAATGATATTTAGGCATTTATTCATGTGCATCACTCTCATTACTTTCATTTTTAGGATGAAAATGGACAAGTCCCCCTCCCTTCACTGCTCCCAGATATCAAGCACAGTTTCCCAGAAGAACCATACTGAGTTCCACGCTCCCTCAGCCTCCCCGAGCTGGGCCCTGGGATGGAGCTGCCACATTCCCTGTGGAGCCATCCCAGCCCAGGCCCCCATCGAGTCTGGCAGAGCAGCATTCCCAGTACATTCTCGGCTGAGACACAAACCCAGCACATTTTGTTTGGGGCAAGGCACTCATGAGGTCATACAGCCTGATTTTCACAACAGCCAGGCCTGGACATCCCATGGCCGTGGTGAGTCAGGGAAAACCCCTGGAACTGTACCTTTCCCTTCCCTCTTTCCCTGTCACCACCCAGAGAATTTCTTAGGGACCTCTGGCACTTCTCCTACTGCTGCTGTGGCTCAAGGAGAGAGCTTTTAGCACTCTGCCCCTTTCCCAGCCAGCAGGAGCAGAGTGACAAATAGGGGTGCAAGGTTAAGGGGCAAATCTTCATTTAACCAAAGAGATCCTGCAGATTTCCAAATAAACCAATGAAAACTCCAGGCTCTGATTCATCCAGCAACTCATTTTGGTGGGGAATGGGAGGAAATCACTCAAGGCAGAGGAAAAGGCAGTGATTTTATGGATGTTTTATCAAGCATTGAGGCAGTCAGCACCTATCACATTTCAACAGCAAGGTTTTGGTGGCAACTTGTTCAGCATGCAGGAGAGACCACTGTGAATCTGTCCAGAATCATGGACCATCTCAGTGATGGAAAGAAGCCTGAGACTAAGTCTTGTGCAAGTGGAAGCTGTGGTTGATCACAGGCAGTGCAAAACCCTGTGGTAACTTTGGATGTTACCAGGTACTCTCCTGCTAAAAGCAAAAGTGACCTGAGAATGAGTCTCACAGACAGGAGCCAGCAAGTGCTGCTCAGTCTGATAATTGATTGATTAAATCTGTTCACTCCTAGACTTTATCCTAGGACAGGACAGGCAGTGATCCCATCTTTGCCACCTTCTCCTGAAACTGCGCAAGGAGCTCAATTAAGGGGAAGGGAGGAGAGTGAGAAGCACCAGGGTGAAAACCACAAGCCCAGGAGCTAAACCAATTTGCCTTCTATTTTCCATGCTCCCCTTTCATGCCTGGCCTCTCGCTGAGGATCAAACAAAACAACTTACATAACCTCCCGAGAGCACAGTGACGTCCTCCCGGGGCCGGTCCCGCTCGTGCCCGTCTCGCATGTGTTCAGACATGCCCGTGAGGTAGAGCATCCAGCTTCTGCTCCTTCCACCACAGCCACAGCGCCCTGAAACAGCCTCTCCCCTACTTAAAGACCTTTAAATATTAAATAGAGGTTAATTTAACTTCAACCAAAGACACAATAACCAGCAGCCCGTCGGTCAGTGTTTTACGTTGTTATTTTCATTAACGTCAGTGCAAGGCCTCAAGGTCCTATTACATTTCCCATCCTAATTTCTTTCCTTCATGCCTCACTCTGCACTGTGCACGTTAAGGAGCCCTGCACATGCTTTCTGCTGCTCTTGGCCTTTTCTGAAACCCTTCTGAAACACACAGATGTGGGGTTCTTTAATCAGGAAGATATGTTAGCAGGCCCTACCAGACATTGCAAAATCAGTGGGATCTTGCCAGGCAGCTGAATGACTCCAGGACTTGGGCCAATCCAGTAAACAATTAGCCTGCTCTTGGCAAGAAGGGAAGACTGGTTTTTGGGAGAAAAACTCTTAGAAAAGAAAAGCTGAACAGAGTTAAACAAATTACTCGTCACAGGCCTTGGGTGCAGAT
The DNA here is from genome assembly GCA_014706295.1 of Lycocorax pyrrhopterus obiensis. Classification (NCBI taxonomy): domain Eukaryota; kingdom Metazoa; phylum Chordata; class Aves; order Passeriformes; family Paradisaeidae; genus Lycocorax; species Lycocorax pyrrhopterus. Next base: position 2,456,529 of record JACSVZ010000019.1, on the reverse strand, counting down.
TCATCCCAAGCAGGGCTTGGGATGTTCTCCCACCGCACCCACTGAAAAGGAAAGGGGCAAAACCAAAAGGATATTTCAGGTCTGGAGATTGGGTTTTTCTGCTTTGTCTGACCCCGGTGGCCTTGCTGAGCTTCCAAAAACTGCTCAGCCTTTTCCACACTTCCTTTCCTATCGACTTGTGGGCAACCACAGACCTGGAAGCGCTGTGGGGAGGACTGGGCTTCCCCTGCCCCAGAAAACATCCCTCTCCTACAGCTCCTCTGTGCTGTCGATGACAACCCGATCCCACATACTTCCTGGGATTCCTCCGGGTCCTCACTCTCGTTCTGGGCTGCTGCCAGCCCTCTGTGGCACGTGGGCTCCCATGGCAGGAAGGCCAGTGGCCATCACAGAGCCAGGCGAGGCCTCCTGCCCTCCTGGACCTGCACATCGTCAGGGAAGGCTGAGTGTGCTCTACATCTGCTCAGGATCCATGAGGAGAACATCTCCCCTCAGCCAAAAGAGGCCAAAAGGAGGGTGAGGTCCCCCTGCCTTGTCAGCAGCTCTGCCCCACACACCCCCCCAAAGGCAGAGAAACCTCAGCTGGGCCCTGGCTGTGTCCTGGGCGTGTTCCCTGCCAGGGAAGGTCTGCCAGGCAGCTGTGCAGGCAGAGCTCAACAAACCCTTGGCCCTGCTGACTCACAGCAGTTGCTTTACTCTTCCTTCTGCTTTTTCCACCTCTGCTCGTGGTCATTGTCTCACAATCAGAAAAATAAAACAATGACGTACATAGAAATCCACAGCGCTGCCTGCTCTGCTGGCCAGTGTTGTCTCATCCTAATCCTCGTCCCCTCTCAGGGGCACGTGGCCGTCTTTCCCCCTGAGGGAGCAATTGTTATTTCCAAAGGTATCCAACCATTTCCCCAGAAAAATCTCAGCAAAAATGACTTCTCTGCTGTGTAAACTTTCATTCAGTGATAACTGGACCCATCCCAAAGCAGAACTCTGTGTTGGAAAATGTTTTGCTGGTCACTTCCCCCAGTTAAGCAAAGACGGAGGAAGTTAGCTCAGGAAATAGCAGGAATTTGGCTGCATAAGCAAGGATTGTTTCACTTTGCACAACATCTGAGGCATGAGAAACCTGACACTAAATGGTGCTATTTAAATGATTATTAATAACATTATCAGCTTTAATTAATCAGAGTCCATGGCTGAAAGAGTTACATGTGTATACAAAAACGTATTTTGGCTGGACCAGATTTTGGGGATCTGTAGCCCACCCTCCTGCTCAAAGCAAGACTGGCACTGGCACAAGATCAGTTTGGTCATGGCTTTCCCTGACCACATCCTGACATCTCCCCAGGGAAGGGTTTTGGACACCTCTCTGAGGGCCTGTTCCTGATCTCTACCACCCTCTGAGTGAAAAAGGTTATCCTAAACTCCACCATCAAGTTCCTAAAGGCAGTTGATGGCTGCGAATCACCCCTGGGTGCATTATCTGGCACTGCCAGGACTTTTTGGCTCCCCTTTGCTGAAAAACCCAGCCCAGCTTCCTCAACATCTCCCAGGTTGTGCTGGGCAGGACCCTGAGCATCCCTGTAGGAAGTGGGGAGGCAGGTGCTGATCTCTGCTCTCCAGGATGGGACGTGTGGGAATGGCTCAGAGCTGCATCAGGGCAGGTTTAGACTCCACACAGGGAATCATTTCTTTACTGAGAGTGGGGTCAAACACTGGACCAGAATTCCTGGAGAGGAATGGCCTGGCCGTGTTTAAGAGGCTTTTGGACAATGCCCTTAAGAATTTGCTTTAACATTTGGTCAGCCCTGAAGGGGTCTGCCAGTTGGATGAAATGATCCTTGTAGGTTTTTCCCAACTGAGATTATTCCTATTCCTTTCCTTTCCTTTCCTTTCCTTTCCTTTCCTTCCCTTTCCTTCCCTTCCCTTCCCTTCCCTTCCCTTCCCTTCCCTTCCCTTCCCTTCCCTTCCCTTCCCTTCCCTTCCCTTCCTTTCCTTTCCCTCTCCCTCTCCCTTTCCCTTTCCCTTTCCCTTTCCATCCCATTCCTTTCCATTCCATTCCATTCCATTCCATTCCATTCCATTCCATTCCATTCCATTCCATTCCATTCCATCCCATCCCATTCCATTCCATTCCATTCCATCCCATTCCATTCCATTCCATTCCATTCCATTCCATTCCATCCCATTCCATTCCATCCCAGCCTCCTGATCCAGAAATGGACATTACATTCCCAACACAGTCTCTCTCACCAACTGCAGAGATGCCCCTTGGTTTTCTGGCCTCTCTCCTCCTGACTTTTAACAAGATAAAAAGAAACCACCTGGTTTTGTCATCGATTTGGTGCAACGAGGCCTGAGTCAAATCTTGACCAAAAGCTGTAGAACTCCCTGCACTGATTTCCTTGGACTGGGAACAAGCAGGCCCAATTTTACCAGCACTGCCACAAACCCGACAGCACTGCCAGCTGCCCACAGAGCACACGGGAATTCCTCTTCCCCAGATTTCGGTGTTTCCCCCTCCCTGGGCCAGGTGAGCAGTGTAACCCCATCACAGTTCTGGCATCTCTCACTGCATTCCTGTTGAGTGCAAGTACTTGGGGGAAAAAAAAAAAAAGTTTATTTTCAATTCCTTTTTTCCTCTGGCAGCTCCAGGTTTCCCTGGAGCTGTCCCACCCACATCATTCCTCGGTGCCTCGCTCGTCAAGGAGCTGCAGAGCAGTTTCTCTGCGTGGGGGTGGCCTTCTCAGCCACCTCCAGACGCAGTGGAGGAGAGGAAACACTTTGCAGAGGGTGTGTTGAGGCAAGCAATGGGATTTTCAGCCCATGTGGTCACATGCGTGGGATTCCAGGATTTTACTTCTTTTTTTTTTTTTTTTTTCCCATCTACATCTTTATGTAAATCACACCCAGAGATGGAAGCAGGTACTTTTCACTGGAAATGTGAATAATAGTCCAAGAATATCAAGCTTTGTCCTATTTCTGGAACTTGCCTCTCACCCTTGGAAATTTTCCCATCATGGCTGAAGACCTTCCTGAATTAAACAGGGCTGCTCTGCTCCACCAGCAAAGTAAGTAGAGTGAATCTTGCCTTTCGACCAAAACAAAAACGAAAATTGAAGTTTTTCCTAAACATTTTCCAACTTCATCAATCCTCTGATCTGCGTCAATCACGGACCACATCCTCACCAGGGGCCAGATGGGGTCCTTGCATGCTGTGCTCAGCAGCTGTGTCCCCAGAACATTCCCCTCAGGAAATGTGCAATGAACGGGTGGCTGTCACAAAGTGTCCTTCCTGTAACGTGTTCAAAGTGACCACAGGAAAGTTTGTGATGCACGAAAACTTCTGATTCACAATCACCCACCTCTCAACGTGAGGACAGCTGGTGGTGATGCCTTAGGTTTTAACTTTTATATTTTTTAAACTCTGTACTGCTCAGTGTGCAACTTTGAAGCTTCTTGTAGCCTGTTACTTTCTGCTCTCTCGTGCCTGTCAGACACAACAAAGCCTCTCCGGACTGCTCTTCAAGGACACCTGGACCATCCTGAGCCCAAGGGGTGTAAACCAAGGAGTCTCTGAAGGGGGGGTAGCTAAGGGGAATTACATCATTTAACTGGGGTTTTAATTGGAGAATTGACCCTGATATGCAAATGAACCAAACTTATAAAAGTGTGGAAAACTCGTGACCTGTCGTCCATCTTGGGGTCCATCTGGGCAGTGGCCTCTGGCTCCCCAGGGTGTACCTTGAAGGCCCTTCAAATAAATACCTACTTTTGTTCCTTTACTCTGTCCAGTCTCTGTGTCTAGGAGGCCTGATAAGGCATCAGTGGGAACTCGTGTGGAGGAGATGTGATGCTGCCGTGAAGCACCAAAACAAAGCCTCCAATGGTCTCCACGCTGGAGTAACCAGATGGGGACTCATTTCAACACAAGACTGTGACCAAGTGACCTTGAAAATCCTGGGCTCCCTCAGGAGCTGCCAGCTGGGAAAGAAGGGAGACAACAGCCCACAGGAGCAGAAAAGGACAGTTTGTTCTCTTAGTCAGAGTTATAGAACGGCTTGGATTGGAAAGGACCTTAAAGATCATCAAGTTCCACTCCCAGGCTGCTCCAAGCCCTGTCCAACTCAGCCTTGGACACTTCCAGGGATCCAGCGGCAGCCACAGCTTCTCTGGGCACCCTGTGCCAGGGTCTCACCACCCTCACAGGGTACAATTTCTTCCTAATCACCCATCTAAACCCACTCTCTTTCAGTGTGAAGCCATTCCCCCTTGTCCTGTCCCTCCATCCCTTGGAAATTGTCTCTCTCCATGTTTCCTGTCGGCCCCTTCAGGCCCTGCAAGGCCACAGTGAGGTCACCCCAAAGCTTCTCCTCTCCAGGCTGAACAATCCCAGCTCTCCCAGTCTTTCCTCCCAGCAGAGCTGCTCCATCCCTCTGATCCCCCTGGTGCCTCCTCTGGGCTCTCTCCAGCAGCTCCAGCTCCTTCCTGTGCTGGTCCCAGGGCTGGGGCAGCTCTGCAGGTGGGGTCTCACCTGATGGAGCACTGGAGGACCAGTGACCAAACACCCCCAGTTGGTCCCAGCAGACACAGGGACAGCTTTGTGTGGCTCTGAGGGCAGAGCTGGGCTCAGGAGCTTGTCCCCAGCTCCTCTGGCTGCAGCTCATGCTGCAGGAGCCTTCAAGCTCTTGTACCTTGTCAAGGAGAGCACGACGCGGTTCAGGGGGAAGTACCCAAAGGTGAAACAATCCATCAACCCAGCTGCGGGAAATCCAACGTGTGTCAGGCCTAAGCCTGACCTCAGACCCAAATTTTGGCATTTCTGCATTTAGACACTCCCAGGCTCCTCCAAAAAAAAGTGAGGAAGACCAGCTGAGAAGTGATGGAGATCAGAGGTTTGGGTGTTTACTGAGGTCTAGTCCAGCTCCCTCTGGTAACTCCAAACAACACTTGGAACAGGAGCTAAAAATAGCAACTACGACAAATATGGACTAAGATCCTTGGTCTCGCATCCCAGCAACGTACACATGACTGTGCCATCGGGTTCATCTCACAAACACTCTGCTGATTGCACCATTTTATCATGAAACAGCTCAAAACTGCTTCTATTTTTTAGCACATCCTTTTTCTAAATGAACGAAGAGATAAATAAAGACTCTGAAGAGGGAAATATTGCAACAATTGTTTCTGACCAGGGAAACCAGGACGTAGGAGACAACTCTGGAAATGTGCTTGTGCACATTCTGTGAAAATACTGTTTGTATTTCTTAAAAATCTCTCTTTTCTCACTGGAGCTGTCTCGTGGTGTGATGGCCACAGGTTTTATCTTGCCTCTGCTAAGCAGAGATGATGCTTGAAATTTCCTTTCTGTGGGCCACGTTCAGAGGTTTCACTTTGTTTTCTTCCAGTACAGAATGAAAAGCTGAAAATTATGCCCTGAATAGAATTCCTTAATTTGTCTAATATTTCACTTCAGCAGAGTCAAGATGGGATTCTTTTTTTTTTTACCAAAACAGAGAAAAGCTGGGTTATTTTGAAATTAAGTCAAACTAGGTTGAAACAGGACAATCAAGTATCACCGAAGTGAAAACTGTGGATGTTTATTCTTGGCAAAAACGGCAACATTCCTCCAAGTTTTCAGCTCATTCAAGCAAAACTTCTGTCCAGAGGGAAAATATTTTGATTGGAAAGACTCTGTTTAGATCTGACATGGCTCAGTGTGAAGTGCCAAGGGTTGGATGCACCTCGGGATTGAGGCTTGGCCTCCCACCCTCCTTGCACTGTAAGTTCTGCTGGTTCTCTTCTTCCCAGCCATCATTTTCAACAGCAGAACTTTTGTGTTATGCAGCCTGGGAAGATTTGAAAAGTGTTTTTGTACTAGGTCTACAATCCTAAACAGCAGATATTAACCTAAACAACACTGACATTACAGTTGAAAATATTGTTAGCATTTGAAATGTTTGCCATTGAAGAAATTTACTTAATAATAATAACAATACCAGTAGTAATATTAAGAGTAGTAATATTAGTAATAACAATTTCTGATTAAGTCATCAAGTGCTTCACAAAGGTTGGGCTCGATGATCTTGGAGGTCTATTCCAACCTTAATGATTATGGGAAATAAGAAGCCCAGAATCCCAGCCTGTATTTTCCTATTATAAATTCAAAGCCCAGAGAAGAAGAGCAACTGGCCAGTGCAAAGTACATGATTTTAAGCTTTTTATTTAGGCTTGTTTTCAAGCTGTTGGTCAGTTCTCTGTTCTTTTCCTCCTCTCAAGGACATTTTCTGTAGTAGGTCTCGAAGAAGCCTTGTAATCATCTTTTAGCCACACACTCCATGTGTTTGTGCCTCATGCTGCCTGCATTCTCCACACCTCAAGTAATCCTCACTGGATTTTCCTGGATCTCCTTCAATTGGACATGCTGCTACAGAGGTACCAGAGACAAACACTCTTTCAAACTGAAATAGGGGAAATTTAGGTTCAATATGTGGAAGGAATTGTTCCCTGGGAGGGTGGGGAGGCCCTGGCACAGGGTGCCCAGAGAAGCTGTGGCTGCCCCTGGATCCCTGGCAGTGTCCAAGGCCAGGTTGGACGGGGCTTGGAGCAGTCTGGGACAGTGGGAGGTGTCCCTGCCCATGGCAGGGGGTGGGATGAGATGAGATTTAATGTCCCTTCCAACCCAAAGCATTCTGTGATTCTGTGACAGCTCTTTAAGTTATCCCTGACTGTCTTTTCCACGGAATGACAATAAAAATCCCTGGATACCAAGCACTCCAAAGCCCTGGAACACACAGAGCTCTTCAGCCATGTGTGAAAGCCTTTCCCAAAGACAATGATCCCCTGAATGACCATGGCCCAGCGAGGAGGGGGACTGGACACCCCAAGAGCCCAAGCCAGCGCTGGTCTGGCTGGGGAGCCAGGGTCACCCGCGGGTGGGAGGGCTGTGCTGGGCTCCCAGAGTGGCTGCACAGCCGTCCCCTGACACTTGAGCCAGAGCTGGCTCCTGGCACGTCACTACGGGCCGTGCGTGCCAGGGATTGTGCAAGGGGTGCTGGTGATTTCCAGGAGCCAGGTGGTTTCCTTGCCAGGAGAGCAGCCCCACAATGAGAACCATTCACCTGGTTCGTGTTTGCTGCCCGCTGGCAGCAGCCAGGCACGGCTGGATGCGTGACTGAGGGATGGCATGGATGGCTTGGCACCCACAGGAAGGGTTCTGCAGGGTGGGGACGTGCAGTGAGTGGAGGCAGAGCAGAGGTGCTGCAAGCCCAATTTGAGAAAGGCATGGAGGAAATTAAAAAAAGAATCCAGATCAAGATAAAAGAGAAGCCTTTCTAGCTGACTCCCTAGTTTTTCTCTTCCAAGGTCCATAATTTCCATTAAACACAATATTGCTCTCCTCGCACTGATACCACGTGACCCCAAATGCCCTTCCATTACTCATTCCAAACACCAGTCCCAGATGATTCAGCAAAGGAGATTTTGCCCTTGAATACCCAAGACTTTAGGTAGCACCTTCAAAATCCAGAGGGCTCAGTGGTGAGACATCCCACTGAGAATTTGGGATTGAAGGCTGGAAGAACATTCATCATTGTAAAAATATGTTACTGGAACGACCCAGAGAACAAGGGGGCAGAGGAACCCGAGAAGATGAGGGAAATTGTGTTTCAACAAATCGGTGGAAAAACAAAACAGAGGAGTCTCTGAATTAGGTAAGGAAGCAGGAACAGCTTCGTGATTTGAGCTCCTTCTTTTCCTCCCATCAGGTGGGGAAGGCTGCTCTGCTGAAGGCTCAGTGGAACAGGACAAAGGAAGCACAGGAGCATCTTTCATCCAGCATCTGCTCCAAATGAACACACACAGATGATTCATTTGTCTTTATTTATCAAGACTGTTCTGCTGAAAGCTGCAGAAGTCACTGTTATGATCCTCCTGTGGTTTTCTACAGCTTCATTTTCTCGAGACCATTGCTTATTCGAGGAAATGAGATTATTTAGGATGTTTTCCCCACTTGCTACTCTTCCCAATTTCAGATAATCAGCAAAATTTCTGGGAATGGCATGGCAGCCTGCATGGCATTTCTGCAAATGGAAGAGTTTTATTACACACTACAGACAGATGTTAAAGCTTTCCACAACAACTCATCATCCAGCAACAGGAGAGTTTAATCAATAATAATTACAAAGAAACAGGCATTAGTCCTTCAGCTACAGTTGATACCACCTGGTACCTGACAAAGAGATGAGAACAGGGCAAACTTATTCTGCAGATGTAGAAATCATGTTATTCTTGCTTGATCCACCTATGACAGCAGAAGGGAGGGAGGCAGGGTGTGATTTGTGTCCCTTCCCTCACTGTTTAGTGAGTCTTACACCACAGAGCCTTTCCCAGTACCCCAAACTGACCCCCTAATCTGTGTTGCTCAGATTGCCCAGGTATTTCTGAATGTCCTGGTCCTCATTCCTCACCTTGGCAGTAGTGAGACTTAGAGATAGAAAAGAAGTGGATGAGGAAAAGAGGCTAAAACCCTTCTGCATTTTGTTTCGTTCACCATGGCAGCATTCCAGCACTGCCCTGCAACCTCCCCTGTCCCTGTCCCCTTCCCACTCCTGGAGCTGGGTGTAACAGGGAATTGATTGTCATGGGGAAGTCACTCTGCTCTGAGGAGCGGGACAGCTTTGGGGCTGGAGTGGCTCTGTAAGGCCACATCCCTGCTCTAACATGGCCAGCATTGAAGGTATTGGGGTGTGAGCTACAGGACAGTTTACAGGGGAAATTAGATAAGGAACATCAAGTATTTCTGTTGTGTTATTTCCCCGGGATATCCCCAGGATATTTGGTCTAACAGAATTATTATCTCCCCCAGCCTACATTCACACCTTCCTTCTGTTTTTAGATTACCAAAACCAGATTTTTACTGATCAGTGTAAAAGCAGCAGCGATTTGCCTTAAATAATTGAATTTGGGGAGAGTACCAGGGAACAACCTTTCTTCACAAGAGACCTGCAGTTATCCACGACATTCCTGCATTCTCTACACTAAAAGATAAAAAAATTCTTCCAACTGGCAATGGCAGTGTGTTAATTTATAGGGTTCAAATCCCACCAGATCAGCTGATGGAACATTCCGGAGGCAGAACGTTTTGCCAAGCGTTGTGTCCTGACAGCTGTGTGTAAGTAACAATTAGTTCAGGTGGCAGCACAAAAACAAGCTGATGTTTAACCAGGGAAATGACAAGCACCTGCAGATAAAACCCATAGGTATAATCAGGTGTAGGATTAGGGATAATTCTGTGATGAAGCACAGACTGTGCCATTAAGCCAAGCATCTGTTTCTCCGCACTTTCCCCATATAACACCTTTCACATCAACCACTGTCCTTTTCTTTCGCCATAGCAGAGAGGCTGCAAGTGGGAAAAAATATGAAGCTTTCAGAGAATTCTGGTTTTTAAATAATTCTTTGATCCCAGTTAAAAAAAAAAACAAAAAAAAAAGAAGAAGAAAATAAGTTTTACTGCTTGGTTTCTCTATAGGTTAACCTATAACTTCTCCTGCCTGGAGTTCAGCTCCACAAAAGTCATGAGCTTTAATTAGCTGCAATCAGCCTTATCAGGTAGTCAAAACCTCACTTGGATGGAGGCAGAGTCACATCCTGTGTCAAGAGATCCTTCCACGAGCCGCTGCTGTACTCTAGCAAGTCCATTCTTTCACCCACCGGAAATCTCAGCTCCGATGCTCAGTGCAAAACATTTCTGCTCTTCCCCAGAGGTCCCTGACTCACTGGATTCGCCCAAACAACAGGGCTGGGAGGTGAAGGCTGTTACACCACTTTTTCCAGGCTCGTGGACACACTGGAGAAGATGATGTCTCTGTTTCCTCATTTGCATGTCCACACCGGCACATCCTGGAGCGCTCGGGACGCAGCGATCCCTGCTCCTGTTGTGTCCTGCAGTGTGGTCATGGATTGAGTGAGGCCCACTCACAAAGCCACTGCGTAATGCACAGGGCTGGCTCCTCATCCCACAGGTGAATTGTGCCAGGAGATCCCATGGAAGAGATGAGGGAGCTGGGAGCTGTTGAAAAGTTTCAGGAATTGACTAATTAACTTCCTCGGCGTGTGGGAAAGGCCCAATTAAGAAGCACCAAACTCCTGACCTCAGAAGGCAGCCAGGAGGATAAGCCTGCACAGACTCCTACCCGGATCCTGCATCCCAGGCTGGGCTGTCCCAACAAGTCTCCGTCCTCCCCCACTCAGGATGTCACGGCCCCCATGGAGCTGACAGAGCAATAATGCCTGTCAGCATTGCCTCACGAGCCACACCCGCAGCGCCCGCTCAGCACCTGCCAGCTCCTCCCTGCACCATCCTCTGGTGCCTTCAGAGCTGCAACTCCATCCCAATCCCACCACGACTTTTACCAAAACACGGTGGTCTCAGAGCAGCCTTCATCCAAGTGCATTTTAGCTGCTGCAAGCACATTTCTTGGTGTCCCGTTTTCCCACCGCAGCCCCTCTAAGAGTAAAACCAGTTACAAACTGCAGCAATCACGCAAGGGCACGGCTCCGCACACAAGATGGAGAAGTGCAAAGCGTTTATTGCGCTGGAAAATATTCCCTAAATACCAGCACCCAACAGGATATCACATCATAGAAACAGGAAAGATGTTCACCTCAGGGTGCCCCAATCACCTGGGGTAGTGCACAGACATTGCCTATTATGGTAACAGGTAAACAATGCCCTGTAAGGTCACAAACTACAATTATCACATCTCATAGGCCCAGCACTGTCCACAAACCCACAATCCTCTCTCAGCCCATCCCCGGTGACCTGGATGCACTCCCAGGGTCACCTCTGGGTCCAAGAAAGAGGCTCTCTCTCCGGCCCTCAGGGCCTATGTCTCTTCCAGCACATAGTGCACCCCAACACAAACCTCCACCAGGTCCTTCTGCACAGGCTGACCATGACATCTGGCCATCGTTTCTTCCCCAGATCTGCTCTTCACACGCTGCTCTCTCATCCACCCACAGAGCCGGATGTGTTCCTACTTCAAGCCTGTCTCCTGCCCACCTTGGCCACGCTCCTCCAGGGATGGGAACCTCACTGAGCACCTCATGACAGCATCTGGGTCATGCAGCCCCTCTACACAACGAGCTGGGGGTCAGGCACTTCCCTGGAGAGATCCCATCTTATTGCTGCTCATTTTTGTGGTCTGCACTAATGTTTGGTGCAGTTATTTTCTCCCTGGACAGTATTTGGGGGTTAAACCCTCTGCAAGTGCAGCTCTCTGTTGTCCTAGGTCAGTATCAGGCAGTGTAAGATGAAGGCACATCCTCACATATTCACTTGATTAACTCTTCCAACCAATCCCATTTCTTCAAACAGTTCCAATTACGAGTCCCAAATCAAAATCTTACATCGAATGATGAATTTCAAAGCAATTCCTTTGGAAGACGTGAATGCAAACACATTTTGTCCTGCTAGGAGACAAAACTGTCCTGGTAGGAGACTTCGCTCCTCACAAATGTCACCTCAAATAAGCAAGAGGAGCTTCCCAGCTTTCCTTCTGTCCAAAGGGTGCATCTCAGGAATGCACTGTGTCTTCCTTTGGGGAAACTACAGTTTTCTTCAACTTTTTTTGGGCGTCAGCTGAAGAAAAGTAAGCCTGATCTGCCCAAGAAAAGCAGCTCTCAGGAATTGTTCCCGTAACAGCTGCATTTCATAGAATCATAGACTGGTTTGGGTTGGAAGGGACCTTAAAGATAATCCAGTTCCGTTCCCTGCCGTGGGCAGGGACACCTTCCACTAGCCCAGGGTGCTCCAAGTCCATCCAGCCTGGCCTTGGACACTTCAAGGGCCAGTCACAGCTCCTCTGGACAATAATTTCCCAGGTGTTGAGAGGCCTGGGGAGATAATTTTGACCCAGCACTTCACAGGGAGAAGCCACACAGACAAGATAAATGCTGCCTGGAGCTAACGTGATTCTTCTGTAAAACTCAGAGGATTCTGCACTTCTGTGCAGCTTCCACAGGTGTTTTGTCATCCCTGAATCTGTTCAGCATTAAAAACCACAAAGCGTGAGGGAAGCGAAGGCTGGAGCCTGTCCCTCTGAGTTCACACTCGTGTCACTTCTGCATTCAAAGCCATGACAACACATTTTGTGCAAGATGACAATAATTTCCTCTGCCCCTTTGTAATTTCCATGCCCTCACCTCTCATCCCCGCAGGCTGTGGTTTTCACAGCCCAGGAGGTTGTGGTTTTCTTTGCTCACCATGAGTAGAATTTGTCCACTCACCGTGTGTGAATGCTAAAAGCCTGGCTGTAGAGAGATTTCTCAGTTTTCTGACAGTGTCTGTGTGAAAGCCTTGCTTTCTCATGGACACTATGGGAAAACAGTTGGGAGATTCTGTAAACTGTGGTTATTGTTATGATACCAAGGAGAAAATATCTGAAGTGAGTGTTGCTGGGTTCAGCCAATCCCTCTGGGGGGTGGTTGGTCAGTGAACCAATAACCTTATGTCAGCCCAGCGTGCTAAGGTATGGAAGCGAATTTGTAAATGAATAAAGGGTCGGTTTCTTCTCACCCTAAACCGTCCATGTCGCTTTATTCCTCGGTCTCTGCTCGCGAGCGACAACCGTGGACACTCATGAGACCTCACAGAATGCACGCAGTGTCCCATTTTTATTGCATGGGCTGCGCTCTGGGCTGAACCACCCTCCCAAATCCCATAATCACACATGAACTGACACACACACTGCAACTTCCAGGGACAAAAATCAAGGTCAGCACTTTGTGGATGGATGGATGGATTGAGGGATGGATGGATGATGGATGGATGGATTGATGGATGGATGGATGGATGGATGGATGGAAGGATGGATGGATGGATAGATGGATGGATGGATTGAAGGATGGATGGATGGATGATGGATGGATGGATGGATGAGGGATGGATGGATGGATGGATGGATGGGTGGAAGGATGGATGGAAAGATGGACGGACGGATGGATGGATGGATGGATGGATAGGTGGATGGACGGATGGATGGATGGATGATGGAGGGATGGATGGATGGATGGGTGGATGGATTGAGGGATAGATGGATGATGGATGATGGATGGATGGATGGATGGATGGATGGATGGATGGATGGATGGATGGATGAATCCATGGATGGATGGATCCATGGATGGATGGATGGATGGAGGGATGGATGGATGGAGGGATGGATGGATGGATGGATGGATGGATGGATGGATGGATGGATGGATGGATGGATGGATGGATGGACGGATGGATGGAAACAGCCTTAATGCTGCCTGACAACTGCTCTCAAGTCACACACCAGGTCACAGAGGCTCAGTTTAAAGCTGGTTTGGCTAAAGAGAAACATAACCCTTCTTAATCTAAATATATATTGACAACCCTGCAGATCCATATGGACATACCTGGCAAAAGGCTGGTCCTGAGAGGTCACTGTCCCCCCAGAGCTGAGCATCTCCTGCAAGCCTGGTAACGTTCCCAGTGGTTATCAACTGCTCTCCAGGAAAAAGAGGGAGAGACAAAAAGTCTTGAGGCACAAAGAAATTCATTGTGCTTTGTCGTCTGCCCAACAATCTGGTGTTTCTCATCTCTGCAAAGCAATATTTGGGCTCCGCTGCCATGAAAGATTTGCTTTCATTAACAAATGAGGGCAGTTTTTTACAGGAAGAGGATCAATAAACAATGAGCATTATCCCGCTGCCAGGTAAACTGTAGGAGCTCTGCTCTGGCTGGGATTAGTGCCTGGTTCTTCTCAGGGTCAGAATAACAAACTGCAGTTGTTTGTCTGTACTTCATATTCCACGAAAAAGTACCTGCGGTGGGTTTGTAATCTCAGTGTCAATAGAAATAAAATCCCCTTGAAATAATGAAAAGACCTAAAATGACACAGTTTCATCCAGAGACTCTGAGAGAGGGAGGCTGAAACAATAAGATCAGCCTGAAAAAAATTTCATGGACAACCATGTGCCTTTCCCAGCCTGCTTTGCTTCTGATACATAGATTTACTTCAGAGATTTAGAAATTCCAAACTAGTCTTGGAGTACTTTCCCATGGTATTTCCACCTGGAACACTGAAATTCTCGTGAAACATCCCATTTCTGAGAATGTCGGTTTGAAGCTCAGCTCCCGAAGAACAGCACATTCAGTGGGCTGACTCTCTGGCCTCTGCTAAGTGCATTTATTTCTTAATCCCTCATTTCAGTAAGAGTTTTGTGTGGGCAAGCAGCTTCTTCAGAACTGCAGCCAACAGAAAGGGTGTGTTGGAGGGAGAGGAAGGGCGATACAAGCGAGGAGTCTCCCACGCCGGGCGCACGAGACAGCGGCCACAACCCACCCAGAGATACTCTGCCCCATCCCACCTGGGAAACTCGAAGGATCGGGTTTCTGGAAAGGACATGAAGTGGGCTGAAAGGCTGCGAGCAGGAAATGTGTAATTATTGCACAGGGAAGGGCCAGGAGGAGAAGCTTGTTCAGGCTGGAGCAGACTGAGGTCAGAGCTCCCCGGGGGCTGCAGCTCCTCCCGAGGGGCAGCTCGATCTCTGCTCCTGGGACAGGGACAGCAGCCAGGGAACGGCTGGAGCTGGGCCAGGGCAGGCTCAGGCTGGAGAGCAGGGAAAGGTTCTTCCCCCAGAGGGTGCTGGGCACTGCCCAGGCTCCCCAGGGAATGGGCACGGCCCCGAGGCTGCCAGAGCTCCAGGAGCGTTTGGACAGCGCTGCCAGGGATGCCCAGGGTGGGGTTGTTGTGCAAGGCTGGGAGCTGCACTCGATGATCCTGGTGATCCTTCCAGCTCAGGAAATTCCATGATTGTGACTTAAAATACTGATCAAAAGGGCAGCAGGCTGGGCATGGCCATCCCATCCTCTGCTGGGCACAGGCTGCACCCCCACCACTCTGCAGCTCCAGCCTCCACACCTGGCACAGAGATTCCATCTGCTTCCTCCCACTGGAGCCAGGACAAGCTGCCAATATCAGGGAGTCACGGTGGAGTAATTTCCAGAAATGTCCCAGCACTGCCTGTTGTCTGCTACCCGCAGCTGAACACCTCCAACAGGGGCTTTGCCACAGGTCCCAAATCTTCCCAGCCCCAGTGCAGATGTGGATACACTGGGAAAACCTATACAATGCTTTCCCAAAACATTCCCTCAGCTTTCAGCAATCCCACGCACAGGAACTTTCCTGAGACACACAAATTCTGAGTATTTTGTCCCCACAAAGAACTCCTCTTCTATAAACATATCCAGTATGTGCTTGAAGTTGTGAAAATTTTCAGCATCCACAAAATCCTACAGAAAGGAATTCTACAGCTTCAGTGGGGACGGGGAATATTGGGGGCTTTTATCCTCTCTCTGGCTGGTTTAAATTTTTACTGAGTGCTAGAACCAATCCTAGCATTAATTTAATTAATCCTAGCTTTAATTCAATTTATTTAATTCATTACTTTTAGGAAGAAATGATTCACTGTGAGGGTGATGAGGCACTGGAATGGGTTGCATAAAGAAGTTGTGGGTGTCTCACCTGTGGAAGTGTTGGATGGGGCTTGGAGCAATCTGGGATAGTGGAAAACCTCCCTGCCCACGGCAGGAGGTTGGAACTGGAGGATTTTTAAGGTCCCTTGCAACCCAAACCAGTCTGGGATTCTGGGATTCTGTGAATTTAATTGGTTCAGGTGATGGTGACCACAAAGACCTGACCATAAAATTTATGTGTGCGTTCCTCTGATGTTCACTCTGTGCGAACCAAGCTGTGGATGTTCCCAGCTGTAACATCAGCTGTGAAATCCTGGTCTGCTCAGCTCTGGGCATCCTGCAGGAGAGAGCAGGAGAGGGTTTCTTGCAGTACAGTTATTAATTGCATTCAATTAATTGTAATTAAGTGAATTATTAATTGCATTCTCCCCAGTTTTTCAAGGGCTTTCTTGGCATCACCATGCTCACGAATTATAGACAGATGGGCACATCACAGGACTCACAAGAGGTCAGGTGCTTCTCCTGGGCGAGCTGCTGGGAAGGAGAGCTCTGAAATAAAGCCAGTGGACGCCACTGGCCCTGTCTTTGTTTATTTACCTGATGGGAAATGATCCACAAACCTCTGCCAAAGCGAGCCATAAAGCCATTAGAAAATGGCACAAAAGGGCAAATTTTGTGATAACAGAAATGTGGCAGGAGGTGGCTAAACGAGGAATAAATCAATGGCATTGCTCATGTCAAGGGAAAAACAGGGTCAGATCAGCGCCAGGAAATTGCTGGCACATGGGAAGTCATTAATTACTCCCAGATGTGAAAGCTAAAGTTCGCTCTCTTTGCACACGCACAGAAGGACAGCGAGGTCCTGAGGAAAATTTGTGCTGATTTCTCTTTCCTGACTCTGCCCTCGGCCAGGGCCTAGCACCTGGAACAGGGCCAAGTGTGATCAGAGTGACTGATGGGGTGTGAGCCCTCCTGTTCACCACAGACAATTATGTGTTCCGCAGAGCACCAGGACTAAGAGCCTGGATTTCACAGTCCATGTTAGTCAGAGGGCTCTGCTTTAGCAGAGTCATTCCCTCTGTGCCTCCACAGCCACCTCTCTGCTTCCTGTGCCACTGAGCCGAGCCTGGCATTTGAACCTTTTCCTTTCTCAGTGGGTTTTTCAGCACACTGGACAAAGGTTGCAGCTAAATCAGAAATAGAGTGGAAAAGGTTCGGATCTGACCCAAACCTTCCATGATGAACTTAAGAAAATCCATAAATCCCCGTTTCATCGTGCAAACAATCCTTTCTCACTGAGCTTTCAGGAACCATCTGGGGTTTGCTTCTGAAATTTTCCCTCCTGTGAAAGGATTCCTACATGAGTTGGTGATGCCCTGTGGGAGGGAGCTCCTGAGGGAGCAGGAGCACAGGAATGGCTCCCTGGCTCGATGTGCTGTGGTTTGGGGGGACAAGAGCACAAGAATGGCACCCTGGCTCGATGTCCTGTGGTTTGGGGGGGACAGGAGCACAGGAATGGCACCCTGGCTCGATGTGCTGCGGTTTGGGGGAGCAGGAGCACAGGGATGGCACCCTGGCTGTGCTCAGCTCTGGCTCCTTTGCCCGGCTGACACATGGCTGTGCCACTTGGCACTCCAGCCATGCCTGGGGGTGTTTTGGCAGACTCAGTGCCTACGGGAGTAGCAGGCTTTGTCTGGGGAAACATGGGGCATCCCTTCAGGGAAACAACACAGTTCCCACCCCCTGGGTTTTTACATCGTTCACTTCACGTGGCAGCGGCAGCCTAAAACTTGAAGGCCTGTGTTAAAAGGGAAACAGGGACCACTCACAATCCTTCCTTGGCAGACTGAGCTCAAGAGTTTAAGTGTATTAGAGCCCTGCAGGCCATGGCCATGAGCTCAGACTACACCACCACTGCCCTGCTCGGGAAATTCAGAGCCTGGAGCCAGCGAGCTGCAAGATCCCATGATCCCGTCACTCACACTGGACAACTCTGGGCTGCATCACTCCCAAACAAGGTGAAGGGAAAGGGAAAGCCCAGCTGTGCCCAGCTGTGACGTGTGAAAGGAAGGCAGCGACCAAGTCATTCTTCCACGCCATATAATCCTTTCTATGGAATCACCAGGAACTGCATTGTTTAACCAGATTTTCTCCCTCTGTTTGCGTTCGTCACGTAGAACCACGTCTCCCCGATGCTGTTCCGTGTATCCTCAGCAACCCCTCGGCATCCACACAACAGCAGCCAGCTGTGGTTTGCTGCCGATGGACACCCAGGCACGTAGAGCAGGGAGGCTGGGGCAGAGTCAAGGCTCCGCCTCGCTGGAGCATTTGCTGGGGACTGCCAACAGCATGGAGGGGAACAAAGCCCTGGACCACAGAGGGAGCGCGTTACAGAGCCAGCTTCCTGGTACGAGCCAGAATGGATGGGAAAATGTCCAGCTAAGCTGTGCCTGATAGTACAAAACTTCTTGCAAAACTCCAGCAAACGCGATGTGCTGTGCAGCCACTCTAAATACAGGAATGTCCATGTCATTCTCTCTTCCCACAGGAAACAGACCAGGATTTACCCCGCAAGGCTCTCCTGGAGTCCCTGGAATGGCTCAGCTGCCGTGCCACAGCCCCTGCCTCCTCCGCAGCCGTGGCTGGAGCCAGGGACACGTGGGCGCAGCATCCCTTTGGGCCATGAGATTCCTCCCAGCTCCGACACCTCGGCAGCACCGCCCAGCCCAGCATCTCAGCCGTGCGCGTGGGAGGGAAGAGTGGTGGCAGGAGGAGCATTGCAGCAGCTCGGAGGTGGGAGGTCACATGAGGGACACGGTGGCTGAGATGGGAACCATCCCTCACCCTCCCACTCCTTCCCGTCTTGTGTCATCCCATGGCAAGGGGTGTTCGAGGGGCTGGTCCCCATCCCCTGCCTGCTGACAAACCCAGTCTAACTGGGTAATGTTTCCTCATAGCAGCTGGGTTTGCCCTACTTCTGCCTGTTGGGGGTCGGGAGTTGTGCAAGGGCAAGGAGTGACCTGAAAGCCCCTCTGGACACACCCCCTCGCCTGCCCAGGCCCATGAGAAACCCTTCCACAGCACGGGTGACATCACTGCTCTTCCAGGAGCTGACGGTGCCAAGAGGAGCCCTCCCATCCCTCTGCCTTCCCTCCAGCCCTGCTGCTTCTCTGACACGTGAAGCCTCTGGTGGGAGACTCCAGATGATCCAACCAAACACCAAGCAGGAAGGAAATGATGAGATCCAAGAGGAGAAAATTCCCACCTGATTCCCCCTCTCCTCCCAGATGAGGGATGCTCTGTGCTTTGTCCTTCTGTGGGGAGTCTCTCAGGATTCAGCAGACAAAACATGAAGAATTCTCCACGCAGTGAACAAAAATCACTTTGAAAACCCTTAGAAAACCTGTGAAATGGGCTTTGAATGCTCAATTACTTTTTCTCCATGCTCACTGCAAGCTTCAAAACTTAAAACACAGACACAAAATCATTGAACTATAGAATTGTTTAGCTTGGAGAAGACTTCCACGGTCATCGAGTCCAACCATTCCCCCAGCACTGCCAAGGCCACCACTGACCCATGGCCCCAGGTGCCACATCCACAGGGCTTTTAAATCCCTCCAGAGATGGTGACACCACCACTGCCCTGGGAAGTCTGTGCCAAGGCTTGACAATCCTTTCAGTGAAGAAATTTTCCTCATATCCATCCTGAGCCTCCCCTGGCCCAGCCTGAGGCCGTTCCCTCTCCTCCTGTCCCTGTTCCCTGCGAGCAGAGCCCGACCCCCCCCGGCTGGCCCCTCCTGTCAGGGAGTTGTGCAGAGCCACAAGGTCCCCCCTGAGCCTCCTTTTCTCCAGGCTGAGCCCCTTCCCCAGCTCCCTCAGCCGCTCCTGGGGCTCCAGCCCCTTCCCATTCCCTTCTCTGGACACTCCCCAGCCCCTCAATGTCTTTGTTGTCATGACGAGCCTAAAACCTGAGCACAGTCAGGGCCTGATGTATGCAAGGAATGAATAAAGATTCAATCCACTGAGCATTTTCCGTGCTGAAGACTGGAACAGCTGCCAGACCATCCCTGTGCACTTCTCTCTCCTCGCTCTAGATGTGATCCAGCTTGTCCTCAGACAAAATGCCCTCAAACACATCAGGCACAAACATGCAGGGAGCACAAAAAGCACCTCAGACAGCGGAGAAAACTCAGCAGCACAGTCCCAGTGCCAAGCTGTTTTCTTCAGATCCCTAATTCCTTTCATACTTTTTCAGCTCTTCAAAAACCTCTCTGAGCCCCACAGCCGCTCCCCAGCAGAACATCTGCCCACTTTAGAGCTCGTGGAGCTGCGGCAGCGATTGGGAACTCCTGCAGATTTCTCTCATCAGTAGAAACTATTCAAGGATTACAGGCTGGGACATGTCTGACAAGAGCAGGAGAATTTGCACAACAGGCAGGACTGAGCGTGGAGCTGGGGATAAATGGGGAGCAGCAGGAGACAGGTGAGGGGTGGCATGATGTGACATGATGTGACATGACCGAGAGCCAAGAGGGACCATCCCTGCCCATGCCCCGACTGCCGTGATCCAGCTCTCTTCACAGGAAAGATGAGACCATGGTGGTTCCCCAAGGTCCCCATTCCCTGTCCTGCAGCCAGGGATGGCTGGCGAACATCCCAGTGCATCCCAGTGCATCCCAGTGCATCCCAGTGCATCCCAGTACATCCCAGTGCTGGGTTTCTTCTGGCAGCTCCAGAGCTGCCTCGCTGAGAGAGTCCCCTCCTGGCAAGTCCCGGGCTCCTGTGTGCCAGGCACACTTGTCTGCACAGGAAAAATGAAATTTCTCCTCCCTCTCTTGGGATCCTTAAGAGCAAATTCTCACCTTGGCCTCAAAGCCAGGGGCAGAGCAGGAGCCCGTTCCCACCTCATCTCGAGAGCTCAGGCCCTGCTCTCCGAGGCTCCGGCTGCTCATCCTCTTCCAGCCAAAGGTTTGTGGGTCACCACTGCCAATGAAAGCTCTTACAAGCTGTTGTCACTCAGAGCTGGCTCCCCTGGAAATCCTTGGCAAACGAAATAAAAATAAACTCCTGGGTGCTCCCTGGAGATATCTGTGTCCATCTGCTGGCAAGGCCCATGCCTTGAATATATTTTAAGATTTTTGTAGCACTCACAGCGAAGAGAAAATTAACTTTCACATTCGTGGTCAAAATAATAGTATCAGTTTTTTAGTATTTTGTCCTAGAATATGCAACTTGGGACAGCAGAAATAAGAAAAGGTTAAAAAAATCACATCTCTGCATAGCACTTCACAGAAATACAAGCTCTTTTATTTGAGGATAAATGGAAGCCACACCTACCCTGAAACGAGATCTGGGCACTGTGAAAGCAGAGAGCAGTCCTTGTCCTCAAGGTGTTACAGTCTAAATGAAAACAAACAATGAATTAAGGAAGGAAACGCCATCAGTCACTTGTCTAAGGCCTCAGAGGAACGATGTGGTTTGGCTGGGACTGGAGCACGCAGCCTTTGGTGCTTTACAAAGATGTGCTGGGGGAGGGGCTGGGCAGGAGCCACCCCTGAACCCCCTGCCCTGGGCTGAGCCCCAGCGTGGGCAGCAGCAAAGGGGGGGATTCTGCCCCTCTGCCCCTGTGCTCAGGTGAGACCCCACCTGCAGAGCTGCCCCAGCCCTGGGACCAGCACAGGAAGGAGCTGGAGCTGCTGGAGAGAGCCCAGAGGAGGCACCAGGGGGATCAGAGGGATGGAGCAGCTCTGCTGGGAGGAAAGGCTGGGAGAGCTGGGATTGTTCAGCCTGGAGAGGAGAAGCTTTGGGGTGACCTCACTGTGGCCTTGCAGGGCCTGAAGGGGCCAACAGGAAACATGGAGAGAGACAATTTCCAAGGGATGGAGTGACAGGATAAGAGAAAATAGTTTCAAACTGCCAGGAGGCAGGGATAGATGGGATATTGGGAAGGAATTTTTGTCTGTGAGGGTGAGGAGGCCCTGGCACAGGGTGCCCAGAGAAGCTGTGGCTGCCCCTGGATCCCTGGCAGTGTCCAAGGCCAGGCTGGACGGGGCTTGCAGCACCCTGGGACAGTGGAAGGTGTCCCTGCCCATGGCAGGGGTGGAACTAGGGGACCATCCCTTCCCAGCCAACCATTCTGATTTACCATCTCTCTTATCTCCCTAAACCATCCTGCTTTTCACTCTTTCTTGCTTACTCTCCGTTACTTTCTCTTCCCCTGGTCTATTCCCTCTCTGCTCTGCTGGCAGGGATCCCATCCTTGCTGCTGGCAGCCTCAGTCAGCCTCGCTGACCAAATTGTGTGCTCTGCTCAGAGCATGACTTGTAGCTCTCCAGAGTATCAAGAGCTTCACCAAACTATTGCAACAGGAAGATTTTTAGCAGTGTCACTGAAATAATAAGAGCTGGCTGTATTTTTGGGGGGCAAGGGGATGTTACAGATAGCCTGGGGCCTGAGAAAATAGTTTTCTTTCTTTGATCTTATTTTCTAAAAACCCAAATCTGAAATGCTTTTCATGGCGAGGTGGGGGAAACCAAACCTCTCTTACTACAAAAGTGTTCAAGTTTCCAGCCTGTGTCTCTGCCCAGGGAAAAAGGAGACGTTCCTGCACATCACTGTGTGTGCACATACACATCAAAGAAAGTTTCTGTTCTAATGAGAACTTTCCTGGGGACAAAAAAAATCCAATTTCAACAGTCTGGGTAAGTCTAAATGGCAACATCTCCATGCCAAGCACTTCCTAAATGAGTGGATTTCCTTGTGGAGGACGGGCTGCTGCAGAGCGGCAGGGAGCAAGGAAGGAACTTTCCTGGGATACAGGAGCCCCTTCCAGCTGGACATCAGCTGCCAGCAGGGCTTGTTCCTCCCGGCTGTGCTGCTGATCAGCTCCGGAGGATGAGCAGCCCCTCTCTACCGGGGACAGCAGCTGTCAGTCAAGTAAGATCGACATCATTTTTCCAAAATCACGCTTTTCCAAGTAGCAATAACAGGCTCCTGCGACAGCACAATTTTTTTGTTAAGGTTTTTAATTAAGGTCATTTGGGAGAAGATGAGCCCCGGAGCAGACAAACATCCGACTTTAGGCCTAGGCCCAGACGGTTTGGTGCGAAAGGTGCAACATTGAGCAAGGGGCAGCCTCTTGTGAATCTGCTAAAAAGCAGGGATGAAGCAACACTTCAGAGAACCGGACCCCTTCTTTGGGGTCACTCGCTTCCTGTCGCCTCACCTTCCCCAAAAGCCTCTTCCCCTTTCTCTGGGAAACAAGAAACTGCCGGGCTCCGCTCGCCTCTGCCTCTCTCCCCTGCCTCTCTCCCCCCACCGCTTCTCACTTTCACTCCCATTGGTTTCATGTTCCCCGTGCCACGCGGAAAAGCCTGCGAGCTTATCCAGCCCAGCAGCGGGGTTTATCCTGGTTCCACCCACTGGGACTTTCCTGGCTTCCTTCTGCACCGAGAGGGGGGGAGGCAAAGCCGTCGAGAGGCAGGAGCGGGCCCCGGGCTGCGCGGGGAGCGCGGTGCTCCCGCTCTCCCTGCCGGGTTTCTATTGTAGGCGGTGCATTCCTCGGGAGGGAGGGAGGGTGTGCGTGTGTGGCGGTGCCTTCCCACACTCCGGGCAGCTCTTATTTAATGGGGGTCTCCATGCAGGCCAGGCGCCACAAGAGGTTTGGCGGTGCCCGGCTCCCTCGGAGGACGAGCCCGGCGCTGCTGCCATGGAGAGCGTGGTGGAGATCGGCGCGGAGGGTGCGGCTCCCGGGATCGGCCAAGGCGCCGGGATGCACCTCCGCAAGGATTTGAGGAGGATCCGGTGCGCGCTGCTGCTGTGCCTGCTCGCCGTGCTGCTGCTCATGCTGCCCACCGCCTACCTGCTGGTCGGGAACCTGCGAGCGCCCAGCTCCTGTGGCAGCCAGGTAAGGCACGGACGCACCCGAGTCCTGTCCCAAAACGGAGCCTCTGTGGAGTTCTTTTAATCCTCGTTATGGATTTATGGTGTTTCAGAGACTCGCTGTTACGTTCCTTCTTGCTTACGCCGAGGATTACTCTGATGGTTGCTCGTTCTTTTTAGTGAACTGTTCCTTGCTTTCGCTGAGGTCATGAGTACATGACTCGAAAACTTTCATTGCTGTGCTGCAGGGAATGCTTAAAAAAAAAATCACTTGTGGGTGGAAATCGGTGTCTGTGCACTGATTTCTGCCAGGTTTTTTGACATACGGCTCATTTTCCTCCCTTCTTTTGGGTTAAATCTGCGGTTTCCCCTCCCAGTGTCTGATTTCAGGAAGATCCGCTGATGCCAGTGGGTCAGTCACCCGTCCCTGGGCTGACAGCTGCGGCTCTGGTGGATTATTATTGTCATTAATGCAAACTTCTGCAGAGATCTGATTTGAGACAATTAAAGGAATTGGACCCTAAGTTTTCTATCCTGTTTTTTACTCTCCATTTAAACTTTCTCTAGACCTAGGGATCATCTCAGCTCTTCTCTTTCGCCGGACGGCTGCACTCACTTTGCTCCCAGCCCTACAAACTTGTGCTGTGCTGCCTCTAACCCCGTTCCATGCTGCTCCATCCATTCCTCCTGCAAGTGCCAATTCCCATGGGAGGCCGTGAATTCAGCAGGAATGCCCCATGCTCTGGGTCTGGAGAATTAAGCTTTGAATTTTAGCTTCAGGTCTGCAATTCCCCAGTTAATCAGCGAGGAAGAAAGGGGGGCTGGCTTTTCAGTGGCCGCCAAGGCAGGTTTGTCACCTGGCTCGCGTTTAGCCCGGGGGTGTTCAGGGAGGTGGTGGCTCCCAGGGAGGTGCTGGCCCCTGGGTGACCCTGAGGCTGCGCTGCCCGAGTGATGCCGAGTTCAGGGTGCAGCATCCTCTGTGGTACCTGGTTCTACCTCTGTGCAGCTTTCTCAGGCTGTTAAATCTGGCAATTCCTTGAGTGTGTGAGCTGTGATGCTGCCCTGACCCTGTCACTGCTATCAAGCCCACCTCTAGAAATCCAGGCTGCCCTACCTGCAGGTGCCAGAGAACAGCTCTCCTCAAGGGCTGGGCACATTCTGAGAGGATTTGGGGGCCCTCAGTTCCAGAAGTGTGGAATTACGGCAGAGCAGAGGCTGAACATGGAGGAGCTTGGAAAGTTGGGTGCTACTCAAGATAAGAGACACTAAATAAAGGTGCTTTGGGCATTCTCTGCTGCTGCTCTGGGTTTGTGTCCCACGAGAGTTCAGTCTTGAAACAATCTTGGAGCGAAAGAATAATCAAATGTTAACTTGTTTAATCAATCCAATGGCCCGTGATCCTACTGGCAGGGTTAGCAGAGAATAGTATTTTTATGAGTGGGTTTCGCTTCTTACGAGGAAAAGCGCAATGTAATCCACTGGAATTGCAATGCCGATGTGCATTGCCCTGCTCATGCTCCCAATTAGCGGCACGCAATGTTTCCACAGTGATGTAACGAGGTGATCAGAGGAGTTACAACCTCTGCGAGTCCCAGGGAGAAAGAGGAAAGTCATCGGGGCCGGCTGGGTGCCCAGGGTGCCGTGGGAGGAGCTGCACCTCAGCTGGGCCCTGCCTGTTCCCGATTTTTCATTCACCCTGCTGCTCTCTGAGCCGTCGGTGTTGTCCGGCAGGACAGCCCAGAGGGGTGGATGTGTCTGCCCGGGTGGCTTGCTGTGAATTCCCCAGGGAGCTGTGTGCCCAGGGAGCCTCCAGGTTCGGGGTGGTTCAGTCCTCGGGAACGTTTCTGGGCATAAAAGCTCTCCGGAAAATGTTTTTTTGCATTTCCTTCTGCATTCGAAGTTTGCTAAATGACTCCGTCCTCGTGTGCCTCATTGACAGCTCGGATCAGGGCTTTTGGGACCAGACTTGTGTGGCAGAGCTCTCTGGGGCACTGGTTTTGGGGTGTGGGTGCCCTGGGCATACTGGGCTGAGTGGGCAGCCCCGAGCTTGCCCCAGATGAGTATTGGCCTCCTGACCCTTGCAGCCCACGGGAGGAGTCCTCTGGTTGCCCCACAGAGCTCAGCCCACACGCAATTGTCACCTTCTCATGCTCTGGGGACAGTCCTGGGAGGAGGGAGGGACTCAGCAGGTGAGGAGCAGATGGAGTAAATTCCTGAGCGCGTCCTTCCTGGAGCAAGGAGGAGAAGGGAAGCCCGGGAAGGTTTGTGCAACAGGGGTGTGACCCTGGGCGCACTGCCCACGGGGTGAGGTGCTTTGCTCATCCCTGCCTCGCTGTGGGTGCACGTGGTGTCACCTGGTGCCTCTGAAGGGATGCAGAGTCACCTCTTCCACTGGAAATGTCCCTTCAAGGGAAAAGCAGGGCAAGTTATGTCATTACAGCAACATGTGGGGGCCACCAGTTTTCTCTCTGTGTCATGGTACGATGCATCTTGAATGAATAATTCCGGTCTCGTGGTGGTTTCTCCTGGACGCCTTCCAGGCTCACTCCACTGCTCCCCTGGGAAAGAGAAATCGCTTTCTTTTGTGCTTCAGTCCAAAGCGAGGAGAGGAAATAGGGTTCTTCAAACCAGGACACGTGGCTTGTGTTATTAGCAAGAAATCTGTATAAAGGCCACAGTGGTGCCCTGCCGGAGGAAGGGCCGTCCTTCCTCGAAGGGAAGCCAAGTTTCAGTCTGGGTTCCCAAAACCATCAATGGGATGGCACAGGAGAGCAGCTCGGGCTGCCTCAGCATCCCACTCAGCAGAGCATCAGATCCTGTGGCCTGGAGAAGTTGGTATTTGGGTTTCTTTTTCACGGCATCCTCGGCATGTCAGGGCCACAAGCAGTATGAAGAGGAATTCCAAATGGGAATTCCGAAGGGTTGGACATGGCCCTGTGTGCCCTGTCTGTGCCATGGCAGCCTGGCAGTGGAGAAGGGACCTGGTGCAGAGCAGGAGGAACTTGAAAATCCCAGAGGCTCCACCTGGATCCTGCCCCCAAAGGATGAAGCCAGAAAGCTGACAACAAATCCCAGGAAAGATCTGCCCGCTCTCATGGCCTGCCCATAAAGGGAGGAGAACCTCAAAAGGCTTCCTGATCTTTGGGGAAGGAGAAATCCCTGGGGAGGAGCAGCAAGCACAGCTGGATGGGCCCAGGTGTTGGGATTGCCCTTCCAAATCCAGCACCAGTTAAATCCCTGCCTGGCCACTGCTGCTGGATGCAAATGTTCCTTGTGGGCACATGCCTTGGGTACGGGCTTCCACCGGGCAGCAAAATGCTCTGATTGAAGTCAGTTTTTACTGGCACAGGCCCCATTCCTACCAAAAATTCCCAGCCCAGGCCATGCAGCATCTCTGGAGTTAGAAAAATTTGGGTTTATGTACTGCACATGGCCTGCAGAGACCCTCCCTGTGAAACGGTGCTGAAAATGGAATGGACGGAGGAGCTGGGGGTATTTTGATCATCAGTCCCTCTGCCTGCAGTGCCAGCTGCTCCTCCCATGCCATTGGATGTCAGCCTTTCTTTTTGGGTTTAGCAGTGTCTGGATATAAATGCACTGGGGCTTTTGGACATCTTTGGTACCAGAACCATCCAGAAGTGTCCTGCACACAGCAATCCCCAGGGCAATTAGAGCTGCCTGTCCAAATACCTGTGAGCCAGCTCAGGGTGGGATTTTCAGCATCACTCAGGGGTTGGGCTCTCCACAGTAGCCAAAGGGAGAACTGAAGCTGTGAACTTTTCAGAAGCACAGCTGAGCAAGGAAGGGCAAAGAGAGAAAAGCACTAATTGTGTGAATGTTCTCTGTGCTGTCTCGTGCTGCTCAGTTCTCCCTCCCCATCAGTGCACGACATCTGTGCCCATTCAGGACAAGCATTACTGACACCTGATCATTGTGCAGCATTGTCTGCCACTAAAACATTTTCTAGAGGAGATTTGTATTTATCCCCTTATCAAATAGCACAGTTAGGGGACAAAAAAGAACAGCAACACCTTTGCCAAGCAACAGAATAATTTCACACCTTGCTCTATCCCCCTGCTCTGTCTGCTGCAGCATTCTGTCCTTCAGCATCTGTGCTGCAGGACTCTGTCCTTCAGTATCTTGTTTCCATCTGGGTTTCTTAGGAAATAAGTAAATTTAGGTTTAAACCAAACCTTTTTGTTATCTTTTATAAAGAAGCAGAATTCTTCTTGCTCTCCTTCCCATTTTCCTGCCACCTCTGTTTGGATTGCAACATCCAAGTTTATACAAGGAACTTCAGCAGAAGTTCGGCTTCAAGTATGTAAACAGTTCCACAGAAATTGCATCCTTAGATGTAGGTTTGGGATTGATTTTTTAGCTGGCTGTGGAATCGTTAGAGAATGGGATCACTTGGGAAATAAGAGAATTAGTCACTTGGGAAGTATGTAGGAAATGTCACACAAGCAGTGTGTAAATATGCTCCTAGGTGAATGCACCTGGCTGAAAGCAAGGAGAGTGTGAGGGAAATCCTTAATTCTGACCCCGTGCTTCCCACCAGGGCAGGGACAAAGTCACCTGGCTGTGACTGTGTCACATCAACAGGGCAGCCGTGGTTAGTCACCGCAGAAAGCAGGACTTGGAAAGTCCTTCCACGTAATGAAGGGCTCAGAAATCTCCTGGACAGCACAGCACCAATTTTCCCTCATCCCCACTCTGGAATTTCACACCAATCTGTGCCAGGAGGCTGCTGGGGCTGGGCCACACGTTTGTGTACAGGTGGGCAAGGGAGGGAGGGGGAAACAAAAAAGGAGAATTTTCCCTACTGTTTTCCTCCTCCATCTTTCCCAACACACTGGAGCAGCTATTTTAGAAATGACTGTTGTCTGCAGGAGCCCACGGATGTTTACTTCCAGTAAAGCATTAAACTATCTTTGGGTTTACTGGAGCAGCCAGCAGTCCCCAAATCCAGGCAGGCTGACTCTCCTTCCGCAAACATTCTCCTTCCCCAGCCAATGTAAATTTTCTATTTTCTCCTTCTCCTGCAGTGTTTGAAGCTGTGTGAGATGCAGCCAGCAGGAGACAGCTTCAGCATCTCCATATTAATATTGTTTCAGCCTTTTATTGGGCAGAGTGCCTCAAATCCTTCGCTAGGAGCTGACCAGGGGCAGTTTATTCGGTTTATTCAGTGTATTTTTTGTGACTCGGGAGGCACAGCCCCGGCAGGGCAGGCGTGTGACAGGCACAGTCCCTCTGAACAGCCCGACCTCAGGGCAGCAGCACATCCTGCTCGAGGGGAATGGGAGCGTTCAGCTCCAGAGTGGAATTCCAGAGGAGAGGAAGGATGAGCCTTCCCCGGTGCAGGCTCAGAGCAGCAGAGCTCAGCCACTGCCAGCTGCTCTGCTCTCTCAGACCTGCTCAGCTACTGTCTCCCCAGGAAGTCACCCAAAATTCCAGGCAGACCTAAGGAACGGGCTTGCTCTGGAATGAGACAGGTGCGGGACAAAAAGCAGGTGGAGCTGATGCACCTCAGTCTCTTTGCTGGTGGTGTGGGTGAACCTTTGCTCCTGTACAGGCTCAGACCTGCCCTGCCATGAGGAGAATCTCTCCCTTTGCTCTGCATGGATCAGGGGGCCAGGAGAGGCTCCAAGCAGCAGAGGGGCTCTGGCAGTGCTGGATGGTGTCACCATCCCGGGCATGGCTGATTCCCACTGGCCACTCTGCTGCTGCTCTCCCGGTTTTGCCAAGGGCTTGTCCAGCCTCAGAGTTTAACACAGCCTCCCCCAGGGTCCTGCAATCCTTTCAGAGATGGAGGCAGTTCCAAACCAACAGCAGAAATGTCTTGCTGTTGTCAGGAAAATTAATCCACAAACACCAGAGGTTTATGTCCAAAAAGGAGACAGAGGAGTCCTGTTACTTTATTAGAATAAAGAGAGAGGCCATGGGGCATTCCAATGGGGTCTCTCAAGTTGCTGGAGGATGCAGCCTCCTTTTTATCCCAATTTCCCTCTCTCTTTCCCCATTGGCTGAGGTATTGAGAGGTACAGACTTCCCAAATCACCTAATACAGACCCCCTTTTAATGTGTACCCCCCCTCTTCCTTTTTCCTTGTGTCTCTGCTCTTTTCTCTAAATCCAGGGATTTAGCACTGCCTTGGGTGAGTAACACTCTGTGTCAATCAGTGGAATTCCTGTGGAATTTATGGTTCCCCCCCATTGCTCCTTTCACCTCTCAGTATCTGCCTTTAACTCCCGGCAGGCCCACAGTTTGTTTGTAAAGACAAATCCCTCTCATTCCTTTCACAGTGAAGCAAAGGCTTGTCAGGACTCACCTTTTTTGCCGAAAAGCTCCAGCTGAACTCACTGATATCCCTGCAGCGTATTCCACGTTCTGGGATAACCCACACAAGCCCCTCTGCGGGGTACTGGGCACCCTGAGCTCACTGCCTGTAACTCTCCCCTGCAGGTCCCAGAGGAGAGGGGCTCTCACTTTCTGAAGCAACGAGCAGTGGCTGCCGGTGAGTTTGTCACCCTGTCCCCCACCCTGGCCCCTGTGGCGATCCCAGCACGCACCTCCCCACCTCCCCTCTGCCCTCACCGCCCCGTCCCTGCCCAGACAAACCAGCCCGGGCACACAGAGGCGAACCCGGCTGAGGAGACGCGGGGAGGTAACGGAGTGAAATGGGAGCACTGCTCACCCCAGGGCTGGGAAAGCTGTGCAAGCTTCCCCCACAGCCCTGCAGGGTCAGTGGGGCTCCCTGAACGAGCAAAAGCAGGGATTTGGGAGCCCGTGCTCCCCACACTTCCCCTCTGTTTGCCCTCTGGCAGTTCAGGGCACAGCCACATGCGCCCTGTTGGTGCTGCAGCAGGTCTGACAAACTCCCTCGTTGGCATTTTATTACCTCGGGGGTGTCAACAAGGGATCCCAGCAAATAATTCCTTTCTCAGACCTCTGCAGAAATGGAGACATTTCCTCACAGGCATCAATCACCACTCACGTTTTGGTGAATAGGTTCTTCCCCCAGAGGGTGCTGGGCACTGCCCAGGCTCCCCAGGGAATGGGCACGGCCCCGAGGCTGCCAGAGCTCCAGGAGCGTTTGGACAGCGCTGCCAGGGATGAATTGTTGGGGTGTCTGTGCAAGGCTGGGAGCTGCACTGGAGATCCCTTCAGTCCCTTCCAGCTCGGGATATTCTGGGATTTTTTTATTGAACAGCAGCAAACATCCTCACACCATTTTTTTTCCCTTTTCTCTCAGTTACGGACACGCTTTCCAGTGCAGAGAAGCCACGAGCTCACCTGACAGGTAATTCTTGTTCAAAACTGAAGCGTTTTTACAGCAGATGTTGTGGTTCAATAACCTTGGTCCACATGGCTCTGAGAGGAGCAGGTGTTGCAGGAAACATGGGGAACATAATAATCGGCTTTGCCTTGTTGGCCACGCCAGATTGAGGGCATTGTGTCGGTAGGAAAGGGCCCACAAAGGAGGCAGGACAGAAATGTCACCGCTTTTCCAAGCTGTTTGCTTTATTGAATGACCAGCTTTTGTAACAGAACTGAAATAGGTGCCTGATGTCTCCGTGATCTGCTGAATCCACCAGAAAAGGCAGGGGAAGGAGCTCAAGTGAGCCCTCCTCAAGTGGAGAAGTGAATTTGCAAGAATTACAAGTTTTGGAGCAAAATCAGGTCAAATCAGGCCAGTTTAATTTTATTTTTCTACAAGGCTTGACTCAGGCCACACACACCATATTCCCATCCAACCCCCCTGTTTTCAGTGAGATCATCTCTGACACATTTCAGAGCAAGCAGGGGAAGGGCAATGCCAAGCTGAGCCCTCCAGGCCTTTATGTTGTGGTAGGAAGGTGCTGTCACAAAGTCCTGTCACAGGGTGGGCTGCCAGGCCTTTCCAAGAGGCTTCCAGGCCTTTCCAAAGAGCTTCCAGGCCTTTCCAAGAGGCTTCCAGGCCTTTCCAAAGAGTTATCATGCCTTTCCAAAGAGTTATCATGCCTTTCCAAGAGGCTTCCAGGCCTTTCCAAGAGGCTTCCAGGCCTTTCCAAAGAGTTATCATGCCTTTCCAAGAGGCTTCCAGGCCTTTCCAAGAGGCTCCCATGCTTTTCCAAAGAGCTTCCAGGCCTTTCCAAACAGTTATCATGCCTTTCCAAGAGGCTTCCAGCCTTTCCAAAGAGCTTCCAGGCCTTTTCAAGAGGCTTCCAGCCTTTCCAAGAGGCTCCCATGCCTTTCCAAGGGGCTGTCAGCATCTCCAAGGTCCCCGTCTCACCATCCCAGCCATGAAGCTGTCACCACACCAAGGACACTGCCCTGAGACATCCCCCACCCTTGCCAGCTCCACCCACGTGGCGGACAATTTTAGGTATTCCCAGAGAAAAGTTCCTGTCTGGCTCCAGCGTGTGGATGGAGTTCGTGCCAAAGGGTTTTCCAGCTGGCCTGATGCCATTTATCCCTCTCCAAAGTACAGCTCACTGCAGAGGCTTCCCCAGCACCCGGAGTGTTGCCCCAGGGTGCACTTTGTAACTTGAGAAATGCAGGAAGTGCTTCTCCCAAATCCTCCTGCAGAGTTCAATCAAAATCCACCCCCAGGGTTCAATCAATGCTCAGCTCAGGGCTGATGTATTTCCCAGCAGAGTTTCCTTCCCTGATGCACATCCTTGGTGCCTTTCCCTTTGGCACAAGGGTTTCTGGAGCTCCGTATCTGACCTGTCCTTGTCCAAAATCACATCTTTGCTCAAGTGCACGTCTTAAAGAGCAAGAGGACCATGTCTGTAAGGTTTTGTTTTCCCAAGTGCCCCATGATACAGAGATCCAGAGGCTCCAGTGACTCAGAGGAGCAGCCGAAGCTCTGCTCTGCTGGTGGGAACTTCCCTGGGCTGCACAAAAGCCCAGTGGCCACAGGGAAACACCCGACAGTTTTCTCCAAATTTCCTCGGCCCCCATATTTACAAAAATTCCTTTGCCATCATTCCCAGGTGACTGTGCCCATCCTCTTTGGCATTCCGCTGTGGGCCAGTCATTGTTGGCCACAGAAAGGAGCAAGAAAAGGGGAAAGTTATGGGAATTTTCTCTCTCCCTTTGCTGTGCTGTGCTGTGTAGTCATCAAGGAACCCATATCTACGGATTGTCTTCGACCCTTTTTTAGCCTGGACATATTCCTGGTGCTTCTCCCTGTGGCAATGAGTTTCCAAGCTTAACAGCACTTTGCAGGCAGAAAATATTTCCTGTTATTTTCAGCTCCGTGCAAAATCATTTCTTGGGTTCCACCCTGGTTTTGTCTTCTTGGAAACCACGACTTGTGCATAGAAAGTGTAGAAGGAATAATTATTCTCCTAATCTTTGTTACATTCCCCCACCTCAGGTGCCTTTTTAGAAGTGAAGGTGGCAGACTACAAATCCTAAATTGTGGGAAATCTCTTCCACACCTTTGCTCTGTCTCAGTCTAGTTTTAGGCACATATATTGTGAAGGTGAGAGCAGAGGGGTGAGAGGAATGGGAATTAGCCAGAGTTCTTTGGGAATGCACCGATTAATTGGCAGCAGCAGAATAACTCCATGTTTTGGTGTCTGTTCCTTTATGATAAATCTCCCAGCTGCTCTTGGCCTTTTTAACTCACTCTGAGAATTTTTATTTATCCAAACTGGCATCGAGCTCTCCCCTCCCTGATGACTTTACCTATTGAGCTGTGCCAATACCCAGCTCAGACTTTCCTCCCTCCCCGTTTCCTCCTGTGCATTAATGTTTATTTGGGGCTTCTCCTTGCCCTGCCATCATCCCCTCTCCACTGATTTGGTTGGATTTTGGGTCAGGATGCAGAGCAGTGCCTGTTCCTTCTTCTGACCCATGGCACAGTGGATGACCCGTGTTGCAGGACCTGGCTCGTGCTGCAGTGGTCCCAAACCCACCTCTAAATCTGGGCAGAGCATCTTTTCTGCTTCCAAATTGCCTTTATTAAATCCTCAGGGCACGAACTTGAGCACCAGAGACCCTGCAGACACAGGACCTTGCACCGTACAGGCTCCAACCTCTTGCTAAGACTCAGAGTTCAGGTTTAGGCTCTCCCACTGGTGCTAAGAATTGCAGAAACCCCACAAATTCAGCACAAAATGTACCCCAAACCTGACAAACAACAGGGATTCTCCAGCAAGAGACTGAACCAAAAGGGATTTGGGGACAGGAGAATTCAGGGATTCCAGGAATTTGTAGTGTGTGGGAAAGTGGAAGGAACTGTGGCAATGAATCCCTTATTAAAAGCAGATTTTAATTACTTCAAGAATTAACATCATAGGTGTATTTGCAGGGAGTAGAGCTCCAGAATTTAGGAAATAAATAAATAAATGACAAGTACAAAGTACAGCTGCTGCTAGAAAAGGAGCTGTGCTGCATTGAAAGGCACTTGAATGTTCTTTTTTTTTTTCTCCTGACTGTTATTGAAAGCATAGGGAAAACTAATTAACTTGAAAATAGAGAGCATCAACAGAGGGAGATTCATCCTAAAAGGGAGGTTAAAGCTGTGAAACTTGACTAATTCTGGAAGTCAGGAAGTCATGTAGTTCATTGGAGATCTTATCACATTCTATGACTAATACAATATATTTTATAACTAATATAAAAATTCATTGAGGAATTGTCATTGACATTTTAAGTGCATCATTCTACAAGGAAAGAACATTTCTCAGGCAGCTTCTCTTCAAGTTTCCCCCAAAATTCCACAGATGGAAAAGAGCCCAGGCCATTTTCCGGAAATACTCTGACCTTTCCTCATCCTTCCCATCTCAAACAAGATTTCCTCTGCTCTCTGAGATGTGTTGCTCCAAGCTCTTGCAAATCTTAGAGTGAGCCAAAGCTACCTGAGCTGTTCTCAGGATTCAGACCAGTCCCTAAGCCGAGAGGTGGATGAGGATGAAGGCAGCCCACGAGCACTTTCACTTTCTTTTATTCCCCTCTCTGTATCAAGCCTTGAACCTTATCATATTTCTGTAATTTAGCTTTCCTTGCTGCCACAATCCCTGTCTGGCTTCCCCTTCCCAGAAATACTCTCCTCATCCCCTTTGCCTCCTGGGAAAAGATCAGAAGGATTTGGTACTTCAGCAGCACTGACAAGAAAAAGGCCATTATTTTGTTGCGCTGCTCAGAGAATATAAAAGGAATTGCACTCCTAACACCTTCCTGCCTCCTCATGGATTAGTTATTGCTGGAAAAGAGGGAAGCAGATGCCACTGGGAGAGGAGCACATTCCTTTTTCTGAGTCTCATTTCACCCAGGATAAACCTAGAGGTTATTGCCAAGAGAATTTCAAAGCCTTCCCTCACCCTTCCCATGCACACACCCCCCTTCCCCAAATACTGAATCCAAATCAACTTTAAGCATTAACAAAAGCTCATTGAAAAGGTCTCAGCTCCTAGAACTCCGTCCCCTCAGTCTTTTCTCAGCATTCATCATTTGTTTTCCAGGTTCATTTTAATACCTGACAGAGTCTTCACGGGTTTTATCCTCTTTCTTCCCACTGCTGCTGTTTTAGCACGACAGTTTTATGTGGCAGTCAGTAAAGAGAGGAGACAACTTTTGCTTCCCTGCAGAAAAACGTGCAAGGGCCGAGGTTTATTCTCCTGTCTGTTGTGTGTGAGAAATCAAAGTGGTGGAGGAGGTGAAAGGAATAGGGCAGAAATTCCCTAATTTTCCCCCTGCAGCCTGGGGAGCATCCTCAGCTTAGATCAGACTGATGCAGGGGTCAGGACTGGAGCTCTGCTTGTAAGCACAAGATTGGGGGAAAAAAAGTCTGGAGGAATGTTGAGGCTGACTCCAAACTTCAGCATTTTGTTCCAGAAAAAACATTAAAGAAAGAAAAAAAGGGAAAGAGAGAGAGAAAAATGGTTTAAAGTATAATGTGTTGCTTTGGAATTGGACCTCTTGAAGCACAGTGGGGTCTTTGGGGGTTTTGCTGAAATCCAGTGACCCTGGGAAACCAAAAGCAACTCTACAAAGGATGTCCTTGAGAGCACTCAGGAGGAGAAGCTCGAGACAAGGGCTGAGAAACCCCAACCCCCTTCAGAAGCAGCTTGGCAGGAGGAGAAGTTCAAGTGTCTCAGTGCTTGGTGACGCACTGTGGTGACCAGTGTGGACATTTTGCAAGCACACAAGTGTCTCTCTAAGAAACAGAATTGCAATCCACCCCTACTGAAGAAAAGGATGGTTTAGTGTTTCCTCTTCCTGTCCCAGCCCTTAAGTACAAGTCTGGTACAACTGTCCCAGTGCTGGTGTCACTGAAGGACAAGGTTTTCACTCTGGAAATGGGTGAGGTGGGAATTCTGTTCCCAGTGCCAGGAGAGTGAGCCTTGAGGAAGGACAGCTCATCCTTTGGGATCTGACTGACAGCCGGGACCCTCAGTCCCAGTTCACACTGTCAAGGTCTTCCTAAAGCATCCTTGGCTTTCAGTCCTGACAGCTCAGATCTGGACACCCTGTGGGCACCCAGGAAAATACCACAGGACAGCTGTGCTGCAGCCCATTCAGCTCAGTTTTCAAGCTGTGAAATAAGAACATTTCTGCCCCAGCATTTTGCTCACCTTATTTAAACTCCTCCCCCTTTGGAGGAGAGCTCCCGTGTTGCATCCACACCCCTGGCAGGACCAAGCTCACCCACCCTCCTCTCCCTCTCTCTTCCTCCCGCAGTGAAGAAGCAGGACCTGGCCAGCGCCGTGGGGAGCCACCTGCCCATCCTGCAGTGGGAAGACAAGCGAGGCCTGGCCTTCACCAAGAACAACCTGAGTTATTCCAGCAACGCTCTGGTGATTCCTGTGTCTGGGGACTACTACGTGTACGCTCAGGTCACGTTCCGAGGGCCCATCGAGAGTGGCACCAAGCCCAACTCTGTCACTGAGATCATCACCAAGGTCACCGACAGCTACCCCGAGCCCACCCAGCTGCTGACGGGCACCAAGACCCTCAGTGAGAACGGCAATGGTTGGTTCCAGCCCATTTATCTGGGCGCTGTTGTCTCCTTGGAGGTGGGAGACAAGCTGATGGTCAACGTGAGTGACATCAAGCTGGTGGATTACACCAAGGAGCACAAAACTTTCTTCGGGGCCTTTTTGCTGTAGGGCTCTGGCAGCAGCTGGTGGGGGATCCCTCCAGGGTCATTGGGGGGACCTCGTTGGATTTTGGCTTTGTGGGCATGTGTTGGGGTGAGATCTCTGCTGTTTTCCTTCTTCTTCTCCTTCTTCTTCTTCTTCTTCTTCTTCCTCTGTACCATCACTCCTCTGCAGCTCGCTAGAGCCTTAATTTAATGGGTAGGGAAAGGTGAAGCTGTAGGTTGAAGTGAAATAACTCCCCCCAAAAAAACCAACAAAAACCAACCAAAAAATAAGTCAAAAAAACAAACAAAAAAACCCAAAAAAACCCAACCCAAAAAACCCAACCCAAAAAACCACAAAACAACAAAAAAACCCCAAAACAAACAAAAAAACAAAACACCCAACCAAAAAAACTCCAAAACAAACAAACAAACAAAAAAAAGCCAAAACAGAAAAATGGAAGTCCTATTGGAGGAAAAAAAAAACGTATTTTTGAAAGTAAAAGTTGAAAGTTCTTCAAAACTTTGTAAGCTAAGGAGGAATGGCTGATACCTGTGGGTAGGAATGATGACCTTGAGTATTGAGCTAGGCTATGTCACTAATTCCACTTTCAATGTACAATTTCCTCACCTCCAAAAAAACAAAAAAAAAAGGGGGTTTGAGCTTTCTCCAGCACTTCCAGTGTAGTTTTGCATGACCCTTCTTCAGATGCTCGTTCTAAAAGGTAATTACTTCTCATAAACTTCCTTATGGATAGATTTACTCAGTACTTTGCACTAACATACAGTTCAGGTTAATAATTAATTGCTTAATTAATCCCTTCCAACCTCCCTGTAAAGCAGATTAAAATTGTATCTTGTGCTTTGCAGAAGCTACTTGAGATTTTTTGGTTTTTCCAAAAAATTGTTTACAGTTCTCTAAGTCCATATACAGCCTCAAAATGTTCTGGAAAAGGTCTAGGGAACACGCAAAACACTTTCTGTTTCAGCATGAAAGTGGAATGTCCCCTGCAGGTCCTAACTTTAGGATAGCAGAAAAAAAAAACAAACAAGGCAGAGAGAGACACAGAGCAAAATTTTGCACACTTTTAAATCAGCCCCCAAAATTTTGGGAGAAAACCTCTGCAGTGTTTTGCTTTCCATCACATTTAGTGCGAAGCAAGTGCAACTAAAAAAACCACTGGCTTGGTGCTCCAGCCGTTGCTGGTGGTGGCCCCCGACCCCAAGGGACTAGCCAGCCTTGCCCTGGGTGAAGGTTGGCCACCAGCTGCCCCCACACGAGGTGAAAAGATCCAAAGACACGACCCTGCTGGAGCTCAGGAGTGTTTAACTTCCCACCTTGCACTTACTCATTTCCGCAGACCTTTCTGTCTCTCAGGGAAATTCCCATTTTTCCCTCCCCTCCTGCAGCAAACACATCTCCAGCAGTGGCTCAGGTCACGTCCTCATGGAGTGGGACTTCACACCCTGAGGTCTCACAGCTGAGCATTGCCCACCCAAGCACCAGGCTCCCCTCTCTGCAGCTCTTCCCTGCCTCACCTCCTGGGATTTCCTCCATTTTTCCACTTCTTGCCCAGAAATAACAGCAAGGCTTTGTTGCCTGAGCTGATGTTTCCACCCAAAGCCCAAAGTTGAGCCCAAAGCCCCCCCGTTGGTGTTGGGGAGACACTGAGGTGGGGAATTGCAGCACTGGGGGTGAGGGGTTGTACCTGCAGAGCTCAGCTGGGCAGAGGCTTTTCAGTGGAGACAACCCCACGTGTGATCCTGCAGCTCTGTCCATGGCAAACCTCTTCCCACCAGGAGATCATTTATTGCTCTGGGAAGATCTGTTTGGGCTGACAAGGAGAACTCAGTGGAGCAGCTGGAGCAGGGAGAGAGGCCAAGGAGGTTGGGAAGGGAGGAGAGGAGCAGAGCAGGAGGAGGGAAGGTCCAGGCAGCAGCAGGATCTCTGTGTCTTCCTGTCTTGCTGTAAGGACCTTCCTGCCGACATGAAAACTGGCCAGTCTTTTGTGGTAAATCATCTCCAGAAGGCGGCTTTTTGCCCATTCTTGCCTATCCTGCAATTCCTGGATCCCACAGTCTCAGTCCTTCCCTGTTTTATCTACAGAGCCAGCACGAGGCACATCACAGCAGCCAGGAGTTTGCCACCCTGCCCCTGCCCTCTTTTCCTCTGTCTTCCTGCTTCCAGATTTTTGTTGAGTGTCACCACTGAGTGTTGGCCCCTGGCACAGCTCTGCCCGTTTGGGGACCTTGACAAATTCCCTGCATCAAAACCTTATCCCAGTTCGGCTTCCCATCCTTTCTTTGACTCATCCTTTGCTTTCCCCACATCCACATCTCAGCTGTCCTCTTGATCCCTTGCTCCTTCCAGCCTTCCTGGCCCTGTCCAGTAGGTGCAAGGACACTTCTTCATCCAAATGCCATTTTTTACACTCGATTTCTCCAGTGCACAAAGGAAACTGACATCTCAAAATAGGGTTGGATTGGAGAAAGTAAATCTAATGATCCTGCAGGCAGATGGAAACACTCTGAGTCAAGGGATCCTCTTATGTCTTTATTATCCAGACCAATTCCATCGTGGAGTCCTTGTTCCTATTTTCTCCACCTGCTCAGCCTATTTTTTAAGCTGAGCCTGGAGCAGTTACTCCCCAGTTATCCCTTCAGTGCTTGGCACACACGACCTCAGCCTGGTCACTCCTCAGAAAGGGGTTCTGGTGACCCAGCTGCTTTTCAGGGCTCTTCTTCCCGCTCAGAGACCCCCCCCACCAGGGTGAAATCTGGTGAAATCCCCCACTCTTGGCACTTCTAGACAGAATTATTCCCTGTGAAAACCCTGAGACTTTCCATGTCTCAGATTCTCTGATGCTCAACACCTCCCGCTGAGTCTTTGATCACTCGGTTGTGTGCCCCAAACAGGATCTGAACTCGTGAAAACACAAAATCTGCAGCTTTTGGAATACGAGGAGCACTTTAGGTGACCAGCACACGAAACAACGTGGTCAGTCTCGTGAAGGAAGATTTGAGATCATCTTTCCCAGACAGGTGATTCCCAGCAATTAGGGCAGGAGAGCTTCTGCAAGGTGCAAACCAGGGTTAATTTGGTTTATCCTTGGAGAAAATTGGAGCGGAAATTCTCTTTTTTTTTCTGGGATAATTACAGTAATTCAGAAAGCTTCTCTTTTCTGTGAATGAGCTGATTGTTCTGAGGGCACAAGGCAATCCTGATAGGCTGGGACAGCAGATTTCCAGGAAAACTGTATCCCAAGGCAGCATCACTCAGTCCTGGTGTGTGAATGATGGGAATTGTGAGGGCTGTGGGAGAAGAGTGGGGAATGCAACATCTGGCATTCAGTCAAAGAACCTTCTGTGGGATATTTACACACAGACAGAAATACATTTTTGTGGGTATTCCATAGAAATTCCAGGAACCCCACTGGCAATAATGAGCCTTTTTTAGCACATAGTTTGTGTCCACTGCACACTAAAGATGAATTCCACCAGCAGAAAGTTGCCTGTTGCAGCTCCATTCCAGGTGTAATTCTCTTGATCCATTATCCATAAAAAATATTTATTTTAGTCCAGTTAGAGCCTTTGCACCCCGTGACCCACACCAGCTTTGAGCACACTTAGCACACCTTTTATAGGACAGAAGCCAATATATGTGGCATTACTTGTTTTAAAGTGGTGCAGGCATATTGATCCCCACATGTATCCTCATGGAAATTCTCTTTATTCCCTTTTTTCCCCCCTTTTCAGTGCTAATCATGTTACTGTACCAGTGACCAGCACATAAAATTAAGTGTTCAGGGGCTGATTCTGAGCCTGTTTTATATCAGATATTCCTCCACAGAAGTCAAAGGCATGAAGTCAGAGTAAAGCCACTTAAGTGAGACAAAAATCAAGCTTAAAGGGAAATATCTCCAACAGACTGAACCTAAACTGTGGATTCTCAGATTGGGTTTTTTTTTTTTAAAGCTAAATAAGGGCACGAGCGTTCTCTGAAATTTGTGTTTGTCAATTTAGAAAATGTAAAGCATTTCTGGAGATGTGAAAACGCACAGGCATCAGCATTTTCAATTAAATGAGAAGCTGATGAAATCTGGTCACGGGAAGCAGTGACCTTAAAGTCTGTGGTCAAGCTGAACACATGCTTTGTTTTGGGTGGCCTTGAAACGAAAACCATTATCAGGAAAAAAAAATGGGATCTGGAAAAAAAGGGTGAAATAGGCAGCTTGGGCTAAATAAGGTAAAACATATGATTTCAGGTTCTGACCCTTCCATTTCTTAGGAAAAAGAACCCGAAAGCACTTTTCGGAACAAAACCACTGAAAGAAGAAGTATCAAATTATTATTATTATTTTTTATCAACTGCTCAAAATATTCTAGATCTTAGGAGTTGTCTTCTTCCCTGATCTCTTTCATCCCCCAAAAAACTAACACTAAGCACAACCCAAATTCATGAAAGAGTTCATTACCTACCACTTCCTTTCCCCTTAAAAACTGAATGTTGATAAAGAAGCATTAACTTTCTCTCCATGTACATGCAGAAGTAAATTTAGTACATTTTAATCAAGGTATAAAGAAAGCAGCTCCAAATCCTACCCAACATTTATCTGTGCTGAACGTAGCCCTGAGCACGTGGCCAACGGGGATCGTGGTAAAAACCAGCTCCTCTTTGGTGGAGGGGAGGAGGAAAATCTGCATTCCTCAAATGAAACATGGACAGAAAGTTTGAATTGTGTTTGTCCTCAGCTCCATCGTGGTTTGGAGCAATCTTCCAAATCGAGGGGTGACTGCAGGGACCGTCCAGCACAGGGGTGTTGGCAGGATCGGTGTCCCAGGGTGTAAAACATCACCCAAAAAGATGCTGCTGAGATGATTTGGGATGGGGCAGGGCAGGGGATGTGACGAGCAAACCCCTCTACAAAGAGGGTCCCAGACCAAGCCCAACAGATTTAGGAGTTCACTTGAAAATTTCAACACAATATTCCAGAAAATTTTGAAGGAATCTTGGATTTTTCACCCCTCTGTGGCACAACTGACCTCCCTGTCCTTTGTGTTATTTATCTTCTGAGTGGCCCTTCATTTCAGGTGAGAAATGAGGAGAGAATTCATTCTTTAGAAGAATCAGAAAATGTCAAGGATCTTTGCCCACATCTGGGTGTTACACACCAGTAATAGCATTTTGCTATTGTAAGGGATTTCCTAGAAGGGATTGTCTTTTATCTTGTGCCTCAGCACTGAGATGTATCTTCACCACAAGAACTGACTTAGCTTCTTTATTTTTTCCCAAGTTTTATGATAATAAAAGTGCAACTTAACGAATGTGACCACTTTTGATGCCGGTCCCCTTCCCAAAACACTAATCACAATTAAGAGTGACCAGCTAAAGCAGCCAGGTAGTGCTGATGTATAAAAATCCAGTTTAAATGTGTGTAAACGTGGGAATAACCATTATTTTATGCAGTTAGAGGTCCCTCAGCAGAGTGAGGTCGGGTCCAGACTTTCCCCTGGGAATTTAGAGACACTTGCACTTCATGAGGCAAAAACCACACACAAAAGCACCTCAGCATTTTGGGAA
Organism: Lycocorax pyrrhopterus obiensis; assembly: GCA_014706295.1. Lineage (NCBI taxonomy): Eukaryota > Metazoa > Chordata > Aves > Passeriformes > Paradisaeidae > Lycocorax > Lycocorax pyrrhopterus. The sequence continues at coordinate 2,414,490 of JACSVZ010000019.1, read as the reverse complement.
TTCCATGTTCCCAGTTGCTCAGCTCCTGGCTGACAGGCACAACCCAATCAGGAAATTTTGGCCAAATGAGAGTCAAAGTGAAGGCAGCAGAGCTCTGGGCACCCCTAACCCTGTTCCAGCTCCAGCTTTGCTGTCCTCACCCTTCCAGCAGAGCAGCAGCATCCCCTGGATGTTTATTCCTCATCCTGGCTGCCCTTATCTCCAATTCCTCTGTTGCCAAGAATGCAGATTCCTTTTTCTTTCCCCCACCAGAACTGAGAAACCTTCTCCCACTTGCCATGTTATTTCTTATTCCCCAAATTTATTTTGCTTTCCCAGCTGGAACTCAAGAGTACCACATTTAAATTGCTTCAGAAGAGGTTTCTGGTGAAGGGCTCCATTCTCTGGCTCCAGAAAGGTTTTCACTGGAATACTCTGATGGAGGACATTGGTTTCCCCTGCTTTTTGTCCACTTGCAAAGCCCTGAGAGCTTTTGTTAACAGCCTCTGTAGATCAGCCAGGAGTTAATTAGGCAGTGGGAATCAGGCTGCTTTCCCCTGTGACACCAAAAAAAAATGCTGTTACGTTGGTTTTTGTTCTTTTTAATCCAATATCTACCTCACATTTAGCAAAAGCAAAACAGAATTTTATTATTATTATTATTATTGTTTCCTATTTTAACTTGAGCAGAGCAGAATTTAATTTCACTGCCATTTTACGCCGTGCTTTGCACATTTAGGGTAATAACTTGAGATTCTTTGTGGTCTGAACACCCTGAGTGTGAGCATTGTGCTGCATTTTGGCTTCCTTTAATCATATAAAAGATGTCTGCTCTCAATAAATCTCCAGGCTCCCCCTCGAGAGCGGAGGGGGAGAGAGGCACATCCCTGAAAGGTCCTAGGGAAGGTGGGGATAACGGAGGTGCTTCTCTCCCGGGCTGCAGAGGGGGTTTTTGTGGTGTTTTGCTGGGTAAAGATGACCCAAGCACCCGGCAAAAGGGAGAACCCCACTGCTCTCACTCTGGGCTGGGTGGGTAAATCTTTGTGGGGAGGATTCCCATGGGGTTTAGCGTTGAATACACGCGTGGACAACGAATCCTGAGGGGAGGCTGAACCCCACTCTCGCTCTAGGAGGTTACTGCATGAAATCCATCCTCCAGAGCAGGACGCTCCCCACGGGAGTTGAACATTCCCAGCTCTCACCTGTTGGCTGCGATGCCCGAGCACAGCTGGACTGAGCCCTCTCAGCTTTGTCCTTGCATGAAGCCCCCTGTTCCCAGCTGGGGACGAGATCCCAGTGGGATCCATCCAGTCCCCAGCCAGCTTTGGGGTTTACCTGGGCAAGGCTTTTGTCCCCGTGGAGGGTGCAGTACGAGCTGCCGTGAACTGGAAGGGATTTTCCCTCCCAGGAAGGTCCAAGGCTATAAAAATCCCAGCTGAGGGACAGGGATGTGTTTCCCACCCCCCGTCAGCACCCAGACAGGTTCCCAAAGGAAATGAGAGCTCCACTTCCGTTTCTTTGTGAGTCCTGGTGCTGCAATTCTCTCCCAGAGTGTGAACTTTGCCGTGACACTTCCAAATCCCGGCTTCCCGATTGTTAAATCCCTTGGAACCACATGAAAGGCATCGCCTGGGAGATCATAACCCAGTTTATTAAGCAACATAAGTCAGCAGCATCAGGGTTTTTTTGCTGAATTATGAACTAAAATAGCTTTCCAGCTGCTCTCATCCTTGCACAAACCTCCTTAAGTTCTGCCATTGATTGTAGAGTTTTATATTAAAACGTCAAAAAAAGGCACTGAAAAATGTTTGTTGCATATTTATTGGTACTGTACATAGAGATGTCTTAATTTTATGGGAGAGAAATTGTGAAATTCATGGTATAAAGTTTAGATCTATTATACTTGATGCTGTTTCTTTGGGAAATTGATTTTATAGATAGTTCTTTAAAATGTACTTTGTGTCTTAAAGCGAAAAAATAAAATTAATTGGATTCGTATTTATTCCTGAGTGCTTTTTTATTCTAATAAGCACCCACCAAGCACCCACAGCTGGGAAGGGCAGGCATTTCCCCCTGTCAAAGGTTATCGTGGGTTATAAATGTGTAGGTTTGAGGGGTTTTTTTATATAAACTATTAATTCCATTCAGAAAACACACAGAAAATTATTAATCCTGGCATTTCCAGAGCAGTGGAATTAAACCCCATTCACGTGAGGACAAGGCTCGGACATTTCCAGGAGCCTTTAAGGGCTGTGGAGGATTTTGTTCCAGTCTCATCTGATTGAGTCATTTTCAATTCCACAAGTTTGATTTTGAGTTTGTAGACACAACTGAATCTCACCTGCATTTCTAAGGGTGCCCAAGGCTCACTGACAACATCCCCTCCAAAAAACTCCCCAAAAATAAACAGTGCACCCCAAAGATAAACACCCTGCTTTTGAATGAAAAACTCCCATTCATCTGCTTTTTACTCAACAATAAGGAGATTATTTAGTAAAACCTTGCCGTGCTTTGGGATTTCTTTAGAATTTCAGAACACTGGAACAGAACAGGATTTATGATTCAGAAAATAGGCCTTTATGGGGATTAAGCAAATTGCTAATTCTCACAATAGGCTCCATTGGACCGACACCATAAATTGCTATTTCTGTAAACAGAGGCCAAATAACAAAGGGAAAAATTAATTCCATTTTCCACAGTAACAGATTTGGCTGCTGGGTGTCAGCTGAAGGAACAGGGGCAGGCTGGAATTTGGGTGTTAGTCTGGATCCTTCCAGACTCCAGCAGTGATGGATCGACTCTGTCAGGGATCATCTCCCTTCCTCAGTTAATTCCAGAGATCCTAGAAGTAGGAATGGCTCCCTGAGCTTCATTTCTGAGCTGAACCAGTGCCCGTGGGGGTGGGAAGATGTTTGCAGCTCCCCAAAACATTAGCTCAGCACTTCCAGAAGCAGAGCCTGAGGTTGGCTCCTGCACCAGCCCTCAGGGCCATCCCCTCTCAACAACTGGCACAAACCACCCTCCCCCCCAGCCTAATTTAACGAGAATAAACTCATTAATTCCATGTGACAGCACTGCCAGGAGGGGAAGGGGCTCAGCACTCCCTGCTGGTGGCCCAGACTCCCAAGGCACACCAACATCTCCCCAGGCCCGAGTTCATCCCTGCAGACAGGATGTGATTCCTGCCTGCAGGGGAACAGATCCGTGACCAGGCAAAGCTCTGCCATGAGGGGAATCACACGAAGCAGGGCTGTGCTCGCTGCACCTCCCTGCTCCCAGCAGTGAAACCCTTCCCAAGGGGCACTGCTCGTGGCCTTCAGCAAGATGACTTCACCGGGCGAAGAAAAGGAAGTGGGGCATCTGTATGGAAATCAGGGGAATCTCTAGAGCAAAACCAAGGAGATATGAAACAGCTTTTTGTTCTAGAAGTTGGGCTGTTCCTCCCTGCTGCCGGATTATCTGGTGAGAAAGTAGGAAAGGTGTTCCAGCATGGGCAAAATTCCAGTGTCTGTGGGCAAATCTGGAACCACACAGTCCCTAAAACTCTCCCCACCTCACACATGGTGACATCTCATTGGTTTCCCTTCAGGATTTTTCCCTTTATAATTCTTTAACAGAGGAGATGGAGTAAGGAGGATGGAGAAGGATCTTCACCCATCAGCTCATGTAAGTTAAAAGCACTGGAGCCATCACCGGGTAACGCTGTTGGCCAATCCTGGCCTTCCTGTATCAGGAGTGGGACCAGGAAAGTCATTGCCCCCCTTCCTGGGCGCTGCTGGGGCACCTCGGGTGCTGTGTCCAGTTCTGGCCCCTCATGGCAAGGGGGACATTGAGGGGCTGGAGCGTGTCCAGGGAAGGGAACAGAGCTGGGGAAGGGGCTGGAGCCCCAGGAGAGGCTGAGGGAGCTGGGAAAGGGGCTCAGCCTGGAGAAAAGGAGGCTCAGGGGGGACCTTGTGGCTCTGCACAACTCCCTGACAGGAGGGGGCAGCCGGGGGGGGGTCAAGCTCTGCTCGCAGGGAACAGGGACAGGAGGAGAGGGAACGGCCTCAGGCTGGGCCAGGGGAGGCTCAGGGTGGGCATCAGCAGGAATTTCCCCATGGAAAGGGTGCTCAGGCCTTGGCAGGGGCTGCCCAGGGAGGTTTGGAGTCCCCATCCCTGGAGGTGTCCAAGGAAGGCCTGGAGGTGGCACTCAGGGCTCTGGGCTGGGGACAAGGTGGGGATCGGGCACAGGTTGGACTCCATGGCCTTGGAGGTCTTTTCCAACTTTAATAATTCTGTTATTACTGACCCTCTATGGTCATAAACCAGAGTTCACCATTTATTCACTAGGCATGTTCTGTTGAGCAGCTCTGTTATTCCTTACCCCAGCTCCCAATTTACAACCCCAATTTCCAGAAGACATTTACCCACCCCTCCAAAGCCGCGTGTGCAACCACAAACCATTTTTTTGGCAAGCACGGCTCACTCGGGCAGGATTTTCTTGCCTCGGTGGGGTTCCACGGGGTCAAGTTTTTGGGCTGAAATTGCAGCAATGATACCACAGTTATTCAGAGAGGTCTGACTTTATCCTTGTGGCAGCTTCCCAAGATGCAGCTGAGCAAAGCCCCACTATTTTTAGGAACACTGTTGGGTAAAGAAGAGTTGCTCTCACACTTGCAACAGGGAATTTCCACGTCCTTCCTTCCCAGGGAGGTCTGACAGCATCACTGGGTGGATCTCCCAAGGCATGAGGCAAACTGTCCTGCTCCACCAGCTCCTGCCCTGCTCATCCCGGAAAATCCCAGAGGGACAGGCGGGCTGAGCAGGGCAGCAGGGCAGCAGTGCCACCAGGGCTGCTCCCACCTGCACCCCCTTTTCCTCCGTTTCCATAAGCCAGGGCAGATCCTCACTCACCCACAGCGAAGGGAAGGACACACCAGGGAGGTTCCAGGGCCTCCCCAAGCCCAGGTTCTGAGCTGTGCCACTTCTCCCCCATCCCTTTAAGCAGGTACAAGCAAAGCTCCAAGTGCTAAAGCTCGGCATCTTGATTTCATAATTAACGGGTTTATGCCCATCCTCTGGTAGGATCAGACCAATAATTCCTCTGTTGGGACTGTGGACCCTCAAGATCATCTCTGCTCAGTTCTCCCTCTGCCATCCCTGCAGGAGGAACTGCATCCCCAGGTTCCCAAGGTCCCTCTGCTCCCACCCAGGACACCTTTCCTTTGCAGTGGATGATAAAAATTAGATTATTTTACCTTCATTTTTACATCGGGGCCTGTCCAATGTCAGAGCTGGTGGAAATTAATCAAGGCTCATTCCTTTGGGTTAATTTTCACATAGCTTGGAAATCAGCAGAGGACAAAGAACTTCAGCTCAGGCTTCACCAAACGCACCCAGTCCTCTCTGAGGGGCTCTGAGAGCCTTTACCAGCCTCAGCAATCACCACCCAGCATCCGGGAATATTCCACCTCCAGTGGCTCTTCCCAATTTGTGAGCAAGCAACTTTCTGCCACTCAGAGACAAAAAAAACCTCCAAGAATATTTTAGTTTTCTACAAGTGCAGTCCTGGCAGTGGGCAGCACGTTCAACTCAGGATTCAGCTCCAAAGACACCACCTGGGCCACACCGGAGGTTGGTGTGAGGAGAGAGAAGATTTAACGGGAAAAATCTTTCCTGGGACATATTTTTCTGCTCAAAAACAAAGTTTGTGTTCGACATCCCCAAGACAGGGATCTCACAGAGCTCTGGCACAAGGGGCCCTGGGGGCACCAAAGGGGGCACTGGGTGCCCTTTGCCAGGCAGTCCTGGTGGCACAATCAGCCTGCCGGGACTGACACGAGCCACGCTGCCAGCCTGAGCATTCATTCCCCCAGCAAATCAAAGACTGAAGACCCTAAAAGACATAGGGAACATCCTCAAATATCAGGCCAGGGGAACATCGAGGCCAGGACTGGAACAGCAGTGGCAGGAGATGCTGTCTAAGGAGAACAGGAGGGTCTGAGGGCTGCTTGCTTCGTTCCCCTCCTGTCCTGTTGCCTCCACACTCACATCTGGCACAGCAATGGTTCCAGAGGGTAAATCCATGCCTGGCATTAAACTCACAGTTACCAGCCCCATCACTTCCTAAACAACCTGGCGTTATTTGTTCCTCCAGCTTCCTGTAACAGATTCCTCAAATTCTTTTCCCCCTGCATGAGAACACTCTCACCTGTTTCAACCTGAAGACGGGAAGAGCTCTGGAGCCCGGGGCTGCAGCCTTCACCTGGAGCACAGGAGGCCTGGGATCAGTCTGGGGCAGGTTCTCCCTCTTGGCTGCAGCTCTGGAACATGACAGCTGTGTGTCAGCACTCGTGTTCCCCCTTGTTCATCACTCATTGTGCCACATGAAAGGAACCTCAGCAGAGCCACAATGAACCTTCTCTCCCTCCCATGCACACACAGGGGCCAACCTGTTGGTGTTCTTGGCCACCAGATCCATCCTGGAGCCCCTGGAATCAGCAGGGATGCCAACACCCCACAGGCTTGGCTCCCTGCACTGCCTGAGGCCATCCCCCAGTGAGCAGCTCTGGGTCAAAGGGGGATCCTGGAACACCCTTAGGGATGAGTAAGGGACAGCATCAGCCAGTCCCAGACTCTGATAAATGACCCTGAACAAGACATTTCCTCTTACCCTGCCATCCCCCCATCTTTATGGCATTAATCTCTGCTCTGTGAGACAGAGAGGAAAGAGAGAGCAGCCAGGACATCGCTACCCTGTCACTCTTTTCCCCTTTGGTGGCTTCCCCAGCTGGCTCTGCAGCAAAAATAAATATTTCTTACTTGCTTTCCCTTTTTCCCTGCTCACAGAGCCAGGGAGAGCCAGGAGCCCACCCAGTTCTTGGAGAGGCAGCTCCAAGGATTAGGGAGGAGCATGGCAGGAGGCTGCTCCCAACCCCAGCACAGCTTCCCACAGCAGGGATTTACAAGGAACTCCAGAAATGCCAGCAGCTGGCTCAAAGAATGGAGCCACAGCTCCTGACCCTATTGATATTCAACGGGAAAGGCACCAGGGGAAGTCTTTGGCTGCAGCAGCAAAGCCCTCGCTCCAGTCAGAGGCACAGGAGACTGCAAATATCACAGTCACGAGCCTGAACTGTTGTGTGGCTTGAATGGGTTTTGTTTGGGAACTTGAAGGAGCCAGAATTGACTAAACAGTTAGAAAAAATTGAAAAACTGATGACCATAAGGAGTCAGGGTCTCTCAGCTTCCCTCATAACCACCCCAAACAGGACGTTAACAAACACTGGTTTGGGTTGGATGGGATCTTAAAGCTCATCCCATCCCACCCCTGCCATGGGCAGGGACACCTCCCACTGTCCCAGGCTGCTCCAAGCCCCGTCCAGCCTGGCCTTGGACACTGCCAGGGATCCAGGGGCAGCCACAGCTCCTCTGGGCACCCTGTGCCAGGGCCTCCCCACCCTCCCAGGGAACAATTCCTTCCCAATATCCCATCCATCCCTGCCCTCTGGCAGTGGGAAGCCATTCCCTGTGTCCTGTCCCTCCATCCCTTGTCCCCAGTCCCTCTCCAGCTCTCCTGGAGCCCCTTTAGGCCCTGGAAGAGACTTTAAGATCTCCCTGGAGCCTTCTCTTCTGCAGATGAACACTCCCAGCTCTCCCAGTCTGGCTCTAGAGCAGAGGCGTTCTGCCCCAGTTTCCCTCTGTCCCTTCACGGATCAGCACATGCAGAGCCCCTCTGCACCCCAAAACACCTCCTGGGCTGCAACACCCCACCCCCAACACACCCTCCCCTTCATATTCCCCTCCATGGCACCTACACGAGCAGAGCAAGGCTAATGGGGTCAATTAGCTTTCATTAATGGGGTCAATTAGCTGTCATTAACACCTTCTTGACCAGAGCAGGTGTCACCCCCTGTCAGCCCCCTGGGAGGTGTCCCTGCCCTGGCAGGATTTCCTCAACTCAGCTCATCTCTGCTCTGCACCCTCCTCGCCAGGGAAATACAAAGATGACAAAACCCCACGGAAACACCCAAACACAGCCTTGGCCTTTCCATGCTCTCCTGAGGATCCGGGGTCACTCTCTCCCCCTGCATGAGCTCTTTCCAAGCCACATCAGTCAGGCTCCCATTCCCTTCGTTGCTTTTCTGCCTCCACGTTGGCTCTGGTTTGGGTGAGGTGAAGAAGGAGCTGCCAGGAGACCTCTGCGCCCTCCTTGGGAATGATGCCCTGATCTCATCCACGGAGCAAAAGGCTCTCCCTGATCCCTGCACAAATATTCCTCACCAGGAATATTTACTGCCTGCACTGAAGAACGTGTTGGGATTTACTCCTCCTTTCCTCTGCCTTTCCAGCCTTCCCTTTAGGTATCCAAGGCCTCTAATAGAGGCAAATTCCACTGTCTTCTCTGTGACAAATGGAATTAGTTATCGGGAGCAACTTCCAAACGTCCCTGTGTGCTCTGATGCAGCCACACAAAATACTCCTGGTTTTCTTACAAAAACCAGGAGTATTTGGTTGTGTTCCCACACATCCCACACTTGGATGTGTTCCCAGAAAATCAGGACCTTTCCTGTCCTTTCCTGTCAGGGGAGGTCCCGACTGAACTGGCCTGGGCCAGGCTACATCAAAAGAGTGCTCAAGGCTCGCTGTTGTATTTATCCCTGTAGCATTCCTGGGAGATTGGGAAAGTCCGTTTTCACAAAGGGGGAACCTTGGAGAAATTAAATGACTCGCTGGAGTCACACAGGAAACTTGTGGTGGGGAAAGAAAAGGGAACCAGAGAGGTCTTCCGAGGTCCCCCCACTTGTCCCCTGACCTGTCGCCCATCCCCTGCCGTGGGTTGTTGGTCAAGGCACAGCGAGAGCCCCCAGCTTCCCAGGGCCTCTGTGGAATTCCCCCTCCTCCAGAGCCTGAGTCAGGTGGACACTGCTGTCACCCTGCTCCGGCTGCTCATCCACCTCCTCTGGCCACCAACAGCATCCCCTGAGCGGGACACAGGAGCAGGAGGTGAAGGAGCCCAGGAAAAGCAACCCCAGTCTCCTCTGGGGCCAGCACAGAGCCTGGGCTGTCCCTTGGGTTCCCTCACAGCCAGCCAGCGGGATATGGAAAATCTCCCAGGGACAGGGGAATCTCCAGCCCAGCTCCCAGGCACCAGGATGGGGCTGGGACCAGCAACGTCCATGGTCTTTAGGCCAAATGTGCTGGAACTGTGCGTTGTCCCTGGAAAAGGCTCTGCTGGGGGAGTGCTCTGTGCTCAGCAAAGCTGTCCTGCCTCTCCCCACGCTCCTGCCCGCAGAGGGAAACTGCGGACAACGCTGGCACTGTTCCTCCCTGGAGGAGGAAATCCACCCCCTGCTGCATCTCCTCAATTAGTGACGGGGTGGGAAAAAAGAAAACAAATGAGTTTTCAAAACCAATTTGTTTCTAACCACTAAATTCTCAGTCTGGAGGGTTTTACTTTGAATTAATAGGGGCTGTCTGTGCTCTAGGATTAAAGTTATTGATCCAGCCCTTGATTACTGTTATCTGTCTTTGTTCCTGGACTTATTATCATCCATGCAGGGTGAAAGTCTCTAATTTACGGTCTCACTCCAGAGAACCATCAGGAAGATGCCAGGGAGCAGCAGCACTTGGGAGCCTGCAGGTGGAGGGACCTGTGGAGCTCCCGAAGCCTTGCCGAGGTCAGGGCTTCCCCAGCATTTCCCCAGAGGTTCCCGCAAAACCCCTGGAGTCGGTGGTTGGTGGTTCCTCAGTCAATAAATCCCACATGCAGTTTCTTAGTAATAAATATCTGCCCCAGGGGCGACCCTGCTTGAGAGGGGAGGGAATTTTAGGGAGCGTTTATTGTCTAGCCAAGCGGCTTGGTTTGGTTTTAGGAGTCCACATCCTCTCCTGGCTGTCCATGGTTGGCCACGGGAGCAGCACAGAGCCAGGAGGCAGCAGCCCAGGTTGCTGTGCCGTGGCAGGGCCTCCAAGGAGAAACCACGGGTGGGAACCACCTTCAACCCGTTGTAACAATTAGGAGAGACGGGTGCCAGTGCATAAACACCAGGGGCTGTTTGAGAAAGCCGAGTGAAGTCCCCTAAATGTCATTCCTATGAGTATTCCGAGTTCCTGCAGGTCCCCCACCCTCACCCAGAGGGCTGCCAGAGCCCACAGGCGGTGCAGAGGAACCCAAATCCCCTCCCAGACCTCACACCATCCACTGGTGTCCCCGTGGGTTTGGTGGGACACCTCGTGACATCCCATTTTTCCCCTCAGCTGGGGAATACAAGCCCCAGGTGCTGCTGCTGCTGCTGTTTGCCCACGTCCCCATCTGAGGGAAGCACGGTGGTTTTGATGAGACACAAGGAGTGTTTATTCCAGGCTGGCCTCGACTGGGGATGATCTCAAGGCATGACTGGGTTACACCCTTGGACCCATGAATGAGACGAAGCTGATGGGACAAGAAATGCAGTCATGTGGCAAAAGGTCAACTCCTGTCAGGCTTTGGGGGCAAGGGAAGGTTTGGCAACGCGTGCGCTCAAGGAGAGGAGCTGACTTAGCCCCCCAGATCCTGCAGTTTGCCAAACTGAGCTGGAAAATCTGTGTTTGGCTGTCCTTGCTCATAAAGGAGGGGCTGGAACGAGGTCATTTTAAGGTCCCTTCCAACCCGAACCGTTCCATGATTCTGTAATAAACTCTCCCAGGAGAGCAGCCCCTGCAGCCACTCTGCTGCTGATTCACCGTGGGCAGGAGGAGAATTTGCCTTCTCCAAGCACCACCAGGGAGATGAGAGGGAAAATCACTGCAGAGAGCCTGACTCCAGGGCTGAGCCTGTGGCAGGACAGGCTCATCTTCTGTCTCCTGGGAGTTTTATACAGACTGTGCTCTGAATTTTCCGAGTGATTTATTTTTTTTCTAGGAAGCTTCAGGATGAGCCCGCCAAAGTATTTTTCTGTTGATCTCCTTTTATTTGCCCAACCTCCCTTAAAACAGAAACTACCTGAACATTATCTGGCAAAGCCATAAATCCTGCACGTGTTCAGCGCGATGTTAAGGCTGTTGTCCTTTTGGGAGTTTGGGATGTTGGGCTGAAGCTTTGTTTCCAGCAGGATTTGCATCAGGACACGCTGTGGAGTGCAGGGAGGAAAGCCTGGATGCCTGCAGGAGGACTTGGGGAGTGGCCCTGGGCTATCCAAAAAAACCCTGCACTTCAGCATGTGCCCTGATGCTGGGGGAGATGCAAAATGGACCCACAGAGAAGGTCCATCCAGCAAATATTGCTCTGAAGAGAGCATTGCTGAGCCTCCAGGGTAAAAAATGATGTGTAAAAGCTGCCAGGTGATGGACTGGGCACTGCTGATGCTGTAAGAGAGGTGAGGATGTGGGGAGGATTCCTGTTTTCCTCCTGGATTTAGCCTAAACTCTCCAAGAGTTCACTCACAGATGGTCATAGAACATAAAATGGTTTGGGTCGGAAGGGATCTTTTAAGGCATCCTCATTCCACCCCACTGCCATGGGCAGGGTCACCTTCCACTGTCCCAGGGTGATCCAAGCCCTGCCCAGCCTGGCCTTGGGCACTGCCAAGGATCCAGAGGCAGCCACAACTCCTCTGGGCACCCTGTGCCAGGGCCTCCCCACCCTCAGTGTAAAAAACCTCCATAGATCTAATCTAAATTGTTCCTATTTTAGTTTAAAAGCTAAAACCCATCACCCCTTGTCCTCTCACAGCTGGCCCTGCTCAAAAATCTGTCCCCCTCCTTCTTACAAATCCCCTTTAAAGCCACAGAAAGATCTCCTTGGAGCCCTCTCCTGTTATATAAGGTCTCTCCTTGAGCAGCTCCTTCCTCTCAGTTTTGTCCTCAAATGTGTTTTTCTAAAGGATAAAACATCTCCAGGAATTCATCCCCAGGACGTCTGAGTTTTAACTCAGCCACTAAACAAACAAATTGTGTTGAGGACACTCAAAACCCAGGACATGAAAACTCTGGGGCTGTGTCTGTCCAGACAGACAGACAGACGGATTCCCTGCAGTTATTCCAAGGATTGAACACTCCGGACGTCACCAGGACCTCTCCCCCAGGACCTCAATGTGTCCTTTTGAACGCTGCCCCTTCCCTAAAGCAAAATTGAGGAGTGGTTGGTGAAATTTGGGGTCAAGAGGAGCAAAGGAGGAGGAGAGACAGGTTGAGCCCAGCACAGGAACATGGGAATGGGTGGAAAAGGACCGGAGCACCCAGTGGGAAGGACCTGGGAGCTGGAGGTTGAAGCTGCTTCTGCTCCACCAGACAAACACAAAGCAGAACCAAAAGTTGAACATGAGTTCAGGCTTCTCCTTCCAGAGCAGTGTCCCTGAGCAAGCTGTGATTTTCATGTTTGTTTTGGGGTTTGCTGGGGATTTTCTTTCCGTTCTTCGAGATGGGCGACTTTATCCAGCTCCAAACATGTGGTGAACAATTGCATCAGACTTTCCAAAGGCAGCAGCCACCTGTGACACTCCTCAGGTCACCGAGCTGGTGAAAAGCCAAAATCCTGAGGTTTCTTATCAGCTAAAGCCTCTGGAAACCCGTGGGGGGGCACATTTTGGGATCCCTCTGTGGCTGGAGCACCTCGAGCCCCCCACCTGAGCGGGGCAGGGACCAGGCAGCTGTGGCTGCATCCTGGATTCCCCATCCCTGGAGGCAGAAACAGCTGGATCCCGGTGAATTCTGTAGCCAGACTTCCAAAACTGCTTTTTCTCCCAGGAAGGCACCTCTGAATATCCCTGCCATGCCCAGGGCTGCTTCTGGGGTGATTTCAGTCCAAACCTGACATTTCAGGTGTCGAAGCTTGGGTAAATGTGCTGTTCATGAAAATCTCCCTGTGCTGAGTTCAGGAATCCCACATCCTTCCCCTCCTCTAAAAATCCTGTGCAATCTCCACCTGGAGCTCCCAGAGTTTGCTGGGCCTCTTCCAAAGCCAGCTCTGAGGAATACAGGAGAGAAAAAATCAAATTAACCCAATCTTCCTGTATTTACTCCTCAGGTAAAAATCCTTTGGATTTTTTGGATCCTTTGGACTTGGAATACTTTGGAACCTTTAACCTTGGAACACACGAAGCTCTTTAAGCAGGGGGGGGGATGAAAAGTTGATTTCTCACAAGGTTTAAGGTTTTTCCCTGAGCAAGTTTGATGATGCGAACATGGAGAGATTTGTGGCTTTAAAGTCCTGGTCCACCACAGCAGAAAACAGAACTTTCCCCCCAGGGCAATTTCTGACATTTGGGTTGGGTTTTCTTTACTTTAAAGTGAGATGAAAACCAGAAATACGGAAATTCGCTGAATGAAGATGCCCAAGATTTTTTTTTTTTTTCCCTTGGGAAAAAGGTGAAACAAAAACTTTTGTAATTTCTAAAGAAATGCATTTCCTCTCCAATAGCTGAAAATGCCTCCCCTGGTGATATTTATCTGTCTCCAAATGAGGTTTTCCTCTAAAACATAAAGCTCCCATTAAAAACACCCAATTCCCATTAAAAATATCCAATTCCCATTAAAAACACCCAATTCCCATTAAAAATACCCAATTCCCATTAAAAACATCCAATTCCCATTAAAAATACTGAATTCCCATTAAAAACACCCAATTCTGTCTATCACTCATAGAATTATTTTCTAAGTGAAAAGGTTTTGTCCAATTTCCAGTTCAACAGCAGATCCTGAACCCTAATTAACAACTTTCTTGTAATAAACGTTTTCAAACCACTGCCCAGAAGCTCCTTACACGCCACGGAGAAAGAAAACCCATAATTATCATTATTTTGATGCCCTCAAAATGTGGTTTTATTTTGGTACCCCAGTGCAAGGAAGAGGAACGAGCACTACAACCCTCGAAGGCAAAGGCATTGCATCGTGCAGGAAACATTTGTGAGCTTTGCACATACTTTTGCCACTGACAAGAAGCCAAAAAATGACTCAGACAATTTGTCAGAGGAGAAAATTCGCAGCTGAGAGCCTTGAACACATGAAATATGAAATGAGAGAACGAGGGAGAATCGGGAAACGTAGCAGCAAGCAAAGAAATAAGTTAAAAACTCAGAAAAAACCCTCCAAATTTTACGAGGTGGTTTCCCCCAGAAGAGCTTTTAGGTCATCAAAAAGGCAAACAAAAGGTAGAAAAAGCTTTGGGAAGGTGAACAGGCAGAGGGGAGAGTCAGCCACAAAATTCCTCGATTTGTCTTTCTGCTTGAATTGCATAAAGCAACATCACAACTCCCAGCTGTGAATGGACCAGGGGGTGAACTTGTAGTTAAAAAAACAATGAGGCAAACCAAGCCAAGACTTGCTAAAACTGACAACTGGATTGATTCCAAGCACAGCAAGTTATTGACGCTGGCTGTAAAGCCAGGAGCTTTTCCTCCCACTTTTTGAGCTGCAAAATTAATGTTTGCTTTGACCTTTAGCAGGAAACATCTCCAGCAGCCTCCCAACCTGCAGGGACCACCCAGCGTCAGCACCACATTTATTTTCTTCCCTGTTTTTGGGTTCTTTTGAAGCCTGTAAGCCAGAGCTGCTCTCTGGATGGAAGCCTCAACGGGACCATAAATAATTCCCTTGTCTCATGTTGCATTTCCCATCTCCCTAATTGCCTTTGGCTTGGGCAGGGCACGATGCTCGTTCCGTTCCTCCTGGCTGAGGGGTTTTTTTTTGCTCAGTGAGACGTTTCTGCGGAAAGATTGCTGGAGGCAACAGGGCCTTGGGGAAAAGCTGGGAAATGTGGGGGTTTTCTGCTATTTACTCTTCTCTTATCTCACGGATAAGATGGAGCAGGGGCGGATTTATAGAGATAAGAGCACATCCCTCTGATGGTTTCCATCAGGGAGTTTGGCAGAGCTTTCCAGGCACTGGTGGTGTCACACCCCGCCAGGACACACCAGGGAAGTCCTGCAGCAGCAGGAGCCAAATTTCGGGGCATGCTGGAATGCAGAAGTGGGGTGTGCCAGCCTGATGCCTTGAGAGGCCTCCTAGAAACGGAGACTGGACAAAATAAGGGAATAAAGGTCGGTATTTATTTGAAAGGCCTTCAAAGGTACCCCTGGGGAGCCAGAGGCCACTGCCCAGATGGACCCCGAGATGGACGACAGGCCACGAGTTCTTCACACTTTTATAGGTTTGGTTCATTTGCACATCAGGGTTAATTCTCCAATTAAAGCTTCAGTTTAATGATGTCATTTCCCCTCAGCTTGCCCCCCTCTCAAAGGCTTTTGGTTTATACTTTTTGGGCCTAGGACGGTCTGGGTGTCCTTGGAGAGCAGGCCTAGAGAGGCTTTGTTATGTCTGCCTGGCAGGAGAGAGCAGAAATGAACAGGCTACAAGAAACTTCAGAGTTACACAGCAGGCAGTGCAGGATTTGAAAAAATACAAAAGTTAAAACCTAAGGCATCAAGCCAGCAGGGCCAGGAGACAGAGGCACCACAGACCGGGGCTTCAACAGAGGAGTTTCGCTGACCAGAACTCCTGAGGTTACCAATTTGGCTCATGATGTTAAGCAGAAGGGAGGCATGGAGCTTTTTTGTTATTATTATTATTAATATTATTTTATATTTTTCTCCTGTGTCAGTGAAAACAAAGACTGAGGCACTCAGGATGTGACCTGAGTCCTGCCAAGGACAAGTGTCCCCTGCCCTGCTGTCCCCTCACGGGGCAGGATGGAGCTCAGAACAGCCCTGGACACACTCTCAGCTTGGCTTTGTCACCTTCAGCCAGGGACAGAGCTCCAGTGACACCAGAACCAGGGCCTGAGCCATGGGCAGCACCAGCTCGGTCCCTGGGGGCTCTCAGAGGGAAGGTGCCAGGAGATTTGCCAGGCAGAGCAGTTCTCAGGAGGCACAGCCAGAGGAATTCAGAGCAGGGAGATGATTTGGGGGCTGCTCAGCCTGGAGAAGGTTGCACGGAGACCTCACAGCACCTGCAGTGTCTGTAGGGGCTGCAAGGAAAGCAGAGAGGGATTCTTCACCAGGAACTGGAGTGACAGGACCAGGGGGAACGGGAACAAAGTGAAAGAGGGGAAATTTATGTTGTATCTTGGGACGGAATTCCTGGCTAGGAGGGTGGGGAGGCCCTGGCACAGGGTGCCCAGAGAAGCTGTGGCTGCCCCTGGATCCCTGCAGTGTCCAAGGCCAGGCTGGACAGGGCTTGGAGCAACCTGGGACAGTGGGAAGGTGTCCCTGTCCATGGCAGGGGTGGCACTGGGTGATTTTTAAGGTCCCTTCCAACTCCAAAAATCCTATTCTATGATCACCCTTAAGACCTTGGAAAGCAAATCCTCAATTTAAGATTCTGCCAGTGCTGCACATCAGATCTGTGGCACCTCTGGAGACACGTGGTTTTAAGAAAATAAACACCCAACCCTCGCTCACCCTCAGCCACATTTTCAGGGCCTGCTGAGCTCCCTCCCTAATTGCCAGTGACTTGTTCACAGCCCCAGAAGTCAAAAAGGTTGGAAACAACCAATCCATGGAACTCATCCATGCCAAAGCTGGGTTGGCAGCGAGAGCTTGTGATTTGCAGGTTCAATTTCCAGCACCCCTTTCCACTTCTTCAGCTTTTAAAACATCCCTTTTTTCTGCCTTTTCTGCAGCTGGTCCTGAACCCCCCTCCCCAGCAGGGAGGATGAACTTCCCAAAGCTGATGCTGTGATAAAACAGCAGTGCAAAAGGCTCCCAAGAACACTTGAAAGAGACAAGGGAGGGGGAGAAGTTTTGAGCAGCTTCAGGAACGTTGCAAAATATGAGTAACTTTGGCCTAGAGCGTGGAGAGAGGGAACAAGGAAATACCACATGGAAACATGAGAACACATCAGAGCACCGGCTCTCCCTCAGGAGGGCAGGAAACAAACACAAATGTTTTCTTTGCTAGGAGAAGCCAAAGCAGCTCTCCACCAGCCCTTCCAGAACAGTTTGTAACGCTATTAAACGAGTGATGCAAACCTCCCTGGGAGCTGACAGTGCTTAGAAGGAAAGCAGGAGGATGCTGGTGGTGGTTTAAAGGGAACAAAGAGAGGGTTCCCTCCCTGCTGCCTCTTTTGGGTGTCAATTTCTAGTGAAAAATCTCCCCAGAACATAGCTGAGTCACAAAATAACATCGCTGTGCCTGTGAGTGGGGCTGCTGCAGGATGCCAGAGCCAGAACTTCCCACTGTCCTGTCCCCCAGCATTGCCCCTGGATGCTTAGGGGTGTGACAGCCCCAATTCTGTCTCCCAGCAGAGCCCCTGGATGCTCAGGGATGTGACAACCCAAATTCTGTCCCCCAGCATTGCCCCTGGATGCTCAGGGATGTGACAACCCAAATTCTGTCCCCCAGCATTGCCCCTGGATGCTCAGGGGTGTGACAGCCCCAATTCTGCCCCCCAGCAGAGCCCCTGGATGCTCAGGGATGTGACAGCCCCGGTTCTGTCCCCCAGTAGAGCCCTTGGATGCTCAGGGATGTGACAGCCCCGGTTCTGTCCCCCAGTAGAGCCCTTGGATACTCAGGGATGTGACAGCCCCAATTTTTTTGTCATTCCATGTCTGCTGAGAGGAAAAAAGCACGGAACAAGGTTTGCAAAGAGCTGAGTATTTGCTCAGTTCAACCTGTCTTAAAGACTGAGGTGGATCTTCTGCCTGGGGAGTTCAGTTTGTGAGAGAACAACCCCAGAAGAGCTGTGATTGCCTGTGACATAAGGAGAAAACCCTTCCTGGGCAGCAAAAGGCCTTTGATGTCTCACAGATGTTATCAAGTGATCAGCAGAGGATGTTCTTATCTCAGCTGGATGATGCCCAGCGTTCCTCCACCAGTCCCAGGACCAGACTGGGTTTCCCTCAAGTGTTTCTGTTCAGGCTGGGTGGGAGCAGGGGACCCAGTGTTGTAATGGTTAAAAAACCTAATTCCATTTCCAGTTTAAATGCCAGGAAAATCAGTTGGTTTTCCTTTAGATTCAAAGGTCTCACCCAACTCCAAAATGCCCAGCTTGCACTGCCGGGTGCTGAGTTTACAGGAGGAGAGGGAACAGCCTCAGGCTGGGCCAGGCGAGGCTCAGGTTGGACATCAGCAGGAATTTCCCCATGGAAAGGGTGCTCAGGCCTTGGCAGGGGCTGCCCAGGGAGGTTTGGAGTGCCCATCCCTGGAGGTGTCCAAGGAAGGCCTGGAGGTGGCACTCAGTGCTCTGGGCTGGGAACAAGGTGGGGATTGGGCACAGGTTGGACTCGATGACCCTGGAGGTCTTTTCCACCCTCAGTGATTCCATGACTCTGTTCCTCTGGAGAACCAGCCTCCCTGACTTCACAAACAAGGAGTTCACCCTCCTTTATGAATTGTTTCCATGCTCCCTCACTAAATCCTGCCGTGTGGGGAGCCCCAAGCACCCCTTGCCCCAGGGACCTTCGTGTTTCCTCAACAGTACAAACAATTCCAGAGCAATTACACACAGAAACCTTGGAATGAAACATTTCCCCATCCAAGGGCACAACATCTGCACTCAAAGAGCTCCACAGCCTCTCCCTTCCTGCGCAAACAGCATCCCACATAGGGATTAATCATTCCTCAGGAATAGCACAACTGATTTGAGGGCTGTTGGCACCTCTCCCACCTCATCCAGAGCACGGAACTCGACACAGCCTGAGTCACCTTCCCAGGAGCTCTCTTCAAGCCTTTACTCATCACCTCCCAGGTGAGCAGACTTTTGTTTTTTCAGCCCACAGCACTTTCACTTTTCCAGCCTGGGCCAAATCAAACCTCCTGAAGAGGAGGAAAAGAGCTGGCACTGGTTGAGTGTAAACCTCAGCCCACCCCGAGCAGCACAGCTGATCAGGGTGCAGCAGAACAAATGGATTTGCTCCCTTTTGCTGTAAGAGCTAATTTGATTTTTTCTCCAGTTCTCTGGAGTTTAGCAATATTCTTCAGCATTTAAGAGTAAGAATACCTAAAATAAAACCAGAAAAAAAAAAGAAAACCACAACAAAATCAGATCACTGGTTGAACTCACATTCCATTTTTTTAGCACAGAATCTCCTTTCTGAGAACTCCCCTGTTAAATAAAACAATTTTCTGGCCTCTCTGTCCGGTCTGGATATGAACTTGCAAGGAGGGAAGTGGCAAAACACCCCTGGAGCAGCAGCAGCACTGCCCTGGCACTTGCCCAGGAGCTGCACTCGGAGCTTTTCAGCTGCGGAGCAGGTCAGGCCAAAAAGTGTTTAAAAAATACCACATTTACAATGAAAAGGGCATAAATTCACCACCTATTTTCTTTCCTTCTGCTGCAGAATTGGGGTTTTACTTGCATCCCAGCAAGGTGCAAAAAAAAGAGGGAAACACAATCCAACCAAAAGGAGGAATAATGAAATGGGGTTTCAGCAGCGTGTGGAGCCACCTGACATTAAACACAATTTTAATTTAAAAAACCACTTTTCTGTGCAGAATCAAACCAGGAACTGAGATCTAGACCAAGTCTGGACCCAGATATATGTTCTGTTAAAGACACCAGGGTGGCTGGGCAGATGGACATATCTTTGCCCACTGATTTGTCCCTCGGCCTTACACGAGCTGGGTGTTCCCAGCATCTCCTTGGAGCCAGTTAAATTCCCACACAAGTCTCCAGATCAATGGCACTGGAGCAAAACACATGGGGCTTGTCCTTCAGGGTCTGGTGACAACAACTGCACAGCTGAAATCACATCCAGAGCAGCTGAGAGCATGAATTAAAGGTGAGAAATAAACCTGAGTGTCGTTCCCAGTGAAGCTCCATCAATGATTCACCCACGAAAGAGAATCAAAGGCACCAAGACAGAAACAGGGATTCAGCTCAATCCCAAAATTCTGCTCACATCCATTACCTAAATCAGGAGCCACCATAAAGAAAACTCCTTCTGGTGGCACTTTTAGTTTCCAGGAGTGGTGGGAAATTTTCAAGCTGCCTTGTGCAAGCAAGAATTTCTCAAAGTAAGTTTGTGTCTGGTCGTCCCCAGCGTTAAGTGAATGAAATGAGCATTTTCCCTTGGCTTGGCCTGGCTCTGGCATTGCTGCAATTATTCATGAGGCAACAGCTTGAATCACTTCCAGCTGAAATTATATAAAGCTAGGGATAATGAAACCTCTATCAGCTCTGAAGCAAAAGATTTAGTCTTTATTATACCTGCAGGGACTTGAAGTTCTTTACTGAAACTTAGAGTGGAGATGGGCTAAAGAAACTCTTGATGAACTTGAAAATATTTCTGAGGAGCATGGAAAATTCCTTGTGTCCTTCTCTAGAACACCCTGAACAAAGCTCATTTGGAAGTAAGAAAGACTTTTCTTTAAGAGTATTGGGCTCTGGAAGAAATCTCAGCAGCACCAATGGTCTCATCAGGATTTCCATGAATTCCTGACTGCACAAGGTGCTGCCATATGCTCAGCTCAGGGATTCCAGCATAGCCCTGCAGCACTGCCCGAGTCAGCCTCAGGGGAGGGATGTCTCAGAACATCACTAAATGCAGCTTTCCACTCCCAAGCTGAGAGGTTTTGTGGTTCCTGTAACAACATCACCAAACCCAGGCTTTTTTCACACATGTAATAACCCAAAAAGCAATGTCAGTTATGGGAGCAGAGCATTTCTAGCTGTGGTCTCCCATCTGATACTCTGTGGGACACATTTCATTTTCAACTCAGTGCCAAATTTATTTTTATAAAGCTGTTCAGCCCAGTTGCATAGATTTAAAATATCCTACAATGATGATGGACCTCAACAAATGAGCAACTAAAACACACATCCTTGATTTTCCCACATCACTGAAAACCTGCACTGGGCTTTTAAAGCGGGAAAGATTTCCAATGGCAGATGCAAGAACTGAAACAATTCTATCCTCTCCTCAAATGTTACTCAGCTTTGACAATCCCATGGATTAAGTGCTGATTTAATGTTGTTTTCTTTGTTCAATGTTGATTACCCGTCAGGAACTGCAGTGATAAGACACGGGGAATGGGTTCCAACTGAAAGAGAGGAGGTTTAGATGGGATACTGGGAAGGAATCATTCCCTGGGAGGGTGGGGAGGCCCTGGCACAGGGTGCCCAGAGCAGCTGTGGCTGCCCCTGGATCCCCGGCAGTGTCCAAGGCCAGGCTGGACATTGGGGCATGGAGCAGCCTGGGATAGTGGGAGGTGTCCCTGCCCATGGGCAGGGGTGGAATGAGATGAACTTTAAATTCCCTTCCAACCCAAACCATTCCATGATTCTGTGATTCCAGAAATCCTGCAACTGTACACTCCATCCTGCTGGAGAATCTCAGATAAATTTGCTTTTCCTGTTCATACCTTCATGTAGCCAGTGGGGTTTCCTTAATGAGGAAAATTCTGTGTTCAGTAAATGAAATTCACTCCAGAAGGCTCCAACACCCACCCTGGGATGGAGCAGGCACAGAACCCCTGGCTCATGGACTCCATTCCCTGTGGATGTCCCCCCATCCCGTGCTGGATAAGGGCTCGAGCTCAGTTCTGCTTTAGCATAAGAGTGAAAAATCACATTTCTCACCCTCCTCAGGGGACTTTTCCATAATTAAATGAAAAGCAGCACTAAATAACCAAACATGTGTCTCGTATCTGTTCCTTTGGCATTGACAGATGTTCCTGTTTCAGTCCTGGAGTGAAAAGGAAGCCAAGCTCCACTCAGATTTTGTTCTCTAAATGCCTCACAAACGCCAACAGATGCCAATGCAAAACTTCCCAGATCTTTCCTGCGGGTGCCCTTTATAAACAGCTCCTTCTGGCAGGAATTTGGGCATGACATCAGCAGTGCTGGGAATCCCCACATCAGAGGGAGCTCAGTGGCTCTTCCCCAGCAGAGAAACGTAGAAAGGGAGGAGGGATATGTGAGTTTGGGCTGATAGGAAGCAGATTCTGCTTCCCAGAACCCACAGAGGGAAGGGAAGACAGGTCCAGGGAAGAGGGGAAGGCTCAAAGGGAGCCCAGAGAAGCTGCATCAGCTGCAGAGCTGCCGATGTTGTAATCCAAAAGCTGCCTTGCCCTTTACCTTGCCCCGGTGACATCCACATCCCGTGGCGTAATTTCCGTGCTGCTCACAGACCAAGCTGGGATTTACATCCCCAGGGTTGAGTCTGCAGGAGAAAGTTCATGGAAAATCTGAGTTTCTTGCCCACAAGGAAGAAAGGAGACTCGCTTAGGGGAGCGGGGTGGGAAGCAGATAAGCCTGCCCTAAGCAATGAGTGATAAAGAGGATGTGCAGAGACAAATATTTGGAGCTTCTCAAACAGGAAAACCAGAGGAAGGTTGGAAGGAAAATGATACATTCGAAATGAGGTGGCTTTCTGCTGTGCTATTTGAATTATTTTCACACTATGTAAGGCAGAAATGATGTGGTTTGTTCCTTCTGGGATGAAGAAATTGTGCTTTTCAGGGTGACACCCCCTGTTTGCTGCCATGTGGAGTCAGGGCCCATTGTTGAAGGTGAGGCAGAGATATGAAGGCACTGAGAGGATGCAAAATTGCCGTGTTCCAAAGCACAGTGATCACAGCCAGGGTGGTGCTGGGCCAGAGCCACAGCCCCTCTCTCTGGAATAACCCCTTTCCACCCACATTTCTGTGCAGGATGGGAAGAGTTGGCTGGGGGTGACCCCCTCAGCCACAGGCAGCCTCTCCTGCCCCAACTGCACAAGTACCACAGAGGTGCTTCGGTCCAAAAGGTGAATAAACCATGGCAAATGGGGGAGATCAAGGACCACTCCCAGGCTGTGAGCGCCCAAGTGGCTCCTGCAGACCTTTCAGCAAGACCGAGCTGTTCAGCCCCACCTCATCCCTGAATCCTCCAAACCATTTCTCTCTGCTCTGGTGCTGGCTGTGTGACAGCAGCTTCCATCAGCAGTGTGGTTACTGCCACGCAGATCCCGGGACGCTGGGATTTTCCAGGCGCTGCCCGGGAGCTGGGCCTATCCCAAGGGTGCATTCCCAAACCTCAGATGTGCCCTGAGCAGCCAGCAAAGCCCAGGCTCCTGAGCTGCCCACCATGAAGTATCAGGTCATGCTTGAAGGAAACACCACCAAGGAGTTTCCAGTCAATTTTAGGAATCAGCACTTCCCAAAAAAAGGTCACATTTTCCTTCCCTTGCACTCCAAATAACTGAGTGGTCCCCGGCCTTCTGAGTCAGCAATTGGTGGCAGAGGAACAGAGGGATGAGCCATTGAGCAGAGACCTCTCAGGTGTCCCAGAAAAAACAGTCCTGGGAGATAGGGCTGTGCTCCTGGCACAGGGAGTTTGGACAGCTGGGAATCTGGGATGCAGATCCAGGCCGTGGCCTGTCCTTATCTGCTCTCCCACTAATCCTTCTGGCCACGGGCTGCCTTTGGAGCAGAGGTGGGAAGGCTTTGATGGGGATCCAGCTGCTGGAGTGGCTCTGAGTAACAAAGGTCTAATTTTGTGTGTTCCAGACAGAGCATCCAGACACAACAGAGCTGTTCCTGCAGGACCTCAGGAAAGGAGGAAGCACAGCACGATGGGAGTGATAAATCTTGTGAAGGAGCCATTACTGTAATGAGATTACAAAACAACCCAGCTGTTCCTTAACCTTTAATCCCGGCTCAGGGAGGAACACAGACCGTGGGCTTTGCCAGGAGCTGTGCACGCTCTGGGCTTGTGCCCTGACATCTGGGAATGGGTGACGGGTGATGCAGGACAGGCCACGGCCCGTTCTCCCTGAGAATGAGGGATCCCAGCCTGGAATCCACCTCACAGCACACCCCGGAGTAAGAAGAGGATGAGTTGCTCCTGTCTGACACAGCCACCAGTGGGATGTGGCTCTCACTTTCCTCCTCATGGGGATGGAAAGAGGAGACTGGAAAGGTCCCCAGCCTTTGGTGGGATTCATTCCCAGCGTGGTGACATTGCCATGCCTTGGAAGTGTGAGATCAGGTGATTCAGAAGAATCCCGAAGTTGGGATGTGTGGCAAATCCAGGCAGCCACAGCCGTGCTAGGAAATCATCTCCAACTGGGGAAGCTTGAGTGTGTTTAAAAGACATAAAAGTTTTAAAATAACTGATATTGCACCAGGCCCACAGATTGCCATGGGCAGGAATTTCACAGACCGGCTCAGGCAGCACACAAGTGAGGAGGTGACAGCAGCACTGCCTTGTCACAGGCACCATCAGGACACAAAAGGGATGCTTTGTTCCCCTTGTGATCCATTTCAATCTGTTCTCTTTGGGCTGGACCCCAGAGACACTGCTCAGCCATGGCTCTCCCTGATGTGTCACCATCATCTTGTGGGGTTTAACCCTCTGAAGCACCGGCTTGTCCCACCATTTGTACATCCCGCCACAGCAATTCCCTGCAGCCCAAGGCCAGGGGGGTGGAATGAGAGGAGTATTTAGGTCCCTTCCAGTCCCAATCATTCCATAATTCTATGAGTTAAGGGAAATTCTCTGGTGCAGAGTAGCAGTAGCTAACCCCAAACCTACACCCAACCCGAACCCCAACCCTAACCCTAACCCTAACCCAAACCCTAACCCCAACCCCAACCCTAACCCTAATCCCAACCCTAAACCCAACCCCAACCTCAACCCCAACCCCAACCCCAACCCCAACCCCAAGGATGAGAGCTGCAATGTGAGTAAAGGCTCCCAGACAAGGACGGGTGCCAGCCACGCTCGTGGCCAGCGCTGTCACAGCAGCTGCACCTTGTCTCTGCCCGCAGGAAGGAACAGGGTTGCAAAACCCCTGAAGGGGAACTGCTCTTTTCCCGATTGCATCCGCCAGGCAGCGAGCACAGAAAGGGGAACCTGGGGAGAGCAGGAGCCTGGCAAACGCAGAAATGCCACAGAGAG
Source organism: Lycocorax pyrrhopterus obiensis (assembly GCA_014706295.1). Lineage (NCBI taxonomy): Eukaryota > Metazoa > Chordata > Aves > Passeriformes > Paradisaeidae > Lycocorax > Lycocorax pyrrhopterus. Next base: position 2,389,733 of record JACSVZ010000019.1, on the reverse strand, counting down.
GGGGAGGAGGTGAAGCTGAGCCACGGCCACCCTTACTGTAAGTGTCCTGGTCCTGGGGGAGGAAGAACAGCACCGCTGGAAGGGTTTGCAGCCAAGGAGGGGGTTAGTCCAGGACTGAGCTGGGTTTTACTGGGCTGGTCCAACACGTGATGGAAATGTGGAAAATGTGGTGCCCTCACAGTCAGCCACAGCAAAGGAGTCTCTGCAGAGGTTCAGCAGGAGATGCAATCAGACACCGGTCGGCTCAAGGGCTCAGGAAGCTGATGGAGGTGGATGTTCTGCAGACTAAGGAAAGCTACATTAAGTCATCTTTTTGACATGTGAAATGACTTCCTGAGTTAGTAGGACAGGCTGGAGGTTCCAGCAGTGTTGGTCTGGCCCAGGAGGGGTTGCTAGGAAGAGGAATCTGCCAGGAAAAGGCTGAGTAAAACCATCCCCGGGTCAGGCATTTTCAGGCAGTGGCTTCCCAGCTGGGCTATGGAATGTTGGGAATGTCAAGGGCAAGGGTGTTGCTCTCTCTATTCCTCACACCTCCAGGCAGGTGACAGAGCACAGGGACCCTCTTGGAGGGACCTCCATGGTTTCCAGGCAAAAACTGCAGGGAGAGCTACAGTGAAGTAATCTGGATCGTATAAATCCTGGAGCCCTTTATCTACCTCCTCTCTGGATCGATCCCATAAATGCTGGAGTCTTTGCATCCCTTTTCCTCTGGACCATATAAATCCTGGAGCCTTTATATCCCTCCCTCTCTGGATCAATCATATAAATCCTGGAGCCTTTATATCCCTCCCTCTCTAGATCATATAAATCCTGGAGCCCTTTATCTACTTCCTCCATGGATCATATAAATCTTGGAACCTTTTATGTCCCTTTTTCTCTGGATCATGTAAATCCTGGAGCCCTTTATCTACTTCCTCCCTGGATCAATCCCATAAACCCTGGAGCCTTTTATATCCTTCCCTCTCCGGACCATATAAATCCTGGAGCCCTTTATTTACTCCCTCTCTGGATCATGTAAATCTTGGAACCTTTTATATCCCTTCCTCTGGATCCTATAAATCCTGGAACCTTTTATCTATCTCTTTTTCTCTGGACCACATAAATCCTGGCATCCTTTAGCTATCCCTCTCTGGATCCTATAAATCCTGGAGCCCTTTCCAAGATTTCTCCCTCCCTCTTCCCAGACATCTGTGATGCTCCAGCCAAGCTCCCAGCTCAGCGTGGGGCACGTCCCTCACAGTTGGTGCAACACTTTATTTCATCTCCTCCCTGATTTAACACCAGCACAAACCTCTGAAACAACTCGGGTGGCCAGAGAGAAACAGGGGCTGCTACAACTCCTGCTCCTGCTGCTCAGCTCATAAATCGGCTGCAATAATGTTTTAGTTATAAGAAAGAAGTGAAAATAAAGCTTTGCCTTCGATCCCAGCTCTGTTTTTCCAAGCAGTGAACTGAGTTTTGCTCAAGCCTGCCACTGAGCAAAAAGGGAAAAACAATCACAAGGGGAAAGCCTGGGCGAAGCTCCTGGTGTCAGTATTTCTGATGAAGATAAATTCTGTTGACAAAAAGCGAAGTTCCAGGCCGGAGAGAAAGGAGCCCCGAGCCATCAATATTGATAGAAATTGAGCCAGCAGCCTCCTGCAAGGGCAGGGGGATTCAGGAGTGGGGAAGGATGGGAGGTGGAGAGGCTGGAAGTGAAGCTCCACAGGTCTGTAGGGGAAAGGAGGAGGAAGGGGAGGAAGAAACAGTGTTCAAGGGAAGAATTTATGGGGATTCTGGGGATCAGCCCCTCCTCAGGCACCTGAAAATGGACTGAGAGAATAAAAGCAGCTGCCAAGGCTTGAAAATGAGCCCCTCTCTGGGTCAGTAAGGGGCAGGGGCTGGGCTTTCCCCACAGGCTCCAGGGCCAGGTCACAGCCCAGCAGCAGGGAGAGACTGTGCAGAGAACCCGGACTCAGAGGTGTTCCTGCCCTTTGGGAAGGGGCAAATCAAGGCAAGCTGTGCAATCCTGGTTCATCCCGACATCTGTGCATCCAGCACAGGAGATGACTTCAGCTCTCACTCCTGTGTGTCAGCCCACCACTCCTCTGTGTGATTCCCCTGCTCTGCCTCCTCCCTGGATGGGTTTTGCTGTTGTTCCTGGGATTTCACCAATTGACACCAAGTGAAAACCTGTCCTGTGGCACCCAGGCCTTGTTCATCCCATCTCCCTGGGGTGAGCCAGAGGATAACAGGGTTAAACTCCAGCAAGGAGGTGCGAGCTGGGCATTGGAAAATGTCCTGGTGGTAAGAGCAGGGATGTGCTGCTGATGCCTTGAGAGGCCTCCTAGAAACAGAGACTGGACAAAATAAGGGAATAAAGGTCGGTATTTATTTGAAAGGCCTTCAAAGGTACCCCTGGGGAGCCAGAGGCCACTGCCCAGATGGACCCCGAGATGGACGACAGGCCACGAGTTCTTCACACTTTTATAGGTTTGGTTCATTTGCACATCAGGGTTAATTCTCCAATTAAAGCCTCAGTTTAATGATGTCATTTCCCCTCAGCTTGCCCCCCTCTCAGAGGCTTTTGGTTTATACTTTTTGGGCCTAGGATGGTCTGGGTGTCCTTGGAGAGCAGGCCCAGAGAGGCTTTGTTATGTCTGCCTGGCAGGAGAGAGCAGAAATTAACAGGCTACAAGAAACTCCAGAGTTACACACCAGGCAGTGCAGGATTTGAAAAATAGAAAAGTTAAAACCTAAGGCATCTCTGTCCCCAGAACTGGTTGGTTGGGCAGGATGAATTCTCCTGCAGGCTGGACCCTGAGGTTTCTCACACCAAGGAACAGAGGATCCATTTGCTCTTCCCTATTTTCCTCCCTGGCAAAACCACTTTGGGCCCCCGACCATCGCTCTGCTCCCTGCCCTGCAAGGTCGGGCACTGGATCCTCCTCCAGACGGGATCCACTCCACCCGCTCCAAAACCAGCTCCTTCCCTCCCAGCCCTGACCGCAGCAGGAGCATGGGGTCACTCCTGTCCCTTCCAGGGTCCCCTCCTTTCCCTGCCCCTCTGGTTTAGCCAGAATTATAAAAATCCATGAGAAACCTCTGGATTTGCACCTTTATTTTGCAGCTTTAGATGGAGGCACAGGGAAACAACTGCATTTGTCACTCACTGAATAAATTTCTATTTTCAATCTGTTGTAAAAATAAGGTCAAACCCATTAAAAACTTTTTTTCCTTCCTGAACACAGAGTAAAAAGTTGGCAGGGGAAGGTCATGGTGTCAAATTAAATCTTCTCATGGAGATTACACTTTTTTTTTCCTTTTCTAATCAAAAGGTATCTAAATTTAACTTTAACTGGAGCCTCATTTTGAAATGTAACATTGAAACATTCCATACTGGAAAAATGTTGAAATGCAGCACTCTGGGCTTCAAAAAAAAAAAAAGAAAAAAAAAACCCCAGAAAAACAATGAAGAATTTGACAGATTGTTTTGGTTGTCCTAAATTTGAAATTTCAATGGATAAGCTGCTGATAAAAATATCTTGTCCAGTTCTAATTAGCACCTTTGCCATCAGCCAGGAGTCATAACTACGGTCTGAATAAAATGTAAGAGTGATAAAACTGCTAATGCAAAAAACTTTGCAGTCTCCTTGCCAGGAGGTTGCAGTTTCCATAATTCTCCATCGTTTTTTGTGTTCCCAGAGTAAGAGAAAAGGCTGCAGCAGCAAAGAGCAACCTGATTTTCCAGACTCAAGGAAGACACAAGGAAGGACCCAGGTGCTGAGGTTTTTCCCATTTAACCCATGGAGGGAGGGAGCAGGATGAGAGCAGAGCCTCTGGAAAAGGAGCACTGGTTGTCAGTGTGCTCACAACACCCAGTGTGATGCTCACTGGTTGAATTGAATCAGTCTTGTGTCACTTAATTTAAGGAAATTTAGTTAAACTTCAATTAAATCAGTGAAACCCAAGCAAGCCGTAAAAACAGGGGGTGCGGAGCTGGCTCTGCTGAAAAATTGCTGATGTCTGGAACCGCTCAGAGTTCATAAACTCATACATTTACACCTGTAAGGGTGCCTGTGGGGGCTGCTTAATGAACTTGGCTAATTAAACCCAATTCACGTTCAGGAGGGATGTGCCAAGGGGGGCATCGTGGGAAGGCAGCACCAGCTCCTGAGAGAAACCCCTCTGGATGGGCAGGACAACAACGGGATCATCCCCAGGGACAACGAGGAGATTTTCCTTCCCAAAGCAAAGCTCTCCAGTTCCATCCTCTCTCTAAACTAATTAATCTGGACACGAATTAACAAATGGGGCTCTTATTGCCCGATCCTTCTCGCTGGTGCTTGCTCTGGGCTCGTGGGAGGTGAGGTGATTCAGCTCAGCCCTGTGCCAGTCCCAAAAGTCCCTCTCTGGTTCTTCCAAGCTGTTCCCAACCCCTCCTGCAGCAGCAGGAGCCCTCCAACCTCTGCATCTGCTCAGGCTCCTGGGAAAGCTCAGATCAAAGGCACATCCTCATCCCCAGGACACCTGGGAACAGACGGGCCACGAGCCAGCTTGGATTTCCGCCAGGAAAAAGAGCTGGGGATCCCAGAGAATGAAAGAGGAGAATCACACGCAGTCCTGGAAATATTTCCTTTCATTCCTCAAATGGCAGGAAATGCAGGGACCCATCCCAAGCACACTGCGGGCTGCTGAGGAGATGTGTGCAGACATGAGGGAGCGGTTCATGTGAGGTATTCCTGAATTTTCACTCTCTGCAAACATTCCAGGTGTGTTCCCATGCAGGGATGTGCCAAGGGAAGGAAACCCCCAGTGCTCCTTGCCAACCATTCACGGCAAAGTGTTTCCCTGAATGACCTTTAGGCAATCTAGCTTTTGATTTCATATTTATTTATGATATAAATTAAAGAGGAAATGTCATAAAGGAGAATAACCTCAGCTACTTGGTATGTGCTGCTGTGGGAGTAATTCCTTGTTCTCGATTATTAAAACTTCCATATCTTACTAGAAATGGAATATTTAATCTTGCCAATCCTAACGATACCTTCCCAGAGAGGTGGGCACACATCTCTCACACAGCCACCTCAAAAATGCTTTGTTAAAAAAAGAATAAATCCATTATTTGCTCAGCTGTCCTGTTCCCTGGTGGGAAAAAACCCTTTCTGCTTAAACAATTGAACCAGTGTGGTTTGCAGTGCATTTTAAACAGTAAAATTGTGAAAAGAAGCCAGAATCTGGGGTGCAAAGTCCAGCCTGCAGACAACGAACATCTGAAGTGCTGACTCAGGTGAGTCTCCCTGGGAAAACCTGCTTCACACCTGGGTTTTGTTCGAGCTGACAAAGCCAGACACTTAAAAGTGAAAGAATTGCCTCTTGCACTCGCTTTTGTGGGTGAGAAGGGAAAGCAGAGCTGGTCCCGTTCCCTGCAGCGGCTTTAGGAGCTCGTGCTCCAGCAGCTGCTCCTTCCTCACCACCGAGCAAAAACCCTCCGTGCAAGGAGCTCCTGACCCAACTGAGCCTCGCTGGATTTCCTGCTCCCTTCATCCCGATGGAGTGAGGAGCTGCTGGGACACCCCGGGGGAAAACAGCTCTGCTCGAGCAGCAGCCTGGAAGGAGAAGTGGAGAAACCTCTGAGGAAACAGCTCCAGAAAGGGAGGCAGGATGCCAAAGGGGCGACGAGAGAACAGAGAACTTGTCCTGAAGGGTTCCCCGTGCCTGCACAGCACCAGGGGACACCGGGAGGATGCTGCATCCCTGTCCCCATTTCACAGGTGGGCTTGTGGAAGTTAAACTTCTCCCTGTCACTCACTGAGGCTGAAAACACCTTTGGAAGAAAGGCACCTGTGCAAAAGCAGTGTGAAACCCAAGCAGTGGAGCATTTCCTCTGGTGGGAGAGTTCTGCACTCGCTGCCTGCCAAAACCAGCCAGGGCAGATGGGCAAAGTGCTGAAATCAGGTTTCATTTTCCCTGTGGGGTTAAAAACTCACCTGCAAACCTGTCTGGGGCTTGTGCTTTGTGTGGCGTGGATGGCTGTGTGAGCAAGAGATTTTTCTCCCTGAAGAAATGACCAAAGCACATAACAAAGCTGCTCTGAAACAATTCCTTGTGCTAATATTTGTAAAGGATTTCCAGCCTGCAGGAGCTCCCAGAATCCATGGATCCCACCACAGGAAGCAGTTGTTTCCCTCTGGGACAGGGCAGGTAGAGTTTGTGCAGCTCAAGATTGTTCCAGGCGTGGAGACGAGGCTGGTGTCCCCCCCAAAAAAATTCACTTTGTGTTATTCTGTATGGAAAAGTGCATTTCAAACAAATTTCCCTCCACCCTCCTGTTCTGCAGCTTGGGCATAGCCAAGTGTGAGCTCTCCAGTGCTGTTTGAGGGGTTCTCCTTCCTTTGAGAGAAAACTGGAAGATGTATTTGCTTATAGTCTAAAGAAGCAGAGCGCCCAGCAAGCAGAAACAATGAGACAGAACTCATTCAGATTTGAGATTTATCAGGATGGGCTTTTTTCCTTGCATCCTGGTACCACCTGCCCCAGCACAGCAAAAGCAGCAGTGGGATGTTCACTGAGGCAACAAACACCCCCTCCCAGACTGCAAAGCCCCACAGCAGCCTTGCTGCTGTCCCCGAACAACCTCCCAGTGACATTTCACCACCCACGGCCTCAGGACAGTCCTGCTCCCAAACGAAACCTTCCCTCAGGGATGTCTGCACGGCCACGTGGATGAGGAGAGTTCAGAGTCAAGTGAACAGTGGGTGCATCTTGTAATGGAAAGGACATTGCTCTCGCTGAGAGTTTCCTGGCTCTGACGTAACTGGGAGATGATTTCTCTGTGTGTCAGCTTTACTGTCAAGCCACAGCCCCGTGCTCACCGTGAGGGCTCCCGTTTGCTGTGCCCTCACCAGGTTTTTCCAGCTGGCATTTCACACCTGAGTGTGAAACCACTCCCTGAGTGCCCAACACCTTCCCAGTCCCAGGCTGTCCCTGCATCTCCATCAGGGATGATGCAGCCAAGGGACGGAGGAACTGCAGGAAATGGGTTCTTTTCACTCCAGCCACCTCCATCCCAAATCCTCGGCCTTCCATCTCTGTTTGCTATGGCTAAAGGTCGGCAGAGGCGATGGGAAGTGAGGAAGAGGTGCAAAGCCCTGAGCACTCTGCGTGTTTACCTGAGCACCAGAATCTTCTGGAGTTTGCAAAACCAGGCCGGAAATTGCTCAATGACAAAATTTCTATTCTTTCTCCTTCCAGTCAGGCTAAAAATAAAATAAAACCCTTGTGCCAGGCACATTTCTGCTGCAACCACACTCGTCTCAGCAGAGTTAATGGGGTGAGGATGGGCCTTTACCATGTTGTTTTTCAGCAGTGCAACTTCCAGTCACAGCCAGAGCAGGGAAACGGAAACCAGCAGTGAGTGAGCCAGCCCAGCACTGCTCTCCTGGGCTCCCCACCACCAGCAGCTCCCCAAAATCCACCTCACCTTCTCCTGCTCAGCACCAACAGCGAGGTGTCTGCAAGGCAGCTTTTAGCCGGAGGGAATTAGGGCAAGATCCAGCTCAATCTGATGCCTTAGGTTTTAACTTTTATATTTTTCAAATCCTGCACTGCCTGCTGTGTAACTCTGAAGTTTCTTGTGGCCTGTTCATTTCTGCTCTCTCCTGCCAGGCAGACATAACAAAGCCTCTCCGGGCCTGCTCTCCAAGGACACCCAGACTGTCCTAGGCCCAAAAAGTATAAACCAAAAGCCTCTGAGAGGGGGGCAAGCTGAGGGGAAATGACATCATTAAACTGAGGCTTTAATTGGAGAATTAACCCTGATGTGCAAATGAACCAAACCTATAAAAGTGTGAAGAACTCGTGGCCTGTCGTCCATCTCGGGGTCCATCTGGGCAGTGGCCTCTGGCTCCCCAGGGGTACCTTTGAAGGCCTTTCAAATAAATACCCACCTTTATTCCCTTCCTCCTGTCCAGTCTCTGTTTTTAGGTGGCCTCTCAAGGCATCTAATCCCACTCCTGTAAAGTCCAGGCTTTGTGTTTAGGCTGGATGCAGCTTAAGGAGGTTTGAAGCTCCTACAGCTTTGCCCTTCCCGATCTTTTACAAAATTGGCATCTAATTTTGGGTTTGTTTGCCTGGAGATGATGCATTTGTCCTGGAAGTCCCGTGAAGAGCAGGGAAGACAATTTGTTATTTCACCAAGGGTGAGAAGGAGCATTCATCAACCTGATGGACAAATTGCCTGTGCCTGCACCCCAGCAGAGTTATAGCTGCAGGTGCTGTTCATGGTATTCCTGACCATGCCAGCGAGGTGTAGGAGACAGGAATATGGGATACAGCCAAGATGTCGGGCTTCTGGCTGGACACTTTTTCCAGTCACTTCCCCATTCCAGTGCAGTGAGGTCCCACACAGGGGTATTTTTTTGCACCTGTATGCCCATCCCAGCATCACCCTCCAGCTGAGCTCAGGGGAGGGGCAAAGCTCACAGCACGGGGACATTTTGCTGTAGCAGGTCACAGAATCGCAGAATATCCTGGGTTGGAAGGGATTCCCAAGGACCATCCAGTGCAGCTCCTGGCCCTGCCCAGACACCCCAACAACCCCACCCTGGGCATCCCTGGCAGCGCTGTCCAAACGCTCCTGGAGCTCTGGCAGCCTCGGGGCCGTGCCCATTCCCTGGGGAGCCTGGGCAGTGCCCAGCACCCTCTGGGGGAAGAACCTTTCCCTGCTCTCCAGCCTGAGCCTGCCCTGGCCCAGCTCCAGCCATCCCCTCCCATCCTGTCACTTGTCAGTGTCACGGATCAGTGCCTGCGCCTCCTCTTCCCCTCACGAGGAAGTTGTAGCTCCACAGGCAGCGACATCAGCTCTGGCAGTCCTGAGCTCTGCTGGGAACAGCAGCCGAGCAGCACAGGGCAGGGCTGGCTGTCCCACACAGCAGCTGAGGACGCTGCAGAAGCCATGGGATGACCTGAGGTGCCTCCTGAGAGAGTCCGGGTTGTGCTGAGAGGTGGCTGCGTCATTGGCAGTGCGAGGGGAGAAGGGAACAGCTCGGGGGTTTAGAAACTAAAGCCCTAAGTGCCTTTGAGGAACTGTTTGTGCCTGGCCCTAAGCCAGGATGTGGCTCTTCCTTTGGAGCACCCTGAACTTCCCACCTCCCCCCACGCTGTCTCCCATCCTTCAGGGATGTGTCTGCACATCTAAGGAATGCCAGAAGGCTGCACTCAAACACCAAACCTGGCAGAGTCACTTCCAAACAAACCTTTTGGAGCCCCTGTGCTCTTGCCACACACAGGAGAAGCTGCTCCCATGGAAAAGTCCCACTCCGGCATCGTCTGACACCCACAGCTCCCTCCACAGCCACTGCCACGCTCACAGAGACATCTCTGAGCACAGCAAAACAGAAACCTGTCCCTGCACAGCAGCCCTCCAGCCTGTTTTAACACAGACCTCTCCACCTCCTGCCAGCTGAGGGATGGGTTCAGCCAAGTGGAGAAGGTTTGGGTCTCCCTTTTCCACCTGCTCCAGAGCAGAGTGGATCTGCCCAGGGCCAGCTGAGGGGGCGGCTCAGGCAATCACAGAAGGATCTGGCTGCATTCCTGCAGGTTCCATGCTGAGCCTTTCCCAGGGCCATGGAAATGTCTAATGTGAGCAAAAGGAATCAGCTGTGGATGGTTTCTAACGCAGTGGAACCTGTTGCTGTTAATAACTGCAGGCTAAATCTTACCTGGCTTGGAGCAGGCACCTGCCTTCCTTCTGCTTTTAAAACAGGGTGAAACCACCAAAATTCTGGTGCTGGAGCTCAGAGCTTCAACCAAGAGGTTTAATGGTTATTCTGGTCCCAAAGCCACAGCCAAGCTCAGAAATCAGAGCAGCACCAGAAGCCTGATCTTCCCCCGGTGTCTGTTTTGGGTGTGGACTTGTTGCTCTAAGTTTAGCTCAAACAAGAGGGATGTGCCTAAACAGGACTGGATTTTCACTCTCTAACGAGCATTTCAGTGAGAGGTTACTGCTCAGCCCCGTTTGACAGGAGGGTGAGAACTGAGGCAATGAGGTGACAGGCGAATTCCTTCCGCTAAACAGGAACAAGGCTCTGTGGGCTGTGCTGTCACGGGCTGGAAGGAGATAAGGCTCAGCTCCCACTGCAGAGATTTCATGAGAGTTGATAATTTAAAATCCTTGCAATGTCTAGCAACAATAATTACATTTCATACCTCGGATGAGTAAAAAAGATTCTCCAATATCTTACAGCATCTGTGACAGGGAGAATGTGGAGCTGAGCATTCCCTTGGGACAGGATGTGCAGATCACTGGGGAAGAAAAGAGTGGATAAGGTTAGATTGATGTGCAGATCCTGAAGTTTCTCCAACTTTTGCCTGTTCTTCTAAACAGTTCTGAGCCGGGGAGGAAAAAAAAAACAAAGCTCAAGGACACTTCATTGATGCATCCAAAACAACAGAGCTGGGACCTTGAGTTTCTGACCCTGACTCCTCTTACTCAGTTACCGCAAATGACTTCAGCAGCCACCTCTTAAATCATCTCAGAAAATGCATGGAAATATTAAGCAACAACACAAAAAAAAAAAAAAAAAAATCCACCCCATCTTTCCATTCAGTCAGAATTTACACATTTACAAACATCTTTGGGGCTGAACCAAAAGCAAGTAACAATGGCTTCGAGCGTCATCCGCAGCTTTGCGGTCCCGGTAAAAGTCCCCCGGCTCTCGCTCACCTCTCTCGGTTACAAGTTCACAGCGAGCAGGTACAGGGGACAAAGCTCGATCAGGAAACAAAATATTGGGCGGAAGGGAAATTCAACAGCCAGGGGCCGATGGTTGTGCTGAGGTCGGGACCGCTTCCCAGCACCCCGCGCCGCTGTGACCTTCACGCCAACCACATGAGAAAGGGCTCTTCACACCCCTGGGCCTGAAATGACTGACTGCTGACTCAGGCAGCAGCCGCTGGCACAATTACTCACTTTGTCCCTCCTGCCGGTTTCTCTGCTCTCGTTTTCTCTGCCAGGCACTGGGAGGCTCCTCTGGGTCTGTACCTTCATCACCAAGTCCTGCCAAAGGGCACAGCAGTCAGAGGGGACACAGGGGATTGAGCCCAGAACTCTGCAGGACAATCAAACTGGTCTGTGTTGGCTCATGTGGGGTTTTTTTGTAAAGATGTTTTGTTTTCCTCACTGTCCTTAACAACTCGTAGCATTCATCCTTTCCCAAAAATCCACCTGGTCAGAGAAATACCCACAGGCCCTGCAATAAATGCCAATAAATTTGTCTCTTCAGCATCTCTGTGAAGTGTGAGTCCCTCTAGCATGGAAAAGGAAGGCCAGGGCTTGGGAAATGGGGTGGAAGAGCAGAAATGAGCCTTTTGTCAGACATCCCACCCCATCCTTGGCACTGACCCCAAACCACTTCATGGACCTCACCTGGGACCCACCAGGGCACTGTGGGGAGATTCCCCTGCCACAATCTGGGGTTTTGATAGATGTTCCTCTCACACCACTGCAAACCCCAGAGCTTCTCCTGCTTGACAGGGACACAGGAGCCTCCTGTCACCGAGGTCCCTCTCCTTGGGATCCTCAGTGCTCTGCTGGCCCTGACACCTCTCTTCCCCTTCCCACTGTTCAATTTCCAGCAGGCTCCTTTTTTCCAGGAAGGTGGGCGGTGGTTTCCAATCAACCAGATGGCTTCATTAAATTAATTATCCCTTCAAAACCATCAGGCCAGAACCTTCTCTCTGGGTTCTTGTTTTCCCTCCTGTCACTGCTGTGCCATGCCTGACCCTCCTGCTGGAAGGGTTTCAAAAAGGCTGAAAAGGGTTTTTGGAGATGCATCCAAAGGGTTGTGCTCCCACAGGTGCCCCAGGGTAACCTCTTGGCAAGACTGTATAATTAATAATAATTACATAATTAATTTATGCTGCCCCTGAGCCAGCTCTGCAGTCCTGCAGCGCAGAACTTTCCTCTCACTCAACTTTTAAGCTCTTAAAGGAATTGCCTGAATTCAGTGCTGAGCCCAGCAGAGACATCCTGTCCCCAAAGCAGCAACCCTGGGGGATCACATCCCCTGAGGAGCTCTGCAGACCCCTCCCCACCAGCCCTCCACCCTCCCCTGCCTGCACAGGGATGTCTGGAGGAGGCTCCTGCCCCAGCCCTGGGCAGGGAGGAGAATTCAGCCCCCCACAGGGGCAAATTCCTATTTCCCAGTGTGTATTTCAGCTCCATCCCTGTCACCCCCCCTCTGGCACTGATATCCCATTACATCCCATAGCCTGCCCCAAACAGATCAAACCTGCCTTGAATCTTGACTTCCTCCAAGCATCTTGGGACCTGCACCAAATCCATCCCCTCAAAACCCCACAGCAGCCCCAGAAACCTTGTGTCTCTTCCCTCTTTTCCACACAGCCAGACACTTTTGCAAGCAGGAAGGGCTGATCAGGACGATCCTGCCAGTTCACCTCATCACCCACAAGATCTTCCTCATTTTGCTGAGATTTGGAACCACCCCAAGAGCCTTGATAAGCTTTTTTGTTTGGCTGTGAGTGCTGGCTCAGCTCCTCTACTCTCTCACCTGCTTTGACACAAGCCAGAGGTGTGTGGATGTTTGCACAGGAGACACTTGAAAGGTGGATACACCAACAGTTGGTGATCTCAGATATAAATCACACCTGGGTGCTCTGACAGTGGCAGCTCTCTCCATCAGCAGATCAATTATGCTAATTACCTTCATAAATAACTCTCCTGTTGGTATAATCAGATCCAGCTGTGAATGTGACTTGTCTAACATGCTGAGGGGCAGGATCATTCATCCAGCATAAACTTGGGTAGAGTTCTTAACCCTGATTTTTAGCCTGATAATTCCACCCAAGAAAACTTGTTCACCCATTTACCTTTACTGTTCTGCATCCACTGTAAGTTTTGAGAAACTTCATGTCTGCCCTTCCTGTTTTGAGCTTTTCCCCATCCCCAAATTCTGCTTTATCAAGCAGAACCCACTTAAAACACTCAGAAAACACGGGAAAAGTGGTTTTTTGAGGATTTTCTGTTGAAAAGCACAGATGCTCGGAAATCCTGCAGCTCACTGTGGTCCAGGCCTGAGCTCCTGCTTTCATCACCAACTTCCTCTGTGAGCACAAACCACGTCTGGCTCCCGGTGCCCTGGCTTTGCCCGCAGCTGGGAGAAGGGGGTGACGTGTTTTTGTCACTTGGGTGACTCACATGTGGTGAGTCCTGTCGGGGCAGGGGCCTCTGCTTGCTGACAGGGCACTGGGACTCATCCAGCCCTGCCTGGGAAGGGAGCAAGGCTGCTCACAGTCACTGGGATTGTCACCAGCAGCAGGGGAATGAGTTTGCAGTCCTGTCTCCTGTCAGTGCTAAGAGCTCAGGGTGGTAGAAATGGGAAGGTGATCAGCCCAAGCAGGACCATGACCCCCATCAGGGTCATCTCCTGAAGGCCTGGAGATGTGGCAGACCCTCCAGGCCAAAAGCTTTCCCATGCTTGGAGTCCATCCCAGCAGTTGTACCTAACTAAAAGACATCCTCCTTTTGTACTTAAACTTTTTTGGGGATTGGAAGGGACCTTAAAAACCATCTCATCCCACCCCCTGCCATGGGCAGGGACACTTCCCCTACATCAGGTTGCGCAGACCTGGCCTTGGACACTTCCAGGGATGAGGCACTCTGTGATTTTAGGATGACTCCATGATTTTCTGCAGACCCAGCTCCCCCAGACAAGCCCTAGAGCTCTGTGCAGGGAAGGGCTTGGGCTGGAGCAGCTTTATCAGCATGTCCCGACCCGTGTAACACCGCAGGGCACAGCTGTGTCAGAGCTGCTCCCTGCACGGTGATAAGGCTGTCACAGATCCCTCACGGGCTGCACACACCCAGGGATGCCTTTATCACCCATTTCCTACTGATAAGGAACTGCAACACAGATAAACCCGGCCTGCACTGGAGCCCCACGTGCGTCACCCATCGCTGAGTGTGTGGCTGCTCTGTTTGAGCAGTGACTGCACAGCAGCTCCTTTACAGCACGGGCAGGAGTCACTGAGAGCAGCCAGGGAAGTGTCACCAATCCCCGGGGACACCACGGCTCTTCCAGTCAGCCATCCCTCAGAGCCAAGGCCTGAGGGAAAAAAATGTTCAGAAGGATGGCTTTGCCCTTGGTGTGTGGAAAGATCTGTGCCTCGTGGGTGATGCAGGGCAGGCAGCTGCTGACACAGAGCTGAGGAAATCCTGAGCTGGAAAGGACCCACAGGATCATCCAGTGCAACTCCCAGCCCTGCACAGACACCCCAACAACCCCACCCTGGGCATCCCTGGCAGCGCTGTCCAAACGCTCCTGGAGCTCTGGCAGCCTCGGGGCCGTGCCCATTCCCTGGGGAGCCTGGGCAGTGCCCAGCACCCTCTGGGGGAAGAACCTTTCCCTGCTCTCCAGCCTGAGCCTGCCCTGGCCCAGCTCCAGCCGTTCCCTGGCTGCTGTCCCTGTCCCAGGAGCAGAGATCGGAGCTGCCCCTCGGGAGGAGCTGCAGCCCCCGGGGAGCTCTGCCCTCAGTCTGCTCCAGCTGAACAATCCCAGTGCCCTCAGCTGCTCCTCACGGGCCCCTCCAGCCCCTTCCCCATCCCCGTGTCCCTCCTCTGGACACTCCCTCACAGCTTTAGATCTTTTTCTGATATTGAGACACCCAAAACTCCTCCAGCACTGGAGCTGAGGCCGCCCCAGCCCAGAGCAGAGCGGGACAATCCCGTCCCTGGCCTGGCCAGTGATGCTGTCCCTGATGCCCCCAGGACAGGGATGTCCCTCCTGGCTCCAGGGCACTGCTGACTCAGCTCCAGCTGGCCAATGCCCAGGACCCCCAGGCCCCTTTCCAAGCTGCTGCTCGATGTTTTGCCTTCAGCCTTTTCCCCTGGCTCCATTGTTAAACTGGGAATTACCACTAAAGCTCAAGAGCTGTACAAAACCAGGCTGGTTTGCTTTTCCAGCCCATAAATAACCCTCATTTCCCAGACTGCCAAGTGGAAGCAGCTGTTTGAGCAGTAAGGTGCTTATCTAGAAACGTAAAGCTCTTGAATGAGCTGTCCCAGGGCGGGCAGCTCAGATCCGGTAACCCGGGCTATTTTTGAGTCTTTTGTTTTATTCAACGCAGCTGAATTTCCACACTAGCCCAGTGCTGGATGTGGGATATAAATAGGAATTAATCCAGGCCTGGTCACAGCTATCTGCCTGCAGCCCTCGCTCCTGGCACCCGGACAAGGGAGGAAGGACCCGGACGTCACCAGGAACGTGACCCCCCTTGGCCCTGCTCACAAAACAACCGGGATCAGGTCACCTCTTTATAAGGAAAAAATGTCCTACCCAGGACAAAGAGAGGCCTGGAAACTCATCTCACACCCAGCATGTGGGGAGAGAAGGATGGTGCTGACAGCAAAGTCTGCTCTGTTGCTGCTCCAAGCTTCTTTGGTTCCCAGTATCCCACTGAGAGGGAATGGGCACCTCGGGGTGCTAAAATGGGGTGACTTCCCTGGCCAGGGATACTCAGGGAAAAGGATGGTGGGAGGAAATAAAATCCAAAAGCTAGTGCCAGGCATAGGGAAAAAATATATGATATTTTATATCTTATATAAAAAATATAGAATGTAATTCTGTACAAATATAATCCTAAAATCCTGGAGTGGGTTTAGGTTGGAAGGGACCGTAAAGTTCATCCAGTGCCACCCCTGCCATGGGCAGGGACACCTTCCACTGTCCCAGGCTGCTCCAAGCCCCGTCCAACCTGGCCTTGGACACTGCCAGGGATCCAGGGGCAGCCACAGCTTCTCTGGGCACCCTGTGCCAGGGCCTCCCCACCCTCCCAGGGAACAATTCCTTCCCAATATCCCATCCATCCCTGCCTTCTGGCATTGGAAGCCATTCCCTGTGTCCTGTCCCTCCATCCCTTGTCCCCAGTCCCTCTCCAGCTCTCCTGGAGCCCCTTTAGGCCCTGGAAGGGGCTTTGAGGTCTCTCTGGAGCCTTCTCCTCTCCAGGTGAGAACCCCCAGCTCTCCCAGCC
Organism: Lycocorax pyrrhopterus obiensis; assembly: GCA_014706295.1. Lineage (NCBI taxonomy): Eukaryota > Metazoa > Chordata > Aves > Passeriformes > Paradisaeidae > Lycocorax > Lycocorax pyrrhopterus. The sequence goes on along the minus strand of JACSVZ010000019.1, from coordinate 2,373,704 downwards.
TTTCCTCACGATATATTTTATATAATAGATATATAAATGTCAGGCTACAAGAGAATCACCAAATTCCAGCATTTTCCCCAAAGCCCTGGCTATTCCCACAGCAGGGGCTGCTCACAGGATTTGTTTCCCTTTTCCCAGCCAGAGTAAACAAAGGTGCTGCCAGCTGGAGAAAAATCTCCCCAGGGATCCATCCTGCAGCTCCCTCCGAGCCAGCTGCTCTGCGGGGCACATTTGGGGAACCTCCACACCTCACACCTCTCCCTGCCAGCACATCTGTACCAACCCTCCACAGCACCAGAGCTTCCCCCTGCCCCAAAAAGGGGCTCTGGGCTGGCTTTCCTGGCTCACCTCCTCTTGCTCTGCCAGGTTTCAGAGGTCTGGCCCATGGAAGTGGCTCTGATCCCTGCAGGAGGCACCGAGTGCCCACAGCTGGATTGGTTTAACTCCTTCTGGACAAATGATTTGAGCAGCTTCTCCCTGATCCTTCTTTGAACTGGCAGCTCCCAGCCCAGCACCATCAGCTTTAGGGAAGGGGTTGCAAAGCAAATTTTGATTAAAAGAATTAAGAATTAATATTTAGTAGTTAATAATAAATCAGTAATAGTTAATAACAGATCATAATAAAGTTCATAGTTACAAATAGTTTAAAAAGGGGGGGTTTCTGCCCTTGTGAGGGGGTACAGAGCCCTAAAACACGGGAAGGGCTTTGAGAAGGGCTGGCTCCCAGTCAAGGGAAAGCCCGGGGTAATGCCCAGCTCATCCCAACCTCTGTAGCCACACGAGTCTGAGTTCCCCGGCAGCAGCAGCAGCTTTTTTGCCACAGTAATTTGTAACACGGATTTTCCATGTTCTCCGGGAGCCAACGGATGTGACACCGCAGAGCTGCTGGAATGGATTAGGGACAGAGCTTTTGCCAACAGAAATACGGATGAATGCTAATTTATAAACCCCTTCTATCTCCCAGCTTATCAGAGGAAATGAATTCCAAACCGTTGTCCAGGAAAGTACAGCGCTGGCAAAATTCATCAGGACAACATTTCATCTCCCTGGTACTTTGTCATTTTTTTTTTTTCCCCCCATTTCTCAATTTTTTTTCGGTAGGGTTCCTACAAAAGAAGAATAAGAACAACAAGGAGAAATAGGAGCTGGCTGGGGTTATTTCTAAGAGGCACTTACAGAAATGGGTTTGAACATCCAGGGTGATCAGATGAGACCATAATTCTTAACAGGTGAATATTCAATAATCCAGAGTCAGGAAGGAGGGGATGAATTGTCTTTTTAGGGCATTTTTTATTTAGATTTATACCGAGGAGGAAATAACATTTTCCTGGAATCAATGCATCTTTGCTTCTAAGCCAGAAAACTGAAATTAACAATTTTTGAGTTCTCTCTTTAGAAAAAAGCCTCCTAACAGCCCAAGTCCCTCAGCCATTTAACTCCAGCTGAGCCCTCTTCCCATCTCCCACCCAAATCCTGCCCTACTCACTGTCCCTGGCAATATCCAGGGCGTGGGGAGGGTGGCAGGGCTGCACAGGGAGCAGCAGCAGCAGCACCCCAGAACCCCCAAAATCCCGGTGTTTGGGGTCCCACTGCAGGCTGGGTGTCACAGGGCAGTGCCACGTGCCCTGGAGCGAGCTGAGGGACCCGTGACGTGCTGTGGGATTCATTCCATCCCATCCTGCCTCTCTCCCAGGGCTGCTTTGCCCAAACAGCACCGAGGGCAGTCCCTGAAATGGGAGGAAAATGCCTTGGCTGAGCTGGAGGTGGGAAAATGAGAAATGAAGAGCACAGGAACAGCAGAGCCTGGAGCAGAGCCTGGAGCAGAGCTGGTGCCTCCTGCCCTACCCCGGGCACCCGACTCGTTCCTGCTGAGGAAACATCCCAGACAATTCGTCACATCCTTCACACCTGGCCTGGCTCCCAGGGAAAAGCGAGGACTGGCAGGGAGGGATGGATCCTCAGGAGGCTCCCCGGCTCCGTGGGGATGGCAGGATGGCCCCACTGGGTCCTGCACTGACTTGTGCATCACCAGCCCGTGCCCAGGGATGAGGAGGCATCACCTGTCCCTTCCAGGGGTGACTCCTGCAGAGCTCTTACCCCTGCATTCCCTGCTTCTGGAGACCCCTTCCACCTCAGAATATTCTGGGGTTCTGTGACCTTCCCCTGCCTGTGCCAAGGCTGATGAAATCAGTGTGCCTCGCAGGGGTGGCTCAGGCCTTTGTTTGGGATTTTCCAGGCTTCACAACCCACACCACGAGTCCCACTGAATCTGTCGGGCGGTTCTCAAAGCCCACGCTGAGATTTCAGCATTGCAGAAGTTTCAGCTGGCTGGGCTCTTTGCAAAGACATCAATTTCACCCTCTAATAGGCACAGAAAACTTGATTTCAGCCCCACTTACGATTCTGTAAATCCAGGCTAACCACATTAAACTCAGGGCAGCTGATGCCAGAGACTTAAAACCAGCACGAGTAAAAGTCACCTCAGGTGTGTGCAGCCAAGAGCCTGGCCTGAGGCCACCCTGGGCTGGTTTGTAAAGCAGCCCAGAGAAATTTCTCCATAAATGTTCCATTAATATTAACAGCTAAATCCCTGGCCTGCCTTAAAACCCTCAGCCCCACCTAAGTTAGCAGCAGAGTTCTGATTTAATTTGCTCCCAAGACCGACAGAGCACAGCAGCAGTGGCTGTGGAGTTAATCACATTTATTTCTGCCTCTAACACGGGTATAAACACTGCCCTGGCTGAGGACCAACTTTTTGCTCCATCCCTTTTCGAGGCACAGGAGAAAATCTGAATGGAAACCACCAAGTCCTACAACTTCTCCTTCAATTTTTCACCTAAACTTTGCCTAGTGAAAAAATTCCCCAGGAGTATGAAATCTACTGGGTTATTTTCTCCTTCAAGAAACGATTTTTGAGGCTTTCTAGAAATCTCCCACTGCAAGGAAGAGCTTTAAGTAAAACATACCCTGGAGCTGATGCAGCGATCCTTGAGCTGTGCCCAAAATCCAGGGTACACCAGGCAATATTCAGTTTTTAGTAGGAAGGAGAGGCTTTTCTGCCTGAATTAAAGGTCACAACAGCCAAGCACGGCCCTGGTCCATCCTGCCCCTAATAACTCCTTTGGCACAGATTTCCCCATGGCTCCAGGCAAGCTGGGCTCAGCAAGGCACAGCTCAAACCTTAAACTTTCCCCAATCCCTGATTAACCACGTCCCAAACCAATCCCAAAGCAATGGTTTCACTGAGGGGAGGAGGACTTAAACACAATTTCATTAATTAATAACTATTTAAGCAGAACAGCCTGAGCCAGAGGGAATTTCTTGCCAGCTGCCTCACTGTCCCATGTCCCACTAAACCCATCCTGGGCACTGGTTTGTACTGGTGTGGTTGCACTGGTGCCCACGCCGAGTGAAAAACACAACCACAGCTTTTAGAGAGAAGGCAAATTTGGGCTTTTAAATTGTTTCAGATCATGTTTCAGATCATGGTTTTAGTTTCTGTTCATAACCTGAAGGGACTGAAACCTGAAACCAGAAAGAAATCAGAGAGAAGCTGAAGAGTGGGCAGCTTGTAAGAGAAAAGAGACTCAGTAGCAAAGCTCCCCATTCAGAAAAATAGAAAGTGTCAGGAAGAACCAGCAGAGCGGCAAAAGAAGACTTTCAGAAAATCAGAATGAGAAATACAACACATAGAGATGAGGATATCAGGGTAAAAACCTTCTGAGGATTTAGTGATAAATGTTAAGATGTAACCTGAGATGTAGATAAAAAGGGTTAAGAGAGTTGCCCAAAAAAAGGGGTTCTGCATTCATCTGAGCTAAGAGAGGAAAAGGAAACACGGGGAAAGCTACAGTACCAAACACCCTTCTTGTTTCAGTTTGCTGAGAAAAACACAGCGTGCTTCATTCTCCCCAGCTGCCCAACGACGAGGCAGGAATAAACTAAAAATAAAGGCTGTGTGTAATACATTTATTTATTTATTTATTTATTTGAAAAGGCAACAAATACTCTGGTATTGAATACTCTGGTATTTCAAGGGTGAAAGACTCCAAGGGCTACCAGCCACCCCAAAACCTCCTTGCAGATGGTGGAAAGGGGGCCAGAGGAAGGGAAGTGATGAGCTGGTCACCCAGAGGGAAGTGAAGCAGGGATGGTCAGGAACATGCAAAGAACATTCTGTACATGAGCCCTCAGATGATGCAATGGCAAGGCACACCCACATGGCCTTTCCCAAGTGCAAGTTGTGCCACATAAAATTCTTTCTGACACACGTCTGGCTGTGGGGATAAGAAGGAAGGTGAAATATCCCAATCCATCAGGGTTTTGATGCCTTGAGAGGCCTCCTAGAAACAGAGACTGGACAAAATAAGGGAATAAAGGTCGGTATTTATTTGAAAGGCCTTCAAAGGTACCCCTGGGGAGCCAGAGGCCACTGCCCAGATGGACCCCGAGATGGACGACAGGCCACGAGTTCTTCACACTTTTATAGGTTTGGTTCATTTGCATATCAGGGTTAATTCTCCAATTAAAGCTTCAGTTTAATGATGTCATTTCCCCTCAGCTTGCCCCCCTCTCAAAGGCTTTTGGTTTATACTTTTTGGGCCTAGGACGGTCTGGGTGTCCTTGGAGAGCAGGCCCAGAGAGGCTTTGTTATGTCTGCCTGGCAGGAGAGAGCAGAAATGAACAGGCCACAAGAAACTTCAGAGTTACACACCAGGCAGCGCAGGATTTGAAAAATATAAAAGTTAAAACCTAAGGCATCAGTTTTGGGCACTGTTTTCCATGTAGGCCTGGTTTGCCTGGGGTTTTATGGCCGCCCTACATGGCACAGGCTGCTGAAGACACACAGACGTCCTTGAAGCTCTGAGCTGTTTGTTCCCTCATTTCTGTCCCTCCAGAGGAGCTGCAGGGCTCTGGGATCTTTATCTGGTGTTCTGCAGGGAAACATCCCAAAATACTCTTCCTTCCGAGGGTGCCAGTAATTGCTAGAGGTGCCCTGCCAAGGCTGACAGCGGCAGGGAGGCCGGGCCAGGTGACGGCTCCCACGCCTTTGGAATGACTGGCAAGCAGCAGGGATGGAACTCGCCCCGAGGGAGCTCCTGCCTTGGCGCCGGTGCCTGGGGACGCGCCAAACCCGGCTGGCATCGCTGCCAACGCCTGCCCGTGCCCCACGGGGGACAAACCAATCTGCTGGCTCAGCCTGGGGCTCTGACACATCCCCAAACCTCCCTGGGTTGGGCATTTTCCATGGCAGGGCTGGCTGTTCTGAGCTGTGTTGGTGTCTCTCTTCCCTCCCAGCAAGGACGTCACCAGCCAAGGGCTGGGAAAGGCACAGGGGAATTATTTTGGGGGTTTTGCCATAAAAATCTTGGAGTCACCTTCATCTCTCCCCTCGGATTTGTGAGTGTTGGGATGGATTACTCAGAAATACCCTGCTTCCAACGACAGGAGGGGAAGAGCCGGGCTGGGCCGGTGGCACCAAGAGGCCACCAAGGTGACAAGAGCCACAACCAGCTGAGGAATGTTTGATTCAACAGAAATTCCCCACCGTCCACGCCAAGAACAAAGCATCCGGAAAAGCACAGTGCCAGCTTTGGCTCCAAAAAAATCCTTTTCCCGTGTCTTGTCATCCACAGTCATGGATTGCCATGGCAAGGGTCTCCTGGGCACTGAGACCCCTCTGTGCCCTCGTGCCAGGCCTCTGCAGGAAGCCCTGTGGGGACGTTTGGCTTTCTTCTGAACTGGACCAGATCCCTGAATCCACCTCCCCTGGTTTATTCCCTCCTAAGCGAGCTGGTGTTCCATGAAAGGTGTCACCGTGGAGCTAAGCTGGAGTTCTGGGAGAAGGGCAGCTGTAGCAATGCTGAGGGTAGAATCCACCAACAAACCAGGAAAATTTGGGGCATTTCTCTAAAAGGGCTCCAAGGGAGCTGGAGAGGGGCTTTGGACAGGGGTCTGGAGTGATGGGACAAGGGAAAATGGTTTTAAAATGACGGAGAGCAGGACTAGGTTGGATTTTCGGAAGAAATTCTTCCCTGTGAGGGTGGGGAGGCCCTGGCACAGGGTGCCCAGAGAAGCTGTGGCTGCCCCTGGATCCCTGGCAGTGTCCAAGGCCAGGTTGGACGGGGCTTGGAGCAGTCTGGGACAGTGGAAGGTGTCCCTGCCCATGGCAGGGGTGGCACTGGATTATCTTTAAGGTCCCTTCGAACCCAAACCTGTAAATCCATAATTTAGCTCCACAACACTCCTTGGAACAGCTCTGGATCAATTCTGTGCAGAACCCACAGGTCATGGAGAGGGTCTGAAATAGCACCAGGCAGATTGGTGGCTGGAGGTGAGGTCCCTCAGGAACTTCAGGTGATGTTCTGTGCTCATGGGCAGTAGGAATTGGAATGGATGATGGAATGTTTGCAGCCCATGGATAAATGTGACAACTGATTTTTTAGAGATTTTTTGCACATCTGCAGTAGAATCAAGAGGCCGGGGAGTCTCTTTGTCAGTAAAACTCTGGTTTCACATCAGCACTGGGAAAACTGCCCTGCTTTTCCCAAAATGTGGAGCTCTGGGTGCTGCTCCACAGCAAACGTGGCCTCGAGCAGCCCGACACAAAGCACAGAGTGCTGAGCCCTCCTGGCTGTAATTCGCTGCTTACAAGGAGACTGAGCTGTTCAGAAAGCCCAGCCCAGATTATGGGTTTCAAATGCTACAAAATCGGTCCCTGAGCTCTTAATCCAGTTTATGGGTTCATCAGAAGTGGAGCCGAGCCATTCTTGGAAACAAAACTTGGCCAAAGGAATCTTTCTGCACTGCATCAGTAGAAACCACAGACAAAGCTCAGGCCGACTGTAAGGGACGGTCCAAAGACCCTTCCCCGAGGACCCTTCATCTGCTTCACGATCATCTGCCGAAAGCGAGACGCTGAGCCTGGGCCTGGCCGAGGTGGAAAGCGAGCCAAGCACAGCTGTGTTGGTCCTGCTGCCATCACAATAGGAACAGCACGGGACATGTCGGAGCCGGTGTACGTGCCTGAGTACGGTGGGCAAGGAGACGTGCCGACCCTGCTGTTACCAGACCAAGGACCATGCTGTTACCTGTTCTGTGCCGTTAACCCGAAACAATGGGACTTGCTCCCCCACTTCTCGGCTAGCTGCCCCTCGCTTCGAAAAGGCTTGCCTCACCTGTTGGCCGGCTGCCACTCGCTTCCAAAAAGACTATTAAAGGACTCTCTGAGAAGACCCCAGTTGGGATCCCCCCACGGAAGACGACGGATCAAGAGGACTCCGTCTGGCCGTTGGTAGCTATAACCCCCCCTTTCTCTCTCTCTCTGTCCTTTGTTTCCTTACATCTCTCTCCCTCTCTATCGCAATTACACCGCGTTGGTACGCAATAAAATACACTGTGCTGATTGAAATTTACACTTCTCCCCGTTGGTGTTTCTTTTGCACTCTGAGATTCTGGTAACGAACCATCACGACCCCCGCTCGTCTCGAGCGGATCGTGACACCGACCAATCTAGATGGGGGAGATTTAATCAAAGCGTGTCACAGCCTCTGTCTGTGATTCAGGAAAGTGGGGACAGCGGGGCAGCTGCCAGGGCTGAGGGCACAGCACAGGACTGACACCAAAACCCACCTGGAGGTTGGGCTGGGGTCACACACAACCAGAGACTCCTCAATTCCAGTCCTGCTGGTGCCAAGGAGATCCCTGCTGCAGCCATTCCCACAACTGCAGGCTGTGCCCTGGTGCCATCAGGGTGTAGGAAATCATCTCCCTCTGCGAAGGCACCGGGAGAGGAGCTCAGCTCTCCTGCTTCAGAGCTTCGCAGAGTCGTTCTCCCCCTTTTTATACTTAATGGGGAAAAAAAACCAGACCTGAATGTTGCTATTCCTTTTAAAAAGTCTCTCCTAACAGCAGCTCTCTTTCAACAGCTCATTTACTGCCCGTGGGACTCCAGAGTGAAATGTGCTCACCCGCGGATCTAAAAGACTTCCCCTCCCACTAATCCTCAAAGATCCTTGCTGTTCTCCGGCAGCCAGGCTGGATTCTCTCTTGATTGCCCGCATCAATAAATCACACATTATCTATGCTTGAATTTGGTTAAGATTCTGGTTAATGACGCATGAGATAGAAGAGGACTCAGCTGATGAGTTGCGCTGCTCTCTAAGAACTGGTCGAAGTGGAAAAAACCAGCCAAGATGGATTTTTGCCATTAAAAACGCACTTCTCTGGTCTCGTGCATGGATAGGAGCAGATGCACTGATTAAAGTCACGATGGATTTGTGGAGTCTCACGCACCAGCAAGGGGAATTGGGAGTGGAAGAAGAATCTGGGATGTGTTTGCTGCAACAGGCAGCACAGGGGAGCACCTGCAGGAGTGGTTGAGAAAGGAGAGGAGATGATCTCGCCCAGGAGACCTCGGGCAGTGCCCAGCGGGGCAGCCTCTCCTCCCAGGCCTCTCACCACCCATCTTTTCTCTTTATCTTAGCACCATCTAGAGGGATGTGCCTGCACACCCGGGGCAGCGGCTCCGCGGTGAGGAGAACACCCACACGCGGGGGTGTGGAGTCGGGGGGAAGCCAAACCTCAGAGGAGCAGTTCATCCCTCCAGCCACCTTCCCTGTTTGCTTCAGCACGAGCTGCAATCATCCCCCCGCACCTCTGGGAACCGGAACGATGGGTCCTCCAGAGGGATCGGAGGTTGGGAGGTCCAGAAGAGGAAGTCTGGAGGGTCTTGCTCAGGGTTTTGGGGTTTTTCTTGATTTTTTTTTTAACACCTACAGATCTTGCAGGCTTCAACAGAGGCCACCCCTGGAGTGCTGTGTCCAGTTCTGGTCTCTCTGGACTGGGACCAGTGGAGGTTTTGGAGATGAGGAAGGGCCTGGAGCATCTCCATGCCCAGGAAAGGCTGAGGGAGCTGGGGCTGCTCAGCCTCGAGAGGAGCCCCAGCCGAGAGGGGCCCTCAGCCCTGGCTGTCCCTGGCTGCAGGGAGGGCTCAGGGCAGGGCCCAGGCTCTGCTCCGGGGCCCAGCAGCGGCACCAGAGCCACGGGCAGGGCCTGAGCCCAGGAATTCCCCTGCACAGGAGGCAGAACTTCTGCCCTGGGCACTGACTGAGCTATCCCAGCAATTGCCCTGCACAGGAGGCAGAACTCCTGCCCTGGGCAGTGCCCAGCCCCGAACAGAGCCCAGAGAGGCTGTGGAGTCTCCCTCCCTGGGGATATTCCACTGTCAGGAGCAATTCCTGCACTCCATCGACCCCATCTCTGACCAGCCTCACAATCCCAAAGCAAGGCCATGGAAAGCAAAGTCCGACCTGCCTGGAGCAGTGCCTGGTGCAGAGATAGGAAGGGAAGCACCTTGCCCTGACCAAAGGGCACAGCAGGAGCTTCCAGAATTCACCTGAGTGGGATTAAGGAGCACAGAGGAGCACAAACAGCAGCCAGCTCTGGCAAAGGATGCACAAAACCTGCATTTCTTCAGTAACTGGCTTTAGTCAGGACTAAATCAGTGCTCTGGAGGTGGAATGGGGTGAAGACCCTGGAAAAATCAAGGACAATTCTCTGCCTACATTTTGTCTGCTAGGGATGTCACCCTTAGCTTCCCCCTCATACAATGGGTATAAGAGGGTTTGAAGGTCTGACTGGGGGACAGAAGGACAGTGGAAGGTGTCCCTGCCCACGGCAGAGGGGTTGGAACTGGATGATCTTTAAGGTCCCTTCCAGCCCAAACCATGCTGTGATCCTAAAACTGTCCCTGCAGCATTGAGAGAGCAGCAGCAAAGGAGAGGTCCCTTCCTCACCCCTGCCCCACAACAGCTCAGTGCCCACTGCAGGGACCCTCTCCAGCCCAGTTCAGGATCACAGCACAAGGCTCGCCTCCCACATCCCAAATCCAGCTCCTCCAGCACCCACAAAGCAACATCAGCAACCCCTCCAGCCAAGGCCGGGTCACCTTTCATTTTCCCTCGCTCAAACCTCAGAGCAGCTGCCCTGAGCCAACACTGGGAGCGCTTTCTCCTTTCCGGGCGGAGCAGGGATCCCATTCCCGGGCAGGGATCCCGGCGGCAGCACCGGGCTGAGCCGCGTCCCCGAATGGGACCGGGCGTTCCAGGAGCAGCATCCCCGTGGGAGGGAGGCGGGGAGGGAGGAAGGAGGAAGCCGGGAGGGAGGCAGGGAGGAAGGGAAGGAGGAAGCCGGGCTTTAGAGTCAACACTGCAGAGCTGCCTGCGAGAGGAGAGAGGGAGAGCCGGGCTGGCTGGGAAGGACAGATTTGCTGAGCCCACGAGAAAATGGTTTGAGTAATAATCAACGGTAAGGAAACCTGTGGTTTGAGGAGAGAGCTTAGAGGGTAAATACTCTGCGTATTTCAGGGCCTTGGCTCGTGGGGGGAGCCAGGCTGGTGCTGGAGGGGTTTGGAGCACAGCCAGGACGGCAGGCACAGAAACCAGCCCCGTTTATCCTGGTAAATCCAGTCTCCTCCACTCCCTGTGCTGCGGGTCCCGCTCCGGGCTGCCTGGGGAGGCTCTTTTGGGCTAGCTGCTGTTTCCCAGTGCCGCAAAGGTCTCCCGTGTCCCCTTTCCCCCCAGCCTGCCGCTATGTGGCCAGGAAGATGAGGACCCTGTGGAGCCGGGAGCCCCGGGAGCCACCGCCCTGCCCGGCGCAGGCAGCGCCCCAAAGCCACCACCGGAGTAAGTGTGGGCTCGTGGGGACAGGGACATCCACGGCCCCATCCCAGACCTGCTGGGATCACCCGGGCTCAGCCAGGGGTGGGAGGCACCCAGGACCAGGTGGAAGTTGCAGAAGTTTCTGCTCTCCCCCATGTATTTTTCCGCGCTGGGTTTTGTTGTTAAATGTCCTTGCAGCCCCTGGCAGAGGGGAGGAGCAAAGAGCAGCCTTTGGGAGGGGGGACAGGCGTGCTTTGGGGTGGGGTTAGAGGGACAAGAGGAGCTCCCACAGAGCTCTATGTCCCTGGGACACTCTTTGTCGTTCAGGCCCCTGCTAAACACCAAAATACAGCACCACACACCCAGCTGGCAACGAGAGATCTCTGTCCTTCCTTCCCAGTCTTCCCTCCCTGGCCCATTTAAACCACACATTTGAACCAGGATGACTCTGCAGATAAAGCAGACCTCAAATTTGGCACGGTGGGTTCAGCAAGGAACATCCTGGCTCCTCTCCCTGCCTCAGCCGAGACATGGAAGATTCTCCAGCATCACCTGACTGCACTGCTCAAGTGTCAAAGCTCCCTGTCAAAGGGAACTCAGCCTTGAGCAGCAGGCAGAGCAATCTCCGCATGGCAGGGATCTGCCCCGCCAGTACTGGTTGCACTGGCTCGGCTGAGCCGCTCCCGGTGGCTCCTGAGCAAACATTCCCAGAGCTGCAGCCAGGCGGGAGCACATCCCGGGCAGCTGCCACGGCGGGCAGGGCGTGCCTGTCACCTCCTGCCTGTGCCAGCAGCTTGGAGACTCCAGGGAAGGTGCAGGGCTGAGCCATTCCCTTCCTGCTGCTCCCATGAGCGGTGCGGGACGGGAGGAAAGGGAATTGTGTGCACAAGGGGTCCTGTAAAATATCCGGAATTTCACCTGTCCCCTAAAGTAAGAGCTGGATCCGTCCTGGGGAAGGGAAAGGGGGTGTCTCCCTTCACTAATGCCTTCATTAAGTGCATGTGGAGAGGCAGGAGGAAGGAGCAGCTCCAGCCCTGCTGTGGGAGCCAGGATTTAGCAGAGGCTCCAGAAGGATGTAGCAGCGAGAGGAATCAAACTCCTCCTTTGAGCAAAGTTCAGCTCCTTTCTGCAGTTAATCACTGGGTGTTTAATTGCAATCAGGGTAGCTGAGGTTTTCAGAGAACCTTCCTGTCCCTTCCAGAACCTTTCCCCTTTGTTAATCCCGAATCCCTCTCTTTTCTCCCATCCTTGTGTGTTTGCAGATGTAAAGGCAGAGCTACCAGCACCCCCTGAAGCAACAGCCTCACTCCCCAGCAACACCAAACCCATCCAATGCAGGTCCTGACGACAAAAGCCCTCGTGGTCCTCCCATGAAGGCCACGAGATTTCTTCCCGCTGATTTTTGCTGGAAATCCTGTATCCCAGGGATTGGAAAATATCAGCAAATCCCTGCTGTATCTGCTCGCGGTACAGAAGCACATTGATAGAAAATATCCTCATCAGTCTCTCGTGACCAGAATTTTCCAGCTGGCAGGAAAACAAAAGAAGATTCCCAATGTGTATCAGATGCTCCTGGCACCTGTGGGAATGTGGGAACACCATGGAATACCAAGGGGGGAACAGGAGCCGTTGCATCCTAGCAGCGAATCGGATTTTTATACTTTGAGACCAAATTGTGCTCCCAGTGACATCGGTGCAAATTCAGGCAATTTCCTTGAAGGCAAAATCAGCTCCTGAGCTGGAATAAGGAGTCTTTGGAGGTCAGGAGTGTGGGAATCCCTTTCCCCGTGCCCAGTCAGCACCCAGGGAATGTGCAGCACCCCCAGAGCAGAGGCTGCAGGGATGGATGTGCCCCCAAGCCCTGCAGTGTCACAGAGCAATGACAGCAGAACCCCAAACCCCACACACGTGGGGGGGACTCTGCCCGACCCCCTCCTGGGACAGCTCAACCAGAAGTAAAGGTGGATGGAAAGCAGCTGGTTGGGAGTGTGGTGGTTTTTCTCCTGGAACGGGTTTGGTGTCACTGCAGTGCTTGGGATCGTGCATTGGCAGCGTGGGGGGGTAAGGGGATCATATGGGGGGCTCAGTCATAAGGGGATCATTGTGAACACTAAAAGCCTGGCTGCAGAGAGGTTTCTCAGTTTTCTGACAGTGTCTGTGTGAAAGCCTTGCTTTCTCACGGGCACTATGGGAAAACGGGAGATTTTGTAAACTATGGCATTGTTATGATACCAAGGAGAAAATACCTGAAGTGAGTGGTGTTGGGTTCAGCCAATCCCTCTGGGGGGTGGTTGGTCAGAGAACCAATAACCTTATGTCAGCCCAGCGTGCTAAGGGATAGAAGCGAATTTGTAAATGAATAAAGGGTCGGTTTCTTCTCGTCCTAAACCGTCCATGTCGCTTTATTCCTCGGTCTCTGCTCGCTAGCAACAGATCATGTTTTGGGGGTCACTGATAAAGGGACCATGTGTGTTGGGGGGTCACTGCTAAGAGGATCACGTGTTGGGAGGTCACTGCTGAGGGGACGGTGTTGGGGGCCCAGGTAGGAAGAGATGGATCTTTCTCACCATTCCTGGTGACAGAAACAATGGGAGAGGGAGCAGAGTCGTCCTGCACCCCTGGGAAGAGCCAAATGCAAGTTCCTGCTGCTCCAGGGCTCGGCCTCCTGCTGCCACCTTTGCTGGTACGAGGTTGCGTGAGGGGTGATGGTTGGTGGCAGGAGGGTTTGGACACAAGCGAGTCCCAGGCTGTCCCTGGGTTGTGTCTGACCCCTGGGCAGCTCCTCCACGCCGAGCTGGAGGGCAGGAGGTCTCCAGTGAGCAGCTCCCTGTCATGTTTCATTAGAGTCCTGTATCCACTTGTTCATCCAGGACAGGGAATTACAGCTCTCTCCTCCGCCCCACAGCTTCTCTGCACTGCTGTGTGGGGACACCTTTATTTTGGTGTTTTCCAGCCCCCTCTGGTCACTTGCCCCTGACCCAGCTGTGGTGGCTGTGGAGCACCGTGGTCTGGATGAACTGGCAGAGACAGGGAACGCTGCTGTGCTCCACGTGTCCCCCTGCCCCGGCCCGAGGGAGCCGGCCCGTGACCAGGAGCCGCACGTAGCATCCACTGAAGATCACCAGGAGCTGCTGGGCCATGGCCTGGAAGGAGCAAGAGAGGAGTCAGAGCAGGGCATCCCTGTGGGCAGGGCAGAGGAGACATCAAACACCATATTCTCCCTGCTTCAAGGACTGTCCAGCTCTGCCAGGAGCAGGACAGCAGCCAAAGGCATGGATAAACGTCCCAGATCCCCTTCTGGCCAGCAGTGCTGTCCCCACAGGGGGTGACACCAAGTGACCACTGGCCTGTGGGTGGCCCTGGGGACCTGCCTGCTCTGTCCCTGCCTGTACACAGCTAGAGAGCCTCAATCTGCAGGGATGTCACCTGCACTGAATTCACTCAGTGACAGTGACAGGAAAGCTGCAAAATAAATCAAAATCATCGCTTTGGTAGCTCCGTGCTGAGCGGGAATCAGGACACATTTGTTGCTCAGCGTGGCACAAGTCTTTGAAGGCACTTTCCATGGAGGAGACAAAGGCTGGGCCCATCCAGGGCTCAGCCCCAGCCTGGGCAGGGGCACCAGGGCCCTGGGTAGAGGTTTGATTCCAAACAGGACCCTTGGGACCAGCAAGGAAAAGCCCAATCTGTGAATTCCTCAAGGATGAAGCCCCAGCTGCCCAGACAGCTTTGACTGCTCAGCAGCGCCAGGGCTGGAGAAGTGTGTGTGGACTTCCAGGTGCTTCTGCTGGAGAAAAAGGTGTCCCTCATGGCTGGGATGAGTTTTGGAGTTGAGATGCCTTGGGGGGGTGATTTGGTGCCTCTGTCAGGGGGCTATTTGTCCTCACCTCGGGTGGGCCCTCGGGGATGAGGCGCAGGAGCTCACTGCAGGTCACAGGATCTTTATTCAGGGTCCCCCCACTGGATAAAAGAGGGGATTCTTCACATGGAGCCTCCTCCTCCATCCCCAGCTCGGGCTGAACCGCCACATCCATGACCACACGGAGCTGGTCCAGGCTGTGCCTCAGGCCTGCCTGGAAGAGATGGAGATTTTGGGGCTCTCCAAAGGCAGGCAGCAGTGGTATCCTGAGGAGAGCCTCTACAGGGGACCAATTCCTCCTGCATGGATTTAACTCCCGGGATTTCCCATCCCAGGCAGCAGTGGTATCCTGAGGAGAGCCTTTACAGGGCACCAATTCCTCCTGCATGGATTTAACTCCCGGGATTTCCCATCCCAGGCAGCAGTGGTGTGCTGAGCACAGCCTTTACAGGGCACCAATTCCTCCTGTACGGATTTAACTCCCAGGATTTCCCATCCCAGGCAGCAGAGGTGCCCTGAGGAGAGCCTTTACAGGGCACCAATTCCTCCTGCACGGATTTAAGTCCCGGGATTTCCCATCCCAGGCAGCAATAGTGTGCTGAGCACAGCCTTTACAGGGGACCAATTCCTCCTACACGGATTTAACTCCCAGGATTTCCCATCCCAGGCAGCAGAGGTGCCCGGAGCACAGAGTTTAAAAGGCACAATTTCCTCCTGCATGTTTTTCACTCCTGGGATTTCCCATCCCAAGAATCGTGCCCGGCACTTGGAGCTGGGTGTCCATCCCATGGCCTGGCTGCCCTCAGCTGCCTCTTGTGCCAGTGACTGCTCCCAGCATCACGGGCACAGCCTGGCATGGAGAATCCTGTCTTTACAAACGGAGCTCTCTCACCCCCTGTGTGAATCAGGGAATTGCAGTCCCTCCCTGAGCTGCAGCTTTCAGGGAGATGAGCAGCCTGGAGATTTTTGGAGGGCTCTCACCTCTCATCCCACACAGGCAGTTCACTGGGTATTTATACACCCACAGAGAGCAAAACATTTTCTGAAGGCCAAGAGGACAGAACTTTTATAGAATTAACTCAATCCAGCACTTCCTGCTCCTCCAGGCTATCCCACTTATTCCAGGAGGACAGCTCAAGATGTCAGCTGTTCCAAGGTGTGCCACGTGCTTCCAAAATTTGCCTTTCATTCCTGATGGCTTTCCATCATTAAAGCTGTGCAGTTAATTATCCAGACACGCACATTCCATGGGGCCTGGATAAATTCCCGCTGGGCTGGGCACGGACAGGTGCACTTTAGTCACCTCCCAGTCTGCCCAGCTCCCAGGGCACAGCGGGGGAACCTCAGCAGGGCACCCAAACACTCATTTATCCTTTCCCACCTCCATCCCAGCAAATCCAGGGCTTAGGGAAGGCCCTGCCCATGTCCCCAGGCTGTCCCTGCTGTCCCTTACCTGTGTCCCCTGCAGCTGAGTGATGTGGGCTGCCAGGGCCTGGAGGCAGCGCTGGGGGCTGAAGTGCACAAACCACAGCTGGAAGGGGCAGGTCAAGGATGGAATCTCTCCATGCTTCCCTCTCCCAGCCCCGGGGATGGTGGGATGGGCCTCGCAGGGAGCAGAGCTGAGGCAGGTGGTGCCCACGGGGTGCTCAGGGCAGCCAGGACCCAAATTACAGAGCCCAGGGGTGGCTTGGGCTACAGGAGGGTCCGGGCTACAACAAAACAGGGAAGGGAGAAGGGAGAAGGGAGAAGGGAGAAGGGAGAAGGGAGAAGGGAGAAGGGAGAAGGGAGAAGGGAGAAGGGAGAAGGGAGAAGGGAGGAGAAGGGAGGGCCCAGAGAGCAGCCAGTCCTTCTCCCTCACCTCCTGCAGCCTGGGATAACTGTGGGGCACAGTGACTTAGCTGCCCTAAACCCCTTCCTGCTTTCCCTTCATTTCCAGGGGTTCACTCCATTTATTTTTTACAAAGTTGCCCATACTCAGCGCTGCTCTGAGGACAGAGAGTTTTCCAAGAGCAACGTTTGTTGGGGTTGTGAGTCCTGCCAGCTGCAAGGCAGCCAGAGCTCTGTCCTTGTGCACCTGCTGCACCTGCCAGCAGCACAGGGATCCAGGAAAATGTGAAATCCAGAGGGTTAGAATGGATCTGACATTGGAGCAATTGTAAATCCCTGGGTTATTTGCTGCTCTCAGGCAGTTTTGGGACAGGTGGGTAAAGGTGAAGGTTCCTTGATTAGTCCTCTAATGGACTCTGCTGGCCTGAATAAATGTGGAATTCAGGTTTATAAATGTGGAATTCAAGTTTATAAACGTGGAATTCAGGTTTTTAAGGGTTTCCTCCTCATCCTGAATGACTTTGCCCTCCTGCAGTGCTCCCTGTCCCCTTCCCTGCCTCACCCTGGCTTTCCTCTCCATTTGTATTTCAAGCCTCTCTCTGTCTCTCTCACCTTCCTTTAACACCTCCACGGAGTCTTAAAACTCTCTTCATTCCCCTCAATCCCTGTCTAGTCCAGAAAAATCATCTCTGAAAAGCAGCAAATGAGCCCAGGGATGGGGATTTTGGTTCTCTCCATGTCTGATTTTTGGGGGACTGTTTGCTTTTTCTCCCTGTTGGTTCTTTTTGGGGTTTTTGGGTTTGGTGGGTTTTTTTTGCCACAGGAACTTTGCTATCTCTCTGCCTGTAGGCAGAACCACCAGCGTTACATAAGTATAACATATTTTTAGGCATAATTGTGTGCCCTAAGGAATCCCATTTCAATCCTCCACACTCATTATTTCCAGTCACCTCTGGGCATATCTCAATGCCCACTCGCAGGAGAAATAAAAACTTCCCAGTTCCTCGTGCCATCCCATAGGAGACGAACCAGATCCTAGGAATCCCAGCCTCTGGATCACAACAGCAATAAAAACCTGCGGAGCAGGAGGGATCTGACCAATTCCCAGCAGAAAGGATACTTGTACGATGTTGCGTGGCCCATCCAGGACATCTGTAATCCCCAGGATCACGCTGTGCTTGATAAAGATTTCATTGACAGCCGCCAGCCTCACATCTGTGTTCACGTTCAGCTGTTAGAGAATGAGAGGGGAAAATAACCCAATCCACAGCAAAAGTCTACAAACTGCAGCTGGATAATCCCAAATGCTGCAGAGGAAAACACTGGGATTGATTTCCAGGGTGCTGTTCTCCCTTCCATCCCCCAGCAATCTCCTCTCCTGAACCTCTGCGAATCCCTGCATTTGCTTCGTTTCCTCTTGGAAGAACAATTTGCTCCAAACCCCCCTCTGGATTTTGAATCGAGCCTTTCCAATGTTATTCTTCAGCCAAATAAATGGTGCCAGTGGTGCCAGGAGCAGCAGGGAATGCAGGAGGAATCATCGGGAGCAGGGCAGGAGCCAGAGCTGCTGTGGGAGCACAAACCCCACTGCAAGGGTTGGTCTGCAGGGTGACCTTTCTGTGGCCTCTCAGTGCTTAAAGGAGCTCCAGGAGAGCTGGAGAGGGACTGGGGACAAGGGATGGAGGGACAGGACACAGGGAATGGCTTCCCCCTGCCAGAGGGCAGGGATGGATGGGATATTGGGAAGGAATTGTTCCCTGGGAGGGTGGGGAGGGGCTGGGATGGAATTCCCAGAGAAGCTGGGGCTGCCCCTGGATCCCTGGCAGTGTCCAAGGCCAGGCTGGACAGGGCTTGGAGCAGCCTGGGACAGTGGAAGGTGTCCCTGCCCATGGCAGGGGTGGGATGAGATGAACTTTGAGGTCCCTTCCAACCCAAACCATTCCATGATTCTGTGATTCCATAAATCCTGCAACTGTACACTCCATCCTGCTGGAGAATCTCAAATAAATCTGCTTTTCCTTTTCACACCTGCATGTAGCCAGTGGGGTTTCCTTAATGAGGAAAATTCAGTGTGCAGTAAATGAAATTCACTCCAGAAGGCTCCAACACCCACCCCAAGATGGAGCAGAAACAGAATGGGATGAGCTTTAAGGTCCCTTCCACCCCAAACCAGTCTGGGATTCTCTGATTCCCTGATCTCCAGCAGCAGGAGGTCTGAGCCAGCCTGAGCAGCTCCAACACTTCCATTTCAAGCATTCCATCCCCTCCCTTGGCTGCAGAACATCCCCTGCCTTCCCTGAGTGCTCTAAAAATATTCCTTCCTCCCTGGATCGTTGCATTCTTTGCCTGCAACTGGGGAATGGCCCAGCAGGAGGAATCCTGCTCCCCTCTCTCCACATTGCCACACCAGGAGCCTCCTCTCACCTTCCTCTGGTGTCGATCAATGACCAGGATCACCAGTACAGTGACAGCCAGGGCCACCAGGGTCACCAGCACGCCGGCCCCCCAGTAGCGTCCCAGGGAACTCAGCTGGAGCGTGGAGTAAAGGTTTGTCCAGAGAGAGATGTAGAAAACCTGGGAGAAAATAGAGAGGCTGGTGAGAGTCACAAAGCCATGAAAGTGAGAAAAGTCACGGGAAGAAGAAAATAACAATCCCTTCTCCCTCATAAATTAAGTGCCACGAGATTTTTCAGAGGGTGAGAAAGGACAGAAGTTCTTTCCAATAATAAACAGAGGAAAGAAAGGACTGGAAGGACTGAGGGAGCCCTAGTTTATTTTAAAAAATCACCACTCACCAAAGACAAAGAGTGAATTATTAATAATGATTCATCCCTAGGAAGGATTTCAACGGAGTTCTTCCATTTAGATAAGAAATGCACTCACTGAGGCATATTGATAATCATTCTCAGACTCCCTGGATTTAGAAAGTTCCTATTTCAAGGTGGCGCAGAGACCACTCCTTTACAGGACTGACACAGGGCTCAAGGGCTGTGTTAAAGGCAGGGCAAACTGGATTCCTTCCCTTCCCAGAGCATGGATTTGGGCAGGAGATTGCCTAGGAACAGGTGTGACATGTAGGGCACAGCATCATCTCATAAGGACACAACTCAGGTGCACCAAACAGGCACCAATTCCTACAATATCAGTGAAAGGAGATTTGTATAATGGCCATCCAAAACAAACAAAAAAAAGGAATTAAAACAAGGATTTGGGTTGGATTACACCCTCAGCACACTGCAAAGCACCAGGCTCACAGCAGATGCTCATGGTTGGGTCTCTGGAGGAGTTTCTTTCACCAGAAGGAGACAAACAAGACCAGAAGTTGACTGATTCGTTGGTCTAAATGAGCATCAGGACCAGAACACCTTCAGATCTTTAAAATCAAGTTCTAAACCAGGTCTGGTTTAGGTACTGCCAGCTCAGCATGTGCTGGTCACTGACAGCCTGCTCTGGTGGGAGTGCCAGCAAGGGGGTGCAGAGAGGGCCTTGCCCTCCACCCACAGGAATTCTGTGAGCTGGCATTGCCAAGGGAACCCACCAGGAATGTGTCAGAACCAGGATTTGCTCCCCAGCCAAACCCCAGTCCCTCCATGGGTACAAGAACCCCGGTGCCCGGCCATGGCCAGGGGAGCCCGCGGTGCCCTCACCACGGCCATGGCAATCTGGAAGCCCCTGGAGCTGTAGAACAGGTACCGCCTCACTTCGGGCCTCAGGACACCCTCCTGGAGCAGCCTCCTCCACGGATCCCCTGGCACCTGCCCGGGGGCAAACACAAAACCAGAGCCACCCTCCAGTTTGGGCTCCAGCTCCCAGCAGAACCAAACCTCGTGGGGCACTGCAACCCAAATCTGTGTCCCAGAGCTCCCTCCCACAGGGAGCACCTCCAATCCCATCCACAGAGCTGCCAGGGACCCAAAACTTGTGTTCCTGCCTCAGCTGCAGGGAGTAAAATCTGCCTGGGAAAGTCACAAGGGGGAAAAAAAATGCCTTTTTGTGACAAAGGACACGACAAGACATTGTCCCAGGGATGCTCTGCCCTATCAGAGTGAATTTCAAGCAAAATTCACTCCAAACTATCTTCAAAGAGTTTCTTCACGGAGGCTTAAGCCGAGTTCATCCCAGCTGACTTCCAGCCCACGAGGAATAGACTGAAGCTGGACTGAAACAAGCGACTCTCAAACCAAAAAAAACCCCCGAAGCCATTTGCTGCACTTGTGGGTGTAAATGCAAATGATGCAAATCCAGCTGGAATCACCTCCCAGGGGAGCTCACCTGGATGCCGAGGGACTGCAGCTTCTGGGCACAAAGGTCCATGTCGAAGGAGGAGCTGGGGCAAGTGTTGTCCATGCTGAGCACCAGCAGCACCCGGCCTTGGGGGGGTTCTGCAAGAGCCCAAAGGAGCCCTGAGCACAGGACTGGGGGGGTTTTATCCCACAGCCCAGGAGCACCCGGCAAAGGGGAGGCTGAGAGCACAAACCACCCTGGTGTGTTTTAAATGGATCCAGAATCCCTTCCTTGGACATTGCTAAGGAGCTCTGGAAGCAGCCTGAGACTCCCTGTAAGGAAACAAACTGCAGAGAGGGAGGAAATCCCCAAAAACATCCCAGGAGGGAGCAGCAAGAGATAACAGGAGATAACACCAAGCTCTGATCTGCAGCACAACCACATCCTGCCCCAACAACCCCTGACTGGAGGACAATGGGCTCAGGCTGCTGGGTGGTGCCAAGGCTCATTTCCCTTTTAGAGACCCCCCCACTGCCCACCCACCACGAAAACCAACTTGAGCGATTAATTAAAGTGCTTTCCAGTAATCCCAGTAATTGCTTGGGAACGTGGCAGGGCTGCCCTGGAGCACCCAGAGATCCTCCAGCAGCGTTCCTGGAGCGTGGCTCTGCTCAAGGCTCTTCCAGTGTCAGCTCGGGCCAGGATCAGAGATGCATCCTAGAGACTCAAGTTAGGAGCCCAAAAAGTGTGAGGACAGCCTGTCCTAGATTTGAGGAGCAGCACAGGAGAGCTGTGATCTCCAGGCAGCCCATCTGGCATCACCTAGAGCTTACACAAGCTGCGCTACAGCGAGAGGAAGAGTTCGGGTCGAAGGAAGTGGCTGGTTCAGCTGAGATCCTGCTTCGCTGGAAGGTTTCACCCAAATTTCCTTCCCCTTTGCAGCTCCAAGGTCAGCCAGGTGTCCCTGGGCTGCTCCTGGGGACACTTTGGGCAAAAAGGGGCCCTGCTGGAGGGTGCAGGGGATATGAGTGAACAGCCACCCATGGCTCTGCCTTCTGCCAGGCTGCTCCAAGCCCCGTCCAGCCTGGCCCTGGACACTGCCAGGGATCCAGGGGCAGCCACAGCTTCTCTGGGCACCCTGTGCCAGGGCCTCCCCACCCTCCCAGGGAACAATTCCTTCTCAAGATCCCATCCATCCCTGCCCTCTGGCAGTGGGAAGCCATTCCCTGTGTCCTGTCACTCCAGACCCTTGGAAATTGTCTCTCTCCATCTTTCTTGTCAGACCCTTCAGGCCCTGCAAGGCCACAATTACATCACACCAAATCTCCTCTCCAGGCTGAACAATCCCAGCTCTCCCAGCCTTTCCTCCCAGCAGAGCTGCTCCATCCCTCTGATCCCCCTGGAGCCTCCCCTGGGCTCTCTCCAGCAGCTCCAGCTCCTTCCTGTGCTGGTCCCAGGGCTGGGGCAGCTCTGCAGGTGGGGTCTCACCTGAGCACAGGGGCAGAGGGGCAGAATCCCCCCTCCCCTGCTGCCTCAGCACAGGTCAAGTTTCCCAAAGATTTCCCAAATTCAAAGGCCAAGAGGAGAGGACTTGCAGGGGGCTGCATTTCAATAGATCAATTCACTCATTCCTGCACATCAGGCACTCCAAAAAAAACTCCAAAGCATCTCCATCCCCTTCCCAAAATGCTGAAACATCCACAATGTTTGGGGACTTTGGCAAGTGAGATGCTGTTAAAGAGCAGCTTTGATAAAATCTGTCAGTGGTTATTTTAGGGACACTGAGCTCAGATCTGCCTCTCTCCCCTTATCAACAAGCTGCTCCCTTACCTGTCACCCACTGCAGGGCTCCTTCCTTGAAATCGCTCTTGCAGTAGAGGAGGGAGGACCCATTTTTCTCAGTTCCACCAGTTTGGCTTTTCTGGGCCATGCTGGAGGTGATTCTCCTTGAAGGATTCTGTGTTGTCTGGCCAGAAATTCAGCTTTGATGTCTCTAATTCAGCATTTCTCTCTCTAATTCAGCATTTCTCTCTCTCCCTGCTGGGAAGCACCAACCAGCCCCACGGCACCAGAGTGGGGAGCAGATTGTGAAACTCTCACTCGCACTCCCACTGCTGCCTTCCTTGGGATCCTGCTCTCCACAAGCCACGAGGCATTTTCAGGCCCTGAAAAGAGAAGAAGAAAATCCCAAATCTTGCAGAGATAAAGGATAACAGCAGTGACTGTGCTCCATGGGGCTGCCAGCACCTGGTGCTGGCCAGTGTGAGCTCAGTACACACAGACTCACTTTTTACATTTGGTTTTTGTTGAGAGGTGGAAAAGTCACCCCTAAATATTCCTTAAATTGTCCTGACATCCTTCAGCATTCCCATTTTGTAAGCAATCAGCAAGGAGCAGGCAGGACTTCTCCTTGCCAAGCCTCTTTGCCATCACCTTCAGAAGAACCTGGAGCCGGTGTAAATGCCCCTCCCTGGCAGTGCCACTCCTGCTCAGTGACACGGGGACAAATCCCCGCCACAGGAGGGGAGAAGTGCGGATAAGGAAGAAAAATGCATCTGCTGAAGGCAGAAGCAAGCAGGAGCTCCCACCCAGCAGCAGTGAAGCCTTTGAGGGTCTCTGCTTTCCTTTCCCCTCTCATCTCTTTTCCTCTCCCCTCTTTTCTGCTTTCCTCTCCCCTCTCTGCTTTCCTTTCCCCTCTCCCCTCTCTTCCTCTCCCCTCACCTTTGTTTTCCTCTCCCCTCTCCTCAGGGAAGTTCTCACAGCAGGCACCATGCCCAAGGTTTCCCAGGTGTTTCTTTCCCTGCTGACGAAGCTCTCTAACCTCCTGCCAGCACCTGTGGGTGGCTGTTAAATGCTTGGAGGAGTCTGGAGTTTACTTTTCAATTACCTTCCACTCCAGCTCTCCAAAACCACCTTTTACTTTTTAACCTCTGCTCAAACCAGGAGCCTGTCGCTGTCTCCTGGTGGGAGGATCCCTCACAGATCTCACCCACTCTCCCTCCAAAGAGGATTGGGTTTTTTTCTGACCTTTTTTTCTGTTTTTTTCTGATCTTTTTTTTCTGGTTTTTTTTCTGACAGTTGCTGCACTTTCCCCCTCACCCAAAGCCAGGACAGTCCCTGGTTGAAGAACGTCAGAAAGGAAACGGAGGCAAGAGAAACAACACGAGAAATTCTTCTGATCACAGAGAAAAAAAAAAACCATAAAAGGGACAAAAACTCCCACTTAAAGGATCAAAGCACAGAGGGTGAGCAGTGAGTGTGGGCACACAGCAGGGGCACAGTGCCTGCTCCTCACCTGCACAGCTGAGGAGAGATTCCCCTGGGCACAGCTCTGCCATGAGGATCACAGGGCCACGTGTCACAGGGCACATCCCAGCACCAAAAGGTGCATTCAGACTGAATTTTCTCCCTCCTTTCCCTCTTTTGCCATCAAACAGAAGGGAGTGCAAAACCAAGACAGAAAAGCCCGCAGAAGACAGAAGCAAAGAGTGAAAAACCAGAGGAGACTAAAGAAAAAACTAATTAGAAACTGAAGTAAAACCTGCTTAAAACCAACCACCCTGTTGCTGCTGCTGCTGGCACATCCGTTTGGAGATGAATCAAGGCTCTCTGGCTCAGATGACGGGAATTTGGGATCGCTGGAGGACAGTCCCCAGGAGGTGACCCTGAAGGTGCAGCAGGCCAGGGCAGCTCAGCCGTCCCCAGGAGGGAAACAGCCTTCCCCAAGCGCTGGGAGCTCCTCAGCCGAAGCAGCTTTGCTTTCACCTCTTAGAGCAGCACAGTTTGGCTCTGTTGCCTTTTCCTGAAGTGCCCATTTTGGGGTTTGGATCCCCCCAAACCTTCCTGTGCTGCCTCCTGAGCCACCTCGAGGAGCAGCCTCTCCTCTCCTGCACTCCCGGGCTCTGTGTCTCTCCACATCTCTTACTCTTTATCCAATGCCAACATCCCTCTGGTGAATTCGCTTCCTTCTTTTTTGGACACCTCCAAGCCCTCACTAAACAGCAGAGGAACACCCAGCAGGTCCTTCTGCTTCATTCGCAGAGGAGCCAGCAGAGCCTTACCCGGTCCAGCTCACTCCTGGTGCCGGGAATGCAGCTCAGCTCTCTCCTCCTCCTCCTCCTCCTGCCTGTCCTGTATGTGCCATTGTCCCACTCTGCCACACTGTGCCACCACCAAGCAGGAAGGTCCCAGCCTGTGCTGGATAAGGTCCCTCTGTCCCCTGCGCCTCCTGGGACCAGGGATTAAGCAGGCCCGTGCCCCTGCCTCCCTCTCCTCACCCTGAGCTGCAAGCACCGACTTGCAAAATCTCCCCGGTGCATGTGACTCTTCCCCCGGGCTGGGTTCAGAAATGTGGTTTTAACCCCCTGTAGTTCCTCAAAAGTGTTCCCACCCCGAAGGCACAGCCGCAGGGGGAGATTCTCCGCCCTCCCCAGGAGTTCCCTCACCTTCGGCAGGGTGGGGGTCCAGAGCTGGAGCTGGACCGGAGGAGTGTGAAGAGCTGAAGAGCGGCACAGACAGGAGGCTTCCCCCTCCTCCTCCTCCTCCTCCCGGATCAGCCAGGCAGGATTCAGGAACTACAAATCCCACAGTTGCACCACCTCTGTTCCGGTGAGTGTTTCAGTCAAAGCCGAACACCCAAGACAGGGCTGGGGACATCAGAGGAGGCGAACGAAGATCTCAAGGCTGACAAGAAGTCGCTCTCTCCTTATCAGAAGGTCATGGAAAGCACACAGGAACGGGGATGACACGCAGGGCAGGAGTTGGAGCCCTCCCCACAAGAGGAGGCTGTGCTGATGTGGAGCAAGTTGCCCCTCCAGCAGCTCCAGAAGAAAAGCAGGAGGCTCAGGCACAGATGGATCCTCCAGAGCAGCTGCACACGCTGGAGTTGTTTGCCTGACAACGCTGAGAGACACCACGAAAACAAAACTCCTTAGCCTGGGAATGGTGGTGTCAGAGCTCCCCAAAAGCTGCAGGATCCGTGGAGAGTTGGAACAAAGCAAATCCAGTGGTGAATGGTTAAAAAAAAAAAACCAAGAAAGGAGCTCCTTGCAGTGCCTGTGTGCACTTCCTGGAGCAAAGGCCGCTCTCCTCCTGGAGGGATGGGTTCTGCAGCCCTGCCCGCTCCAGGCATTGCTGAGCTGTGGGTTCACCCCCTCACGTGGCTCCGCAGGAAACAGGAACAACTCCAAAGCCACTCACCCTCATGGGATCTTGTTACACTGAGAACAGGCAACACCATCCAGGTCCCGGGAAAAATCCCATAAATCTGTCACCAGCTCAGGGCCCAGCTCCAATCCCTGCCCGAGACAGGGCCATGGGAAGCTTTGGGTTCTTTTGCAAACGCTGCTCATCAAAAGTTTTGGTTTTGTTTGCTGCTCACCCACACAGAGATGCTGACAGGGAACATGAGAAGCCAAGAGCACTGTCAGCTCTCCACAGGAAAACGCCCCAGGCAAATCCATGTGGGACAATGCACTTGAAAGAATGTGGGTAATGAGCTGCAGCACATCCCCTGTGCCCCTCTTGTTTGGCAAGACGTGCAAGGTCTTGGCATCAACACCTCCAGCAGAAAGCTCCTGTTCCTTTGAGAGGAATGTTGGGATCACCAGAGGCTGGAATCCCAGGATGGTTTGGGTTGGAAGGGCCTTAAAGCCCAGCTCATTGCACCCTCCCGAGAGCAGGAAACCTCCCACCAGCCCAGGCTGCTCCAAGCCCTGTCCCGCCTGGCCTCACCCTCCCCTTTACCACATTTTTTGCCTCTGGGGGAGTTCCCCCCACCCCGTTTTCCCAAATTCCTGCAGTGCTGTGCAGCTGGTTATGGATTGCTTGGAGTTGATGTGTTTGATTTCACCTTTCTCAGTTTCTCTTCCCTTCAGGGAGTCTCAGGCTATTGGTTTCAGATCATTTCTCCCACTTATCAAGATCATTTGGAATTGTGATTCAGTGCTCTGTACAGTTTGTATCTCTTCCCAGCTTGGTGCCCTGGACTTACATTGTACTCCCTGTTCCACCTGCTGCATTAATGAATATATTACAGGGAACCTGATTCCAGGGAAAAGAAAAAATCTGCTGTTTGAAGACAGAAGAAGTTTGAGGACTGTCCCAGGCTGACGGCGCCCACCAACCCCTCCCAGCCTCAGGAATAACCTCACCCTCCATCACGTCCTTAATGTCATTTCTGAGGTCACTCTTCAGTCCTTGTTTGAAGTCTCACTGCTTTAAATAATCAGACATACACTTTTAGGCTGCTTTTGCCTATTCTGACCATGTTCTCTCTATATTTACTCCATGCTTTGATAAACTGAGCTCTTTTGCAGTATTTGGAATCCACAGCCCTGTGATTGCAGCTTTTTTGGCCACAGTCTGCATGTGGTTGCAGTTTCTCCCCACGTCAGCCTTGTTTGGACTGTGTACACTGCAGCCAACACTGGCACATCTCATTTTCTTTTGATGAAACTGCATTTTCAGGGGAGAACTGTGCCATTTTTTCCTTTTTTTTTTCCCCTAGTGAGCCTTAATTAGGAGAGCAAAGTTGTTGAAAGCCTTGTCTTGCCCTTCTCCTCCCTTCCTGCACACAAAGTCCTTTCACTCTGCGTTGTTGGATTTTTTTGTCAGCAAAGCTGACAGATTGACAGTCATTAAATATAAAAATTTATTTCACACCACCCATAAATTACAAGTTTCAAATGAAGAATGGCAGTTGCTTAAGGCACAAAGTGTGGCTCTTATCTTTCTTTTTTCCTACTTCTGCCTTTTTCCTATGAAGACTTAAAGTATTATTCTTTTTACTATGGTAATGCGGAAAACTCTTTTCTTGAATCTCAAATTAAAAGAGGGAAAGCTCGCTGTGTGCCTGGGATAATGATTCAGCTATTGATCCAGAAGATGCTTTATTAGATTATTTTGAGGCAGACAAATGTAATTTAATACCAATTTATTTTCTATTCCTATGCCAGCCCAAGACACAATCTTTTCTGCATGAAATTAGCACTTTCTCCTTTCAACCTCAAAGAAAGATTACACTGTGCTCCTTCCTTGGATTAGTTTGGGAAAACTTTTTCAGCAGAACATTGATGCAGAAGGTTCTTGATCGTATTTTCTGTTAAGACTTTAAAGCCAAAACCTCAGCTGGGATCAGCAGGTTCTTGGCTTGTCTCTCCCATTATGCATTAATGCAAGAACTAGTGAAGAGAGATAAAGGGAAAAGAGATTGCAGATGAGGAAAGCAGAGGGAAAGAGGGAAAACAGAGCAAGTTTAATGCGGGCAGAGAGAAAGGAGAGGAGCTGCATTAATTTTACACGGTCAGCTGTCACCTACAGGGGACACTGCAGGGGGGTCCTGCCCCACAACAGCAGGACAGCACCTGGGATACCCCATCCTGCTGCTCACACCTCCCAGGAGCTGCCCCACAGGCCAGGAACTGCTGGATTTTCTGTAGGGTTACCAAATTCTGTCTGCTCCGGGGTCAGCTGGGCTCCAGGGTGGGAGAAAACAGCAGGAGCCCAAAGCTGGGGATGGCAGGAAAGGGATGGAGGGACTGCCAGCAGCTCACTGGGCTGTATCTGGCATTAAAATAGCTCCAGATTTAATAAAGATCATCAGGAACTGTGTAGTGACCTCACAAAAGCAGAACAATGAGGAATTTAAGGTTGCCAAATGTGGACTTGCCCCCTGGAATACCCTGAACAACTCCCTGATGCTGCCATCCAGCACAGCCAGCCTGGCAGCTCGAGGCAGAGAGGGGAAGGGCTCTGGGACCTCCAGCAGCAGGAAAAGGTAGGGTCCTCTCCCTGCTGCTGAAACTGCCCAGATCCAGCTGCCAGGGGAGCTCCTGCTAAAGCACTGCAGCCAGAATTGCTGCCCTCCTCATGAGAGCTCTCTGGACTCCAGATCCGGGCTTAGAGGTGATTTCCCTCCTTTATTTCATAGGATCACAAGGTCACAGAATATCCCGAGCTGGAAGGGACCCACAGGATCAGAGTCCAGCTCCTGGCCCTGCACAGACACCCCAACAACCCCACCCTGGGCATCCCTGGCAGCGCTGTCCAAACGCTCCTGGAGCTCTGGCAGCCTCGGGGCCGTGCCCATTCCCTGGGGAGCCTGGGCAGTGCCCAGCACCCTCTGGGGGAAGAACCTTTCCCTGCTCTCCAGCCTGAGCCTGCCCTGGCCCAGCTCCAGCCGTTCCCTGGCTGCTGTCCCTGTCCCAGGAGCAGAGATCGGAGCTGCCCCTCGGGAGGAGCTGCAGCCCCCGGGGAGCTCTGCCCTCAGTCTGCTCCAGCTGAACAATCCCAGTGCCCTCAGCTGCTCCTCACGGGCCCCTCCAGCCCCTTCCCGATCCCCGTGTCCCTCCTTTGGACACTTTCTCCCATTGTAGTGCCCAAACTGCCCCCAGGAGCAGGAGCCAGGTGGAATTCCCAGGGATGGGAGCCCAAATCAAGGGAATCACACAGTGGTGTGTGTGCCCAAAGCAGCTTCTGCTCTTTCTGTGGTACACGAGCAGGCTGTGGCTCAGTCCTGAGGGATTGTCACAGACTCCCAGACTGGTTTAGGTTGGAAGGGACCTTAAAGATCACCCAGTTCCACCCCCTGCCATGGGCAGGGACACCTCCTACTATCCCAGGCTGCTCCAACCTGGCCTTGGACACTGCCAGGGATCCAGGGGCAGCCACAGCTTCTCTGGGCAGAGGAGCAGCCGGAAGAATTCAGATACAGATTTGTTCTAACAGCTGGTGTGGGCTTCACTCTTACTCCTCAAACTTGCTGCAAAATGCCCCAAAAATCAGATTTCAGGGGCAGGAAGCAGCGTGTCCCACTCCATACCCGTGTCAGGACTGTTCCCTGGCACAGCCTGGCTTAGGCACACAGGGCTCCCTTTCCCAGAGCATCACAGGGCAAGATGAAAGAATCTCAACTGGAAATAAAATCTCTGCAGTGCACAAACAAAGCCAGCCTTCCTGGAGAGCAGGAATTGGAAATCCTTCAGTGCAAAGTTGGAGTCATTCTCAACAGTTAAGTTTCAGGGAAGTATTACAGAAAATTATTATTCTTGCAAGATATTAACACTTCTGCATATTCTAAAGGGAGCTTCTTCACAGCACATTTGCCAAGGAGAAATAATCAGAGAGGATTTTTTTCTTCCCCTTTTTCTCCTGCCTGTTCTAAAGAAGGATAAAAGTCCTCATTAACCACGGGAAACTTATGAACCAATATGAGAAAGTGGAGCACACACTCCATTTTTTTCTGGACGGAGTCTCAGTCTGTCACTGATAAGAGAGGGAATGAAATTGCTAATTAGAGCCTGCAGCAAGGAGGGCTTTGAGGAGTGTCCTGCTGGAGCCTGAGCACCTGCTCTCAACAGGGAGAAATGTCTCATCTCCAAAGGACAGAGAGGAATTAGCATGGCTGCAACCTTTTATGAGGCCATAACACCTCTCCACATTACAGCACATGGATTAAAACTGCTTTGATCCTGTTCTGCTTGTACCCACCTGGCTTCTCCCCCAGCCTGGCA
Source organism: Lycocorax pyrrhopterus obiensis (assembly GCA_014706295.1). NCBI lineage: Eukaryota > Metazoa > Chordata > Aves > Passeriformes > Paradisaeidae > Lycocorax > Lycocorax pyrrhopterus. The sequence continues at coordinate 2,343,621 of JACSVZ010000019.1, read as the reverse complement.
CATTTGACTTTGCAAGAAGCTTTTGTTTCAATTTTATAACCCGTTTAATAGCTTGAATTCCTGAAGAGATCTTTTCAGGAGTACAGTGATAAAATATGACAAGAGGAGACCCCGTAGCTGTCTGCTCCTGCCTGCAGGATTCACATCCACATCCATCCTGCTTTTTTCCTTCCCCATCACAACTCCAGGGGTCCAAGAGGCTTTGCAATGTCTCACTGAGGGGCTGGGGAAGTCAAGATATTCTGTCTGAGGAACAGAACAGCATCCATGAGGCTCCTCACAAAGATCCCAAACTGCACAACTCCTGGGCCAGATCAGGGATATGCTGAGGTCCCTTTTCCACAAAAAGCCGGGAATTGCACTCAACAAAAAAGCAAAGCTGCATTTAATGTTCTGCTGGTGAGAGGAAGAAACCACTGAAACATGAAACCCCTTGATGTATTTGTGTGTATTTTTGATTAAAGAGCTAGAAAGGTTGATGCAGACAACCCCAAAGCTCTTCTTTCCCACTGTTCCCAGGCACGGGATGCTGCAGGATTCAGGATGACCTTGGTTTAAACACACAGTGACCAGCACTGGACCCAAGGAAGGGTAATTACTGTGCAGCACCTGGCTATCAAACTATTCCAATGAACTGGCACCATTTTATTTCCCCTAATGGTCACAAGAACATTTGTTCCTGAAGGTTTTCAGAATGATCTGGCAGGTAAAGCATCAGACTGGAGCCAAGAGGAGGAGCTCTGTAATGGGTTTTAACTTACCTGCTGTGACCTTCAGCTATTGGCTGTCTCTCTTAAACTTTCTTTTATCAATACTTGATGGTCACTCTGCAGAGTCCAGACTCCCAAGGTGCCCAGTGAGACCTGCCAGCATTCCCAGAACAGGTCAGCAGAAGAACCAGACTGAGCAGAGGCTTTGGAGTGAAGTGTTTTTACTTTCAGGTGTCATAGCGCCAGAGTTGTACCTCCAGCTAACAGCAGAATATACAGAGGATTCAATACAGAGAAACTCAAGCACCTGAAAATGATCAGCCAGGACTTGCACAGCCAGGGAATTCTTCTTACAGGGTTTAAACCCTGTGCAGAGGTTTAACAACACACTGGAAAATGCAGTTTGGTCAACAAGAATACAGGTACACAGGTTTAACAATCACTGACACAGGCCAGCAGCTCTCTCCCTTTTCTATTTCACAGAGGGAAGCCTCTCACTGAAAACTATCACCATAAAAAGGGAGCATTCCTGTGCCAGCTGGAATATCTATTTAATAACTTAGCACAGATCTGAGACATGGCCACTTCATGTTTGAATAAGCTCTGAATCCGTGTCAAGAGAGAAACTAAGAGAACTCCAAGAGCTCACTGAAATAATTTAACACATGTACAAGGAGGACAGGTAAGGTATGGCTAAGGGCTGTACATTCCACCTGAAGCTCAGACTTTACTCCCAGCACTCCCAGGACATTCTTCCCTCCTCCCAGCACTACCCATTGATGCGATAATTCACATGGATCTCGGGTTTGATGTCACACACCAGTGACAGCAGCTGGGACATCACCACCTCCCGGTTCTTCTGGAAGTTCTGCTGGATTACACTCATCTTTTCCTGAGTCTCCTTCTCAACTTCAGTGGTGCAGCTGCCATGGGAGCCAAGGGCCTACAAACAGCAAAGGAAAGAGGAATTACCATGCCAAGCTCTGTATTTTGTTATTTTGGACCATCTCAGCCATTCATCTTTGTTGAGGGAAGATTAATATTAATGTTTATGTCAAAAAACCAAAAGTACTGCTTGATTTATTCCTCAGATTTCACCCTAAACTTGTCCAAGTATTTCATCCTCAGCCCCTGCCTTTTATCCTCTTTTATAGAATCGATGGTTTGGGTTGGAAGGGACCTTAAAGATCATCTTGTTCCAACTCCCTGCCATTTATTCATGATCCACCAGTTTAGACCATGAGTTTCTAAGGAGTGCCCAAAATAAAGGTGCTGCTGTACAGACAACTGGAATCCTTGGGCACAACTGTACTAGAGAGTGCAAGAAAAATAACACCCAGGAGTCAGTTTAAGCACAATTCCCATTCCTTCTACCCTTGGAGAATCTTTGTAAAAATCTTCCTTCTGCCTTCCCTTCTGGTGACCAGGGACAAGGCAAGTGGCCTCTGCCATGTCAGCACCATGGAAACGAGCCTGTGACCCCAAACCCCAGGAGCCCCTGCCCTCCTCTCACCTCAGACCAAAGCCACAAAATCATTAAACTCTCCCTCTGACTCCCGTGGCCCTCAGATGATGCCCCTCAGCCCCATTCCCATCTAGAAACCCGCCATGCTCATTAGCTGCTCCTGTGGTTTCAGCAATGTTCCCTGTTAATTAAATCACTTGAGCTGAACCCAGAGATGACCCCAGAGCAGGATAATCTGAAGGGGATACCAGGGATCAAACAGAGTTTGGAGCAAAGGGGTCCAAAGGGGTCTGGCTCTGCCCTGAAGTCACAGGCAGCACTGGATGAATGAGCCTGGTCTCTTTTGGACACTGCTACACACAGCAGGTTTGGGGAGGCTGTCACCCCTCAGGGCACCCAGGAGCTTATTAAGCTGTTTCCCTGCTTGTTGAGATGCAACACACCGTGTCCTGAGGCACTTCCACGGGTTTTTCTGGGACACGTGGCTGTGCCTCACAGGAAGGCACTGGGGGAAGTGCTCCTGCTGTAACTCACTCCACCCTGAGAGTGCTGCCAGAGCAAGGAACCCCCAGCACAAGGCAAAGGGGCTGGAAATAAGCGAATGATGGAGAAAACCAACCGCTGCCTCCTTGGCCTTGAACTCCTTCTCCCGCTGCAGGCGGTACTGCTCGATCTCTGCCTGGGCTTCCTCCTTGGCCTGCTTCAGCCTCCGGTTCTTCCCTGTTCCCCAAGGACAAACCAAGGGAAAGAAAGAAGAGAAAGCACTCAGAGTCCATTTCCCAAAGCACAGCCACCACCACAGTGTTTGCTCCTTCTGCAGGAGGGATCAGCCAAGCCCCCTCCCACAGTTTGCTGATCTCAGGAGGACCCCAGCAAACCATGGCCAAGGTCACCAAGCCTTGAGCTTCCACCACTGAGCACTGGAGAGCATCTCGGAGCATGTGGATGCACCAGGCAACGTTCAGGTCTGGCTTTAGTCACAGAATGAGCCCCACACTGGTTTGGGTTGGAGGAAGCTTAAAGATCATCCAGTTCCATCCCTGCCATGGGCAGGGACACCTTCCACTGTCCCAGGCTGCTCCAAGCCCCGTCCAGCCTGGCCTTGGACACTGCCAGGGATCCAGGGGCAGCCACAGCTTCTCTGGGCACCCTGTGCCAGGGCCTCCCCACCCTCACAGGGAACAATTCCTTCCCAATATCCCATCTAACCTTGCCTTCTGGCAGTTTCCATATAAAAAGTCCCTCTCCCTCCTTTTCAAAAGCCTCTTTAAAGTACTGGAAGGGGCTCTGAGGTCTCCCTGGAGCCTTCTCTCTCCAGGTGAACACCCCCAGCTCTCGCAGCCTGGCTCCAGAGCAGAGGGGCTCCAGCCCTCGGAGCATCTCTGGTGCCTCCTCTGGACTCCCCAGCAGCTCCAGGTCCTTCCTGTGCTGGGTCCCAGGGCTAGGGCAGCTCTGCAGGTGGGGTCTCACTGGAGCAGGGCAGAGGGGCAGAATCCACGCTGGGGGCTCAGCCCAGGATGTGTTTGGCCCTCAGGGCTGCGAATGCACGGCAGGCTCATGTCCAGCCCCTCACCCACCAGAACCCCCAAGTTCTTCTCTGCAGGGCTTCTCACAACAAGTTCTTCTCCCAGTCTGAACCCACGTTTGGGATTGCCCCAACCCACGTGAGTGTGCAGCTTCTGAGAGATCCCAAAAAGGGCCCACAAGAAAGAGCATTAAATCTGAGTTTTGCCAGACCAACTGTGAAACCAAGAGCAGAGCTGGCCACTGCCTCAACTTCCCCTCCTGGACTTCCCTCCACATTCTCCCATCCAAAGTTATCATCACTGGACTGAGCTACAAAAATCTGCCTCTTGCAACATTGTCAGGGGTGGAACCGCAAGCCAGAGCAAATATATAAATACAGATATAGATATACGTATTTGTTTGAAGCAGAAAAGATTTGCAAAGCTGGGGGTCTTTGCAACCAGAATTTCTCTTGCTTAACAGGAAAAGCTACCTTAGATCCATAAGGAACAGCTCTATAATCACCGATATGGAAACATGCTGTTTTCATAAGGAAAAAAGCAGCTGAAGGTAGGAAGGGCAGAGAGAAGCACAGCCGTGCTCCAAGCGAAGGCCGGGTTCTGGCGGTGGTGTCCTGCAAGGAGCCAGGAGCCCCGAGCTCCTGAGCCCTGTGCTGGGCTCTGGCAGGAGGCTCCCGGTGCGGCTGCGACCCCTCACACAGCACTGAGCCTTCGGGGGGGAGCCTCCAGCGCTGCTCTCCCGACGGCCCCACCGAGCCCCGAGCACCCCCGGGGCAGGGCTGGGGGATCCCCGCTGCCTCACCGCCCTCAGCGCCGGGCCGCAAGGCCTGAGGCGGCCGCGCCGGGATAGGCCAGACCAGGCTCGGCCGGGCTCCCCCGCCACCACACCCGCCGCGGCGGGGCCTGGCGGAGCCGGGCCGTGCCGTACTCACTCTTGCGGGCCTCGGCCACCTTCTCCGCGGCGCGTTTCTCGGCCTGCAGCAGCTGCTGGATGCCCTGCGACTGGCTCGCCATGGCGGCCGCTCCGTCCGGCCGGGCCGCGGCAGCGCCACTGCGTCAGGTAGGCCACGCCTCCATCGCGCAGACCACGCCCACGGTCCCGCCCCTCGCACTGATAGCCCCATTAACGCGACCTAAGCTCCGCCCACAGTCCCACCCCTCGGTTAGGCCACGCCCACTGCCCGCCCCATCGCCTGAGATCCGCCCAGGCCCGCTTGGCCACGCCCCCATCGCCCAGGCCCCGCCCCCTCGGTTTGTGAGGGAAGCCCCCCACCGAGTCCCGTTCGCACCGCCCCGTCCCTCCTGCCCGAGCCCTTTCTGTGCCCCCTGCCACAAAATCCACTTACAGACCCTTGAGGAAGGCGCTGGTGGGGTTTATTTTCGTTTCTTTCGTGGTTTCTAATCGCTGGAACTGCGGCAGCCCCCGGATGAGCAGTGACATGGGCACCAGGGATGCTTTGGTCCCTCCCGGGCTGTGGCTCTGCTCCCCACTGCCGGCATGGGGGGTGTCACCCCCAGCACAGAGCCACCGGTGCTCGCAGGACTTTACAATCATCCTGGACCACCTTTTCCAGGGGCTCCCAGGAGAGCCAAGTGTCCTCCGAACACCCCCACGCTTCACCCCATCCCACCCAACTCTCACCCATCACATCCCAGGGGCCATCTAAAGCCCTGAGCGCAGCTCCCCCAGCACTTTTGGAGCATAAATTACAATTATTGTCAAATAATATCTCTCTGATGAAGCCTCAGAGCCAGGACAGTGACTCATCGCTGCCGGGAGAGGCGGGGGGGCTGCCGGTCCGCCTCCTCCATCCCCCGTGATGGAAGGGACAGGAGACAATGAATCAAATGCATATTTATAGTGCTGAATAGGAATTATGAGTGTTTTCAGGGTGACCTTCAGCTGGGCCCAGCGATTAAGTAAATGGGCTTAGTGTGCCCATCCATTCAGGGGGATATTTGCTTCAGTGAAAGATAAAAGGAAAGATGGGGAGAAGAGCTTGGACCATAATTCCGGGGTTTGAAGCAAGGCTGGGATGCTGGGATGGGGCACTGGGAGCCACTGGGAGCAAAAGGATGAGCTGTGGCATCACATCCAGGCTGTGCTGGCAGAAGGGAAACCCAGGAAACCTGGTCCTACATCATCTGTCATGGATGGGGCAGCTCCAGCCAAGGGCACACGGCTCAGGAGCTGTGCTGGTTATCAGGGAGCCAGGAAATCATAAAATGGTTTGGGTTGGAAGGGGCCTCGTTTAGTTTAGTTCCAACCCATCCTGACATGCTGTGTCTATTCCAAAATATGTCACAGCCAAAAAAACTGGTGGGGTCAGCTGGAGCAGATCCAGGCTCCTTTACAGCAGTAACAACCCAGAAATGAGGTTCTTCTCATCTCACCCCAAACCCCAGGAGCCCCTGCCCTCCTCTCATCTCAGACCAAAGCCACAAAATCATTAAACTCTCCCTCTGACTCCCGTGGCCCTCGGATGATGCCCCTCAGCCCCATTCCCATCTAGAAACCCACCATGCTCATTAGCTGCTCCCGTGGTTTCAGGAATGTTCCCTGTTAATTAAATCACTTGAGCTGAACCCAGAGATGACCCCAGAGCAGGGATCAAACAGGGTTTGGAGCAAAGGGGTCCAAAGGGGTCTGGCTCTGCCCTGAAGTCACAGGCAGCACTGGGGTGTTGTTTTTCTCCTGGGTGATGGTGATTTTCAGACTCACAGCTTCTGTCTGTAAGGTGATAATGATAACACTGCCCTTTTCTGCCCCCAGAAATACTTTGGCTCTGATCACACTACATTTTCAGACAAAAATCTCTCTGAATTTCAACTCTGGGTCACTTAAAAAAACACGTGATGAGTTTTCAGCAATTTCATTTTGACAGTTAACAAATGAGACAATAACAGTCTGTATTTAAAACAATATTTTGCTTGGTTGTGTTGCTTTCTAGTTTACAATTGCCCAAAAGCTAATTGAAACCTCACGGTGTGTGTCACATGAAACACATGTGAATCCAAAAGCTGTTGGAACAACTTCCCCATTCACTTAACGTTTGAAAAAATCGCTTCTTGCTGGATGCAAAAGCAAAAACAAACCAAAACCCATCATTTCCCATCCTCAGACTTGTGCAGGTATAAATAAAAGCTGCTGGAACCACTTGAATCCTACCAGCAATGGGTTGATAATTAATTAACATCGGGAGTACTTCTGAGCTTGGCTTTTATTCCCCCAGATTCACGGAACATGAGCTTGTCACTCGCTGTTAGAGGAGGCAGCTCTTGCTGACACTGACATTGGCATCCCTTTCTTTGTCCAGCACTGGGCAAAAGACATCTGAGGGTGATAAACTTGACCAGTCCTAAATTTTATGCACCTCACATTCAACGGAGACTGAAGGAAGGTTATTTACAGGAGACCGAGGCTGGTCCTGCTCTCTAGGATGGGAAAACAAATTATTGAAATAAATAAATGAAAGCATTTTCTTTTTTTTTTTAGCCGCTTCCACAGATCACAAGAATGAAAATTAAATTAAATAAATCTCTTAATTAATTTTCATTCTTTTTCCAAAACCTTTTTTACTTTCTTGCAAACACTAAATACTTCTTTTTATTTTGGAGCTGCATCTTTCCTCGCTCTGCTTTTGTTCTATGCTGGGTCACAACTCCAAGCATGTGTCACACAGGTTCCTGAAGTACCAGCAGATATTTCTAGAATCAAGGAAAAAAAATTACAGCTTGTTTTTGCTTTTCTTTTAGTTCCCAAGCCCAGGCAACACGTGCCATGTCTCGTGATCCTGCTGTCATTACAGATTCCCAGACATATTTGGGAAGAACAAGATTTTAAACAGCGCCTGGCTCCTTTCCAGAGCAGGTAATTACATTTTTCCTCTCTAAATTCCCTTGCACTTTCAATTGGATCCGTTATTATTCTCCATTCCCCAAGTTAAACTGTTATGCTGTGCAATTGTCTGTTCTTTTAAAGAGGTTTTGTGTTCACCCCTGGGAACTGAGCTGATCTCTCTCTTCTGAGGTTTAATTCATTAACAGATATGCATTGAGGTGATGCAGCTGTTGGATGTTGATAAAAGATCATTGGTTGATTATTACAAGATGGTCGAGGAATGATTATTAATGAGCATTCATATTTCAGAGGGATTTTTTAATTTACAAACAGAGGATTAAAAATCAAAGTACGGCACAGCAGTAGAATTTACATAGAAAAATCAATGAAACCCTGAAATGCACAAGTTGGTGCCACTTGTCTGTACCCAACCTGCGCCAAGAATTTGGCCCAAATATCCCAAAATGAGAAAGAAAGCTCCATTTATCATTTGGAGTTGCTCTGTGATCAAGGACGATTTAAAGCCTGGAGTAACCCGATTGCACTGATGGAATTACACCCGAATGGACTTACACTGATATGGTACGAATTGATTTTTGTAAAAGCAGTTTAAGAAGCCATATTTCTGTGTCAGCCCCCGTTATCCTCCTTCGGGATAAGAGAGCTGCTTTGGGGTGATGCTTGGCTGTGCCAGTGGCTCACATCACCCACCAGGCTCGGTTTTATATAAACCAGGAGCTTTTGTAAGAGCCAGCTTGGGAGCTCTGTTTATTTATTCTTCTGCTGTGACGAAGTGTCAGCAGACCTTATTAATTCCCTGTCCACCAAAGGAAATCTCCATTCCTGTTTCCTTGACATCTCCTGGTGTCCATCCTTGATCAGAGGTCAAGTGTCCTTTGCAAAGGACGTGGCTGGGGGGATAAATGGACACGAGACAGAGTGTTCCCCATGGGGCATCCGTGTGTCCCATCCCCTGGGATTCCTCCATCAGGGAACACCCTGTGAGGGTTGTCATGGACTCAGCAGAGACTGTCTGGACCAGGATTTTTGGATCTGACAGCCAAACGAAGCAGGTCCTGGAGCACAGTAATAAATAGCATCTCCCTTAATGGGCTGCACCAAAGTTTTGGCTGCTGAAGGCAGCTTCCAGTTCTTCACAAGACCGTCACTCCCGCTCCATTGGGAACAAACACACAGAAAATCTTGTTTTTACGCCACCGTAAAAGATCTTTTGTCTTCTCAGTTCCGCTCTCTCTGCCCCAAACCACTGAGTAATGTCACTGTGCACCGTGGTACAGGCGCTGCTGACTTCCAGTGATGGATGAGACAATCCCTGTGCACGGAGATTGTTCGGTGCTCGGAGCTCTTTGAGTAAATGACACACCGCAGCATAGGCCTCATTATCAATATTGCCTGGAAATATCAGAAACGTCAGAGGCCGCAGTTTAATTTGGATGCTTATCATAAGCTTGGGAGAAATGGAAATGTGTGACAATAACAAAACACTGCAGCAGTGCAGCTGATGAATTTCTAGGCCACGGGGGAAGGAGCTGTGGGTGCTGGAGGATCCTTCTCCAACACTTGTTCAAACAAAGGTGATGCCTGGAAGTGACAACGTCTGGAGCTCCAGCAAATATCCCTGCGGCCTCTGGGGCCTGAGGAGATGTAGAACAAGAGCTGCTGATGTGCAGCTTCCTCGTGGGACTGCTCACATCACTCAGCTCCAGGACTCCTGCCTGCTAAATGAAGCAGATTTTTCCCCGTAAAGGCAGTGGAGCAATAGACCCTTCACTGCAATGATGCCTTAGGTTTTAACTTTTATATTTTTCAAATCCTGCACTGCCTGGTGTGTAACTCTGAAGTTTCTTGTGGCCTGTTCATTTCTGCTCTCTCCTGCCAGGCAGACATAACAAAGCCTCTCCGGGCCTGCTCTTCAAGGACACCCAGACCATCCTAGGCCCAAAAAGTATAAACCAAAAGCCTCTGAGAGGGGGGCAAGCTGAGGGGAAATGACATCATTAAACTGAAGCTTTAATTGGAGAATTAACCCTGATATGCAAATGAACCAAACCTATAAAAGTGTGAAGAACTCGTGGCCTGTCGTCCATCTCGGGGTCCATCTTGGCAGTGGCCTCTGGCTCCCCAGGGGTACCTTTGAAGGCCTTTCAAATAAATACCGACCTTTATTCCCTTATTTTGTCCAGTCTCTGTTTCTAGGAGGCCTCTCAAGGCATCAGCACAAGTTCACCCAAACGCTTGGAATTACCCCAGGAAGGTGAACTTCCCTCGCTCCCAGCTCAGAAAGTTTGGATCCTGAAGCCAGACAGCAAATAGCTCCTCTAGGAAGGTTTTGCAGAGGTACATAAGCACCTAGGCATGCAGATAGCTACCTAGTGGAACTAATTTGTTTACAACATTCACGGAAAAATCTTAATAACCAATTTCTATATTTAGCCTAAATGCCTTTGAAAATCCGAGCTCCGCATCCCTGTGCTCACTGTCCCCATCCACTCCTGTGGGGCTGTGGGAAAAAGCCAAAAATAAACCCACAGCCAGCATGACCCTCTCACGCTCCTGATTTTGTCAAAACCAACCCAAAAGCTGCTGCCCTGCTGTGGCCACACTGCACCCCCATTTCGGACTCTTAATTACCCAGCTCATTGCAGAACCAAGCCCACCCAGTTTACCTGAATTACCCCCTTGTTCTCTCACTGCTCTCCCCTCCCCAGATCAAACCCCTGCTCCATCCCGCTTGATTTCCATTGCAATTTGCCAGACAGCTCTCAGCTGCAGGGAAAAATAAAATCAATCAATTTTTCCACTCCCTCATCCAGCAGCTTCACGCTCTGCCCGGCATCGAGCCCCGTGCTGGCAGGATGAGCTCCCCAGCAGCTGGCCACCACCAAAGCAGCCCAGGGCCATTTGGTCACCGAGTTGCAGAGCTGCTGGAGCAGGGGCTGCAATGATCTGCTTGACTGTGCCACGGGCAGGGGCACAGGAGCAGAGTTTGGGCTCTGTGTAATGGGATTGCACTTCAGTGGTTTCGGGATATTAATAGCAGGATTAACCTGAAACAGCCGCGGTAACAAATTGATTATCAAGAACAATAAATCATCTCACACATGCAGGTAGCCCGAGGGTTTTTTGCATTGCAAAGCCATGAGTTTGTCTACAGGACTGTAACAACCCCCAGCACAGAGCAATACCCAGGAAAAAGCCAACCAAAATATGATTAAACTCTTTTGGGAATGCAGAAGGCAAAGAGGGAGAAGGCTGCTGGATCTTACAGGTCTAAGAGATGGACACAAGCAATGTGACTTCTTTTGCTGCCCCTCCCCACCTCCACCTGCTGACCAGTCCTTTCCAGAAGACTTTGGGAATGACTTTGCAGGGCCTGGAGCCAGAACAAGATGTGGCTGCTCTGGGCATGAAGGACATGGGAAGGAGTGTGGCTATTTCAGCATCCAGCAGTTGAGTGATGGCCAGCTGCCCCTGCATCCCAGAGCCCTGAGCTCCCTGGATTTGCTCGTGCAGTTTTCCATACACAACCCTTGGAATGCAGAAGGGCTGTGGCTAAAGGCTCAGCACTGCTGGATCCAGATGCCTTCCCCCCACAGGAACAGGGATCCAACAGAGCTGCAGTGTTCGAAGGACATCGAAGCACCAGATACCCAAATCCACCCCACAAAATCCACAGCTGGAATGTGAACTCTCATTTCCTTGGAGGCACGAGTGAATAACTCCTGCACGTGGGCTGGAGTCATCTGCTCACCACTCCTGATCCAGACAGGAAACATTGAGTGAGCCCTGGGAAGGGCCCTGCTCTCACCCAGGGAGGTGAATTATTCCCTGCATTGGGGCAGATTCCTTGACCATGCCAAATCCACATCCCCGGGGCTGGAGAGGAGCATGGCTGAGAGGGAAAAAGGATGTGCCTCTCAGCCTCTGAAGCAGGCTATTTATAACATCAAGGAACATTTCAGGGGATAATTTTAAAATATTCCACGGGCACAGAAGCAGAAAAAGAGCCATTTGGTTTGGGACTGGAGTCCTCTGCTAAAGCCAGTCCCTATCCACACAGCAGGACTTGGAGCACACCAGTGCCAGGGCTCTTTTCACTTCCAGGTGTCTCCTGGGTGCTCTCAAGTGCAGTTCAGCTGTAGGAAGGTGCTCAGGTATTTCTACAGCTCAGAAGGTCCCCGCCCCTTCCATCAACTCTGATCTGCACTGGGAATCAGACCCTTCCCAGCCCTCTGGCTCTCCAGTGCTTGAGGAACTACATCACAGCTGCTCTGTGCTCCTTGTACCGAGGCTGAGAGCTGAGCAGGAGTCTTCACAGAGACAGATGGGACAAGAAGTGCCAACTGCTGCCATTAATAAGTCAATGCAAGTCCATCCATCCAATTCAAACTGCTGGGCCACGGCTCACTGCTTTAGTTTGGGAATTCTTTACAGCCAGTGGCAAAAATTAGACCCAAGTCAAGGAGATCACTGAGACACCCAGGGATTGGGTCAGCTGGTACCATGGAATCTGCTGACCTGGATTAACATTGGCATCAGAGGAAAAACACCCACAGGGCTTGGAGATTTATTTGGAACTGCAGCAAGGCTGCCCTGAACCCCCAGAAGGAGCCTTGTAGAGAGCCATGTCTGGGCCAGGAGGAATCCAGAGAGGGATTGGCAGATGGGGTGTGCCAAAGCCTGGCACACATTGCAGTGGTGGTGGAGTCAGGCTTGGAAAGTCTGGGATGCAGGTGGGAGAACTGGCACCTCTTCCAGCAGAGCTCCCAGAGGGGTGAGACTCCCCTTCCCATTCCTGCAGCGCACGGAACACGGAGCTGATCCACACACCCTCAGTCCCCACTGCTCCAGAGAGCAGCAGGTAACAGTGGACAAGCTGCTGCTTTCCCAGGTAACTCAGCTTGGGCTGTAAATCAGCTCCACGCTGCCAGTCCTTCCCTGCAGAGCCCCAGAGCAAGGTCAAAGTGAGCCCCAAGTGCTACAGGAGCCTTGAATTCCCTCCCACAGGAAAAGCCCATCAATATCCCATCCTGTCTCTCTATATCCAGCTCACACTGATCCCGTGACCCACCCCTTGGAGCAGCCCAGAGCAGTCCCTGTGGAACACTCTCAAGCCCACCTGGCACCAGCAGCACAGCTCCTGCCTCGCTGCCTTGGTTGTTGTGCCCACCACAAAATAAAATACAGCAAATTTGCAATAAAAAGGGGAAAAAACACGTGGAGTTTCTCTTTGTCATCTCATTCTGCTGCTGGGTAGGACTCTGGAAGAGTCCAAACTCCAGTTCCATTCCAGCCAGCCTGGCCATGGGAATGGGACCAGTTTTGCTTGTTCCTACCACAGACACCTTCTCCATCACTCCAGGAAATCTGGTTTTATTGTTGTCATACAGGAAAACACATTTATGATGGGTAAAATCCGCTCTCCAATTCTGATCCTGGTTTATTGGTACAGGAGGCCTAAATCCTGGGATTTTGCTCAGGAGGAATTCAGCTTGTCTATCTCCAGTGCTCCAGCAGATAAGACCCAAAGCAGCAGGTATGCACTTACCTGCCACATCCACAGCTGGAGTCTTCTTCACCATGGCCAGCTCCAGCTCCCTGGTGTTCCGCACGTCAATGTGCTGAGGTTAACTCGCAGGTCTGTTTGCTTTCTGTGTGATTTCCACCACTTCAATCAAGCTGTCTGCCACCAAACCCAAACCTTTCATATCTATCGAGTGGACATACACACTGAACATCCCTTTCCTCCTCTCCCACTCGTTTAGAGAGCACGTGGAATTCAGGGCTGGATTCTCTGGATGGATTGCACCGAGCTAAGAGAGACACCAGATACACATTTCATTGTAAAGAGCCCAAACTTCCCTGTTTAAATCCCTTTGCCATGACTAACCCTATCCTATCAATGATCCTAACTTAGCAATGATCACTCCTCACCCTTTTTTTGCCATATCGTGTCCCATACGCGACCCTACAGCCTGGGCACGGCATCACAGCTCCTCAGGGCATGAGATTCCTGCTATGGCTCTGGTGGGAACAGCAAAAAGGAGTTGTTGTTCCAGGGAGGGTGAACAGGGAGCAAAGGGCAGCACCGAGGAGAGCACAGCATCTGTGTGAGAATGTCAGGAAAATTAATCCACAAACACCAGAGATTTATGTCCAAAAAGGAGACAGAGGAGTCCTGTTACTTTATTTGAATAAAGGGAGAGGCCACAGGGCATTTCCCCTGGGGTCTCCCTAATTTTTGGAGGGTGCAGCCTCCTATTTATCCTAATTTCCTGGCCTCATTTCCCTCTCTCTTTCCCCATTGGCTGAGGTACTTGAGAGGTACAGGCTTCCCGAAACGCCTAATACCTAAGGCTCCCTTCTAATGTATAACCCTCCCCCTTTATTTTAATTCTTATGGAATTTATGGTTCTTCCCATTGTTTCTTTCATCTCTCAATATCCAATTTCATTTATTAGCAGACCTATAATTTATTTGTAAAGACAAATCTCTTTCTTTCCATTCATCAATCAGTGGAATCCTTCCCATTGTTTCTTTTATCTCTCAGTACTAGTTTTATCTTCCAGCAGGCCCACAGCTTGTTTGTAAAGGCAAGTCCTTCATTCCTTACAAGAAGGAGAGGAGCTCTAGGTTGAGTAGGAATCCTTTTATTTCCAGGCAGATTCCCAGGGAAGCAGTCAAGAACCCAAGGAACAAACCCACACATGACACCAGATACATATTTCATTGCAAAAAGCCCAAACTTCCCTGTTTAAATCCCTTTGCCATGACTGACGGTTGGTATTTAAACAAGCGCATCGCGTTTTCTGCAGCATTTTATCCACTTTAATGAAAAACTAATATCCATAGAGCAGGACAGGTGTGCTGCACACCAGCAGGAACTTCCAGTCCCCACTTTGGCTTGCAGGTGGCTTTTTGCAGTAGCCAGCACATAATCACTGCTGAACTGGAATAAGCACCATCGATTGCTGTCTCTAATAGAGGATATGATTTTAAAGAGCTCACAACACCAGGCTGTTCAAGCTTATTGTATTTATTGATCGAGGCTGTGAGGACCGTAATCACGTGTGAAACACCGGGTTATTCATCAGCTGGTGGCTTTTCCAAAGGAGCACCCAAAACTGCCCAAAGAGCATCAAACAAGTGCAAACGCTGCTGTGGGAGAGCTTTGTCACCGTCCCATGAGCACAGAGGGGAATGGTGGGAGTGCTCCAGGCAGCAGCCACCAGGCAGAGCTGGCTCCTAACCTCTCCTGGGCAAACAGCAGAGCAGGAAAAGCCGAGCCCCACACCTCCCACAAAGCATCTCACCACTAGGAGCAAGAGGGGAGGCAGCCCCTGGCCTCAGGTGCCTGCACAGCAAAGCAAAAACAGCAGCCAACAGGTTGGGCAGCTTCTCATCTAAATCAGGAGTTTCCTCTTCAAACCTGAATCTGGCTGCTGGCAAACACCTCATTTTCATGCCCTTTTTAACTTGCCTCTTCTCATGCAGTGACTTCTGCTGTTACTGCCCAGGCTCCGGAACTGGAATGTGACAACACAACTTAGCAATGATCACTCCTCACCCTTTTTTTGCTATATCGTGTCCCATACGCGACCCTACAGCCTGGGCACGGCATCACAGCTCCTCAGGGCATGAGATTCCTGCTACGGCTCTGGTGGGAGCAGCAAAAAGGAGTTGTTGTTCCAGGGAGGGTGAATAGGGAGCAAAGGGCAGAACCAAGGAGAGCACAGCACCTGTGTGAGAAGGAGAGGAGCTCTAGGTTGAGTAGGAATCCTTTTATTTCCAGGCAGATTCCCAGGGAAGCAGTCAGGAACCCAAGGAACAAACCCACCCATGACAGAGCACAAAAATTCATCTCCTGAGCCCTCCAGTGAGAGCCAGGGGTGAGACCCCCGGGTGGGGCTGCCCAGGGCAACCAGAGCCAGGTGGAACACAGAGATGGAGTTCCTTTAAGGACTGATTTTGCTTAATAACTCCTAAATTAAGGGCAGGATGTGCAGATGAAGTGTCTTCCCTGGCTTTGGTACTGCCCTCCCTGTGTTCCTTGCACTCAGCGGTGTCAGTGGCTGCTGCCATCTCCTCTTCCACCAGATCATCCTTCTGTTCTCTTCGTCTCTGTTTGCCCCAACTTCACTCAAACTTTCCCACCACAGCCTCATTAGAGATGCTTTTCCCAAGGAACACCTACACGATTTAATGCCTTTCTGGTGCCTAATCAAGCATTCCACTTAAAGAAGTCCCAAATTAGCCTTGCGTGTTCCTTGTCAGATCATTAGCCACGTTGGCTTTCATGCTATTTTCCACTTAAATCTGGGCTTTAAGTGGTTTTTTCTCTCCAAGTTGTTCTAAAGCATCATGTGCTATTTATCAAATAAAAGGTCTCAGTGGCTGTTCTGATGCCACAACCCCCCAGTGCTGGGGATTTTTGCAGTGTCCTGAAGTGACACCTAGACTTGAGCTCCTGTCTGCTGTGTGTTGCTGTTTATAGCAACAGCAAGCACTCAGCCTATTAAAATTTGGGTTTTTCTGTCTGTGCCTTCAGGAGACAGAGGTGACCAGAGTCTGGTGCTTGGGGAGAGCGGATCTTTGGTGTAGCAGGTTGATAGTTAAATGTGCAACACTACAGACAGGCTTTGTTTTGGAAAATATGCCCCAAATCAGGGAAAGGATTTGGTTCTTAGAAAGCCAAAGGAAGTTCAGTGGTGTTTGCAAAGAAAAAAAAGTCCTTTACAATTTGCTGCAGGCTGCATAGTCACCCATGTGAGAACAAGCCTTGCTTTTTCTAGCATTTCTTGTTAAAACCCCTGCCAAGTCTCCTGCCTGAAGGGTAATTCAGAATTCCCAAGGTTAACAATGCAGGCAGCCTCCTGGCCTATGGGCCTGCATTTTTGTACATATCCCAAATGCATCTCATTTACCACTTAAATGCTCTGGTTTGTACCAGGAGGGGGAAAAGCTTCCAAGATCAAACACTAGGCAGCATCTCCTAATAAACTCTGCTAAAATGCTGTGGAACAGGGCTCATCCTGCAGGGAGAGCAGCTCCGGGAGCTGCAGGAACAGCAATTGTGTGTGCTGCAATCAAAGCTGCCGCCTCAGCCACAGCGCTGACCATTGCAGAGACAAATTAATTTAAACAGCAATTACTTGTGCCAAAACTCAGCACGTGTCCTGTCACCAGAAACTTGTTTGAAACTAAAAATCTCCCCTTTTTTGGGGAGGAAAGGCACATCCTGAGCCAGCATGGCTGTGGACAGTGCAAGGAGACAGCAGGAGGGGTGGGAAGCTGAGGTGGCATTGGGGACTCTACTCTTTGGTGTCCCCAACAGCCCAGAAGGAGCTGCAGGTGGGGCCCACCCAGCCTGAGGTTCCTCTGCAGCTCTGAGAGGCTCTCTGAGCTAAGGGAGCAAAGGGAAAAGGGGAAAAAGAACCATTTCCAGCAAGCAACAGAGCAGGGGCCATCCAGCTGCACCTTCCCCCAGAGAAATCCTGCAAGGGAATGCAGAAGGAACTTGGATGAGGAAGACTTGAAACCCTGGGAGTGTTTATTGGTGGCAGGAGAAAGGGGGCTGGAGGGTGTGAGAGGGGAGGGCAGAGCTCTCAGGGAAGAGAATTTGGCTGCACCAGCCTGGGGTTGTGTGGATTGGAAGAGCTGGAGGTTTGTAGCCAGCAGTAATAAAGAGTGAAAACTTTACAAATCAGTGGGGAAACACCGGGATCTGGGACAGGCACTGCTGGGAGAGCAGGAATCAAGGGTTAACACACCCCCTTTGGGCTGGGGAAGCCTGAGGGGATGTGGACACAGACCCCAAGCGCTGCTGGAGCCCCAAAGCAGCAGCCTGGTCGCCTTCCCAGCCCCTCCTGCTTGTGTCCAAGGGGAAGGAGGGTGTCAGGAGCTGTCTGTCCCTCCTGCCTGGCAGCTGGCAGCTCTCCTCCTCCTTTATCATCCTGCCCAGCTCATCGCCAAGTTTTTATGCAAAGCAGAAAAGCCTCATTAAGTGATGCTGAAATCGCTCCCCTCTTGGTGTTAGATGTGACACCCATCTAAGTGAGCAAAATGTTCTGGCTGGGTGAGTGCTTTGTGCAGGTACAAAATGACTCGGGAAGGTGCAGAGTGGGGAGAAATCAGGCCTGGGGAGGAAGGGGAGCTGACTGAGCTTGCAAAGTGTGTCAGTCTCAAAGCTGGGAAACAAGCCCAGACAGCCTCATTTTAAGTCTGATATTCAGCTGCACATGCCAAATGCCTTCTGACTTCCCTGACAGAGCTCCAGGGAGCAAATCCAGAAGGACAGTGACATCTCCTCTGGTTCATCAGCATTTCCTGCAGTCCATGGACAGGCAGAGCTTGGTTTCATGCTCCACACCCCGTCCATCCAGCCTTTGGAGTTGCCCTGTGGGATTTGTTGGGGTCTGGTCCTCAGGGGTTCAAGAAGGGTTTAGACAATGCCCTCGGGCACAGGGTGGGATTGTTGGGGTTGCCCTGTGCAGGACCAGGAGCTGGACTTTGATGATCCTTATGGGTCCCTTCCAGCTCAAGATATCCTAAGATTTTAAATCAGGCAGCTCTGTTGCAGCCAAAGGGGCTGTTGTGATTTATACCGGGTGAGTTTGTCCTGCAGTTCCTCATGGCTGGAAGTCCCTCTGTCCATCACTTTCAGGAGCTTCTGACCCAAAAAGCATCAGCTCAGACCACCATCCCTGTGGAAGATGACTCAGTGTTGTGTTCAGAGATAGGATGGGGACTGGAGCACCACCAGCCTTGAGTTGGGAGAGACTGAAGTCATGACCCAGAGAGTCTGAAGAGAGCAGGGCACCTCTGGAAGGGATCCCAAGGACCAGAGTGCCACAAGGCTTTGGCTTTGATTGTTTTTCTCTGAAAAGTGCTGTGCTGATGGTGCAGTGGGAGCAGAGAGCTGGGACAGCACCTGTGCACCTCCAGGGACTCCTCCCTACTTGAGCAGGGAGCACCAGCACCTGGAACTGCTGGCAGCCTCCATGGCAGGGGGAATGGCAAATTCTGACTCTTCAGCTCTGGATAATAGAAAAAGAAGCACTGAGATGGAGAATCCCAAATTAAAGCCACTCTGGGCATTGCCAGTGGGGGGCTGGGAGAGCAGGGGTGGTAACAGCACTGTGCACAAAGAGCTCTGGGTTCTGCTGCTGAAAGTCAGGAACTTGGAGCTGCTGGGGGAAGATTCTCCTGAACTGGTGCCTGAGTGAATCCCAAACACCTCAGAGCACTTGCTGCCCCCCAAATGGTGTCAGACAAGGATTATATCTTCCCTTTTTTTGGTAATTCCTTGATTGTGGAGGTCTCCAAAGGTTACAGAGGTGGCACCTGTGCAGCTGAGCCTTGCACTGGGAGCAGGAGTTCGATTGCTTCTCCTCTGCTTATGCCACGTAAAAATTGTTTTCATCTGTCTGCTGGAAAGCAGAGTGGAGGATGTGAAACTGCAGAATTTGTCAGATAAACCAGTGTTTAAAGTATCCCTCCTCGCTGCATCCCATTCCATCTCCTCTCCCTGTCGCTTGTCTCATTCGGGATATTATTAACTCGCTCTCTGGAGCCATGGCTCTGCTCACAGCACAGCATTAAACCAAACAGAGCAACAGCTGCCTGAGGTGCAGCAAAATTAATCTCTCTGCTCTCTGAGCTGGAGGCCTTGGCCCACACCAGGGAGAAGTTCAAAGCAATTCATACAGGAAAGCTGGAAAATTCAATCTGTTGTACCAGAGAGGGAGGTTTAGGCCACAGGAGAATCCTGTTACTCCAGTATTCCCTGCTGGCATTCCTGCTTTCCAGCAAGGACACGACAACAGGAGATGTTGACTTGGAGTCTTCATTCAGCTGCCCAGGTGAGCAGCTACTCAAAACCTACTATGAATGCAGTTATCTTAATATAGTTTAGGCTGAATGAAGGTATTTTTATTCCAGGCTAAATGAGGTGTTTTTAATGTCAGCTACTAAATTATCTCGTGTAATCTGCTCGCCGCCTCCTGCTGAAGCAATGAGTGTCTGTGCTTGGGAGAGGCAGAGTAATTTCCCTGCAAATGTCTTCAGAGCAGCACGACTGTGACCTTACTCTGGGACTTGTGACGGAGGTGCTGCTGAGCTGCCACGAGCAGAAATCCCTCCCGAGCCCAGGGAGGTTCCAAGAGGAGGCAAAATACTCCAGGAGAAGGCTGAGACTTGTTGCTGGCTCTGTAGAGGAATCATTTCCTCGCTCACCATTTAGATTTTATTTATTTACCAGCTTTTATTTAATGGGAGTCTCGTTGATGGTATTTAGGGGCAGAAAGTGGATGATGGAGTGGGCAGCTCTAGCTCAGGTTGTACAATCACAGACTGGTTTGGGTTGGAAGGGACCTTAAAAACCATCTTGTTCCACCCTCTAGAGACACGTTCCCCTAGACCAGGTTGCTCCAAGCCTGATCCATCCAGCGTAGATCCAGGTCCAGGCTGGTAATTCAGGAATGGCCACTGTGCCCATGGACTGAGGCCAGCTTTCCCCTCCAGTGTGTTTGGCTCCTCATGGCAGCAGGAGGAAGGATGAGCAAGCCTGAGGCTCAGCCCCTCTTCTCCTCTTCCCAGCTGGCAGCATTTCTCTCTCTTCCCAAATCTTCTCTGAATCATTCCCTGTGTGTGTGGATGTGTGTGTGGAGCAGTGGTTCCTGCAAACCCTTCATCCTCTGGGGGCTGCCGAAACCACGGCCACTTATTTTGTGTCTCCAGCGCTTCCCGTGTCCTCGCAGGGAGCATCTGGGACCAGGGCCTGGAGCTCCGGTGTCTCTGTGCCGCGCCTGTGGCAGAGCTGGAGTGTCCCCACGTGCCCAAGTGGCTGCTGTGTCGTGCTGGGGTGGATCTCTGGATTATCCACGTCATGGCCCTGCAGCAGCTTTGCCGTCTCTTAGCACCGAGTTAAATCCCTGAGGGACAGAGCCCTTCTTACTCCCTTTGCCTCCACAGAGTGAGGTTGTTCTTCCACTGAGAGAAACCTGGCTGGAAACATGCTGGGCATGTTTTAGCCTTTGGAAGTGGCTCTGGAAGCAGCTTGGGCTGAGCAAAGCAGGGAACTCCAGCACCTGGAAAGAGATTCCGAGTGGGGTTATGCAAAGGGTGTTTAACATTCACAGCAGTGCTGGCTGCAGGGTGAGCTGCTCCTCCTGCATGGCTGGGAGCTCGGGGAGGGACACAAAGGCAGCTCCTGGGGAAGGAATAACATCATTCCCTACAATAATCCTGCTGGCTTTATCTTCTGCATCTAAAGTGATGAAATCAGGTGCCATCTAGTGTAAACCCTTCCTCTTAATGCACATCCGACTCCATCCAGCTATTTCTGTTATTTCTTCCTTTCCCTGCTTTCATATGCAAGCTCTGAAACCCTCAGCTACTGGAACAAAAGCAATTCAGCCCTTTCCCAGGAGATTCTGCAGCAAAAACCTCACCAAGCCCTCCTGGTACTGTCTGCAGTGCTAAAGGTCCCAGAGCTACACCAACACCTATTCCACAGCCAAGCTGAGGAAACCAAGCAGGAATGAGATGGGATGGGATGGATGGGCCGTGGGGTTCAGTCTGTGCCTGTGGGATGGCACAGCTGCTCTGGGCTGTCCCACGTGCCCCTGGGCAGGTCTCGTCCCTCTGAGGAATCGGCAAAATCATTGTGGAAATCGTTTGTTTCAAGAGAGAGTGAATAGGCCTGATGCAGCCTGTGCTGAACTCAGGAGGAGATGCTCCCTCCCCTTGGACAGGGTGTGTTTGTGACCATTTCCATGTGCCCTGCCCAGGTTTTCAAGGCATGAGAGCTGATTTCACAGCCCTCCCACCCCTGCTGCTCTCTCTGCTGAGCGTTCCTGGCTATTCCCTGGTCAGAGTTGGAGGGAGTTCCAGCCCTTCCAACCCACCCATCACCAGCAGGTCACCGGGCAGCGAGGGCAGGAGACTGAAACCCACCTCTGAGAGCTGATACAAATCCAGCTGGCACAGATCAGTGCAGGATGCGGCTGTAAATATTTATTCTTTTCCCTCTTGCCAGTTGACTCAAAAGAACCACTGACTCCTCACGCTGCAAAGGTGTTTTGTGCTTATGGGAGTGTGCTTCCTCATACACGGCCCCAGACTCCCTCCTCGTGCAAAGGTGACTGGAAAATACTCCGTTTAACTCTAGTCTGAGCTGTAAAGTCATGTGGAAAATTAGGGGAGCACGAGCTGATGCCTTGAATGTTTCCCCACCAGGGGATTCCTCTTCCCTGAGGACGCAGGGAAGGGCGGGAGCTCAGTCCTTGGAGCGAATTTCTCCAGGATCTGGAGCTCCCAGGGCAGGGCAGTCCCGCCTCGGGGGAGGAGAATGAATATTTAAAAACGTAATCAGAGTCATTGGGAAATGGGACAGGATTTAAACGATGACATAACACGCTCGTCTTGTCTTTGCTGCCGGTGCTAATGAGCATGAATGGAGAGCATTAGCGATCTATCCACGGGCATTAGCGCGTGCGAGGCCGGGGATCGCAGCCCTAATTACTCTCATCCTCTGCTGCCAGCGCAGCCACTTTGCCTGCCCGCTGCTCCGGAGTTACTCAGGCTTTACCACAGCACTGCCCATCACCTACACCTGGTTATAGCTGGGTTTTAGCACCTCTGTCTCCCTCAGAGGAGCCTGAGCACTTTTTTTCTGTCTTCTGGCAAGTTTCAGAACTGTGATGACGTCTCTGAGAGGGTTTTTTGATCTGTTTTCTCTTGGCCACTTGTCACTTTAGGAGAACTTTAAGCATTCAGAGCAGATTTTCTTCTTTTTTCTTTTTTTTTTTCCTCTCCTAAAACTAATATTTGTTCTCCCAAAAGCCTCATTTCTGCAAGAAACCCGGAGGGGTTGGGCTGGAAGCAAACGAATAACAACCTGCAGAGAAAGGACCCAGGATTCAAGCTCGTCCTGCCTATTTTTCCCAACTCTCCAAGTTCCCAGTTCCTCACTGTGGGATTTTCAGTGGGACCTCACAGAGCCTCATCAGAAGGTCTGGGCTGGCCACAGTGTGATGGGTGCTGGCAGGGAATGGAGCCAGCCGAGCTCCTTGGGCAGCAGATTGGGCCTCTGGCATCTCCCAGCCTCTCCCTGATGGCAGGAAATGAATTTTGGAAAATCAAACGGCCGATGTGATGGATGAGATGTCTTTGCCCCGCTACATTTAATCAATGGCAGCAGGTATTTATTGCATTATATACCACAAATCTATAACGATTAGTACCTCATTAACCTTTTCTTTTCTTTTGATTATCTTCCTGCAGTGTTGGAATAAGGCACAAGCCCAGAGCTCTGCATCCCTCTCCAGCCTGGCAGGGATGGGTTTGCAGGCTGGAGCGATGCTTTGGATGAAGAGTGTGACACTGCAGCCTCATCATCCTCGGAGTGAGTGGAGGAATCTCGGTGTAAATCATCCCCACCAGGAGATGCTCGTGGGGAGGTTCCACCACCTCCAGGCTGGCAAATATCTCAGTCCTGTATTCCTGTGGCAATGGTTGAACGGGGAGCAAAACTCCCAGCAGTGCAAAGCTGGGGTGGGGAATTGAGGATGAGAGAATTTCCCGGTGCTCTGGCAGCATTCCAGGGCTGTCACAGCAGGAGTGAGCTGCTCCCTGGGGAATTTTTGGTGCTGCACTTCCCCCTGGGACACGGACAGTCTCTAGATAGATGCACAGGGAAAGGAACAGCCTCAGTGAGGAGCTGTAAGTGATGCCTCGATGGGGCTGCCTAGAAACAGAGGCCAGACAGAATGAAGAGAATAAAAGCAGGTATTTATTGAAGGGCCTGCAGGTACACTTTGGGCAGTCAGAGCCCCCAGGGGCTACACCCAAAATGGACAAAGGGGTCACAGGTTTTCATACTTTTATAAGTTTGGTCCATTTGCATATCGGGGGTTAATCCTCCAATTAAAGCTTCAGGTAATGAAGTCATTTACCCCAAGTTTGCTCCCCCTAACTCACTGTTATTTACATTTCTCGGGGCCTGAGACAGGAAGGTGTCCTTGAGTTTCAGGCCTAGAGAGGCATTGTTTTGTCTGACCAAAATGGGAGAGCAGCAGCTAACAGGCTGTGTGGAGTTTAGAGTTACACACTAAAGAATTGCAGGATATGAAAAATATAAAAGCTAAAATCCTAAGGCACCATAAGGAGCAACCCCCTTCCTGCCGTGGAGTTTGTACCCCCAAATTTGTGCAGCCAGACCTTGGAGCTGAGTTCTCCTGCTGGCAGGGCTCAGTTGTGCTCCTGATGCAAACCTGCAGGGATAGTTTGTACCACTGCAGTCACTTCCACCACTGCAGAAATGCTTGGGAACCTGGCCCGTAAATCCTGCCAGACTGACAGGCTTTCACAGCCAGCAGACTGATAAATGCATTTGAATTAGATAAATGTTTTCAAATGAGATAAATACCTTCCAATTAGATTAGCTCTGTGTGTGTTTGTCAATTCCCAGTGGGAGTGAAGCCCCTGATTTTCCCACCTGCTGGGAGGTTGAACTTGTGCAAATGAGCTCTGCAGTGCTCAGGTCTGATGTGAAATTGCTGGATATATTAACAGAGCTCTTCAGGAAGGGATTGTGCTTCCCCCAAATTCATTTGGTTCTCCCCAGCCAGCCCCCAATATAAGAAGGATGTGGAGGTGCTGAAGTGAATCCAGAGGAGACTGTGAAGGTGCTCTGGGGGCTGCAGCCCCTCTGCTGTGGAGATGGAGAGAGCTGGACTTGCTTAACCTGGAGAAGACTCATCGGGAGAGCTCAGAGCCCCTTACAGTGTCTAAAGGGGCTCCAGGAGAGCTGGAGAGGGACTTGGGACAAGGCATGGAGGGACAGGACACAGGGAATGGCTTCCCAGTGCCAGAGGGCAGGGATGGATGGGATATTGGGAAGGAATTGTTCCCTGGGAGGGTGAGGAGGCCCTGGCACAGGGTGCCCAGAGCAGCTGTGGCTGCCCCTGGATCCCTGGCAGTGTCCAAGGCCAGGTTGGACGGGGCTTGGAGCAGCCTGGGATGGTGGAAGGTGTCCCTGCCCATGGTAGGGGGTGGGATGGGATGAACTTTGAGGTCAACCCAAACCATTCCATGGTTCTATCAGTAAAGCATCACAGCCTGTGTGTGAGGTGCTGCACTCCAAGAGAAGCCAAGGCTCTGGTGTGCCAACTTCCAGCAGGATGCAGTCTCTGCCTAAGGGTGGAGACTGGGCTGGGGCAGTGATGTACCCAGCAGGAGGAGAATTTGGGGTTGGAGGCATCAATCTGCGCCGGGGCACCCTCTATGCACAAGGCCAGCCCCAAATCTTGCATAAATGCAACACTGAGGACAAAGAGTCTGTGCTCCTCCTTCCACCTGCACCTTCCCAGCCAGTCCTCTGCTGTCCAGCTCATCTGGGTGGGAATACTGGACTTACTTGACAATTTCTACAGTGTAACTAAACCCAGCCCTGTGGAGTGAGTTATTTACAGCCCTAAGGCTGCCTCCTTCTGCAGGTGCTCCCTGTGGCACGGCTCCACAATCACAGAATCATAGAATGGCCTTAGAATCGTGGAATCAGAGAGTGGTTTGGGTTGGAAGGGACCTTAAAGCTCATCCAGCTCCAACCCCGTGCCACGGGCAGGGACAGCTCCCACTAAGCAGGGTCACCAAACTTCACCTGTCCCATCCAAGGACAGTCAGCCCTCGGGAACAGGCTCTGTGTCCTTCACCACCAAATGGATCAGCCAAGGTGCCCAAATCAGACAGCAGGCACTGAGCTGATCCTCTGCCAGTGTCAGCTCTGCCCGTCCGTGACACCCAGGCCCACATCGTGACTTAGCCATGATTTGTGCTGGCCATTAAAAGAAAAAAAGAAAAAAAGCTGATGACGCAAGTGGCTTTTTCTTTCAGGCATTTCAAGCAGGACTGGAGAGTGCATAAGTGCAAGAAATTGCTGGAGAGGGGAGGAGGATTGCAGCTCTTAAATCATCTGGCTCTGCGATGCAGGGTTACGCTCAGTGGTGTTGGCACAGTGGAGAGATCACTGCAGGCAAATTGGGGGGGGAACTTCTGCTCCTTGGAAAGGCTTTTTCATCAGAAAATGGAGCAAATGGAGGCTTGTTTGAATGTAAATTGCTTTGATTTAGGGTTTTAGGAAGTGTCACAGCATTCCAATGGCTTGAAATCAAAATATGGCTGGGAATGCAGGTGAAACTATTGCTGTCTCTTTTGATTTGATTAAGTTTTTAATCCAGACTATCTAAATGACTGATAAACTCTAACCCTGTGGTGTCCACCCCATGGAAACATTATGGTTTGGAGCTAAAATTCTCCTCTTTGATCTTCTCTTGCACAGTGGAAACCACCAAATTCCCACTCAAATGAAGCTGTTTCGGGCTGACTTTGCTCAGGTACAGTCTGAGGGTGGCACTGAGCTGGAGGAGATTTGCAGATATACAGATATAGAGGGGTTTAAGAATTGCCAGAGTTTCCTACCCCTTCTGCCTGCTTGGACCCTGCTCTTCAGGATCTCACCCAGGAACTTGGTCTGATTAAGCACAGCAACCTCCACTCATTGGAAACATTCCTGTTGCGAGTGGTTAATGCTCATAATGCAGAGCTTAAAAAATCTCCCTTGAAATGATGATTTCTCACTGCTCCTACGGCTTTCCTTCAAATCCAGCTTCTGCCTGTTATATCTGGAGCTGAAGAGATGGAGCACGAGCCTGCTCCCTGCACCGTGGGGAACTTGTGCCTGAACTGTGCTGGATTCAGCTTTGCTGCAGCAGGAATGGTGCTGGAAGCCAAGGCACCCAGGAATTCTGCTGGAAAACCCTCTGGATGCTTTTCCCTCTGCGCTGGCTCCGTCTGTGAGCACTCAGCTGCAGCACTCAGCTGATTCCTGCACATGGCCAAGCTGTGCAAACCAGCCTGGCCAGGGACAGAGGATTGGGAGCCAATCTGCTAAACAGGGATTTAGCCAAGAGGCAGCCCTGAGTGCCAGCCCTCTCCTAATACTCTCTTAAGCTGCACAGGCAGCTGCTGCTTCCTCCCTGGCCCTCCTCACAGCTCACCTCAGTCCTCCAACTGCAGCAAGGCGTTTCCAACCAGAATTAGGTTTTGTTGGCTTCTTGCAACAGTGCCTTTTAATTAGGAGCACAGCTGCTCTGGAAACACGGAGCTCACTTTTCAAAGAGCGCCTCTGGAAAGTGATTACAGCGGATTAAAGCGGAAAGGTTAGGCAATTTATTCAGGTGGCACTTAGCAAACGCATCGGATTATTTTGTGCTGCAAGGATGATTTTAAAAACTCACATGAATAACACTTTTTGGGCTCCTGCTGGCCTGGAGGGACTCTGTGGGCAAGGCAGGTGGTGGAGCTGAAAGGCTGTTTGGGAATGAGCAGTGCCCAGCTGCTCTGGAGCTCTCCATGTGAGTGGGTGCTGAGGTCCCATTGCCAGTGTCTGTCGGGTCCCCCCAGTTCACAAAGGTCCAGTTCAGGCAGGAACTGTCCCAGGAATTATTGTGGACTCTCAGTGTTCACTAATCTTGCCTCCAGAGGATGTTTGCAGGTGATGCTGTTTGTGCCTGGCATTGATCTTCCGCCCTGAGCACTTGCTGCCAACTCTCCCTGGCAGAGCTCCCTTCCCAAATCATCACAGAATCACTGAGGTTGGAAAAGACCTCCAAGATCATCAAGTCCAGCCTTTGACTTTGATCTCCACCGTGTCACCCAGCCCAGAGCACTGAATGCCACATCCAGGCCTTCCTTGGACACCGCCAGGGACTCCACCACCAGCGGTTTGGGTTAGGAGGTCCTTAAAGATCATCTCATTCCAACCCCCAAAAGGCTTTAGTGTTTACAGCAGTGGAAAGGATAAAGCCCCCAGAAATCCATCAGATTTACTTCAAAGCTGAGGCTCCACAAGAAGATCTCAATCCTTTTCTTCTCCAAAGGAAAAGCAGTGGGAGCCCCTGTCTGGAGTGTGTGGTAAAGATCCAACTTGCCAATGTGTGAACAATCTAAATATAAAACTTCTCTGAGGAGAAACTAAAACAGAGATCACATCCAAAGGGGAGCCTCAGAGCTGTCCTGTGGCAGCAGCAGGTGGATGGGGCATCCCAAGGCTGAGCAGTCTCTGCTGGCAGGGCTGTAGTGACAGCAAGAAACCAGAATTATTCCCGAATGCAGCTACTCCTGTGGGTGCTCTGTGTGTTTCTACTGGGCAGCATTGGATTGGAGTTGTCCTGGGACTGGGAAACTGGCTTTGTGATATTCTGGAGTGGTGGTCTAAAGATCTGGGACCACTGGGCTGTCGCTGTTGTACCATGAACGGCGAGAAATTACAACACGAAAGTCCAGGTCCAGGGAGAATCAAGCGAGCGAGAGCCCCCTTTATTAATTAAAGACCGTTTATATAACTTGGTTTGCAAAGATGACAGGAAACCATTGGTTCTTTGAACAGCCACCCCTTGGCCTATTGGCCAAAGCTCACAACACCTACTTCAAAATATTTTTTCAATGTGTACCATAACGATTCTGCAAAACAGACCCCAGGTGCACAGATCAAGATAGTTTACAAAATCGTCTTCGCTGTTTTCATCTAGTCTGTGTGTGAATGCAATGTTCTCACAGAATATTGAGAAAAAGCTGAAGAATTTCTCTGCTTTTAACTTTTTAGCATCCACAATGGGGTATCCCAAGGATGAGCAGTCTCTGCTGGCAGGGCTGTAGTGACAGCAAGAAACCAGAATTATTCCCGAATGCAGCTACTCCTGTGGATGCTCTGTGTGTTTCTACTGGGCAGCATTAGATTGGAGTTGTCCTGGGACTGGGAAACTGGCTTTGTGATATTCTGGAGTAGTGGTCTAAAGATCTGGGACCACTGGGCAGCTCTGGCCATTGAGCAGCCCCAGTGGCTGTGCTTTGGGCAGTGCTGTGCTCTGCTGAAGGGGGAAGCCATGGATGTGCTGCTCCAGCCTGGAGCTAGCGCAGAGCAGGGGCAGCTCTCGCCGCATCTGCTCATGTTCACACATTGGGAGCCTTCGTGTAGGATTAAAAAAGGCTGGAGAAGCTCAGACACTGTGCTGGTGGGAACAGCAGTGCTTTAAATAGAGGAGTCTGAGCAGGTTCTGAGCACTAACATCGTGGTTGAGTGCAACTCAAAGACTTGCAATACCTTGTTTGCCCTTCTCTCACTTTGTTTGGCTGATGTAGGCGTATTTTTGTTTTTACTCGCTTCTCGTCCTATATTGTCCCCTTTCTTTCCAGTAATGTTGACTGTTCCATCTGCTTATTTATCACCCACAGTTCGAACGCGAATTTCAATTAGCAATCTGCTTTGTTTAGTTTTGTTTTAAACAAGGCATTGAGAGCTCCAACAAAGCTTTAATACATAAAGCTACTTGTAATGCAGCTGTTTAAGCTCTTCCATCATATCCATGAACAAAATGAATTCCACTGCTATCAAGATGCATCTGATGAATTAGGTTTAATCCTCCTCTACTGTAGCAGATGGAAGGCACTTCAACAAAGACTGAAAGATTTCAAATGACTGAGATGGAAAATGGTCTTTGCTCAGTGTGCCAGAGACATAAAAGAAACTAAAACCTCATGTAGTAGGAAATAATTCATCCACCAACCAGAAAAGCAGTCCCTGGATTTCTGCACCGATTCCTGATCCTGGTGCTTCTCTTTTGGGTCTGAGGTCACAAGTTGAGGGTGTGGAGGCAGAAGGTGGCAACCTGTGCAGCAGCATCCCAGGTGGGAATGTGCTTCCCTGAATGCCACCTGCCCAGGTTTGCAGTACTGTGTGCCTGAGGCCCTGCCAGCTTCTTGATCACCTGATCTGGATCACCAGGATCCCTCACAGGAAGGGCTTCTCTGGGGGGGCTGTGTTTGCTAAACGAGGAGGGATTAATTGCTGTGAGTTTGGGGTGGACTCCAAGCCCGACATCACAGAGTAGCTTGGGTTGAAAGAGACCTTACAGATCATCCGGTGCCACCCCCTGCCGTGGGCAGGGACACCTTCCACCACCCCAGGCTGCTCCAAGCCCCGTCCAGCCTGGCCTTGGACACTGCCAGGGATCCAGGGGCAGCCACAGCTTCTCTGGGCACCCTGTGCCAGGGCCTGCCCACCCTCACTCAATTCCTAAGAACAATTTCTTCCTAAGATCTAATCTGCATCTCTCCTTTTTTAAAAACTGTTTCCCCAATCATAAATTCCTTCAACACCCTGTCAGCAACAAATGTGTCTGAATTTCGCTTAGGTGTGATTAAAACAAAGCCTGAGCTGAGGTTCTGGGCTGAACGGGCGCATCCCCAGCACCGTAACTCAGCAGTTACCGCGGCCAGCACTGCGAGGTAACAACAATCCCACACCTGGCACGCCGGGCAATGGAAAAACATCCCCGTGGGTCAGGTAACGGCTCCGTGTGGCGGGGCAGGCTGTTCTCAGGTGTAAACCGATCCCTGCCGAGTGTCCTCTGCCGTGTGTCCTCCATCCCGAGCGTCCTCGCCATGCTGGGCTGGCGGGAAGCGGAGGAAGCTCTGGGATGGACGCGATCCATCCCGGGAGCGCTGAGGAAGGGTCGCAGGACTTTCCATCCTGCGCAGCTCCCACCTGCGCGGGCAGGGCAGGGCAGGGCTCGGCCCGGCGGTGAGCGCTGATGAGCGGGCGCGCTAATTGCGGGTCCCGCGGGGGCGGGCGCTGGGGCGGGGCGGGGGGGGTCCGGTCCCGCCGCCGGGGCCGCTCTGTATAACCCGTCTCCCGGCAACGGCGGCCGCGTCACTTCCTGGGGAGCCGCCGGCGAGCGCACGGACAGGTGGAGCGGCGGGGCCGGCCGGCACCGGTGCTGCCCGGGGGGCTGCGCTCCTGCCCCGCCTGGGTCCGCTCCTGCGCGGCGCGCTCCGGCCGCTCCATCCCCCGGCGCGGTTCTGGTGCCGCCGCGATGAGCGCGGAGCTGGACGGCGTGTCCGTGCACTCCTCCTCCTCCTCGTCGGGCTCGCTGGGCTCGGCGGCGGGGCCGGCGCCGCGGCCGCTCTCGGCGAACGTGCGGCGGCTGCACCAGGCGCTCACGGCGCTGCTGAGCGAGGCGGAGCGGGAGCGCTTCATCCTCTGCCTCAACGCCTACCACGGCCGCCGCAACGTCTGCGACCTGGTGCGCTCCCTGCGAGCCCTCCTCGACGGGCCCCGCCGCCGGCAGCTGCTGCCGCTGCTGCGCCTCGTCCTGCCGCGCTCCGACCAGCTCCTCTTCGACCAGTACACGGCCGAGGGGCCCTACCTGCCGCCGCCCGGCCGCCCCCCGCCGCCCCCCGCCCCGCCGCCGGTGGTCCCGGGCGAGCTGCGGCAGGTGACGCTGCGCCGGAGCAAAGCCCACGAGGGTCTGGGCTTCAGCATCCGCGGCGGCGCCGAGCACGGCGTGGGCATCTACGTGTCGCTGGTGGAACCCGGCTCCCTGGCCGAGCGGGAGGGGCTGCGCGTCGGCGATCAGATCCTGGGGGTCAACGGCAAGTCCCTGGACAGGGTGACCCACGCCGAGGCGGTCAAGGTAAGGCTGCTCCGCACCGGGCTCCGGTGGATGTTTCCTCCATCCCGCCTTATCCCGGGCTCCGCTGCGCGCCCCGTCCCGCTCTGCCTCTCCGCTGCCTGTCCGTGTCCCCCCGGCATGCCTTCCCTCCCTGCCTCTTGTCCCCGTGCGCCCCGTCCAGCCGCATCCCTCCCCGGCTCCATCCCCGCCAGCCGGTGGGACCGGAGCCCCCCGGTGCCGCTCTCCGGGACGCGGCGCTGGGAACCCGCAGCCCTCGGCGGAGCGGAGCCGCTCCGGGTTTGCATCGCGCCGGGGACATCGTGCGGGACCAGCCGTGCGCGGAGCCCGGCAGCAAAGTTAGCGGTGGCAATAGCGGTGCCCTCTGATGGCCCGGCAGGGACCGAGCTGCCGGGGTGGCTCTGGGCACGGCAGGCTCGTCCTGCGCTTCTGTCGCGCCTCTGAAACGCAGCGATGCTGCTCGTGGCTCGCTTGCAGCCTGGGGAGCTCGTGGAAGCTGGAAATCTGCGTGAGCTGGGTTTTAAGGGATGTACTCCAGCCGCTCTAGTGGGTTTCTCCTCGCAAAGATGGGGAAACTGAGGCACGGAGAAGCAGAACAGCCCCCTCGCAGGGCTGCATCGTGCCCGGGGCAGGAGCAGATCCCCGATCCCCCCCTGCGTGTTCCAGGAGGAGAAGGAGAACGGTTACACAACTGAAGGGCTCCCGCTCTCCCAGCACGGCCCCACATGCCCCGGAGACCTGTTGTGGTCCATGGCAGCATGGGGGCTATCGATAAAAGCTTTAATGTGGGGGGGGGGAACTCCATAAACTGTGGGATTTTCTGCTGAAAAGCGGGGTTCTGAGGCAAATCCAGGTTTGAGTGTCCCAAACCATTCCCAGAGCTGATCCTGTGGCTGGTGGGCTGTACTCGGAGCATTCCCGAGGCACAAACCTATCGAGCTGGAGAATCGACTTCTAGAGCAGCAATTTGTAGGCAGCGTATGAAGAGCTGGGATCTGGCGTGACAAGGCTGCTCTCCAGCTGTTTGTGCTTTAATTTTTCCGTAATAAGCTCAAGTGGTTCTGTTGGGAGCCCGCTCCATGTGGAGCGTTCCCCCGACAGCGCATTTATCTTGCACAGCTTTGAACACTTCTTCCCTGCCGACCTGTGCGTGTTCCCTGTCCCGGCTTTAAATCAGTGCCCTGGGCAAGGGCACGACTTCCAGGCTGGAAACGAGTCCCTGGTAATCCCGAGACCAGAGGAAAGGTTTGTAGGAATTCTTTTTTTCTTGTTCCAAATGACAGGACAACAGCAGGGCAAGCTTTCAGTTGTTAGTCTGCAATTTTGTGCCTTGGAGATTGCAAACCCCCCCATATTTTGGTTGTGGCATTGGGATGGAGAGGAACCAGGTGTCAGGAATGCTCTGCTCCATGACTTCATCTCCAATTCATCCCACTCTGCTGGGTAATTCACATCACTTTCTGTTTGTTCTCTAATATAATGTAATTGATGCCTTTTAGACACTATTAATTTTGAGTGAAACTAAGTGCTTCCTGCACAGAAATAATTCCTGGAGGACATGGCTTGCCAAGAGCTATATTTTGTTAATATGATCCTGATAGGAAAAAGCAGCTTAGAAATTGTCTCCTTGTGAGCTGAACTTCTTTCAACAACAAATTCATCACTCGCCCTGTGCTGGCACCTTCTTGAGCTCCTGGGTTCTTTTCACATCTGGGAAGGGTTTTTATGACCCACGTCGTGGTGGTGGAAACATTTTGCGTGGCAAGAGTGGCAGAGTGATTTACAGTACAGCTCTAATAAATCCTTTGGAGATTCTAAAATGCAGCAAGTGTTAGTTTGCCCTCGGATGCTGCTTTTGGGAGGGGGGAAATGAAGAGATCTCATTCAGCGATGCTCGAGGGCAGCATTTGAAGGTTTAAGGTACAAATACCTCAGGGCGATGTTTGGGGTGTCATTCAGAGTGTCAGAGCTGCAGGGACAAGAGGTGGTGATGGGTGGCTTGGTCCTGTGCTCTCTGCTTCCCCTTGAAACCTGGGAGATGTGGGGCTCAGGCTGGGTGCACTGACAGCTCTGCAAAGGCCTCTGGCTGTGGTCTGGTGTCCTCAGGCAGAGCAAACCTTGCTGTGTCCTGCTCTCCTCACCGGTGGCTCTTGGTGTGCCCTGCAGTGGGTCAGTGAACATCAGCTCAGCTGGCCAGCATGGTGCCCATAACCCCAGGATTGGGGATTTGAGCCCTTTATGGGCTGTTCACTTCAGAGTTGGACTCGATGATCCTTGTGATCTCTTCCAACTCAGAATATTCCGTGATTCTGTGATAAACCAGAGCTGGGTTTGGTCTTGGAATTCGTGCATACACTGTATTCGGGATCAAATAGAGAGAGAGAAAGCTGAGGAGAGAGACTTTGTTCACACAAGCCCCTGGCTGTGTAGCTGATCTCTCAGACACTGCCTGCTGCTTCAGAGGAGGGGCTGTGCGAGCTCCCTCAGCCAGAACGTGTCTGATCAAAGCTCAGCTCCCGTCTCTGTGCGTGCAGCGATGCTCCGGCTGCTGCTGCGCTTCCCTCCCGGCTGTCCTGCAGCAAGGAGCTGTCTGGCCAGGGCAGCCCTGCTCTCCATCACAGGCACGACGTGCTGTGCTGACAGAAGTTGTCAGAGCTCCTTCTTGGAGTGCCGGGCTCGGCGAGGCTCCCGGGCACACCCCGCTGCCCGGGCTGAGCGTGACAAACTTCCTGAGCCACGGATCCACTCGGTGCCTGCCGGGGTGCCCGAGGTGCCCGGCTGTGGCTGTAGCAGCGAGGCAGCTGCTCAGGCAGAGCAGGGAGGAAATGCAATGTCTGGATTTGTTTGTGCAGCCTCGGATGAGCATTCCCACTGCGTTCCTTTTACAAGTCGTGGTAGCTCTGTTGCCTTTCCATGCTGGAGCAGCCCAGCTGCTTTTATCCCTCTTCTCGAGGAGCAGAGAGGTGCTGGCTGTGGGGTAGCAGCAATTTCTGTTCACTCCTGGAATTTTCAGGGCATCTCTCAGTGGTGCACCCAAAGTGAAACCGTGGCAGCAGAGGAGAGCTGCCACAACTCTGGGCAGAGCGACCTGTGTGATGTCCCAGCTCCAAACTCCCTGGTGGCCCGTGACCAGTCCAGCGGTGCTTGCAGATGTTTCAGTGGAAATTAGATTAAAAAGTGGTGTTCTGACTTCAACTACAAGATTACCTCAGTGCTCCAAATCAATTCCCTTAATGCCCAGCTTCTTAACCTTTATGTGAGCACGGGAGTTTGATGCCTCGTCTGCTCTGCGCTCGGCTGTTTCATCCAAATCCAAATTAAATGACTCCATTACAATTACAGCTCCATCATTGCAGCGTTCAGGAGTGCACTTTAGCAAAAGATCACCAGCATTTGAATTATGGGGTGAGTGGAGGAAGTTTGTGTTGTCTGCCATATTTTTAGGGCTCGCTCAGCTTTTATCAGCCTTGCTATTTAGGACATTATATTGTGTCTGTACACTAGATATATATATTTATTTTACTATTTATAGCGTATATACTGCTGTATTTTAGCATGTACTGCTATATTTTAGCAGTGGTGCTGGAAGTTTGTATTGATAAAATGTCATATTTTATCCAAGAGGATTTAAATTCAAGGTGTTCGTGGCTTTAGATCATCAAAATGTTACCCAGGGAGGTGTTTCCCCAATACTCTGGGCTTGGCATTAAATTCACTCCCTTTCTCCCCCACCCCTTACTTTTCTTGCTTTGCTGTAGGTTTTTGTGTCCTTTGAATGAAAGGACATTTAGGGAGGGAGGGGACGAGAGAAAGTGAAAAGTGGAAAAATTCCTGAGTTAGGATTTGGCTTAATGAGCTACACCAGGCTCAAAGAGCTGCACTGGTTCCACCGTTGGCCCTGCTGTTCCTGCTGACAGCTGGGCAGATCTGGATCAGCTTCACCAAAACCACCAGAACTCCACTAATTTGTCTGTGCTGGGCTTGGGGAGTTTGATTCTTTGGTGTTGGTGTTAATCTGTGGTGGCTTTGCCAAAGTCACCAGGCTGGAATTGAGTTTATTCTGAAGGAACTGAGGTAGCTCAAGTGTTCCAGTGCCCTGTCTTGGGTTTTCCAGCTGTGGAAAGAGGCTGGAGGGGTTTGGGGAGAGCTTGGGATGAGGCAGAGCTGTGGCTGACGAGGCAGAGGTGTCCAGAATGTGGCACTGCCAGGCTGTCCTGTGTGTCCCTGGGACAGCCCTGCCTGGGGAGGGAGTGGGATCACATCCAAAGGGATCTCATCACCTCCCTGACCTGTGGTGGAAGGGGATTGCATCGGGGGGGATCACATCACACCCCACCCCCGGATAAAGGGGGATCTCATCCCCAGCCGCCACCATCTCTCTGTTCCAGCAGGGCTTTTCACTCCCTCCAGCCTTTCCATCTCCTGCTCTGGTGGAAGTGTCAAGTGGGCATTTAAAAATAATTAAAAGGAGATTAAAATTTCATTTATGTCCTATTACTGTGGGTTTTCATGCTGGCAAACAAGGAGGTCTCTTCAGGGACCGTAATATTTCATAGGAGGCAGAAGGGCCCCCAGGCGTGGGATTGCTAAAAGACCTCTGAGAAATGACACCAGAGATGTGCAGCTCTGAGCCTCAGAAACATATTTAGAGCCATTTTTCTTTCCAGACAGCTTACAATAAAGCAAATTCCATTTCATTGTTTCTCGTGGTGCCCAATTAATTGATTATCATGACCTGACACTGATTATTTAATCACCACGGCACTGTGGGCACAGCTCAGAGGGATGAATGCAGCTTGGCTGGGTTGGCTTTTGACCCTTCCAAGTGCTTGGAGCTATGGGTGATCAGCCCGAGCCACGGCTGGGATGGCTGAGGAGTGAAGGGGATCCATTGATCCCTGATTCCATGAGGATATCAGCCGTGTTCCTTTAACTGCTCCGTGCTTATCGCCGGCTCTGTATTTTTAGAAGGCACTAAAGAAAGAGGCTTGAAACTTCTCCCCTTCCCAAGGGAGCTCGGGGAGCTGGAGCATGGAAAAGGAGGATGTGACTCGCATCCACCCCGACAGTTACAGTGGCAATCTCTTCCTTCATCTCTGTGTCTGCTTAGAAACAAAAACCCCAAGAACTGCGCTCAAAAAAAGCACTCCCAGCTTAAAAGGCAGGTGCTGTGCGATGCCAGGGGCTCCTGCTGGGCCCTTCTGTCCTGCAAACAGATTCCATTTCGGCTCCTGTGGTCAGCTGGGCTTGGAGGAGAGGGTGGAAAGTGTAAAGGCACCGGGATGTCCCTCTCGGAAAAAGGGGGAGGGAAAATGGTCACTCTTGAGCTTGGAGTTATCTGCATTTAAAATGACTTTTAAAGCTCCTTAAAGGGGGAGGGCTGACGGCAGTGGCAGAGCATGGATGTGGCAAGGGATGCTCCTGGTTCCAGAGGCAGATCTGGAGCAGGTTTGGGCACTGCAGCTGCCCACGGGGCCGAGGTGCTGCCCTGGCACTGTGAGCTCCTCTGAGCTTCCACGGGAATTCCTCGTGTGACCTGGGGTGGGGTGAACCTGCACACCGGGCCAGGGGCTGTGGGAACGGGGGTCTGGCTGCTCCACCTGGCTTAGGAGCTGTATTTGCTGCTCTGCCACTGATTTCCCTCAGTGGGCAAGTTCCTTACTCATCTGTTTCCCTTCACTTCCCCAGCAAATCACAATCGGCCCTAATGAAATCAAACGACTTTATACTGATGCAAAAGATTGGAACGAGGGCCTTAATCTCTCCTCTCCTCATAATGCAAGGATGATGGGACTTGGCAGCAGGACTGCCTTGTTCATCAGGGTGAGCATTGTCAGGGCATCCTGGAGTTCTTGCAGCATCGATGGTGTTTAGTGGGCTCCTTGTAAAGAAACAGCTTTGCCTCAGCTGAGAAATTGATAAGAGAACCTGAAGAGTAAAAGCTTATTTCCTTCTGGTGGCCATTGGAAGAAAACAAAAGCGTTGGAAGTGGTGAATTAAAATATCCTTTACCCAGTTCCCCTGTCCTCAGGGAAGAGGATGGATGTTGTTTGACACGTTCCTCAACGCCAGGGAGAATTATCCAGCTCTAAATGCCCTCAGTTAAAGTGACAAAGCACTTGATTTGCTTTGGGTTCTTTTGACTGGATGCTCCGTGAGTTCTCCCTGTCAGGAGCACCAAGTGCTTGGTGAATCCAGGTGAAGCAGAGCCCTGGAGGAGCTCTGGTCCTGCCAGCTGCTTCTTGCTGGGCTCAGGAATTGCCTCGGAGCCCCTCGGGGTGGGAGGTGCTGGCAGGGAAGGCTGGAGGGGGCTCTGCTCTGCCTGGGTGTCCCCGGTGCTTAACCCAGAGTCTTCCTCACTTCCCCCCATTGATCCTTCCGAAGTTTTTCTGCCAAGGAATTAACCCTGTTCGGACAGTGTGCCCTTGGTGGTGCTTCACACCGCTCCTTGCAGCAGTGCTTGGTGTGGAGCAGAAAGAGAACACCCGAGGAAGCAGCAGGGAGCTTTAATCTACGTTTCCCTCATGCCTTCCCCCTGCACTGAAAGCACCCAAACAGCTTTGGTTTTGTTTTGTTTCCACAATTATGTGGAGTTTTCTGCTCTTTTTAGGATTGTCCTGGGTTGGCCTAAGGGCTGCTCTGGGCAGGGATCGGCTGGGAGGGGTGGGATGTTGCAGAGTGGGGATGGGGAGGTGCCAGCCCTTGGAGAGCTTGGGGACAAGGTGCTGGAGCTAAGGTTTCACTTGACCTTTCCCGGGGAAAGGGACGTGGGCTTCCTGGTGCCTTGGGGCTAAATGTGTGCAATCACCATAATTATACATCGATTTGCATTGATTTGCATAAGTGCCGCTACTTGAAAGCCCAACTGCTGTCCTTTGCCTTGGGAGAGGGGGAGAGGTTGGGCTGGACCTCCTGCGTTTGTCTTCCTGCAAGGAGGCTGTGTCACCCCTGTGTCACCCCTGCGTCACCCCTGTGTCACCCCTGCATCCCCTGTGTCACCCCTGTGTCACCCCTGCGTCACCCCTGTGTCACCCCTGCATCCCCTGTGTCACCCCTGTGTCACCCCTGTGTCACCCCTGCCTCCCCTGTGCCCTGGCACCCGCTGCTGTCCCTCCATCTGCGCTTCCCTCAGCCTCCTTCCGTGCCCTGCTCTCCCCACCTGCCTCTGTGTCACCTTTTCCTCGTTCCAGTTCTGTTTCCCGCTCGGGGATGAGTTTTTTGCCCACGTCAGAGCATTCCAGGCTCCCCTTTCCTCTGCTCAGATCCAGCTCCCTGCGCTTTGTCAGGCAGCGCGGGCATGGGATAGACTGAAAATCATGGAATCCCCCACTGGTTCAGGTTGGAAGGGACTTTGAAGCTCATCCAGTGCCATGGGCTTGGGTGCTCCAAGCCCTGTCCAACCTGGCCTTGGATACTTCCAGGGATCCAGGGGCAGCCACAGCTTCTCTGGGCAACACTTGATCCAAAATATCTTATTTACATCTGCAGTCTGGGGCCGGGGACAGTCTCTGCCTGCTTCACTTGGCAAATTTGGCCTTAGCCAGGTGTGCAGTGGGAGCTGCCATGGCCTTTTATCCATCCTGCCTGCAGCTGGTCCCTGGAGCAGACGTTTTGGAGGCAGGAAACAAAAAACAGCAGTTCCTGCTGTCCTGTCTCGGCAGAGGAGCCTTTTAGCTGATGTGGCTCAATCCCTCTCCTTGTAAAAGCTCCTGGGGTGCTGCCCCTGCAGCCGCAGGGAGCTGCTTCATTCCCAGCGGCAGTAGGATTGTTTTGCTCGGTCCATCCGATCCCACAAGCCTAAACCCACCTGAGCCCCTCGGTCCAGCAAGAACACCCTGGGATGGAGCAGGAAACAGTGACTGGACAAACTCCTGCCGATCGCTGCCTGCACGGTGCCGGAATGTGCTGTAAAAGCTCCCTCTGCCTCCCTCCTGTGGTATCTCAGCATTTCTTTCCCTTTGCTGCTTTATTCCAAGCCTGTGCCTTACTTTTTTTTGGGACGTGGTGCCAAATTCCCGGTGCTTTGCTGATGGATAACCTCCGCAGTGACCTTTGGAGCTCGCCAGCAGAGCGATGCCCGTTATCCCAGTGCCCATTATCCCAGTGCCCATTATCCCAGTGCCCATTATCCCGTGCCCATTATCCCAGAGCCAAACCAGCTCCGGCGAGGCTGTTCCTGCCGGAAGAAAAAAGCAGCTTGAGGCTGTGGCGAGGGGGAGGATGGCTCGTGGTTAATGCTGCTGGGATCCAGCTGGGATCTTCCCACTCCGGCCTCGTCGGGAGCCGATCGCTCCTTTCATTAGCAGGGAAGGTGAAGCGAGGGGGCTGCGTCCCTGCGAGGGGCAGGGCTGGGCAGGCTGCCCGAAGGATCCCGGTGATGAATTGCCATTGATTTCTGGCATCTGTGTTCCTCCTGGGGGGGATTTGTGGAGCTGCTTCTACACAGCCTCTCGGGGCCGTTGGGAAGTGGGGAATGTGAGGGGGGAGATGGGGAAGGTGGGAGAGGAAAGCCCTCGGTGATGTGAGACTGGCAGGGTTTCAGAAGGGTGGCAGCTGCCAGGCTGGATCCTAGGACAGGACATGATGCACTGGGAGCTGTTTGGGTTTTATGGGGGGTTTTTTAAAGGTAATTGTGGCACATGAGATGTGTGTTGCCTTTTTTGATCTGCTTAAGCCATCTCCTTCCCTCTCAGAGGGCTCGACAGATAATTAAACAGAGTGTTGTTAGGGGGTCAGTGGCCTCATGGAATCAATCTGCCCCTCTCTCTGGCACTTGCTGCTTCTGATGACATTTCTGGGTGCTTGGTGACTGTTTCCCTGCTGGAGGTTTCGGCACTAACTCCCAGATTCACACCAGTGATTTCTTTAAGCTGGGCTGCTGGCAAGTGAGCTTGCACACCGTGGTGCCAGCCCTAAACCTCCCACCCCCGCTCCTCAAACACATCAGAGATGGAGCACAGCCAAATCTTATCTGAGGCTGGAGCAAAACCCAGCAGCACCGAACAACAAATCCCTGGAATGGCTTGAGAAGGGAGATGGAGATGCAGCCTGCGCTCTCTGATTCTGCACAGGGCATTAAGGAGGTGAAATTTGTTATTTCGTGGTGGTTGGGTGGGGTTCAGTGTGCCCATCAGATAAGCTGATTTCCCAAAAAACTTGCAGGATGAGTTCTGCTGTGGGTTTGTGAGGTATCTCTGCAGTCACTGCATACAGGGCGATGTGTGGGAGGAAAAAGTTCTCCCATGTAGAATTCCCACCTAGAGCCTGTCCTTTGTCAGTGTCCCCCTGTGCTGAGCACTGCTGGGGCCACCTCAAATCCTGTGTCCAGTTCTGTCCCTCAATTCAGGAAGGACATTGAGGGGCTGGGGAGTGTCCAGGGAAGGGAATGGAGCTGGGGAAGGGGCTGGAGCCCCAGGAGCGGCTGAGGGAGCTGGGAAAGGGGCTCAGCCTGGAGAAAAGGAGGCTCAGGGGGGACCTTGTGGCTCTGCACAACTCCCTGACAGGAGGGGGCAGCTGGGGGGGGTCGGGCTCTGCTCCCAGGGAACAGGGACAGGAGGAGAGGGAACGGCCTCAGGCTGGGCCAGGGGAGGCTCAGGGTGGGCATCAGCAGGAATTTCCCCATGGAAAGGGTGGTCAGGGATTGGAAGGGGCTGCCTGGGGAGGTTTGGAGTCCCCATCCCTGGAGGTGTCCAAGGAAGGCCTGGAGGTGGCACTCAGTGCTCTGGGCTGGTGACAAGGTGGGGATCAGTCAGAGCTTGGACTTGATGGCCTGGGAGGTCTTTTCCAACCTCAGTGGTCCTGGGATTCTGTGATAAGAACTCTGCTGAAAAGCTTCTCCTTTGTTCCCAGGGAGCTGGGATGATCTGTACCGTCTGTGTGGGCAGGTTCTGGCCCTCTCTCTTGCTGTGGTGGCTTCATGAGCAGGGCTGGCAGCAAAATCGACGTTGGAGGGCTGGTGCCAGCCTGGTGGCACTGTGGCACTGTGGCACCTCGCTGGGAATGGGACAGTGAAGTGCTCAACGCTTGAGCAGCAGCTGGGCACGGACACCAGCAGGATTAAGGCTTCCAAGGGGGAGGACACAGTGGTGAAACCTTCTTTGGGCTCCTGTCCCAGAGCTTGGTCACTGCCCAGGGAAGAAATTCTTCCTCACATCCAGGTGCAACTCCCTGGGATCAGTTCCTGCCCGTTCCTCCTTCCCATTGCTGGGCCCCACGGAGCAGAGCCTGGGCCCTGCTCTGAGCCCTCCCTGCACACAGGGACACCCAGGGCTGAGGTCTGGCCTTGGTAAAACCTGAGGGGGAAAAAAAGCCCAAAAGAGAGGGGAAGTGCAGCATTTCTCCCAGTGCAGGGAGATGGGTGGAAGCTCTGCTCTCCCGGAGCTCAGCACAGCAGCTGCTGGTGGATTCTGTCCTGGTTTGGGTGCAGGTGGAAGCTTCTCCCACTGGGCTCACCTGATGCCTCGTCACTCTGCAGCTCCTGGTGCCAAAAGCTTTGTTAAAGTCTGGTTCAGAGTGGGGCTGCACAAAGGTTTTGTAGATCTGTGCCAGATCCTGTCCCCGTGCCTGCTGTGCTTCAGCGTGGAGCACGTGCCGTGCTGTTATCCCAGGGAAAGCGAGGGAAAACTGCTTCCCTCTCATCTCCTCTCGCAGCCGTGGCAGCTGCAGTTTGAAGAGCTGGCGCCTGGTGAACAAAAAGCTTCCTGGAAGCTCAGATGTTTGAGCAGAACTGACTTTAGTGGTCACCAGGTTGGGGAAGGGGTTTGCACCCCTCACAGGGAAGAGTTCCTTCCCAATATCCCATCTAATTCTGCCATCCCTCAGCATGGAGCCATTCCCCCTTGTCCTATTACTACATAATCTTGTGAAAAGTCCCTCAAAAGTCCCTTAAAAATCTTTTGTGGGTGTCACTGTCCTCCCCCACCTGTGACCACCCAAAGGGTCTCCAAAAGGTGCAGGTCAGCAGGTGACCAAGTCCAAAAGGAACTGGTCACCGAGCCAGTGCAGGTGGCTCAGAGGCCACCAGAGCTGTGTCCTAAAGGGCTCCTAAGTGAGGGAGGGTCTCTGATGGGCTCCTCTTCCAGCCCTGCCCTGGGCTGAGGGTTTTTTTGGGAAGGAAACTCTGTGCTGGGCAGGAAAGTGCTTCTCTCACTGAGTGCTGGAGAGACCTCGGTCCCCAGAGTGTCACCAGCCCGCTGCAGCGCTGCCTCTCTGGGGGACACTGTCACCAGCAATGTCCTGCTGGGCACCGCCAGCTTCTGTTCACTCCTCCTCTTGTGTCCCCTCTTGTTTGGAGGCTGCCAGGGAGCTCTGCTGCCTCCAGCTGTGCAGCTGCTCCCCTCCCCTCGGGCTCTCTGCTGTCACCTTCATGCATAAAACATCTGCCTGCGCCCGAGATCCCTGCTCCTGGTGGCCCTGTCAAGGGAGCTGCGGGGGGACATAAAAATCCCCCTGTAAATCTCTGGCCTCTCATCGCCGCTGACTTCCCTGCGCCTCCAGAGAGCAGCTCTGCTGCTGTGCCTGCCCTGCCAGGGGATGACATTTGGCTGAGGCTAAATGGCTCTGCCAGGCTTCAGCAGCCACCTCTGCCCTGTCCCCGGGGCAGGCTGTGACACTCCCCGGTGCCCAGCGTGGAACCCCTGCCTGTGCCCGGTCCCTTCTCCTGTGCCTGGTGTCTCCCCTGTGTGGCACAAACCCCAGAGCGTTTCCTCTGCTCCTTCTCTGCCCTGCCAGGATGGATTCTCTGAGGAAGGGAGGGAAGGGGATCCCTGTGCTGTGTCCAGTCTTTTCTTAAACACCTCCAGGGATGGGGAGTCCAAACCTCCCTGGGCAGCCCCTTCCAATGTTTAACAACCCTTTCCATGAGGAAATTCCTGCTGATGTCCAACCTGACCCTCCCCTGGCCCAGCCTGAGGCCGTTCCCTCTCCTCCTGTCCCTGTTCCTGGAGCAGAGCCCGACCCCCCCCCAGCTGCCCCCTCCTGTCAGGGAGTTGTGCAGAGCCACAAGGTCCCCCTGAGCCTCCTTTTCTCCAGGCTGAGCCCCTTTCCCAGCTCCCTCAGCCACTCCTGCTGCTCCAGACCCTTCCCAGCTCCATTCCCTTCCCTGGACACGCTCCAGTTCTTCCTTTGAGGGGCCCAAAACTGGACACAGCATTCGAGGTACAGGGGTACGGTGATGTTACACAGACTCAAAAGAGGTTTTATAGAGATGGCTCCAGTTTGGATGAACAAAGAACATTTCAGGGGGTCCTGTTCCCCATCTCACAGGGATCCCTGTTAGCTCTGGGGTAGCTGAGAAGGGTCCCTGCCACCCCCAGCTCATTGATTTCCATGGAGTTCAGCCCATCCTGAGCCTGGCTGGGCGGCAGCTTTGGCTCAGGAAGCTGCTCTGTGCCCTGAAGCCTGGCACGGCCACAGTGCCCACGGGAGAGTGGTCCCCTGGAGCGGGCAGAGGGTTTAGGACTTCCATCATCCCAGTGAGACTGGGCACAGTGAGCACCTCTGCCAGCCCAGCCGGGCTCCGTGTGCCTGCCAGGAGGGAGGAGATCACAGCAGGGATGTGTTTGAGGGATGGGGAGCTGCAGGAGCAGGGGCTGGAGCTGGTGAGCAGCCCAGGGGGGTGAAGCGCTCTGCGGGTGTCCTGCTGGGGCTGTTGGCTTGGCAGTCCCTGTGCCAGCCCTCCGGGCACACGGTGACCTTGGGAGCGTGTGACAAGTTGGCAGCCAAGTCGCTCTGTGTGATGGAGAGGCTGAAGTGGGGTTTGAGCTGGGTTCTCTGTGGCTCTGGCAGGGAGGGACAGGAGCGCTGCCAGGTCAGGGCTGGGATCCAGCCAGCCCAGTATTACTGACAATTTCACCCTTTGCTGAGGAGCTGCTGGTTTTAGTTCTTCCCAGCCACAAGCTTTGCTCAGCAGCTTCTCTGCTCAGTGGGGACAGCAGACCTTGCAGGAGCAGCTCATCAAAATGATGTATATATGGGAAAAAAACCCCAAACACCTCCTTTCTGAGAGCAGAGCTGCAGTGCTGACGTTCCTGAGGCCTCTGGAGGGCTCAGCATTTACAGCTGTCCCCAGGGAGAACTCCGCTGTGTTAATTTAAGTTTCCTGTGTCAGCTTCTCACAGTGGAAGCTGGAGGGGCAGAGGAGCGATTGCAAATCACCTCCTCTGGGCCCCAAGGTCATCTCTGTGCGTGCTGGTGTAAGTGTGTGTGTGTGTTTAGTAATTATTGCACTCGTTAATTGACCGCTTGTGCCGGGGAAGGCAGTTGGTAACTCCATGGCTGAATTTCTGGGAGTGCTGTCGATGTTCCCTGAAGGCATCAGGAGCTGTTCCAAGGGCAGAGGTTGGAGTTGTGGGGACAGAGCTGGGGCTGAGCTGAGGCTTTTCCCACACTGGCTGTTGTTTGCTGCCAGCACGGTCACTGAGAGGCTGAAATCCACGCTCAGCCTGGAGGGGAGAAGCCTCCAGAGAGATCTTGGAGCACTTTCCAGTGCCTAAAGGGGCTCCATGAGAGCTGGAGAGGGACTTCGGACAAGGGTCAGTGCTGCTCTCCTCCAGCACTGCTCCCTGTCCTGCTCTGACTCCTCTCCAGAGCTGCAGAAGCCGCTCAGTCCTGGGTTCAGCCCATCCTAGGCACAGCTCTGCCCACCTCACCTCCCCACTTTGCCTCACTCTGCTCTTCCCCTGGCTGACAGGAAAGGTTTTCTCCGTGTTTCCCCATCAGCAGCAGCTTTGCCTTAACTCTGTTGCAGCCAGGAGAGAACCGAAAAATCCCAGCTTTTCCCACCACCTCTTCATGCAGCTCCATCATTCAGCTGGTGGCTGCAGAGGAGCTGGAGATCTCTGAGCCTCGAGAAGTGCAAAGCCGTGTCTCCCTGAAGCCCAGGCG
Source organism: Lycocorax pyrrhopterus obiensis (assembly GCA_014706295.1). Taxonomy (NCBI): domain Eukaryota; kingdom Metazoa; phylum Chordata; class Aves; order Passeriformes; family Paradisaeidae; genus Lycocorax; species Lycocorax pyrrhopterus. The sequence continues at coordinate 2,298,643 of JACSVZ010000019.1, read as the reverse complement.
GGCATTAACCCCTTGTGCTTGGCTTGTCTTGCAGGTGCTGAAGGGCTGCAAGAAGCTGAACCTGTCGGTGCACTCGGTGGGGCGCATCCCCGGGGGTTACGTCACCAACCACATCTACACGTGGGTGGACCCGCAGGGCCGCAGCGTGTCCCCCCCCACGGGGCTGCCCCACCACCAGAACAGCTCCCTGCGCCGGGACAGCGAGAAGAGGAGCCACCTCCAGCTCCTGCAGGAGGGCGATGAGAAGAAGGTGAGCAAAGGGGGATCAGACACAGCCCTGGGGGCCTCTTCCCGTGTAGATCCCGACTCTCTGTTCCCCCTGGGTTTTTCGTCTGTGTGGTTCTCTGTTGGGATGGCCTGGCTCTCCTTTAGCATCCTGCTTTGCTCCCTTGGGCTGTAGCTTTCCCCGTGTGCCCTCGGGGAGTGCAGTAGGATGGGATGGGTTGGCTTTGTTCCCGTTTGACACCAGGAGAAGCTGAGCTGCAGGGGAGGAATTGTCCAGCCTGGTCTGGCAGGGAGGGTCCTGCCAGGAGCAGCCACCAAACCTGGAGTGGGTTTTAAGGCTTTTCCCAACACATGGATGTTTGGCTGGACATCGAGGGACTGACATCCATGTCCAGCCTGGAGACAGGAAAGATCTGAGGAGACCTCAGAACCCCTTCCAGGGCCTAAAGGGGCTCCAGGAGAGCTGGAGAGGGACTGGGGACAAGGCCTGGAGTGCCAGGACACAGGGAATGGCTTCCCACTGCCAGGGGGCAGGGATGGATGGGATATTGGGAAGGAATTGTTCCCTGTGGGGAGGCCCTGGCACAGGGTGCCCAGAGAAGCTGTGGCTGCCCCTGGATCCCTGGCAGTGTCCCAGGCCAGGCTGGACGAGGCTTGGAGCAGCCTGGGACAGTGGGAGGTGTCCCTGCCCATGGCAGGAGTGGAACTGGGTGATCTTTGAGGTCTCTTCCAATCTGTGTCACTCAGGGATGTGGAGGGCTGGATCCCAGAGTGCATTCCTGCCTTTCCTCCTGCATTCCAGAGCTTTCCTCAGGTGTTCCTGTGAGGCTTTCTTGGATCTCTTGGCAGTTTTGTCTAAGTAAAAAAAATAACCCCCTCCCCCAATTTTTTTCTTCCAAAAAAGCTCTAAAATAAACCAGATGATTTTCCTTTTCCATTTGGGGAGTGGCAGCCTGAGGGAAAACACTGTTGAGGGAAAAAGGGAATGGTTTCTGTAGTGACACCAGGGGAGTGTGGCCAGTGCTGGGCCTGGATCCCTGGCCTCTGATGGAAGGAAACCATCAGCACCTCGAATTTCCAGCCCTGCTCTCTTGCTGCGAGCTGCCCTCCTTTACACAGACCTTGGTGTAAGGGAAGCCAGCACAGGGTGTCCGAGCTGCAATACCTGATCTCGGGGATTTGATGTCTCCTCTCCCTCCCAGCCAGGCCTGCAGGGCTGTCACTGCAGAGTCACAGTGCTCAGGTGCCCCTGCAGTGAAGGCACAGATGGACAGGGAACCCCACCCTTTACAAGCAGGACGTGGATTTCCTCATTGCCACCCGTGGAATATCAAAGCCCTGTCCCAGGAGGAAGCACTGGCTTCCCAAAGAAGCAGTTTCCACAGAATTGCTCAGATCCCTGATTATTTCCATCCTTTTATCCTGCTGTCGCTCTGTCTGTGCCCAAAATGCCCTCAGCTCCTGGAAACGCTGTGGAAGGGTCTGGGAGCTTCCCATCTCAGCCAGAGGGAGAGAAACACCTAATACAGGATGAGGCAGTTTGCTGATGAAATATTCATGTGGGCCACAAGGGAGAAGGGCCTATTATTTTTATTTTTAAGGAGAGGAGGAAAGCAGGCACTGCTGGCTGGTGTCCCCCACCCCCTGCCACCCCGTGTCACCTTGGCAGAGCAGCAGCGGCTCTGCGAAGCTGTGGGGAGGAGTTGTTCCTGTGCACGTCATTCCTTCAGCCCTCGCTGTGTGTGGACATGAAATGCTCAAAACCCTGCAGCTGAGTGTCCCTGTCTCAGCCTCGTGTGGTCCTGGCCGCTTGCAGAGCCCTGGGAAGATGTGCCAGCCCTGGGTGTGCTCCTGCTCGTCCCGGTGGCCTCCTGGCCTCAGCAGCCTTTGCCCAGGGGTGAGGAGTGGCTCTTCCGAAATCTGAGCCTGTGTCCTTCCATTCCTTGCTGCTGCTTCACACAGTCAGGCAGCCCTTTGGCTTCTGCAGAGAATCCCACACTGGTTTGGGTTGGAAAGGACCTTAAAGCCCATCCAGTGCCACCCCTGCCATGGGCAGGGACACCTCCCACTGTCCCAGGCTGCTCCAAGCCCCGTCCAGCCTGGCCTGGGACACTGCCAGGGATCCAGGGGCAGCCACAGCTGCTCTGGGCACCCTGTGCCAGGGCCTGCCCACCCTCACAGGGAAGGATTCCTTCCTAATATCCCATCTAACCCTGCCCTGTGTCAGTTTGAAGCTCTTCCTCCTTATCCTGTCACTCCATCCCTTGGAAATTGTCCCTCTCCATGTTTCCTGTTGGCCCCTTCAGGCCCTGCAAGGCCACAGTGAGGTCACCCCAAAGCTTCTCCTCTCCAGGCTGAACAATCCCAGCTCTCCCAGCCTTTCCTCCCAGCAGAGCTGCTCCATCCCTCTGATCCCCCTGGTGCCTCCTCTGGGCTCTCTCCAGGAGAGGATCACGCTTTGACCCCAGGACAGGGGCTGGAGGCCGCTCTGTTAACCTGGGAAGAATCTATGAAAATTGCAGGAAATATTTGAAGCTCTCAGTGATGGGATGCAGAGATGGGATGCAGAGATGGGATGCAGAGGGAACGTTCAGCCTTCTGCTGGCCCCTCTCCTTGGTGACACACCAGCAGGGACACTAGTCACTGCTTTAAGTGCACAGGGCTTGGGATGCACTTTGCAGTCACCTCCACTCCTGATTTCCCATCTGAAAGACCAGAAAAAAAGAAAATTACTGCCTGCCACAGCTCTGAGATGCTCAAGGCTGCCCAGACACCTCCGTACCCAGAGGTGCCTTGCTGTGCCAGCTGGTGGGGGAAGCAATTCCCCCCGATCCACGGCTGCTGGCAGCGAGCAGAGCCTGCCCTGGCTGCTGGTGGAGAGGGGTTATTTGCTGTGACACTCTGTGCACGCAGCCTGCAGGGCATGGATGAGCTGAATCGCTGTGTCCTGAATTACCGAGCCCCGTGGAGGGGTGAAAACGTGTCCCAGAGCAGGGGAACAACCTGCCTCCAGTTTTCTCTCTTTTCATTTGTGTGTGTAGATTTATAGGTAGCTACAGGGATGTAATTAACTGCTGAAAGTGGGGTTATTCTGTTCACAAAAATGCAAATAAATGCAACAAATCCCTGGTTAATGCAGCCCAGTCAACCAGAATTGACAGGCACCGAGGCCTGTTTGATTTGTGGGTGGTTTTACACTCTGAGGGGGAAGAATTAGTTGGTTGGGGTTTTTTTCCCCACTCTCTCCTATTTCCGATCGAGCCGAATGTCCTGGAATGAATCTGCCGAAGCTTTCAAACAGGGCAGGGTTTGGGGGAGCAGAGCAGAGCAGCTCCAGCCCTGCAGCAGGAGGCTGGAGCGAGCGAATCCACTGCTGCAGCTCAGCACGGCTGCGACACCAGCGGAGTCTGAGGGATATTTCCAGCTTTTCCAAGGTTAAATTCAAGGCTGGTGGAGGCATCTGGCGTTCTTCAGGCAATGGAAATATCCCTGCGTGGCTGCCTCTTCCCCCAGCACATCTGCATGCCTGGAAGGATGGGTTTGTCACAGAGTTTCACGAGTTGATTATCCAGAGGCGAAGGATTTGTTATCCAAAGGTTTGAAATGGAAACCACCGCTGTGAGGTGTGTGATGGTGTAACTGACCCATCCAGGGATCTGTGGGACCATCCCGGTGGGATGAGGTGTGGAACAGGGTGGTTGGGCTCTGGCTGAGCTCGGGTGGCTTTGGGCGGTGTGGTTCAGCTCCAAAGGCAGCGTTCCTGCCCTGTGGCTTTGTCCACATTTTCCTGCGGGCACTGGGATTCCCTCACCTCCAGCTGCGGAAGAATCCCCACCCAAGGGATTTGGGGACTGGGATTTGGCGGCTGGCTTGGCTTTGCCCATCCTCCCCCAGGCAGAATCCAGCCTGCCCCGAGCTCAGGTCAGAGGCCGTTCTGGGTGAGCAGAGCGGGGTGCTGAGATCTGAGCCAGCTTTTCGGTGTAGACCTGACCTACCACGAGTGATGGCTCTGGAGAACGATGTGAGAATTCAGGGAATGCTGGGCTGAAGGAGCTGCTGGCAGGTTCAGCCTGTGGCTGTGCAAGGTGTTACAGCTCCTTGTTTCCCCTGTCTGTGCTGTGTGTGGCAGGTGCCGTATTCCCCAACTTTAGCGTTTTCCTGTGGTTGGGATTGGTGAATCTGGCATCTCATCAGAGCCCTGTGCCCACAGGTGGAGTCACCAGTGGTCAGGAAGTGTGAAAGGGAGGGTTTGCAGTAGTGCAAAGCTCTGGGAAACGCTGCTGGAGCCAGGCCAGACACAGCAGGTGTCAGACACACAGGTGACAGCCCCCAGCCCCATCCAGGATGTCACTGCCCGCTGGAAAGCTGGGACCTGCTTCCCATGCTCCCCTTCTGCTTCAGAGCACTTGGATTTTTATCATCTGTCCAGGCTTAAAGTCCTCGGGATTTGTCACAGCAGCAGCAAGGGCCATTTGTGCTGTGAATTGTCATTGATGGACCCTGGACCCACAGCTGATTTCGTTAGAAGCACTTTGGGAGCCCTCAGACAGCGAAAACTCGGAGGTGCTGCTGAGCTGGGAGGAAGATGAAGTGTGCAGAGCACTCTGGCAGTGCTGGGCTGCGAGTTCTGTGAGAAGCACGATTCCATCAGCTGAATTGGTGCCTTAATGTGCTTATTGCCAGGGGAGCTGCTTATTCCTTCAAGCTCTCGGTGCAGCAGAAGGAAGAAAACAACATAAAGAGAGTGTGAGCATCTCCTCGTCTTCAGGCAGTTCTGCAGCCAAAAGTAGCTGTAATTATTATTAAAAAAAATATATATATATAAAATATCCACGCTAATATTGCATGGCTTGAATGTTTGAGACACTGCTGGTGCCTAGTTGAGCATGAAGGATAAGAGAGGCAGGAGAGGGAAGGAAGGATTTCTTTCTGTCGGTTTGTGATGACATTTTCAGTGTGGATGATCCAGCTCCCCACGTCTCTCACGGTTTGCTCCCCCTGACCTTGCTGGGGGTTGATTTTGTTTACAGCTTTAAGGATATCCACGCTGGTGGGAGGCTGGTTTGGTTCCCTGCGGGACTGGGATATGGGATGTGAGCCGCTGGTGCCCTGGGGATTAAAGGCATGGAATGATTTGGGTTGGAAAGGATCTTTAAATCCCATCTCATCCAACCTGCTGCACGGAGCAGGGGCATATTCAGCTGCACCAGCTTGCCCTGAGCCACATCCAAGCTGGCCTTGAATGTTTCCAGGAGTCATCCTTCTGCCTCGGGCATTCTGTAGCTCTGTCCCAGCAGACTTAACCCAAAATGTCCTTTGGGTCACACCTCAGCTCACCCTGAGGGGCAGCAGTTCCGTTTCATTGGTTTTTTAGGCACTTTAAGCAGAAAAAGTACCCAAAAGTGGCAATTGCTGTGTGAGCCAAGCCCTGCCCCATGGGGAGGCAGCTCTGGGCTCAACAGGAGCTGGCCTGAGGCTTGGGATGGGGCAGAGGACTTGGTTTGGTCGCTGTTCCTGTGCTCTGGTGTCACCTCTCAGCCTGGGGAGCTGCTCCCTGTTGAACACCCTGGGAGGTGGCAGCCCAAGTCCTGGCGTGGCCGTAGGGAGCTGCCCTGGGCAGGGGGTGACACTGGGACAGCTCTGGTGGCCCTGGCACCCCCCAGCTGCTCCCAGGACTCTGTGACTGGCTGGGAGCCGGCTCTGCCTCCCCACACTCGCTGTTTGCAGGATGTCTAGACACAAACTGTGGGGTTCCTCAGGAAGGATCCAGGAGGACGATGAGCCCTGCCAGCCTCCCGAAGTGCCGTTTGTGTTGTGTGGCAGCAGTAATGGCCTGGAGATAGCTGTCAGCGTGGCTGGAAGCTCCTCAGCCACACAGCCGTGTGCTGGGGCAGGCTAATTCCTGTCTGAAAGGCCTTTTTCGAATGGCGAAATTGAATCTGTCAACAGGTAATTCCATAAACCCAGACAGAAGGAATCCTGTGCAGGAATCAGCTCGGAGCAAATGCCTCACTGATGATGGCTTTTTTTTTTTTTTTGTCCCTTCATTTCCTGCTACAGGAGATGGCAGATGTTTCAGTGTTGAGACAGAAATTAAAACTGTGACCTTGAACTTCCCAATGTTTCTGTGTGATGCACGCAGGAGTCGCCTGGGGCTGGGCACAGCCTGGGAATGGCACAGGGAAGGAGGTGGGCACTGAGCAGTGGCAGTGCCAGGGTGAGCCTGGGAATGCCCGACGAGGTGTGGGGGGTGACCTTGCCTGGATGTTACTGTGCCTTTAGTACCCAAAGGGGCTCCAGGAGAGCTGGAGAGGGATTTGGGAAAAGGGATGGAGGGACAGGACACAGGGAATGGCTTTAAGCTGAAGGATGGTAGAATTAGATGGGATATTGGGAAAGAATTGTTCCCTGGGAGGGTGGGGAGGGGCTGGGATGGGATTCCCAGAGGAGCTGTGGCTGCCCCTTGGATCCCTGGCAGTGCCCAAGGCCAGGCTGAGACGGAGCTTGAAGAAAGCTGGGATAGTGGCAAGTGTCCCTGCCCAAGTGGGACTGGATGAGCTTTAAGTTCCCTTCCAACCCAACCCATTCTATTGCTCTCTGATGTCCTCAGTTTCCCCCACAGAACAGCTGCCCTTGTTTGCTGCCTGGTTTAGGATGGTGTCAGCACAGTCTGGATTTAGGAGCTCGGAGTGATCCCAGCTCTCCCTGAGGGGTGTTACAGCTTCTCCCCCTGAGTGAGCTTCAGCCAGGGAGGAGGGAAGAAGCATAAAGTGGAAATGGAACCAAAATGCCCTCTTTGGGCCAAGCCTTGGCACTGGAGGGTCAATCACACGTGTGCCAGCCTGAGTGGAAAAGCCCAAGCAGAAGGGCTTGGCCCAGGGTCGAGGGAGGGGCTGTTCCCAGAGGAGCCCTGGATCATCACTGTCCACTGGGAACCACTGGGAACCACTGGGAACATCAGCCTGGTCACAGGTTGAGCTCCCTCGCTGGGCAGCACGGCTGTGCTCGTGCCTCAGTGTCAGCCCCGAGCCGTGTGTGGGGCCAGGCTGGCAGGAGTGGGACAGTGCCGTGCCTGGGACAGCCAGCATGGCACGGCCACCCCTGCGCTGTGCCCATCTCTGGAGATGGAGAGCCTTGGGAAGGGAGTGCAAATTGTCCCCTGTGATCCCTAAGCCCTTGGCATGGAGTGGCTCAGCCTTCGCTTCATCCCGGCCATCAGCTTGACTCTCCATTCCTCCTTCCCTCCAAGCCTGACCCCCCTGAGCCTGCCAGCACTCGCTCCCTTCCCCAGCCGTTCCCAAAACCTGCGGTGTGCCCACGAGCTGGATGCTCCCTGGCTGTTTCCCTGCCACGCTGTTCCCGGCAGCTCCTGCCGCAGGGCTCGTTCAGGGAGCCGTAGCTATTAGCTGATTAAGAGATGCAATTAAGCCCTCAGCAAGCCGGCTTTGTGGGCTGCCAGCAGCGATGTATTTTCCAGGAGTGCTGAGGTTTTTCCACACAGCTCGGGTTTGCTGGTTTTTGTGGCTGCAGGCTTTGTGTATCCGTGGCTTTCCTGCCTCTGGAAGCGCGGGTTTGCCCGGTGCAGGGCTGAGCGAAGCTCACGTGGCAGCGCCTCAGCTGCAGAGGGACAGGGGGTATCTCTTACTCCACCTGATGCTCTCCCCATGTGGGGGGAGCAGCTTCTCAGCTTACCAGGATAGTGTTAAAGGGAAATGGAAATGTCTGGATGCAGAGCTGCCCCTCCTGTTGCCAGCCCCAGCACGTATAAATGTCATGCAGGGACTTGGAGAGGGGATTTTGTCATTCCCGGTCTGTTTTGCCCTGATCTGTGATTCCAGGCACCTCGCTGCGTTCCTCCTACTTGTATTTTTCTCAGCATTGGGGAATTTTTGAGAGGTAGAGCCACAGTGGGGTGAAAAACTTAGAGCAGGGAAATCCCAAATGCCATCAGACGGATCGGGAGACAACAGCACTTCAGAAAAGTTGAATATTTTCCTAATTTCCAAAACCACTCAGCAAAGTGTTCTGTGGCCCAGAGCAAGGTTTCCATGTGAAGAGAAAACCAAACTGCCCTTGGATGTGACAGGCAGCTGCTCCTTGGGGTGGGTTCAATGCCCAGCTCATCTCTCCAGCCTGAAGCGTGAAGGTCTCTACAATTCCTTTATAATCCTTCAATGCTGAAATTGTTTCCAGCACTTTCTGCACTCTAAAGCAGGGAAAGGAAACCCAGGGAACATCAGGTTTTTTCAGAGAAGGATGCTGGTGTAGGTAGTTGATGTCTTACAGTTCTCATTCCAGCTTTGCATCCATTTCTCCAAGTCCAAAATGTGCAGTAGATTTGCGTCCTGCTGCTGATTTCTGTGTTTCTATCACCAACATAGAAAATGGGTTTTCAATACCAGCCACTCTAAGACTGGCCTGAATTCCCTCAGTGACGCTGTGTCCTCTAGAAAGATGGATTAATTACTGACTTGAGGCTGGGAATTATTTTTCCATCCAGGTAAATGTGCAAGATTTTGGGTTGACTGCAGCGAAGGGGTTTCAGTATAAAAGCCCTTCACGAACAGCCTGTTCCTGGTTGTTTCTATCAGTGTGAAACACATTTTGGCTTTTCTCATTTGTTTTTATTCCTGCTGTCTGCTTTTCTCCAGAAGTGACTTAAAACTCGGGAGCAAAGCAGGAAAACAAGCCTGCAGTTATTCATTTAGAAAGTGTCACGCAGCGAGTGAGCAAAGGCCATTTTAAATGGAGAGTCCTCGAGGGAGCTGAGCACAGGCTGCCTCATTGCACTCAAAATTCTCACCTGCACCTCCGAAGATTGTCAGGCCTTGTGAGGAGGAGAAGGTGGAGGAAGGCAGGTGAAAGCTGGGTTTGCAAACCAGCATTTGGTGGGGAGAACATCTGTCCAGGTGCTGCCTGGCAGGGTGTGGGAAACATGAAATGTCTTCTGCACTGTGTGCTGGATGCACGGGAGGTTTGTCCTGGCATTGTTAGCTGGAGAGAATCAGGCACGTGGCTGTGCCCCTGTGGGGTTTGTCCTGGGGGGAGAGCGCCTGGGGTGGCCCTGCACAGCCAGCACTGCACAGGGAAGGGCGGAGGGCTGGAGCTGGGCTCATTCCCAGTCTGGGTGGAGGGGGATCATGGCTCTGTTTGCACATGGCAGGGATGCCAGAGGGGGAATTCACAGCCAGGGCTGGCTGGCACCACCCCACTGGTGCTCGGGGCGTTTTGGGGGTTGCTCTCAGCTCGGTCTCTGCCCCTGAGAGGCACCTGTAAAAGGAGAGGCTTGAAGACTGCTGTGGATTTATGGCTGAAAATCCACCCATATTTAGCTGAACCTCTCAGCCTCCTCCTTTTCCTCCTGGTGTCCCCAGTGCCTCCTCAATCCCACAGGAGCTGCTGCCCAACCCAGGGCACAGCAGGGGTGCAGCTGTGTCCCACCTCTCTTTGGGGCAGCACTTGGACACCACACAAATGTCTCTTCCTGTTCCTCTGCAGGTGAATCTGGTCCTGAACGAAGGGAAATCCCTGGGCCTCATGATCCGAGGAGGGGCAGAATATTCCCTGGGCATCTACATCACGGGTGTGGACAAAGGCTCCGAGGCAGAGAGCACTGGCTTGAAGGTGAGAGTGATCCCAGAGCGGGTGGGAGGTGACACAGGAACGTGTCCAGGTGGGTTTGGGATGTCTCCAGAGAGGAAAACTCCACACCCTCCCTGGGCAGCTGTTCCAGAGCTCTGCCACCCTCAGGGAAAGAAATTCTTCCTCATGTTGAAGTGGAACCTCTTGTGTTTTAGTTTATGGCCGTCGCTCCTCGTCCTGTCACTGAGCAGAGTCTGGCACCATCCTCTGACACCTCTTGGAGATATTTCTATGGATTGATGGGATCTCCTCTCAGTCCTCTCTTCTCCAGACTAACCAGGCCCAGCTCCCGCAGTCTGCTCATCACAAAGTCCCTCTCACCTCGCTGAGTTGGCAGGGAAGAGTTTTCCATTAAAGATCCTGGTCCGGTGCCCTCTTCCTTCATCCTGTGTGGAGAGCCGATGGGTTTGGAGGCAGTGCTGTGCTCGAGGTGCTCTCACTGCCTGCAGGGCACGATTTTAGAGGCCAGCTCTCAGCTGGGGTGGGCTGGCTCCTCCTGCAGCACTGGCATTCACAGGGATCCTGTGTTACCGAGCAGAACCAGCGGGATCACCCTCGGGACAGGGATGCCTTAAGAACCTATAAATGTCCACACTTTCCAGGTAATGTCAGTGTAGGAGGTCATGTGAAGGTTGGTCTTTACTGGAGGCCTCCAGGGGCAAACATGGAAAATGGCCACAAAAGCCCAGCCACACGGGGTGAGCACAGTTTTTATAAGTTTAGCAAATTAGCATAATTGACAAAAATCCCCAATTAGGAGCACAAGTGGTGATGTGATTCCTCCCCCGTTCAAAGCCCCTCCTAAATCCTCCCCCCTCAGACGGGGCTGAACTTTGTTGGTGAAAATGTGTCTCGAAGAGCTGGTTTTGGCCTTGGTTCCCGGGGAGAACCGAGATGGGACAGGGGCTTTGGAATGTGTTTTGTCTTTCTGCCTCGGGAAAAGGCAGGGAAAAGCACTGGGAAAACTATGGATACAACAGGCTACAGAGCTCCAAACGTATGTGTGAAGAACACAGAGGATTTATAAAAGGAAAAAGACAAAAATCATTAGGCATCAACAGAGCAGGGCTGATCCTGATCCGTCAGCAGGCTGGCTCGGTGGCCTCGGCTGCACCCACCCCAATCCACGCTCAAACAGGTTTCTGAGGGATGCTCTGGGTTTGGCTGGGCCCTTCTGAGGCTGCACTGCTCAGAGTTGGCTGCAGAGCTCTTGTGAAGGGAGATCTACACCTCACTCACCCCACCGCGTGCACACACAGCACCCCTGAGCTCCTGCAGCCCTCCCTGGACATCCCAGGATGTTCCCTTCTCTGAGCAGCCTGGGGTCACAGCTCATCCTGGAAGGGACGTTTGGGGTTAAAATTGTCTATGTTCACCAGTGAAATGAGTTGGAAAGGGAGCCACTGGAGGTATCTCTGTGCCACCCAGCGATGGGGCACGTTTGACTCCTCAGGCTGGATCATTTTACTTCGGTCACTGTTTCTTTTCTGGTGTGTTTTTCCCTCGAAATGACCCAATTCCCTGCAATGACAGCCAATCACTGCTTCCTCCAGCGCAATCTCATGGGCTCTGAGGGTCAGTTCTTTCCTATTCCTTATGTCAGTCGAGATCTGATGGATGTTAAACTCTGAAATGTTCTCCCAATCCCCTGGGCTGGTGCTGGGCTGCTGAGGGTGAGGGGTGATCTGCTCTGATCCCCTCTCTGTTTGTGCAGGGAGACATTTCTTGGACTCACTGATCCTAAAGGGGTTTTCCAACCTAAAATTCTGTGATTTCTCCATCGATCAGCCTTGGCCTGTTTAGGGCTCAGCCTTAGCTTTGCTCGGTGGCCCCATAATGTCCCTTAAACCTGTCAAGGCTGGCAGCACGAGCTGGGGACAGTCTGGTGGAGAGGGCTGGGACAGACACGATCCTGTCCCTCAAATTGTTGTGGCACTGAGGCCACCAGGGTTCCCTTCATAGCCAGAGAGACTTTTAGGGGTAGTGCAGCCACTGCTGAGCTGTCCTGAGCACTGCAGGCTCCTGTTTCCCTTTTTGTCACAGAATAAAAACTCTGTGCTTGGAGGTTTGGATCAATCCAAGTTTTAATCTCTCTCAGGTCCTAAGCAGGAAAATGGACCCTGGGCCATGAGGGGGTTGCTGGGGCATGGGATAGGGAGCTGTAGGAGCATCCTAGAGATGGCAGAGTGCTTTTCAGGCAGCAGAAATGCTGCTGGAAGCTCCCTGCAGATCCTTGGTCTCTCCCAGAGTGCAGGATGCTCCTCTGGGCTGGCACCTCTGCCCACACCCCTGGCTGGGTGCCCAGCTGTGTCCCAGGGATGTCGATGGCAGTGCTCTGGGGCACCAGGATTTCAAGGCAGGGACAGTAAGAGGCGCAGGACAATTTGTTTCTGCTTGGTAGAGCTGGAAGGGGAGGGACTGGCTGGAGATGCCATGGGTGACCTTGCTGATGCCACTGTTTATCCCCTGTGCCAGGGGCAGGATCCATCTCCTAAACACCAGAAGCCTGAAGGTTTAAGCACAGGATAAGAAAAAAGAAGCTGCATTGTTCTCCTTGGGTATTTTTTTTTTCCTGTTTGATTCCGTGCTGCTCCAAATCCCCCGTTTTGCTGCGCAGGGAAAATCTCTGCTTTTCTTTCTTTTCCATCCCCCTGCCAGTGAGCTCGGCAGAGGAGATGCCACAGGGACAGTCCCAGCAGCAGAACACCTGGCTGAATCCCTCCATCCTCATCCCATCCCTGCTTGGAATGCCAGGGAATAACCCCCCTCAGCACCCGGAGCGGTGCCAGTTCCCTGTCCCTGTGCCCCCAGGTCCTGCCACTGTTGTTTGCACACCTGAGCCTCTGCTTGGTGATTCTGGAGATCTCCCCCCTCGCTGCTCTGTTCTCCAGGCAGTGATTTGTGTGTCCAGCAGGCTCCTGCTGTGCTCAGTGTCAGCCTTGGTGTGATTTCAGGTCCTCACAGGCGCTTCCCGCCCTGATTTGTGTGTGCTACGGGCTGTAAATTTAGTGCTTCCTGGAGGTTTGGGGGTACAAAAGGCCTTTTATGTCCTGCTGTTAGACATGGTTGGGTGTAGATTGCTGCTCCAGGAGCTGGTGGAAGGGATGTGATGCCGCAAGGAAGCAGGAGCTGGTGGATAAATGTGATTTCCAGGTAATTTGTTGCTCTCTAAAATGGAAAAATTGTGGGTTTGCTCAATGTGGGCTCAACACAACCTCGCTGGGTTGATGGGGAGGCTCCTGCTGACTTCCCAGGAGTGGATCCTTCTGTGGGGTTTGCTGCTTTCACTGAGTTCGTTACCAGAACTGAGCTGATTCTGAGGTGATGTTTAGATGAGATCCAAGAATTTCTTCCCTGGGAAGGTGGGGAGGCCCTGGCACAGGGTGCCCAGAGAAGCTGTGGCTGCCCCTGGATCCCTGGCAGTGCCCAAGGCCAGGTTGGACGGGGCTTGGAGCAGCCTGGGACAGTGGGAGGTGTCCCTGCCCATGGCAGGGGTGGCACTGGATGAGCTTTAAAGTCCCTCCCATCCCAAACCTATCTGTGATTTTGCCACACGTTCCATTTTTACCTCCTGGTACCTATGGCACCAAATCAGAATTTTGGACTGTTTTAATAATAACTAAAATAAATAATCAATATTTTACACTTCCCTTAAATTTTGCTCGAAGGGCAAACAAAAGGCATTGAAAGCCAGGCAAAACCAAGGGACTTTCTCTGAGGCCCAGAAGCTTTTGCCAGCTCCAGGAACAGGGACCAAGGTCCTGAGATGAGGGTCCCAGAGGAGCTCCAGCCCTGCTGTGCAGGTCCAGGTGCTGCTGTCCTGCTCCCTCAGCAGGTAGAATTCCAGCAGAAGCCAGGCTGGGTCTCTGCAGTCAGTCAATAACTAAATATTCATAGTCTCGGCCTTGGCCTTCTTGATGTTTATTCATTCATGAAACTTCTGACAATGTGCTCTTCGGGCATGTTTTAAAATCTGCTGCCTCCGAGGAAGTTCTGAGAGTGAAAAGTGGGGGTTAGCAGAGAGCTGCAGAGGAGGGAGGTGAGTCAGCCTTGTTTGCTTTCAGCTTCTGTCCTTCCTGCCTCCTTTGTGACGTTCCCAGTGGTGCCATGCACGAGCTGAGCTCCTGATGCTGTTCCTGGCTCTGCTGGCCCTGATTTCTTCCTTGCTCGTTTTTCCTGGTGCTGTTTCTTGTCAGTGGGGTTGGGTTTTTTTTTCCCTTCTTACGCAATTTTTGTTTTCTCTCCTTGACCTTTAAATCAGGAATAGTGGATTTCAGGGAGCTCGCTTTGAGCAAACAACTCAATATTGAGTTCCCAGAACAAGGGCTGGGGTGAGAAGGGCTGCCACGATCCATATTTATCCAGATATGAGAGGAGAGGGAAAGGGAGACTGTGAATAGGGAGAGGTGGATGATTTTACATCAGCAGTGGCTGTCACAGAACAGAGAGTCATTTAAGCTGGAGAAGATCTCCAAGATCATCGTGTCCAACCATTCCACTGATGCCATGATGATTTTTGCCTTTTCTTTTAAACCCCTTTTATACCTTTTTACAGCTTCTGTATTCTTTAGTGCTTTTTGCCAACATTCTTGGACTTGTTTGTTAAGCCAGGACACTCAACATCTTGGAGGTTTTGTAGTTAGAGATGAGAATGCCCCAGACCCCAAGGTTCTCTCCAGAACACATTTTGTAAACTGAGATAGAACCATCCAGGGGAAGGTTCCTTGGGGAGGGGGGCTCACTCGAGCCTCTCATTGGGGAATCTTTGATAGATCTGCTAATTAGTAACACCTATAATGTTATACCAGATCTTTTGGGTGGGGACATTGCAGTGTGCATGGAGGTGCATTCAACCTGGACGTGCTGCACCTAAGGATCCTTAAAATAAATACCAAGGTAAAATCCCTTTTTCCCTTCTAACCGTGCTTGACTCTTGATTTTAAGACCAGGCAAAGGCATCACCACCACTGACCCATGTCCCCAGGTGCCACATCCACATGGATTTTAAATCCCCCCAGGGATGGGGACACCACCCCTGCCCTGGGCAGCCTGTGCTGGACAACATTCTCCTTATTTTTCTTTATATCCAATCTAAACCTCCCCTGGCCCAGCCTGAGGCCGTTCCCTCCCCTCCTGTCCCTGTTCCCTGGGAGCAGAGCCCGACCCCCCCCCCCAGCTGCCCCCTCCTGTCAGGGAGTTGTGCAGAGCCACAAGGTCCCCCCTGAGCCTCCTTTTCTCCAGGCTGAGCCCCTTTCCCAGCTCCCTCAGCCTCTCCTGGGGCTCCAGACCCTTCCCAGCTCCGTTCCCTGCCCTGGAAACAATTTGGTGCCATCTGCAAACTCCCTGGGGGTGCCCTCGATCCCCTCATCCCAAAAGCCTTGAAAGCTGCTTTGCGTTTGAGGTCTGGGCACAGGAAAAGGGAAAATGAAGTAAAAGCCTTGTGGCTCCCTCAGAGTGTGGGGGATGAGCTGCAGGGTGAGAAGGTCACCGAGGAGATTCACGGTACCCAAGATGTGGCATTTCTCCTGGTCCTTCCAATGTTGTCACCTTGATGGGGACAGAAAGCTGAGAGGCCACCAAAAACCTCCCCCCAGCAGTGCCACAACCACTGCCACCCCCAGAGAGCCCCTTCCCTGCCTGGGCTTTCATCTCCACTCTGTGCCTGCGCTGTTCCTCCTCTCTGGGCTGCAAAGCGTTGGGGCAAAGGGCCCATTTTCAGCCAGCCACAGCACCCCTCATTCCCTGCTGTGCTCCCAGATCTGTCCTGGATCCTGTGTTGGACATGGATCATCTGCCCTGACTCGTTTCCCTCCTGCAAAAGCTGAGCGCTGCCTTGTTTTCCCACAAGCCTTAATTTGGTCAATTCCAAATGCATTTTCCTGCCCGTATTTTTAATTTCTTAAGGGGCTTTTGGTAATTATTTGTGCTGGAGAGAGGCTCCTTCTGCTTCAGTGGTATCTCCAGTGTCCTTTAGCCTCTCTCCTGGCATTTTAGTGGCATTAAAGAGGACTGGTGCCAGTGCCAACCCATGTGGCATCCCCTTGGCTCAGTTATTCCCAGCTCAATTTGGCGTCGTTTAACATCAACTCCCATTTAAAATCTCTCGCCTATCTTTCTGTCTGTCTGACTGAATTTCTCCCAGAGCCAATTCTGATTATTTTCAGGAGCTCAGAACCCTTGTCTGAAGCCCATTAAGTTTCTCCTGCCTGCTCCTCCCCTTCCTCACTGTCTCCAGAAGGAGCAGGAGCCAAGGCTGTCATCGAGGTGTTCTTTCCAAGCTCTCTTCTTGTCATGCTCTGTCACCTTTCGCGTGTCACGTTCAGCCCCTGCGTTTCAGGCTACATTTTTCCCTAGGAAACGAGAATAATCCACATTTTCCGAGGTGTTCAAGCATTCAGCGTGTCCTGGGTATCCACCCACCATTAGCTGAGCACAGCTGAGAAGTAATTCCTGAAATATCCAGGGCAATCGTTTTCCTGTGCTTTATTATAACTTTTTTTTTATGTCTTATTATTACTTCTTTTATTCGGTGCCGTTTTGGAGCTGTGAATCCAGCAAATCATTTCTCAGGGTCAGCTTTTTCTTCTAGTAAATGGTTCTTTTGCGGTCTCTGCAGTTTTTTTGTTACTTCCCCACTTGTCCTTGGCTTTGGGGCTGGGAAAATATAATTATTATTTATGTTAATTAGCAAAAAATCCAGGGCCCCTCTGGTCTCCCTGATGTTATAAGGGCTTGCCAAGCTCCTCCTGGTTCACTCTTAAAAGGAGAAATTAAAGAAAGATTATTAAACCTGTGTAACTGTCCTGAACCAAAAAATCATGAAAATTTAATCCCTGCTATGGAAAAACTATTAAAGATTCATAATTGCAATAAAACTGCCTAATCAAATTTGGATTTTTATTGTTTTGGTGCTGCAGTGAACCCGGTGCTCTTTGTTTTAGCAGCAAAATGCATTCCAGGGCACTGGAACAGAAAGACCTGGATGATCAGATCTTTCTGAAAGAAAGGCCTGATGGATCAGAAAGACCTGGAGATGATATTCCTCGCACCTGAGCGGGTGTTTCTCTTGGCAGTTTTTAATTTCCCTCCCCTGTTACGTGAGCAGTCAGCAATTTCCTGACAGGGGATTTAAAGGTGCCAGAGCTCGAAGGGAACCTGAGATATTCGTGGAGCCCCACTGTTGGGAATGTGGTTGTTTGTGTCATTTGCCTTCCCCCGGGCTCCCTCCCTTCCCATTTCTGGGTGTTTTAGGTCACTACCAACACAAACGTTGTATTTTGTGATGGAGAATGAGGCAAATCCACTCGGGGTCCCTGGATGGAGCTGAATGTGGAGCTGAGCTCTGCTGCATCTGAACTCAATGATCCTAAAGGCCTTTTCCAACCCAAATGATTCCATGATGCTCCTTTTTTCCCCTCAGGACCGCTCTGAGCATCCTCCCAACCTCACTGTGCCTCTTCTGCCCTTTGAGCAGAGGGAAGGGCGAGCAGGAGCCCTTCTCTGGCCTCTCGTTTTTGCCAGCATTATTTTGTAGAGCTCCATCCAGCCCCTCCCTCCCCACATCATCTCCTCTCTAAATTTAACAGGCCTAATCTCTTCCATCTGTCCTTTCACAGGCACCTTCATCTGCCTCTGATCATTTCTGTTTCACTTCTCTGGAGCTTTTCCCTCCCTGTGTCTCCTTGCTGGGCGGGCAGAGAAGAAAACCCGACTGCGTTTTGGTAGAGCTGAGCTGAGGCCTGTGGTTAAGCAGAGATAGGGAAGGGCAGTTTCAAAAATGTGGTTTATCAGAAAAAGGGTGAATTGTGATACGGGAGTGAGGAGGAGCAGCTCTGGATGCCCTGGAAGCACAGAGGAAGAGGAGCTGGAATGAAGGGTGAAACACCAGCTGGGTGCTGTGTTTCAGAGAAGGCCTGGCTGTCAGGGAAGCTCCTGGTTCCAGCAAAGGCCTTGCCCACAAAATGAAATCTCTTAGGAGCAGCTGGGGAGGAAACAGGAGAGGAGAGATGGAATGCAGCTGTCCCAGATGCTGCAGTTTGCAGGGTGCTGGAGGCTGTGGTGAGACCCTCCCTGCTGCATGCAGAGATCTGAGGTTTGGGGCTTCCACAGAGGGTTCCTGGCCTCCCAGAGCAGCAGGAGGGACTGGGGCTGGAGGCCTTGATGTTCTCTGGGGTTGGTCTGGTTGATGGAGGAGACTGGGCAGATCAGTCTGAGTTGGGATCCTGAACAGGCTCCTCCAGGCTTCACAGGCTGGTCCTCACTGGCTGCCAGCTTGAGGGCTTGGTCTCCATCCAGCAGCATTTTCCCCGGTCCCTCCAATTGCTGTGTCCCTAATTTGGTGCTGGGTTAGACTGGGCAGCTCCTGCCTGCTGGGAGAGGAAGGCGTTATTCCCAACAGGAAAGCTCCACGGACTTGCCAGGCTCACCCCATCGTGATTCCACAGGTGGGAGACCAGATCCTGGAGGTGAACGGCCGGAGCTTCCTGAGCATCCCCCACGACGAGGCCGTGAAGCTGCTCAAGTCCTCCCGTCACCTCATCATGACGGTCAAGGACATCGGGCGCCTGCCGCACGCCCGCACCACCGTGGACGAGACCCGCTGGATCACCAGCTCCCAGCTGGGAGAGACCCTGGTCAGCTCAGCAGGGTACGTGCCCAGGGAGCTTTTTGGGGAGGGTCTGTCAGCTCAGAGCCCCTGGGGGTGCTCACAGTCCCGCGGGAGGGTGGGGACCCCCAGCCTGTCCATGGAGCTCGCAGTTCTGGGGTCCAGTGAAGCATCTCTGGCCTGTAAGATGGAGCAGGTCTGGACAATATTGTGCTGTCCCTTCCCCTTCTCCCAGGCCAGGAGCTTTTGGCTCTCCAGAGAGGAGAGAAGGTGCCGGGTGCGGTGCCAGGTGCGGTGCCAGGTGACAAGTGCCAGGCGCTCGGTGCTAACTGATCTTCTCCCTCCTCGCAGGGCAGTGGGTGACCATGCTATGGACGTGGCAGCCAGGGTAAGATATTCCCGATGCCTTGGGAAAAAAAATCTCATTGCTGTTGTGTTTTATTTTCCGTGGGAGGGAGGGATCTGTGCTCCTGGTTGTAGCAGGGTTTTACTGGGCCTTTCTCCTCCCCAGCCCGTGTTGGCAGCTGGGTTCTGCAGACAGTGACACAGTGGTGTCCCCTCTCCTGTGCCACTTCTCAGCACATCTGGTGCCCTCTGGCCTGGCAATGATCACCCATGGGCAAGGACCGTGGGCACCCCCACCACCCTACCACGATTCCTTCCTCACGGTGGCTGTCTCTGGGCCCTGGCAGCTGCTGGGATCTGTCCCAGCCCTCTGCAGCTCACCAGGCACAGGGACTCACCCCGTGCTGTGCCTGCAGCCCCATGCCAGCGTCTTCTCCCCACACCTCTTTGCAAAGCACGTTGCTTTTAAATAGAAATGAAGCAGGGAGGTTTCACAGGTGGCTCTCGATGATAACAGCTTTGTACTCTCTGCTGGCAAAACATCTTCCCCAGCCTCAGCTCCTCTCTGTGTCTGGGATAGTCAGGGTCTTGTCTGGCTCCACATCCCTGTGCCAACTCTGCCTGGGAGGAAACAGCAAGGATCTCCCCTCAGAAATCCCTCTCAAAGGAAAAAAGTCTTTCATCTGCAGCCAAGCTTGTCTCTCCCTGGGGCTCCTTTGGTTGCCAGTGGCTCTTTCTTCACCAAGGTCTGTTTCAAGCTGGCAGTGGGGGCAAATGTGCCTTTTCTGCAGGATGGGGAGCTGGCCTGTCTCCCGTGGCCCCAGTTCCCCCAGCTCTGCCAGGGAGGAGCACAGCATGGGGTTAAATCACTGCCTGGGTGGGGGACAGTTGCTGAAATAGGCTGGGAAGCTGTTTAGTTTTTCAACTGGTGCTGCATGAACTCAGAGAATCAGAATATCACAGAGATCCTGAGCTGGAGGGGACCCGCCAGGATCATCCAGTGCAGCCCCAGCCCTGCACAGACCCCCCAACAACCCCACCCTGGGCATCCCTGGCAGCGCTGCCCAAACACTCCTGGAGCTCTGGCAGCCTCGGGGCTGTGCCCATTCCCTGGGGAGCCTGGGCAGTGCCCAGCACCCTCTGGGGGAAGAACCTTTCCCTGCTCTCCAGCCTGAGCCTGCCCTGGCCCAGCTCCAGCTGTTCCCTGGCTGCTGTCCCTGTCCCAGGAGCAGAGCTCAGCTCCTCTGATCATGGCTCTGGAGTTACCCAGACCAGTGGTGACACTGAAAAGCTGGTGGATTCTTGAGGCTGCCTTCCTGCAGTCATTCCCAAATTCCTCCTTCCGGTCTGATTCCCAGCTGCCCCACAGGCAGTGTCTGACACACAGGCACAGTGGGCTGGCGGGCAGAGCCCAGAGCAGGGACACTCCTTGGCCCAGCCCAGCTGTCTCAGCAGAGCACTGCCCTCCTTCCCGCTGCCAACCCCTTGCCTGTCCCCTGTCCCCTGCAGCCTGTGTTCTACCGGGGGCTGGCCGGCTCGCAGGTGACCCTGAGCACCATGGTGAACCAGACCCGCGTCATGCTGGAGGAGCAGGCCCGGCACCTGCTCAACGAGCAGGAGAGGGCCACCATGGGCTACTACCTGGACGAGTACAAGGAGGGCAACATCTCTGTGGACGCCCTGGTCATGGCGCTCTTCGAGCTGCTCAACACGCACGCCAAGGTGAGGCCCACGCCGGGGCAGGGACAGCTTCTTGGGCCTGGTGGGCTGAGCAGAGTCACTGGCACAATGTCACAGTGTGGACATGGTCACAGTGTGGCACAATGTCACAGTGTGGACATGGTCACAGTGTGGCCATTGTCACAGTGTGGCCCATTTATCTGCTCAGGGAAAGGGGGAGGGTATGGAAGCCAAATCCACATTATCGTGGAACCATCACAGAGTCCCAGACTGGTTTGGGTTAAAAGGGACCTTAAAAATCATCTCTTTCCACCCCTGCCATGGGCAGGGACACCTTCCACTGTCCCAGGCTGCTCCAAGCCCCGTCCAGCCTGGCCTTGGACACTTCCAGGGGTGCAGGGGCAGCCACAGCTTCTCTGGGCACCAGGACCATTCTGGGGGATGCAGGCTGGTGTTCAGTGGCAGAGGAGCTTCTGGTCACATTTAGGACCAAACCTCCTGCATTACCTGCCAGTAAATCTCACTGCCACTGCTGCCCATGGTGGGAGGGAGGTCTCCAGCTTCCCAGGAATGTGATCGTGCTCCAACCTTGTCTCTGGCTGTGTGTGCCTGGCCAGTTCTCACTGCTCTCCGAGGTGCGGGGGGTGATCTCCCCACAAGACCTCGACCGCTTCGACAACCTGGTGCTGAAGAGGGAGATCGAGTCCATGAAGGCCCGGCAGCCCGCGGGGCCCAGCACCGACTCCTACTCCATGATGTCCTACAGCGACACCGTCTCGTCCTCCAGCAGCCACTTCACTGCCACCACCGTCAGCTCGGCCCGGGTAGGTCCCTCCTGCCTGACCCCGTTCCTTTCAGCACCTCCTCCTGGCAGTCCTACAGCAAACTGCTTTCCCTGGAGCGCTGTAAAGGCATTTCACCCCGCAGGGAGCCCTGTCCAGTCGGTTTCCCCCAAAGGAATTTTCCCGTGCAGTCTGGGTGATTTGTTGGTGATGCCATGACACGTGCTGGGTATCTCTGTGCTCCTGACACTGAGGTGCTGCTGTCCCCTGCTTGAGGGCTACGTGTCCCTTCATCCCAGTAAGGGATGGAGCCTGCCTTGCTTCCAGAAATCCACTGGAGCTGCATCCGCGCTGAAATCCCAGCAGGGCACCGCTGCCGTGCCGTGCCTGCTGCTGATCACCAGCTCTTCAATCACCTCCCTGAAGATGCTGCCTGCCTGCTCCCCATCCCAGTGGGAGCCACAGTGGCCAGGCAGCTGCATCCCATTCCCAGCCCGCTCTCCAGCACTCGGCGGCAGCAGCAGCACTCCCACGTCTCTGCCAGGCCCCTCTCGCACGCACCGTCTAATTAAGTTACTGTAATCACCTCAGACTGTGTAGGCACACAGCCCCCAAATTAATTTCCTCGCCATAAAATGCCTTTCATCATAAATGCATTAGTAACCTTGGAAATTAAACCCTTCGTGCAAAGGAGGAGGAACAATGGGCTCTGTGCTGGTTCCTCAGCGAGGAAAGCAGCCCACGGTGCTGGGATGGGGCTGGGGAGGGCCCACCCTGAGGAGGGGGCTTTCCTGGGGCTCTGCCTGCCTGTGAGAGGCCTCAGAGAGTGTCAGAGCATCAGAGCTGTGCTTTTGTCCTGTTAAATCCACAAGCACCCATAGCAGAGCCACCTGCTCTGGTCGGGAGGGGTTTCGGTGAGATCCTTTCTGGAGCTGCATAAACAAAGTGAATTTGGCTCTGCTCTCCAAGGAGCTGCTGGGAAAATTCTTCTGAGGGCTGGCACAGGTCTGCCAGGACCGTGTGCTGAGCGTGACACCCTGCTCTCACGCTGTGCCCGTGCCCCGGGCTGTGCCACGTGCTCCCAGGTGTGCCTCCTGCTCCTCAACACGTGCCGGGCATGGCTGCTGGGTCTGGTGTGTGAGCAGTGGCCCGGCCCCACCTGGCACACAAGCCCAGAGCTCAGGGAGGGACACCAAGGTGCTGCTGTGGCACAGAGAGGGGAGTGGGCACTGCTTTAAGAGCTTCCTTCAAGAGCAGTGTCCCTCGGTGCCACTGCAGGGCATCCCTGGCTGTGTGGCACCTCTTCCCATGGGTGTGAGAACGCGCCCTGCTCCAGGCTCTGCCACCTCTGGGTGGTGGGAATGCTGCCACTGCAGATGGTTGTGCCCACTGTTGCTGGAACAGCTGCCAAGCACCAGCTCCCGGTGGATGGGTGCTTGGATAGCAGGAGAGATGCGAGGCAGGGCTCCCAAACGGCTCCCTCTGCCCTCAGCCCCTGCTGCTGTCCCCTCCCCAGCACCCCTCTCAGGAGGGGCTCACTCCAGCCTTCCCACCCAGCCCTGGGTGCCGCTGGGGGTGGATTCTGCAGGGTGGGTTTGGGGGTCGGGATTTGCTCAGCTCACTCGTTGGTTCTGCACCTTCCCTGACGTTACATTTTCGCTTTTGTGCTTGTTTTCCTCTGCCCTCCTCCCCCTGGCACATCCCCAGGAGCGGCTCCTGTGGCTCATAGACCTGATGGAGGTAGGGGCTGCAGGGGCTGGGTCGGTGTGTGTGGGCAGGGGGAGGGCTGGGCTGGCCAGGGAGTGCTGTGGCTCCTGCACGGCCACCTCGTGTCACCCATCTCTGCTTTCCTCCCGTGGCTCTGCTGAGGAGAGCTCCTTCCCCCAGTCCTTGGTGCTGCAGTGCACTCAAGGCTCGGCTGGAACCAGACCCAGCTGCTGCCTGAGTGCCACGGACACGTCGGGGATGGGGTTTTGGAGCCTGTCAGACCCCAGCCTGCCCTCGCTGCCCTGTCTGCTGCTGGGCTGTGTGGCTGTGTGGGCACCCTGGCTAAATACCAGTAGAAAAATCATAGAACACAGAATGGTTTGGGTTGAAAGGACCTTTAAAGTCCATCTAATTCAGTGCCCCTGCAGTGAGCAGGGACATCTTCCACTATCTCAGGTTGCTCCAACCTGGACTTGGATGTTTCCAAGGATGGGGCAGCCACAGCTTCTCTGGGCACCCTGTGCCAGGGCCTTACCTGCCTGTGAAAAAACATTTTCCTTCTATCTAATCTAATCTAACCTGGCCCTCTTTTAATTTAAAATCATTCCCCTTTGTGTTATCACAACAAGCCCTGTTAAAAAATGTCCCCATCTTTCTTAGAGCCCTCTTCGAGTAGTGAAATGCCACAACGAGGTCTCTGCAGAGCCTCCTCCAGGCTGAGCAGCCCCAGCTCTCTCAGCTGGCTGCTCACATCCCAGCACACCTCCTCGGGATGGGGGAGAATTCTCCTCGTGCAGAATTTTGGGTGTGCAGAGATCCATGCTGCAGTTCAGTGCACTCACGGTGTGTGTGAGAAATCCTCCCTGGGGCTGGGCAGGGCTGTGGGAGAGCCCCAGGAAGCCCAGTGTCCATCAGGGCTGCTGATGGGAGCAGGCTGAGGGGAGCTGCAGGCTCCAGGGCGTGGAGATCATTCCCTGCTGCTCACCCGGGAGGAAATCACAGGGTCAGTGACAGCACAGAGAGCAAAGGGTGGAGCTGAGAGCTGCGAGAGAGGAGCTGCAGCTGTGAGCCCATCCCCGGTGGGAATGGCGCTGATCCAGCAGAGGATGCTGTAGCATTCCCAGATGGAGTTGATCCCAGGCACCCCAAACCGTGGGACACTGATCTTTTTGGCTTCGTGACACCAGAGCAGGCCACCTGTCCCGTTTTTTCCACCAAAAATCAGCAGGGTG
Organism: Lycocorax pyrrhopterus obiensis; assembly: GCA_014706295.1. NCBI lineage: Eukaryota > Metazoa > Chordata > Aves > Passeriformes > Paradisaeidae > Lycocorax > Lycocorax pyrrhopterus. The sequence goes on along the minus strand of JACSVZ010000019.1, from coordinate 2,274,424 downwards.
AGGCTGGGCAGGCTCTGCCATGGGATAAGTGATTCCATTGAGGAATGCTTGAAGGATTCTTGGGAATGGGACAATGCTGTGTTTGACGGTGCCAGCCACGGATGCTCGGCCACTGTCTGAGTGTGACCAGCACCTCCTGGAAATCCTGGGACTCGAGATGAGTCCTGCAGGGCAGAGATCAGCTGCAGACTGCAATAATCAGGTGCAGCATGTCTGACCAGAGCCGTGGGAATTCCTGATTTTTCCTGGCATTCCCTTTGTCCCTGCCTCCTGCCCAGCCCTCAGAGTTGGGATGAAGGAACTGATATCCCTGTAGGTTTTGTTTTTCCTCTCCACCACCTCGTGGCAAAGCTGCTGCCATCCAGAGGTGCCTTCTCCTCCCAGGGCTGGTTCCAGAGGTGCTGGCTCGCCCCAGCTCCCTGGGATATCCCACCTGGAGGGTTCCCACGTGCTGGGAATGATCCTCTCAGAGGATGAGGATGGAGACAGAGTGAAACCATTGTGTGGGGGTCATTGTGCACCCTCAGAGCCCCTAAAATCTGGACCAAGGGCCTGGGGCTCCTCCGTCCCTGTGGCTGCATTCCAGAGTGGGAGATGGAAGGGAAGAGAGGAGGAAAGCCGGGCTTATTCCCAGGCTGGTGCAGTTGTTCAGAATCGAAACCCCACAGGACTCAGGCTGAGTAGCTCAGCGAAGCTCTCGTTAGCAGTAACTGGAAATTAGGGGACTGATTTGGAGCTGAGAGGTTAATTAAAGGTTGGGCTGTGTTCCCCGGGGAGGTGGCAGTTTCTCCACCCTTTAATCTGCAAGTGAAAACTGTCTGCCTGTCTGAAAGATGCTCTGCAGCTCCCTCACTCCTGCTGGGGGCTCTTTGTAGGATAAGAAGGACAAACATTTCCCAGCTGCTCTGAGGAGGGGCTGGAAGGGCCTCACCTGGCCCCAGTTTCTATGAGGAACTGGAAAATAGATGGGGTAGAGGAGCAGGAGGGAGCAGCCTCCTCAATAGAGACTCATTTTTCAGGGCAGTGGCTTCCATGAGTCTTTCCAGGGAAATCCAGGAAGGCACAGCCTGGAAATAGCCAATTCCTGAAAGCAGATGTGCTTAAAAGCCATCGTGTTTTATGGCCCAGAGCAATCACTGCTTAATTGCTTCTGCCCCCGAAGAGCCTGGGGAAAGGCAAATCACCCTGCAGCAGCCAGAGCTGCCCTGAGGAGGAGGAGCAGCACCAGTGTCCCTGGCAGTGGCACTGGGGGGCACAGGGACAGCTGCTGTGCCCACCCAGCGTCTGCAGAGGAGCCACAGCTCAGGACAGGCTGGTCCTTGCTGCCAGGCCAGAGCTGGGGAATGTGGCCTGTGATGGGCACAGGGTTGGGGGAGATGGCCCTGGGAGGTTTTAGGGGGCATTGGGTAGGTTCTTCCCATTTTAGTAGCGACACAGCTGTGACAGTTTGGCTGCTCCCAGTCCTGTTCCCCAGAGAAGCTGTGGCTGCCCCTGGATCCCTGCAAGTGTCCAAGGCCAGGTTGGATGGGGCTTGGAGCAGCCTGGGATAGTGGAAGGTGTCCCTGCCCGTGGCAGGAATTAGATGGAATTAGATGATCTTTAAAGTGCTTTCCAACCCAAATCCTTCCGTGCTTCCCATTTAAAAGCCACCTGCCCTTATGTTGGAATAATTGAGGGTGAGGCCACCCTTTGCCAGAGGAAGGTTTCCCAAGCGAAGCCTTTACCTGTCACTCCCTGAACAAGCTGTTTCTTTGTGTTCCCATTCTCCAGGGCTCCTTCAGAAGCCACGGGGATAAAAGCACTTTGCATCAATGTTTTTGCTGCTCCTCTAATGGTCTTAATTGTCTCCCGTGTCTATTTTGGGAGGCGAACATCTCACAGGCGCAGCAGCAGCCTCCAGCAGCTGGGGGGGATGCAGATGCACCGGGGCGTTTCAGCTAATCAGCTGTTTACCCTGCAGTAAATAACAGGCACTTAGACACAAACCGTGCCCTGCCCCATCCACGCAGCCCTGCGAGCGTGACAGGAGCCGAGTTCAGCCTTTCTGAGCCGCAGCAGCCACTCTGCAGAGCAGGAGTTGCTGTGGGAGGGGGGGCTGAGGCTGAGTTTGCCCTGGCAGGGGCACTGGGGGAGCTGGAGATGTCCCTCCGGCAGAGGATTCGCTCAGCAGGGCCAGGCACGGCTCTGCTGTGCCCCCCACTCTGCCACCCCGACTTAGCCAGGTGCCCGTTTGCTCTGCTTGGCTGCATCCATGGCCTCTCCCTGGGCCCAGCCCTGCTGACAGATCCCCACAGCCCTTCTGGGTTCCTGGAGCTGTGAGATCCTCCAAACGGTGGTGTGGCACTTCCTGGTGATGTTTTTGACTCGTAAAGCAGTGGCAGCGGCTTCTCTGCGTCTCAGACCCACTGCTCTGGGTTGCAAGGGAGAGTTTTAAATTTCTATTGTCCTTCCTCTGGGAAAAAAATCCAGAAACCTGCAGCCCTCAGGTTCCTCCCTTCCTTCCAAATTCAGCAGGAGGAGCTGATTTGGGCCTAGAGGAGCTCACCCCAACCTGTCAGGTCCACAGCATGCTTGGGAGGGCTGGGGGTCTCCAGGGAACCCCCAAGGAGGCAAGCACCTTTGGGTGAGACTGGCCCTGCATGGGGAGGGGTTTGGAGCATCCCTCTGCCCGTTCCCTGTGATGCTGGCACCGTGCTGGTGGCTCCTGCTGCTGTGCCACGGCTTTCTCTTCCTTCTCTGCCCTCTCAGAACACGTCAGAGCTGGAGGGAGCTGGGGACTGCCACCAGAGCAGCATCAACACCCTGCCAGACGTGTCCCTGGTAAGGAAAGCCCTGCATGGAGCTGGGTGGGAGCACGAGGCAAACTGGGGGGTACTGGGATGTGCCTCAGCTACAGCAGCTCTGCCACATCAACCCCCCAGGAGCAACACTGAACCCAGCTGATCAGATGGGTTTAGGAGAAGGATTCTGGCTGGGTGGGAACAGCCTTGTGCAAACCAAAGCAGAGGTTGGGTGGTTTGTCCTGTAGCTGTGCTCATTTGTGAGTCATATTTTTATTGTCAGAAGGTCAGGAAGGTGTTTCTGTAGCATGGTCAGGTCAGGAAGGGGTTTCTGGAATGTGGTCAGAAGGGTGTTCCTGTAACATGGTCAGGTCAGGAAGGGGTTTCTGGAATGTGGTCAGAAGGTCAGGAAGGTGTTTCTATAACAACCAGCTCCTTTAGCCACGGTCAGTGTGGAGAGATGAAGACACTGAGCCTGGGCACGGTGTCCTAAAAACTGTGCTTGCTTTGGCAGGACGATCTCTCCTCCTTCCCAGAGGAACCACCCAACTTCAAGCCTCCTCCTCCTCCTCCTCCAGCAGCCCCCCAGACCCTGGACCCCTCCTCTGCCCAGCACCGGATCCCAGGGAAGGACAAGCCCCAGCGCCCCTCCTCCGAGTCCTCCCAGTCTGGCCTTTTCTTCGTGGCCCCCCGAAACCCCTCTCCCCCTCCCAACCCCCCCGAGAAGGACACGGTCAGCGTGACCTCCACGGCCTCCACGTCCACCGAGGATTCCGCCCCCAGCGCCATCTACGCCACCATCTCGCCGGCCCTGCACAGCTCCCGCAGGCCGGCGGACGCCCAGCTCTCCGTGGTCAGCCAGCACCCCATCGGGCCCTTCCCCAGGGTGCAGTCCCCGACCAGGTTGAAGAGCCCATCCCCGGAGGGGCTTCAGAGCCCCCCGTCCCCGTCGCCTCCTCCCCCGCCCCCGCACCCGGCACCCCCTCCCCCGGACAAGGGCAGCCCCCAGGCCGTGGCCAACCAGCATTTCATCATGGTGGAGGTGCACCAGCCCAACAGCGAGCCCGATGTCAACGAAGTGAGGCCCCTGCCCCAGGCCAGAGGTGAGTGTCACCTTAGCAGCTGGAAAAAACCATCCCTGGGGTGTTCCGAGAGAGAGGAGCGGGACAGGAGGCAGATCTCACGGTTTCAGGTCTCGTGATGGATCTCATGATCCAAGGGATGGAGCAGCTCTCTTACGGAGACTGAGAGAGCTGGGGGTGTTCACCGGGAGAGGAGAAGGCTCCAGGGAGAGCTCAGAGCCCCTTCCAGGGCCTAAAGGGGCTCCAGGAGAGCTGGAGAGGGACTTGGGACAAGGCATGGAGGGACAGGACACAGGGAATGGCTTCCCCCTGCCAGAGGGCAGGGATGGATGGGATATTGGGAAGGAATTGTTCCCTGGGAGGGTGGGGAGGCCCTGGCACAGGGTGCCCAGAGAAGCTGTGGCTGCCCCTGGATCCCTGGCAGTGTCCAAGGCCAGGCTGGATGGGGCTCGGTCTAATGGGAGGTGTCCCTGCCCGTGGCAGGGAGTGGGATGAGATGAGCTTTAAGATCCCTTCCAACCATTCTGTGATCTGAAGGACCAGAAATAATTCTGGTCTTTTCCCATTAACTGTGTATTTGGGGGGGGGAGAATCTAATTGTGCCCACACTCAGCTGGGGAGTCACGTTTATCCCGGGAAAAAGAAGTGGAGGTGAGGGAGCAGCGTGAGGGGCCCCATGGGTCCCTCAGAGATGGAGAGAGAAGGGAGATCCAGGGGGCAGTCGGAGACGGAGAGGGAAAGGGAATCCAAGGGGTCCCTCGAAAGTGGAGAGGGAAGGGGGGTCCAGGGGGGCTCTCGGAGATGGAGAGGGAAGGGGGGTCCAGGGAGATCCCTCGGAGATGGAGAGGGAAGAGGGGTCCCAGGGGGTCCCGGGAGCTCTCGGAAATGGAGAGGGAAGAGAATCCAGGGGGATCCAGGAGGATCCAGGGGGATCCCGGGGGCAATGTCGCCCTCGTGTGGCACGGTGCCGTCACTGCAGCCGGCGCGGTCCCCGCCGGTCCATGCGGGTGAGGGGCGGCGGTGCCGCTGTGCCGGACCCCCGGCCCTCCCTGCAGCTGCTGCTGCTCCGCTGCTCCTGACAGCCCCAGTGTCCGTCTGCACTTGGTCTTCGTCCTCAAAGGGCACAAAGCTCCTACATGGCAGCGCCTCTTCGCTTGGCTTCGTCCCTGTCTCCTCCCTGACCCTGCTGTGGAGCATGGGCTGCGTAAACTGGCCTCTAGCAGGATCCCTGAATTCAGCACTCTCTCCCTCCATCCCGGTTTGGGATCTGGGTTGGATCCCGGGCCAGAGTTTGAGGCCACTTGTCCCTTGATGCTGCCCATGCACAGCTCTGCTCTTCTGACAGGGGGTGCAGTGAGGTTGGGGTCAATCTCTCCTCCCAGGAAACGAGGACAGGATGAGAGGGAACAGCCTCAAGCTGTGCCAGGGGAGGTTCAGGTTGGATGCTGAGAAAATTTCTTCACTGAGAGAGTGGTCAGGCGTTGGGAGAGGCTGCCCAGTGGTGGAGCTCCCATTCTTGGAGGAATTTAAAAGCTGGGTAGGTGTGGCACTTGGGGACACGGTTCAGAGTGCTGGTCTTGTGGTTGGACTCGATGATCTCAGAGGGCTTTTCCCACCTAAGCAATTCCACGGTTCTGAAGGGGTCTGCTTGGGAACCTTGCCCTGCAGCCCCGGCGTGAATCCCAGGGAAGCTGCCCAGCCCTGGGAGCGGGAGCTGCCCTCGCTCCGTGGCCCGTGGGCGCTCGGCCGGCCCCGGCCCTGGCGCTGCCCGCCCGCTAACGCCGCATCTCTCCCCAGCCTCCACGCTCTCCCAGCTGTCGGACAGCGGGCAGACCCTCAGCGAGGACAGCGGGGTGGACATCGGGGAGGTCGAGACGAGCGGCAAGGACAAGAGCCGGCAGCCAGGCCCCGGGAAAAGCCGGAGCCTCAAGGAGGCCGCGAGGAGCGAGGGGGCGGCAGAAGGGGCCTCCAAGCCGGTGAGGGGGGCCTGGGGTGCTGCTCTGTGTGGGAGGGGGCACCCGGGGCTGTGCCCCACTGCCTTGGCCAGCTCCCATTCCGCTCCCTCTGCCCACAGGCAGCAACCACTCGTCCGTGCTTTGCTGGGATTTTTATCCTCTTTGCTGAGCCCAGTCAGCTCTCTGGGGGGCTGAGCTGTTGGGAAAGGGGTCAGGAATGGCTGAGAGGGCGCTGTAGGGCTGATTCACTCCGTCCTGGGTAAATCCCATCCCTCCCAGCTCCAGCAAGCAGCTGCCTGGGGCATGGGAGAATTCCTGGCTCTAAAGGGACATCCACAAGCCACATGAGTGAAGTCACCTGTCACCCAAAAGGGAAGGTGGCAGCAGGTTTCAGATATAAATTGGGGGTTTCTGCTGGTGGTGAGGCTGAGCAACACAGGCAGGCAGGCAGAGAGTTGCTCTGCTCCTCCCCAAACCCTTCCAGACCTGCCCAGAGTTGGGATTTTGGATGTCAGGAGTCAGAAAGCAAATGCAGGCTGTGTCTGTCCCTCTGTGGTGGCAGCCAGAGTGTCCCTGCCTGCTGTGGAGCCCTGGTCGAGGGAGCACGGCTGGCACACGGTGTCCAGGCCCCCTCAGCAGTGCTGCCCTCTGTCCCCACAGCCAGGGCTCCTGGAGCCCACGTCGTGTCTGATCCGGGTGTCCAAGAGCGCTCCCACCTTGGGCATCGCCATCGAGGGCGGCGCGAACACTCGGCAGCCGCTGCCCCGCATCGTCACCATCCAGGTAGGGCGGGCTGGGAATGGGAGAATTCCATGCCCATCCCATCCCATCCCATCCCATCCCATCCCATCCCATCCCATCCCATCCCTCTTCTCCCTGGACAGGCTGGGGAAAGCCCTTGAGTTGTGGCCACAGGGATTTTGGAGGTTTGTGCCCCCTCTACAGCTCTGCACCTCCCCAGGCACTGTTCCACCGTGCTGAGGGATGGCATCCGTGTCCCGTGGTTGATCCCAGCCCAGAACACACCTCCTGAGAGCCAACTATCTGCTCCAGACATCTCAGAGGGGATCAGGGCAGCCCTGAAAGCTTGGCTGCTGTCTGCAGATGTCTGGAAACGGCCAGACAGAGGATTGAGGAGGGGGAATGGTGGATGGGAGCCAGAGATCTGAGCCCTCTGGAGCTGTCTCCCTGTTTGCTGTTTACTTGGGGCAAAATTCAAGTTATTTACAGCAAAAAAAAGCAGAGCTGACTCTGCCTTGGTTATTCTTGGCCATCCCAGCTGGTGTCACACTCCAGGAGCGAGCAGGGGGGAGAAGCCAAATTCACCCCCTCTCTGCAAAAAGCGAACTGTGTCATATCCATCACGTCGGATATGAAATATTCCCCATTTTTTTCCCCCCTGCTTGATGCGGGGAGCGCTGGGAACATGAGCTGACACCTCTCTCTCCTGCAGCGGGGGGGCTCGGCACACAACTGCGGGAAGCTGAAGGTGGGACACGTCATTTTGGAGGTGAACGGCACGGGGCTCCGAGGAAAAGAGCACCGGGAAGCCGCGCGGATCATCGCCGAGGCCTTTAAGCTGAAGGAAAAGGACTACATCGATTTCTTGGTCACAGAATTCAACGTCGCCCTTTAGGGGCAGGGGTTTGGCGGGTGGGGAGCACTCGGATGGGGACGAAGGACGGCGCCGAGGTGCGACAGCAGCGTCCCACCGCGCGCGGCCCTCACCCGCTGCGCCACCCCGCACGTGCAGACACCCCCGGCTTGTCCCCAAATGTCCCCCGTGCCTCGCTGCCTGCACAGGGCAGGCTGAGAACGGGCAGAGATCAGTGCACATCCCTTAAAGTCCCCATCCCTGTCCTCTCTGGGGTAGGGAACGTCCTCTCCCCCTCGGCCAGGCTGCGAGCGGGGTGGGAGGGCGGCAGAGTCCGGGTGTCCCCGCTGTCATTTGAGTGCCACACACAGAGCGAGGTGGGCCCGTGGCTCAGGCTGGAGGGGTTTTTGGGGGGTTGCTGCTCCCTTGGGTGCTCGTCCCCAAGGTGCCCAGGTGGGTGGCACCGGCCACGGGTGGGGATGCAGAGAGAGCAACCGGAGGCCTTGTAAATCGCTGGCAATGTCGTCGTATTTATATATACAGAGCTTGTGCTTTTAATTTTTCAATAAATCTATCAGGGTAGAAAAAAGGCTGCGCTTGGGGTTGCTCCTGGGTTGGGATGAGGGAGTAAGAAGGGGCAGGGGTGCCAGGATATTTTCCCTAATATCCTGGGAGTTCCCCAGGGCTGGCAGGGTGGGTGGGAGTGCAGTGGTGGTGGTGGTGGGCTGGGAGGGGATGCTCTGTGTCAGCCCCATCCCATCCTTGACCCATCCAGTTCTTACTCCCATCCTATCCCATGCCCAGTCCCATCGCCATCTTGTTCCGTCCCATCTCATTCTTTCCCATCGCATCTGCTCCTCATTCCTACCCCATCCCTTCCCCGTTCTCATCTCAGTCCCTGCCAAGGATCCCCGGAATCGGGGATCCCATCCCATCCCATCCCGTCCCATCCCATCCCATCCCATCCCTTCCCCTCCCATGGGATTCCGGGAATGGGCAGCGCCCCGCCAGGGGGTGCACGCGCTGCATAAATTATGCCAATGAGGCCGCCCCCCGCGGCTCTGATTGGCCGCCAGCCGCGGGCTATGCAAATACAGGGTGGGCGGGGTTTATGCTAACGACCTCCCTTCTCGGCGCGCGGATTGGCGGAGTGCGGCGGATATGCTAATGAGGGAGGCCACGCCCCCTGGCGCCGCGGGCCGCGCTTTTGTCCGGCGGGACCGGGCCGGGACCGGGATCGGGACCGGGATCGGGATCGGAACCGGGACTGGGATCGGGATCGCGGCCGGAGCCGCCCAGCGCCGGCCGAGGAGGCCCCGGCCGGGCCCTCCCTACAGGTGGGCAGCGCGGGGCGCTCGCGGGGCGGGGGGCGCCTCTCCAGCGGTGCCCTCGGGCCAGATGTGCCCCAGCTGTGCCCGGGGGGGCCGGGAATGGCTCGGCCGCTCCCTGCAAGCCGCCTGCTGCAGCTGGAAGGAAGGAGAGGGCCCCGGGGCGCCGCCGGAGCACAGCTGGAGGCACAGCCCGCGGGGCCCATCCCGGGGCCGTATCCAGAGCCCCCGGCTCTGCTGAGCGCGGCTCGGGCAGGGCTGGCTCGCAGCCGGGAGCTGCTCGGGGTCCCTGGGTGGAGGAGGAGAACCGCCAGCCCTGGCGGGGGTCCCTGCGGCCGGGAAAGATGCGGGACACGGCGGGAGGGATGCGGGACACGCCGGGAGGGATGCAGGGCACACCGAGAAGGATGGGGGACACGCCGCTCCTGGCCGAGGCGTGTCCTCCCCACGCCATCGCAGCCTTCGTGGCCCCGAGGAAACTTGTAACTTTTCTTCTGGCGGTGCCTCCTCCCCGCCGGGGCCGGAGGATTCCGGGAGAGTTTCGTCAGGGGCTGCGGAGGCGGCTCGGAGGCACGGCCGGGGCTCGGCGGCGGCTGCGGGGCCGGGTGGCTGCCGGCGGCTCCTCCGAGGAAGTCGCCGGGGCAGCAGCGTTCAGCTTCAGTTCCGTGTTTTATTTCAAGGGCAGCCGTGTTCCTGGCAGCCGGCGGGTGCCCGCGGGTGTCGTGGGTGTCCCGTGCTCAGCCGCAGCCTTTCGGTACCTTCCGGGCAGGGCTGGAATCGGTTCTTAAAGTTCAAGGGCTGCCGGAGAGCACGGCACTGTCCGTACAGGCTGGGAGAGCTGGGGATGAAAAAGCTTCAGGGAGATCTTAGAGCCCTTTCCAGTGCCTAAAGGGGCTCCAGGAGAGCTGGAGAGGGACTTGGGACAAGGGCCTGGAGTGACAGGACACAGGGAATGGCTTCAAACTGACAAAGGGCAGGGATGGATGGGATATTGGGGAGAAATTGTTCCCTGTGAGGGTGGGGAGGCCCTGGCAGAGGCTGCCCAGAGAAGCTGTGGCTGGTTCACCCCAGCACAATCTCCTCGGCCGCCTGCCCCGCCGTGTCCCCGCCGCCTCTCACTGCCCTGTGCTAAGAAGGGATCTCAGTGCCGCCGGCTGTGGCGCGGTGACAGCGGCAGCGCTCTCCAGACGGGGATTAGGGCTGTCCTTCACGGGCATTATGGCCATCCGCCCCCGGCTGTGCTGCTGTGTTGGGGTTCAGCCCTGGCGATGCACCCGGGGTGCCCCCAGCGAGGACAGGAGGGTCCCTGTGCCAGGGGGGAAGTAGGAAAGAGGAGCTCCCTGTCCTGCTGTGGGGCTTTGCTTCAGCGCAAGTGGTGGAAAAATGACATTTCCAGGGGGTTTTGGTGCCTCTCCATGGGGAGCTGGGGGGGACATGGCCCCTCCAGCCGCTGGAATTGGGGTGACACGTGGGCTTTGCAGTGATGGTGACAGGCGTGTGCTTTCAGGGGACATGGGGGGTTTGTCAGGCTCTTCCTCGCTGCGATGGTGCCTCCCTTGTTCTGGTAGGAAATAATGCAAACTCAGAACGCAGCGTTTCCGCTTCTCTGCCCTCTTTCATGCCTGTAAAAACGGGACTCTGTGGGCTTTAAAAAAGGGTTTATACACCACGAATTCCTCCCTCCTGGAGCGCAGACGCCCCTTGCCAAGTTCCAGCCCGAGGCCGTTCTGGCCTCCTTCAAACCTCCCTAAACGAGACTCAAAATATCCATCCCTTGCCTGGGACGGGGATTAAGCCCCCTCAGCATCCCAGATGTGCAGGGGGGGCTTTAACCCCTCCCAGGCAAGTGATTTTGGGGGCACAGGGAAGGAAGGTTATTCCCCATCCCTCAGGGGATGTGGGGATGGAGATGTGGGGTTTAGAGCCCCCCCAGCCCCGCCTGCTGTGCCCAGGGTTGACAAGGCAGTGAAGGCAGAGTGACAGCAGTGCTGTCCCCCCCCCCCCCGTCACCGAGCGAGCCCTGGGGCGGAGGATGCTCCTGTCTGCTCCGCTGTCACCGCTGATAAACCCAGGAGCCACGATGGCTTCGTGCTGGCCTTGATTGCTGCTGCCTCCCTGCCCCACACGTGTAACGAGCTGGGCGGGCTCAGCCTCGCACCTCCGCCTTTCCCACGGGGCAGGGAGCGGGATAGGGGTGGGATCGCTGCCTCTGGAAGGGATCAGGGGCTGGGAGCTGAGGGCAGGGAGAGGCAGAGACCTGGCAGCACTCATCGCTGCTGGGAGCATCCCTCCCTTCACAATTTGGGACAGCTCTGGCTGAGATTTGTAGGGCAGGAGGCCTGAGGGGCTGGGGCACAGCAGAGGTCAGGGTTTTCTAGCTGAGGCCTTTAAATTTCTTTTTAGCTCTTCTTCCAGTTGCCCTGTTGCAAAAATCCTGGCTTTCAGAGAGGAAAATTAAAATATGTGGATGTATTTATGCCCACACATTTGGGGTTGTTTGCATTTGCTTTGTGGCTGCTGAGCACAGAGCCACATCATTTTTCTGTGCTCCCATAACAGTGAGAAAATCACTTAGAGGGGAGGAAAAAATCCGAGATTTTTTGCTCTTGCCACCCCATGACCATCAGTGGAGGGATTTTCTGGGAAAGCCATGAAATGTGGCTGGGTTTGGAAGTGGATCCTGCAGACTGTGGCTGCTGTGGGCTGCGCACGTGGGACCGCTGCTCAGAAATGGGGTGACAGCCAGTGGCGTGTGGGTGAGGCATGGCCTCCTTCAAGACAAGCAGGATCTCTTTAAAGAACCACCAGAAATGGGCAGGGAATGTTTTAACCCTTTGTCCCAAGAGAACAGGACCCCCAGGCTGCTTTCACCCAGCACTCTCCCTCTGGGAATGCTGGGGGTGGTGTTTGGGGCTCCCCATCGCTCTGGGATCCTGCAGGGCTCGAGGTGGAATGGGAGGCACTTTGGGGGGGATTTCTGGGATGTGAGTGAGGACGTAGGGCTGGAAACATCCCAGCTCAGGGAGGAGCTAAAGCCAAAATCCCTCTTTGCTTTCATTAGCTCAGACCCCAAAGCATCCCACGGGCAGCCCCGTCCTTCCTGGTGGCAGGAGAAGCTGTGGATCATCTCCAGGTGTGGAGAGTGGAGTTACCCACTCGGTGTGTGGGGAAAAACCTCATGCAATCCCTCCCCCCCCGCCCCAGGAGGTTTGCAAGACCCTAAGGGATGCTTTGGGCTTTGCTCCTGGCCTGGAATGCCCCAAGGATGCAGGCAGGGCTGAGAGCAAGGCAGGTGCAAGAACGATGCCCTTGATGCCAGGTGGTGCTGGGAAATAACCCCAAACCTCACAAACACCCACGGAATTTGCAGATTGGAGGCTTGGGAGTGGATTAGAGGACTTTTCCCAGAGCAGTGGGTGCCATGGATAGGTTTACACCTCATCACCACCACCCCCGAGCCAGCAGCACCCCAAAATCACCACAGCACCCTCTGGCTGAGAGCAGCCACCCCAGGCACTGTGCTGTGGTTTCATTAGCTCGTCAAGCTGTCCTCTGCGTGCCACTAATTACACAGTAACGAGCTGCCTTAATTGTCTGCCTGCAAATGTGCCAGGACGGGGCTCAGCGCCTGGGTCCTGCCACAGCATCCCTGGGATTGTGAGCAGCAGCCCAGGATGGGGCCAGCTGGACCCCAGCCTTGGAAATTTCCCCGGATTTCCAAAGGGAGGCTCCATCCGGCTGAATTTTGGGGTTTTAAGGCTCAGTTTTGGGTCTCCTGGAAGATCCTCGTGCTGATGTCTGTAGGACCAGCTGCTGATGGTCCCAGGGATCTCCCTCCCCTGCCTTCCCACAGCATTTTGCTCTGAACTGGATTAAAAACCAAAGGTTTTGGTGGAAAATGCTGCAGGAGGAGGGTTCAGCCCCCACTGCGCAGGGCCGGATGGGGTTAAAACTTTTTGTGGCCACCTGCGAACTTGCAGGAAACATCATTTCCTCCTTCTGCAAAAGCTCGGCTGCCTCACAAGCACAGGAAGGTTTTGGGGTGCTCGGAAGGACTCCCCATGGGGTCACGGTGATGGGGGTGTCCTGGGGATGCTGGTACAGGGTGAGTGTCCCCTGCGTGGGGCTGGTTGAGCCTGGTGTGGCCTTTCATGGCCAAAATTTGGGCTTATAGGGTTCAAAACTTGCAGAGGGGACATGGGTGGGAAAACCCCGCGGCCTTTCTTGCCACACCGCACGTTTGGAGTTTCGGCATCTGGCGTTTCTCCAGCTGCTGCTGCTGGAAACCTGGGGAGGAGGTGAGGGGGGAGCTCCTGCTTTGGGGTCATCAGTGGAATGAGTGTGCCAAGTCTCTGCTGGGATCCCTCTCACTGTCAGCCCCCACAATCCAGAGGGGTCTTGGGGTGCTCCTGCCAACCCCCCCCCAGCACTGCTGATGATCCCCAGGGTGTGGCTGCCCAGCTGGGGTGACATCCACAGGCTGCCAGCACGGGCTGGGTGTTCCCTGCGAGGGGGACAAACCTTTTGGGGTGGCCCTGAGGGGTGGCCCTTCCCCACGAGGACCTCACGGCTGTGAGCGATGTGGCAGCTCCAGCTTCGTGGTGGGATGCACAGCAGGGGGGGTCTGATCCGAGGGTGTCCCCCCCCATCGTCGGGGCTTGCTCTTGTCCCCGCGATTCGGGGGACACGGGAAACCCCACCGACGTGGGGGAGACACCTCAAGCAGAGCCCACCATGTCCCGCTGAGCATCCCTCCCTCTCCCCCGGCCCCCCCAGGACGCGGCGGCGATGCTGTGACCTACATTCGCGACAAGGAAGGTCCCCAGCCCGCCGCCGCCGGGCCATGAAGCGACACAAGTGACGGGGCCGGCTCGCCCGCGGCCATGGCCAGCCCGGCACCATGGCTGCGCTGGACACAAACAGAGCTGACGCGCTGGCACGGCGAGGAGGAGGAGGAGGAAGAAGAAGACGACTTTGAAAGGCGGATGGACGAGGATGGGGTCATCGGCCTGGGGGAGGCTGCCAGGAGCCCACCGTGGGGTGAGTCCTGCCCTCCCTCCTGCCCAAAAGGGGTGGTCCCAAATGTCCCAGGAGCTGCTGGAGCCAAGGGGGGCTGCGAGGGGGACGGGGCCACCGGCTGGGTCTGAGTGGCGACAGCCCCGCGGTGCGGGTGTTTTGCAGGTGACAGTGAGGACCTGGAGGAGGGGTCCCCGGCAGAGGAGGGGCGCTGGCACCCGCGGCAGGACCTGCCCGAGGAGGACGAGGAGCGGGGCAGCTCCGGGGGGGACGAGGGGCCCTGGGGGGCGGAGAGCGATGGGGATCCCTACCCCGAGCTGTCCTCGGAGGGCCGCTGGGGCTCGGGCTCCAGCGGCAGCCCCGAGGCGCTGAGGGACGGCCGGGCTCTCTGCCAGCCCCGGGGCTGCAGCACGGACGGGGGGGACACCTCAGGGCTGTCGGACACCAGCCCTGGCCCTGCCACCCCGTCCCGCCAGCACCGGGGATGGAGCACGGCCGGCGACACCATCGGGGGGCACAGGCAGGAGTGGACCCCGAGACGGAGCCTCCCCCTGCGCCTCTCCACAGATGACCCCAGCCCCGAGCCTATCCCCGAGCCGCAGACAGCTGGCACAGGGCTGCCAGCCCCCGGCACGGCCGGCTTGGCACCCACCGGGGAGCCCCGAGACACCGGGAACCCCCCGGCACCTCAAGGGCGCGACAGATCCCGAGTGCCCAAGAAAGCAGCGCCCGCCGTGGTGCCCTCCAAGCCCGCCCGGCAGTCGCGGTCCCTGAGCCCCAGGAGGCGAACGGGTGGCAAGGGGACGAGGGATCCCTCGGGAACGGGCACCGAGGGCACCCAGTACGGCCGAGGGCGCCTCAACCACCCCCTGCCCGACCTCTCCAAGGTGGAGGCGCGGGTGAAGTTCGACCAGAGCTACCGCCCACCCCGGGGCCGGGTGCTGCCCGCCCGCCCCCGCGGCCCCGGCGGCCCCATCGGCTTCAAATCCCCGGCCGAAATCGTCCGGGAGGTGCTGCTGAGCAGCGGGGAGGGGGTCCCTCCACAGCCCCCCAGCACGGCCGCGCTGCCGCAGGAGTTCAGGTCCCCCAGACAAGCCACGGCGCTGATGCAGCAGCTCCAGGTAACGCCCAGCTCCCCCCAGTTCAGCCAGAGAGCGCATACTGGGAGGGAATCCAGGGTGGGTGGGGGCAGCAGGGGGTGCAGGGGAAATGGGGGTGTCGCTGTCTCTGGGTCACCGATGGGGGCTTGGTGCTGGTCACCCCTTCCCGGTCCTGCCTGGAGATGGCGAGGAGGGAAGGAGCAGGGATGTGGGCAGTGCTCAGGCTGGGGACAGGGTGCTCATGTTCCCCTCGGATGCTGGTGACCCACCCCCACAGCTTGTCACCCTCAGGGTGCTTGTCCCCCTGGGAGAAGAGAGGGGCTCTCCCCGCGCGGAGAAACGGGGGCCACATCTGCACAGATGGGTCGGGTGTTTTGGGGGGGGGGGAGGTTCTGCACCCCGCCCATGGGACCCCCCCCAGCCTTGCTGTCCCCGCTCAAGGCTGCCTCCCCCCCTTTAGCACCCACCCCTTGGGCATCCCCCGTGCCGCGTGCTGTCACCCACCGCTGTCCCCTCCCCGCAGGACGACTACCACAAGCTGCTGACCAAGTACGCCGAGGCTGAGAACACCATCGACCAGCTGCGCCTGGGCGCCAGGGTGGGTGGGGGGGTCAGGATGCCTGGGGGGGGTCCCCACTCTGCTCCCCCCTCCCTGAGCTTATGTGTTGTGTCTTCCTCCCCCGGACCCCCTCCTCTTCCTCCTCCCGGGGAGCTGCGGTTGAGCCCAGGGAGGAGGGGGGGAGGCCACCACAGAACCCACAGCAGCTTGGGGGCCACCGCGGACAGCAGCAGGGTCGCCTCCGTGCCAGGGCGGTGGCTGAGCCGGGTTGTCCCCGGCATGGCGGGGCGCGTCCCTGAGATGGCAGGGTTACAGGCGGAAGCGCGTCCCCGGGTCACCTCTGCCACCTCCCTCCCCGCGCCGCTGCGTGGGTGGGGAAACTGAGGCAGAGCCGTGCCAACCGCCCCCCGCACGCGTGTCGCCACCTTCGCCCCACCCTCCTGCTGTGCCCGTGGGGTGCTGCAGGGTGCCCCCGGGGACACGGTGGGTGGGTCGGGTGGGTGGGTGCAGGCTGGGTGCCCGAACCCGCTCTCCCTGCCCAGGTGAGCCTGTTCTCCGACCCGCCGCAGCCCAGCCGCAGCCTCGCCGTGGGCACCGTGGCCAGCGGATGCCCGGTGATGACCCTCAGCATCCCGCAGGCACGGACAGCGGCGCTGGGCACGGCCACAGCCCCGGCCACAGCCCCGGCCCCGCCAGGTGCAGGTGTGCTGATCCATGTCCCCTGCCCCGCTCCCCGCCCTCCTGCTCCAGTTCTGGGGCGGGGGGATGCTCCCCCACAGCCCCTTCCCCACGCTGGGGTCACCGGTGCCGCGGGGTCACTTTGTCCCCGTGTTTTCTCGCAGCTGCAGCCCCGGGACCGTCAGAGCGGGGGGGTTCACCCCAACCTCGGTCCCCTCCTCCGCCCGGGGGGGGCTGCCCCACCTGCCCCGGGCCGTGCTGCTGCCCCGGCCCCCGGCTCACCCGGGCGCTGGCGGGGCAGAGCCGCAGGCTGCAGGCACAGGTAAGGGCCGGGGGGCTGCTGGGGGGGGGCCGGGGAGGAGGACTTGGGGGGCTGGAGGAGCTGCATGGAGGAGGGCTCTTGGGGACAGTGCTGGGGGGGCTGCAGGGAGGGGATTTGGGGGGGTTCTGGGTAGCCTGAGGGGCGGGAGGTTATGGGGGTAGGCTGGGGGGGGGCTGTGGAGAGAGGGGGTTTGAGGAGGGTGCTGGAGGGAGCCGGGCAGGGGGTCTGGATTGGAGGGTTGGGGGAGATGCTGCGGGAGGGGGCTGTGGGGAGGGGGAGCGTTGTGGGGTGCTGGGAAGGAAGGAAGGGCTGAGGAGGGGTCTGCGGTGGGGGATTGCTCTGGAGCAGTCTGTGGGGATGCTGCGTATGGGGGGCAGCAGGGAGGGGGTCTGGGGGGAGCTGCGAAGGGGGGGCTGCAGGGCCGGGCTCAGCCCGTGCAACCCCGGCCAGGTGGAATCCTTCGAAAGCTGGGTGCGTGCAGGGACCCCCACACCCTCGGAACAGCTCCAGGTGCGTCAGCCCCTTCCCTGGCAGGACCCCCATCCCAGCCCTGGCAGGACCAGGGGGGTGGCAGTGCCCGGGGCCGAGTGGGCAGGCTCGGACCCCGCACCCTTGTGCCGCAGAGGATGAGGATGCTGAAGGACGCGCAGGATGCTCTGGAGCGGGAATACCTGCGGGGCCGGCAGCTGCTCCCAGGGGCTGCGGGGGGGTTTGATCCTGACCGGTACGTGCTCGATCCCCCTGCCACCCCCTCTACAGAGTCCCCGGAGAGTCCCCGGGGGTCGCTGTCCCCCCCGCACTGATGGCTGATGTCTTGCAGGGCGGTGGAAGGAGAGATTTACCGCCTGGGGCTGCGCCTGGAGGGGCTGAAGGAGCGGCTGGAGCCGGGGGGCAGGCGGCAGCCCCTCCCTCAGCCCCTCCCTCAGCCCCCCCCGCAGCCCCCCTGCCCCCCAGCCCCGTCCCCACCGCCGGCCGCCCACTCCCCCTGCCCTGAGGTGAGCTGGGGGTGCAAAGGTTCCCCACCCCTGCACTTACAGGGGGTTGCCTCTCTCAGCCCCTTTTGCTGTGCCCAGCAGAGCCCTGCACTGGTGGAGAGTCCCCGGGGGACAGCGGGGGACAGCGAGGAGGTGGCAGCAGGGCTGCCCTGGGCCCTGTGGCACAAGCAGCGCCAAGTGGAGGAGGATTTCGGGGACCTGCTGGAGCAGTGAGTGCCCTGGCAGTGGGGCAGGGGGGACACGGGCACGGAGCACGTCCCCAAACCCACCCGTGTGTCCCCCAGGTACCAGCACTTCAAGTCCTTGCCGGAGTCGCTGAGCCTGGAGCAGCTGAGCCTGGCGGAGAGCGGGTCCCAGGAGGAGGTGGATGCAGCCACAGCAGGGGACGGTGGCCCCAGCAAGGTCCCCTGCAGGACACGGTCACTCGAGGAGGGGGCCAACATCGAGACCCTCCCTTTGTAAGTGCTGTCGAGTCGAGTCCCCAGGCAGGGGTGAGCAGAGGTTTGACATCAGGTCTCCAGTTTTACCTCAGAGCTAACGGCCTCCGTGGCAGAGCTGCACCAGGACATTTCTCACCTTTGGCGTTGCTCTGCCCCATCATTCCTGCTCCATCCCATCCCCACAGGCACCTCCCGGAGAGAAGAGCTGCTACGCTTCCCCCCAGAGGACCCCCAAACCTGGGGGACACACGGGGCCACCCATCCCCTGCCGCTACTGAGGAGCTGCCAGCCTCTGCCAAGCCCCCCCTGGGTGTCCCTGGGCCACCACGGGTGCCCCTGTCCCGCCGCAGCAGTGGGACGGGCAGCGCCGTCACCCAGCACGGGCCCCGCAAGGTGAGTCCCTGGGACTGCGGGTCCCCACCTGCCAGCACCCCCAGAGGGTCTCGGGGTGCTGGGCACCGACCCTGCTCTCCCCGTGCCCCTGCAGGAGCAGCGCATCGTGTCCCCAGAGACCGACAGCGGCTTCGTGGGCTCGGAGGCCAGCAGGGTGTCACCCCCCGTGCACACCCCCGAGCACCATCCCGCTGGCACAGGGTACGGCCCGCGGTCCTGCCCGCGGGAATTCGGCCCTGCCCGCGGGATTTGGGGGGTTGAAGAGGAGCAGGGACTGCGGGAGAGGCAGTGAGGGTGTGGGGAGCGGGGTTCAGGGGGGGTTGGAGATGTGCAGGGTGCCCATGGCCAGGGGTGAGCCGTGGGGGCTGCCTGTCCCTTCCCCAGGACTCCGGGCTCGCTGGGACCGTCCATCCCCATCCCCACCACCGTCCGCACCCCACGGAAGAGAGTGATGACCCCGCTTCCCTCCGAGACAGCACTGATGGCCCTCTACCCCCCGGGGGGCACGGGGGGGCCCCGGCTGCCCCCCAGCAGCCCCTCGCAGAGCAGCTCCCCCCCTCGCTGGGCCGAGGGCAGCGAGGCAGGGCCGGACCCCGACGGTGATGGCGGTGAGTGCACAGGGCTTGGCGAGGGACAGAGATCCGGGGGGGCCCCGGCTCTGTGGCTCTGGTTTATGGGGTTCCCAGACCTCCTGGAGGGAGGTGTGTCCCAATCTCTGCTCTCTGACCTTGGCTCGCTGTGCTCCCCTTCCTCCCCAGCCCACACGGACTCGGAGGTGGGAGACAGGAGCTGTGCCAGCGCCGGTGGCCACCCTGCAGCCATGGCCAGGAGCCCAACCAGCCCCCTGCCATCCCCCCAAACGCCATCCCCCACCCTCCTGTCCCCCGACCTGCCGTCCCTCGACCCGGCTCCCTGTGACCTGCTGGGCTCCCGCCTGGAGCGCGAGTGAGTGTCGGTGTCCCCACCGCCCCAACCCCCCCCCGGGTGACACAGGGCCCCCCCAAAGGCACCCACTGGGCACCCGTGTGGTGGCTGAGACCGGACTCCAGCCCAGCCCAGCCCCAGGCTTGGTTTTGGGGAGCGTCACAGCTGCTGGGTGCCGGTGCTGGGGATGGGGGATCTGGGAGGGGGTCGCTGATGTTTCCCCAGGGCACCCACCACTTTTGGGGTCCCTGCTGGCTGCAGCCCCTCCTCACTGTGCCATCTGTCCTGGGGCAGCCAGGCCATCCGGGCGCTGCAGGACGAGGTGTGGCGGCTGCGGCGGAGGCTGGAGGAGAGTCTGCACCGTTCCCGCAGCTACCCCGAGGGAAAAACCACTCCCCGTGTCACCCCGGCCAGGAGGCCGCCGGTGGCCAGCGGACCATCGTCCCCCCAGGACACAGCACCCTCGGGGTAGGTGGCAGGAGGGACCTGGGGGTGTGGGGGGCAGCGTGGGGACACCCCCAGCCTCGGCTTGTCCCCACCTGTGCTGTGACCAGGGAGAGGTTTGGCTGCCAGCCTGGCGGGTGGCGGTGGTGACAGCATCTCTGTCCCCTCCGCAGGGACCCGAGCCCGCCGGGGCGGGGCAGGGTGGCCCCCGGGGTCACACCCACACGGAGGGAGAGGTCGGCATCGCTGCCACGGCACAGGCCGGAGCTGGACCTCGGTAAGTGGGACCCACCGGGGTGGGGACAGAGGGGACACGCTCCTCCCTGCACGCCCCTTCCCCTCCCCAAACGGAGCAGGATGTTCTGGGGCTGCAGGACTGTGGGGCCGGGTCCTGGTGGTCCCACGGGACCCCTCAGCGCTCAGCCCAGGGCGGGTCCTGCAGGTCTGGAGGATGCCAGCGGATCCCGCCCCACTTCCCTGTCCTCCGCCGCAGCCTCCGGGTCAGAGCCCTCACCTGCCGGGCCCCGGGCACCGCCGTCCCTGCGGAGGCACCGTGGGAGCCCCCCGGGGGCGGTGACATTTCGGGGACAGTACACAGGTGGGTGCTGCTCGGTGGTGGGGCTGAGGGCGGCCACCCTCTCCTCGGGGACCCTGGGCGTGCTCACGCTGGGCTTTGGCAGGGACACGGTACCAGGCGGGGACACCGCGTGCCACCCCGGCACCCCGAGAGGAGCCGGGCACCTCGGGGTGTCCCCGATGTCACAGGGGCAGGATGGCATCAGGTGAGTGGGCCCCAGCCCCTTCCAGCCTTCCCTACCACCCCTAACGGCTGCTAACGACTTTAATTAATTAATTAATTAACTGGGGAGGCTTGGGGAGGGGACACACAAACCCATTCCTCATGGCCTGGGGCTGTCCCCACTGTCCCTGGGCCAGACCTCAGTGTCCCCAGGGGGACCAACCTGAGCAGCCCTGGGGATGCCATGACCTCGTGTGGGTCCCCCTTTGGCAGCTGTGTTACCTCTGTGCCTGTGTGGGCAGAAATTCCTGGGATTCCCTGGAATTCCTGGGATTCCCTGGGGTTCCAGGGATTCCCTGGGATTCCTGGTGTCACCAGGATCAGTGTCACCTGTCCCCAGCCCTGCCCCAGGTGCCAGTGCAGAGCCCACCTTTGCAGACCCCCCCCTTTCCCTCCCACCCATCCCATCAGCCCCCCCAAACCCCTCAGCTCTTCCCAAACGTCCCTGGCCGGGTCCCACGGGACGTTCCCGATTTCCTCTCTCCACAGCTGGATTTGGGGGGGGCAATGCCACCCGGCAGCCCCAGCACAGCACCCCGAGGAGGACGTCCTGCCCCACTTGCCGGGCGCCCACGGGTGCACCGGGCGGCAGGGACAGAGCCACACCCGGTGGGTGACAAGGGTGACACGTGCCTGGCACAGCTCATCCCTGCGTGGGGGCTGGGTGGGGGGACAGGGAACAACCTCAGCCCCCTGACACTGCTTGGGGACAGGAGTGGCAGCTCGTGGTGGCACCGGGGGTTCAGGTGTCCTCACCCAGCAGTGGCTGCCCGGTGTGGCACAGGGGGTGATGTCACCTGGGGCTGCCACTCGATGCACCCCCCTGGGGACACCTAACCCCCCTGGGGACATCTAACCACCTCCCTCCCCACAGCAGAGCGTGGCCCTGGTGGCTCCTGTCCCCCAGGCCCCCGCGTTGGAGCCGAGAAGCCGGAGCAGCCCAGCCTTTGGTACTTGGCAGCCACCCCTGCTGCCACCGCTGCCACCGTCTGCCTGGCACCCGTCCCCCTCGTGCCTTACGTGCCCTCCGTGCTGTAAGGATGCCCTGAGGCTGGGAGGGGGCTCAGGGAGGGGGTTAGCATCCCCCAGGGGTGCAGGGGGAACCAGGGAGGGGCTGTCCCCACGGCAGGGACCCGCTGGCTTGCCCATGGCAATGGGGTGGCACAGCCACCAGCTCCTCTGGGGGGGGGGTCTGTGTTTAGGGGGTGGTGCTGTGGGGTGGGGATGGAGGGGATGGGGAAGAGGGATGGAGATAAGGTGGAGTGGGGCCACTGAGCAACGCTGAGCCCATGTCCCTTCTCCTTCCCAGCTACTGCTCCCCCACAGTTCCTACCTCAGCCCCAGCCCTGGCCGGGGTCCCCCTCGGTGTCACCGCGGGGCCCCGGCGGGCAGAGCGTCCCCCCCGGCCCCAGGGCCACCACCGCTGCCTGAGCCTGGACCTGGAGGAGCTGGAGGAGCTGAACTGGTCCCTGAGCCGGGCCGTGGAGGCTGC
This sequence comes from Lycocorax pyrrhopterus obiensis, assembly GCA_014706295.1. Lineage (NCBI taxonomy): Eukaryota > Metazoa > Chordata > Aves > Passeriformes > Paradisaeidae > Lycocorax > Lycocorax pyrrhopterus. Next base: position 2,252,523 of record JACSVZ010000019.1, on the reverse strand, counting down.
CCAGAGCGTCAGGCTGACCACGACCCGCATGAGCCGGGCACTGGCCGCAGAGCTGGGCCGGCCGCGGGGCCTGCGCGGCTCCTGCCTCTTCTGAGGGTCCCGCCAGCACCTCCAAACCCTCCCTGCCACGAGGAGGAGGAGGAGGAGGAGGAGGAGGAGGATGAGGATGGGCCCCCTCAGCGTCCCTGCACTGGGTGCTCCCTGCCAAATCTGGGGGCAGCAGGGCTGGAGGTGTCTCCGGGGGGTGCTGCCCGGGCTCCCACCCCCTTCCCGCTCTCCCTGCAGTTCCTGCACAGCTTGTCCGTCTGTCTGGCCGTTTTTGGGACCCCCCCAAGCTGCAGGAGGGGGGGACGGCGTGGGCAGAAATCTCCTGGGACCTGCAGCATCCCATGGGACCAATGGGGTGGCCCCGTGTCCCCCCAAGGCAGTGGCCACCCCACCCTGAGCACTTGTGGGGATGCTCTGACCTCGTGCGGGCCCTGCACAGGTCGAGCCCCCTTGGCAGCTGTGTTACCTCTGTGCCTGTGTGGGCAGCAGTACCTGGGATTCCCTGGGATTCCCTATCCCACCCCTTTCCCAGCCTTTGGGCCTCCTCAGGGGGCTCAACTCCCTCTGCCCCTCAGACTTGAACCCAGCACGATCCTCCTTGGGGAAACTCTTTTTTTTTTTTTTTGTGGTTTTTATGTGAATTTTTGTGGCTAGTAAGCAGCTCAATCACTCATTGGAGTGTTGATTGACGGTCTGTGTGTGTGTGATATATGTGTATCTATAAATGGATATATCTGGATATAGACGTGTCTATATTTATAGATCTATATCTAGAGAGACAGATGGAAATAGATCTGTGTATATACAGATCTGGATCTGATTCCATAGATATATCTTCCTATAGATACATATATATATATATATATATATACAAAAATTCTGATTTGCATTTCCAGCACAACCCTTAGGGCATTTGTGGGGTTTTTCTGCTCATCCCTGGATGTGGCCGCCCACAGCATCGAATTAAATGAAGGATTTGAGGGTTTTCCCCCTGGGATATCCAGGGGATCTGGGCTGGAAGAGGAAAAATCACCTGGTGAGACCAAAGCAGACGTGGGGTTTGCAGAGCCCCTCGTCCCTCCCAGCTGGGTTTCTAATGAGTTAACACCTGTTTTTTAGGGAAAACGATGTGGTCAGGGCAGCTTTTCCTGGGATGGGTCCAGCCAAACCCCCTGCTCCATGCCCAGCACCCCAGCCTGTGTTTATCTGTAGGACCTACCTGAAGTGCCAGTGTCAAATGTATTTATTTTTGCTTTTATTTGTTGTACAAATACCCACGTGTGGGGGGTGGGACCAGCGCGTGACTCAGGCCTGGAGCCTTCCAAGCTCTCCCTGAGCCTGATCCTGACACGAGCCCAGAGGGACTGGGAATGGGGCTGTCTCTCCTCCTTTTTTAGGGGGTTTTAAAGAGGTTTGGGGCATTTTAAAGAGGTTTGGGGGATTTTAAAGAAGTTTTATGCATCTCTGGTTGCCTCTGCTCATGCTCGTGGCCCAAGCTGGAAGCTGTGACCCGCCCCAGCCCAGCCAGGGTGCGATGGGAGCGTGTGGGAATTGTGGTTAATTATCCCAGAAGCAGTAGCCGGGACCAAATGATGTTTTTTTTTCCTTATCCCCTATTTTTTAACGCCCTGGGGTGGCATTTTGTACGAAGAAATCGCCTATTTTTGAAGGAAATAAACGCGGTTGGACGACTCGTGTGCTGATTTTCCTTCCCCAAAGCCACTCCTCGGGGGAGGTTTGGCATCACCACAGCAGGAGCCCTCCCTTGGGGTCGGATGGAATATTTTCCCATGCCTTTCCCCTGTTTTCCTGGCCCCGAGGGAGCAGCACAGCACAGCCCCAGTTGCACTAGGGATGGAGATCGCTTTTATTTAGTCACTCGAGTGCTTTAGTACAGAAGAACAGATATACAGAGATGATACATGTTTGTGCTTCAACACTTTCAAACATTTAGATTCCAGTAATTTCAAGGTAAACAAGTTTCAAGACAGACTAGATTTTTTTTTTAAAGTTTTCCTTTTTGATAAATTATTTTTTATATAAATAACTGTAACAGAAAAAAAAATAATAATAATATTGTCCAACATACAAGATCCTGAAGCATTTGCATTGCTAAACCAAGGAGGAACAGAAACGGGCTGGGAGACCGAGGGGGAACCAACAAATATCAGTGCAATGATACAGCCTTTGCCCTAAAAATATATATTTAACTTTATGGGCAAGGAGCAGACGGGAAGGGAAAAAGGGAGGGGGCTAAACCACCAACGAGGCAAGAAAGAGCAATTTTGGGGAAGGAAAAGAGGGGGGTCACAGCCTTCAGGGGGAAGAGAACAAAAACCATAGACCCCAAAATATTGCAGTGCATCTAATGGCAGGGGGAGAGGGGGCAATCCAGGGGCGTCAAATAAAAACCCAACTCAAATCAGAGGTTTGGGGAAATCACTATACACCAAGCTCGTAAGAACGTCACAAGACACAGTCATTAATATACACAGAGTCCAGAGGGTTTGGGGGAGTTGGAGGGGCCCCAGAGGGGTTTGGGGAAGGCCCAGGGGATTTTTGGGGAGGGCCCAGAGGGGTTTTAGGGGGCCCCAGAGGGTTTTTGGGGGGGCCTCAGGGTGACGGCACGCTCAGAAACGCTTCACCACAGGACGACACGAGCGGAGCCGGGCGCGGGGACCGAGCTTCCGTGGGGATGGATGGGGAGAGGTATCCATGGAGAGATAGCACAGAGATATATATATATATATAAAATAGATTTTTATTTTATATATATGTATATTTTTGAAGGAATTCCCAGAGAGAGGGAGGCGGGGCTGCAGCGGGGCCGTGCAAGCGGACAGGCCCCAGCTCCCAGTTTTGACCGGTTTGGTCCCTTTTTCACATGGGAATTGCCACGGTGTGAAGCGTCCTGGCTGCACCCCCAGCCCAAATTCCCATCCAGATGCCGGCGTGCACATCTGGCAGGAGCACCCACCACCCCAAAAGCCATGGGACAGATGGTGGTGCCAGCCCGGCGCCCGCCTGAGCAGCGGCTGGAGCGGTGTGGGGCGTCCGTCCATCTGTCCTCCCATCCACACAAGACCCCAAGGAGGAGCATTCCCCCCAAAAAATGTGGTTTTCTGTCATTTCCCCACCACATTCACTAGCAATGGGCAGATGGGTACTCAGCAATGAGCTCCTGGGCGCTTCCCACAGCTGCAACTACAAATATATAGATTTTTTTTTTCCTTTTTCTCTTAAACACAATGCATCCATTTTCTTAATATATATATATATTATTTTTTTTTTGGCTGTTATCCCCTCCCTGTGGATAAAATGAGATGGGGGAGGCGCTGGGAGGGGAGAGGAGGGGGTCAACACAAGAACAAGAGAGAAGCTGGGCCCACTGGGTGCAGGGTGGCACCCGGGGCCGGGCGCCCGGCGGGGACGTGGGGTCGGCATCGAGTGGTGACAGCGTTTCCTTTTAACTGCTGCTCTCTTCCTCTGTTTTATTGAGTTTCTTCAGCGTGTCCAGCAGTTTCTGTGGGGTGAGGATGTGCGTGGACCCTGTGGGAGCAGAGGAGAAGGGGTGGGAGGGGGATCAGTGATGGCTTTGGGACCGCCCCGCTGCGCCCCGGCCGCCGTCCCCGCTGTCCCGGGTCCCCCTTACCTGGCGGCGCCGGCCCCGCGCCGCTGGAAATGCTTGCGAGGAAATGCAGTCTGTGGGGACGGGGGGAGGTTTTGGGGGCACGGAGAACGGGAAAAGGATGGAGGAGGAGGGATGGAGGCGAGGGATGGAGCTGGCGGGGTGAGGCGGGGGCCGGGAGGTGCCGGTGCAGGGGGGTTGTGGCACTGGGGTCACTCCAGGAGCCACGGGGGATGCAGGAGGCACGGGTGGGGTGCGGGGGTGGGGGATGCAGGGAACAGGCGGCACGGAGGGACCTTCCCCAGGTCCTCCAACCTGCACGGAGCATCCTGGGGACACAGAGGTGGCTGCGAGAGGTGGGAGGGGAGGAGGAAAAGGGCTCTCGCCTCCCGCTGCCCCTCACTCGGGGGTCGCCCAGCACGGTGCCCACACTGGCTCAGCCCCACAGCCACCCTGGCACTGCAGGGACCAGCACACGGGGGATGCCAGGGTGGCACTCACTGGTGAAACCAGCAGCAGCTGAACCCCCGAGCAGGGTTTGGGCTCTGCAACGCCGGGAGGCTCCTGCCTATCCAAGGGGTCCAAGAGCTGAGTGGGATTCCAGCCCCAGGGCACCGCAGAGCTGGGGGGTCCCAGCAGTGCCCGGCCTGTGGGGATGGACCAGGACGAGTGCTGGGGTCTCCACTGCTGCCCCTCTCCCCCAGCCCCGCTCCAGCCGCTCCCAGGGCAGCATCCCGGGACCTTCTGTCCCCCTGCCGGGCCCTGGGACGCGTCTGTGGGGCAGGCAGGACCCTGACCCCTCCGGCCCTGGCGAGGGGGAACTCATGGCATGAAGGAGCCGGCCAGGGGACATGGCTGAGGGATGATGGAGCGACGCCGGATGCTTTTCCACCTGGTCGGAGGAACCGCAAGCATTTTCTTATCGGAGAACCCGACAAACCCCAAAACAACAACCAAAGAAAGGAGGAACGGAAGAATCAAAGAAAACCCTTCGGGGAGGAAGAGTTTCTTTTTCATTAGTAAGCTGCCTTTACTTGGTTTCTTTGGCTCACTCCATTGCTGGAGCCTGATCCTCAAATGATACCCTAGTGGAGTCCCTGAAGTCGGGGTGCCTCAGGTCCATGAGAAATTTGGTGGGAGTGAGAATGTGAGTAGAACCTGCGGGAGAACAGAGCGGGGCTGACGGCTGCGCCGAGGCTCCCCCGCGCCACCACCGCCACCAGCAGCTGCTTTTGGGGCGAGGAAGAGGAAGGACGGAGCTTGGGAGGCGCATGCAGGGGATGGACCCCGGAGAGAGGCGGGATGGGGCGGGTGACAGGCGGGATGGAGCTGGGATGGGTGGCCGGTGACGGGGGGGACACAGCTGGGGCAGGCAGTGGTGGAGACCGGGATGCTGCTGCCAAAGAGCTGGAGAGATGCCAGGGACAGGCTCCACCAGGCATCCAGGGCAAGAATCCAGGGGTCACATGAGATGGTGAAGGACACCTGCCTCTGCCCTGTAAGGTGTGTATCCAAGCTGTGCTTCCCGGAGGAATTTTAGGGGACCTAACAGCTCCTGGTAGAGCTTCCACTGTGTCCTCTGTGCCTGACTCACAGCTCCCCTGGGAGCAGAGATGGGAGCTGACCCTGAGCACGTCCTGTCGCACGTCCTGTGCGACTCAAAAACGCGGTTCCTGTTTGCAGCCCTCTTTATTTTGCACTTTTCTTCCTGTAATGACCCCAAAACCGAGGAGCAATCCGAGCTGCCAAACCTCCTCCCCTCTCACCCAGCCCCGCTCGGACAGAACCAGCCAGGGGAGACGAGAAAATGGAAGCAAAAATGAGGATGTTTGGAGTGACGCAACCCACATGGGGAAGGGGAGGAGACACACAGGGGTGACAACAGATGTCCGGAGAAAACCTTTCCGCAGAGTTCCAGCTCCCGCAGTCGTCTGGAGCCGGGAATTTGCGGGGTGGAGCGTGGGATGAGCAGCCAGCAGGAGGGGCCAGCCCCGGGGCCACCACTCACCTATTAGCACCTCCCACTTGCCGCTGGCTTGTGTCACCTCGTAGGCGCAGCGCATCTCGTTCATGCTCACCCCGCCCAGGATGAAGATGATGAGGCGGGGGCCGCTCCGGTACTCGCCGGGGGCCTTGTTCTTGTGCCAGTGGCCGTAGCGGGCACTGAGGAGAGGAAGAGGAGGGTGAAGGACGGGCACGAGGCACCACATGTTCATTAAATCACACAAACACCGCTGCCACAGCAGGGCAAGCCCAGTGGTCCAGCCGCGAGTGCTGCTCGCTGTTACAGGCAGGGAAACTGAGGCACGCGATGCCTGGGGGGAAACTGAGGCACGCGATGCCTGGAGGGAAACTGAGGCATGGGATTCCTACAGGGAAACTGAGGCATGGGATGTCATGGGGGAAACAGGCATGGGATGCATGAGGGAAAGGTGAGGCACAAGGTGCCTAAAGGGAAACTGAGGTGTGGGATTCCTAAAGGGAAACTGAGGCACGGGATTCCTAAAGGGAAACTGAGGAATGGGATGCCTCAAGGGAAACTGAGGCACGGGATGCCTGAAGGGAAATGAGGGCGTGGGATTCCTAAAGGGAAACTGGAGCACAGGATACCTAAAGAAAACTGGAGATACAGGATGCCTGAAGGGAAACTGAGGCACAGGATGCCTGAAGGAAAGGGAGACAAGGGATTCCTAAAGGGATACAGAGGCGCAGGGAGGGCATCTGGAGGGAAACTGAGGAATGGGATGCCTCAAGGGAAATGGAGGCCGGGGGGTGCCTCAAGGGAATGGAGACATGAAGTGCCTGAGGGGAAACTGAGGCACGGGATGCCTGAATGCCCTCAGAGCAGCTCCCAGAGCTGCTGCCAGATCCAGCCCCTGTGGATGGATGCTGACAGTGACCGGGGTGGGGAGGGACAGGGCAGGAGGGGCACCCACCTGACGGCAGTGGTGCTGAAGGAGGCGGAGGAGCGGGTGGAGATGTACGGGTAGTGCTTGGTGTCCAGCTTGTCATCGATGGCATCCTGAGGGCAGAGAGCCGCAGGCCCGGGGTCAGCGAGGAGCCAGGCACAGCCCCTGGCCCCACAGCCCCTCGGGAGGGCTGTGCCCAGGATTCCCCTCCTGAGGAGCTCAGGAGCAGGAGGTTTCAGCCCTGGGATCCCGCTCTGGGATGAGGGACCCCACTGCTGCGTCACCAGTGGCGGAGGGTCAGTGCCAGCTGGGGGACCTTGCTGAGGTGCTGGTGCCCTGGGCAGGCCCCTCTGCCCCGGGGGTGAGGCTGAGGGGTGTCCTGGGGGTGAAGCCACTCCAGGGGGGGTTGTGAGAAAGCTCTGTGCTTTTGGGACCCGAGGGAGCTGCAGCTCTGCTGGCCTGAGGGCAGAGGCAGCACTGAACTGCCCAGGGCTGTCCAAGTGCAGAGCTCCTGGGACAGCTCCTGAGGGTACAGGCTCGGCTGTACAGAGCCATGTCCATCCCCTGGCTCAGCTGGGACGTGAGCAAGGCTGTGACAAGGCCACCCAGCCTTGGTGGCCATGGTGGCACACACACAACCAGCCAGGTCGTTACTGCATTTGTACTGCAGGGGTGCTGGGCAAGCCTGGTTTGGGCCGTGAAGACTGAGGGGAGACCTCACTGCAGCCTAAAACTTCCTCGTGAGGGGAAGAGAAGGGGCAGCTCCGATCTCTGCTCCTGGGACAGGGACAGCAGCCAGGGAACGGCTGGAGCTGGGCCAGGGCAGGCTCAGGCTGGATACCAGGGAAAGGTTCTTCCCCCAGAGGGTGCTGGGCACTGCCCAGGCTCCCCAGGGAATGGGCACGGCCCCGAGGCTGCCAGAGCTCCAGGAGCGTTTGGACAGCGCTGCCAGGGATGCCCAGGGTGGGGCTGTTGGGGGTCTGGGCAGGGCTGAAAGTTGCACTGGATGATCCTTGGCATCCCTTCCAGCTTAGCACATTCTGTGATTCTCTGCATCCTACCTGGGGCCAGCAGGCTCGTGGAGGCCAGGAAAGCCTCCCAAAATATCCCAACCGTGCTGCAATCCCAGGCAGGGAGCAGCCTGGAGGACGCGTGCCCAGAGAGAGGTGTCAGGGTTTGGGCTGGGAGCATCCAGCTCTCTGCAGATCCCTTCCTGGGTGGCTCTGGAATTCCCTGCTTTGTCCCCCAGCCCTGTCCTCTTGCTGGCTCACCTCCATGATGTCCTTGATCACCGGGGTCCACCGGGACAGCTGGTAGGTCTGCTCGCTGATGCGCTCCTTGCGCTCCGGCTTGCTCCGGCGGCGCAGCGTGGACTGGGCACAGAGAGAGCACAGGGACACCCTGAGACACGGCAGGGACACCCCCGAGGCCACCCCGGCGGGGACAGGGCTGCCAGGGCAGAGGGGCAGGGCGGCAGGAGGAGGACACTCACGTCTGTGATGATGGGCACCCCGAGGTGGGCCATGTTGGTGATGATCTCGCTGTCCTCTGCCGGGATCTGGGCGTGCTGGATCAGCTTGTTCAGGTTCTCCTCGGTGATTCCTGGGAATGCAACGGGAAGGGGGTGTTCTCCTCGGGAATGTGTCACCAAGGGGACACAGCCCCTCTGCTGCCACCTTAGGACACTCAGCCTGGTGCTGCTCAGGGAGGCAGGGCTGGGTTTTCCCAGTTGGATCGACCCAGCCAAACCTGGCTCTGCCTGCCCTCACCCCCGCCCAGGCGTCCCCCTCACCGTTCTTCAGGAAGATGTAGAGCAGGATGATGCGGATCTTGTCATAGGTGCTGACGTTGCCATCCAGCAGGATGGGGACAATGGCCCTCATGGGGTCCTTGATCTTCTCACCTTCAGCATCGGTGCCCATGGCCAGGTCCTGTAGGGGACACGTGCTCATCACCCCTCCGTCCTGGGAGGGTGGAGCCGCAGCCCCCGCTGTTCCTGTGGGAAGGTGGGGCTGCGGGAGGTGTTTGGTACCTGCTCGACTCGGCACAGCTTGTCCACAGTGCCCTGGTAGTGCTTCATGCAGTCCTCAGCCAGGTGCAGGTGGGTCGAGTACTGGGGACACAAGAGCGGTCACCTCTGCGGTGCCGGCAGCAGCCGAGGGTCCCTGTGCCACCAGCCGTGGCCAGGGCACAGCCGCCACCTCCTGCTCCCCGGGCGGGCTGGGTCACTGAACACACCACGTCCCCTCCCCGTACCTTGCTGAGCTCCTTCTGGTACTGCGGCATCTTCTTCAGCATCTGGGACAGGTCTCTCATGGTGGTCTGCGAGGGAAGGGGACATGGTCACTCACCCTCAGCGACCTGGGGCCACCAGCACAGAGGGGATGACCCTGCCAAGGACTTCTGTCCCCACGTGAGCCCCATGTGGGGGTCTGGTGACATCTGATGTGTCACTGCCAGGCCTCCTCCCCTGAAGGGGAGAGGCAGGGGGGGTCTGCAGCTCTGCAGACTGGGGTGTAGTGGGGAGAAATCCCCTGAGGACTTTCCTCCAGGATCCCCGTGTGCCTGGCTGGGGCTCAGATGGTCCTTTCAGCCCTGGCCACTGTTACATCCTACTGCCACCAGAGTCTCCTACCTGCCACCAACTCCGGGAATGGGGACACAGCAGCTGCTGTGGGAGGTGCACGGACCCTGCGCTGGGGACAAACTGACCCCTGGGTGCAGAGCTCTCCCAAAGCACCCCATTTCCAGCCCCACGTGTAGGGCTGGCACCCCCTGCCATCTCCCCCCGCCAGGAACCTGACCACCCTTCTTCCTCGGCAAAGCGCCCCCAGGAGACCCCACCACAGATGAGCCTGTCCCCAGCTCGGTGGATGCATCAGGTCACCTTGTCACCCGTGTTCATCCTCTTGCTGGAAGAAAACTCCTTCAGGGACCGGGTCACCTCCCTGGGGAGAGGAGGAGGGCAGAGCTGTGAGCGGGGAGGGGACGCTCACAGCGGGGTGGGTGGCAATGCCAAGCCAATGTCCCACCCAGCCAGCAAGCCACCCCCGGGGACACTCACTGGGACACCTCGGCGATGTGCTTGTGGCGCAAGGTGACCCACAGGTCGTCATCCTCGTCCAGGAGAACCTCCTTGATCCGGGCCTCACCGATGCCGCTCGTCTCGTACCTGGGATGAGGGGAGGGATGGCAGGCTGGGGATGGGGCTGAGGGCACACACAGTCCCCTCGCTGCTGGGTTTAGGGAGGTTGGGGACATGGGGGGACAGGAGGGCTCCTCTTGACTGTGCCAGCAGCGAAGTGATTTCAACTGGGATTGACCTCTCGCCTCCTGTACCCCTTCAACTCCCAAATGTTGGGAAGGGGCCGAGGGCTGAAGGCTGGAAAAGCCCTTTTTGTCCCAGCCCTGCCCATCAGCCCATGCAGAGCGCAGGCAGCACTGGTGACTCCCAATGGATGACTCGTGACGGATGGAGGGACGCTGAGCTCCCAGCTCCTGCTCTGGGGCTGGCCTCAGGGCTGTGCCAGGGCTGGTGGGGATGGCAGCCCTGCACTCACTTGTAGACATCGTTCTCGATGGGCAGCAGGTCGTAGCTCATGGCCTGGAAGGTCAGCTCGTGCAGCACCGGGGACGCAGGGTCAAAGCCACGGTCCAGGATGAGGAGCTGGGAGCGAGCCTTGTCCGGACCCTGCGGACACAGCACAGCCATCAGCAATAGGGGGGGGGGTTCCCTCAGCTCTGCAGGAGCTCAGGGGGCTGTTTTGGGGTCCCCACTCGGGGTCTGTGGCTGCCACAGGGCAGAGTTCAAGCGGGACTTTACATCCCACACCCTCCCCGGGGCTGCCAGCACCGCTCACCTCGCCCATGGTGGGGTCATCAGCCTTGTAGGCGTCCAGCTTGTCCTGGATGAGCTGTGCCAGCATGGCATTGTCCTTGTAATCCCTGGGGGAGGCAGGGGGACAGGTCAGCCCCACAGGGCACTGGATGGGGAGGAGAAGTTGGCTTCCCTGTGCAACACCCTTGGCTCATGGCAGAGGAGGGACCTGAGGAGGTTTTGTTCCACCTCTCCATTTTGCCTCGGTGCCACTCAGATTTCAGGATCCCAACCCCCCCCCAGCTCTCCAGAGCATCGAGTCTGAGCCTGTGTACACTGAGCACGGATGTCTGTCCGTGCCACCATCCTGTCCATCCCCACGCCCTGCCCATCACGGCATGGCCTGTGATGGCCACGCTGGCCTTACCCGCGGTACCGCACAGCCGGGTACTCCTTCAGGGTGGCACAGAGCGTGGCAATCTGCTCTGCCAGGCGCTCCAGGATCGGGTTCTTCATCTGGGCCTTGTGGGGGCTGTAAAAGCTTTGGAAGGAGTCGGCCGAATCCAGAGAATAAACCTGGGGGTGCAGCGGGAGGGAGGTCAGAGGGGGATGTCTGCAGGAGAGCAGCCCCACCCCAGCAGGGTTTGGAAATCAGATTCATCCCCAGATGGACTCAGCCAAGCCTGGGACCGGGGAGCTGGAGCTCAGTGACGCTTGGGACATCCCTCAGAATTTCCAGCTCCCTGGACCCCAGCTCCAGCTCCATGGTAGGATCCCTATCGCAGGTGAGCAGGGGAGGCAGAAGACCCCTGCCCTCAGCAGTCACCTGCTCCCAGGCGGGGAACCAGAGCCCTGGGGACAAGCAGAAACACGCCAGCTGTGCCCCCAGTAAAAACCAGCAGCCATTTTGGCTGCACGTGAAGATGCCAAGAGCTCACTCCCTAGGAATGCTGATGATTGAAGGGTTAATGGCACCAAGCAGGTCTGGCACCATCTGCCCCCTGGTCCCTTTGTCCCCAGCAGGGGCAGATGGCCCGAGGCCAGCTCCCTGGTGCCCTTGGCCAGTGGCTATGCTGCTGGTAGAGCTGACCAGCGCAGCTGTGGGCACGGGGCCAAGGCACAGCACCCGCTAAAGCCCCCGCGGGATCGGCCCGGGCAGTAATCTCAGGAGACAGGGAGGAAGGGCTGAGCCAGCTGGGGCTGCGAGGCTGTTACACAAACCCTGAGGGGCTGCAGAGGGACCTGGAGCCCCCCATGGCTGTCCCAGCCCCTGTCCCACCCCAGCCCAGGCTCACCTGGGACTCGGAAGGGAGGAAGGCAATGTTGATCTCCGTCAGCGTTTTGATGACCTTGGCGGCGCGGGATTTCACCAGCTCGTTGAAGAGGGCGTCAGGACAGGCTGCAAGGAGGAGGAGGAGGGTGGTGCTCAACATCTCTCCATCCCAAATCCCTTCCCACCTGCTGGCACCGTTTCAGTGACTGTCCCTGCCCTCCGGGTACTCACAGTCAGTGAAGAAGACGTGGGCAGCTCTGTACTTGGAGGTGGGGGGATCCTTGAAGTCGTTGATGAGGGAGTGGATGGACTGCGAGAGAGATGGAGCAGCTGGGCTGGGCAGCACGGCACTGGGGGCAAGCCCTGCACCTCTCTCCCACCACCCTGGCAGCCTCCCCGGAGCCAGGATGCTTCCCATGGGCACAGCTGCCCGTCCCAGCACCTCACCCCGGCCACAGGCCCCGTCCCCGTGTCCCACAGCGGGCTCACCTTCTCGGAGGGGGTGATGAGGTACACGGCCTCCAGGCTGGGCAGTGGCTCCCGGCGCTTGTTGATGTCTTCCACAACTTGGGGGGAAAAGCAGGGATGCAGGGATCATGGCAGGGAGGGGTGAGGGCAGGGCACTCAGCCACGCAGGGCTGTTGGACAACCCACAGAGACCCCAGGACCAGCCCTGCCAACCCCTCCATGTCCAAAACATCCCCAGCCACTCGTCCCTGCCCAGCCAGCAGTTGGGGCACCCCTGCCCACCCCATCCCAGCCCCGTGGTCCCTGCTTGAGCTGAGGGTGTGGGCACCGGGTCAGGTGCCCGGGGCCACAGATCTGTCTGTGCTCCTGTGCTGCTGCTCCCTTGGTTCATCCTCACATCTTCCTGATGGAAGAGACCACCTGGAGCTGAAGCTCTGGCTGCACCCACTGTCCCCAACGCCTCCCAATACCCAGCCTGAGGTTTCCTTCTCCGTTCCAAGTGTTGCAGGAGCTGTTTAATTATTGGGCTGATAAAAAACCAACACCTGGTCCCCTCCTCGAACTGAAGGGCTGCCAGGAGACAAAGTGTTCTGGCTGCTCCAGCCCCAGCAGGCAAGGAGGGACCTGTGGAACTCCAGCCTGGCAGCAGGAGCCATCCATGGGCGCCAGGAGGTGGGGTGGCTCCTTCCCGAGTGGGACAGGGCAGGGTGGGGGCTGTGCCAACCGCCCCGTGCCAGCCTGCAGATGCCTTTGGGGGTGCCCTGGTGCAGAGGGAGATTCGGCCCTTCCCGCAGGGCACGTGGGAGGCAGGGAGGGGGTACTCACTGGTGATGCCCTCCGTCATGATGTCGGTCATCTTGCAGCAGGATGAGAGCATGCGCATGCTCAGCTGGTCCACCACCAGCACCTGGGGACAGGTGAGCGCCCTGTGAGCGCCCTGGGAGCGCCCTGGGAGCGCCCTGGGAGCTGGGGACATGGCAGGACCTTCCCCACCCTGCCCACTTCCCTGCTTCCTCCCCTCCTCCTCCTCTCCTGGCCTCACCCCGGCTTTGGTGCTCACCTTCCATTCCCCCTTCTTCTTCACCTTCCGGATCACATCGTGCATAATCTCTGGAAGAAAGGGGATATGGGCAAGGGTGAGACCCCAGTGTCGCTCCCACAGCACCCCAGGGCCTGCTGGCAGCAGCGGGGGCTGCACTGGGGGCACCAGACCCCCACCCATGTGCAGGGTCACGCTGAGCCCCGCTCACCCCATGCCTTAACTGGGGATGAAGGAGGAGATGGGGGTGGTTTTGGGGTACCCAGGCAGGGGTGGTCACCCCCCAGCCCTGTTTTTCTCTCGTGCTTGGCACTCACAGGCAGGCCCCAGGCTGGTGGGGGGCATGGGCTGGTTGGGGGGGTCCCTTTGGGGAGCCTGGGGGCCGCCCCACGAGGTTCAGCCCTAATCCAAAGTGCTGGGAAAACAACAGCGGCTTAAGAGCTCCTTTTAGAAACAAGAATCCAGCGGCCTGAGCCTGTTCCTTGTAATCCCTCACAATCCCATTTCACCTCCCGTGGCTGCTGGGCTTATGCAACCAGGCAGGACAGCAGCACCCCTGGGACCCCCCACCCCAAATTCCCCCAGCTCCTGCTCGGGGCCAGCTCCCTGTGAGATGCAGGTTCAGGGACATGAGGAGGTGGCAGCGGGACAGAGACGGCACCTTTGGGGTGGGGTTGCAGGAAGGGGGGTTCAAGCCTTGCCCTCCTGCCTAAACATCTGTTTTGGGGGAGCAAAATGTCCCCCCAAACCCTGCAGGTCCCCCTTGACCCTGTGGTGTGTGAATCACTGTCCCTCGCTGAGCTGAGCCTGAGGAAAAGAGTCCGTGCCGTGTCCTCACGCAGCATTTTCCCTGGATTTCATCCCTGCAGGGTTTTGCTCTGAGCCCCTGGTCCCAGGGACGGGGATGGAAATGCCCAATAAAAAACCAGTTAAGGAATGTCTCTAAATTAGAACCCAGAGGTGTGAGGGTGTCACCCTGGCGGCCTCAGCCCTGTGACCCTTCCCTGTGGGTGCTGGTTCCCTGCCCAGTGGGGTCCAGAGCTGGCACTGGTGCCAGCAGGGATAAAACAGAAGCCTCTGTGCGTCGCTGTCTGTCTGTCCTGCTGCAAAACCTGGCTAAAACAGCCATTCCCAAACGCCATTCCTGCCACTGCACATCCAGCTCCTTTCCCAGCCTGGGGGAGCCCCAGAAGGACACAGGGCTTGCACTCGGGGTCCTGCCTGCCCTTGGCCACATCCTTTGGCCTCTCCACGGGGACAGGGGGTGCAGGGCAGCTCCGGGCTGGGAAAGGGAGCATGGAGGGTACCTGAACCGGGCAGGCAAAGCTGCTGCCTGTGCCCACGCGTGCTGCCCACCTGCACCCATCAAACGCACCGGGAACTGTCCCCCGTGGGCAGCAGCTGCAGCGAGGGCTGCCCGTGCATCCCAGGGCTGCTCCCTGCTCCGGCCCTGGCTCGGGAGCACGGCGGGGAGGGAGCGATGCCAGCGCTTCCCTGCTCCTCCTGCCACTGCTCACATGGAACTCCTGCCCGGAGCCAGGATCCAGCAACAACAGCGCTGCTTGCACGGCAGCTCCGAGGCTCCATCAGCCCATCCCACCCCATCCCATCCCATCCCATCCCATCCCATCCCATCCCATCCCATCCCATCTCCAACCATCCCATCTGCTCCATCCCATCTCCAATCATCCCATCTGTTCCATCCCATCTCCAACCATCCCATCTGCTCCATCCCATCCCATCCCATCCCATCCCATCCCATCCCATCCCATCCCATCCCATCCCATCCCATCCCATCCCATCCCATCCCATCCCAATAAACGCAGGGGGCCACAGGGGTGCACCATGGAAGGGGTCGAGAAAAAGCAGCAGCCAGGAAGAATTCTTGCCTCTGCAATGAAAATCCGGTGGGAAAGGGAAAAGGGGAAAAAAAGGGGGAAAAAAAGGGGGAAAAAAGGGGGAAAAAAGGGGGAAGAGAAGAGAAGAGAAGAGAAGAGAAGAGAAGAGAAGAGAAGAGAAGAGAAGAGAAGAGAAGAGAAGAGAAGAGAAGAGAAGAGAAGAGAAGAGAAGAGAAGAGAAGAGAAGAGAAGAGAAGAGAAGAGAAGAGAAGAGAAGAGAAGAGAAGAGAAGAGGAAAGAGGCTGGGAAGAGCATCCTGTGGCCCAGGGGAAGGTGCCATGGCTCAACTGGACGGTGTTCCCACAGGGAAAGGGGGCCCAAGGGCACGAGAGCCCAGAAAGGGCTCCCAAATTGCTGCCTCAGCCCCCCTGGGTGTGTCCTTGCTGCGGCAGCCGCTGCAGGGAGGGGATGGGATGGGATGGGATGGGATGGGATGGGATGGGATGGGATGGGATGGGATGGGATGGGATGGGATGGGATGGGATGGGATGGGATGGGATGGGCTGCACAGAGGATGCTCGAGGCGGGAGCATCTGCCTGGCTGCAGAAAGTGCTGCCACATCCCCAGCCCGACCCTGGAACCAAGATGGGCCTCCCAAAGCGGGATCTGGGCACCTCAGAGGGTGACTGCTCTGAGCTTTGGGGGTTTAGGGTGTCAGTCCTCTGCTCCCCAGGTACATCCCATCCCTACATCGATGTCCTCTCCTGCCCTGACCATGGGTCAGATCTGTATCCAAATTTGGGCTCTTCACAGGCTGCCAGAGACAGCTCAGAGCCCAGGCAGGGCTGGGAAAGAGGCAGATCCACAGAGCATCCTCCAAAGAGCTCCAGGGTCCTGCCAAAGCGCACAAACGCGAGCAAAAGCTGGAGATTGAGGTCACATTTGGGGAGAAGTGGCCACGAACTTCCTCTGCTGGGTGTCCCTGCAGCAGCCTCTAATTAAACCCCAGCCTAGGGAAGAGTGCTCTGGGGGAAATGGGAGGTCCTGAGGTCCCAAGGTCCTCAAGTCATGCCCAGTCCCCTCCCAGAAGTGGTGCTGTCCCATTCCACATCAGCAGGCCAGATGTTGCTGTCCATGTCCTCAAACATCTGCCCAGCCAGAGGTTTGGGGATCTAACATCAGTTGGTGATGCTCACAGCCAAGTTTTTCATCCTCAAGATAAAATCAGGTTTTGAGGGAAAAAAAAAAACCCATATGAGCCTCTCATCAAGTGCCTCCAAGCCTTGGCTTGTCTGCACCCACCACGTCACATCTGCTCCCTCCAGGCTGGAAGAACTTTAATCCCAATTTCCCCCAAGGACAGGGAACACAGACAGCTCTGGATCCTCCTCCAGCACCAGAGCCCATGGACAGGGCTGTGGATGGAGAACCTCTGGAGCAATACGGCCCTAAAAGTGCCACCAGGCAGGTGACACGTTGGAGATCCAGCCCGCCACCAGCAGCCAGGCTCGTTCTCAGGGCGACACGCGGCACGGACATCATTTCCAAGCAGGTGACAGACACGCTGGCCTAGCAGGACTCGAGCCCATCCATCCCTCCAAGAGGTTTATCCCACGTTATTTGTACCCTGGCCTTTCCCCAGTCCCGCCCTGGTCATGGACACAGAACCAGCCCCATGCGTCCAATGGGAGCTGGGGAAGGACGGAGCATCCCTGCCATCGCTGGTGCCAACACAGCTGTGTCCCCGAGAGATGGACCCTTTCTGGAGTTCCCCAAGAGATGGACCCTTTTTGGGGTTCCCCAAGAGATGGACCCATTTTGGGATGCCCCAAGATGTGGACCCTTTTTGGGGTTCCCCAAGAGATGCACCCATTTTGGGGTTCCCCAAGAGATGGACCCATTTTAGGATGCCCCAAGATGTGGACCCATTTTGGGGTTCCCCAGGAGATGGACCTATGTTGGGATGCCCCAAGAGATGGACCCATTTTGGGGTTCCCCAAGAGATGCACCCATTTTGGGGTTCCTCAAGAGATGGACCCATTTTGGGGTTCCCCAGGAGATGGACCTATGTTGGGATGCCCCAAGAGATGGATCCATTTTGGGATGCCCCAAGATGTGGACCCTTTTTGGGGTTCCCCAAGAGATGCACCCATTTTGGGGTTCCTCAAGAGATGGACCCATTTTGGGGTTCCCCAAGTGATAGACCCATTTTGGGGTTCCCCAAGACACGGACCCATTTTGGGATGCCCCAAGAGATGCACCCATTTTGGGATGCCCCAAAACATGGACTCATTTTGGGATGCCCCAAGAGATGGACCCATTTTGGGATGCCCCAAGTGATAGACCCATTTTGGGGTTCCTCAAGACATGGACCCATTTTGGGGTTCCCCAAACCCATCACCCTGCTCCAGAACAGGCCTGGAAGCTGATGAGCAGCCCTGACCTCTCCAGTGGAAGTGGTAAAGCCTTGTCCTGGCCACCACCCCACGCCGGGACACCAGGATGTCACTCCAGCTGCCGTGCTGGCCCCAGTGCCAGCAGCGACGGCCAAACCCGAATTCCTGCTGCTCAGAAACGCTCCTTGGCTGCCACATCCCGGGACCTCACCTGATGTGGCACAGGAAGATGGAGCTGCTTTATGGATGGGCAGGAACTGATCCCAGCCGTGGGCTTTTCACTCCCCTCACCCACCCTGTGATCCCAAATCCCCGGGCGGCTCCGGAGAGCCGGATCACAAACCCACGGCGAGGTTTGCTGGAGTCCCACTTCTCCTAAAAAGCTGTCAGGCTGCATCTCCCAGACGGACACGCTTGGCTTTGGGTTGGCCTGGCAACTGCTTTTGTGCTGGTTCATTAACTAATTGCTCAAGCCAGTGTGAATGTTACCCTGATCCAAGCACGGCTGGACGGAGTGGAACACGTCCCCACCTCCAAATGTCCCCAGCCGAGGCTCTCCAGGTGCCACTGTGCCGTCTCCAACTCAGACAGACCAGAGGGTGGCAGGAATGGCCCTCCACGGCCACCAGCATCACCCAGCACATGGAAAATCACCAAGAGGAGATGAAGCCCAGCTGATGTCCCTCAGCACATCCAAGAACCATCCAGGGACGATCTGAGTCTGGACACCGCTGTGCCCGTAACCCAAACAAGTCCTAAACACCTCCCCTTCAGCAGCCCAAGTCCTGAACACCCATTTTTCCCGCTGGATTATGCCCACCTAGAAGCCCTCAAGCCTTCCTGGAGGACACATTCCTCCCCCAGGAATCCAGGGATCAGTCCCAGTCATCAGTAACCTGTGTTTAATTCCTCCTTTTCCTGTTTGCCCTGCTCTCATGAAGGATGTCCGTATTTATCCCTGCTGGGCAAAGCCCTGGGAAAGCTGCACAGCCTGGGGAGGAGGAGGAGGAGGATGGAGACCTGGAGGTCTTGAACTCTGTAGAAGTCGAGTAACACGGCCAGAAGTGAAAAAGGGAAATGAAACGCATGATCACACCCGTGAACCCTCCGAGTGCCCTGGAGAAACAGAGGAAAATTCAGGAGGATTTTCACCGTGGGATCAGGCACAGGGTGGGATTGTCGGGGTGGCCTGTGCAGGGACAGGAGCTGAACTTTGGTGATCCCTGAGGGACATTCCAGCTCAGGATATTCTGCAGTAACTCCAGACAATTTCCTTGAGCCTTGCACAAGGATCTGGGGGTTGGGCAGAGTTTCCTTGTGCCAGCAGAAGCAACGACCCGCAGCCCTTCAGGTCCCTGCTGAAGGCACCACCACCCTTCACCAACACCTGGCCTCTTGCTCCATCCCCAGCGTTTCCATGCCCAGCAGATGCTGTCCCTGGCTGCGGTGCTGGCGGCATTTCAGTGCCAGGAGGAGCCCAGAGCTGTCCTTGAGCAGGGCAGCACTCACATGGTGTCACAGTGTCCCCGACGGGAGGTGTCCCTCACACTCCCACACGTGCGGCCGTGACTTTCCGAGCTGCTTCTTCTCTGCCTTGAACCAAAACGGAGCAAAACACCAACAAATTGGGGTTTTTTGGTGGGAATCCAGGCTGGGCTGGGCTCCTGTGCCCTCAGGGACACCAGGACAGGCTGGAGGGCAGCTGGCACAGGGCTGAGCGGTCCCTGCTGCTCCCTGACCCAAGGTCAAACCATCCGACAGGCTCCACAAAAGCCCCTCTAGCCCAGGTGTGTGCCCATTGCCGTGTTCCTGCATGCTCATTCCCAGGTTCCCTCACACCCTGGGGGATGTGGGAGCCCACAAATTAAAGCACCTTCAGCCCCGCTCTATTTTTGCACTCTCCAGAGCCAAGCTCCTTCCCCGCACCGTGAGTTGGAGGGAGCAGCATCTGCTCCTCAGCGTGCGACCAAAAGCCATGTGACGGCGATGATTCTCCTCTGAAAGGTGTTGATTTTGTGGGAAGAAGGAGGGAATCTCTCCTGGGACATTTTCTCCAAGAGGTGTGGAGGAATCAGACACAGAGCTCAATTTTTCTCTTCTTTTTAAGAGGGAAAGGCTCTAAATGCTCTCCGCTGGTGGCTTGTTTTAACCTCCTTGCACGTGCAGCCACTGCTGAGTGGATGCAGCCCTGCCAAACTGAGGTTTGCCACTCTTGGTCACCTTCCACGGTCACATCCAGGCAGGAGTTTCTCAGCCCCTGGTGCAGGCTGTGGTCTGGAGACCAAAATTGTTCTGCAGTGCCTGGGATGGCGAACACTGAATTTTGCAATGATTTTTTCAAGCTTTTCCAACTTTTGGCCAAGGCCGGAGGCGAGACAGAGTCTGGTGACAGAGCTACAGCCCCAGCAGAGGCTTTGCCCGTTCCTGTAGCCACACACCAGGGTGGTGGCACCATAGGGGCTCCTGGAAGGTGGGAATTGTGAGGATGGGCTGCCCAGGGACCACTGGATTCAGAGTTTGCTCCCATCCAGGGTGCAGAGACCTCCTGCTCCTCACCCATCCCCTTCTGCAGCAGGCTGAGGTCACGGCTGTGCCCTGTGCAGGCAGGAGGATGCCACGTGCACCCCTCAATGGTCGCCGTGCCCTTCGCTGCCTCCTCTTCCTCTCTGCCTGGCACAGCCCTTGCCAGGCCTGGCACGGGGCAGCACACCAGCCACGTCCCCCGGGCACTGAGATGGGCTCAGAACATCCTCCACGAGCAGCGCCTGACCCTCCATGACTCCCTGTGCCCTCAGCAGGGGCTGGGGGCACCTGCAGGGTGCCCCAAACAGCCGGGGTGAGTCAGGTACCAGCAGGCTGTGCCCCAGGCTGGCAGCGCCCCAGCCCTGCCCCTGCCACCTCCCTGTCCCTGCGGGTGCAGCACAACCCGAGCCCGAGCCCCTGAGTCAGCAGCAGGCAGGGGTGGACCCTGGAGAGGCCCAGCTGGGGACACAGAGTGACACTGGGCACTGAGTGTGGCACGTGGGGGCTGTCAGACCTTGGCCAGGCAGGATTTGGCCGTGGGGCTCCCGGGCACGGCCCTGGCAGGAGGCACCGGGCACAGGTCAGCTCTGGGGGAGGCTGAGCAGGTGTGGGAGGATCACCTGGTGGCCTGGGGGAAAGGTGTTTTCTTGCTGTCTCTGCAAGGTGCTTCCTTATCCCAGGGCTCCTCCGCTTCTCCCAGCTGCCTGAGACAGCAGCGGGAGCAAAAGGAGCCTTTGGGGAGGCTGAAGGGGTGCAGGGGTCTTTGGATCCAGCATGGAATCACATCCATACGCTCCAGCTCCGCATCCTGCGCCAGCCCAGCGTGGTGGCAGGCGCTGCACAGGTGTCACCCCTGCAGCAGGGCCCGTCTCTCCTCGCTGCTGACAGGTCAGTGAAGTAAAACCAGCCTCCTCCTCCTCCTCCACTCCACTGCAGGCTGCTGCAGGACAGCCATCACTGGGCTGGGCAGGGGAAGCCCGGGGCAGGTGGCCCTGAGAAGATCCAAGGGGCCCAAGGGATGGGAGGGATGTCCGTGCAGTGCGGGTCAGGTGAAGATTTGGGGACGGGTGCCCATGTTTTGGGGATTCAGATGAAGATTTGGGGATGGGTACCCTCAGAGCTGCCACTCTCAGGTGAGATATTCCCAACCAGCACCAGGGCAGCGGGGCCAGTTTTCCAGTGGGGCTCTCTGGGAGGGGACACAGAGGGAACACAAGCCACAGCAGGAGGACCTGGTCCTCAGGCATCACCTCTGGGGACAAGCACACTCAGCTCCAACCCTGCCCAGACGACAGCAAGTCCAGGAGGATGCAGCCACCGCTGCTGGATACCTCGGCAAGGCGCAGGGACACCCCCCAGCACACACCCCACAGCTCTGGGGGGTGACAATCCGCCTCTGCCCTTCTCCTCCTGCAGCCCTGGCCCACCTCACCTCCTGCCCACCGCCTCCCACCTCTTCAGAGGCCTCCAAACCCCGTCTCGTTATGGCACCAGCTGGTCAGAGGAATAATCCGGGTCTGGAGGGAAGCCAGGGCAGAATGCAGCTCGGGAGGGGGGCTGGTGGAGCGAGCCATGGCAACGCGGCAGCATCCTCCTCATCCTCCTCATCCATCCTTCCCTCCCTCCTGGAGAAGGAGCCCAGAGGAGAGGTCCTGCCTCGGGGTCAGCCCCGGGCTTGGCCCTCTTGCTCCTCAGGAGCAAACATCTCCTGCAGGAAAACCTCCAGGGAGTGCCAGCCCCAGGGCAGGCTGGCGCAGCCCAGGAGATCTCGTGCCAGCCGCACCGGTGCCCAGGGACAGGGGGTCTGGGGACCCTGCGGGCTGCTCCCAACTCTGGGGGAGGGCTGGACCCCAGGGTGCTCCCCCCGGTGCCACCCCTCGCTCCTCTGCAGCATTCTGCCTGCACAAACCCCGCTCCCCCCCTGCAGCCACCCACGCTCCCCCGCCAGCCCCGCTCCGGCGCTGCTGCCCGGCTCCACATTATCATTTTCAGTCTGGAACGATGTTTTTCAGGGAAGAACGGAGCAGTTTGTCACTAAACCCTGAAGGGGAGGATTGAGTCAGATTCCCCTGCTGCTGCCTCGAACCTCTGCGTGTCTGCGTGTGTGTGTCTGTGCTCTCTCCCAGCCTATTCCGGCGCAGAGACAATGAATGAAAATAAGGGACACGCAGTGGCGCTGGGCTCTGTCCCCTCTCGGGCGAGGGCACCGCATGTGGCACTGCCAGGGGAGGGGGTGCGTGGGCGGCGGGTCCATCCCCCCCTCCCCGCATCCGACCGGGCTGGGGGCTGCCCCTGTCCAAATAAACCCCAAATAAACCCCAGCAAAGCCAACCCCCCCCCCCCCTCCCCAGCGCTGATCCTGCAGCACACAAACACCGGGACACTGCCCTGCCTTTTTCCCTTTTCCCCCTTCCATTTTGGGCTCTCTCCCCGCTGCAGCACCCCGGGGCGGGCGGGGGGATGGCGCAGCCCCCCCATCCCCGCGGGAGGTGACGGCGGGGGGGGGGGGCAGCAGGGCCATCGATCCACGGGGATCCCCCCCCGATTTCCCCCCCTCGCCATCACCACCCACCCGATCACACCACCGGCCCCGGCCGCGCCATCTGCAGCGGGCGCGGGAGGGCGGGGGGGACGGCCACGGGCACGGCTGGCACGCCAAAAACACCCCCAAAATCACCCAAAAAACACCAAAAAAAAAACCACCACCACCAAGATCCGGCCGCGGCCGGCCACGGTGCCACGGAAATAAACCCTGCGAGAGGCGGGGAGGAGGAGGAGGAGGAGGAGGAGGAGGAGGAGGAAGGCTCATGGCTGCGGGGGGAAGTTCCCACCGGTTCCTGCCCTTTCATTTTCTTCTCCTTCTTTTATTTTTTCATATCTATAACGCGGAGTTTTTTCGCCTTAATTTCGCCCCCCGGGGGAAAGGAGCGCCCCCTCCTTCCTCGTCCAGCCTCGGGTGTTTTGGAGAACAACCCCCCCCCCTTGTTCCCTCCCCCCCGGGAAAATATCGCCTTGCAACAGCCGGGAAGGAGGAAGCGGAGCCGGGGACGATCGTGCCGTGCCCCCGCCCGCGGCTCCCGGGAAAATTCCCGGCCGGGAATAGCGCGGGGGAGCGGGACCCCCGCGGGCAAGGGATGCCCGGGGAGAGGGGGGGGGGGGGACACACACAGGGACACCCCCAATTGGGAGAGCGAAGGCACATCCGGGAAATAATAATAATAATAATAATAATAGGAATAATAATAATAATGATGAAATAAAAAGCAGCGTTTGAGCGGGATTTGCTGCAGACAAAGCGGGAGGGCCCGGCCTGGCACTGCGCTGGGGGAGGGTTTGGGGGGGGTCTGCACCCCTCTGTGCCCCCCCCCTCGGGGCTCAGCTTCCCGTGGGGGGGAGGCCCCTCGGCCCTTTAGGAGATTTGGGGCCACGGGGGTCGAGGTGGGATAAAACCGAGGAGGGTTCGAGCGTCTCTGGCTTCTCTGTCCCCCCCCCCGTTTTTCCACCGTCGCCCCGTCACCAATCCTCCCCCCCCCCGCCCCAGCACTGCAGAAAAACCCCCAACACCCGCAAAAATTAAACAAATAAACCCCGGAAGGTGTCAGCACCTCCGACCCCCCCCTCCCCCAGCCCACAACGCCAGCGTGTCCCCACGGGGGTGTCCCGTGCCGCCGTGTGTCCCCCCCGCTCCCCCCCGAGGGTCCGTATTGCGCATCCGCAGCATCCCCCCCACCCCCGGCCGCTCCGACCCCCCCGCCCCCGCGGCTTCCCCGCGTTGCCCCCCACCCCCCCAAACCCCGCGGAGGAGTGGGGCGCGGATCTTACTCTCTCCCACCACAGCCTTGAGTCCGATGGGGGCCATGTCTCCGTGCCGGGGGGGGGGGGCGCGCAGCGGCTGGAGGGGGGGTGTAGGGGGGGCACCCCGAGGCGCGCACGGCCGGGCGAGGCTGCGGGTGGCGGCGCAGGGATGCGGAGGGCGGAGGGAAGAGGGAGGAGGACGAGGGGGGGGATCGGGGGGCGGGGGGGGCGCGGGGGGAGGGGGGGGCGGTGCGGCGCGCTCAGCTGACCGGGGGCGGGGCTTGTGGGGCTGCGTCATCGGCCACGCCCCGGCCACGCCCAGCGAGGGCCACGCCCCGCGCCGCAGCGCAGCGCCCGCCGCCGGCGCCCCCTGGCAGGCGAGAGCCGGTACTGCAGCCGCGGCACCCGCGCGGGGCAGCGCCGCGGACGCGGGGACACGAAGGGACACGGGGACATAAACGCACCCCCCGCAGCCGGAATCACCCGCGGACACGCACCCGGCGCGTCCCCGCAAGCGGAATTGACACAGGCACACCCCCAGCATCACCCCGCAGCCGACATCACCCCAGCAGCCAGCACTGCACACCCCTCTGGCATCCCCCCTCACCCAGCATCAGCCACACGCCCCCAGCATCACCCACACACCCCCGGCATCACCCACACACGCGCACCCGGCATCCCCCCGCACCCAGCATCACCCACACGCCCCCAGCATCACCCACACACCCCCGGCATCACCCACACACACGCACCCGGCATCCCCCCGCACCCAGCATCACCCACACACCCCCGGCATCACCCACATGCACGCACCCGGCATCCCCCCGCACCCAGCATCACCCACACGCCCCCGGCATCACCCACACACCCCCACCCGGCATCACCCACACACACGCACCCGGCATCCCCCCGCACCCAGCATCACCCCCGCACCCGGTACCCGCCCCTCCCCGCGCCCCAGGGCTCAGCTCTGCCCCCAAAGCTCTGCCAAAGCAAAGCGCTGCCCCCCACCCCATGGTGGGGCTGGAAGGAATTTGCCCCCACCCCAGGGCTGCAGTTGGGGAGGGGTCCCTGGGGTGAGTCAGGCTTGTTTCCCAATAAAATATCTCCACACACACAGGGGATCAGTGACCCCCTGGCCACCCCTCCGCGCTGGGCACGGCAGGGCTGTAAATCTGGGGGCAAAGGATGTGTGTTCACCCCGCACCCAGCACGGCACCCGCTGAGCTTTCCCGCCAGGCTGGGTGCCAGGGCTGCCAGACGCTGTGGCTGCCTCCCAGGGCTGTGCCCAGGGGATTTGGGTGCTTCTGTGCTTCCCTTTCCAAGCCTGGGCAGCGTGTGATGGGGGGAAAACGGGAAAGGAGGTGGGGAATGGCGCGGTGCTAAGCACAGAGCCGGAGCACACGGCAGCGATCCGGAGCCAGGCTGTGCCCGCAGGTGTCTCTCCTCACATAAATATGGATATATTTATATATATGTATATATGTATGGCCAGGGAGAGGTTCACCCCGTCACTGAGTGCCTGGGGGCACAGGACAGCGAAGGAGCGCCCGGAGGGGCAGCAGAGTGACAAAGGCCTGTGCTCCATCCAGCTCCAGCAGCCCCAGGTCAGGCAGCCACGAGTCCCAGCCCTTTGCTAATAAACCTGCTCTGCTCAACGCTTCCTTAAAAATAATCCGTGGCTGAGTTTGTCAGAGGCACCGAGTCCGGTGCCAGGCTATAAATACCAGCAGGCTATTTAGGAGCGAGGTATTTATACTGCTCCTCCATCTCCCTGTCAGTCTTCCCACGGAGGCCGAGCATCGCTTGGCTGTAGGAAAAGCCCCAGCGCGTGTAGGGAGCTGCGGGAGAGCCAGACCCGGCTGCCGGGGGTCCCCAAGGTGTGTCCCACTGCCCTTGGGGACACTCAGCTCCCCGGCAGCCCGGTGGTTCTCTTGCATGCATCACACCTGGCAGGAAACCGAAATGAGGGAAGAGTGGCACTTGTTTCATTGGAAAAATCGGGAACCAAAGCCGCCCCGCTCCACAGGCTGGCTGGGGAGGGTGTCGGGCTGGGGATGGAGGCTTTGGAGGGGAAAGCTGGGAGGGCAGGGATGGGAACATCCTCCCCAGGGTGGCTGGAGAGGGCTGCTTGTGGGAATGACGGTTTGGAGCACCTTCCTGACAACACAGCTCAAATACGGGCAGCCCCTCATCCCGACATCCAGGACTCCGCTGGCCTCGGGGCTGGGTGAGAGACTGGTTCCCACTCCAGGGCATTTGCTGGAGAGCAAAATGCCTCGGGATCATGGGTGCTCTGAGCAGGGTGGTGGCCACAGGCCTCGGAACCTTTGGGACCCCCAGAAGCCTTTCCCTGCTCAGGGAATGTGGGTGGAGGAGCCGGGGCTGAACACCCCCAGTACAGCCGGGAAGGGAAAGGGAAAGGGAAAGGGAAAGGGAAAGGGAAAGGGAAAGGGAAAGGGAAAGGGAAAGGGAAAGGGAAAGGGAAAGGGAAAGGGAAAGGAAAGGAAGGGGCTTTTCCTGGCCCCCCTTTCCACACAGGGCTGGGAAGGAACGTCAGAGTGGGTGGGGAGAGGTGGTGGTTGCTCCCCTCACTCCATCCTGTGCTGGTTTGGTCCAAGTCATGGAAATTGGGATGGCAAGGTCTGGCAACTGGGCCCTCCACCAGCAGCTGTTGGTGTGGGATGGAACCCTGGGAAGTAACAGGGAGCTGGGAGGCCGGAGAAGGGACTGGTCTGGGGGCCAGAGCTGGGTCAGGGTGGTTTTCCTGACAGACAAGTTTAAGGATATCTGTGGCACCAAGGGGAAGTTGATGTAGGAGATGTTTCCCCCAGCAGCCTTGGGGCCACACACATCCTGATCCCTCCTTCCTGGTCCTCTCCTAAGGAGTCCAGGCCAGGAGGCCTCGCTCTGGGCTTTATCAACCCCAAAATTCAGTTTAAAACTGTTAAGGTGCTGGGAATGTGTTTAACTGGCAGAAATGGGGGTTCCCCACAATCTTCTGAGTCCTGGGGCTGAAGGGGAAACCACTGGCAGCTCCAGCTCATCTGTGCCCGTCCCCCCGGGGGGCTCCCCCGGAACATTTGGGATTTTAGGGCGCTATGGGAGGGTGTGAGAGTATCCAATATCCGCTGGGGAATGCATCCACAGTCCGGGATGTGGGATGGGGAGGGCACTTCCACCTCCAGGCAGAGGCAATGTTGAGTGTTAAACGCCTGGCCCCGGCGCTGGGAACGAGTCCCAGGGGAAGGTGCTTGCAGGGACAGTGAGGGCACAGTGTCACCCGCTGTTTGTGTCCCCACGAGCTGCCTGGGGCGCAGCTGCTCGGGGTTAATCATCTCCGAGAGCCCGGTGTTTTTGCTGGAGGCAGTGAGGGCTGAGCAGACTCTGCCTGGGTGCTTTGGGTTTTCCCGCTGTTTCCAGCTGTTCAGCAGTGCTCGAACATGGATTTTTTTTCCTTTCCCCGGTGCAAATGGCAGAGCTGTGACCCGGCACCAGCCCCTGCACCTGCCCAGGGTTTGCAAGTGGGGCAGAACCCACGGGTTGGAAACCACTCTCCCCAGTATCCCACAGCAAGGAGCAGAGCCAGGGCCACATCCGTGCCATGCCGGTGCCCATGTCCATACCCTGTGGTCATCTCAGTGCCCAGGCTGTCCTGCCTGTGCCAGTGTGCCTGTCCCATGCCCCACGTCCCATGTCCCATGCCCCACGTCCCATGTCCCACGTCACCACGTCCCACGTCCCACGTCCCATGCCACCATGTCCCATGTCCCATGTCCCACGCCACCATGTCCCACGTCCCACGTCCCACGTCCCACGTCCCATGCCCCATGCCCCATGCCCCATGCCCCATGCCCCATGTCCCATGCCCCATGCCATGCCGGTGCCTGTCCCCGTGCCCACACCCTGTGCTCACCCCGGTGCCCACGCTACTGCCCGCGCCCCACGCCCCGTGCCACGCCGGTGCCCACGCCGGTGCCAGTGTCGCCAGTCTGTCGCACCCTCCGCAGGCTGCACCGAGCCGATCCCGGCTGCCTGCCAACGCCTGGCTGGCGGCCACCAGTTATCCCAGTGCCGACCGGCAGAGGGGAATGATGGTCCGCAGGAGCCTCCCTCCTCCTCCTCTTCCTCCTCCTCCTCCTCCTCCTCCTCCTCCTCCCGTGCCCTCCGCTCCGCGGGCTGCGCTCCCCCGGCCCCGCCGGCCCCTCCCGGCCCCGGGGCGCTGGTGGGCGATGGGTGCTCACCCACGGGGGAGGAGGGTGGGGTGACAGCCCCCCGCCCTCTGTGCTGCCTGTCACAGCCCCGTGGCACCGGCTTGGGGGGTTTTGCGGATCCTCAGGTGGCCCTCAGTCAATGTCATCCCTCTGCTCAGAGCTCCATGTCCAGGCTGGAGCTGGTGGATCCTGCTCAGAGCTCTCTGCCCGAGCTGGGGCTGAGGCTGGAGCTGGTGGATCCTGCTCAGAGCTCCATGTCCAGGCTGGAGCTGGGGCTTGGAGCTCATGGATCCTGCTCAGAGCTCCGTGCCCGGGCTGGAGCTGGGGTTTGGAGCTCATGGATCCTGCTCAGAGCTCCATGCCCGGGCTGGAGCTGGGGCTTGGAGCTCATGGATCCTGCTCAGAGCTCCATGTCCAGGCTGGAGCTGGGGCTTGGAGCTCATGGATCCTGCTCAGAGCTCCATGTCCAGGCTGGAGCTGGGGCTTGGAGCTCATGGATCCTGCTCAGAGCTCCATGTCCAGGCTGGAGCTGGGGCTTGGAGCCGATGGATCCTGCTCAGAGCTCCATGTCCAGGCTGGAGCTGGGGCTTGGAGCTCATGGATCCTGCTCAGAGCTCCATGTCCAGGCTGGAGCTGGGGCTTGGAGCCGATGGATCCTGCTCAGAGCTCCATGTCCAGGCTGGAGTCGATGGATCCTGCTCAGAGCTCCATGTCCAGGCTGGAGCTGGTGGATCCTGCTCAGAGCTCCGTGCCCGGGCTGGAGCTGGGGCTGGAGCTGATGGGTTCCAGCCCTGATTCAGCAGAAGCCGGTCGGGGCAGGCCTGATTCAGCACTCTTTAATCACGCTGTTATCTGGGAGCGCAGCGCTGGAGTCAGCAGCGGGACGGAGGGTGCAGCAGCCCACGGGCACAGCATCCCCGCTCGCGGGGCTGGGCAGAGCTGCCCTCGCCTTTATCAGCAGTGGAAAGTTTTATTGCTGCAATTACACTGCTGTTAATTGCACCGAGAGCAATTCTGGGGAAGGCGAGCGGCTCCCGGCCGGGGAGGGGAGAGCAATCCTGGGGAAGGGAGGGCACCTTCACCCCCTTCTCTGCCCCGTGCTTCTCCCTCCTGCCCAGCCTGGGCTGGCTCAGATCCCGGGTCCCTTAACAAGGACACGCCTTAGGCACCTCCAGGGCTTCAGAGGTGGCCCCAGGTGGGTTTGGAAGTGACCAAACACTGTGGATGGGGACCTGAGCCCTTGGCTGCATCTCCTGCCCTCAACCCCTCCCCCGCCCCGGCTCTTCCCCCACTGCGATCGGGTTTCCCGGTGATCTGGTGAGGTGGAAATAAATCCCTGTGCCAGGGTCAGTGAGAGTGGAAGGAAAACTCCACTGATTGCCCCTTGTCTCCGTGAGAGGGAAATAAATTCTCCTGGGCTGGAAGCTTCATCCTGCCATGTTTAGTGGCTGCGGGAATCCAGCGGGATTCTGGAGGTGGTGAGTGATGGGGACCAGCCTGTTCTGGGCGCTGTGAAGGTGCATCCACCACCTCTGCTGCTGAGAGGTCAGGTTTTGCACTGTGGGAACGAATTGATGGAAAATCCAACGGGAGCAAGGTGAGATGATCCTCCCCAGAGGCCCCAAATCCAGAGGGGTCAGCTGAGGGGGCAGGAGGGCAGGGAGCTGAGCACACAACCCCTGTCAGGCTTGGTTTGGCTGCTGTGAGCATAAAAAATATCCCAAATAATCAACTTTTTTTGTTGTTTTTTTTTAAATTCTTCATCATGGCCACAGATTGTGGCATCAGGATCATCCAGGTGAAATCCTGGCAGGGTGAAGGACAGGTATGGAACACTTTGCTCATCATGATGGGCTAATGCACTGAAGGCTTTGAAGGCTTTAATAATTTGGGAACTATCTCACCTCGCTGCTGCCACCTCCAGCATCCCAGGAGCTGCCTGAAACCATGAGAGTGTTTATTCCCCTCGGCTGTATTCCCAGGGAAATCCTTCATTTCCGAGCTGGGATAGATAACCCGGGCATCTCCAGGCAGATAAGCATTATTTCCATGTGTTCAGCGAGATGTAATTAGCTGGCATGATCAAGCTTTATGAGGCTGCAATTCCGTACAACCCCAACACTGCACAGCCTCTGATGGGAGGGAAGCCTGTGCTGGGTCCCTCGGAGCCCCAGCACGTGGGACAGGTGTGGGACAGGGTGTGACAAAGCCATCTGAGCATCACTTGTGCTGCTGGAGCTGCTGGTTTGTTCTCCTGAATCCAGGGGCTTCACCTGGAGCCTTTGCAGAGGGATGTGGGGAAGGAGAGCAGGATTGGATGGGGATGGATTTAAAGACGTCCTCGGGAAGGATGGAGCCAGGAGGGGAGGCAGGAGGGCAGTGGGGGGCTGTGTCTGCACCCCTTGTGCACGGCAGGATGGGCTCAGTGCCTGAGCAGGGCCAGGCTGGGCTGCAGAAACTGCAGCTGGAGACGAAGGACAAACCATTCCCATCACCATCACCATCCTCATCCCCCTCAGGCATCCATCAGGGTGGAAGGGACAAAGGAAACCCTGACCAGGAGCACAGGGACAATTCCCTCTGCATGTGGCCATGTGGGGATAAACCAAAACGTGCTGGAGATGAAGGACAAACCACTCCCATTCCCATTCCCATCCCCATTCCCATCCCCATCCCCATCCCCATTCCCATTCCCATCCCCATCCCCATCCCCATTCCCATCCTCATCCTCATCCTCCTTGTGCATCCATCAGGGCAGCAGGGAGGAAGGAAATCCTGACCAGGAGCACGCTGGGGATGTGGTCATGTGGGAATAAACCAAAATGTGCTGGAAAGGAAGACAAACTGTTCCCATCCCCATCCCCATTCCCATCTTCAGCCTCCTCAGGCATCCATCAGGGCGGCAGGGATGAAGGAAATCCTGACCAGGAGCACACTGGGGACAATCCCCTCTGCCCGTGGCCATGTGGGAATGCACCAAAATGTGCTCAGCTGCTGAGTTTTGAGTTCCCAAATGTCTCTGGTCACAATAAAACCCTTCAGGCAACTGCTTTACTTTCCTCTCCCAAGCTTTAGCAGCTGAGCCTGTCTCTGCCACCGCCCAGCCCAAAGCTCGGTGCTGTGTCACCACATGGCACTGCCTGACGGTGCCAGGACACCGTGCCCACCTCCAGGTGGTTTTTGGAGCCCCAGAAAGCAGCCTGTGTGTCTGTGTGGCAGCTATTTCTGCGTGCCACAGACATCCCCTTCCTGCCTGCAGACCAACAATATCAACGCTGTCTATTTTTTACCTCTTCATTCAGGTTTTAATTTTTTATTTAAGAAACACCCCAGCGGGCAAAAGAGGCGGGTGGTGACTCAGTGCTCCAGTGCTTGTGTGGATTAATTTTTCAAAAATAAGGCTTTTAAACCACTTACTCGGTTTATTTAGCAGGACTGGGTGTGCACTGCCCAAATCATATCCCATACCTTGCTTTTTTGGAAGGGATGAAGCTTGGTTTCTAATAATGAAGTTATTTACATGGATAGATATTCCCATTTATTTTCAATTTGAAGGGGGTGGATGAATTTTCATCGCCTCTTAAATACCATCACCCCACTAAGATAGAATTCCAAATTAATTCAGAGCCAGACTCCTCAGGGGATCAGCACTGGGGAAAGTGTTTAAAAGTGGAATGATTTTCTATTGGAAATGAGATCTCGCTGCAGATAAATTTCCCACGAGAATCCCTTGATATCAGCAGCATTTTGGCCAGGCAAACAAACTGCAAACGAGCCCTCTGCTAAGGGTAAAGCCTTCTTATGGGGCATCACAGGGGGGAAAAAGGGAAATATTCCGGCTTTGGAATTATTTTCCCATTGAAGCGAGTCGGAGGGGTGAGAACAGTGTCAGGATGGAAAAGGCTGACGCACTGCGGGCACTCCCGAGGGTGCTGGCACAGACGCAGGTGGCATCTGGGTGCCAGTTGATGTCCTCGATGTTTTTTGGCCGCGTGGGGAGTGTTCGGCTTCGGGATCACCCGCATCCCTCCCTGCGTCCCTGCCCAAAAAAGCGGCTTCTTGGCTCCAGGGTGGCATCCCCCTGGCACGGCGAGGGGGCAGGACCCGCTGGTGTCCCCCGGGGTGGTGGCACCGCTGCAGGGCAGCGCTGGTGGCACAGGCGGGGAGGGGTGTGCGCATCCTGCCGCCCCCTGCCCAGCCCCGCGGCGGCCCAGGGCAGCTATTTCAGGAGGATAAACAGGATGCCTCAGCCCCGCCACCTCCGATCCTCCCTCCCACCGCTCCCGGGTAAACAAGTCCATCCCAGGAAAAGCCTCCTGGAGCCCTTTCCACGTTTCCAAGCCAAGCAGCTGAGCCGAGCTTCGCCCGGCCCAGCCCCAGCTTCCCGAGGTCTGGAAGCATCCAGGGAGCAGAGCGATCCCAAGGCGTGCATCCACCTCGGCAGCGACTCCCCGGAGCCGCCCTCAGGCTGGGAACAGCTTGAACTTTCTGGTCACGCCACCACGTCCTCCTTCCTCCTCCTCCTCCTCCTCTTCCTCCCTCGGTCACACCCCGAGCTGCTGGCGGTGCCCAGGCTCTGGGAATGACGCCGGCGAGGCCTTTCCTCCCTGCGGATCGTGCCCAGGCAGCGCCGCAGGATCCTGCGAGGGCTGTTTCCGCCTGTTGCTCTCGGCAAAGGAGCCGCAGCGCGCAGCAAGAGGAAGGAGGAGCTTCTCCACCGCTTCCTCCAGCTCCGCAGCTCCAGCTGCTTCCTCCCCGGCTGTGTCCGAGGAGACTTTGCAGGATCGCTGGAACATTCCCGGGTTTAGCGTCCCTCTCCGAGTGTGCCCTCCTGCTCCCTGAGATGCCCCCATCCCGGGACAGCTCCAAAACCTGTGGCCGGGGCGGGTTTTAAACCAACTCGAGCGTTCCCATCGCGTTCTCCCACGGGCTGCGGAGGGCGCGGGGCCCCTCGCTGTGCCCGCTGCCCGCCGGCTCCCACGCCCGCTCTCCGCTTTGGCAGCGCCGGAGCCAAGGTCAAGGCCGGCGGCCGCGGGGTGTGGGCACAGGTGGGACGGAGCCCGGGTGTTGCAATGCCGGGGCTGGGGCAGCGCGGTGCCGGGACGGAGCCGGTTCTCCCCGCGGGGGTGCGAGGGACACCCGGGCACTGCCCAGCGCCCAGCTCCGTCCTGCCCATCCCCCCCGGCAATTAGCGCGGCTAATTACCCGCCGGGGGGACACTCGCAGCCTCTCCCTGCTCCCGGGGGAGGCGGGAGGGACGCGGGGCGGTGCGGGAGGAGTGGCCGGGGGGAGGCCATGGGGCGCCGCGCTGCCGGGCCGCCCCGAGCGCTGCCTTCCTCCTCCTCCTCCTCCTCCTCGTCCTTCTCCTCCTCCCTCTTCCCTCCTCCTCCTGCCGCTCCTCCCGCCGCCCGGCCCGGCCCGGCTCCGCTCGCCATGGGAGATGTGGTCTCCACGCACCTGGACGAGGGTCGCCGCCAGCACATCGCGGGTGAGCCCCCGGCGCGCCCCCCGCTCCGCTCGTCCCCGGCGGGATCTCCCCATCCCTCCTTCAATCCCTTTGGGAACCCCCCCGCTCAGTGTTCCCGGGACCCCCACGCCTGCTCTTCGCCTCTGTCTCGCTCTCTAAACTTTTTAATTTTTAGCTTCCCCGTGCTTTTGCCTGGGCGCAGCTCGGGGGGCTCCGGGGGGTACCCGAGGTGCCCGTCTGCCTCCCAAATGAAAGGCTGGGTTGTGCCGGGGGTGTTTGTGTTGGCGGCGGGGCTCGGGGACCCCTCGGGCTGCGGGGAGGAAAGAGGGGAGCTGGGCTCCGGGGGATGCTGGAAGCCGGGACACCGCTGTCAGCACGCGGACTACTGGGGCTGGCTGGCAGATGAGTCTCACCCCCCTTCCCAGTGCTGGGAGATCCTTAGGAAAAGCCCCCCTCAGAGGTTCTGGGGTGCACCCCTGGCTGCCTCCAGCCTGCCCCGGCACAGGCAGGACACAGCAGTGCCCCCCGCCAGCGCCGTGGGACGGGCAAGGGTGACAATGGGGTCATTGAGAGCCCGTCTGTCCCCGGGCGGCAGCGCCTCGCCCCTGGCACAGGATGTCTGGCCAGAGCTGCCTGGGAACCACGGAACGCGGGGTTACGGCTCCGCACAGGCTGGGATTGTGTGAAGCCGTCGCTGGGGGTGTCAGGGCTGCTAATTGGGGTCTGTGGTGACACTCCTGACCCTTGTGAGTGGGGTCACCCCTCCGTCGCGGTGCTGGGCTCCCCCAAGCCTCTTTGCGTCACTGGTGATGCGGGCGCTTGGCTCCCCGGGGCTTCTGAGCGGGCAGGACGTGACCTCCGAGCCCTTTCGCGCCCCGGCTTTGGTTTCAGCTCCCCAGGCTGGCAAAGTCTCGTCTCCAGTGCGTGAAGCCACCCCCGCACCCCTCGGAGCCGCACCTGGGCGGGTGTCACCGCCGAGGGGTGGCTTTGTGCTGGACCTTGTGCGTCTCACCGGCAGCTCAAGGACTGGGGAGCGCAGATGTTTTGGAGGTGACTCCGCCATATCGCTCCTCTGTCTCGGCCATAAAGCCGCGGGAGTGGCTCTGAAGTCCTTTTGTCCCCGAGGGCTCTGGGGGAAAAGCTGCTGCCGGCGGAGCAGCGCCGGAGCTGCCGTGGGGCTGGCACAGGGACGCAGTGTCTCGCGGTGCAGCCCCTCCGCCCTGCCAGGCCCCATCCTGGCAGGAATGCTTACGTGGTATGCGGCTCAGCAGGACGCCAGCAGGTTTCTGAGCTTTGAAGGAGAGCTTGGAACTCGCTCTGGGGTTTTCATCTCGCATTAGTTAAAGCTCAGCGCGGCTGATCCGCGAGGCTGCACCGGGTCGGGGCTGCCCATGGCGTGTTTGGATCCAAAGCACATCCCGAATTTCCCTGTAGCTTGCTGGTTGTCTGTGCAGAGACAGCTCCCTGTGCAAGCCCCTGTGATCCTAATCCTGAAGAATAACAAGGAAAAGCCTGGCTGGGTTTCCTGTGCAGGAATCTCTCTGCTGGGTCAGGGATTGGGTGTTTGCAAGGCCACGCTGGATGGTTGCACCCCGGCAGGGGCTGAGCTGTCAGCCCAGGGTGGGTTTTAACCCAGAGGCCTTTTTGTGGGAAAAAAAGTTTTCATGGGAAAAAGATTTCCTGAGGAAAAAAAAAAAAGATTCCTGGAATAGGGTTATGGAGACTGGGCTGGGAGATGCTGCAGCTCCAGAGGTTTGGGGTAAGTAGGGGGGGACACACCTGTACTGGGACACCTCCCTGAGAAGGACTGGGGCAAACTGGGTTCCTGGAGCACCTCTGTGCTCCCACCAGGGCTGGGTGAGGAGCCTCCGGAGCTGGGAGGGGCTGTAACCCAGCAGGCAAGGCACGACTTGCTGTCAGGCATGCAAAGCAACGTGGCGGGGAAAACTCCGGGTTTTCCTGCCTAGCTCGGCCTGTTCTCCGCTGCTGCTGCCCCAGGAGGGATCCAGCCCTTCTCCGAGCAGCTTTTCCCACTTGTCCTCCCAAATTTGCGGGGTTTGGGTTTGCTGTCCAGGCTGCCACAACCCCTGGTTGCTGGAGGGACAGGAGCTCTTTGCGCTTGGCTGTGCTTCCCAAGGTTGCAGCCCCTTAGACCAGCAGAGCTGCTGGGGAGAGCCTGGGCCAGACCTGTGCCCCTCCTGGGAATGGGTTAAAGGCAGGAGGGAGGTGGGAAAAGCCCTGCCATGCCCACAGTGCCCAGGCTGTGGAGGTCCCACGCCCTGTCCCGGCCCATGTGGTGGTGGCTGCGTGAGGCTCGTGCCAGTGTCTCCCAGAAGTCACGAGCCACACACGCGTGACTTGGGTGGCTCAGGACCAGGGTCTTTCCTCCCTCTGGTGGGGCTGGAGGGCTCCAGGCAGGCATGGGGGTAGCTCCCTGCTGGCACTGGGGGTGCTGGGGCTGTCAGGGCTGCTCCCTGCAGCTCCTGCAGTCCAGTCTCCAGGGTCCCTCTGACCAGTGCTTCCTCCTGCCACCCTGGTTTGGACATCTTCCTGCCTGAGTCATCCAGTTTGTTTGTCAACACCCTTCAGCTGCCCTCCTCCTCCTCCTCCTCTTCCTCCCAGATGTGGGTTGGGAGTTGCTTCCAACCTGCTCTGTGGGCTGGAGCAGGGACTGGCTCATCCTCCTTGTGCAAGGATGCCCAGCGTGGGCACCCTCAGCTGGGCACACGAGGGTGGCAGGGATGGAGTGTCCTGGGAAACCAGGATGTCACAGGGATGCAGCAGGAGCTTCTGGGTGCCATCCCAGGGGGTTGGCAGAGCCCAGGGATGCAGCAGGAGCCGCCGGATGTCTCCATGGCCAGAGGGATGTGGGGGTGGGCGGCAACACAGAGAGGGTCCCTGGGAGCTCACACCTTGCTCTGGCATCTCCGGGGAGTCGCCAGCCCGTTAATTACGGAGTGAAGCAGCTGCTAATTTCGGGGTAGGACTTCCACGGGCACCAGCCCACGCAGAGGTGGCGGAGGTGACACCGAGCCTCATCCCTGGGGCCGGACCTGCAGCCTCCCTGCTCCAGCGAGCCTTGCCGGGCACCGGTGTCTGCGTATCCCTGATCCCTCCAAGCAGGAGGCTGGATGCCGATGGGATGGGCTGCAGGGCCGGCTCCAGAGGAGCCAGAAGGCACCAGGCTGTGGCGAGCCCCAGGGATGGAGGGCTCGGTGTCCTCCTTCTGCCGGCAGCGGGAGGAGGTTCGCTGTGGCTTTTTGCTAAGCGTGACACTCATTTCCCAGCCTTTGCCGCAGCTCAGCTCCAGCCGGCGTGGGAGGCGGAGGCTGCCGGGCTCTGGGGTTGGTCTTGAGGCTGAAACCCTCACCCTGCCCCGGGGGAGCCGCGCAGGGAGGCTCCGAGGGCTCGGCGCTGCAGCCGCGGAGTGGTTTCTCCCAACGAAACGCGTGTCTTTCATCGCGAAATAAATAACTCCCCTGGCACGCCAGGGCTCCCTGCCAGCGGCGAGGGCTGGTTCTGGCAAGCTGGGGCTTTACCTGCAGCCGTCGTGTCGGGGCACGGGGCTCGCTCCGAGCCAGCGTGTTGGGGCAGAGGACATGGTTCTGGTGGCCTTCCCACGTGGGCGGGCTATGGGAGCCCTCCCGGCCCTGCTCAGCCCCGGGGCAGAGCCTGCCTTCCCTCGGGGAGGGCTTTCCCTGCCTCCCCCAGCGAGGGTTTAGCCACAGGCCTCGGCTGGAGCGAGCTGGGGCACGCACGGAGGGGATCCCTGCTCTGCCTGCGAGCGGCAGGGCTGGGACAGGAGGAACTGAGCCAGGGTGGCAGCTGAGAGCTCTTCTTGGGCCAGCCCAGAGAGAGAAAACACCCCCAGAGCAGGACACCCCACAGCAGTGTCGGACACCCCGAAAGCCATTGCAGGGACACAGCCAGGAGCTGGGATTTCCCAAGCCTTTGCCTCCCCTCCTCCCCAAATCGCTGCAGAGGCTGGCTCAGAGCTCAGAGGGGCTCTGTCAGCTCCATCCCATCCTCCTGGGACTGACAGGCTCCCGTGTCTCCGAGCTTTCCAGCAGGAAGAAGGGCTGCAGGGATCCAGGGATGCTTATCCACGGGCACTTGATGGGGCAAGGTGTGAAGGCAGGTGAGGATGGGCTCTCCAGGACCTGCTCTGCCCCTGCAGGACCCAGCTCTGCTCCCACCACCCACTTTGTGGGGGATGTCACCTCATCCTGGGGCTGCAGCGCCCAGAGCCCATCTGGTGAGGTCCCCAAGCAGGAGCTGTGCACTATCCCCAGCCTCTGGCTGGCCTTGGGGCCGTGTCCCGTGCCTGGAGCCTGCAGTGGCTCCATGGAGAGCCCAGTGCCGGGGCAGAGCAGAGCAGCTCATTGCTGCCTCTCAGTCTCTTGGACCGGCAGGGGAGGAAGGAATAAAACTCCACCTTTTCCCCCTTTTCAAAGGGAAAGAGCAGCGACATTTGACACAGGCCTCAGCTCTGACAGAGCACGGTGCCCTTCTCTGAGCCTTCCTGCCCTTTGCCATGCCCTCCTGCCCTTCTTTGTCCCCTCCTGCCCTCTCTGGCAGGGATCTCTCTGGGGAATTCCTCTTGGGAACTCGGCCCCCTTCACTAGGGGAGTCCCCAGACGGGACATTCCCTCACAGCAGGATGGATGGGACACGGCCCTGGAGGTGACAGAGGACCTGGGGCAGGGTCTTGCCCATCTCCTGCTGTGCTGGTGGCTCCTGGGACACAGGACACTTGTCCTGGCTTCCTCTCTCCCTCTGCCAGCTCTGCTCAGCCCCTTGGGAGGTTTCCCTGCATGAGGGGATGTGCCCAAAGCTGGGGTGAGCCAGCTCCCAGACCCCAAAGTGGTGGTGGGACAGCATCCTGTGGGATGGGTACGGAGGAGCTGCGGAGGGAGCTCCAGGACAGGCTCCAGGACAGGCTCAGGGCTGTTTTCTTCAAATCCCTCTTGGCTGGGTTGTTTTTTTGGATACACATAAAAACCTTTGTTTGGTCTCCTCCTCCAGGGCTGGATTGGGTTTCCCACTGGCACTGTCCAGCTGGGCACAGGGACAGCGTGCCAGGTTCAGCACCTCTCCTGGGGCTGGGCATGAGGGGACACAAGGGAAGCGGCTGCTGGGACATCCCGGAGCATGGACTGCCTGCCCCCAGGTGCCCCCAGCACAGGAGATGCCCAAGTTTGCTCTGTCCCCTTTGCCGTGGGGAGCTCAGCTCCCCGTCCCACGGCTCCCAGGAGGATGTGGATGCCTGTGCACACCCCGGATTGCGCCATTCCCGAGGGCTGCAATGCGGCCCGGCCGGTGCTGGGGGATGAGCCGGACCTTATCTGGGCAGGGGTGGTGCTGGGTCCCACCCTGCTGCGGGGAGAACCAGAGGGGTGGCAGCTCTTCTTCAGCCTGGCCAGGTGCTGGTGGCACCCAGGGGGACAAGGGACACGTGGGGTGATGTGGTTGCAGCCAGGATGAGGGACAGGGGGTGCTGCTCCAGCTCAGGGTTTGGGGTTGGTGTTCAGCTTGAGCCAAGCCACCCTACAGGGCTGCTCCATCCTCCCACAGCCACCTGTGTCCATGGGACATATCCTGACAGTCCTGGGAGTGCAGTCACCTCTGCTGGTGGCTTGAACCAGTCCCTGTGCCCGCTGTCAGGTGGCACTCTGCTTTGGGGTGGCTTTAACCCAGCTGTGAGGGCACCTGCGCCCCACGGCTTTGGAGCATTGCCCCAAAGACTGCTCCAAGCGGAAAGGGGGCTTGCAGGTTGGATGGAGGCGGGGATCTCCTCCTCCCGCAGCCCTCGGAGGCTGTTTGGGCAGGGAGGCTCAGGGCAGGCACCTCGGCCCGGCCCCGGGAGCCGCAGGAAGGCCGCGCTGCTGTTTGTTATTCACAGGCACATTCCTCGCACGCAGCAGCCCCGCACTGCCTTGTTCCCAGGAAGCAGCGGGACACCGGCATCCACGCCACGGGAAAACACCCGCCGGCACGTAGCCGGCCACTAATCCCTGTCCTGCCGGGCTGGATGTGACCCCGAGCCACGGCAAGGGGCTGGTGCAGGGGGCTGAGCCCGGCTCACGGCGGGGATGGGGGAGCAGGAGCAGCGTTGTCCAAAGAAGCAGCAGAAGGTGTCCAAAGCTTGGCTGAGAGGGGTTTTTTCAGTGTTTTTCAGCTGTTCAGAGGTTGAGGAGCCGCTGCTGAATGTGCTGCTTCGTTTTTAACCCCGTGCTTGGCTCCAGAGCCTCGCAGGGCCATGGGAGCACGGCTGCGTGCCGGCAGGTTGGATTGCCGTGGGCTGGGAGGGCAGCGGCGTGGTGCAGCCGGGGCGAGGTGCTGGGAGATGGGCTGGGTGCTCCAGGGTGGGCACACAGCCCCGGGTGGGCACACAGCCCTGGGAGCACCCGCGGGGTCCCAGCCGGCCGGGGGGACAGCGCAGGGTGCTGGGGATGGGGGCACCTCTGGCAGAGCCGTGTCCCCGGCGGGTGCCCCAGCCCTGCGCTGGCACCACGGGCGCTTCTGACTCATCCGGGGGCAGAGCCCGGCACGGCACAGGCACGGCCAGAGAGGATGAACCGGTTCAGGCCCGGCCCCAGCTGGTTTCTCCGGCGAGGCTCCGCTGCCTCATCCCTTCCTGCCCGGCCTGCCCACCCTTCCCAGCGCGGCTGAGTCACAGCGCAGCCGGCTGCTCCCGAGCTGCTGCCTGGGGGAGGCACCGCGTGCTCCCTTTCCACCCCCACCGGCCTTCGGAGCTGGTTTCGGCCAATATTTTCAATTCTGAAAATACTCCCCGTGGATTTTGGATCGTGCTGGAGCCTGGTAGCGCCCCTGTCCTGCCACATCCCTGGCGCTGAGCTGCGCCTGGCATCAGAGCAGCCTCTGCTCCTGTCTTGTTCCAGTCAAGCTCAGTGCCAGTCCTGAGAGCAGCCCGGAGCAGGAACACCCCGGGATGGCTTTGGGTGGGTTTGTGTGAAGGGTGCATTTGGGTGCAGGGAGGTCAGAGGGGAAACTCTCCCAGATTTTGCTCTCCCACATTTTCCTTTCCCTGCTCCAGCCTCTCCTGGTTTGTACGAGAGAGGGAAATACGGAGAGCTGCTGGGTCAGCCCCTGGGTTTTGCTGTTATCAGGAACAAAACCTCCTCCAGCCCTTCTCTGTCACAGTGCCCCGGGGTGAGGAACTGGTGCCCAACTTCCCCCAGTCCTGGCATCTCCTCTGGGTGCTCAGCCGGGCTGAGTCAGGCCCGTATGAAGGAGTTTGTGTTTCTGGGTGGAAATGAGCTCACATTCAAATTCCCGAAACCCTGAACTGCCGGCTGGGGCTTAACTCTTTGGGTGCACCCGTTGGCTGTGCAGGGTTCCTGTGCCCCATCCATAGTGGCACTGTCCCTTGTGCTGGCTGTCACTGCACTGCTGGTGCTCAGCCTGTCTAGAGCCATCTCCTGCTGTCACTGTCTTTCCCAAATTCCTGCTGGGAGTGAGCCTGGGATGAGCCAGGACAGCCCATGGCCATGGGTCCAGCTCAGAGCTTGTGGGGTGCCCTGGGCACCTCACCCATGGCATCCTGTGCCCCCCATCCATGTGTGCACCCCATCCTTGCCGCGCTGTGCCCTCGGGGGGATGCCCACACACCCTGTCTGCACAATGCCAGGATTTGGGATGCAGGAGGATGGCCGAGGGACGGTGGGAACAGCCCGTGGCTGTGCCTGGACCAGGCAGCGGAGAGGGCTGGCTGGAGCAGCCCCACTGAGAGGGATGACCTGGGGACACCACCTGGGGACGATCGGTGGCATCAGCCTCCCTGCAGTGGCTTTGTTTCCCTTGCTGGAAGAGCCATCACTGTCCCTGTCAGTGCCACTGGCCTGGGGCTGCTGGGAGCCTGCGCTCCCCCCTCAGCCCGCCCCCGCTCACTAATCATTTACTGGCTAAATTAGTAATTAACTCCTCCCCCAGCAGCCTCGGCAAACTGGCCACGGGTCACCTGTGCCACCACGGCCCACAGGGACTGTCACCAGGGCAGGGACCCCCAGCAAAGGGACGTGAGGACGTGTCCCCCCCGTGTCTGCTGCTGCAGTGCCCTGCAAGCACATCCCTGCCATCACCCCCTGGCTGAGCTGGCCGGGGGACACCGGACACTGTGTGGGGCCACGGGGAGCTGGCCTGAGTCCGGCTGTCCCACAGGGCCGGGAAAGGAGCCAGGCCAGGCCACAGCCCCCCACCCCCAGCCCGGGGGTTCTGCTTCAGTGAGCTGGTTTGGCCTTTTTGTTTTCCTTAATTTTTTCTGGACCAAGAGGAAAGTTCCCTGCCTGGGGTGAGGCATCCCTGTGGCACCCACAGGGGTTTGGGCACCCTGCGCCAGCTCCTGCTGCCACTCCACTCCTGGGGTAGCGGAAGGTGTCCCTGCCCGTGGCAGGGGGTGGGATGGGATGAGCTCTGAGGTCACTTCCAACCCAAACCAATCTTTTATTCCATGATTCCACGATTCCACATCCTCCCAGGGGGCTTCTGGGGAGGGCTGGGATTCCAAAGGCACCTCACCCCCTGGACAGATGTAAAGTGGACACGTGAGGGCCGTGGCTGCCAGACGGGATGTGGGCTTGGAGGAGGATGCAGATGACTGTTCCCGCTGGGATTTGCCAGCTGCTGGCCTCCAGCCCCTCCGAGGGGGGTGTGTGAGCACACGTGTGTGGGTGTGCATGTGGAGAAGAGAAGGTCCTGTGGAGACCTCACAGCTCCTTCCACTGTCTGAAGGGGCCACAAGGAAGTTGGAGAGGGACTTTCATCAGGAATTGTAGTGACAGGACAAGGGGGAATGGCTTCAAACTGGAAGAAGGGAAATTAGGTGAGATATTGGGAAGGAATTGTTCCCTGGGAGGGTGGGCAGGCCCTGGCACAGGGTGCCCAGAGCAGCTGTGGCTGCCCCTGGATCCCTGGCAGTGTCCAAGGCCAGGCTGGACGGGGCTTGGAGCAGCCTGGGACAGTGGGAGGTGTCCCTGCCCATGGCAGGGGTGGCACTGGATGAGCTGTAGGGTCCTTCCAACCCAAACCATTCCCTGATTCCCTGCTGACGGTTGTATCTGTGGGTGCCCCAGAGCTCTGGTCCCCACTGCCTTTGGGAGCAGCTGCCTGGTGGCCGAGCCCTGGGGACACACCTGGGCTGAGCCACGTCCCTGTCCCCATCAGGCTCTGTCTCACCAGGGCCACGCAGCATCCCCAATACCCCTGTAGGAGGTTGAGAGGACGCTGAGAGAGAATGAGGAGGAGGAGGAAGGACAAGGACAAGGAAATTTTGGAGCAAACCTGTGCAGGACTGACCTCCCCGTGGCTGGATCTGCTGACCAGGCTGCCCAGGCCTGGGCTATTTCCAGCAGCACTCCCATTCTCACATGATCTCAAGGACAATGAGGAAAACGAGCTCCGCATGCACACTGGTGCTGGAAGGGCTCTCCGGGAGCCTGGGAATGCGGGATGGGGTTTCTGGAGCTCCCACTGTGGTGGAACAAGCTGCAGGCAGCAAATGCAGCAGCTGGGGGGAAGAGCAAGGTCCAGCTGTGCAGGCTGGGCTCCAGGTGATCGGGGCTCTGGGTCACACCTGCAGCTCATGGATTGGTTTTTTCCCCACCTCTCAGAGGTGGGGCTGGCTCTGGTCTTATGGGAGGTTGGGATCAAACTTGGCTCTGCCTCAGGATGTGCCTGTGTTGGAGAGAGTCCAGAGGAGGCCAAGGAGTTGCTCCCAGGGCTGGAGCCCCTCTGCTCTGGAGCCAGGCTGGGAGAGCTGGGGGTGTTCACCTGGAGAAGGCTCCAGGGAGAGCTCAGAGCCCCTTCCAGGGCCTAAAGGGGCTCCAGGAGAGCTGGAGAGGGACTGGGGACAAGGGATGGAGGGACAGGACACAGGGAATGGCTTTACATGGAAAAAGAGCAGATTTAGACTGGATGTTAGGAAAAAAAATTCTACTCTGAGGGTGGGGAGGCCCTGGCACAGGGTGCCCAGAGAAGCTGTGGCTGCCCCTGGATCCCTGGAGGTGTCCAAGGCCAGGCTGGACGAGGCTTGGAGCAGCCTGGGGTAGTGGGAGGTGTCCCTGCCATGGCAGGGGTGGGATGGGATGATGTTTAAGGTCCCTTCCGACCCAAACCATTCCGTGATTCCGTGTGTGGGGCTGATTACGCTGCTGGAGATGCTTCCAAGGGCAGCACACAGCCAGTCCCGGCTGCTGGGCCAGCTTGGACAGTTTGCCTTTGGAACCCTGAAGGCAAAATCCACCTCCTGCCCTGGCTCAGAGGGACCAAGACCCAGCCAGGGCTGCCCTGGCCGGGCCGTGACCTCAGAGCAGGCGAGGGCTGCAGCTGCCCTTGGGGCACCGATGGCTCCAGGGCTGTGCCCTGGCCGTGCCCTGCCGTGGGCTCGGTGACAGCTGCGGTGTCCCGGCCGGTCAGGGGGCTGGGCAGGACAGGACAGGAGCCTCCTCTCCCGGCTGGTTTCACCCACAGGAGCCTCGGGCTCTGCGCTCCTCGGGCGTCACCCGGGACAAGGACAAACCTGTGCTGCCCTGCTCCGTGCCCGTGTCCCCACACAGGCTGGGCGTGGGGGTCCCTGGGGACCTGGCAGGGAGGGCTGGAGCATGGCTGGGAGCTGCTGTGGCCCTGTCCTTGCTCCCAGCATCCCGCATCCAGCCCGGCTCGGGGTTTGCCGATGCCCAGAGCCCTCTCTGTGCCCTCCCCGGCTGTGCAGCCCCTTCATCCCCCTCCTCCTGCAGCCACCACGCGCGGCTGAGTCACGGAGCGGCAGGAGGGGCGCAGGAGGCGGGGGACAGAGGAGCTCTGTGAGCAGAGGTGCTGGCACGGGGATCCTGCTGAGCCAGGCGTTGGTGCTGCCGGTGCTCTTGGAACCCCGCAGTGGCTTCCCCTGCCAGGAGCCGGCAGCCAGCGGGACGTGCCAGGGCCTGCGCCAGCCCGGCCGCCCCGCTGGGTGTGACAGGGACCG
This sequence comes from Lycocorax pyrrhopterus obiensis, assembly GCA_014706295.1. Taxonomy (NCBI): domain Eukaryota; kingdom Metazoa; phylum Chordata; class Aves; order Passeriformes; family Paradisaeidae; genus Lycocorax; species Lycocorax pyrrhopterus. The sequence continues at coordinate 2,208,126 of JACSVZ010000019.1, read as the reverse complement.
GGTGGTGGCAGGGGGAGGGTGCGGGTGCTGCGGTCCCAGGGCAAACACCGCGATTGGGAAAGCGCTGGCGGTGGGTGGCTGGGGACACCCGTCCCTGGGAGGTCCCCGTGGGTGCTCCTGTTTGCCAAAGCACTTTGCGGGTGTCTGAGCCCACACCCAGGGTGCTGCTGGCTGGGGGGGCCCTTCTCTGTTTGCCGTGATGGTGAGGGGTCTGAGGACGGGTGACAATCTAGGGGGCTGTGTCCCCTGTCCCCAGACCCCTCCAGCTCTCGGCTGGAAGTGCAGCCAAAGCTGCTCAGGGAGGGACGGCCACTCGTGGGTGGCTTTGGTGGTGGAGCTGGAGCAGGGAATGCTCTCCATAGCCCCCCGTGTGCAGCCAGGGAATGCTCTGCATAGCCCCCTGTGTGCAGCCAGGGAATGCTCTCCATAGCCCCCCGTGTGCAGCCAGGGAATGCTCTCCATAGCCCCCTGTGTGCAGCCAGGGAATGCTCTGCATAGCCCCCCGTGCTCAGCCAGGGAATGCTCTCCATAGCCCCCCGTGCTTAGCCAGGGAATGCTCTCCATAGCCCCCCGTGCTCCGTGTGCAGCCAGGGAATGCTCTCAGCACTTTTGGGAGGCTTTGCTCAGCCTGATGAAGGAGCCAGTGGGCGGCTGAGGCAGTTCCTGAGTGTGACACACCAGCCCTGCCAGGGCATTCCGGGTGTGAGGGGTCAGGACACCCTCTGGCATCATCAGCATGGGCTTCCCACCTTCTGCTCAAGCAAAGCCCGGCTGTGCCACCACCAACACCCCACATTTTGTCACCTCCTGATCCCACAGGGGGTCCATGTCCCTCTTGCTCCCCCAGGCTTGCCACCAGGGCTACCAGGCAGGGAGCACTGGTGGCCCCAAACATCCCCTCAGCGCCCCGGGGAGTCCTGCTGAGCCGGGGCAGATTTAGTCACCCTGCATGTTTGACTGCAAGTCTTGTTCCAACCTCTGCAAATAATTGACTTTTGCTTTCCCATTTACTTAAACCCTCCTAATTGGCCCCGCTGTTAATCAGGGAAGAATGAGTGACTAAGCCTGCCCGGGGACCTGGGGCTCCTTTTTTCCCATGGACTGAAAGGAAATGAAACCTCAAAACGTCCTTTTTAAATCTCAGCTGTCTGCATGGCTGCCCAGAGCCCTGGCCAAAACCACACGGCTTGGGAGACGGGAATTGCAACAGAGGGGCTGCAGGGATGCCAGGAGGAAAGGCCAAAATCCAGGCTGAGGAATTGCCATGCTGGGATGAGCTGGGGCATCCCATCCTTTGCTGTGAATTTGTTAAATTCCCGGGGATTTCACAGCGTGATGCTGGTCTGTAGTTTGCTCCCGTGGCTGGCAGTGCTGGCATCTCCTCAGGGATGGGTTTATCCCTCCTTGGGCAGCATTTTCCTCTGGAGCCGCTCATCCCGTGGGGATTTGCAGCACCCTGCAGCAAAGCTGCTCCTTGTGCTGCCTTGGCTGCCGGCACAGCTCCGGGCCGGCTCCTGCTGCAGGTTTTGGCTGCTGCTGGAGGTTTTGGCTGCTGCTGGAGGTTTTGGCTCCTGCTGGAGGTTTTGGCTGCTGCCAGGCTGTGCCGAGCGGGTGTGGGGGCTGTTTTGTCTGGGTTCGTGCCCCCAGCATCGTGCTGGCTCCGGCACCGGGATGCAGAGCCAGGATCCGTCCTCCCCGCGCCCATCGCTGGCGCTCTGGCGGAGCCTGAGCCGTCAGAAATTGTTGGAGGAGACTCAAATTCTTCATTTTTCACAGGCTCTGGGGCAAAGTTGACAGGGGAGTTCAAAGTCGAGGCCCCGTGTGCCAAAAGCAGCTCGGGGGGGGGGGGTTGTTTCTCCAGCCTTGGGATGCTTCGGGATGGGTTTTTTGTGTGGGACCCCCGCAGGGGGTCTGAAGCAGGGGTGGGGAGGGTGCTGGGTGGGTCAGGGTGCCCAAGGGGCTCCCATGGGGGCAGGAAAAGCCCCGTCCCTGCTGCTGGGGGTGGGTTTGCAGTGTGCCCCCACCCCCTGCATCCCCCCTGTGGGATGGAGGGCATCCCCTCCAGTGTGGGGTGCACGGGGTTATGTGGCAGCTCAGGCTCTCCCAGCACCTTGGACTCATCCCAGACTGGAGTTTGGGGTCCTGGTGGGGGTCCCTGCCTCACATGGGGGGGTCCAGGCTGTCTTTTCCCCTCACCCCAACCCTGCTGCATCACGAGCTGCAGGGCCGGGAGCCCCTTTGTGGGATGGCTCCTCTGGGGGCACAGCGGGGTCAGGGGGGTGTGAGCGATGTTTGGGCTGGGGAATGGGGGGCTGCCCCCAGTCCCAGCCAGCTGAGGTGCAGGAGCAGGGCCAGGAGCTGCACAAGGCACAGGAAGCCTCGGCACCGCCGGAATCAGCTCAATGTCAGGAATTTCCTGCCGGGGAGAGGAATCCATGAAATTAATGTGAAAGGCCAAAAAAAAAAGAGATCATTCCGACCCCGAATCAGGCCCTGGGCTGGGCAGGGAGGGCGGAAGGCAGCGGGTTCTGCCGTGGTCCCTGCACCAGAGGCCGTAGGGTGACAGGGGAGGGGTGTGGGTGGGTGCTGGGGGGTTTCAGACCCCAAACCCAGCCCGTGCCTGACGTGGCTCTGCTGTCCCTTTGCAGAGAAGACGGGGAAGGTGCTGGGCGAGTTCTGCCGGTGCTACAAGGAGCAGTTTGGGGTAGCTCTCTTCAACAGCGTCCGCTATGAGATCGAGGGCGCCGGGGGCCCGCAGGCCCAGCTGCTCCACCGCAAGGTAAGGGCTCCATCCCCCAGATCCACGTCCTTCCCGCAGCCCAGGCACGTCCCCCCTCCCTGTCCCACCCGCCCTGCTGGGTGGAATGTGGCCCCTTGCTCCTGGTCCAGCCCGTCCCTGGGGCGTGGAGCGCGGTGGGGGCTCCCTGGGATGGTTTTTGTTCCCACCCCATGGAAGAAGCGCGTGGAGCCAGCAGGGTAAGGCTGGCTTTGGATGTCGCAGGAGCTCAGGGACCCCTCAGTGTCCAGAGAAGCCCTGAGCAGCCGTGCCGGGCTGTGTCCTCCTGCTCCTGGCTGCAAGTGATGCTCCCACCTGGGCAAATTCCCAGGGAGGAGTAGGAAACCCCTGACCCCAGAGGTGGCTCCGAGCCTGACCTGCAGCAGCCACGTGTCTCCTGCCTGGCTGAAGGGATGGGATTTGTGGCTGTGGCTTCTGAGGCAGGGGGATCCTGCCTTCCCCTCCCTCCCTCCCTACCTCCTCCAAAGGCAGATGCACCTCAGGTGGGGCTGCTCACAAGCTGACACGGCTTGGGGTCCTCCCCGGGGTGGTTTTCTCGGGGTTTTCCCTGGCCAGCTTGGTGGAGCTGCTGTCCTTGAAAGCAGGAGGAGATGGGATTGCACATCTCCTTTTGTCTGGGGCTTAAAGGGGTGGTTCTGCGAAAAAAATCTAGGAAATGCCTCCCCGAGCTCAGCCTCAAGCCCTGGGCGCCCACAGCGGCCGTGTCCCTGACCCACCCACGAAGGTGACACCTTGCCCAGGCACCAGGACGTGCCCCATCTCCTCAGGGACCTGCCCGGGCGCTGGGTGTGTTAGGAAAAATAAAGGAGTGGAGGTTCTTGGAGAGGAGCCGGGCCAGGTGTCCTCAGCACCCTTGGGTTCCTCGGATGCCTTCAGCCCCTCCTCGGGAGGTGCCTCCATCCCCAGGTTGGTTGCTTCATCAAAAAGCTCCAGCAAGCAGCCCAGGAATGTCTGAGGGACAGCAGCGAGGTCGGGAGATCAGGGACACTGCAAGTCTTGGAAAAACCCTGTGGAGAAATAGGAATTCCTCCTGCTCAGTGTCCTGTCTGCTGCCCGGCCCCTCCCAGGGTCCTGGCAGTGCCACTGGGATGTCCCAGTGCTCCAGACACCACATCCGTGAGGGATGAGCATCTCCAGCTGCGCTTTGTGCCCCCCAAACATGCCCCAAAAAGTTGTGGATGGCACAAGGATGGAAGGCCTGGCCTCAGCTGGGATGTGCCACTGGGGATTTTTAAATGTTCGTTATTTATTCCCCTTTTTCTGTGAGCTCTGTGGTGCTCGGAGCAGTGACACCAGGGGTGACACTGGTGGCCCCCCTGGGCAGGGGGGGGACAGCAGGAACGGGGTGTGAAGGATGATCCAGGCACCTGGAACGCCAGCAGGATACAACAGCAATGAGAATACGGAATAAACGCGCCTGCCTTTGGTCTGCCCAGCAATCCAGAGCTCCTGAGAAACCATCCCTGACACCCTCTGCTCCCTCTGCGACAGGGATTGGGACAGCCCAGGGGCTCCCAGGCCCCTCCCTGCCCAGCCCCACAGTTTGGCACACACCTGCCTGTCCCAAATATTTGCTGGAGCTGGGAGGAGCCCCCTGGGTGCCTGCCGGGGGTGGGGAGGGCGTGTGAGGAGGGGACAGCAGTGCTGGGGCTCTCCAGGGTCCCCAGAGCCTGGATTTCATCCCACCAGCATTCCGTGTCGGGCTCTGCCTGCCCTGAGCCAGTTTAGGAGGGCTCATTCCCCTTGCGTGAGTCACTGGTGGGGACTCCCCAGAGCTGGCACCTCCTTTCTGTCCCCATCCCTGCTGGTGGCCTCGAGGTTCGGGTTCTCCTTCCTCCTGCTGGCCCCCAGCCCTGCAGAGCTCGCTCTGGGCTTGGTTTTCCCTGTTCCAAAGGCTTTGGGAAGCAGTGAGGAGCAGCCAGGCTGCTGTCAGACCTCCCCCAGCCCAAAGGGGTGTGTGGTCGGGGCTTGGGGACGGCAGTGAGGTTCCTGTGAGCCGGGAGAAGAGTGGGAAAAGCTCCTCCAGAGCTGCTGGGGCAGGGTGGGATCCAAGCCCTGGCTGGTCCCTCCTGGTGGCCACCGTGGTGGAGGGTGGGTGGCCACGGCAGCAGAGGCGGCCGCCGCACGCTCCAGCCCTCACGAGAGCTCTCAGCTCTTGTTTATGTTCCTGGGATCATAAAAATTCCTGGGACGAATTCCTGGCTGCCTCAGGCAGGCTGTGTTTGGGATGGTGTCAACGCTGCCGGCCAGAAGGTGCTGGAGAGCCGGGGAGGGGCTGCACAGCCGGGGGGGCACGGGGTGTCCTTGGCCTGTTCCTGCCATGGAATCCTCTCATGGAATCATGGAATGATTTGGGGTGGAAGGGACCTTAAAGATCACCCAGTGTGATCACCCATGGGCAGGGACACCTCCCACTGTCCCAGGGTGCTGCAAGCCCTGTCCAGCCTGGCCTTGGACACTGCCAGGGATCCAGGGGCAGCCACAGCTGCTCTGGGCACCCTGTGCCAGGGCCTGCCCACCCTCCCAGGGAACAATTCCTTCCCAAAATCCACTCAAAATCTCTCCTGGTTTAAAACAGCTGTCACTGCTCCCAGTGAAGTCCAGAACATCTGAGCATCGGCTGGTGCTGGGCTCTAGGGGGTGGCTTCTTGCTTTTCCTCTTCCCTGTCCCATCTGGAGACCCTGCTGGGCAGGGCTTGGTCCCTGCCTCCTGCAGATGCCTCTGGCAGGACCACCTGGCAGCGGTGCCACACATCCTCCCCGTGCCCCACGCCAGGGAAACTGCAGTAGCTGGAGCTGGGAATTGCTCCTGCAGGGCTCTGCTCCAACCTTCCACTCATCCAGGGGAGCTGGGGTGGCTCAGCTGAGCTCGGTGTGTCCCAGAGGGGAGATGCCAAGGGCAGAGGTGTCACCAGAGGTGTGACCAGAGGTGTCACCACGTGCTGGATGAGCCACCGCGCTGGGCTTTTCTAGGGCTGTGCCTGTGGTGCCCCTCAAAGGCGTCACCCGGAGGCACCAATTCAGGCACCAAACTTGGCAATGGGAGGTGATCCAGCGGAGACCCTCAGCACGGCCCTAGAGCAGAAACACCCACCCAACCCACCGTGGATGGACCTCGCTGAGCTCCCCAGGGCAGAGCTGTCCCCTCGCTGATCCCCTGCGCCTGTCCCCTCCCTGCAGGTTCCGCTGGAGGACCACGTCATCTACTCGGGCAACATCTTCCAGTACATCGAGGAGAACAAGAAGTGGAGGAACCGCTTCTGCGTGGTGCCGCACAACTACGGGCTGGTCCTCTACGAGAACAAACTGGTGAGGAGAATCCCCCTTTCTCCCGTCTCCAGCGGGGTCATTCCCAAGGAGACGCCCCACCCACGGCCATTTCTCCTGCTCAGGCCTACGAGCGGGAGCTGCCGCCCCGGGTGCTGGTCAACAGTGCTGGCTACAAGATCCTCACCTCCGTGGAGCAGTACCTGGAGCTGGTCAACAACAGCCTGCCTGGTGAGGGCCCTCGTGCTGCTGGGCAGCCCTTGGGGACCTTTGGGGGGGTTTTGGGGGTGTCATCCCTGAGGGCCTTCAGAAAAGGGTGATTTTGGGGTGTAACATTGCTGAGGACCTTCAGAAAAGGGTGATTTTGGGGTGTAGCATCCTTGGGAATCTTCTAGAAAAGGGTGGGTTTGGGGTGTAGCATCCTTAAAGAACTTCTGGAAGGGGTAGGTTTGGGGTGTGATCCCTGAGGACTTTTTAGAAAGGGTGATTTTGGGGTGTAGCATCCCTGGGGACCTTCAGAAAAAGGTGATTTTGGGGTGTAGCATCCCTGGGGACCTTCAGGAAAAGGTGATTTTGGGGTGTAGCATCCCTGAGGACCTTCTAGAAAAGGGAGATTTTGGGGTGTAGCATCCTTAAAGAACTTCTGGAAGGGGTAGGTTTGGGGTGTGATCCCTGAGGACTTTTTAGAAAGGGTGATTTTGGGGTGTAGCATCCCTGGGAACTTCAGGAAAAGGTGATTTTGGGGTGTAGCATCCCTGGGGACCTTCAGGAAAAGGTGATTTTGGGGTGTAGCATCCCTGAGGACCTTCTAGAAAAGGGAGATTTTGGGGTGTAGCATCCTTAAAGAACTTCTGGAAGGGGTAGGTTTGGGGTGTGATCCCTGAGGGCCTTCAGAAAAGGATGATTTTGGGGTGTAGCATCCCTGGGAACCTTCTAGAAAAGGTGGGTTTGGGGTGTAGCCTCCTTAAAGACCTTCTGGAAGGGGGAGTTTTGGGCATAGCATCCCTGGGGACCTTTGGAAAGGGGTTGTTTTAGGGTGCAGCATCCCAGGGATGATGGAAGGGATCATTTTAGGGTGAAGAATCCCTGAGAGCCTTCCAGAAAAAGTGGGTTTGGGGTGTAGCATCCTTGAAGACCTTCAGGAAGGGGTTTATTTGGGATGTAGTGTCCTTGAAGACCTTCAGGAAGGAGTTTATTTGGGATGTAGTGTCCTTGGAGACCTTCAGGAAGGGGTTTATTTGGGATGTAGTGTCCTTGGAGACCTTCAGGAAGGGGTTTTTCTGGGATGTAGCATCCCTGGGCACCTTTGGAAGGGGTAGTTTTGGGTAGTGGGGCTGTAGGGAAGGAGAACAGCCCCATCCCACAGTGGGGTGTGGGGTCTCTGCTGCTCAGGTCCTGCCACAGCCACCAGGGAAGGAAGGAAGGTAGGAAGGAAGGAAGGAAGGAAGGAAGGAAGGAAGGAAAACATGTCCATGGCTCCATGAGAACCACGTGATTTTTAATTACTTCTAATTTCACTTGTTCCCATTTCCTTTTGGGAAAAACGAGGCCCTTTTTGCATTTTTTTTTGGGGGGAGGGACAACTCCCAGCAAAGACCCTGGGAAGGAGCGGAGGGCTCTGCACATCCCTGCTGGACACCCCCAACCCCGCAGCTTCCCCATCCCTGCCCGGCCCCATCTCCCCCTCAAACCATCCACCCTTTTCCGCAGGTGTGACCCCCAAATCTGGGCACTCCCCCATCCTGAAGTGCCCCACGGATTTCCCGCTGATCCTGTGGCACCCCTACGCCCGGCACTACTATTTCTGTGTGATGACGGGCAAGGAGCAGGAGAAGTGGCGGGCGGTGTTCCAGGACTGCGTGCGGCACTGCAACAACGGTGAGTGACATCTGAGGGTCACAGAGGGCGGTGGAGACCCTCTGGTGGCCAGGTCGGGGGTTTTGGGTCAAGGGGATGGTTTGGAGCTCGTGAGGAGGAGTTGGGTGGGAGCTGTTGAGCGGTTCTGGAGAAGGGAAGGATCTGGGGAGACCCTTCCAGTGCCTAAAGGGGCTCCAGGAGAGCTGGAGAGGGATTTTGGACAAGGAATGGAGTGGCAGGACGAGGGGGAGTGGCTTCCACTGCCAGAGGGCAGGGATGGATGGGATATTGGGAAGAAACTGTTCCCTGTGAAGTCCTGGCACAGGGTGCCCAGAGGAGCTGTGGCTGCCCCTGGATCCCTGGCAGTGCCCAAGGCCAGGCTGGACGGGGCTTGGAGCAGCCTGGGACAGTGGAAGGTGTCCCTGCCCATGGCAGGGGTGGAATGAGATGATTTTAAGGTCCCTTCCAACCCAGACCAGTCTGGAATTCCACAGTTGAGCATCTCATCGATGCCATCATCACCTCCATCTCCCTGGAGCATCCCTGTGCCCGGCTCCATCCTCTGCCCATGAGGATACCTGCCCAGGGCAGGAAATATTTCCAGGAATCAGCCCAGAGCCTGGCTCCAGAGCTGCCCTGATGCCTATTTCCCACCCCGAGGTAGAAAATATTTGTTAATTGAAGTCATCAAACCCCAACCCCCCCGAGGGGGCTGTGGGGAGGGGGTGCAGGGCTGTGCAGCCGGGCTGGGCAGGACCTGCCGCCCCCGTCAGTGATCCTCTGGCAGGAAAACACGATTTTCCTGCTTGGCTGTGGCCTGGGCACTCCTGGGCTGAGCCCCAGGTCCCAGCCGTGCTTGGGATGGTGAGAAATTTCCTGAGGAAGGCGGTGCCAGAGCTGAAACCTGCTCAAACTCGGGTGTTTTAGTGGGCATTGTAGGTGCTGCCCATTTTCTAAATGCTGCTTTCACTCCTGGGAGCTCTGGGCAGGCTCAGTTTCACCTCAGTTTGGCCAGGGCTGCTGTAATAGGGTGGGATCTGGAGCCCGGCTTTCACTGAGGGTTTCCATCCTCCCATGTTGGATTAAATCTCCCGAAAATTTGCTTTTTTCCCTTTTTTTTTTTGTTTTTTTTTTTTTTGTGCTGGTGGTGTCTGAGCTCATTTGGCTGAATGTGCCCCCTCAGCCCGCCCAGGGCCTGGACTCCTTTGTGGAGGTCTGGGTGTTGTGACCCCTCATCCCCCTGGGATTCTCCTGAGTATCATTCCTGGATGGAGCTCAGCACCCCAGGACCCAGCTGGGGTCAAAACCAGCTCTGGATAAAAGAGGAATCGATCTCCTGCCATCAAACCCCCAGTTTTTATCTCCAATTCCCCCTCCCACCTGCTGGGTGCTGCTGTGGGACCCAGGGGAGGTGGGAGCCCCTCCACCACCCCCTCTGCCAGCCACAGTCGTGCCAGAAAATCCTCTCCTCCCTCTCCTTCTCCTCAGCATGTGATGGAAAAGCCTTCCCGAGTGGGCAGTGGCCAAGGAGGGCTCGATCCTTCTGCATTCCTCCAGCCCGGATTTCTCTGGGACATTGTTCTTCCTGCCCCTCTCTGCTCCTGGGAGCTCCAGGATCCTGTTTCATATTCCATGAAGGCTCTTTTGTTGTTGCAGAGCACTTTGAGGTTGTTGGGTTTTTTTTTTTTTCTTTCCCTAAGTTAGAGGCTCTGTTTCTGCCTCTGGTTGTGATTCGTGTGGGAATTTTCACCTCCCTTCCTCAGACTGGGTTTGTGTAACAGCAGCTCTGCTCTGAGGGCTGGGGATGTGCAGCTCTGTTCCTCACACAGACGGGGTCCAGCCTGGTGTCCCTGGAGCCCTTGGCTGCTCCAAAACTGTCCCTTGCCCTGGCTGCCGTCACCTGGGGCTGGGCAGGGCCCACCCTGAGGGCTCTTGGCCCTTGTTGCAGGATGGTTTGGGTTCAAAGGGACCTTAAAGCTCATCCAGTGCCACCTCCTGCCATGGGCAGGGACACCTTCCACTGTCCCAGGCTGCTCCAAGCCCCATCCAGCCTGGCCTTGGACACTGCCAGGGATCCAGGGGCAGCCACAGCTGCTCTGGGAATTCCATCCCAGCCCCTCCCCACCCTCCCAGGGAACAATTCCTTCCCAATATCCCATCTAACCCTGCCCTCTGGCAGTGGGAAGCCATTCCCTGTGTCCTGTCCCTCCAGGCCCTCAACCATGCATTAATGAAGGAAACTCATTAAATTTGCCCTGCGAAGTGGCACAGGGGCTTCTTGCACCAGCTCTGCCTGGACAGGCTCAGGGATGTCCCCAGGCTCAGCCTGGAGCAGTGACACTGGGAGGGTTCTTTGGGGACAAGTCCTGCCCCAGGCCGTGCAGGGACAGAAGGTGACAATCCCAGGAGCCGCGGATGGAGCAGCACCAACCCCTGGAAGCTCAGCCCAGCTCTGGCTCCCACCGAAGACTGAGAAAGGAACAGATTTGACTTTCTCAGTGTTTTTTTTTCTTCCCCTGATCATTAAGCTGCCCCTTAAGAAAAGCTGCTTAGGCTTGGAGTTAATTGTAATCACCTTAGGAAAGTCTGTGTGCTCCGGGAGAGATCTGCTCACCGGCCCGGGCTGTCCCTCTCGGACACCCGGCTGTGTCCCCAGCACTGCCAGCTGCTCTGGGACGCGTCAGCACTGCAGGGATGATCCCCTGGAGCCTCCCAGCACGGTCACCCTGCCTCAGATCCCATCCTGGTCCCCTCCTCCGGCCATGGGGAGGGGAGCTGGGCTGGAGGGTTCTCTCCCAGGGGTGTTCCCCTGTGTGGCAGGGACCTCCTCAGCCCGGCCAGGCAGGGACAAGGCAGGGACATGCTTGGGACATGTGGGACAGCTCCCGGGCTGTCCTGCCTGCCCGCTGGCCCCGTCTCCTCCTCCTGGCTGTGGGATGTGGCCGCAGGCTCCCGGCCCTCCCCCTCCTCCCGATGGGTGCTGTGGCAGGGTGGGGGTGACATCTGAGCCCCCCTCGTGCTGCAGTGACTCACCCCGGGGACAGCCCGGCCCTGACTCACCCCCGGTGCCTCTTGGCCACTTTCCTCCTCCTTCCAAGCCTCGCTGCTCCCTACAGGGCCCCCACTTCCTCCAGCCCCCCCAGCTGGCCCGTCCTGCCGTGCTGGGGGGTCGCTGGATGCCATGTGGGGTTGGGGGTCACGGAGCCCCCCATCCTGGTGAGCCTCTGCTCCTGCTGTGCCTTTGGGGGTCACTGAGCCCCCCAGGACCTCGTACACCGTTTGGGGGTCACTGAGCCCCCCAGGACCCCGTGCACCATTTGGGGGTCACTGAACCCCCCCGTCCTGGTGAGCCTCTGCTCCTGCTGTGCCTTTGGGGGTCACTGAGCCCCCAGGACCCTGTGCAGCATCAAGGGTCACTGAGCCCCTGCTCCTGCTGTGCCTTTGGGGGTCACTGAGCCCCCAGGACCCCATGTACAATTTGGGGGTCACCGAGACCCCCATCCTGCCAAATCCCTGCTCCTGCTGTGCCTTTGGGGGTCACTGAGCCCCCAGGACCCTGTGCACCATCAAGGGTCACTGAGCCCCTGCTCCTGCTGTGCCTTCGGGGGGTCACTGAGCCCCTGTGTCCCCATGCACAATTTGGGGGTCACCGAGCTCTCCACCCTGCCAAATCCCTGCTCCTGGGTGCCTCCTGCCCTTTGTCTGGCTCTGGAGGGGATCACTGGACATAGCAGGAGCCCCCCCCAAGCACTGCTGCCCCCCACCCTGTCAGGGACAGCGGCTTGGGACAGGATCCCCCAATCCTGCTGACAGCCCTGGGGGCTTGCACGGATCCGAGGGTGTGGGGAATCACACAAAGGTGGGCTGGGGGTGCTGGGCTGCTCCTCATTCCCACTTCCAGGCTGCTCATTCGTCCCTGTAACCCCTCCACAGGGATCTCCGAGGACTCCAAAGTGGAGGCTCCGGCCTTCACGGACGCCATCCGCATGTACCGGCAGTCCAAGGAGCAGTACGGCACCTGGGACATGCTCTGCGGGAACGAGACCCAGGTGAGCACCCCCAGCCCGGGCTGGGATGGAGGGGGGTGGGTGTAGGGAGGGCTGAGCAACCAAAACCCTCCTGCCTCCCTCCACAGGTGCTGAGCAACCTGGTGATGGAGGAGCTGCTCCCCGAGCTCAGGAGCACCATCGGCCCCCGGCTGAAGGGCAAAGCCCCGGAGCGCCAGCGGACCTGGATCCAGGTGCGGGGCTGGGGCTGCCCGGGGAACGGGGGGGTCCCCACCGCCTGCCCCCCTCCCCCTGCCCGCAGACCCTGCTTGGGGGGCCTCCCTTCCCCTGCTGGGCTTCCCCTGCTCGCGGCCCCTTCCAAAGAATCCGTGCTTTCTCCGGAGTGGTTTTTAAAGCTCCCTCTGTGCCCCTGCCCAGCCCTGCCCGGCCCCGCCCGCGCTGCCGCGTCCCTGGGGCCAGGGAAGCAAACGGGAGGAAGCCCAGCCCCGGAGCGAAGCCCGTCCCGGCTAAATTTAGCGAGCCATTTTTAGAGCAGCGCGGGCTAAATCCAGCCCAAACCCTTGCGAAAGACTGAGGGCTCTTCAGAACTGCCTGCTAAAACCTTAAACCCCGATAGATAATTACCGCCAGGCTCCTAATGGGCCACTTGAGCAGCCTAAAAACACACAAACGCTGCTTTTCCAGTAGCTGCGGTGGCTGGGAAGCCCGGGGGAGGGAGGAGGGGGGAGGCTCTGCATCCTGCCAGTCCCAACAGCCCCAAAATCGCAGCGTTTGGCAGCAAAGTGAAGGCGTGAAGCCTCAGCAAGCGGCTCCCGTCCTGCTCAGGAGGTTGGCTCTGAGATCCCAGGGAGGGTGAACAGGGCAGGGAACAGATTTCGGGGGGGTTCTGGGGCTCTCCTGCTTGGACCACCACTATCCCCGGACCACCAGCATCCCCAGACCTGCAGCATTTCCAGACCTGCAGCATCCCCAGATTTGCAGCATTTCTGGATCTGCAGCATCCCCGGACCACCAGCACCCCCAGCCCTGCCAGGGGCAGGTTGGCGCTCACCTCTCTGCCCCTCCAGCACCACTTTAAAGCGGCTTCTGCGCTGCAGGAGCTCCATCACACCCAGCTGGGGGTGGAAACCTCTGCCAGGCTGTGGGAAAGGGTCCTGTCAGGGCATGGGGGACGGCTCAGCAGGTCCTGGTGCCGCAGGCGGTGGATTGGGGGTGCAGCTGGAGGCGTGGGGGGTCTCTGACCCGCCCACCTGTGCCCCCAGGTGTCGGATGCTGTCTATAGGATGGTCTACGAGCTGGCCAAGGCGCAGTACGACGCTGTGGTGGCCAGGTGCGAGCAGGAGCGGCCGCAGCTGGAGAGCACCATCCGCACGGACATGGACCAGATCATCACCTCCAAGGAGCACCTGGCCAGCAAGATCCGAGGTACAGCCCTGCAGGGGTGCACCGGGATGTGGGGCTGTGCCCATGGCTGTTCCCGGGGTGCAGCACAGCTCCTGGCACCCTTGGTGGGGTGCGTGTCCTCCCTGGCGGTGTCCCAGGAGGTTGGGGACGAGGTGGGCAGTCCTGCCCCAAGCGTGGCAGGAACGGGTTCAGTACAGAGCAGGGGCACTCTGCAGGAATTCCTGGTGTTGTCATGAAAGGAGGAGCCTCCTCCTGGAGGGGTTTGGGAGCAGGGGCAGCTCCTTCTGCCTGGGGTGGGTTTAGGGTGTGACAGGAAGGGCTGGAAGGACAGAGGAGCCTCACCATGCTTATCCCTGCCCTCTCCCAGCCTTCGTCCTGCCCAAGGCAGAGGTCTGTGTCCGTAACCACGTCCAGCCCTACATCTCCTCCATCCTGGAGGCCCTGATGACCCCCACGAGCCAGGGCTTCGCCGAGGTGCGGGAGGTGTTCTTCAAGGAGGTGACCGACATGAACATGAATGTCGTCAACGAGGGCGGCCTGGAGAAGCTGGTGGAGGTGAGACCTGGTGGAGCTCCTTGCTGGCTCGGGGATGACAGGGCCAGTCCTGCTGCCACCCCCCGTGTGGGCAGCACTGGGGGACGCCAGGCTGAGAAGATTCCACCCATGTGGGGGTGGAATATCCCTGGCCTGAGCACGTGGAGAGGCTGAGCTTGGCTTTGTCCCCAGTACATGGAGAAGCTCTCCCACCTGGCCTTCCACCCCGTGAAGATGCAGTCGTGCTATGAGAAGATGGACCAGCTGAAACTGGAGGGTCTCCAGCAGCGATTCGACGTCTCCAGCACGTCCGTCTTCAAGCAGAGGGCCCAGATCCACATGAGACAGGTGGGATGGGGACCAGGCTCCTCCCCTGTCCCCCCTGGGCTGGGAACAGCGGGCTGGGGAGCCCAGGCTGGTCCAACCCGGGAGGGGAGGTCTGTGCTGTCTCCAAGGGTGGGTGATGGAGCCCCTTTGGTCTGGAGGGCTCCATCGTGGTGGGCTTGGGCATCACGGCAGCGCTGCCCCTCTGCCACCGAGCCCAGTGGCACCAGCAGGGCCAGTAGCCCAGTTCTGAGGTCTGATCCAGCAGGACTGGAGTGGGATGTAGGAGGATGAGGGGGTGCAAACCAGCTGTGAGCACCCTCCTCTCCCGACAGCCTTGGTCCTCGGGGTGAGGGCTGTGGATGCCACGCTGGGACGTCAGGGATTTTTCCAGAGTGAAGGCTCTTTGCCTGTTGGATATTGGGAAGGAATTGTTCCCTGAGAGGGTGGGGAGGCCCTGGCACAGGGGCCCAGAGAAGCTGTGGCTGCCCCTGGATCCCTGGCAGTGTCCCAAGGCCAGGTTGAATGGGGCTTGGAGCAGCCTGGGACAGTGGAAGGTGTCCCTGCCCATGGCAGGGATGGGGATGAGTTTTAAGGTCCCTTCCACCCCAGACCAGTGTGGGGTTCTGTGCTAAGGCTCATCTTGGGGTGGCAGTGCCCCAAGAGCCCCCTGCCCACCCTTGGGGTGCCCCCCACGCTGACCACGTGCCTCTGGCCGCAGCAAATGGACGATGCCGTGTACACCTTCGAGACGCTGCTGCACCAGGAGCTGGGCAAGCTGCAGGGCAAGGACGACCTGTGCAAGTCCATCCAGCGCATCCTTGAGAGGGTGCTCAAGGTGAGGCGGGGGGTCAGGACCTTTGGTGGCCTTTGGTGGCCTTGTTCCTTGGCCAGGGAAGAGGCCAGGAGTGACGTTGTCTATTTCAACAGAAGTCTTCTGGGGGAAATTCTTCTTTATGTTGAGGTTTTCATGGATTTTGCTGGGGGCAGGCAAATGGGAAATCACCTGGAGGAGCCAGGTCCCCTCTGACCACAGCTGTAAAAGCCCCCCAGGGTTCAGACTGGCCCCCAAGCCCTCCTGCAGCCACCAGTGGCTCCTACCTGGGCTCAGAAACACCGGGAAACAGCTGGGGAGAGGGATGTGAGGCCAGAGGGGTCTGTTCCCGCCTGTGCAGATGGGTTGGGGGGCAAATCTCAGGGGTTTGTGCCCATGGGCAGGGGGCTGCCAGCCCACAGCGCTGAGTAACCCGGGGCCCCCTCTCATCCTGCAGAAATTTGACTACGACAGCAGCACGGTGAGGAAGAAATTCTTCAGGGAGGCCCTGCTGCAGATCACCATCCCCTTCCTGCTGAAAAAGCTGGCACCCACCTGCAAGGGGGTAAGAGGGCAAAGTTTGGGCTGTGGGACAGGACCACCCACCCCCGTGGAGGGGCTGGAGCATCCGTCACACCCACCCCGCTGGGCTGAGCCGCCTCTCCCTCTCTGGCAGGAATTAGCCAAGTTCCAGGAGCTGATCTTCGAGGACTTTGCCAGCTTCATCCTGGTGGAGAACACCTACGAGGAGGTGGTGCTGCAGTCGGTGATGAAAGACATCATGCAAGGTAGGGGCCTGTGGCACCTGTGTGAGGAGGGGGTGACCCCATGGAGGGTACTGGGGGCTGTGTGAGGAGGGGGTGACCCCATGGAGGGTCCTGTGGCACCTGTGTGAGGAGGGGGTGACCCCATGGAGGGTACTGGGGGCTGTGTGAGGACGATGTGACCCCATTCAGGGTGCTGGGGAGCATCCAAGGAGGGTGACCCTGTGCAGGGTGCTGGGGGCTGTGTGAGGAGGGGGTGACCCCATTCAGGGTGCTGGGGTGTATTTGGGGTGGGGTGACCCATTTCAGGGTGCTGGGGGGTATCCGAGGAGGGTGACCCTGTGCAGGGTGCTGGGGGCTGCCCCAGAAGCAGCTTCCCCACCGGCAGGGCTGGGCAGTGGGTGGGATGCCAACCCCTCCACCCAGCTCCACCTCTCCCCCCACCCACTGGGCGAGGTGCCCCGGCCTGGCGGTGCCCGCAGCCCCCGTGACCTGTCCCTCCCTGTCCCCAGCTGTGAAGGAGGCGGCCGTGCAGCGCAAGCACAACCTGTACAGGGACAGCATGGTGATGCACAACAGCGATCCCAACCTGCACCTGCTGGGCGAGGGCCTGGCCATCGACTGGAGCGAGGAGTACAGCGGGCAGCCCGAGGCCGAGCCGGCCGCTGACCGGCGCCGCAGGGCCAAGCAGGTGGTGTCGGTCATCCAGGACGACGAGGGGGCCCTGCCCTACGGCGTGGTGGCCGAGGCGCTGCTGCAGCCCGGCTCCCCCGAGCCACAGGAGCCGGAGGAGGCACATCCCGGGGTGCCCCCGAGCCCGCCGGGTGCGGTGAAGGAGATCCGGGAGGCGCTGGCGCAGGAGAGCCTCGGGGACGGCGCTGAGGAGCGGCTGACGAACGGCACCGACGCCGGCGGTGCCAGCGAGGAGGGGGTGCTGCTGGCAGGGGCCGCCCAAGGGGGTGTCACACACCAAGGTCCAGCCCGGGACGGGGACGGGGTGCACTGTGCCACAGCGGCATCACCGGCACCTGGAGCGGAGATCCCAGCAGGGACTGGGACACAACGTGCCACACCAGCATCACCTGTCCCTGGAGCAGAGATCCCAGCAGGGACTGGGACACAACGTGCCACACCAGTGTCGCCTGTCCCCGGAGCCGAGGTCCCATCGGGAGCTGGGACACGCCGGGCTGCACCGGCACCGCCTGTGCCCGGAGCTGAGGTGCCAGCAGGGGGGCAGTGTGCCATGCCAGCGTCACCTGTCCCTGGAGCTGAGGTCCTGCCAGAGGCTGGGGAACAACGTTCTGCACCAGCATCACCTGTGCCCAGAGCTGATGTCCCATCCGAGGCTGAGGTGCCACACGCCACACCAAGATCGTCTGTGCCGGCATCACCTGTGCCCAGAGCCGATGTGCCATCAGGGGCTGAAGTGCCACATGTCACACCAAGATCGTCCGTGCCGGCATCACCTGTGCCCAGAGCTGATGTCCCATCAGGAGCCGAGGTGCCCCAAGCCACGCCAAGATCGTCTGTGCCAGCGTCCCCCGTGCCCGGAGCCGAGGTGCCATCAGGGGCTGAAGTGCCACATGTCACACCAAGATCGTCCGTGCCAGCGTCCCCCGTGCCCGGAGCTGACCCCCCATCAGTGCCCAGCGTGCCACACGCCACTCCAGCACCACCCAGCCCCCGAGCCGATGTCCCAGCAGAGGCCAAGGTGCCCCATGCCACGGCAGCACCAGCCGGAGCCCAGAGCCCGTCAGCAGCGTGCCACCAGCGCAGTGACAACGAGCCAGGCGAGCGTGGGGAGCGCAGCCCCCCGCAGCCCAGGGGCACCACGGAGAGCGGTGAGGGGGTGCAGACTGAGTTCTAGCCCCGGCCCCTGCCATGGACTGGCCCCGGTGACACCGGGGCTGGGGGAGGGGGACAGGACCCCCGGGGATGGAGAGCAGCACCGCGGGAGAGGGAGGGGATGGGGACACCGAGACCTTACTGCCTAACGGGGGTCCCGCTGCCGTGGGGGGCTGGCCACAGCCACAGCCCCGACTGGCTCGGACTGGGGGCGGCCCCAGCCTGGCACGGGGCATCCCCTGCGCTCTGCTCTGTCCTTCTTCTGCCTTCTTTTCTTTCCTACTGAGGAGATGCTTTACTGAAGAGCTTTATCTGCCCCCCACACAGTGCCCGGGGCTGCCAGGGGGGCTGGCACTAGCCCTGCTGAGGGTGGGTGTGTGGGGACGCTCCTGGCTGTCCCCTGGTTGTCCCCTGCCCCAATCCGGGGCTTTTCCTGGGAGCCTGCCCACCGCCATCCCTCCTGGGGGAGTCCCTGGGAGCCTGCCCACCACCATCCCTCCTGGGGGGGTTCCTGGGAGCCTGCCCACCACCATCCCTCCTGGGGGGGTCCCTGGGAGCCTGCCCACCACCATCCCCCCCCGGCCGGCTCCAGGAGTGCCGGTGGGAGCGGGGGCTGCAATGGATGATGGAAAATGGGAGAGCAAATGGGGGCACGGCAGGAACAGCGATGCTGGGAGCTTGAGCCACTGCCGAGGGGCAACAGCTGGGGTGGGCTGGGCTCCTGGTGCCCAGGATGGGCCTACAGCACCCAGGCTGGGCTCACAGCACCCAGGCTGGACTCCTGATACCCAGGCTGGGCTCGCAGTACCCAGGCTGGGCTCCCAGCACCCAGAGCCCACCCCCAGCCATCCTCGCCCCGAGGTCTCCTCGCAGCTGTTTTAAGTTCAGAGCTCAGTCCCCGGGGGAAGGTGGCACTCAGGCCGTGGCCCAGCTGTGCCTGGCAGCACTGG
Source organism: Lycocorax pyrrhopterus obiensis (assembly GCA_014706295.1). Taxonomy (NCBI): domain Eukaryota; kingdom Metazoa; phylum Chordata; class Aves; order Passeriformes; family Paradisaeidae; genus Lycocorax; species Lycocorax pyrrhopterus. Next base: position 2,189,563 of record JACSVZ010000019.1, on the reverse strand, counting down.
GATAATTCCAGGCTCAGCTCCCTGTGCAGTGGAGACATCCCAGCCCTTGCCCTCCAGAGCTCCCCAGCTCCTTCCAGGGATGGTTTCTCCAGCCTTGCAGATTTTGGCTCCTGCTGTGATGGCTGAGCAAGGAGCAGGGGTTTGCTGACCCCCTGCCAGCCCTGCCCTTGTGGGGACGGGGACAGGGCGGCTGCAGCCCTGACACAGCGATGCCAAAAGCCCTGGAGGTGCTGGGGGTCTCAGGACCCCCGGGTGTGGCACCTGGAGCAGGGACCCCGACACCCACCTGTGCTTAGGTGCCACCTTGCTGCCTCAGAAGGGGGGTGCTCAGCCTAACCCACTCGGGGGGGCCCCCAAAGTGCCTTGGGAGGCCCCCCTCAAAGTGCCTTTCTCTGTGAACTTCCAACCTGTCTCTTCCAGGATATTTTATTAAGAAAGTTATACAAATGTTTAAAGATATGCTTATAATAATTAATAAAATGGAAAAGCTTTATTTAAAGCCAGAGGAGACTCTCCTTATTCTCTGGGTAGGGCTGGGGATCCCCAGTCCCACTGTGACAACCCAGGGGTGCCACAGCCTGAGCCCACCCAGCAGTGACACGAACCAGGAGCGGAGCTGAGATGATTTTTATTAAAAGGGGTGTCCTGAGGAAGCAGCAAGAGGCACCTGGAGCAGCATTTCCCCCCTGGCACAGCCACAGGAGCGGCCCAGGGGCTGCCCCAGCCCCATCCCTGAAGCGCTGGCAGGAGCGGGGTGGGGGTGGCAGGACCCCCCCAGTGTCCCCAAAGGCACTGTGTGAAGAGGGGCTGGGTGCAGGGCAGCTCTGAGCAGGAGGGCAGTGGGTCCCGGTCCCCAGCTTGTCCCCTCCCCCAGCACGTCACCGGATCGTTCCCGTTCCAGCCAGGATGAACCTCCTCGAGAAGCAGGGAGGGGAGGAAATGCCAGCACCCCCCACCGCCGTCACCACCCGGACAAAGGTCCCTGAGAGCCGGGGGACAGCCACCAGCCAAGGCCAGCGGCAGCGTGGCAAATGCTGGCCATGGGGCTCCCCGAGCCCAGAGCGGGGCCAGTCCCGAGGGCCCCCAGCGAGTCCTTGGGGTTCTGCGTCCCACAGAGCACGGGGACGAGGGCAGAGCCAGCAGAAGTGACAGCAGCTATTCCAGACGGAGGAGCGGGAGGTGGGACACGCGTGCCACCGCCCCAGGGGGCTCTAGCCCCGGCCGAGCAGGGGGTACACCATGAAATAGCCCAGCGTGGAGCCCGCGATGGCCCCCAGGAAGATCCAGGCGTTGTAGGACATGACGGCCAACATCACCACGTAGCCCAGCACCACCTGCACCACGTGGAACAGCGTCTGGGCCACGTGGAACCAAAACCACCTGGGCGAGGAGATGGGAAATGCCATCAACGAGAAGCTGGGATAGCTGGAATTGCCTCCTGCCAGGATCCTGGAGTGGCCAGAGTGGGGTTTCGGGAGCAGGGAGAGGGGTGGGGGGCTGCAAACAGCAGCTCAGGGGGAAATCCTGCTCCAAAATCAGTGAGGCTGGCAGGAAGAGCAGCCTCGGGAATGGTCTGGGATTAAATGCAAGAGGAAAAACCCAGGGCTTGGCTCCAAAGGAAGGAACCGCCAGGGCCAGGCTTGTGGGGACTGAGTTGCTGCTCGTGCCCATCCCCAAACCAGGATGACCCTTCTGCACCCACAATGAGTCCTGGAGGGGAACATGAGCCTCCACACACCACCCTGGACATCTCCCACAGGACCTGGAGGGGCTGGGCTGCCCCTGGAGCCACCTCCCCAGGCTGTACACACCCCCCTTCCCCGGGAGCCTGCAACTCCTCCTCACAGCCCCTCTCCCCTGCGTGCTGGCCATGGGGCACAGAGGCATCCCTGAGCCCCCCGGGTGGGTGCCAGGGGGCCCCTGTGGTACCTGCCCTGCGCAGGGCCGCTGTGCCCCTCCTGTGGCTCGGTCAGGGCCTCCTGGCTGAGGCTGCGGGGCAGGGCCAGCAGCGCCCGCCGCAGCAGCACGGCCTTGCCCATCTTCACGGCCTCGTAGAGCACGGACAGCAGCAGGATCACCAGCACCGAGAGCACCATCCCTGCGGGAGAAACATCCCAGCGCTGCTGTGGGGGTCACAGGGGCACGGCGGGGCCCGGCACGGGGTGTTTGGGGGTATCCGTGGGGTGAAGGGGAGGGCTCCTGGCACCGGGGCGGGGCAGCGGGGTTGTTAAATGGCAGGAAATGGGGTATTTAGCTTTTGAATTCACAGAATTAGGTTGGAAAAGCCCTTTGAGATCATCAAATCCAACCTGTGACCTCATCTAAGACCACCTTGTCACCCAGACCATGGCACTGAGTGCCACATCTGGTCTGTCCTTAAACACCTCCAGGGACGGAGACTCCACCGCCTCCCTGGGCAGCTCCAGTCACCCTTTCTGTGAGGGACTCGTTCCTAATGTCCAGCCTAAACTTCTCCTGGCTCAGCTTAAGGCTGTGTCCTCTTGGGACATGGATGGAGGGATGGATGGGTGGATCCATGGATGGATGGAGGAATGGGTGGATGGATGGAGGGATGGAGGGAGGGATGGATGGAGAGAGAGATGGATGTATGGATAGATAGATGGGTGGATGGATGATGGACAGAGGGAGGGATGCATGGATGGAGGGATGGATGGATGGATGATGGGTCCATGGATGGAAGGATGGATGGATGGAGGGATGGATGGATCCATGGATAGATGGATAGATGGATGCCCCAGGGGCTGGCAGCCTACCTGTGGGGCTGTGGACATTCCAGAAGTCAAAGAGCAGCACCACCGTGTCCGAGAAGTAGAAGGTCATCTGGAAAAGAGGCCAGGAAAGGGCAGTGCTGGAGCTCCTGGGGGTGCTGGGTGCCCACACTCAGCAGCTCCTCACATCCCCCCCAGGATGCTCATCTGGGGTTTTACCAAATGGTGCAAGTTTTCCCCCGGTTCTGAAACGGGAAGAGGAACTTGCACGGACAATCACAGTCACGCTGACTGGGTTAAACTCTTCCCGTGACCTCCAGCAGGACAATTTCCACCCCCCAGCAGCAGCTCCTGTGTGTGTCTGGGCTGGGAGAAAAGCCAGTTTGCCCCCGTGGCAAAGAGAGATGAATCCAGGACTTCACCCAGCTGGATTGGAGGAGGGAAGGTCCCTGGGGACACCACCCACAGTCTGAGGTGAAGCTCAGGCTCCCAAACCTCCTGCACTGCCAGCACATCCAAAAACTCCACCACCAAAGCACCCAGAGCCACCAGCGCGACCACCCAACGATGGGTGCCAGGTCCAGGGGTGCTCCCTGGCAGAGGAGCATCAATCCCGACACTGTCCAACCTGCCAGGACCTCCAAAGGCACCAACCCTGCTCCTTCACCCCGCTGAAACAGGAGGAGCAGGAATTGAGCTCTTGTGTAAGACCAGCTGCAGAGCTCGCACCCGGCTGCCAGGTCTCGCTCAAAAAGTGGAATTTTGTTGGGTTTTTCATCCTCCATTTGGTGAACCTCTGTAGGAGGTGTTGGTGGAGCTCGTGGCCGCCCCTCTCCCGCACGGATCCACGCTTGGATCCTCGTTCCTGCCTTTTCCAACACCGGCAGAGGTGACTGACAGGACCAGGACCTGCCTCACCCAGAAATACCATCCAGTAAATCCCCTGGGGGTGCTCACCACAGCTCCCATTACACCCCTCGGCCCTCATTACCCAAAGCACATTAGCACACATAATTGGCTCACCCTTTTAAGCCTCCTTTGGCCACTAATTAATGATAATTAGCCTTTAAACGAAGCTATTTCTCCTTTACAGGTTTCACCCACGGGTCTGTAGGTGGTGGAAGGAGCAGGTGACTGTTGTAGGGATGGGCGTTCCAGGGGGAATTTAAGGGGTTCCAAGGGGTATTCACAGGGTTCCAGAGAGATTTAAGGGGTTCCACAGGGAATTCATGGGGTTCCAGAGGGGATTCATGGGGTTCCAGAGAGATTTAAGGGGTTTCTGAAGGGATTAATGGGGTTCCAGAGAGATTTAAGGGGTTTCTGAAGGAATTCATGGGGTTCCAGGGGGGATTCACAGGGTTCCAGAGAGATTTAAGGGGTTCCAGGGGGGATTCACAGGATTCCAGGGAAATTTAAGGGGTTCCAGGGGGGATTCACGAGGTTCCAGGGAGATTTAAGGGGTTCCAGGAGGGATTCACAGGGTTCCAGGGAGATTTAAGGGGTTCCAGGATGATTTAAGGGGTTCCAGGGAGATTTAAGGGATTCCAGAGGGGATTCATGGGGTTCCAGGGGGGATTCACGGGGTTCCAGGGGAATTTAAGGGATTCCAGAGGGGATTCATGGGGTTCCAGGGGAGATTCATGGGGTTCCAGGGGAGATTCACGGGGTTCCAGGGGGATTTAAGTGATGGGCAGAATCAGAGCCATTAAGGTTGGAAAAGCCCTCTAAGATCACGAAATCCAAACACCAACCCAGCACTGCCAAGGCCTCCGCTGAACCCTGTCCCCAAGTGCCACCTCTGTCCAAAGTGTCACCTTTATGGTGATTCCACCACTTCCCTGGGCAGCCTGTTCCAGAGATCCACAAGATCCCTTTTGCTGCCCCAGCCTGGGGTGAAGCCACGTTTTTGGGTGCCCAGCATGGTGGGCATGACACCAAAATGCTGCTCCTTGGGCCGACAGCCCCTCGCTCCTCTCCTACAGAGAGATTTCTCCGGTGGGCGAAGGTCGAGAGGGCGAAATCCTAAAAATCCCTGCGTTCTTTCCAATCCCAGGGATGTTGTTCAGAGGGATGGGATCCTCTCCTCTCCCCTCTGCCCACGCAGCAGGGATCGAGGTGAGGCTGCGCCCAGCTCCTCCTCCGCAGGAATTCCCACAAGGCAAAACAGCTGCTGGGAAACCTCCTGTGCTCAACCGGCATTTTAGGGGCTGGACCCGCTGCAGTTTTGGGGTTATTCTTAGCAGAACTGCACCAGGTTCCAGCGGGATTCACGGGGTTCCAGAGGGGGTTTAAGGGGTTCCAGGGGTGATTCATGGGATTCCAGAGGGGGTTTAAGGGGTTCCAGGGGTGATTCACAGGGTTCCAGAGAGGGTTTAAGGGGTTCCAGGGGTGATTCATGGGGTTCCAGAGGGGGTTTAAGGGGTTCCGGGAGGATTCATGGGGTTCCAGGGGGGATTTAAGGGGTTCCTGAGGGGATTCCCAAGGTTCCAGAGAGATTTAAGGGGTTCCAAGGGGAATTCACGGGGTTTCAGGGAGATTTAAGGGGTTCCAGAGGGGAATCATGGGGTTCCAGGAGTGGAATCATAGGTAGCGAGGGGGATTTAAAGGGCTCCAGGGGGAAATTCACGGGGTTCAAAAGGGGATTCATGCGGTTCCGGAGAGGATTTAAGGGGTTCCAAAGGGGATTTAAGGGGTTCCGGGGGGGATTTAAGGAGTTCCAAGGGGGAATCCACGGGGTTCTAGAGGGGATTCATGCGGTTCCAGGAGGGATTTAAGGGGTTCCGGGGGGGATTCATGCGGTTCAGGGGGGATTTAAGGAGTTCCAGGGGGTATTTAAAGGGTTCCGGGGGGGATTCAAGGAGTTCCAAGGGGGAATCCACGGGGTTCCGGGGGGATTCACGGGGTTCCGGGGGGATTTAAGGGGTTCCGGGGGGGATTTAAGGAGTTCCAGGGCGGAATCCACGGGGTTCCAGGGGGGATTTACGCGGTTCCAGAGGGGATTTAAGGGGTTCCAGGGGGGATTTAAGGGGTTCCAGCGGGATTTCCGGCGCTCCAGGAAGGACTCCCGGTACCGTGCCCGTGCCGCCCCGGGGCTCACCTGCATGGTGGCGGTGGCAGCGGGCGCGGGGCCCGGCCCGTCCCCTCCGGCGCTGTCCCGGCGCTGTCCCGCTGCTGTCCCGGCGATGTCGTGCCGATGTCGCGCCGATGTCGCAGCCGCTCGCGGGGCTCCCCGGGAGCTGTAGTGCGGCCCGGGCCGGGGCGGTCCCGGTGTTTGTCCCCTCCCCTCGTCCCCTGTCCGTGCTCGGCATCCCCGGGGACAGCGGGGCCCGGCCCTTCCGTGCTCGGCATCCCCGGGGACAGCGGGGCCCGGCCCTTTCGCGCTCCGCGGTTTCGCTTTCCTTCCCCTCCTGGCTCCATCCGCGCTTTTCCCCCCGCCCCATCCCGGTCCCGGTGCTGATCCAAAGCGCCCAAGGCTTTTCTGGCTGATCTCTCCTGTCCCCCCCGGCACCCCGGGTTTGCACCCTAAAAATGGTGAAGGTTTTTTGGGGGTTCCAGGCGGCTCAGAGCCCCTTGCAGGGCCTAAAGGGGCTCCAGGAGAGCTGGAGAGGGACTGGGGACAAGGGATGGAGGGACAGGACACAGGGAATGGCTTCCCAGTGCCAGAGGGCAGGGATGGATGGGATATTGGGAAGAAACTGTTCCCTGTGAAGTCCTGGCACAGGGTGCCCAGAGAAGCTGTGGCTGCCCCTGGATCCCTGGCAGTGCCCAAGGCCAGGTTGGACGGGGCTTGGAGCAGTCTGGGACAGTGGAGGTGTCCCTGCCCATGGCAGGAGGTGGCACTGGATGAGCTTTAAGTTCTCTATTCCACCCAAACCATTCAGGATTTGATGAGTTTATTCTCCCCATGGACAGGAAGGACTAAGGGACCTTTCCTCCCGTCCCTGCTCCAGGGGACATCGAGGCTCCGTGCTGGGACATTCCAACCATCCCCATTACCCCTGGGAACAGGGTGTGCTGAGCTGCCCCTGCCTCAGTTTCCCCAAGTGCCACAGGTGCCAGTGTCCACAAAGTGTCCACCCCGGGCGTGCCAGCGGGTTTGTTTGTGTGTCCCTGTTTGGGAAGGTGAGCTGGCATTGCTTCAACCCCTGCCTGGGCACAAAAAGCTTCCCCTGCCGCTCTCCCTGACCCCAGTGTGGGGTCTGACCCGGCTGCCACCCTGCTCTGCTGGCATTGGCATCGCTGCCCAGCCTCACCTGGGCACAGGCACTTCAGGGTGTTAATGAGAGAACCGGCAAAGGCAGCCGGGATCTGGGGGTTTGGGGGCTGTGCAGCAGAGAAATGGGGGTGCTGTAACCCAGCCGGGGCCCAGACTTACCCTGGGCCCCGCAGCCCAGCAGGACGGGTGGAGACAGGGGAATTCTTGCTGGGAACAACAATAAAAAGGTGAGAAAGAGCAGTGCTGCAGCAAAGGGCTTCAATGCCACCCCTGCCCACCCAGAGCCGTGCTGCCGTGGCTCAGCCGTGCTACAGAGCCTGGCTCTACACCACGAAAATCCCTCTCTGTGAGATGGAGATAAAAGCGAGGCAGGGGTTGGGGGGATGGATATTTTCACCCCCTTGCAGCACCTGGTGCCTGGCTGGGCTGGAGCTGCTGGAGAAGCACCGCACTCTGGGCTCTCCCAGGCTCACCAGGGCCACTCCCCCGCCCAATCCTGGTGAATCAATGCTCCAATTATTTGTGCACCCGACCCTGGCAGAGAAAAGCCCCTTTCCTTCCCCTTTTCCCAAGCTGGCAGGAGTTTTGCTCCTTGTTTTTTTTTTTTCCTTTAGCAGACAGTTCCCAGCGACAGGAACCTCCCCCAAGCAGTCATTAAATCAGCACTTCCTCATCTGTAATATATACATATATAATATATATATAATTTATAGAGAAAGGACTCTTGTAAACAATATTCCTCTGCTCCACAAGGAACTGGAGTCCGGGGCGTAACGCAGCTCCAAACACGGAGCTCGGAGAGAACCGGCAGCTCTGGGGAGCGGGTGGGAGCCCCGTGCCACCCCCAGTGGAGACTCGTCCCCACGGGGATGGCTCCTGGGTGGGGACAGAACCGGCTGGCTCGGTTTGGGTGGCACCAGTTTCAGCTGAAGCAAACTGGTCCGACTGTGAAACCAAACTGGTGCGAGGCGTCGCCGTTGTGGAAGACAGCCAGGTCCCGCAGGGGCAGCAGCCACAGCTCCTCCGTGCTGAACTGGAAGATGGTGTCGGTGATGGAGGACTCGTTGTCCAGCTGAAATGACCACCAGGGACAGCTGAGTGGCACCAAACCCCTCAGCCGAGGGCGTGGAGCTCCCCTGGCTGCTCCTTGATGCACCCAGTCTCCATCCCCAGCCCTTCCCGGCTTTTCCAGGGTGGTGACCTCCCTGGTGTCCCCTGCCCCATCCCACGACCAGGACAGCTCCTTGGGCCCGGGGAGTGGATGTTCTCCATCCCATCACCGTGTGCAGCCTCATCCACCCGGTCTATCCCAGCTGTGGCGGTTCAAACCCTCTCCAAAGGGCTCTCCAAAGGTCAGGAGGCTTTTCCAGGCGCAAAGCCCGCGCAGGGCCAGGCTCACCAGGCAGCCCTGCAGGCTGGCTGCGTAGCTGTGATCCCGGGAGTCGGCCAGGAAGCGGATTTCCTTGTCGGGCTGGGGCCGGCCGCGCTCCGGGGCCGGTCTGCAGGAGTACGAGACCTTCTGGGTGGCGCGGTGGCTGTGCAGGCGCAGGAAGCGGAGCTGCACCGGGCTGGCCCCCGCGTATTCCAGCTGCAGGAGAGTGTGAAAAATGAGTGGATGATAAATGTTGGCTTTTGTATATAATAGGATAACATTTACAAGTAATAATGTACTAAGTAGGAATAAGGTAAAATATAGAAGAAACAAGGTTAGAGTGAATTGTAACTTCGAAATAGTTGTAATAAACTGAGAAACGTAGTAGTGAATACATAGTGATAAATGTCTTTAAGTTGATAAACCACAAAGCCGGAGATCAAGACGTCTTAAAGAAACAAAGAAGATAAACTGCATACATCCCAGGAAGTCTGTTATCTCACTAAGAGCTCACACCTCCCAAAGAAACTGTCGAATAAACTGAGTTACAACTGAGAAGGGGATTCCTGCCTTCAGTCCTTCAAGATCCAGAGGACCGGAGAGGCGTCTTGCTGGCGGGAGGTGTGCGAAGAGGTTGGGAAGCAGAAGTGAAGTGTAAATTATCTTCTAAGCTTAATGAATATGTAACAGTTTGAGAGGATACTTAAGCTCACAAAAAGGTGAATAAGATTGCGCCTCTGGCTGATTGCTAAGCGCCCAGCGCTGTATTTGCCTTTGTTCGACTAATAAATGTTTAATACTTTGTTTCTAAAATTCTTAGTTCGTTAATTCATTCATTTCAAGAGAAATCCGGGAAGCGGGGGCTGCTTGGAGGGGGCTGTGCTCTCCTCAGGCCAAACCCTGGCAGGGTCCAGCCGCTGCTCAAGCGCTGGAGTTCCTCGCACAAGGAGGGGGCACCTCCCTCTGTGCGCAGCCGGGGGACCTGGGTGCTGTCCCACGGCTGTGGGGTGGCACTCGGGGACCCCTGACCTCACCTGGGTGTCCCCTCGGCTGCTCCAGCCGGGCACTCACCAGGAAGCCGCCGGGCAGGGTGCTGAACCACTCAAAGGTGTCCTCAGAGGTGTAGGTGCTCAGCCAAGCCTTGATGGGGACCTGAGGGGAGCGGGGACAATGTCACGCTGTCCCAGCAGGGGACAGTGGCACTGACAGGACAAGGAGGCAGCACAGAGCCCGTGTGTGCAGCCTGTCCCTGCAGCCTGGGCACACACAGTGACAGGAGCCTCACTCCAGAGTGCCCCAGCAGCTCCCTGCCATGGCAGTGGGCACCACGGCGAGGGACTGGTCACCACAGCCAGAGACTGGTCACTACAGCAAAGGATTGGCCACCATGGCAAGGGATTGGTCACCATGGCAAAGAACTGGTCACTACAGCCAGGGACTGGTCACCACAGCCAGAGACTGGTCACCACAGCCAGGGACTGGTCACCACAGAAAGGGATTGGTCACTATGGCAAGGGATTGGTCACCACGGCAAGGAACTGGTCACTACAGCCAGGGACTGGTCACCACAGCAAGGGATTGGTCACCACAGCCAGGGATTGGTCACTACAGCCAAGGATTGGTCACTACAGCCAGGGACGGGTCACCACAGCCAGGGATTGGTCACCACAGCAAGGGACCGGTCACCATGGCAAGGGACCGGTCACCCTGTCCCTCTCCAGCCCCACCAACCCTTGTCCCCCCCCCACCCCGAGGGGTCACTCGGGGCTGAAGCTGCCCCATGGGAGCCCCCCCGTACCTGGTTGTGGACGGGGGCTATGCAGGTCTCCCCCCCGGCTGTGAAGTTGCAGAAGGCCACCAGCGCGTCCTGGGGGCTGCCCTGGTTGGGGTCGATGTAGTACTGCCCTGGAGGGAGGGGGGGGCAGCTCCTGGCACCCAGGTTTGGCACAGGGAGGGTGCCACATGGTGCCATCCCACCCCAGCTGCTGGCCTGGCTGCCAGCCCGTTTCTCCAGGGATGCCCGTGAAGCCCATCTGACCTCATTCCCCAAAATCCTTATTCCCTCTTTATTTCAAGGAGCTGCCTGTCCCTGCAGGGGCAGAGCAGCCCTGGCCAGCTCCAGGGGCACCCCCCATGCCCCCGGTACCGTCGGGCAGGCCGGGGTGAGCCAGCAGCAGCTCCTTGCAGGTGGTGGCCGGGTTGGTTTTGGTGCCGTTGGGATGCTCCACCAGGGCTCGGAGCTCCCGGCTCAGGGTGTCCAGCAGAGCCCAGACCACGGAGTAATTCAGGTGCTTGGAGGAATAAATGAGGTGCTGGAAGGAAAAGGAGGGGACATCACCAAGCTGACCACAAATCCCCCCACCAGGAGCATCAGCAGGTGCTGAGGAAGGGGATGGCACATGCAGGGGACAAGGACAAGCGTGGCGGGGAGAGGGAGCAGCTGGATCTTCTTGCTCCCGGTGCCCAGCGGAGCTCGGAAGCAGCAGGACATGGGACAGCAGCACTGGCAGCCCCTTCCCTCCTGCTCAGGGCTCACTCACCCGCAGCTCCTCCTGGGACAGCACCAGCGCGGGCCCGCTGGGACCAGGGGGGCCGGCGACACCCTGGGGGACAGTGACAGTGACAGTGCTGGTGGCACCGGCTGCTGCCCACGGGCCCCCCAGCAGCTCCTCCAACTGCGCCAGCAGCTGGGCATCCCCACGGAACGACAGCACGGCACGGCCTCACTGCCGCGTTTAGGGGAGCGAGGGACCCAAATTTTGGGATGAGGGGCGTTCGTGGCTCCGCTTACCGGCACTCCCGGTGTGCCCCTGGGGCCCGGCAGGCCCGGGAAGCCTCTCAGCCCCTGCCAGAGGAGGAGGGGGAGAAGGGAAGGAAAGCGAGGTGGGAGATGCTGCCGTGCTGAGCTGCACCCCCCAGGGAGGGGGAAGGAGGGAAGGGAGCCCACGGCAGGGCTGATCCCGCTCCAGCTGCTCCCCACCACTTACTTTGAGTCCGGACAAGCCCTGGAAGGAAAGGACAAGACCAGGATAAGAGGGAGGCAGGTGGGATCAAAGCCCCACCCCTGTGGGGCCAGCAGTGAACCCCAAAGCTGCGGGAGGGGGAAGGACTCACCGGTGTGCCGGCAATTCCAGGGTGTCCCCTCGGGCCGGGGGGGGGGCCATTGTCACCCTGCAGGGACACCGGAGCAGGTCAGGGCACTGCACAGGACATCCCCCAGCCCTGCATCCTTCTCCAACCCAGTCCCTTCCCCAGGGGGATTTTACATGGAAAAATAAGAAATTCACCCCAAATACTGATTTTAGTCCCTGTCATCCCTCTCCTCCCTGCCCTTACCTGCTTTCCCTTGGGTCCCAGCCTCCCAGGGACTCCATGGGGTCCTGGCTTGCCCTGGGAAACGTGGCAGGATGTCACACAGGGTGACAAGGGACCGGGGGGAAGGAAAAGAGCAGAACCTGTCACGCACCTTGAAGCCATCGTCCCCTTGCTGGCCCAGGTCACCTTTGCTGCCCTTCTCACCCTAGGAGAGAGTCAGGGAGAGCTTTGGTGGCAAAGGGAAGGACAGAACCCCCCAGGACACCAGCATGGGTGGGGAAATTCCCAGTTATGGCCAGCTGCAAAATTTCTGGAGCAAAAACCCCAAAACACCCATCCTTCAGATTCCACAGAATTCCCTGTCCCCACATCGCTGGGGACAGAGGTAGCAGGAGGGGTGATCAGCTCCAAACTTGAAAGGATTTCCGACTAAAATATTTTCCAGGAAAACCCTGGAAGTTGCCAGGAAACACTTGGGGAGAATAAAGAAGATTCCTGGTGTGCTGAAACCAGAAGCAGGGGAACAACCCCAGCGCAGCCTCGGCTCCGCCTGCTCTCCCAGGAGCTGCTCGCTGAGCTCCCAGTAAATTTAAAGCTTGATTGATTCCCAGGGTTTCATTTTCCTGAAGGATCTGAGCAGCTCACCATGGCCAGGGACTGCTTGTCACTCGTATTTATGGCCCTGGGGCTGAGGGATGGGATGGGATGGGAATGTTGGGATGTGCTTGGCTTCTCCAGCCAAGGCTGGATCCCTCAGGAATGGCACAAGGGAAGTTCAGCTCGTGGTGCATCGATGCTGAGAGCAGGGATTTGAAGGCTCCACACTGCTGCCTGCAGCTCCAGGAGGATTGAAAAGCTGGGAAAGGACTGGGTTTGGGAGAAAATCTAAAGGTTCTATCTCCCAGCACCTGGGACATGCTGGAAAACCCCCAGAGAAGGATGGTGCAGCCATGAGGGTTCGAAAAGAGGGGAATCAGGGATGGCACCCAGCAAATTAAATGCCACCCTGTGCCCAGCGTCCCTGCTGTGCCTGGCACGTGTCCCCTACCTTGTGTCCTTTGGGTCCAGGCTCTCCTTTGGCACCCTTCAGCCCCGGGATGCCCTAAGAGAGAAACATGGAACTGCCTCACCCTGCTCCTGTCAGCCCCTGGCACGGAGGGACCTCCCCACAGCCAAGGATTCCGAGGATTTCAGGCAGTTTTAGACACTTTGAGGCATTTTCTCATCATTCCTTTGATTTTTGCTTTAAAGGATCCCTCAGCAAAGCTCATTAAAAATGCACTGGAGGTGCCCTGGCTGGCTGAGAACATCCAGGTTTCTTTTTTTTGTGAGGTTGCCAAAGTTGGGGTTTTGTATTTTAAGTAGAGAAAAAAGCAATTTCTGATAATTAAAAGAAATATTTGAGTCCTTTTTGCTGGCTGCATTTTGCCCCTCCAGCCATGGCAGCTCTCTGGGAAGGTGGGCACAGCCCTGTACCAGTGCTCAGCACTGCCTGGCATCAAACAGATCCCTGAAAAAGAAGGATTTGGCCTCCAGAGCCACGTTTTGGGAATGATGGGATCTGCCTGACTGCACGCACCCTCCTGGGATGTTAATTTGGGAGGAGAAGACAGAAGGAGATGGATGAACCACTTTAAAACTGCCCTCACTTTAAAGAGCTCCCTGCTTCGGGTCCCTGCAGAGCTGGGTCACACAGCGGGGTCAAGCAGGGAGCAGCCAGCACCCCAAAACCCCAAGCTGATACTCACATAGGGTCCCTGGGGGCCCTGGGGTCCTGGAAGTCCTTTGTCACCGGGGTAGCCCTGAAATGCAAAAGCAGTGCCCAGGGTGATGCTCCAGGGCAGGGAGAGCAGCCCACGGGGGCTGGGGCTGTGGGGGACCCCCCTGATGGGCTGGGGGGGGGTCTGGGGGCACAGAACCCTCCAGTTATCGTGGTTTATTCTTCCCTAAACTGGGGGCTCAGGCAGGTGGGAGCACCCCCAAAGCGCCAGGGGGACAAGGCAGCCCCTCAAAGCCACCACCTACCTTGTGTCCCCGGGGACCCCGTGGGGGCTGCTGGCCCATCTTGCCTCGCTTGCCCTGGGGACCACAGGTGAAAGACTCACAGGTCATTCCCAAACTAATCCAGCCACCCCTCATCCCTCCAGGGATTCCGAGCCCCCAGAAAACTGGGACCTCCCTGGAAAACCTGCCCGGGCTCCAGGGAGCAGCCCCACGCTCCCTGCCAGCCTCCGTGGGGACAGCAGTGCCATTTACCCGTCTGCCAGCTTCTCCAGGGACCCCTTCTTCCCCTTCCCGCCCTGCGTCGCCCTGGGGGAGAAGAGATGGAGGATGTGGGTCTCCAACAGCTCAGCCACTTCCCAGGAGTGGGGAGGAGGAGCTGCTGCCTGCAGGAGATGGGGACAGAGCCCACCAGGCACTTGGGGACCCTGGATGGGCACCAAGAGCTGGGGAGGCCCCTGTGCCCCCCCAGGGCCACCTGAGCCAGGCTGGAGGCAGGAACTGCCAACCTCTCACCCAAAACCTGCCCAAGGGCATCCTGTGCCAAGTGGGGAAAAACAGGTCCCCCTGGGCAATTCCCACTGGATCCAAATGGGATTGACCACCTCAGGCTTGCCCACCCCGTGCCCACCCCTTGCCCACCCTCAGGTGCCACCCCCAGGGGAGGATTTTGGGGGTACCTTATCTCCTTTGCGGCCTTTCCATCCTTTAGGACCAGCCTGTCCAGGAGACCCCTAAAATCCCAAAGGAGAAGGAAACCCCTCCGTGAGGATGCCGTGCCAGGGATGCCCCTCCCGCCTTCCCTCCTTGCCTTGCCCCAGGGAGCACAGGAGGATGCTCTAGGCTGGAATCTTCCCTTTGGGATTTTTCCCCCTCTCTGGAGCAGAGTGGGGCTGTGGGAGGGTTCAGCAGGAGCAGGAGATGGGGACTTTCACACATCCAGGGGATCCCAGCATCCCACAGCCTCGTTCAGGGAGAACCACCACAGCTCCATCCCACTCCTCACCATTTGTCCTGGTTTTCCCGGCTTGCCCGGCTCCCCTTTTGCACCCACCAGGCCCTAAGAAGGAAAACAAACTTCAAGCCAAATCCAAACCTTTGGTTTATCCACCCAATTCCCAGGCAGGCTGTCAGAGGGACACAGATGTGGGAGGCTGGAAAAGCTGGAGCAGGGAATGGGGCAGAGAGGAGCCCGCTCACCTCGGTGCCGCTCAGCCCGGTGGCTCCAGCTTCTCCCGGTGGCCCAAGAGTCCCCTGAGTTCATTTGGGGACAAAACACGAGGCTGGCACCAGGGGAAGGCAGGAGGGCACAGCTGGGGCTGTCACCCCCAGGGAGAGCTGTGCCAGGGATGTCCCCTGCCCGTCCCCACGGAGCAGAGCGGCGTTACCTGCCGGCCTGGCTGTCCCTTGGTGCCCGTCACACCTCTGGCTCCCTCGTGCCCGGTGTAGCCCCGCAGCCCGGGGGCACCCGCCAGTCCCCGAGCCCCCTGCGAGCCCTGCAGGGCACAGAGAGGGGGACGCTGCTCACCCCCATCCCCAGCAGGGCTCGAGCAGCCGCCTCTCGAGGGGCTTCAACCGCACTGAGCTTTGCAAACCCCCCTGGAGCTGATTCCACAGCAAACCCCCCTGGAGCTGATTCCACAGCAAACCCCCCTGGAGTTTTTTCCACAGCAAATCCCCCTGGAGCTGATTCCACAGCAAATCCCCCTGGAGTTGATTCCACAGCAAATCCACCTGGAGTTTATTCCACAGCAGATCCCCCTGGAGTTTTTTCTACAGCTCGACCTCTCCCAGAAAATCACCCAAATTAAAGGCTTGGAGCAACCTGGTCTGTGGAAGGTGTCCCTGCCTATGGCAGGGGATGGAATTCAATGAGCTTTGAGGTCCCTTCCAACCCAAACCAGTCTGGGATTCTGGGATTCCATAAGGGCACGTCTTGCCCGGGCAGAGTGGCACTGTAATGTGGGAAAACTGGGATGCACGTGGGATTTATCCTGCAGCTGAGCTCAGGGCATTGATAACCCATCTGGGGCTCTCTACCATGACCACAATTCCCATCCCGGGGCACCTCAAGCGTTCCAGGCACTGGGCAGCTCCCGGAGCCACACGGACACTGGAGGATCTGCTCCAAGGAGGGGGAAATCCAGAGCCCTGGAGCTGCCTCAGGCAGATTCCAGCAGCCCAGCGTTACCTGTGCAACAGCCCTGGCACCTTGGCACGGCTTTTACCAGCTCTATTAAAATTCCTTTAAGGGAATTTGCCGTGGGAAATCCAAGGAAGCGGAGGTGACTCAGTCCCAGGAGCCACGGGCAGGCTGGCAGAGCTCACTGCGCAGCCACCCCCAGGGTGAGACACGTCCCAAAACGCCACCAAACCTCTTTCCCAGGGGAATTTTTTGGGGGGCAGGATGGGTACTCACAAGTGGGCCGGGCTTGCCACCATCTCCCTTGGCTCCGTCATCTCCGGCCAGTCCCTGTGGGGACATGGGGGGTTCAGAAAAAGCCCCTCAGCACCGTGGCCTTCAGCTCTGTGGGGACTCTGAGCACCCTGTCCCACATCCCACGCCCAGCTGGCCAAGGCAGCGCCGGGAATCACGGGGGAGTAAACAGGATTCAGCAGCAGAAGCAGGTTTTCCATGGGGCACCCCTGGGTGCTGGAAAGGATCTGATATTTGGGGGTTTAGGTACTGGGAGTTTGGGGGTTTAGGTATGGAGAGTTTGGGGTTTTAGGTACTGGGAGTTTGGGGTTTAGGTATGGAGAGTTTGGGGTTTTAGGTATGGAGAGTTTGGGGTTTTAGGTACTGGAAGTTTGGGGTTTTAAGTACTGGAAGTTTGGGGGTTTAGGTACTGGAAGTTTGGGGTTTTAAGTACTGGAAGTTTGGGGGTTTAGGTACTGGAAGTTTGGGGTTTTAAGGTCCTGGGAGTTTGGGGGTTAAGGTACAGGAAGTTTGGGGTTTAGGTATGGAGAGTTTGAGGTTTTAGGTATGGGGAGTTTGGGGTTTTAGGTATGGGGAGTTTGGGGTTTTAGGTACTGGAAGTTTGGGGTTTTAGGTATGGAGAGTTTGGGGTTTTAGGTACTGGGAGTTTGGGGGTTTAGGTATGGAGAGTTTGGGGTTTAGGTATGGAGAGTTTGGAGTTTCAGGTACTGGAAGTTTGGGGTTTTAGCTATGGAGAGTTTGGGGTTTTAGGTACTGGAAGTTTGGGGTTTAGGTATGGAGAGTTTGGGGTTTTAGGTATGGGGAGTTTGGGATTTTAGGGTCCTGGGTGTCAGTGCTGAGATATGAAGTGTTAAACCTCCCCCCCTCATTCCGGAGCCCCCTGACCTGGCCAGTGAAGGGGCAATAAATCCTTTGGGTTGTATTGGGAATAGGGAAGCAGTGGGGAAGCCTTTGGCAATTCCAGGCATCAGTACCTTGAATCCCACAGCCCCAGCAGCTCCATCCACGCCTCGTGGCCCTGGATCTCCCTGGGAAAGAAGGAGAAACAGCTCTTTCCATGGAAAAAACCCTTCCCTGCCTTGCTGCCTTTGGATCTCAGGCAACAAGGCAAGGGGTGTCCCATGGCAGGTCCCCCTGTCCCCAGCCTGCCCAGGACATCCATGGAGCCACATTCCCACCGGGAAAGCTTGGGAAGGGGCCAGAAAAGAGGGATCCAGCCAGAGATGAAGGGTTGGAGCCGTCACCCCACCGCACCTTCTCTCCCTCGGGACCGTCGAGCCCAGGAGGACCTCGGAGTCCTGTCCCCCCCTGTTCAGGGGACAAACAGAGGAGCCGGGGTCACTCAGCCCTGCCCAGTGCTCCCAGTCACACCAGTGTCCCCTCACCAGGTCTGGGACAGGGCCCTGCCCAGTGCTCCCAGTCACACCAGTGTCCCTCACCAGGTCTGGGACAGGGACAGGGCCCTGCCCAGTGCTCCCAGTCACACCAGTGTCCCCTCACCAGGTCTGGGACAGGGACAGAGCCCTGCCCAGTGCTCCCAGTCACACCAGTGTCCCTCACCAGGTCTGGGACAGAAATGGGGCCCTGCCAGTGCTCCCAGTCACACCAGTGTCCCCTCACCAGGTCTGGGACAGGGAATGGGCCCTGCCAGTGCTCCCAGTCACACCAGTGTCCCCTCACCAGGTCTGTGTCAGGGACAGGGCCCTGCCCAGTGCTCCCAGTCACACCAGTGTCCCCTCACCAGGTCTGTGTCAGGGACAGAGCCCTGCCAGTGCTCCCAGTCACTCCCATGTCCCCCCACCAGGCCAGTGACCAGCTGAAAGGGGAGAGGGGACACGATCTGACTTACAAACCATCCTCTGGCTCCAGCAGGTCCTGCAGCTCCGGTGACACCGCCCTGGCCCTGGGACACAGAGGGGGACATGTTCCCAGCCCGGCAGGGGCTGCAGTTTGGCTGGAAGCAGCGTTACCCCAAACTGCCCCACAGACCCAAACCATCCTTTCGTGCCAACAAGACCCAATTTGGGTGTCATGCCCACGAAACATGAAATTCCCTCATTATGGGGATTTGACAATTCCTAGGATTTGCTGCAGCTCCCAGAGCTCAAGGTTTCCCACAGGGGGTGAGCCCCCTCCTTGGCACCCATTGCCCAGCCTTTGGGGACACTGGGCACCTGTAGGGTGAGGCAGCCCGGCCCCAGCTGTACTTGCCAGCAAACCTTCCCGGCCCTTCTCTCCCTTCTGGCCTTTCCCTCCGATTTCCCCCGTGGCAGCTCCGGGACCAGGAATTCCAGGAAGGCCCCTGGGGCCAGCATTGCCCTGCTCAGGGATGGAGACGAGCGTCACCATAAAGAGGGAGAAGGAACAGCGATAAATGAGCTTCTGCAGGGAGATGGGCTGTGTCACCCTCTGGCTGGGTGCCACCCAGAGCAGGTCACCCTGGGGTGCTCCTCAGCCATGGGGACACCCCTGTGCTGCTCTGTCCCCACCGTGGAGCAGCAGATGAGCAGGCCAGGGGTGTTGCCGAGGTGCTGGAAGGAGGGACAGAGTTACAGACACCCCTCACCTTCCATCCCCGCAGTCCCGGCTCGCCCGGCTCTCCAGTGTCACCAGTGTCACCCTGCCCCGAGGGAAATGCCCACATCAGACACAGCAGCTGCTGCCCAGCCCCATCCCAGGGCGGGTTAAAAGCTGGGATTTGACTTCCATGGGCTTTTCCACCCTCCCCTGGCTGGGATTTTGATGCTGGGTAAGGCACGGCCTCGCCTCCTGAGCCGGGAGGTCACCCCAGCTGTGACCCCGCTGCCCCAAAAGGGAGTGGGGACAAAACACTGAGCACACCTTGCCCAGCACAGGGACCCCAAAACATCAACCCCCATTCCATGGGAGCATCCCAGGCTGCGTGGGGCAAAGCCATGGCGTGGGCAGTGTCCCATTCCCATTCCCTGGGGGGACAATCCCACACGTACCTCCTTCCCTTGCTTCCCAGGCCGTCCCGCTGGCCCCTCTGTCCCCTCGTCCCCTGGCTCCCCACGGCTCCCTCTGATGCCCGGAGCTCCACGGCTTCCTGCCTCTCCCTGAGCAGGATGAAGATCACCAGGATGACTCTTGGCTGCCTTTTCCAGCTGAGCCTGGCTCTGCTTTCCATCATTTCCCATACTGGGAAAAACCCCATTTTTTTTAGGGGACCCCCCTGCCATGCCCAGCCACATCAACCCCCAGGCATGAGGACGCTGGGGGAGGGTTTCAAACACCTCCCGTGGCTTCGGGTGCCTGTGTGACCCTGCAGGAGCGGGGTGAGCCCAGCACCACCCCAAACATCACCCCCAGCACCCACCTGCTCCCCCTTGGGGCCTGGCTGACCCTCTGCTCCCGGCGCTCCTGGTGCTCCCTGGGGAGGAAAGAAAAGCCCAGCCCCAGCACAGCTCGCTGACCCAGCTTGAACCTTCTGGCTTTTCTGAGGATCAGCAGCCTCCTCCCATCCTTTTCCACCTCTGGAATGGGGGATTGGGGAGGGGGAGGCTGGAGCAGCCCCATCAGGGTGGGGGCACGGTTCTCACTGTGGTACCTGCTCCCCATCCAGCCCGCGGACTCCGGCTCCCCCGGGATCTCCGATGTCACCCTGCAGAGGACACAAAATCAGGACGAGCAGCCGTGGTGGCTCTCTGTCTCTGCACCCCACTGGGATGGGGCCAAACTGGGAGCAGTGCTGGCCCCCACAGCCCTGAGGAGGTCAGTGGGGCAAGCCTGAGGCTCTGGGCAGCTCCCAGAGGAACTAAACCCCCTCCTCTGTCCTCACCTTCTCTCCTCTCATCCCTGCAGGCCCCTCACGTCCGCTTGGACCTTCCCGGCCCTGAGAACAAACACCCCACATGGGCAGAGAGGCTTGGCCCCAGCTCAGGAGCCTTTGCAGCTCCCAGGCGGGGTCTGGGATGTCCTGGCACACCACACATCCCCACGGGAAGAGAATCCACGCTCCAGTTTCCCTTTTCCTTCCCTTCCTGCAGGTGCTTCAGGGAGCTCCCCAAAGGTGCTGCAGCAGCAAAACCCTTTATCCCTGTCCTCCTGAGAGGACCAGGGGCACTCACCGGGTACCCAGCCGGGCCAGCAG
Source organism: Lycocorax pyrrhopterus obiensis (assembly GCA_014706295.1). Taxonomy (NCBI): domain Eukaryota; kingdom Metazoa; phylum Chordata; class Aves; order Passeriformes; family Paradisaeidae; genus Lycocorax; species Lycocorax pyrrhopterus. The sequence continues at coordinate 2,169,382 of JACSVZ010000019.1, read as the reverse complement.
CACCGGCTGCTCCAGGAGCGCCTCTTTCTCCAGCCAAGCCAGGCTTCCCGGGAATGCCGTCCAGCCCTCTCGTGCCAGGAACACCCTGCAAGGCCAAAAAGCCCCTTAGGCCCCCCAAAACACAGCTCGGGGAGAGCAAAGCCGGAGCAAGCCCCGTGGCTGATGCAGCTGGGTCACCTCAGGGGCCAAAAGGTGCCACCAGCTGCAGGCCCCATCCCTGCAGGTGTAGGACATTGCTGTCCCCACACCCCACTTGTCCCCACCCACACACGCAGGGTTTGGGGTGTTCCCTGCCCCACAGCCACCCCAGGGATGAAAATGCTCCGGAGTGGGCAGTGATCTGCACCCTGTGGGGCATCACCCCACCCCAGCAAGGGGCAGCTCTGCACTTACAGGCAGCCCTGGCAGCCCTCGAGGACCTGGGTCACCCGTTCTGCCCTGGGAAAGGAAGGATGTTCAGCAGGGTGTCCATGGAAAGGGGGACCAGGGGACCAGGATCGGGATGAGGCTTTGCTCAGATAAATCCCAATGTCTTGGGACCATCTCAGCAGTGTCTGTGCTGCATCAGGACAGAACCCAACCAGCAGGGAGTGGGAACAGGGTCCTGCCTGCTCCCAAAAAAGGGGTTTGGGATGGATCCATGCTAGAGGCAGCACAGGGGGTGTACTGCAGGTCCACGCAGAGGGATCGGAGCAGCCAGGAACACAGGGAGCATGGAGAGCCCTACCTGGGAGCCGGGAGCACCACGAGGACCAGGGGGACCGGGCAGGGCCTGGGGGACAAGAGCACCATCAGTGACACAGCCCTGGCTGAGCGCCCCTCCCAGTTTAGCTGCAAGATTGGCAACAATTCCCCATGGCAAAGATTTCCCATTTTCCCCATTCCCAGCCCAGCACAGAGAATTTGCTGGGTGCTTTTCCAAGGAGCTGGAGCTGCCCAGAACAGCAGCAAACAGCTCTTACCTTTGGACCAGCTTTTCCTGGAAATCCTGGTGGACCTTGAGCTCCCCTTTCTCCCTGTTAGGAGGCAAGAAAGATTCCCTTTCCTCTGTTTTAATGCAAAAACCTCTTAAAAAAGCACAATGAAACAAACAAAAAGCAGCTCTTAGAACAATCCAGAGGTGTTTGGGAGGAGGAAGTGCTGGAGAACCACTGTCACCTGATGTGGGAGACAGATCCAGCTGTTCTCCTCCCACCATGGCTGGTGGAGACTCTGGACACTTCCAAACCCATCCATTGGGTTCAAAACTCATCCCAAGAATGCTCCCAAAGCCCAGACTCCCCAGTGCCGGAGTGGGTGTCCCATCCCTACCTTGTCTCCCCTGCGTCCCAGCCTCCCGCGGTCTCCGGCAGGTCCTGGATAGCCCTGGGAAGAGCTCGGGGTTAGGAGGCAGCTGGGGCTGCCTGGCACCACTGGATTTTTGGGAAAAGGTGGCTGAGGGAAAGGCAGGAGCCTTGGGAGGATGGGGAGTGCCCAGCTGGAGGCTGCTCCAGCCCCCTCCCAGTCCGGCCACCGCCGTGTCCCCTCCGTGGGCAGCTCCGTCACTTACAAAGGTGCCCACAGGTCCTTGTGGCCCCTCCAGGCCGGGCTTCCCAGGCAGCCCCTGCCAGGCAAAACAAGGGAATCAGCAACCCCCACTCCCGGGATGCAGTCAGGCACCCTCCCTTCCTCAGTGATCCCATGGGAACTGCTGAGCCCTTGGGATGAGTCCATGGGATCCCTGACAGGTGGCTGTGGCAGCCCGGGGCTCCAGGGGCTGCTCACCACCCCCACTCCCCCAGCCAGCCCCCAAACACCCTCAGGGCCCCCCCAAACACCCTCAGGGCCCCCCCAAACCCCAGGCCTCACCTTCGGGCCCAGGGAACCCGTGTCTCCATCAGGTCCAGCCTTTCCTGGAGAGCCCTTTGGGATTGTTTGGGGAGGAGGTGTCAGCCAAGGGCTGAGAGGGGACGAGCCCCGCCGAGCCCCTGCTGCTGCCCCTGAGCTCATGGCCAGGGATCACCTGGGGCCAGCAGGGGACAAACTCGGCCGCTGTGGCCAGTCCTGGTGGCTCCTGCACACCGGCCCCCATGGCTGGCAGGGCTGTCACCAGGGAAGGTGACAATCCTCGCTCTCAACACCATCACCAAGCCCAGCTGAGTGCAGGAGAGGAGGATGGAGAGACAGCCCTGGCTTTGAGCCCGACCCAAAGCACAGGTGAAGGGCTCAGAGTGGTGAAGGCAGCTCTGGGGCTTTTCCCTAAAATCAGGGAGGAGCTGTTCCAGCTGCAGGAGCTGTTCCAGGTCTCCATCCCAGATCCCTGAGCTGGAAGGGACCCACGAGGATCATCCAGTCCAACCCCTTTCCCTGCACAGACACCCCAACAACCCCACCCTGGGCATCCCTGGCAGCGCTGTCCAAATGCTCCTGGAGCTCTGGCAGCCTCGGGGCCGTGCCCATTCCCTCTCCCTGACCCTGTGCCACCCTCTGCCACTGGCATCTCCTCCCAGGACCCAGGGCCAGCTCCTGCTCAGCCATGGAGGGTTTCCATGAGCTGCCATTCCCCATGGACACCGTGCTAGGCTCAGGGAGGCTGCACAGTTCCTGGAGCAGGCTGATTCCTTGGGGGAATGATTCTGCTCTTCCCTACCCCAGTTATTTCCACCACTGCAGCTTTTTAATGTCTTTTATCAACTAGGTAAGGTCAGGTCCTACTGATTCCAAGGAAAATCCCACATTCCCCACCAGCAGCACCAGCCCCACTGGCAGCCCCCCCAGGAAAACACAGAGTTCATGCAGAGGAACATTTTTTTTCTCCTTACTATGGATCCAGGAGTTCCGGCGTGCCCACGGCTCCCTGGCAAACCGGCAAATCCCTGGGGGAAAGGGCAGCAGAGGAGCCATGGAGGGAAGGCAGGAGAGGAGGATGGAGAGACTCAGCCCTGGGGCTTTTCCCTAAAATCCAGCTCCTGGATTCCTCACGGAATCACCACAGTTGGACACCCACTCGCGCCCCCAGACACTCAAGTGTGTCTCTGACCCAGTTCTCATCCTCTCTTTTGAGGGAAGCACCAGATTTTTATTTTTTAATTATTTTTTTTCAATTTCAGAGCGAGGATAAATACACAGAATCCTGCAGAAGGGAAAACCCACTGCCAGCCCCATCGCTGCTGATCTGTCCAGGACAGCAGAGTTCCCAATCCTTCCCCCCTCAGCAGGATTCCCAGAGGAGCACCCTGGAGCTGCTCCTGCTCCACCCCATCCCACAGACATGCTTTGGAGGGACATTCCCAAAGGGATAAAGCTGAGCAGGGGGATGGAAGGTCAGAAATCAGCTCTACTCACCGATGGTCCCCTCCTGCCTGGGCTGCCCACGACCCCTGGGTGACCCTGAAGGATGAGGACGAGGAGGAGGATGAGGATGGGGATGAGGATGAGGATGGGGAGACAGAACAGCTTCTCCCAGTCCCCATCAGGGCCAGGTCCATGGATCAAGGTCTCTTCCCACACAGCCTCGGGGATGGGAGGATGGGAAGTGTCCCCATGGATGGCATCAAGGTCTTGTCCCACACAGGGATGGGAGGTTGGGAAGTGTCCCCATGGATGGGATCAAAGTCTTGTCCCACACGGGGATGGGAGGTTGGGAAGTGGCCCCAGGGATGGGATCAAGGTCTTGTCCCACATGGGGATGAGAGGATTGGGAAGTGTCCCCATGGATGGCATCGAGGTCTTATTCCACACAGGGATGGGAGATTAGGAAGCGTCCCCAGGGATGAGATCAAGGTCTTGTCCCACACAGCCAGAGGATGGGAGGTTGGAAGTGTCCCCATGGATGGGATCAAGGTCTTATCCCACACGGGGATGGGAGGTTGGGAAGTGTCCCCATTGATGGGATCAAGGTCTTATTCCACACAGGGATGGGAGATTAGGAAGCATCCCCAGAGATGGGATCAAGGTCTTGTCCCACACAGCCAGAGGATGGGAGGTTGGGAAGTGTCCCCATGGATGAGATCAAGGTCTTGTCCCACACGGGAATGGGATCAAGGTCTTGTCCCATGTGGCCATGGGGATGAGAGGATTGGGAAGTGTCCCCATGGATGGCATCAAGGTCTTATCCCACAAAGGGATGGGAGGTTCGGAAGTGTCCCCATGGATGGGATCAAGGTCTTGTCCCACACAGGGATGGGAGGTTGGGAAGTGTCCCCATGGATGGGATCAAGGTCTTGTCCCACACAGCCAGAGGATGGGAGGTTGGGAAGTGTCCCCATGGATGGGATCAAGGTCTTGTCCCACACGGGGATGGGAGGTTGGAAGTGTCCCCGTGGGCTCAGCTGTCCCTGTTCCCACATCCCAGCCCCCATCCCCAGCCAAGTACAGATGCAGGATGGGAACCTGTGTACCGGGCTTTCCTTCTGCGCCCTCCGCTCCCGGCACGCCCCGCGAGCCCTGCAAGGAGAGTTTTGTCTCAGGGTGGCCCCACCAAGGGCTCCTCCAGCCCCGGAGCCTCCCTCCAGGGTGACAAGGTGGGACATCAGCGGTGGCACTGCCTGTGGGAGCCGTGGGTTCCTCCTGCAGCTCCTCCCTGCTCCATCCAGCTTGGGATGGGAAATAACATCCGTGTGGGAAGGAAGCCATTCCCACCGGGAACACCTCGGCTGGGTTTTCCCTCCTCCTGCCCCATTCCTGGCTCCTTCACCAAGCACGGCTCTGGATAACAGAGCTTCCTTAAAAAGTTCTTTCCTGGAATTTTCTGTGCTCAGCGTTCCGGGGGAAGTTGCGGGGTTGGGCGGGTGGTTTGTCAAAATTCAACGTGCAACAGCCTGAGCTGCTCATCCCCAGCATTCCCTGTGCAAATTCCCGACCCTCTGATCCGGCCACATCCCAGGATGCTGCTCCCACGTCCCAGAGCCGACAGCTCCACATGGCAGCACAAGGATGTGGGATATCCTCTACTTACGGGCAGTCCAGGGACTCCCACCAGCCCACGCTGCCCCACACGGCCCTGGAAAACACCAGGAATCACAAAAACATCCATCTGCCAGCGGCAAAGCTGCAGACTGGGAGGAAAATCTGAAGGATGTGGATGTGCTCCACCCCAGCACATCCCAAGCCAAGCAAGGGATGTTCAATCCAGGGTTGTTCCAATCCCCCACAGCCAAAGATGCTCCAAGATCCAGCCCCAAATTCCAGCCCCCCGTTAGTTACCCGGGCTCCCCGTGCTCCTGGGGTTCCCTTGGGGCCATCAGGTCCTTGGCATCCCTAAAATCCACACAAAGGGAAACACAGACGGTGCAAATCTGCAGGTGTACCCCAGCCCTGCAGCCCCGGGGGGACTCAGTTATAGGGGCAGGGGCAGGTCACGGGGATGCCATGCACAGGGAGGGGGCCACGAGGGTGGGACCCCGGGTGGGTGTCCCTGGGTGCTGGGACCCCGGCAGGGCGGCCACATCCCTGTTTTCCATGCCAGGAAGTGGCAGCCTGTGGGAAAGCAGCAAATTCCGGCGCTGACCTTGGGTCCCTCGCTGCTGTTCAGCCCTGCGGGGCCGATCTGACCTTCTTCCCCCTGCCGGGAGAGAGGGGAGGAATGATCCGGGGAAAACACAGCCTCTGATCCCGGGGAAGTCACCAGCCTGCTGCTGGTGTGGGGAAAAACACTGGGAGCGTGAGCAGAGGTGACGGTAATAAATGTCACCAGCTTTGGGGTGGGAGTGGGGACTTCCCCCATCCCCCAGGGTTAAAAAACTGGGCAGAAAGGAAAACCTCAACAGTTTGGTGTGGCCCAAAGTTGGATATTTTTGTCTCCTGATGGACAAATTAAAGGCAATTCCAAGGAATGCTGTGCCAAGGCTCCTGCCTGCTCCAGCCCCTGTGCCGGCAGCGCAGTCTGGGAGGGTGGAAAAGGCAGGGAGAGGGTTCCTGCTGCATCCCCAGCTCCTGGAGACGTGGGAGGAGTTGTTATTCATCCTGAAGAGCAAAAGAGCAGATCCAGGAAGGCCTGGGAGTGGGAGGGCATCCCCTGCAGACTGGAAAGGTGGGTGGGAATACAATCCTCCTTTTCCCGAGAAGCTGGGAATCACTAGAGATCAGCAGCCAGCCTGGCCTCAGTTCCCAGCTCAAACACGGATCTGGGGGTGGGTTCAGTCACCCAGACAGCTCCCTGCAGGAAAAAGCATTCCCAAAGCCCTTCAGGGCTGCCAGCACAGGCTCCAGGAGCAGGGAGCCCGGCAGGAGTCAGAGAGGGGCACAAATCCGTGAGCCCTCTGCTCCCAAAACCTGCCAAGGAGCCGGCCCGGAGCAGGGACTCAGCAGGATCCTGCAGAGCTGCTGGGGCTGAGGGCTGGGAATCCTCTGCCTGGAGCAGCTCTGGCACCAGAGAACCCAGCAGCGAATTTTGGGATGGCGGCACAGCTGCAGCAGCCAGGGCAAAGCTGGGTGCGGGTGCAGGGGGCACCTGCAGCCCCAAGGGTGGGGGCTCTGGGCCAAGCTCCCCGTTAAAGGGATCCCTTTGGAGAGACCCCATAAATCAGCACTGCCACGCTGCCTGCCCCGCTCAGGGCTGTCCCCACGCTGTGACACAGGCCACACGGGTGTGTCCCCACCCACGACACCCCAGCCCAGCAGTGGCACTCACGTCCGGTCCCCGTGGCCCCGCCGCCCCTCGGGGGCCGGGGAAGCCCTGCGAGCCCCCCTGGCCCCGGGTTCCTGGGGGGCCTCTTGCTCCTTGTGCTCCTCGTGGGCCCTCGGAGGGATAAAACACAGAGTGTCACAAAGCAGGGACAGCAATTCCCTGATCCACGGGCAGGAATTCCCCTGGAGAACCCATCACTGGCAGGGGTGAACACCCCAAACCCTCCTCCCCCAGCATCCCTGGGGCACCAAAAGTGGGGGAATACATTTTTTAAACATCCCAAGTGAGATGGAGCAGGGAAGGAAGGATCAGGTGGTGGGATCAACACAGGATGAGCTGCCTGGCTGTCACTGTCCCCAAAATCCAGCAGGTGCCCAGGGTCCTCAGGCAGCCACCCCAACCCACCCACAGCTGGGGGAAATCTGAACAACAGAGGGAGCAGCTGGAGGCTCCACAGCCTTGGGAATCGGTACCTTGCCTCCTTTGGCTCCCAAATCTCCCTTGGCTCCACCCGGACCTCGGCAGCCCTGCGAGTGAAGGATAAACTGAGGAACCCCTGCTGCAAGCTGGGATCTGATTCTGGCACCAAATAAAGGGAGTTTTGCCCTGTTCCACTCAGGGCTTTGCTCTGGATTTTGGGCACTGGAATTGTGTGCCCAGGGAGGTGGTGGAGTGTCCACCTGGATGTGTTTAAAAAAGCCTGGACATGGCACTCGGTGCCGTGGTTCAGCTGATGAGGAGCTGTTAGGTTGGGTCATAGGTTGGACTTGATGATCTCAAAGGTCTTTTCCAACCTCGTTCTGTGATTCTGTGTGGATGGGGAGCTGGGAGCTGGGACCTGCTGGATCTGCTCCTCGGGGTGGGGAAGGCTCCAGGGCTTTTGGGTTCAATCTCCACCAAAGCAACCCCAGCACCTCATGCCAGTCCCAGCTGCCAGCTGCTGCTGGCATCCCTGGCACCGCCAAAACAATGACAAGTGTCTTATCCTTAAGGAACACTCCTGGGCTCCTTAATCCAGGCCAAACATTCCCACTTCCCTGGGCCTCCCCAAGGCAGCTGATCCCTCAGGACACTCTCAGGTCTAAGAGCTCCTCTGAGCCCAAGCTCAGCTCTGCCTTCCCAAACAACTCCAGCTGCCACCTATTCCAACATCACGGAGCTGCAGCTTTGGGCTGCTCTGCCACGGCTTTCCTGCATCCCAAGCAGGGATCTCACGGATGCCATCACTCACCCGCTCTCCTTGGGCGCCTTTTGGACCTGGCAGGCCAAGAAAACCCTTCAGGGAGAGAGGGGATGTGAGTTAGAAAGGAAAAACACAAAGGGAAGTATTGCACGTGCTCCTGGAAACACCAACCCTCCCCCAGCACTGGGATGGGATGGGATGGGATGGGATGGGATGGGATGGGATGGGATGGGATGGGATGGGATGGGATGGTCAATGGGAGGCACCAGTTTGGTTCTGCTGAGATGCCACAGTGGGATTTGTTCCCCAAGAAGGGACCAGAAGATGCACAGACCCTCCCAAGGCTGTCCCTGAGATGAGGATGAGGTCCTTGTCCGACCCCACATCCCACCCCGCATCCCTCACCCCATTCCACGCCCCAGCTCTCAGCTCTGTGGGTTGGGGACACAGGAAAGGGACACCTGGGCCAGGCAGGAGGGAGGTCAGGCTGCCCCAAGCCTTTGGAAAGGGCAGCTGAGCACCCAGACCCCTGGGGGAAAAGGGAAGGGACGGGCAGGGCTGGGCCATCTCTGCTCAGAAATCCTTAGGGAGAAAAAAGAAAATTGGGATTCCTGAAAGCAGGAGGGTCAGAGGAGCTTTGGGGATGAGGAGTGTTGGCCACAGGGACGTGGCTGGCATCTCCAACAGCCCCGTGGGAAGCCGGGGGAAACAGGAAATTCCCTGCAGGGTTTGTGGGGCTGTGAGGGGCAGGATGAGAGCACCCCACACCCAACCACCCCCTTCCCACGGACTTACCCCAGGGCCCTCCTGTCCTGGCTGTCCCCTCACCCCAGGGGCACCGTCTGTACCCTGCAGGAAGAATCCTGGAATCACAGACTGTCCTGAGCTGGAAGGATCACCAGGATCATCCAGTGCAGCTCCTGGCCCTGCACAGACCCCCCAACAACCCCACCCTGGGCATCCCTGGCAGCGCTGTCCAAACGCTCCTGGAGCTCTGGCAGCCTCGGGGCCGTGCCCATTCCCTGGGGAGCCTGGGCAGTGCCCAGCACCCTCTGGGGGAAGAACCTTTCCCTGCTCTCCAGCCTGAGCCTGCCCTGGCCCAGCTCCAGCCGCTCCCTGGGTGCTGTCCCTGTCCCAGGAGCAGAGGGCTCACATCAGAGCTCCCAGCCCCTCCATGTCCCCTCCCCAGGGTGACCAGCGACCTGCAGGTGGCATTTGGGAGCTCAGCTGGAAGTGCTGCCCCCTCTCCCCTCCAAAAACAGGGACGGGGACCCCCTCAACCCCACAGCTCAGGGAAATCCCTCAAACCTGGCCTTCATCCCCCACCAAGACCCAGAAAAATGCTCTCACCGTGTCTCCTTTGGGACCAGCGGATCCCTCCAGCCCTGCCGGACCCTGGGAAAAGCAAAGGCAGGGGGATGTTGGGAAGAACGGGGATGTGGCTCCCTGTCCTGCTCTGGGGGTGAGACCCCCGCCCACAGGAACCCGCCCAGCCCCCCAGGAGCTGCCTCACACCTCAGAGACCCTGTCCCCAGCAGGTCACCTTTTGTCCCCTGCGCCCTCCCCACCCACCCACCCACCCACTCCCGGGGGGCCACGAGGACCCCCAAGATCAAGGATTTCGCGTCCACTTCCAAAGCACACGGGGGACAAATCCCAGCAGCTCCTGGAAGAGAACTGGGGGGGATCCACCCACGCCAGGACAGCCCCCACTCACCTGAGAGCCCCTGGGGCCGGGGGGGCCACGCCTGCCCTGCAAGCCCTGGGGTCCCTGCAGGGAGAGGACACTGAGCTGCGTTAGGATCAAATCCCGGCAGGGCAAAACCTCTCCCGGGAATTCCCAGCCGCTGAGGAGCTCCAGAGGTCCCAGCTGTATGGCACACTAAGGGGTACAGGAAGGGTTCCCACCCCTGCCCCAGTCTCTCTGCAGCTTTTGGGATGGATTTGGATCATTCCCACCCTCACCTCAGCCTCTTGCAGCTTTTGGGATAGGATCATTCCCACCCCTGCCCCAGCCCCTTTGCAGCTTTTGGGGTGGGTTGGGATCATTCCCACCCCTTCCTCAGCCTCTCTGCAGCTTTTGGGATGGATTGGGATCATTCCCACTCCTGCCCCAGCCTCTTACAGCTTTTGGGGTGGGTTGGGATCATTCCCATCCCTTCTCCAGCCTCTTGCAGCTTTTGGGATGGGTTGGGATCATTCCCATCCCTTCTCCAGCCTCTTGCAGCTTTTGGGGTGGGTCGGGATCATTCCCATCCCTGCTCCAGCCTCTTGCAGCTTTTGGGGTGGGTTGGAATCATTCTCACCCCTTCCTCAGCCTCTCTGCAGCTTTTGGGATGGATTGGGATCATTCCCGCTCCTGCCCCAGCCCCTTTGCAGCTTTTGGGGTGGGTTGGGATCACATCCCAGCCGGAGGAGACCACTCCAGGCTGGGTGAGCCTGGGGACACCCTCCCATGCCAGGACACCCCGTCCCCGTGAGGTTCCCCCATCCCTGGGATCACGTACCTTGGGGCCGCGGGGGCCGGGCATCCCAGCAGGGCCCGTTTCCCCCTGCGGAGAGAGCAGGGCAGGGGCGGGGTGAGCACAGCCCCAGGAAAATCCCGAACACCCGAGGATGGGGACCGGGACAGACCCACCTGAGAGCCGTTGATGCCTCGGCACCCCACAGATCCCGGCTGGCCCCGCTCTCCCTGCAAGGCAAGACCCCGCTCAGCCCTACAGCCCCCACAGGGCAGGTGGGACGGGGCATGTCCCCCCCTGGGCTACTGGGGATGCTGTTGAGGTTTAACACCCTTTTGGGTGTTACTGGGCTTTACTGGTGAGGTTTAACGCCCTTTTGGGTGTTAACTGGGCTTTACTGGTGAGGTTTAACACCCTTTTACAATTCCTCCCCCCCCCTACCACGATGATTTGAACCAAATGCAGCGTTTTTAGGTGTAAATTAGACCAAGGGATGAATGGCAAGGACGAGGCGCCGCTCTGGGCAGCAGCGGCTCCACTGCCTGAAATTCCATGTGTACCAAAGCCCTGGGACTCACCGTGGGACCAGCAGGGCCTGGGGGACCCGCTGAGCCACCTTCTCCCTGCAGCAGGAGAGAGAAAAACGCCGTTTTTCGCTTTGATCCTCGCCTTCATCCCAAATCCCCCTTTTTCTTCACATCATTTTCCACGTTCCTTCACGTCAGGTGCGTGATGCCCCCTCACACAGCTGCTGCCCAGCCCCAGCTCCCTGACTCCTTTCACGTTGGAAAATGCATCCATTCACCACCAAACCACTTCGATTTTCCTTTCAAATCCTTTTCCAGCCCTTTCCTGGACAGGATGTCTCCCAGTGATGTGGGAGCACCAAGCTCTCCATGGGCTGAGAGCAGCCTGGAAAAACCAGGTGCTGCCAGCCTGGGATTCATCCTCCTCCAGGCTAAAATGAATCCCAAAGTGGTCTGGGAAAGCTCATTTCTCTTCATTTCGCTTCATTTTTCTTCATTTCTTCTCACTTCTCGTCATTCCCAGCCAGGACAGGGATGGAAAAGTCCCTGTGGGAAATGCTGGAGGCAAGGCCTGGATGCAAATCCCTGCTCAGACCCCTCTTCCCAGTGGGAACCCCTGGCTCCTGCACCCCTCCAGGGAGGGCAGGTGACACCAAAACCACTCACCTCTGGCCCTGCAGGGCCCTGGAAGCCCAGGACACCCTTCAGCCCCACCATTCCCTGGAAAAGAAGCCGGGAACGAGGTGTCAGCACCCTGAGGTGTCCCCTCCCTCACAGGAGGGGCAGGGACAGACCACGAGGGCTTTGCCGAAGGCAGGAGAAGGTGGGCTGGAGCTTGGGGACATCGCAGAGAGGGACAGGGGATGGAAGGAGGGGTGTGAGACACCCCCAGCTCCCCAGGGAACTCACCTGGAGCCCAGCAGGGCCTGGCAGCCCGCTCTCACCCTTCACCCCCTGGAAAAGCCAAGAGCAGCCTGAGTGATGGAGGAGGAGAGCAGGAGCTGGGGCTGGGGGGCTGTGGCAGGGAAGGAGAGACCCCTGCCCACCCTGGCAGGGCTGGGAGGGGCAGGGACAGCCACCCTCACCTTCACTCCCTTCTCTCCTCTGTCCCCAGCTGGGCCAGGGTCTCCCAGGAAACCCTGAAATGGAACAACGAGGATGAAATGGGAACAAGGACGGAGCGTGAGGAGCTCAAATGTGGCTGTTGGGCCTCAGGGGACACAGCCAGGGTGGGACAGGAGGGTGGGGACCCTCGAGGTTGTGCTAAGTGGGGCAGCCCCAGAGGCAAAGTCCCCAGCACGGTGTCACCTCCCTGCAGCTCCTGTTGCACCGTCTCACCCACAGGGCTGGCACAGGGCTGGCACTGGCAGGAGGGGACAAGGTGTGGCCCAGAACAGGTATCTGATAACCCACGTGGGGCTGCTGCTTCAGAAAGAAGAAATGAGGTCTCAACCCCCCCAGGATGATCAGGCCTCGGAGGAGCCCAAAAAATCTCCCGGGCAGCTCTGAAAATGTTGGCCTTGAGGGGAAAATTTCAAAAATTCAAGGGTGACAAACCACCAGCATTCACTTTTTTATGGATATTTTCCATCCTGGCTGACAAAGCCCTGGGTGAGCCCGGGGAGCAGCTGCAGCACCAGGTGCTGGTGTGGTCCCAGTGAAACCAGTAAGGAAAGGTGTCGGTGTTCGGCACCAGGAGCACATGCTGGGGCTGGGGCTGGCACTGCTGGAAAAACCAGGTGCTGCCAGCCTGGGATTCATCCTCCTTCAGGCCAGAATAAATCCCAAAGTGCTCTGGAAAAGCTCATTTCTCTTCATTTCTCTTCATTTCTCCTCATTCCCAGCCAGAATTCCCAGCCCATTCCCCTGTGGGAAATGCTGGAGGCAAGGCCCCAACGTGCCTGGATGCAAATCCCTGCTCAGACCCCTCTTCCCAGTGGGAATCCCTGGCTCCTGCACCCCTCCAGGGAGGGCGGGTGAGGTTGGCACCTCGTGGTGCCCATGGCCGTGCAAGCCAGAGCCAACTCACCTCTTCTCCCTTGTCCCCAGCCAGCCCTCGGTCACCCTGGAAGCCCTGGAGGCCCTGGGAAGAGGGAAGAAGGAGCAGAGCAGGCACTGAGGGGCTGCCCAGTGTCCACCCACGTCCACCCCACTGCCCAGCAGCTGCTGAGAGCCTCAAACTTTTCAGCACCATCAGTCCCTGTCCTCTAAACCCCCCTGAGAAAGCTCCCAAGCCCAGGGGTGTGTCCTGTAATCCCCAGGGATTGGTGCCAGGGGTCTGGAGAAGGGCAGGGACCAAGGAGGCAGATTCCTGGATTGAACAGTACCCAGGTATTCCGTCATCACTCTCATTTCTTGGTCACCCTCCAAGCTTTGAGCCCTGAAGAGCTCGGAGCACCCTGGGATAGTGGAAGGTGTCCTGCCCACGGCACGGGGTGGAATGGGATGGGATTTAAGGTCCCTTCCAGCCCAAGCCATTCCATGATTTGCAGTTGTTTTCCACGAGGAGGTCCCGGTGCAGCAGCCCAGCCCTCGTGCTCAGACCCACCACAGTCCCAGAGCTGCAGCCTGGGTTATCCCAGCCCCTTAATGAACAGTTGGGATGCCCCACAACCCTTTTATTCCCGGGAAACCTAAACCTCGAGGCACTAATCCAGGAGGAGGAATGTTCTAAAGGATGCAGGAGAAGGAGAAACAGCTTGAGGAGCTCCCTGTCTGCTGCCCGGGGTTTGGAGATCCAGCTTCCTCCCGATCCTGAGCATTCCCTGCCCACGGCTCACCTGCTCTCCTGGCAGCCCCCACGGCCCAGGTTTGCCATCCAAGCCAGGGAAACCATCGGAGCCGGGGTATCCCACACGTCCTGGCAAGCCCTGGAGCCCGGGTTCCCCCTGGGGAGGAAAATCCAAGCATGGAAAATGAAAAAAATCCGCATGAGGAAAGCAGTAAATGAAACGCCGAGCTCTGCCTGCCTCTGGAGCTGGGGAAAAGCTTCCTGCGTCCAGGGGCTGCAAGTGTTGGGCACTGGGATTTTTCCAGGTTCTCCACCGATATCCTGGGATTGCTGGAACCAGGGGTGTGCAGCAGGAAGCAGCACGGAGGGCAGGGAAGAAGCGATGCAGTGAGAGAAGGCAGAGTGAAAGCCTCCTGCGTTGGACCCACCACAGTCCCAGAGCTGCAGCTCGGGTCATCCCAGCCCCTTAATGCACGTGTGGGATGCCCCCCGAACCCTTTTATTCCCGGGAAACCTAAGCCTCGAGGCTCTAATCCAGGAGGAGAAATGTTCTAAAGGAGGTAAGAGAAGGAGAAACAGCTTGAGGAGCCTCCTGCTCCTTGGCTCGAAGCCGTTCCCGGTCCTTTCCCACGTGCAGAAGTCGGAGCAGATCCATCTCAGGGTCCATCTCCAGCTAAAGCTTCGGGGCAGCTTTTCCTTCACCCCCAAGCTCAGTGAAATCCTGGATCCAGGCAGGTTAAAGAGGAGTGTGGAGCAAAGCTCCAGCCATGCTGGCACAGCGGGACCTTGCTCTCCTTTCCTTGTACCCGCAGGGCACCTGAACCCCGCAGGGAGCTGAGCTGGGCACTGCCAGGGGAGACGGGGTCCCATGAGGGCACGGCTGCTCCCACAGCAGAGCTCACCCATCCCATCCGGGGCTGGGGTGACAGAGGGACTCTGGGACAGCTGTTTTGGGACAGCATCACCCAGAGGGGTGCAGCACCCAAGGGGGCCGTGCTAAGCTGTGACTGAGCCACCCCTGGGTGCTGCGGGTGCAGGACAGGAGGAGCAGCAGTAGGGGAAGGACCCTCTGTGCCACCACCCCTGCCTGGGAGGGGACCCGGGCATCGATCCCACACCTTCAAAGCAGGCACACCATTCCCAAACTGTCCCCAGCCCTGCCTCTCCCAGTCAGGGGCTGACCCAAGAGGGGCAGGGTCCCTGAGGGTCCCAGGACAGCCCTGAGGGTGCACTCAGCCTCTCCCAAGTGTCCCCACAGCCCTCACTCACCGCGTACCCCCGCTGGCCTTTCTCCCCCGGCTCTCCCGGTGCTCCGCAGGGTCCCTGCGCACAAACAGGGGTTGAGTCACCCAAGGTGTCCCCAGATCCTGCCCCGAGCCCTGGGGAGGCTGTGGGGACAAGCAGCGATGCCCAGAGGTGACCTTGGGAAGGGCAGAGTGGGACAATTCGCATCCCTGGCACCCCCACCCTGCCCACCGTGGCAGGGTCTGTGCCCAGGGCAGGTTTGGAGTCGGGAGCAGATCCATTTTCCCACTGCTTTTGTTCCCGATGGGATGTCAGGACAGGGAGCTTTGCCCTCCTTCCCTTTGCCTCATGGCCAGATGGGGGGGAAGCATCACCCAGCAATGCCAGGGTGGTGGGCATGGGGCTGAGACCCCCCAGCACGGGCTGGCCCCACACAAACCCTTCCCCAGCCCTTCCCTGCCTTGTTTTTGTGCCTCTGGGAGGGATCCACGTGGTCCCTTCTCCAAAAACAAGGCTGGAAAAGCTGATGCCCCAGGGAAGGAAGCCAGCCCTGCTCAGCTGGCACAGATGGAGGGGCTGGGAGTTGGATATCAAACATCCCAGGTTTCAATGGGAAGCACACAAGAAATCCATGAGGCTGCTTTGAAACCCAATGCCAAAGCCCTTAATGACAGCACAGCCCAAGTGCTTGGGGACATCGACCCTAAAAGTGTCCCCAGGGCAGCAAGGCCACCGAGGGGACAGCAGGGCTTTTGTACTTACAGGTGCTCCTGTTTTCCCGGGATGTCCTGGGGGCCCGGGAGCTCCGGGTTTTCTCTGGATTAAAAAGAAAAAACGTTGGAAAAACCCCATCAAGGGCTCGGAGCAGGGAAAATTCAGCTGCCAGCAAGGAAAAACCCCAACCCGAAGCGACCGAAGCGGCACTCACCGGCCAGCCCGCGTGCAGGAGTTGGTAAAATGATGATTGCTGAAAGAAAAGTGAGAGGGGGAAAAAGGCAAAAGGTGAAAAAAAATAATCCCCAATCCCTTTCTGCTGGATTTAAAGTCTTTCTCCTCATCTTGGGAAGATGCAGCGATGAACCACTCGTTTAATTCATTTCTTTATTTCATGCTCTGGGCAAGCAAGGCGCGGGAGGAAGGATAACCTGAGGATAACGTGTGGGAAATAAGGAATTACTTCCTCAGCAGATTAAGCAGACCTAATTCTCCTGGGATTTGGTGAAATTCAGCTCCTCCACGGATGCCCTGCAGCCCTGGGACACCAGGAACGTTTGGAATATGGAAAAATAAGAGTGGTGAGCACAGGGACCGTCAGATTTTGGCCTAAAATCAGCTGTTTTGACCCTGAAGTTTGCTCCAGGTGGGGAATCCTCCAGCCTCTGGAAAACCCAGAGGAGCAGATACCCCACAGGCTTTCCCCTCGCTGCTCCCAGCAGCCAAATCCTGGATGCACTTCCAATTTTTTCCAAGCCCAGATGACCACAGAGAGGGGAAAACCCACCTGAAAGGCCCAGAGTGGATTAATCCCATCCCAACCACAGCTACTCCCCTTGTGTTTCCAAACCAGCATAAAGGCCCTAAAACCTCCTGGTGGTGGTTTGGAAATGTTTGGAAATGTTTGGAATATGGAAAAGTCAGAAACATGTCAGTGGTGAGCACAGGGAACATCAGATTTTGGCCTAAAATCAGTTTGCCCCAGGTTGGGAATCTCCTCCAGCCTCTGGAAAACCCAGAGGAGCAGATGCCCCGTAGGTTTTCCTCTCACTGCTTCCAGCAGCCAAATCTTGGATGCATTTCCAATTTTTTTCAAGCCCAGATGACCACAGAGAGGGGAAAACCCACCCGAAATTAATCCCAACCATAGCTACTCCCATCGTGATTCCAAACCAGCTAAAAGGTCCTAAAACCTCCTGCTGCAGCCTCCTCTCCAAGCTGGGTTTTCCCAAGTTTTCGTGGAGATGTCCAGGAGATAAAATGTCCATCTGCAGCTACCAGCAGCACAGAGGCAAACCCCATCTTTCCTCCTCCTCCTCCTCCTCCCCCAAATCCCATGGTGAGCCCAGCGCCGTGGTCCAGGCAGCTCCTCCAAATCCTGGCTGGCACCAAAGGCTAAGAAATCCCCCTCCTTATCCAGCACCCCAACCCCAGGCAGCTGGAGGGGCAGGATTCACTCTGTGCTCCCCAATTGCAGCCTCGAGGACACCAGGAAACCCCTCCTGTCCCCTGCTCCAAGGATCTGCCCCCCAATTCCAGTGGGGAGAGAGGGGAAAAGCCAAGGAACTCTTTAAGGGAAATAAAAGCGGATGGAAATATTCCCGGCAATGACCAGGACATCGGAGGCAGATGACGGATGGAATCCCTGCTCCTTTCAAGCTGATCCCAAATTGATTTCCACGTCCCTCCTGTCCAGCCCCTTCTCATTTCCCTCAAAATCCGCTCCCAAAACCGTTCAGGAGGAGGTTGGAGCAGGGCCAGCGCTTTTGCCTTGTCTCAGGAATCAGTGAACTCCGATTCACTCAGGACAGGATATTATTTCATCCAAGCTTTTTAAAAGGGGGAAGAAAAAATCCCACGTGAGACACGGCCTCGGATTTCGGAGCGCCAGATGCCAAGGAGAGGGGAGAGCAGTTAATTGGCTCTGCAATTCCAGCAGGAAACAGTCGGAGCTCCGGGAAGGGGGAGCAGCACGAGGGGAGGGGATGGAGGATGGGAGCAGCGGCCGTGGGGATCCGTGCTCCTGGAAAACTCCAGCCTGGGAGCAGAGCAGAGGGAGCCCTTCCAGCAGCCCTGGGGAGAGCTCTGGCTGCCCACCCTGTGCCACCCTCTGCAGTCACCCCATGGCCACCCTAAACCTGTGCCACCCTCTGCAGTCAGCCCACGGTCACCCCATCCTGCCCCACGGCCACCCTCACCCTGTGCCACCCTCTGCAGTCACCCCATGGCCACCCCATTCTGTGCCACCCTCTGCAGTCACCCCACGGTCACCCCATCCTGCCCCATGGTCACCTCCATCCTGTGCCACCTTCTGCAGTCACCCCATGGCCATCCTCACCCTGTGCCACCTTCTGCCGTCACTCCATGGCCACCCCAAATCTGTGCCACCCTCTGCAGTCACTCCATGGCCACCCCAAATCTGTGCCACCCTCTGCAGTCACCCCACGGTCACCCCATCCTGCCCCATGGCCACCCCAACCTGTGCCACCCTCTGCAGTCACTCCATGGCCACTCCAAACCTGTGCCACCCTCTGCAGTCACCCCACGGTCACCCCATCCTGCCCCATGGTCGCCTCCATCCTGTGCCACCTTCTGCAGTCACCCCATGGCCATCCTCACCCTGTGCCACCTTCTGGAGTCACCCCATGGCCATCCTCACCCTGTGCCACCTTCTGCAGTCACCCCATGGCCACCCCATCCTGCCCCATGGCCACCCCAAACCTGTGCCACCCTCTGCAGTCACTCCATGGCCACCCCAACATGTGCCACCCTCTGCAGTCACCCCACAGCCACCCCCCTGGCACATGCCAACCCCACAGTAGCAGCACATCCCTAAAAGTTCCCTCCTTCTCCCATGGATCGATATTTTCTCTCCCCCTGAGGTTCCCAGGCGCCATTCCCAGCCTGGCCTCCCGCTTTTCCAGGCATTGGGATGGATGAAAGGGAAGGACTCTGGTGCTGCAGGTTAAGCTCTCCCATAACTGTGGGAGCTCCAGTTCTCCTTCCCAGGATCCTGGGACTTCCCCACTGCTGAACCAATTCCAGAACAAGCCGGCAGCAGTTCCTGCCCCTCCAGCCACTCCGAGACAACTTCTTGGCAAAGCCAACATCTGTCAGCACGTCGGCAACAAAAGCACAGGGCAAGGGCTCGGGCTGGAATCACAGCGGCCTTGAGCGGCTTTTCCTTCATTCCCATCGACAACAAAGGGTTTTTTCACGGGAAGGGAGCGGGAGAGGCTGCTGAGCACCACAGCAGCCACAGCTGCTCTGCGACAGTCACCACATCCCTCGTCTTCCCAGCCCATCCTCCTGCAGTGTCCCTGAGCCTCGGGGGCGGCTTCCCTGCCCTGCATTCCCAAAGGCTGAGCCAACAACAGACCCCAGGATAGCCCAAATTCCCCAAACCACAGGGATCCGCTCCATGGGAGCCCCAAAGCACGGCACTGTGGGGCTGCAGGCACAGCCAGCCCCATCCCCAGAGCAGCCAGAGCCCCAGCCCGGCCTTATCTCAGCAGAGATTAGCAAATCCCAGCCCAGGGCTTTGCGCTTTCCTGCTGCCGCCGGCGGCACCGCTGGGGTCAAGGGGCCACAGACACAATGGCCCTGCGTGGCTTTGGGGTGGCACCAGGGCCTGCACTCAGAGCCCAGGAGACAAGGGACAGCACCCAGACCCTAAGGGACCAGGGCCAGTACCACGGCCCGGTGCTGGCCCTGCTCCCTTAGGGTCTGAGTGCTGTGGCTGGAACTCACCGTGAACAACTGCCAGTCCTCCCTGGAGTTCCTCCAGAGGACGATGGTGGGGACACCGGGGATGCCAGCGGGGCCAGGGTCACCTGGGGGGCCCGTCCGCCCCATGGCTCCGGGGTATCCCTGCGGAGACAAGGGCAGCTCCTTAAAACCTGCGGGGATTTAGGAGCCAGCACAGGCTGGACACCGGCTCTGACTCAGAGCCCTGTCAGGGTCTGGGCAGGGAGGGCAGCCTGGGTCTGACCAGTGCAGGGCTGGAGGACAAATGTCCCTGTGAGAGGATTTCATGGATATGAAATGGGTTTGGGCTTTGGGACACACCGGTGTCCCTCCTCCGAGTGAGCTGAGCTGCAGCTGCTCCATGTCCCAGCTCTGCTGCCTCTGCAGAGCCACTGAGTGGCTCAGAGGGAAGAGAGCAGCTTGTCCAGGCAGATCGGTCACAGAGTCCCAGAATATCCTGAGCTGGAAGGGACCCACAGGGATCTTCAAGTCCAATTCCAGCACAGACACCCCAACAACCCCACCCTGGGCATCCCTGGCAGCGCTGTCCAAACGCTCCTGGAGCTCTGGCAGCCTCAGGGCTGTGCCCATTCCCTGGGGAGCCTGGGCAGTGCCCAGCACCCTCTGGGGGAAGAACCTTTCCCTGCTCTCCAGCCTGAGCCTGCCCTGGCCCAGCTCCAGCCGTTCCCTGGCTGCTGTCCCTGTCCCAGGAGCAGAGATCGGAGCTGCCCCTCGGGAGGAGCTGCAGCCCCCGGGGAGCTCTGCCCTCAGTCTGCTCCAGCTGAACAATCCCAGTGCCCTCAGCTGCTCCTCACGGGCCCCTCCAGCCCCTTCCCCATCCCCGTGGCCTCCTCTGAACGCTCTTTAATAATTCAATGTCCTTTTTTATACTGTGGTGCCCAAAACTGCCCCAGAACCCAAGGTGAAATCCTGAGGCTGGGCTTCAAGTGCTCACTAAACCCAGTTCCTTCCTCTTCCAAACCCACAGATGGAGCCCCCACCCTGTCAGGAGCTCCCGCTGCCCTCTGGATGAAAAACCCCCAAACCAACCCAAACGGTCAGTGGCGTTTGCCCCAGACCCCACACCGGACACGCCGCTGTTTTTCTGGATACTCACTTTGTCTCCTTTGGGCCCCACCAGTCCCCGTCTGCCAGGACAGCCCTGAAAGGCAAAGGAGGAGATCTGTGACCCCAAAGGGGAGATCCCACAGTGACCAAGTGAGCAGGGCCACGGCCCCGGGCAAGCAGGGACTGAAATGGCTGATTTGGAGCAAACCAGCAGCTTCAATCTCCAAGAAACACCCCAAAACCCAGTGTGGGGTGGGAAGAGCCCCCTGGTTTGGCTGCTCCTGCTCTGGCACCACAGAAACACCCCAGAGCAGGCAGGGGAGCAGGAGAACATCACCTGACACCTGGGGAGGAAAGGCAGCGTGTTAGGAAAAAAAAAAATCCCCTAAAATTGAATCATATCCACACTCCAATAGGAGTTTGGGCAAGGACACGAACATCGGCTGCTTTTAACTGCTGGGAGGCGTGATCTGGGCAAAAATGCACATTTTGGCCACGGGCTGACCCCACTTCAGGGCTTACCAAGGCACCTGTGTGGGCAGAAACAGCCAGGTGGGAGATCCTGGCTTTTTGGGATGACAACAATTCCCTGGAAGGTGTTACCTGACAGCCTCTGCCCGACTCTGCTGCAGAGCTGCAGCTCTGACAGCTTCAATCCCAGACACAGCTTTGTTCTGAGCCTGCAGAGCACCAGATCTGACCCCACAGAGCTCCCACACGGCTCCGTTCCCTCTCCCTGGGGGCCCTCGGGAGCAGCAGCAGGACAGCAGGGAAAGCTGCCAGGCTGGGGACACATCTGAGCCAAAATAATGGCTCTGGCCATGCCTGGCACGTGCCACCACTGAGCTTCAGTCCTGCACAGAATCCTAAACTGGTTTGGGTTGGAAGGGACCTTCAAGCCCATCCCATCCATCCCCTGCCATGGGCAGGGACACCTCCCACTGTCCCAGGCTGCTCCAAGCCCCGTCCAACCTGGCCTTGGGCACTGCCAGGGATCCAGGGGCAGCCACAGCTTCTCTGGGCACCCTGTGCCAGGGCCTCCCCACCCTCAGAGAAAAGATATTTTCCCATCCAAACCTGCTCTTTTTCCACGTGAAGCCCTTCCCCGTGTCCTGTCACTCCATGCCCTGGTAACAAGCCCTTCTCCAGCTCTCCCGTCAGCTCCCTAACCCCTACAGCTGCCACGGAGCTCTGGTACCGGCGTTTCCACCCAGGACACTCAGGACCAAGGACACAAATCCCATCTCCAGGCTTGCTCCAGGAGAGGAAAGCAGCTCCCCCACGGCTGGGTCCCTCCTGACAGCAGGGCTGTCAAACTTCGTGACGTTTCCTCTTCTCCTGGGATTTTTTCAGCCTCCAGCATCTGTTCCTTTTGCCTTTTTCTTCTATTTTTGCAGGCAAGAGCTGCATCAGCAAGGAGGTGGCTTGAGGGGGAAGTTAGCAGTCCTAAATTTATCCCAAGCCTGGCTCAGGGATGATGGATTTAGCACCAGGTCCCTCAGACACGGCCATGGAAACAGCCCTGCAGGAGCCCCCCGAGCCGCGGGGCAGAGCCCACAGCTTCCACAGGGATGGAAGGAAAAGGGAAGAGAAGGTGCCCAAGGTCACTTCTGGCAGTGGGGAAATGAAATGAAATAAAATAAAATTTTCTAGAGGAATCATTAGGAAAATATAACTAAATGAGGGAAATCATTTTGGCAGAATGAATAAACAGAAAAATATTTAAAAACGTTTTTCAGCTACTCCTCAACAAAGCCTCCCCTGAAACTTTTTATATTTTACCTTTTTTCCTAATTTCCCTTTTTTTCTCCTCAGTGAAGACAAGACTCCTCTACAGCTTCTTCTGTTTCAAGTTTACCTTTTTTTTCAATTATCTCTTTTTCTTTTCAATTTTCCCTTTTTCTTTTCCATTTTCCCTTTTTCATCCTCAATGAAGCCGTGACTCCTCTAAAGCTTTCTCTAATCTAAGTTTACCTTTTTTTCCCCCCTAAATTTCCCTTTTTTCATCCTCTACAATGACGGAAGGACTTGAAAAACAGTCAGAACTTATTACAAGATAAATTCAGTGCTCTGCTTTGAACCAGGAGTCAATTTGGGGGTGAAGAAGCCAAAAGCAGCGATGCCAGTGGGGTCCATGGGTGGATGGCAGGGGTTTGTGTGGGGTCTGGTGCTGGAGGGAATGGCCTGGCCCCCTCTGATGCCCTCAGCCTGACTCTGGGCAGGACCAAGGTGAAACAAAAGTGAAAAAAAAAACCTAAATAGAAGTGAAAAAAAAGTTTGATGGAATGATTTGAGACCATCTCTAGAGCAAGGAGGACAAGGGAATCGTCTTCTCTCCAGTTTTCAGTGAGGTTTTTTCAGTGACATCCAAAAATCTTCTCCCAGGGTCAGTGCACAGCCCCATTGTGCCTGCACGGGGAGGGCTCCCCGACCTGGAGGTTGCCCATCCTGAAGAAGGTTCCCCATCCTGGAGAAGCTTTCCCATCCTGGAGAAGGTTTCCCCACCCTGGAGAAGCTTTCCCATCCTGGAGAAGCTTTCCCACTCTGGAGAAGCTTTCCCCACCCTAGAGAAGCTTTCCCACTCTGGAGAAGGTTCCCCATCCTGGAGGTTTCCCACCCTGGAGGTTTCCCATCCTGGAGAAGTTTCCCACCCTGGAGAAGCTTTCCCATCCTGGAGAAGGTTTCCCACCCTGGACGAGGTTCCCCATCCTGGAGAAGTTTCCCACCCTGGAGAAGCTTTCCCACCCTGGAGAAGGTTCCCCATCCTGGAGAAGGTTCCCATCCTGGAGAAGCTTTCCCTGTGCTGTTTTCCCCATCTCAGCAGCCTTTCCCCACCACCCACCCCTCCTACCCCTTCTCCACTCACCGGCAGCCCTGGAGGTCCCGGCAGCCCCGGCGGTCCTGGCTTCACACGGCCCTGGTGTCCACGTGCCACCCACAATCCGGGATGTCCCGCTCCAAGAGGATTCTCTGGGACACCCAGCACTGCCCCTGCCCTCAGGGGACCTTTGGGGACGTCTCCTTTGGGAGCAGCCCCCCGATGAGGCGATGGGGACACCTTGGGGAAGGGGTCCAGGCGAGGTTTGCCGGGCGGGAGCCGCCGCCGCGTGCCCGTGTCCCCCGCCAGCTTCTCGGTGGTGACGTTCTCCTGCTGGGGGTCAGAGCCACGCTCCTTCTTGGCTGCTCGGGGGGGTTTGATGGAGGCTCCTGGGGGGGTGAAGCACTGTCAGATTGCCAGAAATCGGGCTGGAGAAAAGGAGGAAAACTGTGGACTCACCGGAGCTTCTCCTGAGCGCCGGCCTGCCGGGGCCAGTGATTTTGTTGTGGGTGGAGTTCAGCAGCTCAAAGCCTTCATCCTCAATGGAAAGGCTGCCCTCCTCCTCCTCCTCCTCCTCCTCAGCTGGTGGCACTTCGTGAGCAGAGAGGGAAGTCAGGGCTCTCCCATCAGGCTGGAGGTTGAGTGTCCCCTGGGTGTCCTCCCACGGCCAAGGCGGCCCCAGGGTCAAATCTGAACTGGTGAGTCTGGAGTCCTGAAAAGGGAGAAGGGAAAAAGATGAAGTTTGAAGGGTTCACTTATTTTTTTCCCTCTTTCCTGCTCAATGGAGTGCCCAGGGAGGTGGTGGAGTCACCAGCCCTGAGAGTATCCAAGGAACGCTGGATGTGGCACTCAGCGCTCTGGTCTGGGTGACAAGGTGGTCACAGGTTGGACTTGATGACCTTGGAGGTCATTTCCAACCTTAATGATTCTAGAATTCCTAATTTCCCACATGTGGGAATGCTGCTGGGGGAATGAGGCAGGGCACAGCTTGTGAGCCCCAGGCAGGAGCCCTCAAATTCCAGGGCAGCTCATCCAGAATGAGCAGGACACTTCACCCACCTCCAAAGCAAAACTCTCCTTCCACAAGGGACACGAGCTGCTCTGGGCACCCTGTGCCAGGGCCTGCCCACCCTCCCAGGGAACAATTCCTTCCCAATATCCCATCCATCCCTGCCCTCTGGCACTGGGAAGCCATTCCATGTGTCCTGTCCCTCCATCCCTTGTCCCAAGTCCCTCTCCAGCTCTCCTGGAGCCCCTGGAAGGGGCTCTGAGCTCTCCTCAGAGCCCCCAGCTTAATGACAGAAATCCAATCTTGAGAGCAATTCCTGAGAGAGTTACAGCAAATGTATAAAGTGACACCAGGGATCCATCTGTCCCTTCAGCCTCTGGATTCTGCCGTTCCTGCACATTCCAAGGCTCCTGGTGTTCTCCTGGGAGAATGGTGCCAGCAGATCAGAGGGGAGCTTGGAGCCCTCACCACACAGCTTCCCACTGGAGCAGCTGCAAACCTCCGAGGGCTGGGAAGGGGAGACAGGCACAAGGCCAGGAGGAGCCTCCTGGATGCTTCCAGCGATTTAATTCAAGGCAGTGGCTTGCAAAGGGTTCTCTCTGTCCTCAGCTGCCACCTCGAATGGTCCCTGCAGGTCTCACGGGCTCTTTCTGCCCAACAACCTCCAGCAGAGCCCAGGCACCGCCCGGGGATGGGGGAAAACGGCAACGCTGGCAGGAATGTCCCCACTCGACACAAAACCACTGGCTGTGGAAAAGGAGCTGAACTTCAGAGCTCCCCGCACTTCAAAACCCCACCGCTTTTCCACCCAGCACCAGGGAAAGCACCTCAGACCGGGCTGGTGGGTGGGTGTGGAGGCCCTGCACCTCTCCTGGAGCAGCTGCAGCATTCCCAGCAGCCCCACACGGCCACCAGCCCTGCCTGGAGCCTGCTCCATGCTGTCCCTGGGCTCCGTGGGGACACGGACAGTGGCACTGGGAGCTGGTGGCACCAGCCCTGCCTGGAGCCTGCTCCATGCTGTCCCTGGGCTCCGTGGGGACACGGACAGCGCGTGGCACCCAGACCTGGTGGCACCAGCCCTGCCTGGAGCCTGCTCCGTGCTGCCCCTGGGCTCCGTGGGGACATGGACAGTGGCACTGGGAGCTGGTGGCACCAGCCCTGGCTGGAGCCTGCTCCGTGCTGCCCCTGGGCTCCATGGGGACACGGACAGCGCGTGGCACTGGGAACTGGTGGCACCAGCCCTGGCTGGTGGCTCCTGGTGGAGGAGCTGCTGAGGAACCAGCTGAGAGAAGTCACTAGAGGGAGATGCAGCCCCACGCTTGCCTTGCAGGGCCGGGAAGGAGACTTGGAGAGTCCTTCCCGTCCTTCTTCCCACATTCCATGGGCTGAGCCCATCGCCTGGCTCCCGTTCTGCTCTGCTCCATGGATCCACTGGCTTGGGAGCACCAAGAGGGATTTGCAGGAGCAGCAAGCAGGAAAAACAACAATTTCCCTGCCGGAAGGGGTGATCCCGCAGGTGAGATCCTGCAGGTGAGAACCCAACGGCCCCAGTGGAGCTGACTCTGGCCAAGCCCCAGCTGGGATGACCACGGGAGGCAGAGGAGCTCCAAAGGCAGCAGGAGCTGCTGGAACTTTGACTCTGCTGCCATGAGATTGGAGATTTCCAAGCTCTTCCCATCCCAAGTGGAAAAGAAAAAATTAATTTTACAATTTTAAATTTTTTTAATTTTGTCATTTAAAAAAAATTTTTTTTAACTTTGTAATTTTGTAATTTTTTTATTTTTAATTTTTTTAAAATTTTGTAATTTTTTAATTTTGTAATTTTTTAATTTTGTAATTTTTTAACTTTGCAATTTTGTAAATTTTTAATCATTATTTTGCAGTTAAAATGCCAAAAACCAGAAGCCACTTGCTGATCAGCTGTCCCAAGCAAAGAGGCTGCAAGGGTTGCAATTAATCAATTAAAATAAATCAGTGGAGGCATCGCTCCACACAGAGAACCAGAGGGGAGGATCCAAAACTCCCCTCCCTTCACCCCACCACCCCCCACCCTCACGGTGTCCCCTCAGAGGTGGTGGCTGGTCAAAAGTCACCTGAAGAGATGCTCAAATTGGGTCCCTGACGTGACCAAACCCACCTGGGCACGACCTCTCCAGCCTGGTGGAGCTGGAAAGAGGCTTCACCTCAAACCTGGAGCATCACCAGGGCCCTCCCTGTGCAGCCTGGGGGTGGCACCTCCGCCAGGGGCACCTCCGGAGCCCCATTCCTCATTTGCACAGCCCGCACAAGCTCCTGAGAGAGGGACAAGGGACAGCAGAGTCCCCACAGGGCAGCAGCTCCCTCGAGGGGAGCACAGGGAATATTCATTCTTTTTGCAGCAGTTCCTGGAAGGGATAAAAGCCACAGCCCTTTCTTTTGGAGCTGAAATAAAGAAATGAGGAGTTGGAACAAAGAATTTTTGCTTGCAGAAATTAAACCGTGAAGCAGCGCAGTTTTGATGTCACATTTTTGGTGCTTTTGGGGGTTTCCTGATTAAAAGCAGGTCTTGAAATACACCTTTAATGGTGGAAAAAAAATATAAATCAATGGATTTCAGCTTCCCAACTTGATCCATATTTCTCCCTCCAACCAATTGTTCTGGTTTTGATCCAAAGTGTTCATTTCCTTAAAACACAATTTGCAACCAGGATTGGAAAGTTGCAGCTACAGCCGCTCGGAAGAGAACTTGGTGCCTCATTTTGTACACCTTGGAGTGGAAAATAAATGGAAGACAGCAGCACCTCTCTGCTCCCCAGGGCTGGGGGATTCTGCTTCAACAGCCAAACATTTAAAAACCAGTTCCTCAAAGGACGGCTGCCTGTGGGTACCAGCTGGCAGATGGTGTCAGGGAATGGTTTGGGTCAGAAAAGACCTTAAATCCCATCTTATTCCACCCCTGCCACGGGCAGAGACACCTTCCACAGACCAGGTTGCTCAGATTTCCATCCAACTCCACCACCAGGTGAGGAAAAGTGCAGTGAGAATTCCCAAACCTTATTAACCACGAGCTGTGAGGCGCTGCAGGGGCAGGAGCCGCAGAGTTGGGGTTCTCAGTGGGTGATGCTGGTGCAGAAGAGCCCCACAGGATGTGCCAGCCTGGGAATCCCAGTGGGAAGCCACATCCAGGTCTGGCAGCTGGCACCGGGAGCCTGGAATTCCCACCCAGTGCAGACAAGGGGGTTTTAAATTCAGCTTCAACACTTGACATGGGAAAGGTCCTCACTGGAAACTCCCATCCGGAGAGGATCAGGGGAAAAGGGTCTCAAGTAAAAGTTACTGAGGCACGAGGCTGAATTACATTGGTTGTGTAAACACAATTAAAGCCAAAATCAATAGAACCCATCCTTGCTCCTCCAAACAGGCCAAATTTAGAGGAGAACCAGCTGAGAGGGACAAATTGGGAACAGCTCAGAAGTTGTCCAAAAGCGTGAGAGTTGAGTGAGGCATGTGGGTGTGAGCTCCCAGAAATTCCAGCTGGGAAGTGGGGAAGGAGCCCAGACTGAAAGCAGCCATTAAGGGTGATAAAACAGAAGGGAAAAAAGAAGGAATTGGCACGTGACAAGCAAGGCAGGGTCTGTGATTTGCAGAACATTGGATTAAAGAAGGAAAATAAAGGAGGAGAAGTCTCTGCCCCAGCCACATCCCTGGTCCCCATCGTCACCTGCCACGTGGCAGTGACAGAACCACAGCAGCGATGTGGGAAGAGCTGGAGAATCCCACTTAGAAAATCCAGATGACATAACCAAAGACAACAAAACACTTCCCATTCCAGAGGTTCAGAGCAGAGGTTTCTCAATCCCAGCCCCATAATTCAACCCCAAAAGCATGAAAGCCTCAGGCTCTCCCCAAGATGAGAGTGAATTTTCAGTTTGGCTCAGAGAGCTGAGGAAGCTCCAGGGGAACTGACTGGGAAAAGGCTTCGTGTTGTGCCAATATGGAATTAAATTTTAAAAAAAAAGGCAAAAAAAGAGGCAAACAGGAAGCTTTGAGTAATTACAGACCTCTTCCCTCAAGCTGAGCCCAAGCAAAAGAACAGAGCAACTGATATGGGGCTCATTAATAAAGAAACCACGGATATGTAATTAAAGCCATGGTTTTGGAAAGAGTTGCAAACTTGGGATCTTGCCTGAGGAGCCTAAGAGTGTTTTACTGACAAAGATAACAGTGCTGCTGGACTTCTGGAGGGCTTTTCAGCTGATTCCAAATCCAAAAATTCCTAAACAGCAAAGGGGTTAAAGCCCAGCTTGGAGCACCCCTGTTTTCAGCAGCCCAGACAACCAGCAAAACATTCTGCCCTAATTTTCAGCTGGGTCAGGCTGGGTAAAACCGAGTTCAAAGCTCAGGTCTTCTCCCAGGAAACAGATTTTTTGTTAATAGAAGCCTCTTCCATCCAACAGCTGAAGGTACAACGTGATTCACTCAAGCTCAAGATCAGAGATGGACAATTTTAAACTATTTTTTCCCAGCATTTTTTAGCATCAAACCCATAGAAGAGGCTGCATCATGGAAAAAAAATGAAAATCAACGTTGGGCTGATTTAAAGAAGGAATAAGTGCCAGGAAATGCCATGGGCCGTGTCCAGCAGCAGCTCAGGTCACACAGTTGTACCTGTGGAGCTGCAGCACCCGCAGCAGGAGTCTGGAGGGGATAAATCCCTCCCTCTGCTCTGCCCTCATTGCTGGGGAGCTTTCCGGGGCTGCAGCCCTGAGGCATTGCTCCATCCTTCTCCAGTTGCTCCAGGCCAGAAAAGCAGGAGCCTCTCTCTCCATGAAAACAGGAGCAGCTCAGCACAGTGATCCCCACCCCACAGGGGCAGAAATGTTTGCTCACGAGTTTCCCATCTGACACTTGGCTGCTGGATTTGGGAAGGGACTGCACCGTACGGCTGGAAAATAAACGACAGAAATTATTTCTAGTGCCAGCATCTCAAGGGGCTACGAGAAATTTGGTGAGGGGACTTTTGACAAGGGCGTAGAGTGATCGGACAAGGGAGAACAGTTTTAAACTGGAAGAGCTTTAGATGGGATAGTGGGAAGGAATTCTTGGCTGGGAGGGTGGCGAGGGGCTGGGATGGAATTCCCAGAGAAGCTGTGGCTGCCCCATCCCTGGAAATGTCCCAGGCCAGGTTTGGACAGGATTTGGAGCAACCTGGGAAGGTTTCCCACAGGAACAAGATGGTTTTTATTTGGAGATCCCTGTGAGACCCCTCAGCAATGCCCCATCTCCCCAGGGCGATGTTTGGGGCTCCCTGATGTCCTACGCAGGCTCAAACTGAAGCAACCCAAACTCCTGAACATCCCTGCAAGCTCCACATCCAGGGGCCACGCTGAGCCGGGGAACCTCAGGAGGGTTCCACGTGCTCCCTGCCGCTCTCCCACAGCACTGGTGCCTCACCTTTCCAAAGGAAAAGCAGGACAAGCCCCATTCCTCAGTGCCCCCAGCAGGGAAGGCTCTGCTGGCCTTGCACAGGGGATGTGGCTCCTCAGGGACACGGCCGTGAAGCTGCAGCAGGACACGAGACACCGGTGGCACAACAACAGCCTGGGAAGCTTCTGGAGATGCTGATCACCAACCAAGGCCTTGCTGGGACACTTCTGGCACATGACAAGCCCTAAAAGTCAGCAAGGGCACAGAAGCTGCCCCCAGGCAGGGGTCAGGTCATAAAAGGTTGGAGAGCAGCAGTAATTCCCACCAGAGGATGCCTCACGGCCTGGCTGGGTGGAACAGCACCTTGGTTTGGGGATTAAAAACCTCTGGGGTTCAGCTCAATGCATTCCCGTCATTACATTTATCCCACAGTGGGTTTGAGGGACAATAAATTATCCACAGATCTTATCCTACTGGAAAAACTGGATTCAGAGCTCTTCAGGGGGCTGAGGTATCAGAGCTATCGGGCACAACATCGCAAGATAAGGCTGAGAGCAGGGAGATAGAGCTGGGCTCCAGCTGTCAGTCACATTCCTCAGAAGGATATTTGGGATTATCCCAGGTTATCCCAGGAGCCAGCAGCCCCAGAGCTCCAGGGAAGCAGTGGGGTGGAAGAGGGACAGTTCCCCCATGAGGGCTTGTCTTTGTCAGCCAGCATGGGCCAGGCCCGAGCCTTTTGCGCTGGGTATTTTAAAGCCCAGCATCAGGAGTACGTGCAAGGCCTGACTTACACAGGCTCCACACTGCTCTGGTTTGACAGGAAGGATGGAATTTTAGGACTGAGTGAGCCTGAAGGAGCGATTCCCACCCCAGCTGTGCTCACTGAGAAACCTGAGGAGGAGGAAAAGAGGTGCCACGACCCAGCCGAGCGTTTCCACAGAGCTTTCACAGCTTTTTTAAATCAAGAAGAAATTTCCAAACTTTTACTGCCCAGATAATTAAACCTGTGAAGTTTTCAAGTTCCAGGTTTGAAGTTTCTTTGGAAATCTGCGGGATTTAAGCTTTGCCTGTTGGTTGAATGGCTTTAAGATCCCAGGTTAAGCTGCCTTGGACAAGCCATTCAGTTCAGGATCCAGCCCAGCCCTCCTGCTCATGTTTAGGGCAGGCAGTCAAAGAGAAAACAAAAAGCAGAAGTGGCTCAACACCATCCACGTCCCAAAGATTGCTCAGAAATGACAATTTATCCCTCAAAAAAAAAAAATCCCAAAAGGAGTAGGCTGCAATTCAGGTATCACTGCCAGTAACCAACAACCCTTCTATTGCCTTCCCCATTACATCACCCTGAGCCTCCATAATTATTTAGCGCTAATTAACAATTAAGGAATCCACCAATGTACTAATTCACTTCTAAATGAACAAAGGAACTAGAAGGCAGAGCTGTGGCCTGTCCCTGCAGCAGAGCTGGGCTGCTCCTCATTACTCCCAAACTGCAGCGGCTTTTTTATTCCTAATAAATCCTAACGCCAACAATTCCAAGGCATCTCTGCTCCTTATTAAGGGCTCGAAAAATAAACTTGTCCCAAATCCAGAATATTGTTCGTTTTCCCCTGCAGACCAATGAATTTCACCACTTTCCTTGTTATGGCAACGTCTTGCCAGGGGCTGGGAGAACCAGCTGGGAACAAGCATCGGATGGGGGGAATCCCATCTCAAACGGGATCCAGCAGGATGGCAGAGCCCACCTTCCATAAGTGCCCAGGAAAGGTGATTTTGCCACCTCAGTTCATTACAAACCCACCCAGCAAACCTGGGGCACGTTCAGCCCTGAGCAGACGGGATGGACCCGGCTGCCAAAGGTCACTCGGCCAGTTCCAGTCTGGAATTCTCCAGGTGTAGCCAGGTGGGAGGAGGGAGACTCTCCCCAAAGAGTTAACAGCAACCAGGAGGGTGAGGGGAATGAAGAACTGCTCAGTCACACACACACAAAAATCCCAATTTGCATTTGCTGGCGGGTTTCCCCTCAGGATGTGCCTGCGTGGACTTGAACAACAAAGCTTGGCTCAAAATCCCAAATCAAGCAGGAACACAAAGCCAGCCTCGCTCAGAGCACTGCCTCATGTCCCCAGCACGTGCACAAGAGCTGGGGACACGCTCCAAGCGCCAGCTGGGGGACAGCAGCTCCAACACGGAGCTCAGCACCAGGAGCACCAGTGGGACTGGGGAGCAGCCACCCCAGATCCCAGGAAACCACACCGAGGAGGGCCCCAGAACCACAACCATCTCCTCCATGGAGAGCTCCAGCCCTTCCCACCTCCTCAGTGACAGCAGGGACATCTGGGGGATGCCTCCCCAGGCAGGCATCACACCTCACTGTGGGCAGGAGCAGCGGTCACCCTGCTTTATCCCAAATCCTGCTGACCTCGCCTCCTTCCCTCCAGGCTAACCCAGCCTGGCTCAGCTCCCAGGCAGATCCACGAAGCCTCTGTGCAGGCAGTGGCCTGGTCCACCTCATTCCCTGCTCCGCCACCACCCCTCTGGCTCCATGGAAACGCTCAGGAAGGTCACCTGAGCGCTCACCACCAGGTCTGGGACACGGCAAGGGACCTTCAAACCGTTCAAGAGAGAGGGTGCAGTAAAGGAAATAACAATAACAGCCAAGAAAATAATAATTAGTGGCCTTGGCTGGGTATTTTGGCTTTGCCTTATGGTTCATTAAAGCAACTCGTGTCCCCAGGAGACAGCCTGGGGGTGACAGCAGAGGGACACGAGGAAGGACAGTGCAGGAGTTGTACCTGAGCAGATGAATCCTGGATTTCATTGGTTTCCTTTGGCACCTGGAGAGTTGGAGAGAGAAAAGAGGGAAAACATCACTGCCCAAGGAGCAGCAGTGACTTCAGCAGGTGCTCATTGCTGGCTCCAGGACTGAGGAACTGCCTCTGCCGGCACAGGAAGCATCCAGGGAATGCACAGCAGGAGCCAATCCTTCACAGCAACATGAGGGATGGCTTCTGATCAAACCTCTCAAGAGCTTGGGTGGGTTTTGCAGTTTCTGTTGATTTGGAAGCTCCTCAGCCCTGAGGGGGGACAGCAGGGGATGGGAGCTGGGGGGATGTGGGGCAGAATCATCCCGTGGGGTCCCACCTGCGGCCAATTTACTGATGCTTAAAGTGACATTTTCTCCTTGATGGGTGAGACCCCAGAGCCATCCAGGGAAGAGCTCCAGGCCTCCAGAGCTCGGGATAATACAGGTTTCATTTTGGGATGACCAGGGGTTCCACTGGACGCTTGGACACTCCTGTTTCCCTCAGAGCAGGAGGGAACCAGCGTGACCAACTCTGAATTACACTCAGCCTTCTCCACACTCCCTGGCCAAGCCAGCTCCTTAATCCCTCACGAGCAGGGCTTTCCCGAAAATCCTCCTCTTCGAATAACCCACACAAAACGAAGCAGCTCATGCTGGGAGTGCAGCAGCCACTGCAGGGCTGTCACCGCTCCCTGTTCCCTGCCTGGACGTGCTGGCTCCAGCATCCCAAAGGACACCTTCGCCAGGAGCCACACAGGACAGATGCCCCATCCCATGCCCAGCTCCCTCCTGTTGGGGTGCACTGTGTGCTGGAAGAGAGACAGGCCCTGAGGGCTGGAGAGAGAGCCTCTTTCTTGGACCCAGAGGTGACCCTGGGAGTGCATCCAGGTCACCGGGGATGGGCTGAGAGAGGATTGTGGGTTTGTGGACAGTGCTGGGCCTATGAGATGTGATAATTGTAGTTTGTGACCTTATAGGGCATTGTTTACCTGTTACCATAATAGGCAATGTCTGTGCACTACCCCAGGTGATTGGGGGACCCTGAGGTGAACATCTTTCCTGTTTGTATGATGTGATATCCTGTTGGGTGCTGGGATTTAGGGAATATTCACTGCTCAATAAACGCTTGCACTTCTCCATCTTGTGCAGTGCCATGCCCTTGCGTGATTACCACACCTCCCTTGGCACTGCCCTTCCCCAGCAGCTGTCCCAGCTCCTCACCAGAGCACAGGAACGGGTGTTACACACGGGAGGCTCGTGCCAAGCGCTAACATCCAGCACCTGCCTCTCTCCAGCTTTTTCCAGGCTCCTATGGAGCACTTCCTATGGATATACCTGGCCTAAGATGTGAGGAATCTCCCTGGGCCAACTCCGGCTCCTGAGGAAAGCCTGGGTGCTTCATGTTTTCGGGGATTTAGGATGTGATCTGGGCTTTTTGACACAGAAAAGTTTGTTGGAAATTTGTTGAACGCTGCAACAAAAGCAAAGTCCTCCAAATTTCCATTTTCCAGCAATGCTGGCAGAACAGAGGGATAACCTCTGGAAGGAGGATGCACCAAAGGGTGCAATGCTGCTGGGAGTGGGCAAGAATTCCAGAGGGGTGTCCATTTCCAGGACAGCTTTCACCTCCTCCCAGAAGGGCAGCTCCAGCTGCAGCATTACTCAAAGCTTTCCAGTGTCACACACAGGAGCACGTCCAGTCATTCCCACCCCCAGGCTTTCCCTGGATCCCAAACTCTCCCTTTAACTCACTCTCCTTGGCACCAAACCTATCTGTGACTTGAAGGGATGGAAAAGAACCACTCCACCTCCTCCCATCCCACCCCAAAGTGGAGATCCCAGCACTTCCAGGCTGCATTAACGCCCTGGGTGGGGCCTTCCATGGGAATCGTGTGACACCAAGGGAAAGCTTGGCCCAGCAGTCCCTAAATTTGTCAGCTGCCCCCAGCCACACCTCTGGCCAGGCTGTTGGGAGCTCCCACGGGGCCCTGTTGAGGCTGAAGGAGCCTGGGCAGGTTGAGTTGTAGCTGTGGCAGTGCTCGGCGGCAGCTGCTGGGTCTCCCATCACGAAGGTCATCTGCTGGAGAGCGCCCTGGGAGAGACACAGAAACCAGAGTTTATCCCCTGCTTCCTCCAGAGGCGAGGGAATGGTCTGGAAGGGCCTGCAGGGGAGGTCATCTCCAGCTTCTCATAGCCAGGGATTTCTTTATGGGATGGTTTGGGCAATGAACATTCCCTCAGCAGCTTCAAGAGTTGGATGCAAAGATATCATGGGCAGGGACACCTCCCACTGTCCCAGGGTGCTCCAAGCCCCGTCCAGCCTGGCCTTGGACACTGCCAGGGATCCAGGGACAGCCACAGCTTCTCTGGGCACCCTGTACCAGGGCCTCCCCACCCTGACAGGGAACAATTCCTTCCCAATATCCCATCTATCCCTGCCCTCTGGAAGTTTGAAGCCACTGGACACACTCCCCAACCAGATCTTTCCATGCTGACTGCACAGAGACTTCTCTGCATGGTCCAAGTCATGGCCAACACCAGAGGATGAGCGGAAGTCAAACCCAGAGGTGACCTGACTGCTGCCACTTGTGCTGCCCTGACCCAAACCCAAGCCCTCCACACAATTCCAAGCCTTTGCAAAGTTTATCCTGCCCAAGCATGAAAATAATGGGTTTTTGGGAAGAGAAGACGATGGAAGTGGATTCCTTCAGAGGGAGCCTGCAGCCTCATTCACACAGGTAGAGCAGACACTGCCCAGCTCTCACCTTAAAGGGGATCTCAAAGGACTCAATGAGACCTCCCAGGACGATCAGCCCCTCGGTGTTCACTCCCATCCCAAAATAGTTGGACCAGCTCACTCTGTCCACCAGCCGACAGTCCACATGCAACTCCAGCCTCTCCAGGGAGATGCCGAGAGCCACCTGGTGCCAGCGCCCATCGCCCAGGAAGGACACTGGGAACCTGAGGGAAAGGGAAGAGGCAGAACAGGAAACTTCATCCCACACCTTACCCAGGACCAGGCTTTACCCCTCAGCAGCTCCCAGAGTCCCTCTTTATCCACCCTTCGTGCAGACACGAGGAACAATCCTAGAGCTGTTACCCCACCATCACTTTCTTCCATGGATTTGGGGCTGTCCACAACCAGTAGAAGCATCTGAGAACAGCCTGGGTTTTGTGTCTGGATTTATCCCCAGGGATCTGAACCTTTTTGTCCTTTGCCTTGTTTTCCAGAGCTGCATCGTTTTGGCAGAGTGGAGTTTGGCAGGGACAACCTGCACCAGGTCTGAGGGACATCACCTTCCTTCAGCTGAGGTGAGCTCAGCACTGCCCAAAGCCCACCAGAGTGGGAAACCCTGATCCTTGGCCTTGGGAATGGAAAAGGAAGGATGGAAAGGCAGGAAAACAGCACCCGGGCTGGGACTTACTCGTAGTGTCTCCTCCTTGTGGTGACGAAGACCAGGCCGTAGGGGTTAATCCTGATCTGGAAGAGCACGTGGCTGCGATGGCTGAGGATGGTCACCAGGCTGGTGTCCTCCTTCAGGGAGTACCTGAGCGTCAGCAGCAAGCTCAGCTCATCTGCGAACCTGGCAGACAGAGGGGACACGTGACACCACACTGCTGCTGTGTCACCATGGACTGACCCCTTGAAATAAAAAAATTCAGGTCACAGCACAGATGAACCAAGTGAGAATGAAAAATAAAGAGGAACAGGAGCAAAGAATTGTTCCAGTTGTGAGGTTCAAAGAGAAGCAGCCAGGCCTAAATCAGCATTGCCCACACACCCTCAACACGGGGTGATGGGGCCGTGCCAAGGTGTCCTTCCTGCACCCAACCAAGAACCATCAAAGAAGCCCAGAATGATTTGTGTTGGAGGAAACCTTAAAGCTCATCCCATCCCACCCCTGCCATGGGCAGGGACACCTTCCACTAGCCCAGGTTGCTCCAATCCCCATCCAACCTGGCCTTGGACACTTCCAAGGATGGGACAAACTGTTCCAAAATGTAAGAAATGAAGGAAGCCCCGAGCTCAGAGCACAGAGTGGCTATCTCCATGTCACCATGGAATGGGCTCTCCAAGGAACTCCTCAAACCAACAGCCACACCTCAGATGATTTTTGAGCCCCACCAGCCCATCCCCACCCCCTGAAGGGAGGTTACCTGTCCCCAAAGGCCTCCCTGGTGGGGATGTTGAGGGTGGCATACTGCCCGATCTCCAGGATCCTGCACTTGCTGTGGTCGTAGCCAAAGGAAACATTGCTGAGGTCCTGGGCATGCAGAGTGATTTTGTCCAGCAGGTTCACCTCATCTGTGTTGGGGGAGAGGAGAGAGATGCTCAGGAGGCTCAGAAACCTCCACTACAGGGCTCTGCTCTGTTCGTTTTTCGAAAGAAAAACACAAACTGGACAACAGACAAAACCCACAAGAAGAAGAGTGTAAATTTGAGAAAATTAAAATTCAGCACACAAATTCAGCAGACTCAGCCCACAAAAACCATTCAGTCAACTCCACAAACAGCCAGGTGATATTTTTGAACCCCAATATGAGTTTCAAGGCCACAGTCCCAAAGGCAGGAAGGGCCATTCCTTCCCCAGCAGTGGTGGGACCTTCACAACCACAGAGCTGGGATGCTCAGAGCTGTAAAGCAGAGCCTGGCACACAAATGTCCCAAAACACAAGTCCTGGAGCAGCTGGGTACAGGAATCCTGCTCGTCCTTCCCCAAACTTCCTTGATGATGTTGTAAATAAAGAATTGGACCAAGCAGTGGGAAGAAGTTGCTGTGTCCCGATCAGAGCATGGGGATGCCCCTCTCTGCCCAAAGCAGGGTTCAGCCCCATTCCAAGGTCAGGAATTCCAGTGGGAATTCCCAGAAAGGAAAGGATCCACTCTCAGGATGCGCTGTGAACGTTCAAGATGGTTTGAACAGGGGGAGAGCCCCTGCCCTGGGCTGTTTGGCAGCACCACGAGGAGCTTTTCACTCCCTTGGTGAACACAGATTTTCCCTTTCCAAGTTCATTCCTTCACTAAAGGATCTTTGAACTACAGGAACACCTGAGGAAAAATTTGTTTAAAATCTCAAGGTTTCTTGTTCCTCTCCATCAGCAAAAAGACTTTCAGAGCTCTGGCTCTACCCAGACAACTAAAACCAGGTCCCTCCAGTGTGGCACCAACACTGCCACCAGCAAGTACTGGGAACAAGGGACAGACTCAGACCAACACCCTTTAGGATCACTCCAGACCCCACAGACCCTTTCCTGGGAGGGTCTGGACAATCCCACTCGATGATTTGTCAGTGGGAATTGCGCCAGCACCATCTGCACGAGCATCTGCCACGGCTTGGGAGGCATCCAGCCCCTTCATTCCCTGTAATTCCCGCTGTGGATGAGGTGTGAGATTTATTTGAGGGCAGACAAACAGCCCCGGGCACGCTGCGACCTGCCAGGAGATATCCACACCCCGGAGAGGGAAAACAGCGAATCAATCGAGCAGAAAGCTGCTTTGATCCACTTCAGACACTCGTGTGTCATTCCTGATGCCATCTCCTCAGAAGATTTCACATGGGAAGAGCCCTGTGATGGGGAGGAGAAGGAATAGGATCCTGTAGGAGATGTGGCTGTTTGTGGGGAGTTGGGACTTCACCCGGGATTTCCCCAGCTCCCCACATGGGCACAGCATCCACAGTTTCAGGCAACCCAAAGCTCTATAAAATGAAGGTGCAACAGCCTCTGGCAGCAGGAACACCAAAAAACTGGGAGTGAGCCAGAGGGTGCAGTGAGGGGTAAAGTCCATCCAAGGGACAGAGATGGGACAGGGACCAAAAGGACAAGGAGATAAATTCCATCCAGGGTCGGTGCACGGCCCATCCAGGAGGGAAAGGCCCCACCCAGCACAGCTCAGGCTGAGGGCACTGGGCTGAGCTTAAATGGGGCTGCTGGGATGAGCTGGGGGTCCCAGGTGAGACTGGTTGGGGTCATTAAGGTCCATGAGTGCTCTCAGGAATCAGATGGGTTTCAAGGGTGACTCTCCACCATCCCACCCCACCCCATCCCATTCCTGGGTCTGCATCCAAAAAAAAAGTGTTCCCTGAGGGGCACCCCCAGTTGCACACACAGAAAAGTGACCACCCATCTTCTCCTCTGGCTCGTTTCAATGTGTGAAACTTACACCGAGCTTTACGTTCTCCCCAAATGAGGGAAATGAGGGAAAATTGTATTAAACAACCCAAAATTGGGGCCTTGGAGAGCTCCTAACAGGGTCTGTCAGGCTGAGTCACTTCCCCTGGATGTGGCACTGGTTGGAACCTGCAATAACAAGGCTGGCCAAGCCCCGGGGACAAGCCCAGGGGACAGCCCTGGCTGGGGAATGGAGCCTATGACCTAATGGGCCTTTCCTCCCTCCGGTTCCTGAGTGCCTGATGGAAATGTCCTGCCAGGATCTGCTTAGGATCACTTCAAACTCGGGATCAGAGTGGCTTGGGCATCACAGCTGGAATTCAATCGGGAAGGCTCCCTGCATGAAGTGATGGAAAACCAGGGCTCCGTCCTGGGGCCTCACACCAGCGACACCAGCACCAAGATCTGAACCAGCACAGCCCTCCCAGCACACTGGTGCTCCTCCACATCCCCCTGGCATCCCATATCCTTCTGCCTCTGGAAAAATGTTGGGAGGTTGTGCCTGATTTTTTTCTGGAGCAAGGGCAGCAAAACCAGCAGCTCCACGCTTGTTTGGAACTGCCCGGTGGCTCCACACATTCAGCAAGGTCAAGGACACCTCGACACAAAGTTTTTTGTAGGCAGCTCTTCCTGCTTCTCCTTCCACCATGGAATTCCTCGTGCCAATGCCCACGGCAGCCACCCGTGTCACTCCCAGTGCCACATCCATTCCCCACTGTTGGGGTGCACTGTGTGCTGGAAGAGAGACAGGCCCTGAGGGCTGGAGAGAGCCTCTTTCTTGGACCCAGAGGTGACCCTGGGAGTGCATCCAGGTCACCAGGGATGGGCTGAGAGAGGATTGTGGGTTTGTGGACAGTGTTGGACCTATGAGATGTGATAATTGTAGTTTGTGACCTTACAGGGCATTGTTTACCTGTTACCATAATAGGCAATGTCTGTGCACTACCCCAGGTGATTGGGGGACCCTGAGGTGAACATCTTTCCTGTTTCTATGATGTGATATCCTGTTGGGTGCTGGTATTTAGGGAATATTCACTGCACAATAAACGCTTGCACTTTTCCATCTTGTGTGCAGAGCCATGCCCTTGTGTAATTACTGCACCCCACTGCTCCCATTTCCCTCCTCATCCATCCATCCCTTTCCAAGGACACCTCCAGAAGGCACCCGAGGTGAGCTCTAAGCTGCAGCACACGCAGCTCCCAGGGCTGGTTATGCAACAGGATTTCAACCTCCGGAGAGCAGGGATAATTTGGGTTTGACCCCGAGGCTGCAAGTCCAGAGGGGACAGAGCCAAAGCAGGAAGAAAAGGAACAAGGACACTTCCCACGGAGGACGCTGGGGCTATTATGGAGGAGTGAATGCAGCCACCCACCCACGGAGAGGACAGCGAATCCCAGGGAAGCGAAACCTTTTCGGAAGAAAGAGCTCAGCT
Organism: Lycocorax pyrrhopterus obiensis; assembly: GCA_014706295.1. Lineage (NCBI taxonomy): Eukaryota > Metazoa > Chordata > Aves > Passeriformes > Paradisaeidae > Lycocorax > Lycocorax pyrrhopterus. The sequence continues at coordinate 2,129,458 of JACSVZ010000019.1, read as the reverse complement.
GCACGCATTGTCTGGGCAGGAAAAACGGGAGCACAGGTTCTCCTGGAGCTCATTACCCGCATCCGCAGCTGTGCTGCCGCTCCTTTGTGCCCGCCCAGCTCTGCGGGGTGGGGATGGGGCTTTTGGGGACAAAGGCTGGGCAGGAGGAAGGGCTGCTGGAAGGCAGGATGACCCCGAGTAAGGATAAGCTGGCTGCAGGGAAAAATAGGGCAAGTGGCAGGAAAGGAGGAGAGCTTTGGGAGCAGGGAAGAGTTTCAGGGCTGCTAAAGCCACGGAGTGGTCACAGGAGCTGGAAGGGGCAGCTCAGCCTTCAGCTCTATCCTCCTCAGGGCAAATCCTGACTCTCCAAGCCGTGAGGTGGCATAAAAATCTCATCCCATTAACTGAGGAGAAGAGAATGTGTCAGAGAGATTGTCTGCTGCCCTTGTGGGGACGCAGAAAGGGTTTGGGACATGGAGCAAATCGATATCCTGGAAGCTGAGCAAGGAGACCCTTGTGAAGGAGGCGCTGGGAGGGAGGGTCACAAGGGCGAGCTGCTCTGCAGGGTTTGGTGGCCTGCCTTGCTTTGGGGTTTTTTAACAGGAAACCAAAAAAGAAGCCATTTCCAACCTCCCCAAGATGTGCTGAGAGATCACAGAACCATGACATAGTTCAGGATGGAAGGGACTTTAAACATCACCTCATCCAACCCCACAGGCCCCTCAGAGCTCCTCACCCATCTCCTTCCTGAGCAACCACCAGAGTTAACCCCACCCAGAGCTCCTGGTCCTTGGGGAGGTGCTCTGCTGTCCCCCCAGCCTTGCCCAGCCCTTACCCCCCACCCAGAGCTCCTGGTCCTTGGGGAGGTGCTCTGCTGTCCCCCCAGCCTTGCCCAGCCCTTGTCCCCAGGCCACACTCACACCTGGGTGCATTTTCCAGCCCCTGTTCTCCACATTTCCCCTCCAGACCCTCCTCCCTCTGCTCTGTGCATTCATCTCCTGTCCCCTCCTGGAGCACCAGCAGCAAACACCCCTGGGCTGAGCTCAAACCTTCACTCATCTCAGTTCAAACACCACGCAAATGATGTTTCCTCCACACTCAGGGCTTAAAAGCTTTAAGGAGGGGTATTTTGAAATGGTTTTCATTTAAATCCCCACACAACCACTCCTCAACCTGTTCAATTTGGCCTTGCAGCAATTATATTAATTACTGGATTACAGGGAGTCAGCGTTGGAATGGGTCTACAATCTGTGGGATTCATTTAAAAACAACTAAAAACATCCCAGTAAAACTTGGGTGACACTGAGTGGGGACAAGTGCCATGAACATTGGCCCTTGGTGTCGCTCGTAAATAAACTTCTCGTTATTGCTCCCTTGTCAAAGTAAATGAACAGCAAATTCTCCAAACTCTCCCACTCCAGGGGTTTCCAGCACCAGCTTTCCAAGAGCCTCCCTCTCTGCGGTTTTGTTTTATAGGGCTGGAAGGAAAACAGAAATAACCACCAAAGCCTTGAAGGGATAATCCCAAAAACCTGCTCTGGGTGGGATGGACACCCCAGGCTGGGAAGAGCACACAGCCAGGGTTTGTAGCCCTGATTTGCATCATCCTCTTGTTCCGATCACTGAATCCCAGAATTATTTAGGTTGGAAAAGACTTCCAGGATCTTCGAGTCCAAGCTGTGCCCAATCCCCACCTTGTCCCCAACCCAGAGCCCTGAGTGCCACCTCCAGGCCTTCCTTGGACACCTCCAGGGAGGGGGACTCCAAACCTCCCTGGGCAGCCCCTTCCGATGCTTAACAATGTTTTCCATGGAGAAATTCCTCCTGATGTCCCACCTGACCCTCCCCTGGCACAGCCTGAGGCTCTGTCCTCCCATCCTGGAGAATGCTGGTGTGCAACCACCCCAAAACTCCCAGGAACTGTCTGGATTTGAAAGACTCCAAGGTCAGGACCACCAGGAGGTGCCTCCAGCCCTCAGCCCTGGCTCCAACAGCTGGAGAGGAGAGAAAAGAGCAGGAACAGAGCGAGTTTTTCCTGCTGTTTCCTCCCAGCTCCCGGCAGGGTGAGGATTTGCTGATCCAAAGGCAGCGTTTGCATCGTCAGGAACTGGGCCTCAAGTCCCTCCTTGTTGGGGTGCACTGTGTGCTGGAAGAGAGACAGGCCCTGAGGGCCAGAGAGAGCCTCTTTCTTGGACCCAGAGGTGACCCTGGGAGTGCATCCAGGTCACCGGGGATGGGCTGAGAGAGGACTGTGGGTTTGTGGACAGTGTTGGGCCTGTGACATGTGATAATTGTAGTTTGTGACCTTATAGGGCATTGTTTACCTGTTACCATAATAGGCACTGTCTGTGCACTACCCCAGGTGATTGGGGGACCCTGAGGTGAACATCTTTCCTGTTTGTATGATGTGATATCCTGTTGGGTGCTGGTATTTAGGGAATATTCACTGCGCAATAAACGCTTTGCACTTCTCCATCTTGTGTGCGGAGTCCATGCCCTTGCGTGATTACTGCACCTCCTGCCCTGGGAAGCACTGGAGAATGCTCCTGCAAGAGATCCCTGGGCACGCAGAGCTTTTCTTCTCTTCCTCTTGAGCTTTCCTGATGCTTTGTGGAGGGAACGGCCTCAGGCTGGGCCAGGCGAAGCTCAGGTTGGACATCAGCAGGAATTTCCTCATGGAAAGGGTGGTCAGGGATTGGCAAGGGCTGCCCAGGGAGGTTTGGAGTCCCCATCCCTGGAGGCGTCCGAGGAAGGCCTAGAAGTGGCACTCAGTGCTCTGGGCTGGGGACAAGGTGGGGATCGGGCACAGCTTGGACTTGATGATCCTGGAAGTCTTTTCCAACCTCAGTGATCCCAGGATTCTAAACTGGCTGCTGTTTCATTCATGGCAGCCACAAAATCAGAGTGCAGTTTCCCTGACCTGGCTGATTCCCTCCAGATCCAGCAGATCTGCCTGGCAGGAGCCCTCAGCTGAGCCAGAGAGGCTCAGGGCAACCCCACCTGAGCCAGAGACATCCCAATCGCCTCTTCCCAGAGCTTCCCCCTTCCCTGTGCTCAGAACTCCGCCCGCTCCGCTCCTGCCATCCAGCCGGGCAGTCCCAGCCCTCTCTCTCAGTGGATTCATGACAAACACGTTTTATCAACTCCCTGCAGCAGCCCAGGGGACAAATTGCCCGGGGGCAGGCGGGGGAGTCAGACAGCTCCATTTTCCAGGCGTGATAAGAGCCAGTGACTTCAGCCAGGCAGAAATCAGAGAATGCCCTGGAAAGGTCTGGCTCAGGTCCTCTGGCTGAGCAGGCACCGAGTTATCACATCCCAGCAGGAGAACGGGCAGAAATCCCACCTGGAATTTCCTGTGCCCTTGGCCTCGTGCCCCCAGCCCCATCACACACCCTGTACCCAGCACAGAGCCGCCAGATTCCCACTCAGGGCTGTTTGGACTCAGACAAACTCAGAGGTTTCGAGGAGGTAAGAGGTCAGGGGAGCGAACTGAGGGGATTTAACAACAAACCCTGCGGTGAGCAGGACCCCAGAGTTGATGATGGGAGATCCAGAGACCCCTCGGGGGGCAGGGTGGCAGCTGCTTTCACATTTAAACTCGGCTTTCCTGCCAGCCTGCAGAGAAAACCTGGAAAACATCGCTGGGGGAGGAATCGGTGGTCCCAAAAGCAAAGTGACAAAGCTGGGGGCACCCAGCACCGCCCACCCCTGAGCTGGCACTGGGGAAAAGAGCCTGAGGCCAAAAGCCAGGGGACACGCAGGGGACACGGGGCTGGGGGTGAGGCTGCCAGGGACGTGCTGCTGTGCTGTGCCAGCGGGCACAGAGCCAGTGCCCAGCTGTGGCTGGGCTCCTGGGCACGGTCTGCTGCCTGCCCAGCAGTGATGGGACCCCGTGGGAGCTTGTGGGAAACTCCAGGTCCCAGCTGCTGGAAGGGAAAGGCAGCTCCTGCCTGATCCTCTCAGGAGTGCGGGGTTTATTCCAGGATGTCCCTACTGCTGCTCTGTCAGAACCCGTCCCAACTCAGGGACACTCATCTGTCACCCTGCCACCCTCCAGCCAGGACAATTGTCCCTTTCAAGGGTGGCCACAGGGCAGTGCAGGGTTGATTTTAGCTAAAATGCAGCCACTTCATGCTGTAATCTCCACTTTGGGGACTGTCACTCGAGTGTGACCAATTCTCACCCCAAATTAGCACCAGGGAACTTCATCAGAGGGAAAGTTTTGCCTGCAGGGACCTGCAGCACCTCGCAGGGCCCCAGTTCCGCTTCCTTTGCTCCAGGAGCTGCTGTTCCGAGGGTCAGCGCTCAGGCTCTGACCTGGTGTTAAAATTCTGCATCTGGGTCAGTGTCTGGAGGACACATTTGGCTGCTGGGCATCACTTTCCCTGCAGGAACAGAGCAGGAGTGAGAGGAGGAAGCAGCAGAGCCTCAGCCCAGCACAGCCTGGGGCAGAGCAGGGCAGGAGCACCAGCCCCGACCTTCCCCTCCTGCTCCCTTCAACACAGCCCCCAGGAATAAAAAAAAATAAATTAGAAATAAGTGTTTCCCAGCCTCACAAGCTGCCATTTCACAGCCAAAAAGCACTCAGATTTTCACCCCAGGCAAAACATGTGCACGTTTGTGATTCAGTCCGCGCCGGCGGCTGCCAGCTTTCTGCACAAATGATGGAATTGTTGCGGTTTCAACCTTGACTCCACTCCCAAAAGCTCCTCCGAGCTCCTCTGACACAGCTCCTCACCTCCCACCTCTGGTATTTATTTTTACACCCAAATTATCTTTGGGTGCCTGGGAGCCTTCAGATTCCCTGACGAGCTGCTCCAAGCCAGGAGCTGCTGTTTCCCCGGGTGTGGGAGTCACTGAGAGCCCCAACCAAAAGATTTCTTCTTGTAAACTCCTTTCACCAGCTCAGGTCGAGCCCACAGTGCTGGAACCAGAGCTCAGGAGGCTCCGGGAGAATAAACACAAACCAGGATTTTATTCAAGCGCAGAGAAGCTGCCAAACCCCACAAACAGTGCTGGAGGCACCACTTTGCCAAGCCCCAGGAGGGGCTGAACCCTCTGGAGCTCCCTGGGCCACATCCTGAGCTGAGGAGGTTCCACAATTGGAAGCTTGGATGAAGATGAGCATGGATGGGGCTGGAGAAGCTTCCAGCAGCTTCCAGCGTGGAGGAGATCCCAAGGAGGGCACGCTCAGCTCCTGGGCATGGGCCAACCTTTCTGCAAAGGCCCCCTGCTGGATGTGGACATTTCCATCCCTATTTTTCCTCTCTAGGCTTCAAAATCCTCTTTCTCCCCCAGAAAAACTTCCTATTCAAAGCCCATTCCTGTATTTTCTGCTTCCAAGGCTGCATCAGAGCATCCCTCCCACCCACCCATAATGATTTCCCAGCTCAAACCAATTTTCCTTTCTCTCCATTTCTTCACTAACCTCGAGAATTTCCCAGAGTTTTTTACACAGTAGAACCCAAAGGAAAATCTCTTTTTTCCCCTTAAAACTGCAATTTTTGAGTCTGGATTATTCATCACAAGTGAAGCTGAGAAGGGCCCAGGTCAGACACGCTCCCCCATCCTGCTGCCTGTGCACAGGGAAGTGTGTGGATTTTGGGAGAGCCCCAGACAGAGCTGACAAGTCTTGTTTGAGCAGCAGGGGTGTCTCAGCCTCGCAAAAAAACCAACCCCATCAAATCTGCTTTTCATTCCTCCCTCTGCCTTTGAGCAGGGGGAAAACATTTCTTGGTGATTCATCACTTCCCTGAACAGCCCAGACTGAGAAAAGGATGGATTTGGGATGTGGGGGAGCTCTCAGGGTTAAAGAGAATTGCTGGAAATAAATCAGTGTCAAACAGAAAACTTTCCCAATATTTGAGAAAAAAAAAAAGAAGGAAAAATAAAAAAAAAATGAAAATTAGTCAGTTTGAGTCAGCCCAGCAATGAAAGGTTTCACCTCTGTGGATGAGCTGCCTCTTTCTTGTTTCCTTTAACTCAGTGCAAGTTCACTTTAATTAACTGAAACTGTTTGAAAATTCAGTGTTATTTTTAACCCCCTGAGATGAGTGGACATGTCCTCCCTCCCCCAGTAAACCACTTTTTTTAAAATTATTTTCACAAACCCCAGGAGACCCAAGAGTTTTAACGGGCTTGAGTTTCACCGCCACTTCCCGATGGGAATTTTCCACCTGATCAGACCCAGTTTCACCAGCCCCGCTTCAGCCTCCACCAAGCCCACTGAGCTCCAGACTCCTGAGCCCACTCTCCCTCAATTCCCTGTTCCTTTTCCTGGAAGCAGCCGACCTGAGGAACATCCCCAAGCAGGGAATTCCTCTGTATCCCTCGATTCCTTCTGTTCCAGTGCCTCAGAATCCTCTGGATTCTCTCATGTCTGACAACCTCTGCAGCCAAGATTTTACTGCACCTCATTTTCAAGCCACCTCCAGCACAAAAAACCCTGGAGCAGTGAAGAGGAGCCCTGGAATTCCCACAGGAATGGGAATGGACACACCAGGACATCACCTACAACCCACCCTGGGATCTCTCCAGGTTTAATGCATTCTGCCACTGCTGGGGAATGCTGAAAAAGAAGAAGAAAAGCTAAATCCATGAATGAACCATCCTGACTGGAAAAGAAGGATTTCCTAAACCAAAACAATCCCTCACCTCGTCCCCACAAAATGCCAGGAATTATTTTTTAAGCTGTATCCTGTTTCCAGTATCACGGTGGGAGAAACCCTCCTTCAGGTGGAAGGTTGCAAGGTTTCTCTTTCCAAGCCATTCAAACATTCCCAGCTGGTGAGAAGCAATCCTGGCCACCTGGCTTTGCATCTCAGTGCCAGGAAGGAACAGAGCCATGAAAAACTGTGGGTCAGGGGGGTTTTCCACGGATCCTGAGAGTGATGCCCCAAAGGGGCTGGGATTTGTGAGCTGCTGAGCTGCCCGTCATTGGATGCCACCCTGGCAGTGCTGTCCAAGCCCTCCTGGAGCTCTGGCAGCCTCGGGGCCGTGCCCATTCCCTGGGGAGCCTGGGCAGTGCCCAGCACCCTCTGGGGGAAGAACCTTTCCTCATATCCAACCTAAACCTCCCCTGACACAGCTCCAGCCGTTCCCTGGGTGCTGTCCCTGGTCAGGAGGGAAAAGGTGCTGGATCTGGCTCAGGGCAATCTGCTGGGAGCATCGACAGTGGCACATCTGTCACCTCCTGGAGGAGCTGGAGCGGAGGTGACATCTCCAGGCCCCCTCCCAGCGTCCCTGTGGGACCAGCGAAGCCCTGTCCCATGGAGAGCGGTGTCAATGTGCAGCATCCACAGCTTGGAAAGGCAGCCCCTGTTCCCTAACCTTGGGATCCATCACTTTTCCTGCCAGGAACACGCCAGGGAAGCCCCGATGTGCCCAGGACAGATGTGAGGCGCAGGCACGAACAGCAGAGCAGGTGACAACAGTGCCTGCAGCGAGCGTGGCCCCAAGGAAGGATAGGGTGGAAGAACTGCGATCGCACTGGATACAAATCCCCAAAATCCCTCTGCACATCTCACCTGGGAGCTCTTGGACATGGACAAGCCCCTGCTGCTGCACAGCTCTGCTCCTCTGGGCTCTCCCAAAAATATCCCTAAAAAAGGAACCAACCCCTCTCCAAAGCTCCCTGAGAGTCTGGAGTGCTGCAGACACCACGGGCTGGCTGCTCCTGCTCCTACACCTGCATTTCCTGAGGGCAGAAAACATCATTTTCCTGTCAAACTCCAGCAATTCCTGCAGGATTTATCCAGCCAGAGCGAGCAGCTCTCGCAGGGCTCTTCCAAACCCACGGGGCTGAGTTTGTTTTGCAGTCATCAGACTCAATGTCCTGGAGATTGCTGCAGCAGCTCTCCCGCTGGGCTGGAGCAGCGTTCCAGCCTCTACAGCACACTCCAGTGCTCTGGGAGCAGCAGGACCACGTGAAGGAATGGCTTTGCTTCTTTTTTCCCTGGTTTGGAAGTGAAGCAAACCAAGAAAAGGGATGGAAAAAGTGGAGTTGGCTTGAACTGCTGTGCCACTCCCATCAAACCTGCAGCAAGAGAAATACTCCAAGGGATCAGCTCGGCCCTAAATATTGAATTGTATTAATTCACTGTAAAATCGGGAGAAACAAGGTTAAATCACAAATCTGTGCAAATCCGTGGGGCTGTTCCCTCTGTGCCTCAGCCAGAGACCAGGACACTGCTGCAGGATGTGGGACAGCCAGGCTCAAACCCCTCTTCTCCCTAAAATATTTGATTCCTGCATTTTAAGAGCCTCCCCCACCCTCCTGAGTCCAGCCATCAGCACTGCCAAGGCCACCGCTAAGCCGTGTCCCCAAGTGCCACATCCACACAGCTTTTAAATCCCTCCAGGGTTGGGACTCCACCACTGCCCTGAGCAGCCTGGGCTTGAAAACCCTTCCCATGAAGGAATTCTTCCTCATATCCAAACTAAATCTGCCCTGCTGCAACCTGAGGCCGTTTCCTCTTGTCCTATCAAGAAAGAGCGAGGAGAAATTTCTTTTCTAGGGAAAACCACGGGAAGGAAATGGGATTTCCAGGACCAGGGAGCCCCATGTGATGGTGTTTGGCAGCACACTGTGGATCATGAGGAGGACAAACCCCAGCTGGGGTGTGCAGGATCCTGAGGAGCTACAGGTGAGGCTTTGCTCTGCCTCACTGCAGAAGGAGCTCCAAAGACAAGGAATTCAGGGCATGGCATTAAACACGACATCAGCCATCAGTCATCTCCTGGTTCCTGCCTCCCAGCAGCTCTGGGATGTCTTTGAGATGACAACTGTTGATGTTGAGGCTTCAAAAAAATCCACCTACTCTCCTCCAGGCCTAATGCACTTTTAGGTGTGAGCTGAGAAAAATCCACTCATTTATCCAGGCAGAGAAACATTTATCTTCACGCTGTGGTAATTCTTGTCCCTTTCTTCCTGGCAGGCAGCTCTCAGGATGGGCAGGGGTGTAAAGCAGCAGCAAACATGGAATCATGGAATTGTTCAGTCTAGAAAAGCCCTCTAAAGTCACCGAGTGCAGCTGTTCCCACAGCACTGCCAAGGCCACCACTGAGCCACGGCCCCGAGTGCCACATCCACACTCAGGCTTTTAAAACCCCCCAGGGATGAGGGTTTATTGCACCCTTCCAATGTTTAACAACCCTTTCCATGGGGAAATTCCTGCTGATGCCCACCCTGAGCCTCCCCTGGCCCAGCCTGAGGCCGTTCCCTCTCCTCCTGTCCCTGTTCCCTGGCAGCAGAGCCCGACACCCCCCGGCTGCCCCTCCTGTCAGGGAGTTGTGCAGAGCCACAAGGTCCCCCCTGAGCCTCCTTTTCTCCAGGCTGAGCCCCTTTCCCAGCTCCCTCAGCCTCTCCTGGGGCTCCAGCCCCTTCCCAGCTCCGCTGTCCTTCCTTGAGGAGCAGCAATTCCCAGGAATGGTCATTCCTGGCTGCCTGGAGCACGGAGAAGGGGATGAGGACAGTCCCACGCCGGCCCTGCCCATCAGCCGGGCTCCGGCTGCTTTATCAGCCCATTTATCTCGGCTACTTCCAGCCCTATCCTGTTTCCAATCAGCATCCCCGGCCCGCTCCGGCCTGTGGGAATTCCAGCAAAAGCCTGGAAGGAATATAAAAATGAAACAAACACACGTTCGGGGGGATTAAAGCTGGGAAAAGGCTGTGAAAAGGAGCAGCGTTCGTGTTCTCACATCTCGCTGGGTGCTGAGGGGCTGGGGGAGGCCGAGCCCGGGGAAGGGGCTCCCCACAGCCGGGTTGGGGTGCGGGAATTCTTTGCTGAGGGCCTGGGGGAGGCCGAGCTCGGGGAAGGGGCTCCCCACAGCCGGGTTGGGGTGCAGGAATCCTTCGCTGAGGGCCTGGGGGAGGCCGAGCCCGGGGAAGGGGCTCCCCACAGCCGGGTTGGGGTGCAGGAATCCTTCGCTGAGGGCCTGGGGGAGGCCGAGCTCGGGGAAAAGGCTCCCCACAGCCGGGTTGGGGTGCAGGAATTCTTCCCCTGCTCAGGGAGCTCTGTGCGTGCCCCACCGTGCCCTCCCCAGGCCACAGCAGGTCTGTCCCCACTCCCCGAGCCACAGCCACAGCTGGGAGGGAGCCCAGGGCCATTAAAGAGTCACAAATCGGGAGCAAATGTCCATTGGGATTGTGAGCAGCTCCTTGGCAATCAGCTGGGCAGTGCTGGAAAGGCCCAGCAGTGCCGTGAGGCACGTTCCCCTGCCTTCAGAGAGGAGGGATGGGAGGGTAAAGAGATAAAAAATCACCGGCAGAGTGGGCAGAGGAGCACGGGAGGTGATTGTGCTCCTCTCATGAGACCCCATCTGTTACAGGGGTTCCCCTGTGGGGTCTCAGCACAGGAAGGAGCTGGAGCTGCCTGGAGAGAGTCCAGAGGAAGCCCCGGAGCTGCTCCAGGGCTGGAGCCAGGCTGGGAGAGCTGGGGGTGCTCACCTGGAGAGGAGAAGGCTCCAGGGAGAGCTCAGAGCCCCTTCCAGGGCCTGAAGGGGCTCCAGGAGAGCTGGAGAGGGACTGGGGACAAGGGATGGAGGGACAGGACACAGGGAATGGCTTCTCACTGTCAGAGGGCAGGGATGGATGGGATATTGGGAAGGAATTGTTCCCTGGGAGGGTGGGCAGGCCCTGGCACAGGGTGCCCAGAGAAGCTGTGGCTGCCCCTGGATCCCTGGCAGTGCCCAAGGCCAGGCTGGATGAGGCTTGGAGCAGCCTGGGACAGTGGAAGGTGTCCCTGCCCATGGCGGGGGTGGCACTGGATGGGCTTTAAGGTCCCTTTCCACCCAAACCATTCCAGCATTCCCTGAAAAAGGCTTCCTTGGACCAACGCTGCTCCAATCCCTACCAAGCTGCAGCAGAGCCGTGTTCACAACCTGCTTCTGCAAACTGTTTCTGAGGGGGGAAAATAAACACAGCAAATTCAAACTAACAACACACGAGCTGTTTTAATTAGGATCAGGAAGTCATCCCAGGGTGAATTCCCAGCCATGCCCACTCCCTGTGCTGCTGTTCACACTGCAGAGCTGACCTGGGCTGCACAGATACCTTTGTGGTGAGGACCAGAAGAGCTGGGGAGGAGATTTAATGTTCTCCAACGTGGACAGGATCCTCTGGACTGGGAATCCCAACCAGTCCAGGATAAAAACCATGGAGCCCCTCAGAGCGGGCACAGGGCCCTGGAGCTGCTGCTCTGCAAATCTGCTTTTGGTGGCACTCCCCACTTGCTGGTGTGAAGATTTAATGCTCCAGCTGCTAGGCTCATTAACAGCCCTAAACCTCTCTTTAATTAAACTTCCTGAGCCTCACAACCAGGGAAAAAAGCACGGAAAACCTGGCTGCTTGTGGCTCAAGCACAAAAACTGAACGCAAAAGTTCAGAGGCAATTTTTATCTATTCTTTTAAGAATTTTTTTTTTAGTTTTTTTTAAAGCCAGGATCCCATTTATTTATTATTATTTATTATTATTTATTATTATTTATTATTTATTATTTATTAATATAATTTGTTATGATTATTTAAGCCATCCCATTTATGATCCCATCTGGAAAACCATCCAGCCCCTCTCCATGCTCAGGAGGATGCCAGTGTCCATCCACCACACCCCAGCTCCGACGAAAGTTTCCATCTCCTCATAATTCTACAACCAGATTGGTCTGGCCAGTGCCCATCCCAGTCCTCGCTTGCTCCTGTCCAACCCCAAATCTTCTCCCTGGCAGCAGCACCACACTCACATCAGCCCCACAGATGCCAGACAGGGAATTCACACCTGCAGAGACCCATCCTAGAGAGAAACTCATCGGCTTCCTCCACAGAGACACCCCCAGAGAGCTTCTGGGTGAGCAGCAGCCCCAGGGAGACCCTTCCCAGCTCACAGGAATTCCTGAGGTCACGATCCAACCTCTCCCTGCCCTGTCGCTGTGTCACCCCCGCCCCTTGGCCATGGGAAACATCTCAGGAACCTCTCAGGAACCTCTTGGTCCTCATCCCCGACACCCCCGGAAAAGGAGGAACCTCTTTTCCCCTCCCTGCCTTGTCAGGAGAAGATGGGAATGAGACATCTGGGTGTCCTCGTGCTGGTCTAAAGCTCAGCCCACAGAACATCCCAGCTGCTGCAGGCATCAGGAAGGGATTAACCAGACCGAGAAGGCTTCCTCTTCAAAATGTGCCCTAAAAAGCACTCCTGGAAGCCAGGAGTACACAGGAGCCAAGCAGGGATCAGGTTGGAGCCATCCCAGATCACTCCTCGCCCTGTGACCCTCAAACATCCAGCAGAGCCCCCAAACCCTTCACTGGAGGAACCTTTTCCCAAGCAACGAAAGGAGCAGGGATGTTGGAGCCACCCCTTCGAGAGGTGTCCCCACGAGCACACCGAGGCTGCAGAGGGAACACATCCCGAAAAGGAGCCTGGAGAGACCCCGGAGCCTGGGAGACTGCGGCAGCCCTGGGCAGCACGTGCCTGCCAGATGCTCCCCGTTCTGCAGGAGGGGAGGGGAGCTCCAGGGGTCAGGGTCACCAGCGATGCCTGACTGGGTTCGTGGAGAAGGGGCCGTGCAGGGGGAGAGGCAGCCGGGAGGAAATACCAGCCTGGGGGAGGAAAAGCCATCCCGGGTGGATTCCCGGTCACGTTTGCACATGTCTGGCTCGGGAGAGGCAGGAAGCTGCAAGGGATGGGGCTGAAAGGAGGAGGCAGAGCAGCCCCACACACTTGGGATGCTCCTTCCTGCATCCCTGGAATGCCTTGGAGAGCTGCAAATCCCCAGTTTGGGCTCAGCCTCCAGCTCTCAGTGTCCCCTCTGCTCCTTCCCTTCTCTGTGAGGGTGAAATGCTGCGCTGGGAGCTGCAATTCCCACAAACTTGACAAAGTCTGGAGTTCTCTCCATGCCCTGGGACCTCCTGGAGTGTGTCAGCCCCGTCTCCCCTTGCCCATTCCAGGATCAGTTGGCTCCTTGCCCTCGACAGGAGGAAGCTGCAGCCTCTGACGTAACCCCAGGCCCAGACCAAGTTAAACAAAGCCAGACTGCAAATCTCAGCAGCAAGAGCCCAGACACAAAGGAACAGCTTTGGAATTGCCACTCCTGCCCCCACAGGCAAACAAAATCCAACTCCCTGGATCAGGATGGAGTTGCCCAGAGCAGCTGCAGCATCTCCAGAAGTCTCTTCCAAGGTGAATTATGCCCTGAAAATGCCTCTAAAACACCTCCCGTCCCTCCTGCCCCTGCACAAACACACTTGAAATATCCCAACAGCCATGAAACTGGATTTTTTACCACTCCAGCTCTTCCAGAGAGTGGCAGGAACTACACCAGTAACACCAGTTAGTGCTGTTGGAGCACCGTCACACCCTGCCCACCAAGAGCCATGACCCCCTGGTACATTTAAGACAGAAAAACATTAAATCATTAAACCACAAGAACCACAACTACAACATCCAAGCACTGCCTCCTATGGCTGTGCCTGAGATGAGCAGCGAGGCACAGCACCTTTCCTGTTTTAGTTGAATTTTGGGTCACTTTTTCCTCAAGCAGCACTCAAAAAATGGTGATGGAATGGTCACCGAGTGTGGGATCTGCTCCTGTTCCTGCAGGAAAAAAAGCCCACAGTGATCTGGCACAGAGAAGCTGTGGCTGCTCCATCCCTGGAAGTGTCCCAGGCCGGGTTGGATGGGGTTGGAGCAGCCTGGGATAGTGGGAGGTGTCCCTGCCCATGGCAGGGGGTGGAATGAGATGGGATTTAAGGTCCCTTCCAACCCAAACCAGTCCGTAATTCCATGATTCTGTGACCTGGTGTCCTCCAGAGAACAGGCCAAAGAAGATCTCCAGCTTAATTCCTATTTTAAGCCCAACAGTTGTGGCTGAATTCAGGAAAACATCTTTCCCTTCAGGAAAAACATCTCATCTGGATTTAAAGCCTTGCCAGCAGCTGAAACTCCACCACAGCCCAGCCCTGGGGTAGGCCAGGAGCGAATGAAATGATAAATCCATGAAACATGTGGGTTGTGAGAGCTGATGTGGGAGTCACAATTAAAACCAGCAGAGCTGGGGGAGAAAACGAGCAGCACTTTTACTGCAGAAGGTGGAGGGTTTGTAGGATTCCCCAAAGTCTCCTCATCTGGAGAGGAAAACCACAAGTGAGGCATTAGAGAATGAATTAATGTGGATTCAGAGCTCTGCGTGCCCCAGGCAGGAGCCTGAGCTCTGCTTTACTCAAAGCCTTTTTAGCAGCTTCAAGGTTTTCCCTGAAAAAGAGGGAACCATCACAGGCCTCTGCATGGTCTGTGATCTGCCAGGACCTGCCCAGTGGGAGCAGGATGATCTGCATGGACAGGTCATGGAATCCCAGAATATCCTGAGCTGGAAGGGACCCACCGGGATCATCCAGCCCAGCCCCAGCCCTGCACAGACCCCCCAACAACCCCACCCTGGGCATCCCTGGCAGCGCTGTCCAAACGCTCCTGGAGCTCTGGCAGCCTCGGGGCCGTGCCCATTCCCTGGGGAGCCTGGGCAGTGCCCAGCACCCTCTGGGGGAATTTTAAGCTCTTTAGGTCCCCCAAACTCTACACACAGAGTGTGAACTCTCTGGTTTGCTCTTTGTCCCTTTGCTTTGCAGCTCGCTTGAACTCCCCACCCCTCAAAATGTCACCAGGCAGGCCAAGGGGGACCACGTGGCACGATGGACACCATGTCCTGTCTCCTGACTTGAATCCCATCTCTCATTTGCCATCCTCAAAACTGAAGCATTCCCAAAGCACCAGGAATGCAAAAAAAATTTAAAAAGCAGAAGAAGAAGAAGAAGAAGAAGAAGAAGAAGAAGACGAAGAAGAAGACGAAGAAGAAGACGAAGAAGACGAAGAAGACAAAGAAGAAGACGACGAAGAAGACGACGACGATGACGACGACGACGAAGAAGAAGAAGAAAAGAAGAAGAAGAAGAAGAAAAGAAGAAGAAGAAGAAGAAGAAGAAGAGAAGAGAAGAAGAAAAAGAAAAAGAAAAAGAAAAAGAAGAAGAAGAAGAAGAAGAAGAAGAAGAAGAAAGAAAAAGAAAAAAGAAGAAAAAGAAAGAAGAAGAAAAAGAAAAAGAAAAAAAGAAAAAGAAGAAAAAGCACAGGAGTTGATTAAAAATCTGCTCACACAAAGTCGCTGCCAGAAAGTGAGATCTGACTTCAAAACTCCTCTGCATCTCTAAGGACCTTTTAATAGCGCTCATTACAGAACATCTCCCTCAGCCCTGCCAGAACAGAGCCCACATTTCCACAGGCAAGGCCCAGCTGTTTCATTGATCCATTCCAGGACTTCAAACGAGGATTAATAACGCAGCTCTGTCAAACCAAAGGTTCCTCTCCTGGGTGCTGATGCCCCCCTTGGATGGCAGCTCGTTTAACCTGCCCCTTTAATGCGGCATTTCCCACTCCCAGCGGGAGCTGCCGTGGAAAATGTGGCTCAGGAACGAAGGTGCAGCAGCAGGGAAGCAGAGAAAGTGATCAATAAAATGTATCTCTTTCGCTGTGAACAGGAATTACCTGTGTCATGTGATCCTAATCTTCAGGGATTAAATAAACAGATTTAATTGTTTATAGAGGAAGGGAAATCAGGGAATGATGGAATGGTTTGGGTTGGAAGGGAATTTAAAGCTCATCTCATCCCACCCCTGCCATGGGCAGGGACACCTTCCACTGTCCCAGGCTGCTCCAAGCCCCGTCCAGCCTGGCCTTGGGCACTGCCAGGGATCCAGGGGCAGCCACAGCTTCTCTGGGCACCCTGTGCCAGGGCCTCCCCACCCTCCCAGGGAACAATTCCTTCCCAGTATCCCATCTAACCCTGCCCTCTGGCAGTGGGAAGCCATTCCCTGTGTCCTGTCCCTCCATCCCTTGTCCCCAGTCCCTCTCCAGCTCTCCTGGAGCCCCTTCAGGCCCTGGAAGGGGCTCTGAGCTCTCCCTGGAGCCTTCTCCTCTCCAGGTGAGCACCCCCAGCTCTCTCATGCCCCAAAACCCCTCAGCTCTGGGTCCCACGGGGTGCTGAGCACACAGAGAACATCCCAATAAATCCTCCTCGCCCCTCTGCTCTCCATGCCTGGGATTTCTTCTACTCTCTCTGGATTTAGGGACATTTCAGGGACGAGTCACGTCCCCCTCAGCCCATGCCCCGCACCACGGCAGCTTCCCCAGCCGCTGGGATCTGCTCCGAGGAAATCATCAGTTCCTGCAGGTCTCTGCTGGAGCTGCAGTGGCACAAACCTGGCACTGCCGGGGTGGCAGAGCGGGAATGCCGCAGTGTCAGACAGAGCATGCCGGCAGGATCACAGCCCTGCTCCCAAACACGTCTGGCAGGTTAAAAAAGGAAAAAGAGAGGAGCTAATGGAACCAAATCCCTGCCTGGCTGCGTTTTCCCAGCTCCGATCCCAGCCCGGAGCCCCTGCAGAAGGAGGGGAGGCGTCTGTCTCGCACCATTCCCTGCTGGAGAGCTGGGAACCACCGGCAGAGAGGCACCACAGTTACCCAGGGCCCTGCAGAGGGAGAAACCAGCGAGTGCCTCCGTGTCCCTCCGTCCCTTCATGCCCCTCCATCCATGTCCCTCCATCCCTCCATGTCCCTTTGTCCTGCCGTGTCCCTCTGTCCTGCTGTGTCCCTCTGTCCTGCTGTGTCCCTCTGTCTTGCTGTGCCCCTCCATCCCTCCATGGCCCTCCATCCATGTCCCCCCATCCTGCAGTGTTCCTCCATGTCTCTCCATCCATGTCCCTCCATCCCTCCATGTCCCTCTGTCCTGCCATGTCCCTGTGTCCTGCCATGACCCTGTGTCCTGCTGTGTCTCTCTGTCCTGCCGTGTCACTCCATGTCCCTCTGTCCTGCCATGTCCCTCCATCCCTCTGTGTCCCTCCATCCTGCAATGTCCTTCCATCCATGTCCCTCCATCCCTCCATGTCCCCCTGTCCTGCCATGTCCCTCCATCCCTCCATGTCCCTCCATCCCACTGTGTCCCTCTGTCCCTCCATGTCCCTCCATCCCTCCATGTCCCCCTGTCCTGCCGTGTCCCTCCATCCCGTCCCCCACCTCCCCTGACCCTCCCCGCCCCACCAGCCACGTGCCGGGCCCCCCTTGTCCCCGGCAGCCCCGGGATCAGCGCGGTGTGACCCGAGTTGGCCTTCAACCCTGCGGGAATGACACTGGCGGCAGCGCCGCCAATTAGCGCTGCACTAATTGCCGTCATTGTGGCACAGGAACGCCCTGCCAGGGCTGAGGTGCGCCGAACAGAAGCTGATTTTTGTCACTTGGTTGCTCTCTTGAGCTCCCGGAGTGGCAAAGGCACGGGAGGAGGGTGCGGAAATCCCGGAGAGGTTTTTTTCCCTTAATTGCTGACCCCAGGAGAGCGAAGCTTTCCAGCCGGCTGCTCCTCGCGGGTTGAGCGAAGCCGCTGCACAATGAGGGAACAGCGGGGACACGGAATCCCTGTGCCACCAGCCCGCAATCAGGAAGCGTTTCCCTCTGCCAATGTCCCCAAGTGCCCCCGGCAAAGCAGAGCCCCGGTCCCCCCGAGCTGCTGCATCCCACAGAGCCAGGGACGGGAAGGAAGGGGACAGAGCCAGCCTTGGCAGCCGGGTTTGCCTAAAAACGGGGCACAGCACCAAAAACCCTACTAATCCTGCAGTGGGGTGGTGGGTTGGGTGAGCAGCCTCTGTTTAGGGGAAGGAAATGAGGTTTTTGTGCTCAAATCTGTCCCCCAACACTCTGCCAGGGCCAAGAGACAGGAGCAGGGAGAGCTCCTTTCCCCACCTGCCTGGAAAGAGCGGCAGCACCTGCACAGCCCTTTCCAGATTCCAGAGCTTCCCGTGGAGGAGGGATCCTGGTGGGTCCCTTCCAGCTCGGCTCATTCTGTGATTCTGTGGTTCTGGGATTGATTCTGTGATTCCGTGATTGATTCTGGGATTCCGTGATTGATTCTGTGATTCTGTGGTTCTATGATTGATTCTGTGATTCCGTGATTGATTCTGGGATTCTGTGGTTCTGTGATTGATTCTGTGGTTCTGTGATTGATTCTGGGATTGATTCTGTGCTCCTTCCTCACTCCCTACAGAGCTGAGCCCTGAACCTGCACCCAGCAGGGCCACAAGGACCCAGCCCAGCACCCAAGAACCCATTGATACCCCCAGCTTTCCCTCCCAGACAAGCCCCAGACACCCAAACCCCTTGAGGAGCGGCTGATTCCACAACCTGCAGCGTCCAGGGGATGGGAATTGAGCTGTAAAACCATTCCCAGCTCCTTCCAGGGCAGCACAGCCAGAATTCCTGGCCCACACAGGCAGTGCCAGCCCCACGCTGGCTGTGAGAGCCATGTCGTGGGTATATAAATACAGAAATGTATATTTAGCACGCCCTGAACACGCACACAGAGCTCCAGCTGCCTCGGCCAGGGAGGGACCGACGCTACGTCACCCCCACGGCCGGGACCTCAACCAGGAGCAGATGGCGGCTCCTCCTGCAAGAAATTAGGAGCTTTTTGGGAGCCTGCCCAGAGGAAGGAGGTGTGGGCAGCCCCTCCGAGCTGCTTCTCACACCAAACTCCGTGTCTGCCTCTGGAATCTCCCACCTAAAGCCTGGCTTAGTTTGGGCTTGACACTGGGAGCTGGAGGTCCTGGCAGTGTCTGGACAAGGTGTGACACTCAGCCCAGACTGTCCACTGTCCCATGGGAGTGATGTTTGTATCCCCCAGCTCAGCTCCTGGTGAGCTGATCTGCTCCCAAACCCGCAGGATGATCCATGACACTTCTCCTCTGGAAAATCCTCCCCTAAGGAACAGCACTCGAAACCCTTCCCCAGCACCCCAGAGCTTAAATGGAATGATTTGGGATGATTTCCACAGACTAAGGTGCAAAAACTAGAGGTGACAGCAGCTCTGGAATCTGTCTGTGCTCTGTGGTGGCACAGGGGACACGGGCCGTGAGTGCCAGAGCCAGCTCAGAGCAAGGCCTGGATCCAGAGGGAAAGAGGATTTAGGAAATGAGGCTCATGGAAAAGTTTAAGGTTTTTAACTCGGTCTGATCTGGAGGGATCTCATAGGAACACAGCCAAACATCAGCTCTGCACTCCAACTTCCAGCAATACCAAGATATCCTGAAGACAGGGATCCTGGGAACAGCTGGGAAGCTTGGGCTGGGAGTTTTCAAATAATCCAGCATGAGACAGACTTAAAACAGAGAGAGACTTTTCCATCCAAACAGCTCCAGCCGGGCAAAGTTAAACAGCACAGCGAAAAGCATCATCCCAGCAGCTGGATCTGGAATGATGTGCACCCAGCCCTCAGTGTCCCTGCATCCCAATATCCCATCCCTTAGGGCTTTTCCGTAAATGTTGTGTCTCCTGTCACCTCGGGAAGGAGGCAGTGACAGCAGAATTGAGGGGGGACAGGAAAACGCCCCCCATGTGCCACATCCCAAAGGCAGGGCCAAGTCCTGGCTCAGCACCTTCTCCTCCAGACTTTCCAAGGAAATTGGGGCCATTTCCGGGCTGGAATTCCCAAAGGCACCTGGGTGCACCGAGGTCAGTGCAAGGGGGGTACAACCAAATAATCCCAAGGGATCAAGGGAAGGTGTTTGTCTGAGGGAAAGCAGGAACTCACCTCCTCCCGATTCCCAGATAAAAGCACTGGAGGATTTTAGGGAAAAGGCTCTTTCATCCAGCAGAAACCAGCTAGAAAATGATGCTCAGCAAGCCCAAATTTCAAATAAAGGTGTCCTTCAAATGGACCTGAAGCACAAACTCAGGCAGGTTTTTCCCTCCTCCCTCCAGAGCACATGAAAAACCTCACGGATAAAAGCTGGATTGCAAAAATATCCTGGTGGGCTCTTTTTGGGATTCCCAGAACTCCTGAGAGCCCTCAGGGTTTGGTTTTCCATGCTCTGCCCTCAAAGAGGAAAAGGCCTCAGGGGAAAGCTCCCAGCTGCTCTCTGCTGGGGGCACAGGCACTGACCCCCGTGTTTATTCCGCTTTAAACGCACAATTTAGGGTCTTGTCAAGGGGAAAAAAATGGGTAGTTCCATATAATTGCCTAATTAAGGACGTCATGACCCTCCCTAGAATGGAGGGTCAAATGGAAATGACGCAAAGAGCCCAAATCTAGGATTTCTGGATTTTTAAGAAGTTGGATTTGGAACTTGTTAAGATTGTCAGCATCAGGCCAGGACACAGACGTGCTATAAAATAAATAGATATATTTTTAGATATAAACCTATATAAAGCACATGCAACTGCACACAGACAGCGCCGATACATCACAATTTATACCTCATTTTCCATATTCCCATCAGCTTCGATGTTCCATTTACCAGGTCCACGTGCACATTCCCAAAAGATCCCAGATTTGAGGACCTTGCACAACGCTGGATCCGACATTTCGGAGTCCCAGACCTCCAGCAGGATCATTTCCTGCAATTCCTGTTTTCCCCCAAACCCTCAAGCAAGAAATGCCATCTGCAGGAGCCAAGCCGTGCGCTTTCGGATGCGTCCCTTAATTAAGCAGATTTTAATTGGATGACTCCAGCTTTAATTAAAGGCAAATCGTTCGTGTGCTTTCCTTTCTGGATTTCATTCCCAGACAGGATTTTCTGGGTTCATTTGGGGCAGTTTTGTGCTTTCCAGAGCAGGGTTGCAATTGTTATTTATTGCAATTGTTATTTATGGCATTTCATGAGGAAAAAGCGGCTCCCAGGAGCTCCGGAGCCACTGGGCTCCCACGGAACCAAGGAGCTTCCCACTTTCTCCTCCTTCCTAACCAGAGCATCCTTGGAATGTTGGGATGAGCTCAGCAAAGCCCTGGAGAGCCCCAGTGGGCACTGAGGACAGGAAGGGGCAGCTGGGGCTCATCCCAAATCCAAAAATCCCTGCAGTGCCACCCCCCATCCCGGACCCGCGGCACTGCAGGGGGAATTCTTAGGAATTGTTGCAGCTCCCGGCATAAAAAGAACCAGAGGAGGCCCCGGAGCTGCTCCAGGGCTGGAGCCAGGCTGGGAGAGCTGCGGGTGCTCACCTGGAGAGGAGAAGGCTCCAGGGAGAGCTCAGAGCCCCTTCCAAGGCCTAAAGGGGCTCCAGGAGAGCTGGAGAGGGACTGGGGACAAGGGATGGAGGGACAGGACACAGGGAATGGCTTCCCACTGCCAGAGGGCAGGGCTGGATGGGATATTGGGAAGGAATTGTTCCCTGGAGGGTGGGGAGGCCCTGGCACAGGGTACCCAGAGAAGCCGTGGCTGCCCCTGGATCCCTGGCAGTGTCCAAGGCCAGGTTGGACGGGGCTTGGAGTGACCTGGGACAGTGGAAGGTGTCCCTGCCCATGGCAGGGGGTGGCACTGGATGGGCTTTAAGGTCCCTTCCAGCCCAAACCTTTCCATGTTTCTATGAAACCACAAAAAATAGACACAAGTTCAATAATTGCTCCCTTAAAAATCAACCTCTCCACCGTTCCCAGGCCAGCCTGGTGCTCCAGCTGCCATTTGGATTAGAGCTCATGGGATGGATCTGATTCAGTGCTAAAGGACATGGCTGGGCTGCAGTGGGAGCCGTGGTCACGGGGGATGGGACACCAGGAACAGCTCCCTGCCCACCCCACAGAACCGGGAACACAAATCACCACATCCTGACTGAGCTGGAGGGAGGAAAGAAGACAGGGATCCGTATTTCCTAATGGATCCAGCTGAGAAATGGATCCCAGTTTCCTTCCAGGCCGAAAGTGTCACAGCTGCCACGTGCTGTGCCCTCTTCTCTGCCGCTGCTGGAGCAGAGGGGACATGGAACCTCCACAAGGTCTCACCAGCTCTGAACAGTCCCAGCTCCAGTCATGAGCTGCTCTCTTCTGGCACTCGCTCCGCACTTCAATTATTCCCCACCTGCCTGGGGATCAGGGCACCCAGCCAGGCACAGCAGCACCACGGGTCACTGCTCCAGCTCCTGAAGCCAAGCCCAGCTCCAAGGTCAGGAAGTCCAGCCAGGCTCAGCAGCCCCTCGCTCCCCATCCTGCTCCTCGAGGGTGTTTCCTGGAGCTGTGCCACCCCACAGGCCTTGCTGCCATCAGTAGGGCCTGGCTGGGGAACAGAGCCCCAGCCCCAAGGACGTGTCTTGGTTTAGGCCAAAGCCCAGGAAAACCCCACGTTTGGAGGATTTCGCCCCACGCACCAGCTGGGTCTGCAACAAAACCTGAAAACCCTCCTGAGTTCAGGACCTTCCCCAGCCTGGGCAGCAGTGACCGAAGGGCAAAGCCTCGCACCTGGGTGATGCTCAGTCAAAGGTGAGGGTGGGGAGGCCCTGGCACAGGGTGCCCAGAGAAGCTGTGGCTGCCCCTGGATCCCTGGCAGTGTCCAAGGCCAGGTTGGACGGGGCTTGGAGCAGCCTGGGACAGTGGAAGCTGTCCCTGCCCACGGCAGGGGGTGGCATTGGATGAGATCTGAGGTCCCTTCCAACCCAAACCAGTTCAGGATTCCACGATTCTTTGGTATGAGACACCCAAGAAGCCTCGCACAAATCCCAGCACACCCGGCTGCTCTGTCCCGCAGGGAGAGGGACCCAACCCCCGGACCCACCCCCGCCCCAGGCACCCCCGTGCCACAGGGACACCGCGAACGGGTCCGTCCCTGCCCGCCCCCCGCAGCTCACGGGGGACGCCTCTCGCCGTGGGCGAAGCTTTTCCCCCGTAACATTTTGGGCTGCCCCGTGGCCGGGACGCCGGGGCACCTGGGGGGTTCCCCTGCACCCCCATCGCCGGGAATCGCCGCCGCATCCCCGCAGAACCCCGGGGGTCCCGGCCGAGCCCCTCTCCCCTTTCCCTGCTCCGCGGTGTCGGGCTCCCAGCGCATCCCATTGGGGACCGCCCGCATCCCTGCCCGGGATGTCCCCACCGCCCGCCAGCCCCGCTGAGCCCCCCGGGATCCCCCCGCGACCCCCGGCCGCCGGTCCTACCTGTGTCCAGCCCGGAGCCCGGCTCGGGGGCCGCCAGCGCCGCCGGGCACAGGGACAGGGCGCAGAGCAGCGCCAGCGCCCGCGCCCCGCCGCGCATCGTGCCCGGCCCCGGCCCCGCCGCATCCCGGCCCCGCCGCATCCCCGCCCGGCCCCGCCGCCGGGACAGGCACGGCCCCGGCCCCCGCCCCCGCCCCCGCCCCCGGCCCCCGCCCTGCCCCGCACCGCGGCGAACGTCCCACATCGCCCCCTCCCCAAAATCAGCCGGGCTGCACGCGCCCCCCCGGGGATGAAGGGTTTGGGGGGGTAGGGGTCCCCCTTCCCCCCCTGCAGGGCTCCGGGGGTGACAGACGGACAGACAGACACACCCCGGACACACCCCCACGGCTGTAGCAGGGGTTACCGATACCCGCCCCCGTGCTGGCTTGCCCTCCATAGGTAAAGGAGACATCCCGCACCCTCCCCATCCCAAAATACTCCCTGCAAGAGTTTCTCGGGGTGCTTCGCCCCCTCCCCCAGCCGTGCCCAGCTCCCCCCGGGGGTAGCCGGCCCTGCTCCTACAGCGGGGAGGACGGAGCAGCCTCCTGCCCTGGCATTTTGGGGTGACCGGGGGACCCCAGTTCTCCAGTGAGAGCTGGGCTGGGTATAACCCCCTCTTTCCTTGGGGTCTGGGCCAGCCCACCCCCCTTACTGGGATTACAGGGGGTAAATCTGACCCAGGCCATCCCCAGCCATGCCACCACCACAGTGGGAGACTCACCCCAAAAGTGGGTTCCCGCAGTGCCCCCCAGACCGGAGTGCTGCCCCACAGCACAGCCCACACGCTCTGCTCTCCAGTACCACCAGTGGCTCCCCACAGCTGGAGCCACACCGTGCCCCACGTGTGTGACGAAGCCCTGGGTGCTCACAGGTGCCCTGTGGGGGTTTTGGCTCAGGCCCATGGGGGAGGCAGGCTCATTCCCAATCCATGATAGGATTTTCCCTGCAGCAATCATGCGGAGACACAAAAAAAATCTTGGGAACCTTCAGCAAGAGACAGCGAGACAAACTGCAGCTGGGCATCCCTGCCAGGGGGCAGGAGGTGCTCAGGTGTTACACCCAGCTGCCATTTTGCTCAGGTGAATGCCACACCGTGGCATTGGGAAAAGACGATTCGGGAAGCTCCTCACCCGAAATCCCGATTGCTGCGTGAGGCATGAGCCAAGCTCGGTGCAAAACGTGCGGTGCCCACCCCTCTCTGCCCCTTTCCAGGCGCTTCCCCGGCCACGCTGACTCGGCTTGGCAAGGAAATGAAGGTCAGAGACACTCCAGGAGCCTTTGCTTTGCCATGTAGAGGATTTATTTGTCAAGAACACGTGATACGGGTTTGCCTTTCCTTTCGGAATCCCACTGATTCCGTGGATGTGACCATCAGCACATGTCCCATCCCTTGGCATGTCCTGCAGCCCCTCCCTGCTGTGGGACCCGTGGGACTCTGCCCTCTGCTCCTTGCCCATCCCACTGGGTCTGGTTTAGGTGGATCACCTCCAGAACCAGATCTTTTTTAGGTGGATCACCTCCAGAACCAGGTCTGTCAAACACTCTCCAATCCACGAGGAGGAAAAAGCCCTTGTCAAATGCCCAGGATTCCTGTGCCCCAATCCTGTCTCAGCTCAGCATCCTCTCTTTAAGCACCCTCTCATTTGCTGCATCCAGCGACACAACCACATCCACGCCCCTCCTCAGCCCTCGCTGAGAGAATTCGGGTTTAGATCTCCGTGGGTGTGTCAGACTTCTGTGCAGGAGTAGCTGGACAAGGACCACACCTCCTCCTCCTCCTCCTCCTCTCTGCTGGGCTGGGCAGAAAAAACGCTGCCAGAAGTGGAGAGAGAATAAAACCAGACACAGGCAAAGCCAGGGCTGGGCAGTTCTGTTTCAGAGCAATGACAGAAAGTGGAGGTGAGGCTGAAATGAATGAACTCCGGTTATTGATACTGTTTGCTTTCAATTAAGAGCTCTGCTCCACCAGCTCGGCCCAGCCTTCCTCCTTGGGGCTCCATGCTGGAGTTTCCATCCCTTCTCTCAGGGTTGGTTTGCTCACATCTCCCTTCTCACCCACCCCAAGACTTCACCCCTCAAAATATCTGCGCAGCTTTATCAGAGCCCCCAGTGCATCAACTGCTGCCATCCCTCAGTCCCCAACCTTCCAGCACTTCTCTTACTGCTCTTCCCTTTAAATTCCCTCCTAGGGAGATGCCAAATTCCCAGTGACCCCTCACTGGGATCCTACTAAAAACCTGTGGATGTTAAAAAAAAATCCTGCACACGCCACTGACTTCAAACATGAGGGAAGAAGCAGAGCAACCTTAACCTTGTCCTCCCTTGCTGGGTGACCCCGGAGAATTTAGTGCCATCCAAGGGCCTCAGTTTAGGTTTTTTTAATCACATAAAGATGCAAAATTCGCCTCTTCTGCAAAATATTTTGGAATGTGCTGAGTGACAGCGTTGAGGTTTTGTTATCACAATCAGGCACTTTGTGAAAACGGTGTTTTCACAGCCTGGGAAATATCAGGAGATGTGCTTTGGATGGATGAAGAGGGATGAAATGCACTGAGATGAGTAATCCGTCACCTTGGAGGGGATGCAGGAGTCTGTGGGTGCTGCCTGGAGCGTGGCTGGAATGAGGAATCAGCCAGATGCTCCCAGCTTTCCATGCTCCAGGGAATAAAAAAGGCCGAAATTACCCGAGCACCTTGAACTCGGCTGTGCTCAGCGTCTCACCCTGAGTTTTCTGCATCCTAAGACGAACATTCCAGGGAATGACTCTCCAGCCTTTTGAATCAGCCTTTTATTCTTTTTTCCCCTTTTATTCTGTTTCCCTAGAAAGCAGAAAAAGCCTGAAAATGCTTCCCCCTAACGGCACAACCGGGCGTGGGGTGCTGGCCTTGGAAAAGCTGATCCAGGTTTTATCCACAGGGAATAAAGGGAGTGGAAATCTTGCGCTCTCTGCTAGCAAGATGTGCCCCTGGGGGGAGGAGAACTTGTGCCAACCCCTGGCAGCAAAACGTTCCACGAGGAGTGGGATGAGGAACAAAAACAAAGCTGTTTTGGGATTCAGCTGAACTCAAACCCAAAGGTTCCAGCTCCAGCGTCTCGGATGTGGGATCAGGGATCCTGCCTGCTCCAGCTGCCTCAGCCCAGGGCTCAGGCAGGCCCTGGAGAAGCTGATGGGTTCACTGCTGCCTTGGACCCAAAGAATACAACTGGAATAAGGAGAAAGAAAGGGGAAAAAGTACTTTAGAAGGGCAGAAAGTCACCGAAAGGCTTTTAGGATTTTCAAACATGTCTGGGGTTGTAAAGTGGGTTTGGAGGTCTCTGTGATCCAGGTGTGAAGGGGAGAGGTTGCTCAGCTGCTCCCCCAGGCAGATTCCAGCTCCCCAGATGGTTGTGGTGGAGCGAATCCTGCGGGGTCCCCTCAGAGGTCAGGGTGGACACGGACCCACAGTGATTCCCAAATCCTGCACTGTTCTTCAAACCCTTTTCCACTGCTCAGAAATCTCCATTTCATGTTTGGGATATCTCAAAAACTTTAAAAAAATCCTTCTCTTCCATGTCATCCAGCCCCAAGAGCCCCAAACCCCGCACACACCCCACTGCAAGCCAAGGAAAGCTCTCCTGCCCCAAACCTTGCTAATCATGCGCTGTGGGACCTCAAGCAAAGCATCTCCTTCCCAAGCTCCAGCCTGACCTGGAGATCAGGGAGCTGAGGACCTTTTCCCTTCATTCCACACCAAATCCCGGGTGGGACCTTGGGTGGTCTCATCACAGAAAAGATGCAACAAGAGAGAAGAAGAGTCAAGGCCTTGTGCCCTGGAAAGTGCTCTGCAGCCTCCAGGAATTTCTGGAGAGGCTTTGGTGTTGTGTGGCACCAGCAGACCCCGATGAAGGAGGAACGCCGTGGATTTCTGTCCCTGGAAAGGAATGGGGGGGGATTCTCCAGTTTTCCAAAGAAATGAGAAGTGCTTTCCTTCTGTCCCGACAGCCCTTGGGTTTTTCTGCTCAGTGCAAGTCTTGGAAGTACCAACTTCCAATTAATTCCACGAGCATTGTTAGGATTAATTCTGGTTTCTACAGGTGCTACAGCAGGGCCTAGACACGTGACAGACTCCTGACACCAATCCAACCCCTCACTGCTGATTTCCAGGGAAATCAGCCTGAGGGAGCCTGGAACACCTGCTGGGAGCGGGGTTAGGGTTGAATCAGGGTTAGAGCCAAAGGGAGCCACGTGCCCAGCACATAAAATAGTCTGGGTTGGATTTAGGCTTAGACCCTTTAAAGGTCCTTGAGTCCAACCCTTCTGGGCATCTTCAGCTTGTTCAGAGCCACATCCAACCTGACCTTGAATGTTTCCAGGGATGGGGCATCCACAGCTTCTCTGGGCAGCCTGTGCCAGTGTTTTACAGGAGAAACATCCCTCTGGTAAAAACCTGGAAGGAATCAATCGCTGCCGGCGAGTTTTAACCCTCAACTTTACACTTTTGCTGCCTGTTGGACTCCAGGAGCTGCCATCTCCGTGCTGGATCCACACCACAAACTTCCAAACAGCTCCCTACTCAAACCGAGCATCTGTGAAGCCTCTATGGAAAAAAAAAAAAAAACCAAAGCCCACAGACGCAGCCAATTCCTTGCACAATCCCAGTCCGGGACCGAGTTTCTCCCGGACTGTCGCAGCCAATTCCTTGCACAATCCCAGTCCGGGACCGAGTTTCTCCCGGACTGTGGCTCCTGGAGGCGGGCAGGCCCTCGGAGCCGGCCCTCCGGCGTCTCCCGGTCAGCAGGCACACCGCACACACCGTCTGGGAATTGCTCAGGTTGGTTGGTTTTTTTTTTTTGCTAAGTTTTTATTTTAATTCAAGGACTTTGCTTCATACAAAATGGAATTGTAGAAACAACTTCAGAATTCAAAGTTTGGCTGATAAATATTACTCAGGCAGCAAACTAGGCAATCACAGAACCTTTTGTTTTTCTCAATTTTTTTTTTCCCCCCCTTTTTTCTTTTTTTGGGTAAAGTTCCGCTTTGTGTTGCATGGTTGGAACTTTGATCGTTTTTCACACGGTTTTTTTAAATATAAAGTTTTGCAACAAACCCCCCGAATTTATATCAAATATAATTAAAAATTAACAACTGATGAATACATCGTATCAAAAAAGTACGAAGATAAACATTTTCCATGCACATACTTTTTATAGATATGTATATATGTATATATATTACATGCAAACATTACTTATTCAAAGTACAGCCACTACGAGACTGGTTCTGGATGCAGAAAACTGATCGGTGCAATTCAAGTTTGGCAACTCACTATGAGGATTCTTGGAAAGATGGAGAGACAGCAGAGAGGCTGTAAAAAAACGTCAGGAAGGGGTTATGGATAATTGTGGTCAGGCTTGTCTGTCACTGTCATCGACCCCTACGAGGCGGGTGGAGGATTTGGACAACTTGAGATTCTTCTTCGTGTTCTGCCTAAGAACTGGGGTGACCCAAGGCTGTGTTAGTGCAGGGCTGGGGGGTTGGGGGATGGAAAATGGGAGGGGGAAAGGGGGGAAAAGACAGAATTATTCCGTACAGAAAGACATCTCTGTCGCTTTCCAGTGTGGGGACGGTGTTTGCATGCACGGGCAGAGAGGTGGTGGTGTCCCTTCCCCTCGACTTCCTGCAGTAAAATAGGAACGTTGGAAAATTTCAAATAAAGTGTTTGTGCCTTCACTTCAGGAAAATGTAGAAAACATTTGGTCACAATCGTGCTGAAGCCTGAAACAGGAAAATCCAGCAGATAAAGCTACAGATGGATGAAGGTCTTTGAGTGGTGCTGGGGTGGGGGTGTGTCCGGACGTGTCATCGGGTTGCATAGCCCTCCGTTTGGGAATGCCAGGAATGCCAGCCGTGACCTCTGGCCACCACACTGCCTTTATTCCGAGTGCACACGAATACAGAGACAGAGATACAGACAGGAGTTATCCTTTAGCAGAATCCAGGGATGAGATCGGCCAGAGATTGCTACTGAACAGAATGAAATTAAAACAAAACACTAGAGGGAACAAAACCGGGTTGAGTTTCCTCAAGGGAAGAGCTACAGGAGATGTGAAGAACCACCCTAGAGCAGACTGCTCCTGCCTGAGGCTGAAAGACTTCGCTGAGAGCACGAGAGACCTCCTGAGCATTTTGGTGGCATCTGATCCCCTCCAAGCACCCCAGGGACACAACAGATCACCAGGGTCAGCGGGATTTCCACCCATCCCACGCGACCGCTGCGCCTGGAGAAGTTCCACAGGCCTGGGGCTTGGTAGATCCTCTGCAAAAATTCATCTCTCCGACCCTGTCCTCTTTCCTAGCGGCGTTTTAAGGGATGTGCTTGGCATCTCCCACCCTTCCTCCTTTCACCTTTGAACCTCTCTGTGTCCTCTGGCCGCCCTGTGCCCCGAACCAGCCCCACAGGGGCTCAGCAGAGCCCCGGGCACAAGGTCGTGGCCGAGCTTTGCCCCCAGCCTCCCTCCCCACCAGCACAGCGCGTTCGCCCCTTCCCCAGGCTCACAGTGCAGGAATCCACACGGGCACAAAAGAAAGAAACCAGCCAACACAAGAGTCGTTGCAAGAACGCAGAAATCTCATCCCTGAGAATCAGAGTTAGAGGTTTGGATTATTATTATTATTAATATCATCATCATCATCATTTGTTTTTTTAACCTTCTCGTATCAGGCAATAAAAACAACTCACTCCAGCTGCCCTCCACACCAGTGATGCACGGCCAGAGCTCTCTCAGCCGGCCTGTGGGAGATGCTGCTTCTCCTGCAGGAGCATCCCTGCAGCTGCTGCCCTTTCCCACCTGCATTTCCTCCACTGGGCAATGAGACAAGGCCGGCTTTGTTTGCTGCAATCGCTCCCCTCCCACCCATAAAAGCAGATCTATATATATATATATATTTATATATTCTAAAAAAAAAAAAAAAAATTAAAAAGTAAAAAAAAAAGGCCAACAAAACCCAAAACAACCCCAAAGCACGTTTGCCTTCCCCACTGGAAGCTCCCGGCTGGAGCGCGGTGTCCGGGGCGTGCTGGCCCCAGGGCCCCTCCGAGGCTCCGGCTGCTCGGCCCCCGCCCGCTCTGCCCTCCCCACGCTCGCCCAAGCTCTGATGCCTCGAAGCAAGAGGTTGCATCGTCACTGTGAAAGATTTCAAAGGTTAGGCACTTAGTAGTGAACAACTGGAGCATTCGGTAGAAACGGTGGGACCTGGAATGACAGTTGGACTAATTCTCTACATAAAGAGGAAATTTTGTCTTTTTTTTTTTTTTTGGTTTTTTTTTTTACTGTACAATTTACAAAAATGCACACAATGAAAAGTTAAAGTTCTATCTAATAGCTTGATATAAAACCAATAACATTTCTTCTTCTCACCCCTACGCTTTTTTTCCTCTTTTTGTTTGGGTTGGGTTTGTTTTTGTTTTTTTTTTTTTTTTTTGTGGACTTTTTGTTTTTTTTAAGTTGTTTTTTTGCTAAATCAAGCTTATATTGTAAACAAGACAAAACAGTGAGGGCGTGTTGCAGTCAACAGGAGGGAGGGATGGATTGAAAAGTCTCAGCAGCAAGGAAACAGTCCTTACAAAGGAGCTCTCTTGTGGCTTTATCGTGTGTCAGTGGGAAGGACCCGACGTGGTGAGTGACATTAGAGACCCCCGGGGCAGCGGTGTCACAGCAGGGTCAGCTCGGGGGGGTGGCACCAGCTCTGCCCTAAAGGATTGCAGTGGCTGAACATCAAGTCCCAAAGGACTGTCCTTTGTTCTGGGCTGTGTTTCTCCTCTCCCAGTTTCTTGGGTGCATCTCTTCCTTCTCAGCGCTCAACGAGACAGAACGCGGGGGGCGAGCGTTGATCGCGCGAGTCCCTCTGCGACCCCCGGCTCCCACCCTGGCAGGGGGGGAACTGTGATGGTAAATTAATTAAGAAATAGCCCAACAAAACTGCGCCAATCTCGAGAAGGACCCACAGTTCTGCTTTTCCACCGTGGAAGGCGAGGATCACTCTTCTCCCGGCTCCTCGCGGCCGCGGCCGGGTTGGAGCCTGGTGCGTGTCTCGGGACTAGACAAGGCAGTGGGGAGGGGGCAGAGAGGGACGTGCTCCTCCCGCTGCCTTCCCCAGAAGGAGGGAGCCTTCTTCCTCCGTCTGTCTAGTGCAAAAAAAACCAAATCAAAAAGGAAAAACTAAAGAACAACAGAGGAGAGAGAGGCTGCAGGGGCATCTCCGGCCCCGGGCGCTGAGCAGTTCTCGGGGCTGCCCTGCTGGAGCTGCTCCCCGTGGGAGCTCCCGGCCCTCCAGATGATAAAACTCATCCTTATTAAGCACGCGCGCCTCGCAGGGTTCCGCCGAGCCGCTAGCACCAGTCATCCTCATCGGCTTCGTGGTAGTAACTGCGTCCTCGGGCGCCGGGGCCCGTGTTGAGCCCCAGCGTGTAGTGGTACCCGTTGGGCACCCGGCGGATTTGGTGCGACTGCGAGGTCAGGGAGGAGACGTAGGAAGTCCTTGAGGAGCGGCCCGAGTTGGTGGCCACGGCCTCCTCGAAGGTGAGCGTGTCCTCGGGCGCGGCGCGCTGGGGGCTGTCGGCAGCGGCGTCGCGGTGGCCCAGGTAGGGGTCGGAGCCGATGCGGGCGGGGGCGGGCGGGGGCGGCGGCTGCTCCCCCCGCAGCAGCGCGTTGTGCTCGGACAGCCCGCGGCTCAGGCGGCCCGGGGAGAACGTGGGGGTTTGGAAAGTGGTGAAGTGCACGGGCGAGGAGTTAGCGGTCTTGTAAGTGATGCTGGGGCGTGGGGTCAGTGGAGTCTGTGGGAGCTGCCTCCGACCCCGGCAGGGGGTACTAGCACCAGATGTCGACAGCAAGGGGCTCCCATTAACTGAACCACTGCCCTACATCAAAATTGGAACAGAGCAAATCAAAAAATAAAAAAAGGGAAACGCCGGACAAACACAAAGGCAGGCAGGTATCAAACAGAAGGAGAAGCAACAGAAGGCGGAGACGAGTCACAAGAGGAAAGAAAAGCAAAAAAAGAGAGAGTTTAGACAAGCACAGTCGGGGGGGGAGGCTCTCGAGAGATAATTCAACACGAGATGTGAAGAGCTGGAGAGTTCAAGTCTGGGAGCAGTAGGAACAGAGGGGGGCAGAGCATCGGTAGGACGCAAACTGGCACACGGCTCCAACAGAGGGGGGACACTGCCCAGGGGAGGCACCCACAGCATACAGGGCTCGACATGCGCCTTACCTGGCCTGGGAGCAGCTCAGAAACCTGAGTTATTGGGGTTCTTTTTACAAATGATTATTATTTTTTTATGATTCGGCCTCGGGGTGGGTTTGTGCAGAACTTCACCCCACAGCTTTGAGTGCTGGGCTTGTGGGAGGTGTCCCTGCCCACGGCAGGGGGTTGGAATGAGATGAGCTTTAAGGTCCCCTCCAAATCAAACCAATTTAGGTTTCTATGACTCTATTTCTGTGGCCAAAACTTATTATTAATATTACTACTATTATTATTATTATTATTACTATTATTAACTATTATTATTATTATTATTATGGATTCCACATGGAAGGAGGATCGGGGGGACTGGTTTTTGCAGGTTGGGAATGAAATGTCTTTGGATTAAAAAGCCAATTTCTGAAAAAAGTAACAACCAAAAGCTTTTTGGACAGGCTTTAACAAGTTCCTTTAAGAGAAATGAGTTCACCT
Organism: Lycocorax pyrrhopterus obiensis; assembly: GCA_014706295.1. Lineage (NCBI taxonomy): Eukaryota > Metazoa > Chordata > Aves > Passeriformes > Paradisaeidae > Lycocorax > Lycocorax pyrrhopterus. The sequence continues at coordinate 2,096,791 of JACSVZ010000019.1, read as the reverse complement.
TCTCCTTTTTAATGTTACACATTTGATTTTGGGGTTGTAGAAGGGTCTGGCAGCTTCCTGGGTTACTGATAATGCCATGTGAGAGGGAACTAAGCTGCAGTAATTTACACAAATGCCACGAGTGAGAGGAACAGGCCCATTTTCCCATTTCTATTTACATTCTCCCAAGGCAGGACATGAAAAATCCCTCAGCCTTTCCTAACCTAACATTTTGAGATCAGACCTTTAATTTTAAAGAGCACTTTTTCCTTCCTATCAACCCATCAGGCTGACAATCAATGCTCGTTCTGCCCTGCCTCGCTCTCCCGGTGACCAGCAACATCCCAACACCCAGGGGAAGCTGCCCAGCTTTTCCCAAGACCCTGAGCCCCTCACAATTACAGAAGGAAGGAGAAATAAATTTTAGCCTGGAGAAAAGGAGGCTCAGGAAGGACCTTTTTGGTTCCTACAACTCCCTGACAGAAGGGTGGAGCCAGGCTGGGGTTGGGCTCTGCTCCCATGTAAGAGGAAGTAGGATAAGAGGAAACAGCCTACAAGGGGAGGTTGGACATCAGGAGGAATTTCTTCATGGAAAGGGTGGTTGGTCATTGGAAGGGGCTGCCCAGGGAGGTTCGGATTGCCCATCCCTGGAGGTGTCCAAGGAAGGCCTGGACGTGCTCAGTGCTGGGGACAAGGTGGGACTGGGGACAGGTTGGACTTGGGAGGATTTTTCCAACCTTGCTGCAAATCCCCAAGTAGGACCTCAATGGCTTTATCTGCTTCTACCTGGCCTTCCTTCCCCGTTCCACCTCCTTTAATTCAAGCAAAACACGGAAAAGGTGCACAGATCCCTGGCAGACCTCAGGGCTGTCTCCCCACCCTGCCTCTCCTCACCTGTCTGTGAGGGCCGTGCTCTGGGCCCCCGTTGGGGGACGTGGGCCTGCTCTGGTCAGCAGATTTGGGCTGGGCACGGTCCCGGCTGCCGTAGCGGTCGCAGGAGTAGAAGCGCTGCTTTTCGGACGAGGAGGAGGAGTGCTGCTTCCTCTCCTGGGAGCGGCCACGCTCCTGCTTCTTGTCCTTGGAAGAAGACTCTCCAGACTGGGCTACTGCAAGGAGAACGTCAGGTAGGGGGTCACCAACGTGGGTGGGGTGAGGTAGGGTCCTTCCACGCAGGCAGGACCCCAAATCCTACTTGAAAGGAGGAGGACAAGGGACAAATCCTGGTTGGCAAATGTGGATGCTGAAAAGCTTTAGCAGAGAGATTTTCCGGCTTTCTGCAGCATTTTGTGAGAGTTCTGTCTTTCCCATGCAAGTAAGACAAAACAATGTTACCGTTTTGTAAACTTCTTGCAGGTGCGGATTGTTTGGGTAGAATTGTTATGGTTCTAACTGGAAAAACACTCAGAGATGGGTGTCTTAGAAACTTGGCCAATCCACTTAGGGGGTGGATGGCAAAACCCAATTACCTTATGCCACTTAATACACTTTGCAAACTAACATATAAAAGCCTTCTGAGAATTCATTAAATCATTCATCCATTGATCCCTGAGCCTGGACTTCGTGTCATTCCTCTACTCGTCCGTGGGGAAAACAGCGACATCCAAAGCACTCACCAGCTTGTCCATCAGCCAAGTGATGGGCGGCCCTATCCAAGGATTTCTGCTTCTTCTCTTTCCGCCGGTGGCAGCGGTGGTGGTGGTGGTGGTGGCCTTGCTCCGGAGGCATCCGCTCCAGGGAATACTCGTAGAGGTGCATGGCGTGAGGGCGCTGCGGGGTCAGCGTGGAGACCGAGCGCTTCATGGGGCTCGTGTCCGGGATGGGCTGCGGGGAACAGGGAGGGACACGGAGCAGGGTGAGGGAAGGCGCCGGGCCCCGCTCGGCTGCCTGGTTCCCAGCATGGAAGGGGTTAAACAGCGAGAGAAAAGGGCAAGGAGGGGAAGGAGAGAAATGGTTAATTGGAGATAAGCTGAATGGGCAGGAGGATTTGGGGGATGTGGGTTGAGTGTGAATTTGGGGGAGCGGTCTCTGAGTGCCAACCCACGGGGACGGCGGGAGCGGAGGCACAGCAGCACTGCACAGCACACACAGCACGGAGCTCGGCAGGGACACGGGGCACAGCAGCAGCCAAGCGCCTCACAACAGGAACTTCCAACACCACTGGCACCCACAGCTGCTCCAGGGCCTGCATCCCAAAGCAGCTCCGAAGGGGAAAGCAGGCAGCGTTGCCGAGCACCTCACAGAGGGGGAGAAAAATCAGGAATCGGGGCGAGGTACAGGCCAAGCCACGGGGAAATTCCTTCTGTCTCCCTGCAGCTGAAGACAACTCCCACCAAACATTTAAACCTCTCTGGTCCCACCATCACTCTCTGAAACCTTTTGGGGCAAGGATACTGTGTGCATCCTGCAATCCTCTCAGGATCTCCAGAAAGGAATACGTGGGTTTGCTTTTGCTGTTTTAAAAACATTTCTGTCCAAACATCTGGGCACTGAGAGCAGCAAAGCACTGCTGGAGCCTCTCCCTGTGCCAGTGGCAGCTCCAGACCCTGCTCCTGCCGCTCCAGGCCCAGCTCCAGACCCTGCTCCTGCAGCTCCAGGCCCAGCTCCAGACCCAGCTCCAGACCCTGCTCCTGCAGCTCCAGACTCGCTCCTGCAGCTCCAGGCCCTGCTCCTGAAGCTCCAGACCCTGCTCCAGGCCCTGCTCCTGCAGCTCCAGACCCTGCTCTGGCAGCTCCAGACCCTGTTCCTGCCGCTCCAGACCCTGCTCCTGCAGCTCCAGACTCGCTCCTGCAGCTCCAGGCCCAGCTCCAAGCCCTGCTCCTGCAGCTCCAGACCCTGCTCCAGGCCCTGCTCCTGCAGCTCCAGACCCTGCTCCTGCAGCTCCAGGCCCTGCTCCAGACCCTGCTCCTGCAGCTCCAGACCCGCTCCTGCAGCTCCAGGCCCTGCTCCTGCCGCTCCAGACCCTGCTCCTGCCGCTCCAGACCCTGCTCCTGCAGCTCCAGACCCGCTCCTGCAGCTCCAGGCCCTGCTCCTGCAGCTCCAAGCCCTGCTCCTGCAGCTCCAAGCCCTGCTCCTGCAGCTCCAGACCCTGCTCCAGATACTGCTCCTGCAGCTCCAAGCCCCACTCCTGCAGCTCCAGACCCTGCTCCTGCAGCTCCAGACCCTGCTCCTGCAGCTCCAGACCCTGCTCCTGCAGCTCCAGGCCCTGCTCCTGCAGCTCCAAGCCCCGCTCCTGCAGCTCCAAGCCCTCCTCCTGCAGCTCCAAGCCCTGCTCCTGCAGCTCCAGACCCTGCTCCTGCAGCTCCAGACCCTGCTCCCTTCCCTTTAGGTACAAAACCTTACAAAGGTTCTGCAGAACCCCAGACAAGCGTCCTGCAGGACAGCTCCTCTCACAGCCTCTCCTTCCCTCTGCTCAGGGATAGAGCTCAGAAAATGAGGACAATTCCCACGTTTCCTTCTCTGCTGGCCCCTGGCTGGCTCTGTGTGGAGACAACACCTCATCCATCCTCTGGATGCTTCCCTGGGTGTGCCACTGCACCCGAGCCGTGTGCCGGAGGAGAGGTCTCAGGGCACGGCGCTCCAGCCCGACTGGGAAATTCAGGATGTTCCCCAGTCCCTCAGCCTTCCACTTGTTTGAATTCCCAATCCAGTAAGTGCCTCCAACAACAGCTCTCACAGAACATTTACTCTGCTCACTGTAACCTTTCCTCAGAGCTCTGTATTATTTTTCCTGTCTGTTCTCTTTGGTTTGCTTATCCCGAAATCCAGATCTCTGCTTCCCCGTGCTATTTACCCAAGGCAAAAGCAATTGTTTCACAGCTCTGCTCGTTATTCTGAGTGGAAAAAACACTCTCCCTCCCCTCGAGGGCAGATTATCCCGGGTGTAAAGGCACAATGTGGGCAGTTACCCACATTTTGGTGCTTCCCACTGAAGGGCAGTTGGGATCCTGGTGCTGGAAGGTTTATCAGAGGCACAAAGCTGGGATGAGGGAGCCCAGCACAGCCTGTGGTGTGTCCCTGGAAGCACCAATTCCATCAGCAGGACCACGCTGTGCTGCTTTTGTGTCACCTCTTGTGGCCCTCGTTTGTGCAGGGAAGAATTTATATTCAGGAGCTTCACGTGTGCCCTTGCTCAGTGCTGAGCCTGCAGCTGGGGGAGGGCAGGGGGCTGTAAACTGGACGGTCTGATGGGCAAAAATATGGGAAGTGAACGTGCTTCCCACTAAAAACACATCCAGATTTTTGAAGTCCATACAGGAGCTGCGAGGAAGAAAGCAACAGAAAAATCCCAACAGAAAAAAACCCCCCAAAACCAAAACCAACCAAACAAAATCAAACAAACAAAAAACAAGAAACAAAAAAACCAACAAACAAAAAACCCCAACAAACCAAACCAAACCAACAAAAAACGAAAACAAAAAACCAACCAACCAAACCAAAAGACCAAACCAAAAAAAAACCACCAAAAAACCCCCAAACAAAAAAACCCCAGGTAAATTGTGAAGAAATGAACATTTCTTTTTGGGCTTTGGTCCTTCTTCCACGTTTACTCCAGGGAGAAAAGTCCCACTGACACGAATCAGTGGCAAAGCAACGAATCTCTTTTCCATAAATCCTGGCAATGCTGTTGTTAAGAGAGGCACAAGCTCCCAAAAAGCCTCGGGAGACCTCAGGCACCCCTGCAGAGAGCTCCTAATTGCTTCTTCATTAGCAACCCGACTGTTTTCACTGCCTGAATTCCTGAGCAAGGGGGGCACGAAAATAAACAAATAATAAAAAAAAAGCAAAGCAGCCACCCAAGCCCTGCTCCCAGAGCCAGCAGCGAGCAACCATGGATCGAGGGAAGGGCGGAAAAGTGGGAAGAGACAGAAAGAGAGAGACAGACAGAGAGAGCAGCTGCAACTCCAGATGAGAGGGGAGAAAAGTCGAGGGTTAAAGGCAGGTTAATTAATTGTTAAGATGAATAGGATACAATTTAGTGCGAACTACATACGGCCAGGTAACTCCCAGGTGAGCGTGCTTTGCTCCTCTGCAAACAATTCGGACAAGGTGAGGGACATTATTGGAAGCAGCCCCACAGTACAGCCAGTGTCAGACATCAGATGTGCAGCGGACACGGCGATGACCGGGGAGGGAGGTGATGAGGGCAGGACAGCAAAGAGGGACGGGGAAAACACAGGAGGAGGGGTTGTTTTTTAAAGGAGTGGAACATAAAAAGAGAGAGGCAAACAGAAAGGGAGGCGTCCGGGAACAGAAAGCGTCGCAAATAAAGAGTTAGAAAGAACTCAAAGTTTGGGGAGGGGCAGAGCAGCACGTGAGAGGGAGGGTGGGGGGCGTGGAGGGGGGAGACACACACAGAAAGGACATCAGTTATTCACCCGAGCTACAACCGCTGAACATTGTATTATTAATGAGGTTAGATCCGAGATCCCGGGCCTGATTCACAAGCACGTGTGGCACGAGGGGCAGTGACACCCTGGGGGACACAAGCCATGCTCCTGGCAGGGATGATGCTGTTTTGGTTTTTTACCTTTTTTTCTTTTCTATATTCTCTGTATCCCTTACACATACACTTGGAGCTTCGTAGCTTCATATTGGAGCTGAATTTCAACATTTTCCCAGGCAGAAAGACAAAAATTCCAGGATCCCGGTGCTATCTTGGTTCTCCTTAGAAAGCAAGGCTGAAACCAGCTTTCTAAGACGTGGTTTTGTAAGCAGGGCCTGGATCTCAGCCTAAGGGGGGAGAATCTACAATGTGTTGATGCCTTAGGTTTTAACTTTTATATTTTTCAAATCCTGCACTGCCTGGTGTGTAACTCTGAAGTTTCCTGTGCCCTGTCAGCTGCTGTTCTCATGCTGGTCAGACATAACAAACCTCTCCAGGTTTGCTCTTCAAGGACGCCTCGATTGTCCCAGGCCCCAGGAAGTATAAACTGAAAGCCTTTAAAGAAGAGGGGCAAACTTGGGATAATTTTATCATCATAATAATTTTACTATTAATTATGTTAATAATGACATCATTAACTGTGGTTATAATTGGAGAATTAACTCTGATATGCAAATGGACCAAACTTACAAAAGTGTGACGAACCCATGGGTCCATCTTGGGTGGAGCCTTTGAAGGCCCTTCAAATAAAAACCTCCCTTTATTCCCTTATTCTTGTCTGGCCTCTGTTTTCAGGTAGCCACATCGAGGCATCAGGACTAGAACGGGGGGAATGACTTCAGCAGGCGGGTTCCTAATTGGGAATTGTCAGATATGCTAATTTGCAGAACCTGTAAGAACTGTGCACGCGTCACACTGGGGCACCCTCGGCCTTTTCTACCTGACGGATTCGTGCACCTGAGGATCCTCACCTAAAGGTACCTTTGTATCACCCTAACTGCCTCTGACCCGTATTTTTAGGACCAGAGGAAAAGGCATCAGGGACACTCCTGCAAATATCTGACTGCCATGGAGAGGAGTTTCCCAAGGAAAGGCTCTGCCAGCTGCACTGCCAAGGAAGGAAAGAGGCTCCGTGTGGTCTGGGATAAAGGACAGTTTCTGGGAAGGGGGAAGGGAAGGAGAAAGGCTTTGCTTTGTGGGCTGCTGCTTGTATTAAGCACGGTGAGGATAATTCAGAGAATCCCAGGGCTCACACAAAGGCTGCAGTTTCTGGAGCCAGGTGGGAAATCCTCTGGCTGCTGAGAGGCAGCCCCAGCACGCTGGCACAACAATTCCTGCTGTGTGTGCACAGCACAGGCTTTCACTTTAGGGTGCAGCAGGTCCTTCACCATGGAGAGCCACGGAAACAGAGCCCAAGCCCAGGCTGCTCCCTCCTGGCTGTGTGAATCAGGCCCTGGGAATGAGGCAGGACACGAGTGGTGAGATGTGGTGACACAGGAGGCAGGATGGTGGCTGGGCAGCACTGGGGACAAACAGCAACGAACGTGTGAAATGGCCAAAAATGACGTCCTACACGCTACACAGCGCCCACAAGTCGCTGTGAAAGTCAACTCTAGGGAGGAGATTTCTTTAAAAAAAGAAGTTAAATCAACAAGGGAAATCCTCAACACCATTTACTGGCCAAGGTCACAGTACAGGAAAAAACCAGGGAACAAGCTCAGTGTCCCAGTGCAGCTTCCAGGCACAGCTCCCTGGAAGTCCCTGTGCCTACTGCATCCATCTAAGCGTGTCACAGCACAATTCCAGCTTTTTCTAAGGATAGGGCACAGGAACATGGCTTGGCTGGCTGGAGAGACAGCACACAATTAATGGGAAACGTGCCTTCTGGGATTCCAGTCTGCAAATGGTCCCCAAACAGTGACCCAGACACTCTTGGGTGGCCCAGCCAGAGGGATCGCCCTGGGCTGCTTCTGCTGCAAGCAGGGAGGAGTAAAACTGGGGACAGGGCTGGGACTGCACAGGAACAGCTGCCACATCCTGGAGGGAATTCCTGCCACATCCTGGAGGGAATCTGTGCCACACCCTGGAGGGAATCCCTGCCACATCCTGAAGGGAATACCTGCCACACCCTGCAGGGAATTCCTGCCATATCCTGAAGGGAATCCCTGCCACACCCTGCAGGGAATTCCTGCCACATCCTGAAGGGAATCCCTGCCACACCCTGCAGGGAATCCTGGCCACACCCTGCAGGTAATCCTCACCACACCCTGCAGGGAATCCTGGCCCCACCCTGCAGGTAATCCTCACCACACCCTGCCGGGAATCCCTGCCACACCCTGCAGGGAATCCTCACCACGGAATCCGGGCCATCCCAGCACAAGGGCTGGATTCCTGTCTCCACATCTTTTAAAACCAATATTCCCAAGCCACGACAAGCAGAGAGAAGATGCTGAGCTCTCGGCCCACTCTCAGTCTCCCACCACTGGTGAAATCCCCGTCTCTCACCTGGGTTTCGGCAGCCAGGCGTGGCATGGAGGCTGCCCGGCCCTGGCTCTCCAGGCCTGGTTGGGGCTCTCCGTTGGCAACTGTGGGGCTGATCTCCTTCATTTCCACCACCTGACCAAAACATGGAATGGTTTCAGTAGCAAGAACAGGAGCATCAGCTCTGAAGCCACCATCAGCTTCTTGAAGTTCGATTTGACTGGGAAGAGAGGCCGGTGTGGGAAAGGGAGCAACTGAAGAGCTGGGGAGCGCCCAGGTTACTCTGTCCTCAGCACGGACATCCCACCAGCAGTGGGATGAGCTCTTCCACCAGCCAGGAACCCCAGCTGTGACCTGGGAAACCCCTCATCTGAGCTGGGATAATGGGATTGAGACAACGGGAAGAGAAAGTAACCTTTGGCAGCAAGAGAGAATTCCAGGAAAAGCATGTCCAGATCAGGCTATGGGAGCTGCCAGGTTTGGGATTTCTCCACAGTGCTCCAGCAAACAAGAGACAGAACAATGACCCCTCAAGGGACAGATCTGCTAATGCAGGTCCCCCCGTCTGCACCTGTTTCTTCTAAACACTTCCTAAAACTTCTGAAATTCCACCACAGCTCTAAACTCTCCTGCATCTCACCCTGTCTTCACCTGGTTTTTTCTGAGTATTTTCTAAAATTTCTCAAGTTCTCCCACAGTTCTAAAATTTCCCGCATCTCACCCCACCTTCACCTGTTTTGCTAAACATTTTCTTAAATTCCTGAAGTTCTACCACAGCTCTAAAATCTGCATCTCACCCTGTCTTCACCTGCTTTTGCTAAACATTTTCTTAAATTTCCAAATTTCTAAAATCCCCTGCATCTCACCCCATCTTCACCTGCTTTTTCTAAACATTTTCTTAAATTTCTGAAGTTCTAAAATTTCCTGCATCTCACCCTGTCTTCACCTGCTTTTGCTAAACATTTTCTTAAATTTCTGAAGTTCTACCACACTTCTAAAATTTCCTTCATCTCACCCTGTCTTCACCTGCTTTTTCTAAACTTTTTTTTAATTCCTGACGTTCTACCAGTTCTAAAATCTCCTGCATCTCACCCCATCTTCACCTGCTTTTGCCAAGCATTTTCTTAAATTTCTGAATTTCTAAAATCTCCTGCATCTCAACCCACCTTCACCTGCTTTTTCTGAGTATTTTCTAAAACTTCTCAAGTTCTCCCACAGCTCTAAAATCTGCACGTCCCCCTTGCCACCTTGCCCCCGTTTGCTCACCCTCTCAATGGGGATCTCCTCGGAGTGGCCTCGCTCAAAAGCTGGGCTCCTGGTTTCATAAAACACGTCCTGGGTGCGCTGGGTCCCCCAAGAACTGGACTCTTTGATCCCTCCCTCCGGGGGTGGCCTGTCCCAAGGAAAAGAGGGAAAAAGATTCATTCTTTTGCAAAGGGATTTGGCTGAATTTGGCAAATCGAACTGGAGCACCCTTTGGGGTTTCACTTGTGAAAATCAGTTGCAGGATGGGCACAGAGGCTGGTGAAGCTCTGAGGTCCCCTGGGTTTTTTCCCAGTAGAGCCTGAAGATCCTGTGAGAATGAGGAAATCAAACCAGGCCATAATTTTACTTTTTTTTTAACTAAAGAAAACAAATTCTGCCACTTAATTCCTGATGGACAATGAAGAATTTGGGAGTTCAGGCCGATTTTGTGTGCAGGACCAGCTGGATATTGGTCAAACACCTCAACCATGCTGAAGTCCCTTCACCAGCAGTCAAGTCAGCTGCTGGTTTCCCCATCAGGATTATTTGGGATGTTTAAACCTCAGCTGTCTGTCACTAAAAATCCACAGCACTCATGATCCAGAGGAAAATCACTCGGAGAGCAGGAAATGGAGAATTTAGGGATCACTGTCACTAGGACTGTTTGGAAAGCTCTCCACGAAGGGATAATTTTCCCAAAGAGTCAGATTGTGTTGTGGCAAGCACTTGCTGTTACCCAGTGCCACGAGCTCAAGGGATGAATTTATTCCCAAGGATCTTTGGCCTCCCAAAAACTCATTGCAGGGATGGTTGGTGGGGTTGGTTTGGTCGTTTTGCAGTGGTCCCAAATTCCCGGGAGCAAACTCACAGTGGGAAGCTCTCCAGTGAGGATTCATGAGGGAAACACCGAGATCCCAACGCTACCAGCGCAGGGATAACCACAGTGGGAGCAGCCGCCAGCGGGGATTGTCCCAGCCATGGTGAGAAGGGGCTGCTGGCCTGTTGGGGTGCACTATGAAGGAAGAGAGACAGGCCCTGAGGGCTGGAGAGAGAGCCTCTTTCTTGGACCCAGAGGTGACCCTGGGAGTGCATCCAGGTCACCGGGGATGGGCTGAGAGAGGATTGTGGGTTTGTGGACAGTGCTGGGCCTATGAGATGTGATAATTGTAGTTTGTGACCTTATAGGGCATTGTTTACCTGTTACCATAATAGGCACTGTCTGTGCACTACCCCAGGTGATTGGGGGACACTGAGGTGAACATCTTTCCTGTTTGTATGATGTGATATCCTGTTGGGTGCTGGTATTTAGGGAATATTCACTGCGCAATAAACGCTCGCACTTCTCCATCTTGTGTGCAGAGCCATGCTCTTGCGTGAATAGTGCACTGGCCTCGGTGCCACCAGAGGTGGATGGGGTGACCCCCAAGGTGTGGTGGCTCTGGAGGGGGTCAGGGATACTCACAAGGCTCCCCCGTTGTTGAGGGAGGCCGAGCTCTTCTGGCGCAGGAAGGCCTTGGCGTTGCTGAAGGCCGCGGGCTGGGTCTGCTCCAGGGTGGCCTTCAAGGGGTGGAAGAGGGACACTGGCCCGGGCTGCCAAGCACAAGGGGAGGTTGTAAGAGCTGGGATGGGCTGCAGCCATTTTCCCAGTCCATAAAAAGTCCAATTTGGCACCCTGGGACATCAGTGCAGCGGAAAGGCCACCCCAGCCCGGGCACGGCTGGGAGAGGCTCTGAGGGACTCCTGGTACAAGTCAAGCCCTGCTGCAATCCCCCTTCCCTCAATGCTCTCCCAAGCCCTGCTGCAATCCCCCTTCCCTCAATGCTCTCCCAAGCCCTGCTGCAATCCCCTTTCCCTCAATGCTCTCCCAAGCCCTGCTGCAATCCCCCTTCCCTCAATGCTCTCCCAGCCACCAGAGCACAGCAGGGAATTCCCACACGGATGTGGCCAGAAGGGCTGTGCAATTCCAGATCTGTTGTAGCCTTCCATGTGTGGGACAGATCTCCAGCCCGTGCTGGAGATCAGCTGGATGCTCATCCTAAAACCAGCAAGTATTTGTCCTACTGGAAAGGATTGGGCTTTTGATCCCAGCTGTGTGAAAATATTTTCTAGAATTTGTAAAAACCTTCAAATCTACTAGAGCCCAAATGACTTTGAATAAGTCCCATTTTCAAAAATAACTTCAACCTGCTATAGCCAAACTATCAGCAGCTTTCAAGAATTCTTTGGTCTCCCAAGGAAATCTTTTGGTGTTCCCCAGGCCACTTTGAAACACAGGATTTAGACTTTCAAACATCAGTTGTCATTTTTTGGAAAAGATCATTCTGGACCTGCTGGAAAACGCAACTGCAACGATTTTTTTTTTAATATTTTTTGGGAGAAACTTTCAGGAGAAGTTTCCATTTTTGAGCCAGCATTTTCAAACCCTGCCTGGAGGAGCAGCCAGACCTTCTGGATGAATCCTGCTGGTGATTCCTGTGAAAGCTGCCCAAGAGGGAGGATGGAAAGACCCCTTTTTGTACCTGGCACAGGCCCCCGGGGGGCTGGACTTGCTCCCTGCTGTTCTTATTCTGCTTGTAGAAGTCAAATATCATCAGGGCTGCGTAGACCTTCCCCACAGTCATTTCATCAGCTGCCAGAGCACGGGGAAGGCACGGCACAGACGTTCCAAGGGTGAGGAGAAGACAAAAATAAGAAATAACAGCAAATGGGTGTGAGAAACAGGGAGAGGGAGGAAGCAGCGTGAGAATAATGAGGCAAAACAGACACAGCAAAGTAGGGGAAAGAAAAAAAAAACCAAAGAAAAGGTTACAACAGATTGTTCAGCTCTTTGCCTGTCGCTGCCTTGCCTTGGGTTGGAGCTCTCTGTGGCAAACATGGGGATTGTGTACGGAAAACCAGGCAGGAAAACTCAGTGGCATTGTCAGCATTGCTGAGAGAGCTCCTAAATTCATCCCAGACCCGCAGGCGGCCCTTTAGGAACGAAGCAGCCTTATTCCTGCTCCTCGGAGTTGCAGTGAACGGGGCTATAATGGGCTAATATACATTTAAGGAATATTTCATTTTTCCAGATGGTTTTTTTCACCCTCAGAGCCACGGGACAGCCCTTCCCTGCCCAGCACCAGAGCACTCACCAAGGAAAAAAGAACTGGAGCAGCAGATAGGTGGGAATCAAGAGAGGAGAGGAGGGGAAAGACTTCAGCAGTCACTACCCCCTGATTTGCACCTCCTCAGCTCCCTCATTTTTCTTAATTACCAATGCTTTTTTTCTTAATTACCAATGCCTTTATTACTCTGCACTGCTTCTCATTAATCAGGAATCCAGAGCTAATCAAGGTAACAGCAAACTTTCCATTTTCTCATCACTTTTGCCCAGGACCAAGTAACACAAAGGCCTTCAGCCCCCAAACACCTCATATCTGATTCTCTAAGTCCTCAGCAAGCTGTAACTTTTCCTCTCCGGGTTTTCTGGAGCTCAGATGGCAGAAATTGCTCTCCCATCCTGCAGGGCACAGGCTGGAGGCTGCCAGAGCTGGGAACAGCTTTGGAAGAGGCCACGCAGGGCATTGGTCTCTTCTTGGTGCTGTTTGGGGTTTGTTTTTTCCATGCACAGGAAATCCCCTGCAGAGTAACAAAGTCCATGCCTAGAGGTGAGCTCAGCTTCCCTAATCCTGTGTGACAGAGCCAGGGCAGCACAGAGCATTCCAAGGAGCTGAGCTGCCCTTGGTGTCTTTGCTGCATCCTCCAGATGACCCAGATGGGGCTTGGGACAGAGCAGACAAGGAGGGAGAAACCTGACCCGGGGTTCCTGGGTGTCTGGGATGGACCCAGGGCTTGGAAGCACTTACGTTTGTGAGGAGGCACCAGCAAATCCAGAGTTTTCTGGGACAGGTTGGGCCAAACGAGCGAGATCTCCTTCCTCAGCTCGGCATCGCACTGGTGCTGCTTCACCCCGCCTGCAGCCAGGGACGGAGAGGGAGAGGAGTGAACATCCTGTCCTGGCACCACATCCCGCTCTTCGCATCCCCTCTTCCCACTCCTCGGGGAGGGCGAGCCAGCACAGCCCTTTCCTGCCGAGGGAATCCATGAATTCCTCCGTGACAGAAGGGCACGAACTCAGCAGGACCATCCTCACCTCGCCCTGGGGACCCTGAGCAGTGACCTGGGACTTAAATTTGAGCTCAGACTTATTCCATGCAACTGTAGGTGCCTCTTCCTTTGGGGAGTGCCTGTGGAGGCAGCAGCACCTCTCAGGTGGGATGCAAAGGACCTGGACAGGAATCCCAGAATCACAAAATCCCAGAATCACAGCGTGGTTTGGGTTGGAAAACACCTTAAACACTCTAATCCAACCCCTCTGCCACGGGCAGGTTCACCCTCCACTGATGGATCACAAACCCTCTGCCACCAACTCTTCCCGAAATCCCTGGCAGTGACCCACGAGCACAGAGCTCTGTCCCAGCAGCTGCACCCCAAGGCAGAGCAGAGCCAAGCCCGGCAGCTCTGCTCCACGGGCCAAAGCCGGGCCTAAACACACACGTGGGAAGCGATTAAAGCTGTGTGAGCCCCGGGCCGGCTCCCAGCTGAATTCCCGGCACAGCGGGCAATTAAGGAGCTCAAATGAATGACAGAGATTCTTTTTCTAAGAGCAGAGTAAGGGGAGGAGGCTCTGGGTACTCGGTTACACCGAGGTTTGAACTCCCACACGGGAACTCATTAGGGACGGTTTATTAAGGGCCTGTTAGGCCCACAAACGACTCAATTAAATGTAGCACATGAATCCCATTTAAAGGCAGCTCCTAACAACAAAAACAGGTCAGAGCCTCGCACCCCCAGAGCAGCTCTAAACCACACAAAGAATCCAGGGTATCAGCTGAGCTCTCCTCTCTGGCTCCCTTCCAGTTTTCACTCCGAGGAAAGGGTGGGGGGAGCTTTTCCAGTTGAAAAAAGGCTGACAGGTAACCAGAAACTGACAATTTAAACAGACTCTCAGCATCCTTGTCTAGGAGTTATTCCTGAAATAAGTCACAGCAAGTCCTAAATGCATCCTTAGAAATGAGCGTCTGATCCTTGTCTTGATCCCACTCCTTTGGGGAGCCCCAGGCACCTCAAAATTTTGTTTCCTTCCAGCAATGCGCCCCCCCCCCCCCCAAAGCATCGAAGGCAAAGTTTAAGCAGCGCAGGAGGGAGGTGATTAACTCCGAGAGGTTACACTGGCCTAAAACTGCTTAGGAAAGCACAACAGCCTAAGCCTGCCTTGCCCTGTGCTCCTGAGAGCATCGTTAGCTCCTGTTAACTTTTAAATTAGGTGTAAAAGTGCTTAGGCCGGGCATGCCTTGATGGTGACCCCAGCCCGGCTGATGGAATGGGGTAACGACCCGGAGAAAAGGCCGATGTATTTTATTACATTTCAAAGTTTAATTGGGCAGGCGAGTAAACGCCTGATTAAACACTTCAATAATTACATTTTATCTCAAGGCGGAATGTGTTCGTGGCATTTGGAGTCCCAGCATGGAGCCACTGGGGAGGAAGGGCTGGAATAGTTCAGAAAAGAGGTGTGGAAAGTCTCATTTCTGAAGCAGAGCAACGAGGACACGCCCAGGGCTTCTCCTCCCGGAGTTCTCAAGTGGGATGGGCAAAGTTCCCCACATTTCCTTGCCCCCCCAAAGGCACAGGAATGCTCAGGACCCGCCTGTCCCGTCCCCAAGCTCCCCTGTACTCAGGTGCTGGCCTGGGAAGGCAATGGGAAAACAGAATTCCCACCTGGGGCAGAATTCCCATGGCTTTGGGAGGACACCAAGCCCACAGATTTCACTGAATACTCTGAGCTGGATGGCACCCACAAGGATCGAGTCCAGCTCTTGAGTGAACGGCCCATCCAGGGAGGAATCCGTGCCCTTGGTGTTCCTTGCTCTGACCCACTGAGCTGATCTCGGGGTCAGGACCTGGCCCTTTGAGCCAAGAGTGCTCTCAGAAAACCGCAATTTTCTTTCTTCTCCGGGTTTTCTGGAGCTCAGATGGCAGAAACTGCTCTGCCATCCCACAGGGCACAGGCTGGAGGCTGCCAGAGCCGGGGAAAAGCTCTGGAAGAGGCCACGCAGGGCATTGGTCTCTTCTTGGTGCTGTTTTGGGGTTGGTTTTTCCCACGTACAGGAAATCTGCAGCGTAATGAAATCCAGGCCTAGAGGTGAGCTCAGCCTCCCTAATCCCTGTGGGACCGTGCCATGGTCACAGAGCATTCCAAGGAGCTGAGCTGCCCTCGGTGTCTTTGCTGCGTCCTCCAGGTGAGCCAGAGACCCCCTCAGCCAGCCCATCGCTCTCACCTGAGGCGAGTTTGATCTCCACATGACCCAAAGACCCCTTCAGCCACCAGTCCTTGTCACCTGAGGTCAGTTTCGTCTCCAGGTGACCCAGAGACCCCTCAGCCTTCAGTCCCTGTCATCTGAGGTGAGTTTGATGTCCAGGTGACCCAGCCACCCCATCGCTCTCACCTGAGGCGAGTTTGATCTCCAGGTGACCCAGAGACCCCTCAGCTTTCAGTCCCTGTCACCTGAGGTGAGTTTGATGTCCAGGTGACCCAGACACCCCCTCAGCCACCGGTCCCTGTCACCTGAGGTGAGTTTGATCTCCACATGACCCAGAGCCCCCTCAGCTTTCAGTCCCTCTCACCTGAGGTGAGTTTGATGTCCAGGTGACCCAGACACCCCCTCAGCCACCCCATTCCTCTCACCTGAGGTGAGTTTGATGTCCAGGTGACCCAGAGACCCCCTCAGCCACCCTGTCCCGCTCACCTGAGGCCAGTTTGATCTCCAGGGCAGTGCGGATCAGGGCCATCAGCGTGGAGGTGAAGTGCACGGTTAAATCCTCGGGAGAGATGGGCATGTTCATCCTCACCAGGCGCTGGGGACAGACAGGGCTGGCTGTGAGGGGGGGCCACGAAGCCTCCCCCCACCCTCCCCTGCCCCTCCCTGAACCCCCAAAATACCCAGAATACAAACAGGAGGGAACTTTTTGTGTGCTGAGCTGGAATTCTTGGCACGTGGATGGCAGCTCCTGTCCAGGAGCGGGTCTGGGCTGGAACCTCGGTGGTTTAAGGAGTGATTTGCCAGCACCGCGCTGCAATCCCACAGAGCTCTCCCAAAAGCAGCCAGCTGGGATGCTCTCATCCCATTTCCTGACTGCCTCCAGTGGTGTCTGCAGCATCCAGACGTGTGGCTGGTACCTGTCCTAGCCAAGGCACGGCTGGGGAATGAAGACTTGGCCAGGTTTTCCATCCCTGGGAGAACCTCCCTGCTTAGAGAAACTCCCAACTTCAACTCCCAACTTCAACTCCCAACTTCCCAGATGTAGGAACTGAGCTGCCTTAGAGTCCCAGACTGCTTTAGGTTGGAAAAGACCTTAAATATCATCTCATTCCACCCCCTGCCATGGGCAGGGACACCTCCCACTATCCCAAGGTGCTCCAAGCCCCATCCAACGTGGCCTTGGACACTTCCAGACTCCAACTCTGGCACCTCCTGCCAGCCAAGGAGGCAGTTCCCCCCCTGAGGGGACACTTGCTGTTGACATGAGCAGACAAAGGGCACAAAGTGCTGGTCCAGTGTAAAATCTGCTCAGATGGGCTCCAGAGGAGCTGAAATCTCCTTGTTTATCTTATTACACATTTTCAGCTCTCACTGCATCCTGCAGGGCCGAGAGACCACTGGAACGACCTCCCTGTCACCTAAAGTCTGGGACAAAGCCTTGTGATCTCCAGCATTTCCCTCACAGCATGCCCAGAGGTTATTCCATGTCTGCCCAGCCTCAGAGCCAGGGAAATCAAAGCCCAGCCTCTCCTTCCCTTTTCAGTCAGTGACTATCGAGTGCTGGCAACACCACGGGGTTGGTTCTGTTCGCTGGTGTCAAATGAAACGGGATTTAATTCCAATTCTGCCCTCAGCACACAAAAAGCTACAAAAGACATCAACAAGAGTCCACAGTTACCACTCAGAGTCCCAGAATGGAGCGGGAGAGAGTCAAGGGATGGAGAGAGAAAGAAGATGCGTGGAAGTGAAGAACAGGCAAATGAGGAATAATTCCCCACAGGAGAGCTCGATCCTCACAGAAACCACCACCAAAAAGCACTTTGTGACTGCCACACCCCAGGGCTCCCCAGATGTCTTTCCAGGCCGAATTCCCACAGGATTTGGATGCAGAACACAGGCCACACCACAGCTGTCCAGAGCAGTGCTTTCCTCCTCAGTTTTAGCCGGGGATGGAGGATTTAGGAGAAGATTTTCCAAGGGGATTCACACTTTTAGGAAGGCTGGCTGAGCAAAACTCCCCATTTTGCACCTGGAAGAGGCTCTCCCTACCCCACCTCCTTGCCTTCCTCCCTGCATTTCCCTCTGCGCTGCCATCTTCCCCATCCCAGTATCCAAACTGGTCAAACAGGTAACTCAGACAGCTCCTGGTCAGTGCAATTCCCAGTCTGAGAACCCAGCAAGGAGCAGACAGAGGGACTGGAGTTGTTCCTCCATCAGGAGGCAGGAGAGGGGAGGATGTGATGGCATGTGTCCCTCTGTCCTCCCGGGGTGACAAACTGGGATTCACCTCCCTGTGGACAGCAGTTGAGGAGTTCTTGCCCTGCCAAGGTGAGCTGCAAGCTGCACCTTCCAGCTGCCCACTTCTTGGCCAAAAAAAGCCATAAAATGAGAAAGAAATGCCTCAGAACTCGCTGCAGCCAAAGCCAAAAGGCCTCAGCTAAAATCCACCCAAGATCCCTCCCAAAAGCAGTGAAAATTCCTTTCTTGGAAGGCCCTGGCTTGGGAAAATCTGTTCCTTAAATGAATATCTGGCATTTCTGGAGCTGCTGAGGATGGAGCAGTTGGGAGAAAAGAATTGATTCATCATCAATCCTTTGCCACCACGGCTGGGGTGTGAAGGAGGGGTTGGGGGAGACATCGCTCACCCCACATCCCAAACCAACGTCCCAAATCACCGTGGGCACCCAGAGGAGCCAAGGAATCAGCCAGACACCGGCACAGCCAGGAGGGATTGGATCCCTGAACATTGTCTGGGGCATTTTCCCGATGCCACAGATGCAGCTGAAAGGCTGAAAGTGCAAACAAAGAGTTATAAAAAGTGATATTCATTTTTTCCTTTCAATATTACAAAATAACCTTATACATAAAAATATCTCCTTGCGCAGAGTGTGAAATTTCAAGCCTTTCCAGGCTGCTTTCTAATTTTATCTGTATTTAATCCCTCTCCATTTCTAAAGGATCCATTTAAAAGGAATCCAATTGAAATTGGTAACGTTTCTCAAACTCAAAATATTCTGCTTGACCCAAAATTTCTCCTTGAAAAATTCATCAAGAACTTCTGATTTTCATCCTGAACCAGGCTAGAAGAGAAAATCTCAATGTTTCTCATGGACTTAGGGACAAGACCATAGATGTAAAAAGTTGAACCAGTTGTTTAGGGTGTGCTCAGTTTAAAAAAAAATTGACTTTTCCCCCATTTTTTGCTGTTTGTTCTGGCTGAAGTTGTGCTTTAAGGCTGTTTCAGAGCCCACGGTTTGAAAGAGGATGAAAACAATTGAGGGGGAAAGGAAAGGAAAAAGGAATGGGAAGGGAAGGGAAGGGAAGGGAAGGGAAGGGAAGGGAAGGGAAGGGAAGGGAAGGGAAGGGAAGGGAAGGGAAGGGAAGGGAAGGGAAAAGGGAAAACCCAAACGAAACAACAACCAACCAAAAATCCCAACAACAGCAACAAAAAGAAGTGAACCAAAACAAACAGGAAAAACAAACCCAACTCTAATTTGGATAATTTTCCATCTTTCTGGAGCCCAGAAGGAAGCTTTAGGAGCCTGCTGCTCCTTCCCTGCGCTGATAAAGAACGGGCATCACTTGGGGTGCGCTGAGAAGCGCCAGCGACAACCCAGGGGCGCTCCGGTGAATTCATGATGGGCAGCAGGAAAAAAAAAGGTGGAATTCGTTCCCAGGTGCCCTGAGCTGGCAGGGAAGGACTCCCCAGATGCTGCTCCGCGCCGGGGGCGGGTGAGGAAGCGCAGCCGGCAGCAGGTGGAGTCCCCGCTCCGCTTCGCCGGCCGCGCGTGGGGATCCCTCCCGCAGCCCCGCGGTTTAATTAGGCGGATTTGGAGCTCGTTAATGCTCCTGCAGGAGAGGGCCCCAGAGGCAGGAGCCGCGCCGTTGTCTCCGGAGTCTGCTAATTAGCGCTGTGCTGATAACGAGGGGGGAGCTGATTAGAGGCGGGGTCGGGAGGCAGCGCTCGGTGCGTGGGGTCCGTGCGCGGCCGGGTCCCTCCGCAGCTCCCGGCGCGGTTTAATCGCCACTAAACAAACGAGGAACCGCAGCTCTGTGCCAGGGATAAATTCCCGTTCGCCTCAGCTCAGGAACTCCTTGGACAACGGCCCAGCAAGCAGGGAAAGGGTTCGAGGAATAGGGGGAAAACTCATCCCGGGATCAAAGGTGTCCTGCTGGCTCCCAGCCTGACCCAGAAAAAGTCACTGCACCCTAAATCCTCTCCCCTGAGCAGGAAGAGGGGCACACAATGCCTGGAAAACTACTGGCACCCTGACGGATTTGAATTATTAAGAGCACCACATCAGCCTCTGGGACAGGAACTGCTCTGGGAATGATCCCCAGCCGGGAATAAATTCGGGACAATGGAGCGCTGCTGTGGGAAATGAGGCTGAGTTTGGTGAATAAATTATTGGCTATGAATAATTCACCCCGACCTAGTTGGAGTGGTTCTACTCCAGTTTAACTCTTCTGTTGGCTTCAGAGAGGCTCTCCATGGCCTTCCTCCCTCTCACTGCATCCTGCTGGAACAGCCCAGCTCTGGGATCATCCCGGAAATCACAGAATCCCAGGATGGTTTGGGTTGGAGGGACCTCAGAGCTCATCCAGTTCCACCCCCTGCCATGGGCAGGGACAATGAGCAAACCCTAAGACACCCGAGTGAAGTCAAAGAGGTTTTCTTCGCTCTTTTCATCTGACTGGATAGAAAAGACTTTAAAATCCATGGAATCACAGAATCTCTTAGAATGAGGAAGACCTGAAAGATGATTTGAGTCCAAACACTGACCCATGCCCCCAAGTGCCACATCCTCATCCACAGGGTTTTTAATCCCTCCAGGGGTGGTGATTCCACCACTGCCCTGGGGAGCCTCTTCCAGGGCTTGAAAACTCTTTCTGTGGAGAAATTTTCCTCATACCCAACCTGACCCTCCCCTGGCCCAGCCTGAGGCCGTTCCCTCTCCTCCTGTCCCTGTTCCCTGGGAGCAGAGCCCGACCCCCCCCGGCTGCCCCCTCCTGTCAGGGAGTTGTGCAGAGCCACAAGGTCCCCCCTGAGCCTCCTTTTCTCCAGGCTGAGCCCCTTTCCCAGCTCCCTCAGCCTCTCCTGGGGCTCCAGCCCCTTCCCCAGCTCCATTCCCTTCCCTGGAATTGCTCCAGCCCCTCAATGCCTTTCTTGCTGTGAGTGGCCCAGAAGTGCACACAGGAATTTGGGTTCCTTTTCCTCCCAGCCCAGTGCAGGATGGAGCTCTCCTGGTGCCCGGGAGCGCATCCCGAGGATCCCAGGCATGCAGCCCCGGGAAGCAGCGAAGCCACGCACACGGAGCTGCAGAGGCTGGTCAGGCTGACCGAGGAGAGCAGTTGAGAAAGGGGAACCAGAAAACAGCAGAAAGGAAGGACAGCAGCCAGGGAGGCTGCAAAGAGGGGGAAATCCAAACAAAAACCAGTGTGGACGTACTGAGAAGGCAACGAAGACGTGGGGAAAACACACAAAACCTTGGAAGAGGACAGGGAAAAACAGACATGGAAAGAAAAAGGGGAGATGTGTGCGGCAAAAGAGCTTTTGCTGGACAGAACAGTCAGGGGTTTTAAAAATCAGAGGGAGAGGGTGAAAACAGGGCAGAGACAAAGCCCTGGCTGCTGTTGGCACTGACTGAGGTACACCTGCTGGAGCAGGGGGTCCATGTCCCTCTCCAGGCTCTGGGGAGGGGTCAGTGCCTGGGGGGGACCTCAGTGTCCTCCTGAGTGTCTCAGCCACGTGGGAGGACGTCAGTGACACCACTGGGGAACACCTGGCAGGAGCAGGGCAGGGGATGCCACATCCCACCAGAGTCACGGGGGGGAAGATGCCCAGCACCAATCCATGGATGTGGAGGAGGGAAGGAGCAAAAACCAGTCCTAAACCGTGAGGGTTTAATTTTATCAGCAGTAACTGGGGGAGAGATCAGCTCGAACTGCAGCTTTAATCCATGGGGAAAATCCTGATCTTGTCTTAAATCCTTATTTCTGTATTTCAGGGCTCTTTGATGAGGTGTAAAATGAATGTGATCATCTCCAAACTCGGAGAAATCCCATGTTCAGCCTAGACTGGAGCTGTTTGAACCCATCTCTGAGACACAGACACAACCCAGAGGTTTCTTCAGAGATGGGGAAAAATTAACGATGTCTTCAAAAAATCAGGAGGCTGGGTTATAAAAAGAAGCCATTCCTATGCACTCAGGTTCTGGGGATTTATTCTGTAAGAACAGACAAATTAAAGGAGCTATCAGGAATTTCTCAGGGAAAAGCCAGGCTGGGGAAGTGCCTGCGGGCACAAAGTCTGCTGTGAAAACCAGCCCGAAGCCTTACTGAAAATGCCTATTTTAACACATGATCTCTTTAACCCCTTTTCATTTTCTTCCTTTTTGAATTCTACAAGATTTACGGGGAAAAAAAATGAGTTTTATCCTTCTGGTCCAGCCACAGAGCAGATCTGGTTGCCCACCTGCAAACACCTCCTTTTAGCAGGACACAGCTCTGCTAAACCAATGGGAACTCACGGGTGGCAAATCCATGGATTTCTGTGGATAACTGGTTTCTGAAATAGCTGGAATTTTGATCTAGTTGGGTTCCTCAAGCTCAGTTACAGTGGCCAGAATCAAATCAGATACAGAAAAGCCACCCAACTGGAGAGATTTAAGGTTATGTTTCATTTGCTTTTTATTTTAAATCGTGGCACGCTGAGGAAGGATCGTGTAGGAAGATTTACCTGAACTTCTTGCTGCTACGTGCCCTAAATGAATCAGACCCGGATTTGGGTCTAGCTTGAGCCTCTTCAAGACAAAGATCTTGGTTTTATGTGGCCTCAGTGAAAAATCCCACAGCACAGGAGGGGCTGTTGTGATCTGGATCCACTAAACTGAGTTTTGGGGGTTAGGGGTGGCTGGAATGACAGCAACAGCCAAAAAATCCCGTTGGGTTTGTTGGATTCTCAACCACATCAGTGACAAAGAGTTGTGAGCAACCTCTCCCTCTAAACCTGTGAGGTTCAGTGGGGAAACTTCCAAGGAATCACCCTGGAAATGGAAGTTTCCAGGCACCCTGAGAGTTTTTGGGAGGGCAGCCTGGCCCCAGCGGGGTCTGCTCCCTTTCCATCTGAATTTCTATGCAGGCAGCAGCCTTTGGGATCGAATTCACTTTGGTTGCTCCAAGAAAAAGTTTTGCCAAACCAACGATGAGTTGGAGTGATTCCTCCATCCATCTCCCTGTCCTAAATGTTTTCTGTTGAAGTCATTTCTTCCACGAGGGTGTTTCAGGAGCCCTTCTGGTGTTGTCTCTGTTTAATTGCTTGCTCACTCCTACTCTAATGACTCCAGTGTAATTAAGAGGAGGGAAAAAACAACATTCTGCTGCAGGGTTAGTGAGACAAAGAGCTCCAGGACGAAAAATGGGGATCTAATGGGGGGTAATTTGCTCATTAGCACCGTCCCTCCCCAAATTAACCTAAAAGGAAGCAGAATAAGAGAAAAGAGAGAAACACTGAGAGAGAGAGAGCAGAGACATACTTAGAAAGACAAACTGATGTGCCAGAGTTTCAAAGACCCCCAAAAAATTATATATAGATATAAAAATTAAAAAAAAAAATAAAAAGATCCAAAATCTTGCTTGGAAAGCAGAGAAAGCACCAGGAAAGTCCCGAAGAACAACACCAATGCCACAGAAACCCCACTTCAGCCACGGCACAAAAAGCTGCTGGTTGGGCAGGGGTTCCTGGGGAGGTTTTCTACCTTATAGGCAACACGAGCTGGGCATTTCTTCCCAAGGCCTAGAGGTGGGGACATGTGTCTCAGCATCTCATACATGTCTGTGTAACTGATGCGCCCGCTGGCATCACGGGACCGAGGCAAAAGCACCGGGACACAGAAATCCAACCGGATTGAGGCGGGGGGAAACGGGGAAGGGGTGGGGGGGAAAGGCAACACAACGGAGCAAATGAAAAGGAGGAGAGAGAGAGAGAGAAGGGAAAGCGGACAAGAGAACAGAGATCTGGTTAATCGGATTTCTCCGGGAAACATAAACCAAACTCAGGAGGTGGGGCGGGAGAAAGGTGGCTCCGCTTCCATTGCTGTTTCAGCGCCCAACGTCTCCTCCTCCTGCAGGGGTGGCCCGTGGCCCTGAGGAATGAGTGGTGTCCCCTGGGGAATGCTGGATGTCCCCTCAGGGAATGACTGGTGTCCCCTGGGGAATGATTGGTGTCCCCTGGGGAATGCTGGATGTCCCCTCAGGGAATGATTGGTGTCCCCTGGGGAATGATTGGTGTCCCCTGGGGAATGCTGGATGTCCCCTTAGGGAATGATTGGTGTCCCCTGGGGAATGATTGGTGTCCCCTGGGGAATGCTGGATGTCCCCTTAGGGAATGCTCAATGTCCCCTTAGGGAATGCTCAATGTCCCCCAGGGGAGAGGGGCTGGCTCTTGGCAGGGTGGGGGATGAGGGTTCCCCCTGTCACCCCCCGAACCAGTCAGGTCACCATGCCAGGGAGAGCTGGGAGGCAGAGTTATGGGACCAGGGCTGGGAGAGCACAGGCAGCTTTCCTTCCAGGGAGCAGCACTTTGGGTTCGGGGTGGGTGATGAGAAAAGGGAGAAGCCAATCGTGGGGGGTTTGCTGAGGGACACGCTGGGACCGCTCCCACTCCAAGCTGAGGGGGGACTTTGTAAATTCCTTCTCCAGCCTGAACTCAGGGCTGGTGAAAGCAGAGCTCAGCCCTGGCAGGAGGTGGGAAGGGGACCTGTTTCTCCCTCACTTTTGGTGGGGCCTGTCTTTCACCAAGCCAACCTCAACTGGGAATTGCAGGGATTTGGGGAAAGGCCCTCAGAGCAGCTGGGAGCATTGCTGAGGGCATCTCCCTTCAGCACACGGTGGTGGTGGATAAAATCCTGGCCTGAAGAACAGGGTGCAAACCAGCAGGAAATTCCTGCTTCACCTCTTTGTGACCATTGGAACTGGGAGCAGGACAGTGACAATCTCAGTTTTTCTTACCAGAGAGTTGATTGTTTATTCTAATGTGCAAATCTGTGCTGCCTGGCATCTGAGGGGAGCCAGGGATGTTATTAATTAAAGTTTAACCCCCAGAAAAGCAGGATTGTGTTATCATCTCCTCTATACCAGCAGGGAAAACCTAAGCACTCATTTAAATCCCCTTTTCCAAGCAGGAACCTTCCCACCAGCCCAGTGTCCTGACATGGATCTCAATCCTATGGAAAGCTTTGATGGAGGAGGAGGAGACCTCAGCCAGCTCCAAAACATCTATTCCAGACCCTGGTAACTGCTGCAGATAAAATCCCACCCAGCTGTCCCAGCCCTGAGCTGATTTAAAGGCTGCTGAGAGACACAAATGGGAACTGCAGCCTCCCCTGGCTCCTCTCCTGCTCCTGGGCTGGGCTCTGGGGTCTCCTCTGAGCTCCTAATCCTCAGTCAGGTGTGGGAAACACCTGGGCTGGAGTGGGGGAGAGAAGCAAGCTCTGGGCTGGCTGCTTCCAGCCTTCCCCTTCATCCTCTGCTCTCCAGGAAATTCCCTGCCTGGAACTGGGTCCCCAGTGAAGCCCATCCTGTGCTGATTTCTTGGCCAGATCCGTCCCAAATCCCCCACCTGGGCTCCCAAGCACAGTGAACTCTCCCTGTGCCATGAGCAGGAGGTTTCCTGGGGGGTCCACCACAACTTAAGGACATAATTTAACCCCCAGGTGATCTCTGGCTGTGGCACCGTGAAAAGCTCATCCCTCATCTCTGCCCAGATCCAATGATTTTCCAGCTCAGGAAAGGGCAAATGGATCACTCGACTGGAGCAGCAATGCTGCAAAGCCAAACCGAACTCACTGCTCCCTGGAAACCTTGGGATGACGTTTCTCTCTGGAATATATGGAAGTGCTGGGGTGCTGGGATACTTTTCCCCAACAATTCCCTGCTGGAGCCGGCAGGGTGGAAGCTGGAGGGTCCCCTGTCTCATAAAACTGCCTGTTCCAGCCAGCTGGGGTGTGGGAGGAGACAGGGAAGGGATGCATGGAGGAGAAAGGAGGCAGTCAGTCAATCATTCCTTTTTTTCAGGCAAGGGATTCGTCACGTTCCGGTTTCTTTTCTCTACCGGTTGCATTTGCACTCGGTGGGGAGGGAAGAGGGGATAAAAAGAAACAGAACCAGGACTAGAGATGCTGGAGGGATCTCTGGAATTCCAAACCTTGTAGGCCACCCTATGAGGGCACTTCTTTCCTAAGCCCAGGGGTGGAGCAATTACACGTAACAAATTGTACATATCCTTATAATGAATCCGGCAACTGGAAAGGAAACACCAGAGGTTATGACAGCAAAATCCAACAGGAATCAGCTTTTCCCAAGGCAAAAGGGGAAGAATCAGCTTTTCCACGGGCAAACGGGGAAGGATCAGCTTTTCCACAGGCAAACAGGAGAAGTTGGAAGGGCAAAACACGCTGCAAAGAAAGGTTAGTCTGGAAAGGAAGGAGCCGCTGCCACACACAGAGGGAACTTCCAACTGCTCACCCGACTTTATATCCTTGGATTTCTCTCTGGGAAACCTTCAGTGCCATGGGCAAGGCTTCCCAAACATTTGGTTTCCTTTCCCACTCGTGTTTGAATTCCCTGTGCCTGAGCATTGACCTCCAGGCCCTGCTGCCCAACACCCAGAGCCTGCAGCCCACAAAGAGCCTCTTTAATGGATTATTCCCGGGATTTTACGACAGGTCTTCAATGGATTATTCCCAGGATTCAAATTAGCTGCTTCGAAACCTTGGGAATATTTCCCTGCCACTGTCACCTCCTACATAACCCTGGCAGGGCCATTCCTGGGCAATGAGGAATTTGCTGGGAGAGCAGAAAGTGGCATCTCCAGAGCCGTGCTGGGCACTGGCACTGGGAAAATCCAGCTTTCCTTAGCAGTAGGAGAAATCAGACACTTCATGGAAGCTTTGTGGTCACTCTCATTAATTCCCAGCTAATTAAAGAGCAGGATTATATTTCTTAATCTTCTGTGAGTAACCAACTCACAGGTGAAAAGAGCCGAAGTTCAAAATCACCTCCGAGGAAAACTGGGGTGGTTTGGCCTCCCTGTGTTTATTTTGGGGCATTCTATAAACAAGGCTGGAATATTCTGGGAGAATATGTTGTGTTGCTGCTTTTTGGGATGTGGAAAATTCAGGTCTATTCAAAGCCTTCCCCAATCAAGTCTAAACTATGAATTCAGAGGGAGATCAAGTCTTGGCTCCAGGCCTAAGCGTGGGTCTAAAAAGGTGTTGGCTTAACCGAGGCCCCAAGTTTACACTTTCTTTACAATTTCAGAAGGATTTTGGAAAACCAGGGCGTGGAAAATATGGCTGAACACTTCCCTGAGCTCTCTAAGAGTCCGTGGAAGGCTGGAAAACCAACAGATGCTTTGCACTGGGAGATCACGGCACAAAATGAGGACAAAGAGGGATCCTTGCCCAGGTTCAGAGAATTCCAGAATGGTTTGGGGTGGAAAGGACCATGAAGCCATGGGCAGGGACACCTTCCACTATCCCAGCTTGCTCCAAGCCCCTCCAGCCTGGCCTTGGACACTTCCAGGGATGGAGCAGCCACAACCTCCTGTTTAAATCTGATTTTCCTCAGCATCCCGTTATCCCAGCGAGCCGAGAGCTCCTTTGGGAGCTCCTGCAGCTCCTGCCGAGTGCTCTGGGGGACAACTGATGGGAATGGGATGGCCAGAGCGACATTCCCAGTGTCGCCATGGGGCGTGCACTGGGAGAGGAATAAAACAGGCCAAGAACCCACTTTCTGTATGTTGAACAAATAAAAGCTTCTAGAAATCCACTTCTGTTTCCTTTCCCAGTTCAGCCTTCAATCCTGTGCTTTCCCTCCTTTCTTAACTCCCACCAAACCACCCTGTGCTCCCCATTTCTCTCAGTCCCTCTTTTTTTGTGAGCTCAAGGCTTTTGTCACCCCTGAATCCAGCAGTTTTCCCACACTCACCCCTAGGGAATGTGGCACAGCTGGAATAACAGCTCCTAACTGCCTTTTTTACTTCCTTTTGAACGTTTTTTCCCAGGAAAATTTCCAGGGAGTTGGATTTTGTAACAAAACCGAAGGTGGTATCAGAAGTAGGGGTAAAATATACATTAGGTTGTGTTTAAAATATTATCTGTATAATAAAAATATAAAAATATTGGAGCATCTCCCATCGAGGCTCTCAGGCTATGGGAAGTGGTTTAACACTGTAATTCCCTTTTCCTTGGGATAATCAAGGAAGAGAGCTTGGGAGAAGTGATCAATGAGTGACCACATTCAGCTCAAATCATGGAATAATCAAATCATAAAATCATTTGGGTTGGAAAAGACCTCTAAGATCAGAAAGGTCTTAAATCAAAATTATTAAAGGATCAGTTCTGGCCTTAAAGCGTGAAAGGATTTCAGATTTGTGGAGATTTTAGTCCCACTTCTGAAAATGTGATTCCAGTGGAACTATTCACACTCAATAACTTCCCACCAGAGCGAAAAGGGAACAGGGTCAGAGAAAAAAAAAGCAGAATAAGAATCTCAATATCTGACATTTTCTGCGTTCACAGCTCCGGGGAGTGGAAAGGTTTGGCCCCTGAGTGACTCAGGCTCTGCTCAGAGTTAATAGAGCGAGAAATCTTCCTGTAAACTCAGCGCTGGTGCCTCTTCTGGGTGGAAAGTTCCTGAATAGAAACACTAAAAATCCACATTGATCCCAATTTGTTCCCTTGCAGGCGTGTTCAGCCTCCCACGGATGTAGAGCCAAGGCCATTTTCTAAACCAGACACTCCTGAATTTTCAGCCTCATTGAGATTTTCCAGTGGGAAGAGGCAGGATTGGATTGGAAAAAGGGAAAAAGAAAAGCTATTTATGCCTGCTAAATCCCCACAGAGGATTTGCTGTGTCACAGAGCTCGTGGGGATGAAAATCTGCCTGGAGATTACAAGCTGGTAGTAACTGTGGAGTAAATATTCAGGCTGGTAGTAGGGGAGGCTTGGAGCAGTTAAACTCCCCCACAGTTCGGAGAAATGCAGGTTTTTTGGAACAAGTTTCCATTTCAAGTTGGCCTAAATCATTTTAAAGTGAGATTTTAAAGCAGTTTAATTGCATCCTAGCAGGGAATTTGAGATGTTGGTTATCCAAACACTTCCTGCCTCTGTCTCTGCTGAAGGGAAACACAAAAAGAGGGGAAAGATTGGAGGAGCTGGAGGCATCACAAATCCAGAGGAGATTCATGGCACAGGAACTCAGGGGGAGGAAAAGGGGATCCAAAATGAGGAGAGCTTTAAATGAACAAAAAGGCAAATTCCCAAATAGAATATCAAGGGAATTACTGGGACCTGGGACAGAGCATCTAGAAATTAGAAAAACCCCGTCACCTGTGGTGCAGCAATACAGAAAAGCAATTTATTAATCAGTCCTGCTCTAGAATTGATCTCTGGGCAGGGCCATTAGGCCTCAGTTTTAAAAAAAAAATCCCTAATTTTGGGTCTGTGCTGCTGCTCCCCTGCCTCAGCCCAGCGTGCAGCTTCCCCCGTGTCTTGGAAGAAAAAAAAAGAAATAAACAAACCCACCATGGAATAAACATCTCATTGTCCAGAGTGCGAGAACCGTCCCCTCCTTTAACCCCCTCATGAATCAGGAATATTTTATCGGCGTTCTCTAAGAATGAAACACCTCCAAACTTGGGCCCATTTCATTTTATCCTGATTATTTCGCACGTCCTAAGTTTCAACTGCAAGTCCAGAGCTAAACATCACTCGAAAGGCCAAAATTCCCACGTAGAGTTTGATGTCATTACAAGGAGGCTTCCAAGGGGAAAATGCTGCGTTTAATGAGGAAAGGCTGTTTGAAAATTTCCCGTATTTTCAGGAAACCACCCGAACGCTGAGGAACATCACCTCATTCCCTCTGGGAGCGGGTGGGAGAAGGCAGGGGATGGAATCAGAGCCTGACTCAGACGCAGCACATCCTCTCCTGAGGTGTCTGCACAGCATTTGGGAAACCACCAAAGCGGATCTCAACCAGAAAAACGCTGCACAAATGAGGTGTGAACCTCTCCCACTCCCTCCAGTGCTGCCGACAGCCAGAGATTTGCGGATTTTCATCTCCGGCCTGGGATGCAGGAACCAAAAGCTCCTTTTGGAAGTGCTAAATAGCTTTTTTACACGGTCATTTAGCCCGGATCAGTGTGAACTGAGGCCGTTAATCTGTTAATTTTGGGCTGTGCTTTGCTTTCAGGGCTTTGCCGGGTTGGGGGGATGTGTGAAGGAAACGCCCTTGCAGTGACACCAGCTTTGTTCCTCTCCAGCGCTCAGGGAACTGGAGCTTTTAACACTGATAGAACCTCAGATCCTGGAGTTGTTGCCATTAAAACAGGCTCTGAGCGTGGCCAGGTACTGCAGTGTCCCACCCCGGTGTCCCCTGTGTCCCCCCCGGTGTCCCCTGTGTCCACCCCCGGTGTCCCCTGTGTCCCACCCCGGTGTCCCAGCACGTACCAGGCTGCGGGGTCGTACTCAGCCCACACCCGGACAAACTCGTCCAGGTGGTGGGGCCCGAGGATGGAGGAGTCCCTGGTCAGGTACTCGAAGTTGTCCATGATCACAGCCACGAACAGGTTCAGCATCTGCGGGGAGACGCGGTCAGGGAAGGGAGGGAGAAGGGGAAGGAGAAGGGGGAAAAGGGAAGGGGGGAAAGGAGAAATGGAGAAGGGGGAAAGGAGAAAGGGAGGGAGAAGGGAAAGAAGAAGAGGTAAGGAGAAAAGGAGAAGGGAAAGGGAAAAAGAGAAGGGCAGGGAGAAAGGAAAGGAGAAAGGAGAGGGGAAAGGAGAAGGGAGAAAGGAAGGGAGAAAAGAAGGGGAATGGAGAAGGGAGAAAGGAAGGGAGAAGGGAAAAAAGAAGGGAAAAGAAAAGGGGGAAAGGAGAAGGGAGAAAGGAAGAGAGAACGGAAATAAGAAGGGAAAAGAAAAGGGGGAAAGGAGAAGAGAGGAAAGAGAAGGGGGAAGGGAAGGGGGAAGGGAAGGGGAAAGGGAAAGGAAAGGGAAAGGAAAGGGAAAGGGAAAGAGAAGGAGGAAAAGAGAAGGGGGAAGGGAAGAATTTGGGTTTAAAGTCCAGAATGCTGAAGGAATCAGTAAATGGGGCATTAACTTTGGATCAGCTTTCAGAGCTGCAGGTTTTTTAATACATGCACAAGAAATAATCCACGGGTGGTCAAAGGAACAACAGCAGCCACACAAAGGATCTCGGGGGGTGGGGGGGCATTGAAGTTGGTGTGTCCATATGCAGTCCAAACTGCCACAGGGAGCTCCTTTTCCTGGTGGAAGGGTTCTGAGGATAGCAGGGATTGGCTGCACAGAGCATCAAATGTGGGATTCTAAAGCAAACCCGTGGAGCTGAGCGAAGGCTCCATGCGCTGCTTTTTGGAACATCACAGAGCTTTCATCTCGTCCTGCCTGAGCTTTAACTGGGTCCCTGTCCCTGCTTTTCCATTCCTCTGTGCCAGCAGGGCTGGGAAGTGACCCAAGGAGCAGGGAGGTGGTTATGGATGCTCAGCAAGGCCCTGGCACCTCGTAAAGCTCAGCCCCACCGTGGCCACGGGCAAACACCAAGCCCAGCAGCTCTGAGTGTCTTCATGTCCGAAAGTGATTTTTGCATTTGTTTGGCAAACAAATGATCCTTGTGGGTCACTTCCATCTCGGCAGATCCCGGGATTCTGTGGAATGAGTGTGATGCTCCCAGGAAATGCTGCTGACCTCGGCTGTTGTCACCCTGCCCTCCCCAATGCCCTCCTCCCAAAGGATGTTACAAATCAAGACAAACCCGATTCATGATTAATTCCACATATTAGCCCCGGCTGTGAGAAGAAAGATAAACCCTTTCCCTTTAATGACTGAATGATCTCTTTGGGGGTTTTATCAGCAGGATGATAAATGGGGCTTAGCAAAGCTGGCTTGGTGGTGTCTAAATTATAATTAAGGAGGAGGAGGAGGAGGAGGCAAAAGGCTGAGGTGGGAAGGGTTTGGGGGAATCCACGCCGGCACCCCCACCTTGGGGGGATCAGGACTGACTTACCAGGAAGGAGCAGAGGAAGATGAAGGACACGAAGTAGAAATAGGCAAAATCACTGCCACACTCCTTTTTGGTGAGGCCAGAGAGGGGGTCACAGGCTCTGCTGCTCAAGCAGGACAGCATGATCTCGTGCCAGGCTTCCCCCGTGGCACTCCTGCAAAACGAGGGCAGAGGCTTAGTTTATCCACCCCTCCCCATGCCAGCCACCTCGCAGTGTTGCTGCACCCAATTAACCAAATTAATGAGGTGGGAGGTTGTGTCCAGGAGGAGAAGCTGTTATTTACACTGGGAATTGGAACTACCTGTGGAAAAGGAAGGAGAAAGGACATTTCCCTCTGTTACAGGGGGGTAAAAGAAACCAGCCAGGCTCAGGTAGGCTAAAAGCTTTATTGCTTTTGTGGAGGATAAATCCAGATTGATTTAAACAGTGCAAATCTAAGTCAATAGAGTTTAGATTGTTGCCTTTTGAACCTAGTGCTGGCTCTAAACCCGGTGGAGAGGATGGGAAATGAAACCAGGCTTCTCCACCGGAATCTCTATTTCCTTTAGCAGGCAGATAAATTCCAGCATGGACTGGGTGGGACTTGGGTCTCTTTTTCATCACAGTCTCCTGGGTGTTTTTCATCAACTTCCTCCTCTAACTTCTACTATCGAGAGAAAAGAGCCAAGAGGAAAAACTCTGGACTCCCAGAGGGTTTGTCCTCAGAATAAAGCAGTCCCTGTGAAGTGCACGCTTGGTTTGGAAGTCAGGGATTCTCCACATGCACTTGCTCTGAATTCCTGCTTCCCTCACTGCTGATTTGCCTTGAATTCCCACAGCCAGCACACAAACTTTGGTCCTGGTCTTTGGGAAGACTCCGTGCTCCATCCAAACTGGAATAACTTCCAGGCTACTGTGAATTACAGCAGATTCCCCCACTGGTGCCTGGGGGAATCCCGTTGTGGGGGATTGTGCAGGAACCAGTGCCCATCCCATTCCTGCTGCCCCTGCTCCTCACTCCCCCTGCAGTGGGTCTGGGAAGGGACCACGAGGCTGAATAATTACCCAACTTTACTAAAATTCTGAGTTCTGAGCCCTGTGATTATTCTGAGCAAGAAAAAGCTGATTTCATTTCTGCCTGGCTTCACAGAAATTATGGAAACCAAATCCCAGGCAAGGATCCAGTTCCAAGCACCACAGAACCCTCGGAGCTGAGCCCTGGCAGGGCTGGCAGGGACTGGTGTTCACTGGGGGGGGTCTCCACAGCTGGATGAGGAGCATCACCCCCAAACTGCCCCGAGCTGGAGCAGGGCCTGTTTTGCCAGGTTTTAAAATGAAAATCTGTTATTTAATTGATTGGTTTTTTTACTTGGAAATGCTGCATTTCCAGGCAGGATGAACCCAGAGGGAACCACTTGAATTGTGATGCACAGGAGGGTATTGGTGGAGGAGCTGTTGACTCACTTGTAATGCAAAAATGACCAATAAAAGGAATCCTCTCTTCAAAAATTAAAAGAAACGAAGCTTCAGGACAGGAAACCCATCAATCACAACCAGGGGGGTTCTGCCCTATATTCAGCTTTTGCTTGAGGGATGTGGGTTGTCACAGCTCTGGGTGACACTTTGTGGAGGGGTTGGATCCCATCTGCCAAGGAGGAGGAGGAAGCAGGAATGGATAATTTACACAAATCCCTGTTTTAAAGCATGCTGGAGTCTGAGCAGCTCA
This sequence comes from Lycocorax pyrrhopterus obiensis, assembly GCA_014706295.1. Lineage (NCBI taxonomy): Eukaryota > Metazoa > Chordata > Aves > Passeriformes > Paradisaeidae > Lycocorax > Lycocorax pyrrhopterus. The sequence goes on along the minus strand of JACSVZ010000019.1, from coordinate 2,063,616 downwards.
GCTGGCACCTGCACAAAGATGGTTTTGCTGTTCACACCCAAACCAGAGGGTGTTTTGTCCTCTCCTTACCTGAACAGGAGCATCAGGGCTTGGAGGAAGGTCCGGAAGTTGTTGTGCCGATTAATGGAGGTTTCATCATCTAAGGCAATGTTCCCAAATACCTGCCACGGGAAACAGAGGGGATTCAGCCAAGCACAGCAAGTGGAGTTGGAAAGCAAGGCAGGGAAAGAATTTGTCCTGCTTTAAGGGCTCTCAAGAGCTGGAATCATTTCTGTGCTGAAAAGGGAGATAAAAATGTGTCGTGGAGATCCAACACAAGATTAATGTGCTTTGTGTTCACACAGCTCCTTCCCAGCAGCTCAGCTCCATCCCAGGCCCAGAAAACTTCATTGTTTCTTCTCAGGAAGGTGCAGTGCCTGGGCTGCTCCCTCCTCTCAGCCTCCTGATGTGTCCATACCCAGGGGATGTCTCTTTCCAGGAGATTCACGATGTCCAGCACTGCAGCTGGAAATGGGATCCAGGCTCGTGCCCACAGCTGCTTTGTGCAGCTCACTGGGGACAATTAACATAGAAAAAGAGGCCTTTTTTTTCATTTCTCATTTACCTGACACCACACAAGAAGAGCTTTTGCCTCATCCCAAATCTGTGCTGCTCCTGCTGTGGAGGCAACAACCCATTTGTTCCCTGAACAAACCCATGGCCAGGATGAAAGAATTCAGTATTTTACCTGCATGCCAATAATGGCATAGATGAAGAAGAGCATTGCAATGAGGAGACACACATAAGGCAAGGCCTGTGGGAAAGGAAAAAGTGGGATTAATGACAGCAAATGCAGACATCGAATTCCCAGGCAGGACTGACTGAGTTTTGTGGCATTTGTCCTTCAGGTGAAGGAAGTGGGAAGAGAATATCAACAATTCTGGCAACTTTCAGGAGACAACCCCCTGGAGCCAGGTATTCATGGATCACACAACAGTCAGGGCTTTCCAAGGGCTATCTCTCTATCCTTGGAAGCAGCAAGCAAGGAAAACACAATCCAAGGCTCGCAGCAAACACTGGAGCTACCAGCAGGCCCTGGCACTTTGTGTGCATAATTGTAGGAACGTTAATTTTTAATGACCTTGCTGTAAATTCAGTGTGAGGAAAAGAAATCTCCATCCCAGAAATGAGTTCCAAACAGGCACAGTTTGGGATCCCAGGAGGACAAAAAGATTCTGAGTTTTAGCAAGGAATCAGTGAAGGCTGCAATGTAATTATGTCAGCCAGGCTGAGAGTGACAGCTATTTTCCACTTGGGCTAAATGAATGGGTAATTAATGCCTCTTAATTAGTAATAGCTCAAAAACTGAGAAGTCTTGCCCTTGGGCCAGCCCCTGTGATGCCTTGGGGCAGGAGTTCTGCAGGCCAAGGGGAGCTCAGTAGGAATTGTAGAATCATAAAACACCCTGAGTTGGAAAAGACACCCAAGGATCATTGAGTTCAGCCCCCGCCCTGCCCAGGCACCCCAACAACCCCACCCTGGGCATCCCTGGCAGCGCTGTCCAAACGCTCCTGGAGCTCTGGCAGCCTCGGGGCCGTGCCCATTCCCTGGGGAGCCTGGGCAGTGCCCAGCACCCTCTGGGGGAAGAACCTTTCCCTGCTCTCCAGCCTGAGCCTGCCCTGGCCCAGCTCCAGCCGTTCCCTGGCTGCTGTCCCTGTCCCAGGAGCAGAGATCGGAGCTGCCCCTCGGGAGGAGCTGCAGCCCCCGGGGAGCTCTGCCCTCAGTCTGCTCCAGCTGAACAATCCCAGTGCCCTCAGCTGCTCCTCACGGGCCCCTCCAGCCCCTTCCCCATCCCCGTGTCCCTCCTCTGGACACTCCCTCACAGCTTTAGATCTTTTTCTGATATTGAGACACCCAAAACTCCTCCAGCACTGGAGCTGAGGCCGCCCCAGCCCAGAGCAGAGCGGGACAATCCCATCCCTGGCCCGGCCCGCGCTGCTGGGCCTGAGGCACCTCTGGGGAAAACCTGGGGGAAAACTGGGGAAAAAAGGGCTGATGTGGTGTCTGCTGGACAGCTCTGTATGAGGGACATGGATTGAGAGCTCAGCACTGAGGGACAGACAGACAAACAGCTCCTCGTGAAGCACAGGAACGGCCTGAGAGCTCAGCACTGAGGGGACAGACAGACAAACAGCTCCTCAGGAAGCAGAGGAACGGCCTGAGAGCTCAGCACTGAGGGGACAGACAGACAAACAGACAAACAGCTCCTCAGGAAGCACAGGAAAGGCCTGGCTCCACTTCAGGGCCACGCTGTGGACACAGGCTTTGGGAAGGGTCGGGATTGTGCTGGAAAAGGCCCTGGCTGAGCCTCTTCTCCCGGTATCCATCCACTCTGTCCCGCCGGGGAACCCTTCACACCTGCAGGCCCCACAGCAGGGACGGGGAGTCTGCACCCGCAGCTCACAGCCCGTAAATCCGGGTGTGTCAGAGCCCAATGGCACAGCCACAAATCCCGATTTCACATCCTGTGTTCTCCTCCCTGCACTGCAGAACCTGAGCAAGCCCCAGGACCAGCGTTAAAAGCATAAAACAATGAAAAATGGGCTGCAGACCAGCTGAGAGCTGTAAAAATAACCAGCTTTGGGACATGGGGGCTCTTATTTAGATCTAGAAAACAACAAATTCAGTGTGCTGAGGATTGGTGGGAGGGAAGGGCAGAGGTAAAGGAAACGAGGCAAAGCAACTGCCTCAACTTCACCACAAAACCTCAACAAAACCTCATCTTTTAAATCCTCCACATCATCAAACCCAGGCCTGTGGCTCTAAGCTGGGTTTCACCTCTGCCAGATCCCACCACACCCAAATCCTCGGGAAGTCAATTTAACTTTCCACTGGCTGCAGGTGAAGAACAGGGCACTTATCAGTCAGGCCACCACTTCTTCATGCAAATACCTGAGCGTCCACACTTTGTCAGAGGGATTTTGGGGTAGTTTCAAGGGCAACCTGAGCTGGAGTTCGCATGAGCGAGCAGCCCTTCAGCCTCATGCTCCAAAATGCAGCGTTCAGGGGCTGGGCAGTGCTAACCAGTTCTCTTTTCTGCAGAATTGATATTCCTGGGGCTGGGCAGTGCTAACCAGTTCTCTTTTCTGCAGAATTAATATTCCCAGGGCTTGGCAGTGCTAACCAGTTCTCTTTTCTGCAGAATTGATATTCCTGGGGCTGGGCAGTGCTAACCTGGTCTCTTTTCTGCAGAATTAATATTCCTGGGGCTGGGCAGCGCTCACCAATTCTCTTTTCTGTAGAAAATTAATATTCCTGGGGCTGGGCAGTGGTCACCAGCTCATTTTTAGCAGAATTAATATTCCTGGAGCTGGGCAGTGCTAACCTGTTCTCTTTTCTGCAGAATTAATGTTCCTGGGGCTGAGCAGTGCTCACCAATTCTCTTTTCTGCAGAATTAATATTCCTTGTGATGCTAACCAGTTTAATTAGTAATTAATATTCCTGGTGCTAACCAGTTCACTTTTAGCAGAATTAATATTCCTGGGGATGGTTAGTGCTAATCAGTTCGCTTTTAGCAGCGTTCATATTCCTTGTGATAACCAATTTAATTAATAATAAATATTCCTGGTGCTAACCAGTTCTCTTTTCTGAAAAATTAATATTCCTTGTGATGATAACCAGTGTAATAATTAATATTCCTGGTGCTAACCAGTTCTTTTTTCTGCAGAATTAATATTCCTTGTGATGCTAACCAATTTAGTTAATAATTAATATTCCTGCTGCTAACCAGTTCACTTTTAGCAGAATTAATATTCCTTGTGATGCTAACCAATTTGGTTAATAATTAATATTCCTGGTGCTAACCAGTTCACTTTTAGCAGAACTAATATTCCTTGTGATGCTAACCAATTTAGTTAATAATTAATATTCCTGGTGCTAAGCAGTTCACTTTTAGCAGAATTAATATTCCTTGTGATGATAACCAATTTTATTAATAATTAATATTTCTGGTGCTAACCAGTTCTCTTTTCTGCAGAACTAATATTCCTTGTGATGCTAACCAATTTCATTAATAATTAATATTCCTGGTGCTAACCAGTTCTCTTTTCTGCAGAATTAATATTCCTGGGGCTGGGCAGTGCTCACCAATCCTCTTTTCTGAGGAATTCCTGAATCCTGAATTCCTGTAATCTCCCCGTAGAGGTGCAGAGAGGCCGTTCCAAGGCAAGGGAAGCTCTCGGATCCTCCCTGGAAGATGCTCCAGATGCGCCAAGCACGAGCCTCTCCCCAGGTCTCCTCCCTGCCTCCCCCATTCCCAAGGCTCACCTTGAAGGACTGCACGAATGTCCAGAGCAGGATGCGGATGGTGTAGCCCTGGCGGAGGAGCTTGATGAGCCTGGCTGCGCGGAAGAGCCGCAGGAAGCTGAGGTTGATGAAGTTGTCCTGCGGAAAGTAAAGGTTTTGTGTCCTTCAGAAACGACCGCGATCCGAAACCACAGCCCGCAAAAAAGAAATTAAAATTACCAGCTTCACGATCTAAGCAGCAAATCGGCCACCAGAAAACCTTCCAAAAGAAACATTCGTCAGTGCAGATCACTCCACATGCAGCAAGAATGAGAAAACCCCTCTCCACAAGAGCCCTCCCCTCTGCTACTGGGTCAATGAGAGGAAAGGAAAAGGCCCTGTCACGCTGTCCAGGGAGGGCTGATTTGCTTTGAGCAGGGCAGATTTTCTCCCCCTAAGCACTCAGGGAGAAGGGGGATGGTGCCGGATTTTCATTTTGTAAAGGAATGAGGTTGGTTGGAAGTCTTGGTCAGCTCTGTTTCCACAGGGAATTGAACTTAAGCCAAGACACTCGCAAGGGACGGCGTGACAAAGAAAGGCATTGTCCAGTGAAGACTCAAACATCCTTGGAAGAATGAGGATGTTTTCCAGCCTGGAGGTTTGCAATGTTTACTCAGCGTGTAACTGGACAGGTTTTTCAAGGAGAAACGGCACCAGAAGATTGTTTGGAAGATGGAGCAAGGGCAGCGAGTCAATTGGGGAGGTTGAGCTTTCACCAGCAGGAAGAAGCCTTAGGAACCTGCTGGTTTTCCAAATTCATTAAATGTGTCTTCACAGGTGGATCAAAGAACTGCTGGAGGCAGGTTCTGATTTCCATTTGTTTTCTAGGATTTTCCCCACCCCTCACCCCATTTTTTTTTTTTCTTTCCTTCAGGGAAAAGAGGATTCTTGCCCCAATGAGCTAATCTAGAGAGGGTTCTTTCCAAAACAAAACATGCAAAAGCCAGATCCCTCTTGCCCTCCTGTTTTAAGGAGATGAAAAATATTTCCCCCTTTCCATAATTCACTTATTTGTGGATCTCTGATCACAGCCACTTATTTGACTGAGTGAGCTAAAGAGAGAAAACATCCCACTTTAAACTATTGAGCAGTGGAGCAGCAAATATAAATCGTAAGGAGCTCTGCTTGGTAAAGATGAGCAAAAATAGGATTTCCCTTGGATTATTTTACCAGAAGTCACATTGAACTGACCCACGTTTCTTGCTCATTTGGCTACAGAGCTCATGCTGAAATTGGGGGGCTTGTTGGATCTATTGATTCTTTCAATGCCAGCTCAGTTTTGGGGCCATTAGCATTGCATTCCACCAATCCCATCAAAGAGTTCCAGAACTCAGTCTCAGGCATGCACTCGGTTTCTCTCAGGTTTAAAACACAAGCAGCTCAGAGTTAGGCACAGACCGAAAATCAGACTCGATCTTCAAATAAAGAGAAAAGAGAAAAGCACAGGAATGTTCAATGAAAGAGCAGACAACACTGAGCTCATTCAAGCCAGCAACAGAACCCAGCTCCAGCAGGCAAAGCACAAGCGAGGATTCCCCTGGGTTGGGCAGTACAACAGGCACTGGAAATGTCCAGTTGGTCTCGGCATCAGCTCCAGGTTCGTTTTCACAGCGCTTACCTTCCCTCCTCAGCAGTCCAGCTGCACTCACCTGAGCAGGGCAGGCCCCTGGGGCACAGCTGGGTAACGGGGGGCATCACTAATGGGGTTCTTCATCCCCTGCTCCCACCGGGAGCCGGTCCCAGGGCAGGGCGGAGGTTTAACCCTGAGCCCCTTTTAATCAGGAAAATCTCCCCACCAGTGGGACCTGGGTCAGACCTCATGGCAGCACTTAGGCCTCCACGTCTGATTTTAACTTCAGAGCAGTGCTCAAGCCAGATCTTTCCTGTGCACAACCCTCAGGCTCCAAGGAGGAGCAGGGGGGCACAGGATCCATCTCTGTGGGATCTCCCTCTTCCCACATAACTGCAGCCCAACAGCAGGAACGTTGTCCTGCTCAGGCTGTGCTAAAACCTCGTCATCACAGCTGGCAGGATGTTTAACACCTGCTTTGGGCTGGGCTCCCTGCAAGCTGAGCCACGCCAGTGCTACTCATGGAAAAGGGATGTAAATGGGAAAAGGGGTTCAAAACTGTGCAGTTTTGTCTGTAACCCCCCATTCCCTGGGATTTAGATGGACAAACAATCCATAGATTTTTTTTTCTCCCCACATTCCCTGTTTGACTGTGGCACTGCCACTTCCTAAAGAGCAATGAAAGCCTCGGCTCCGTGTGGAATCACTCCCAACCCAGGAAAATCCCCCATCACCGACACCCTGGGACTGTTGGAAGGAGCGTTCTGGGCACTGCCCGGAGAGAGGCGAAGTTCCCCACGCTGGTGGTGGCTGGAAGGGCTCCACGGGTGTGGCACCCTCAGCACCCCACGGACAAATCCCATCCTCCAACACCTCAGCTCTCCAGGCAGGAATTGGGATCGCATGCAGCCAAAGGGGAAACTCCACCTTGCCGTATTTCTCACGTAAAACAGAGTTTGGCATCAATTCTCCTCCCACTGAGCCACCTCTGTGCCATGACACACATCTGATATCTGGGTTAACAAAGTCATCCTTTGCAGGTTTTTTGTGCTTTGCTGTTGCACAGATGCTCACGGTGCTCACGACAGGCACCGGAGCTTTAGGATTTTATCATCCATCTGAGAAATAACAAATTCTGTTTGGAAAATCATTTCCCCCTGACCTGTCACTATTTTCCTAAAACAGACAGGTCTGGTACTGAAGGAACCCAGGCACCAGCCTTCATTTCCTGCTCTGCCCTACCTGGAATTCCAGAGGGAAAGAGGCTGGGCAGAGGCCACACCTGGGCACCCCCTGCTCCTCACCTCCAGCCCTGCACGTTCACATCTCTGCCTCAGCTCTTTCAGCCTTTTCTACATTTTTCTAAAATGGGATCTGGTTCCTGGTACTTTTCAGCTCTGCTCATAATGTGATTTCTGCATTTTACTTGGGGTTTTGGGTTTGGATCCAGCGACTCTGTGTCCACTGTGGTGGCAAAATGGGTTCTTCTATGGGTTGGTGTCACAGCGAATTTTCAAATTTAAGATCCTTCTTTCCCACCATTTTTGATTTCAGGGAAGCAAGTCTGTTACCACTTCAATAATATTCTTGCCTTACAATATAGACATTAAAACAGCTGGAAGGTGCTTCCTTCAGCAGGAATCTCCATCACCTCATCCTAAAAGAACCCAAACCCACCTTCAGAGAGCTGAATTTGGTACCACCACCTCCAAACCCCAGCGTTCCCAGGTCCAGAACATCCTTCCCTCGCCAAATCCTCCCACTTCCCACGGAAATAAAGCAGGTGGCAGTGTCCCCTTTGGCACAGGGGGTGGCACAGGGAGCAGGGGATGGGCTATTGGCAACTCATTGTCACCGATGAGCCCAGGGAGGGAGGTGCAGGACAGAAGCCACTCGGGGGCACGCTGCAGTGAGGCTTTTCCACCAGTGCAATCGGAACTCTCATCAAAAAAAAAACCAAACAAAAACGGATCAAATCAAAGGAAAACGAGAGAAAATCAAAGCAGAGAATTTAAAGAATTGTTTAAATTCAATGAAACCAACCGTGTCCTATATGTGATGTTGTCATGGATGGATATTTGCAAGATTATTTACAAAGTTTTAGATTTTTTTTTTTTGAGCAGCAGGTGCACAACATACAGACGGAGACATGGTTTTCGCATTGTATGTTGATTGGATGGCGTGATTCAGCAGGTAGATAAGGAAAATAAGGAACAAAAACAGGAAACAAAAAGAGAAAATGAGTAATCAGGACAAGCAAAAAGGAAACTCTGAAAACTTTCACTGGGAAAAAAAACCGTCGGGCTCTCGGGGGGTGGGGGGAGGTGTTATTTTATGGGAAATCCCGAAATAAAAAATGCTTCGAACCAAAAGAGATTCGGAGATCCTCCAGGTAACACAGACAGTGCAGTTGTTATTTGCATTTCAGTTTGTAATGCAAATTTGGAGACAATTCACAAACACTTCTCAGGGTGGATTTTTTTCTATTTCCAGGCATAGAAATAGATGTCAGTTTGCCACACGCCCACTCGGCCTCCTGAGGCCAACTCTGTCCACAAGGACACCTCTTCCTTAATCCCACCTCTTTTCCCTCAATTACTGAGGGTGAAAAAACTGACATTCATGCTTTTGCCTGAGGAAATACAAAAAAAAGAGATATTCCACTACAATCACAAAGTAAATTACATGTGACATGACCAGGAAAATTAAAACAAAGCAATTAATCCACACATTTCTTTTCCTTTTGTCTTTACTTCTCCGAGGGTTAAAGATACCAAACAAGGCTGGTGGAAGCCAAGTCTCTCAAGGATTATTTACCTTTGGAGAACACTTCTAGCTGGAAAATACAGAGGAAAACGGTGCTCTGGCAACTATTTGTGAGCCAGAGCTCAGTGGCACACCTAGAAAACGTCTCCACGGGGACCTGGAGGGTGGCTGGGACAGGGACGGTTGCAGACTGGCCAGCAATGTCACCTTGTGGCTGTCACCTGGACTTCCCAGCATGGAAACTCCACGGGAATGGCTGCCAGGAGGGCTGGAAGGACTAAAAGGGCTGCCCCAAACTCTGCCCAGTGGATGAGGGGAGGCTGGAGCTGAGGAAGCACATGGAAAAAGGGGACACAGCTCTGGGAGGGATGATCCGAGACCTGGTCTCCTCCCTGGTTATTCCCTGCTCCATGAGAGAGCTCCTGCGCCCCGGTCGTGCCCTGAGGAAGGTGAGGTGGGGCTGGTTCAGCTCATCCCCAGCCTTTATTTCCTGCTCTGCCCTACCCGGAATTCCAGAGGGAAAGAGAAGGGAAAAACAGGGAGGAGATGTGGTGGCTACACAGAAATCAGAGAGTTGTTCAGGTTGGAGAAGATCTCTGAGATTGTTGAGTCCAACCGTTCCCTCAGCACTGCCAAGGCCACCACTAAACGCTGTCCCCAAGTGCCACATCCACACAGCTTTTAAATCCCTGCAGGGATGGGGACTCCACCTGTTCCAGTGCCTGACCACCCTTTCCATGAAGCAATTATTCCTAATATCCACCCTAAACTTCCTCTGGAGCAACTTGAGGCTGTTTCCTCTTGCCTTGCTGCTCGTTACGTGGGGGAAGAGATCAAGCCCCACAAAGAGGAATGTTTAGAGAGAGCAGAGCTCAAAAAGCTCTGCAGACGCAGCCAGAGGACCAAGAGCTCGGGGCTGGAGCGGTCCTGGGGACATCTGGCTTTTATATGAGAGAGGTTTGTGGTCAGCTCCCCATTGGCCACTGCCAGGGGAGTCTGGTGATCTCCTTCAGAAAATCCTCTCTAAAGACTGAATGGGTCCAGCTCCTCATAAACCAAAAAACCTCTTCTTTCCCACCCAGGAGAACAAGGGAAAGGCACATGGGTGCCCTGCTGGGGTTTTAGGGGGAATTCACACTCCTCTGCAAACATTTTGATGCTGGAAATGTCTCACAGGCCAACCTGATCCAATGCCTGGCTGGGCCATCCCATGGCAGCTGGAGGGAGAGGCAATGTCCCATTAACTGAGCAGGGACGGGGCAGCACTGTGGCTGCTCCCTGCCTGCGAAACAGCTCCAAAAATGAGGATTTTAGCAGCATGTGGGCTTGGTGTTGAGAAGGAAAAACCTTCCTGAAGGAGAAGACACCAATCTGCGAGAGACCAGAGGCTCCCTTACCCCGTGAGAGCTGTCAGTGCTGCTTCCTCCCAGGAAAAGTGGCCAGAGGAGGGGTGGAAAAGCTTCAGTCTGTTTGTGGCTGACTTGCAAATGGTTTCACAGATTTTCAAACCATGGCAAAAGTTTGGGTGCCCTTGGCAAGAAAGAGGGAGTGGGGACAACAATCCGTAGCACTCAGAGTGGGTGAGCTGAGTAACTTCAGCCTGGCTGCACTGAAAACAAAATCCTACAACACAGGGTTCACCAGCAGATAAATGTACATCATTTGCATGGGGAGGAAACTTTGGGGGGTTGTGCGTTATTTTGTACCAAGGAGGTTAAATAAAAGTGCATTTTGTTAGAAACAGTCACATGGTCTTCACCAGCACCTGTAAAGGAACGTGGGGAGCACAGTTCTCAGCACACACAGAACACATCTACAGGCAAACCCCTGGGACTGAGGAGAAAAGTTATGGTCAAGTTCAAATTCATCACACAGATACATCATCAGCTCCAACATGCACTGGGAGAGGAGAGGAGCAATTTATTCAGTGGGTTATATCAGATTGTCAGGGATTGAGACAGGCATTTGCTGCCCTTATGGAAAAATCCTCCAGATTTAATGCCAAGTCTGTCCACTCTGTGTGATCTAGAGGACTCATCAGCAGGGAGACAGCAGCCCTTGGAGGGCTGGCCAGAAGTCCTGTGGGAAAGCTGTTTATTCACTGCCCCATGGAGCTTTTGTGACAGGAACATTCCCCCAGTCCACACTCTTCAACTCTCATCACCCTCGCCCTGCCCCGTGACCCAGACCGGGCAGGAGCCCCAAGGGCCAGATGTGTGCCCTGCAAAAAACCTCCCACATGAACACAGCGGAATCCCTTTGGTCTTTTCCCTCTCTAAATCCAGCAGGATTTTTCCATGAATAGGCAGAGAAGGCCTGAGGATAGAGTAGTTGGCTGCAGGAGAGAGGGAGCTGCTTGCTGGCAGAGTCACGAGCGCCGTGGTTCTCATCAGAGCTTTCCCTCTTTGGGGCACACAGCTGTGCTCGGCTCCATGGAAAAGCAGAGCTCATGGAACAGGGTCAGCCAAGGCCATCGTGACTCCCAGAGGCAGCTCCAGGGAATAAGGCTGGTAGGGAGAAGGTTCAGTGTCTTGACAGGGCACAGCTTGGTTTATAAATGAAGGAAATTGAGCAAACTGTACTTACCGCAATCTCTGTTACTAAAATATCAGTAATACTTCCCAACACTGTTACAAAATCAAAGACATTCCAGGCATCTCGGAAATAATTCTGCCAAACGAGAACACAAGGGGAATAGAGGGGTCCAGGGGTTATTTTCTCTTTGCCAGCACAGGTCAGGGGGGGTTTTTTGTTTGCTCGTTTTTAAATGCGCGTCACGAAACGCGAGCATTTCGTCGAGAGAGGAGAAGAGGTGGAAGGGAACGAGGGAGGCACCTACCAGCACACCAAAGGCAATGATCTTCAGCACACATTCCATGGAAAACATGGATGTAAACACAATGTTCAGGCATTTCAGCATTTCCTCGTATGCTTCTGGAGCATCATAGAACTAAAGCGGGATGGAAGAAAGGCTGTTAGTGAAAATCACTGACAGAGTAAAACCTTTCCCAGCGGATTTGTTCATTTTAGTCAGGATTCTGTGCCCACTTTAAGCGAGATTTGGGGTTACAACACAATTATTCCTGTCTCTCTTGCCTCCATCCAGTACTGAGGGGGCAGCTGGAATATCCCCAGAGCTGGAGACTGTTGCTGGGGGATGATAAACCAAAAGCCTTTGAGAGGGGGGCAAGCTGAGGGGAAATGACATCATTAACTGAAGCTTTAATTGGAGAATTAACCCTGATGTGCAAATGAACCAAACCTATAAAAGTGTGAAGAACTCGTGGCCTGTCGTCCATCTCGGGGTCCATCTGGGCAGTGGCCTCTGGCTCCCCAGGGGTACCTTTGAAGGCCTTTCAAATAAATACCAACCTTTATTCCCTTCTTCCTGTCTAGTTTCTGGTTTTGGGTGGCCTCGTAAGCACAGCACAGCACAGCCCAGGAGGGAGGAAGGACATTTTCAAACCCAGAGCTGGGTTTTGTTCCAGAGAACCCTAAGAATATGGGGACCCCTTGACTGTGAAGATACTCTAAGCCAGGCAAGGGACAGGAGGGGACATCATCCACACCGTGTATCCACCTGCACCTCCTCCCCCACTCTGGATCACATCCCAGGAGCCTGATGCTGTTCCAAACTTGGGTAATTTCACAGAATCATAGAATGGCCTGGGTTGGAAGGGAGCTTAAAGCTCATCCAGTCCCTATGGGGAGGGACACTTTTCACTATCCCAGGCTGCTCCAAGCCCCAGTCCAGCCTGGCCTTGGGCACTGCCAGGGATCCAGGGGCAGCCACAGCTTCTCTGGGCACCCTGTGCCAGGGCCTGCCCACCCTCCCAGAGAACAATTCCTTCCCAATATCCCATCTACACCTCCTCTGTTTCAGTTTGAACTTCCATGGCCTGACTGGGCTTTGAGCAGCCCCAAGACCCTGCTGTGCTGCGGGAAGCCCAGGCCGAGCTGGAGATCAGCACCTGCAGATCCCAGTTCCCATCCCACGTTCACACACCAAAGGGGCTGAGCCCAACCAGCACTCTGCAGGGAATGCCACTGGTGGGATCTCATCCCAGCTAAACCACCTCCCTCGAGGGGCCAAAGGAATCCCACCAGGCACATGAGGAGCAGTGGCTGCTCCTGCTGAACCCCCCCCCCCCAGCTCTCAGGGTGAGAGTCTCTCCAGCCAACAGCCCGAAATTCCCGGATTCAGGAAGATCCCACTCACCTTCATCATGAGGACGATGGTGTTGAGAGCGATCATGACCATGATAAAATACTCAAAGGGAGGGGACACCACGAATTTCCACATCTTGTACTGGAAGGATTGCTTGTTCTGAGGCATGTAGCGGGTCAGGGGCTTGGCACTTATGGCGAAGTCTATGCAGGCCCTCTACAAAACAAAAAGGGGATGAAGAGATGCCAGGAAAAGGGCTGGAAGTCTTTATCCGTCGGGATGTGGTTGGGAGAACGAGCAGAGCATTTACACCAAGTGAGTACTGACTGTTCCTGTGAAACGCAGCACAGGATCCCCAAATCCTGATCATTTCTCCTGGAATATTGACCCTGTAACATTCCTATACCCCTTGCAGTGCTACAACACTCCATTAGAGCCCAGCTCCTCGTAGGTCCTGATCCCTTCCCACTTTTAAAAACACTTCCAAGTCCTCCCGAAGGGCGATTGTAGGAACCAGAGGATTGGTAAAGATGTTCTCTGTGGTTTTCAAAAACGATTGTGGAAGTCATGTGTGTCCTCACCACAGCAACACCCGGACAGCTCAGAATGTTTCATAAAATGAGAACTGAATTTACCAATAAATTATCCACCAAAAGCACTTGGGGGAACTCTCAAAGACCCTGTTCATTGGCTATTTCTGGCCACTTTATTATGAATATAAAACTACGAGAAAAATCGGTTTCTGCCCACAAGAGGTTTTGATTCTGGAGCGTTTTCTCATCTTGGATTTACGTAAGAATCCCGAGTCTGAAATCACTTTCTGCTCAGTTGGAAAATAACAAAGCATCTCTAAATATTCTGCTTTATTTTGGACTTTTTGTTCATATAGACAAACAAGGAACTAACTAAGAATCGCTTAAAAATTCATCTCTTTTCATCAAAAATCAGGTTCCAGTTTCAAAATACATGAAAAGAGATGGTTCTTCCCACAAGAGGTTGTTGAGGCTGTGGGACCCTGGATGAAGGATGCTGCAGATGCTAAAAGTCTGCATGGATTGAGAAGGAAACTGGATACACCCGTGGAAGGAAGATACACAGATGCCAGTAACTAAAGAACAACCAGCTCAGGAGGTCCCTGAGTGGAAAACAATGGGATTTTTGGGGGCATTAAGGAAAAACCTCACAGCTTCTTACCCTGGTCTTACACTCTTCTCAAGGCATCTCCTTTCGGCTGCTGCCAGGAGGAAGAGTCCCAGCCAGGCACAAAACCAGCCTGTGGAGAGGAGTTTTCCTCTGGGCAGCCACAGCAGTTGTAGCTCAGTTTGGTTTTTGAGCTCTGGTCTCAAGGTTTGGCTCCTTCTACACCTCTGCACTCAAACATAAAATCATGGAATGGTTTGGGCTGGAAGGGACCTCAAAGGTCACCCAGTGCCACCCCTGCCATGGCAGGGACACCTTCCACTGTCCCAGGCTGCTCCAAGCCCCGTCCAGCCTGGCCTGGGACACTGCCAGGGATGGAGCAGCTTCTCTGGGCACCCTGTGCCAGGGCAGATCCATCTCCACTTTGGTGTGGTCCAGGGGGATGGGTGACAGTGGTTCCTTACAGGAAGCACTTGGGGGCTCTCCCTGGTGCTGTTTTTATGCAGAAGCTGAAACTGTCACTCATTTCTATGGTCTCTACACCACACACCCTCCAATGACCACTGCTCTCCAGTCCTCCCAGCACAGGGGGGATGAGGCGTGGCCTTCCACCAGTATCCAGGTGCTCTGAGCCCCTGGAACACCAACTCTGGAGTCAGAAGAGGTGGGTACCTCGTTTTTCTCGAGGCTGCACTCTGACATCACTTTATCTCCTTGCTCCTGGAAGGTGATGATGATTAATGCCACAAAGATGTTGACAAAGAAAAAAGGGAAGACAACAAAATACACCACGTAAAAGATGGACATTTCCATTCGGTAGCCAGGGCTGGGCCCCTGTTCCTCGTAGGTGGCATCCACCGAGTGCTTCAGCACACTGCAAGCAAATGCAAAGAGAGAGGAAAGGTCAACACAACCCCTGGGAAGCACCAAGGACCCCCTGAGAATCACTCCCTGGCCTCCACTCACGTGCAGGGTTTTCCACATATGCTCAGGAAAAACTTGCTCCCATCCACGTGGCTGGGGAGAAGTTTTCCTGGAGGGTATTTTTAGGGAAACCCTTTGTTCTCACCATTGTGCAGAATGGTGGAGATTCGCTGTGTCCAGATCCACTGATCCCCCCTGGCCAAGGGGAGAGGATCCAGCTGGATCTGGCTTCTCTTCTCTGGTCAACAGGGATGGAGTAAAAGTGGGAAAAGAGAGGTACTGATGACATCCAACAGGGGAACACAGTGAGGGGCTGGAAAAGGGAGGCTAATGCCATTTTAGTCTTTATTTCATGAAAGAGTTGAACGTGGAGGCGTAGGAACCCTGGCCACACACGGCACTCCACGTGTGCCAAAATAAAGTCATGTGCTGAACAGGAAATGTCCTTTGGGGACCGTCACGCCCAGCAGACTTCCAGCAGAGCTCACAATACTTTTTCCCCCTCATTTTCTTACACTTCCAATATCAATTTTACCCCTGAGAAAGGTGTGCGAGTCCAAAAGCCTGAAGTGAGAACGGAAAACCTCCTGAGCATCCCTCTGCGAGGAAATCGCAGAGCTCTGCCTGCTGCTTCACCCAATAATCACACAGAACTGAGATGATAAAAGACTTCCCTCATTTCCCAGGTCACCTGCTGTCCCTCAGAGCTTTGGGGACCTGCTTTACCTGCACCATCAGCCCCTGCCAGCCCCGTTACTCACGTTGGCCACCCTTCCCCTGTGGACACGGTGAAGAGCGTGAGCAGAGCCCAGAGCACGTTGTCATAGTGGAACTCGTATTTTTTCCATACCCTGGGCTGTGCCTCCACCTCATTTTTTTCATAATCCAGGTACTGACCCCTAGGAAAAAGAGATCCAGAGCCAGTGAGAGAATGAAAGCAGATCAGGCATTTCTTAGGAGTTTTGGAAAGCCCCAGCAGCACAGTCTGGACTCTGCTGTGGATTACAGACATAGAGACTCCCTCAAAGCCTATGACAGAAGTAAAGGCCAATTTTTGAGCCACTTTTAGCCATGGGAACTGGACCTGAGGACTAAAAATGAAAGGAATTTTAATCAGGGCATTAATCCAATCATTAGGCAAAGCCAGCCATCAACACCATGCCGGCCCCTACATTGTCTGACCCCACAGAAAACCTCTGCTTGATGGGGAAGCATCTCTGGCTCCTACTCCAGGGCTGGATCTAACTCCTAAATGTGTCCTGCTTTTAGGGGCCTGGCACGTGGAGAACCCTCTCCAACCTACCCTATTCTGTCCTTTCACATTCCTTCCCGTAATTTAGCTGCATTTTCCAAGGAAGCACTGCAGTGACAACCCCTGGGATCCCACCGGGGACGTGCCCTGCACGTGCCAGGCAGCAGGAGAGGGACGGGCAGAGCAGGACAGCGCTGAGGAGGTGCTTTGGGTGCCAAGAAAAAGCTGGTGAGATGCACATTGTGGAGTACCACACCTTAGCAGCCAGCTGGGAAGGACAAAGCACGACAGGGCTTTTAAAAGATTCAGATCCTGTCCCTCTCCTCGCTAATTAGTAGCTCTTTAACGTCCCACGCTTCTGATTATTTATTCAGTGTGTTTTCCTAGTTCATGGGAGCTCTAAGAATCGTGGCAACAGGTGGAAAGGAGAGTCACACTATCAAAAACCCTTCTCTTAAAAATCACACCCAGCTTTCCCGGGAAAGCAGCTGCCTCCCCTGTATCCTGAAGATCAGAGCCAGGAGTGACGCAGCTGTTAAAGAAAAACAAGGGAAAATTCACCTCCAGGGCAGCTGTGCTGAATTACTGCTCTTATTTACAGGGGACTCTTCCCACTCAGCAAATCCCTGACTTCGGGCCAGCCTGGGGGGCTGCAGGAAGCTGCTCCCTGCCCCATTCCCTGCTCCCAGCTGTACCTGCAGTCCTTCTCCAGCTCCTTGGACTCGTCCGTGCAGTAGAAGAAGCGGCCCTTGAAGAGCTGCACGGCGATGACGGCGAAGATGAACATGAAGAGCATGTACACGATGAGGATGTTGAGGACGTTCTTCAGGGAGTTCACCACGCAGTCAAAGACGGCCTGGGAGTGGAGGGGAGTGAGGTCAAGGGGTGGGGAGAAAGGAAAAGTTCATCCAAAATCTTGGCATCCACTGTGTGACCACACTCGGGGAATCACAGAGGGTTTGGGTTGGAAAAGACCTTAAAGCTCATCCCATTCCCACCTCCCACTGTCCCAAGCTGCTCCAAGCCCCGTCCAACCCGGCCTTGGACACTGCCAGGGATCCAGGGGCAGCCACAGCTTCTCTGGGCACCCTGTGCCAGGGCCTGCCCACCCTCACAGGGAACAATTCCTTCCCAATATCCCATCTAAGTCTGTCTCATTTGGGACTCATTCCCCATCCCACGACCCAGGGGTGCTTTGATGGATTTTCACTTCCGAAAGCTGTGAGGAACAACTCCAGCTTCCCTCATCTCCTGCTTTATCCACAACTTTGGCTGTGCCACTGAATTTTCTGATGCTGCTCATAACATTTACAAAGACAATCACAGCTTGTCGAGACAATATTAGTCCTGAGCAAACATTTCATTATAAACTGAAAATTGTTTTGATTTTCCTTCCAGTGGATGCATAAAAACTGTTGGAATAATGAGGAAAAAATACCAGGAAACAAAACAACCAAATGCTTTGAATAAATGTTTTTCTAAAGAGCTGTCTGTCAGAATGAGGTGTGACTAATGTGCTCTCCTGAACTCCCTGCAAAGAACTTCCCAAATCCGTTTCTTATGTGGGTATGAGGCCCTGATTCATCACAAGTAATCTGCAGTTTAATTTTAGTCAGAAGTTTGTCATAATACCAGAAATTGAGCAGTCCCTGCCCAAGCACAGGGTTTGTACAATCCTGCTCCTGTTCCTCTGAATGGAAGCGAATCATTCACAGAATTATGCTCCTGATGCAAGCCAGGAATCCTGATGGAAATCCATCCAATCAGCCCAGGCATCCTGATGTAAATCCCTCTGATCAGCCCTCAAATCCTGATGGAAATGTCCCTGATCACCCCAGGAATCCTGATGGAAATGTCACTGATCACCCCAGGCATCCTGATGGAAATCCCTCTGATCAGCCCTGAAATCCTGCTGGAAATTTCACTGATCACCCCAGGAATCCTGATAGGAATCCTGATGGAAATCCTTCTGATCAGTCCAGGAATCCTGATGGAAATCTTTGATCAGCCCAGGAATCCTGATGGAAATCTCTCTGATCAACCCAGGAATTCTGATGGAAATCTCTCTGATCAGCCCAGGAATCCCGATGGACATCTTTTCAATTAGCCCAGGAATCCTGATGGAAATCTCTCCGATCAACCCAAACATCCTGATGGAAATCTGTCAAATCAGCCCAGAAATCCCCATGCAAATCCCTCTGATCAGCCCTGAAATCCTGATGGAAATTTCTCTGATCAGCCCAGGAATCCTGATGGAAATCCCTCTGATCAGTCCAAGAATCCTGATGGAAATCTCACTGATCAGCCCTGAAATCCTGATGGAAATCCCTCTGATCAGCCCTGAAATCCTGACAGAAATCTCTCTGATCATTCCAGAAATCCTGATGGAAATCTTTGATCAACCCAGGAATCCTGATGGAAATGTCACTGATCATTCCAGGAATCCTGATGGAAATCTTTGATCAACCCAGGAATTCTGATGGACATCTTTGATCAGCCCAGAAATCCAACATGAAATTTCTACGTCGTTCAACATGAACGTTCCTTTTCTTTTCAGGTAAATTCCGTGTGCGTAAAACTAAAATTATTTATGGATGAATGGTGGGCTCAGACAAAAGCAAATCTCCAGAGCAGCTGACCCTTAGTTTGATGTGAAAACAGCAATTGTCAAACACATTTTCACCCTTCCAAAACACCCAAGGCTTTTTCCCTATCAACAGCCCACAAAAGGAATTGAGGAGTCCTTAAACCTCAGGAATTATGGAATTTTAACTCCTTCCATTCTCTCTTTGCAGGGCCTGGCTGCACCTCAAATTGTTGGCGTTGGATGAGTAACCCCAGGCCATTAAATTGATTTGATTTTTTAGCTCGGTGTTCTAGGGATGAAAAGAACTGGACTATGCATTCTTTAACAGAAAGATGAATAAATTAAACCTCCTCCCACAGCAATGACAAATCCCTTTGGACAGCCTGTGGAAAACCTTGCAATATTAATGTTAAATTCTCCAGGGAAACCCAAACCCCCCCAACCCCATTTTCTCCTGTATCACTTCGAAGACCATCCCACTTACGATAATTTACTTTAATTCAAATTACTTATGTAATTTAATTTATTTGCCTTTTTTTTTTCTATTTGTAGAGATTTTATTTTCATGGAATTTCCACAAGAATCCCTAAAATTACCCACAATGTTTGCAGAAGCACCCGAGTGTCTGACATTTGCTCAACACCTGCCCAGCTGTTTGTGCTCATCTGGCACTGAGATTTCATCGCAACGAAAGAAAAGCAACAGGAACAACTTGGGTTCAGTGGAATCCACCAGCTTCCACTCAGATCGGTCAGAAACCTCCAGAGAAGGAAAATGTGGGGTTGTTTTCTGACCTTTAGCTTTGGTAGCCGTTTTATGGTCTTCAGAGGCCGCAGCACCCGCAGGACTCGCAGGGACTTGATGGTGTTGATGTCCTTGCCTTTGGTTCCTCTGCAAGGGAGAAAAAGGCACAAGAACAACACAGGGAATCGTTTGCTGCTCAGGTCACTCCCCGGGCTGTTTGTGGGTGTCCAGGGTGGCTTTGGTGGTGGAATTGGTTGGGTTTGGGGTTGATTTTTTTTTTGGCAGGTTTTGTGTCCATCCTCAGCAGGGCTGCAGGCAGGATGAGCCAGCCTCACCTGGGATGGATCCAGCAGCACGAGGAGAAGGCTGGGACAGGGTCCTGGCAGGGCTCAGCCACGGGATGTCCAGGCTTTGTCACCTCCCAGCCACTCACCAGGAGCTGGGGCCCGTCCTGCCCCGACTCCACACCGGACAAGGCTCCCAGGCAGGGCAGCAGCACCGGGACAGGAGGCTCAGCTCCTCCATCCCATTCCCGGCAGGAGAAGGGACAAAGCCACACGTGGCTCTTCCCTCCCAGCTGGATGAGGCAGGGGCTGTTTCTCCGTGCAATCCTCTGGCGGGAACATTGTGCCAAGAGGGTTTGGGAGCCTTCCTGGTGAGGGACAGAGCTCTCCTGGGGGTCAGAGCCTGTTCCCTCATATCCCTGAGTGCCCCGTGGAGGACATGCCACCGATCCCATGCAGGACCATGTAATATGACATTATATTACATGCCTGGAGCAGTGCTGGGACAACTCCCCAGTCAGGCATGCAGGTGCTGTCAGTCACATTTGGGGCTTAGGTTTGGTTAAAACCGAGTGCAAGGCCCGAGAACGTTCCTCTTGTTAACATCAAGAGGGGCTTTAGGGGAAGGACAGAGCTCCTTTCCTCGTGCACTTCCAAAATAAACAAACAAAAGGAGACAACTGGCACGTCTTCTTCCAACCCCACGGCAAAACAACGACATTCCCTTCGCTTCGCATGAAGTGGAAAATGGGATGGAAATCTGGAGTTTTATTCATGGCCGGAGGTTCGGGTCTGGGACGGCGCTGAGGGAACACAGGCGTGAATGAAGAACGGGTGGGACAGGTGCTGCTAATTCCTACCCTGAGCTCTCCCAGGCTGCTGAACATTCCTCTTCTCCAGGAGGGAAATCACGGAAGGACGAGAGACCCGAGAGACCCACGGAGGTTTGGGAAGGAGCGCAGAGCTTCGCCCACCCTGCCCTACACCCCGTGCTGAGGGAGGAGCACCAAGGCTGGAGGAAACCAGCCAGTTTTGCGGCTGGCTGACCCTGCTCAGCCCTGGGAAGGGTTTTTTTGGAAATCCAGCCACTTCCAATGGACTGAGAAGCCACAACTAACGCTGGACTGGAATCTACAACCCAAACCCACATTCCTGCCTCATCTCCAGTCCCTTTCCCCCATCACCAGGCACTGCAGTTGTCTGGAAATGCAGTAAGAGGGAGACACGGGAATTTTTGGAGGGTTGGTTGTATCCCAGGGATGTGCAACTTGAGGAGAAATTCCCTTTCCATGAGGTTTAGTAGAAGTGGAGGAGAGGGGGAACAGGACAGACAGGTCCCTGATCTTTCCCTCTCCCATCCTTCAGGGCCATTTTAGGGCCATTTTAATCCATCCCAGCTGGACCCTGACCACTGGCACGGCCCTAAATCCCAGCACTGGATTAACTCCTGGAGTTACAGGACTGATTTAAAGCCACAAAATAACCATTAAATATTTTAAAAAATATTATTTGACTCTCATCAGAGACCTTTGATCTGCCCTAGATGAAGCAGGCACTGCCAGCAGAGCTTTTAATGCCTTTCTTGTCTGGTTTTAGCAGAGCTGAAGGTCTGGCCTAGGCTTGGCTTTGCATATTTGCTTTCAGCTGCCCATGGTCACCTCGGTGTCACCAGAGCCACCAGCTGAGCTGGAGCTGCCCCAGTGCCCAGGCTGCCCCTCAGCAGTGCCCTGGCTGCAGGACAGCTTGTTCAGCCTCTGCAGGAGGATGGGAATGGCAGGAGGGGAGCGAAAGGGGGAAGGGGTCACGGACGAGGAGATGTCACAGGACACCCCACCTGTCCCCAGGGCTGGTGGCCACCCCATCCCCGGGGCTGCCCCCTCTGCAAGGCCAAGCAAATCCCTTCCCCTGCTCCGTGTTTCCCACCTGAGGAAAGGCAGGGAAGCAGTGGGAGCTGAGGAAGGTGGGGCTGAGGGAGGGGTGAGGGTGAGACCCTGCAGGGCCACGTGGTTGGGGCAGCAGGACAGGAAAGGGGGAGGGTGGGACACGGGGACACCGTGCCCAGAGCTCTGCTCTGCAGATCAGCACTGCCGGCCCAGCAAAGCTCAGCTCTGCTCTCCTGGGCTCCCTCAGAACCCCAGAATATTCCCACATGCTCCCGATCCCAGACCTGGACACTGCTGCTGTGCCAATTAACAACTGCACTAACGAGGCCTGGTGCAAACGAGAACAGAAACATTTCCCTGCTCTGCTCTCCCAGGGTGGGCTCCACACCTGAAGCAAGAATTTCTGTGGATTTAATACTTCCAGGAAGGTTAAAGGGACGTGGGGCAGAGCAAATCCTTGCTCCTGCTTTTCCCTGGAATGGGATGAGAGCTCGGAGAGCTCGGAGGTGGAGGGCAGACAGCTCCAGTCACACGGAATTCCTTCTGCCTCAGCAGAGGACACTAAGAAGGGCTGACTGGTTTTTTTTTCCATTCAGGCACTTAAGCAAATAAAGAGCGTGAGCCAATTAAATCTTAATGGGATTTATGCTCTGAGCCATATAGAGAATCCTGAGGAAAAAAAAAAAATTCCCATTTCTTGTCACAGTAAGGTTGCTGCTATAGGAAAAGCTTTTCCTGATCCTCTGACCCCGAGTGATGTAAATTGCATTTTAATTAAAAGGATCCTCTGCCTGTCAAATAAAACCCTAAGGGCTGGGTCTGGGTGTTTTTAAGAACCCTCTCTGCCAATATTGGGGGGTTTTTTGCTGCTTTCACACAAAGCCAGATGTCCCAGAAAACAAAAGGCCCAGATGGAACTGGGATTCAGTCAAAAGGTGAATCCAAGCACACTGGATCTGACCTGGATATTCCTCACGACAAAAAGAAATCGCTGTGGAAGGACGAGATTTTAACTGACTGCAGAACAACAACTGCCACATTCAGGAGAGCTGAATCTTGAATTAGGGCTACAGAGGAGCACAGGATAAAGGCAGACAGCAAAAAAAAAAAAGGAAAAAAAGAGAATACAACCAAAAAAAAATTGCATTAGATCAGTTTTGGGTGCATTAGGCCAGCGCTGTTTTGTTGTTTTCTGTGTCAGTTTGCTGCCTGCTTATTTCAAACATTAGGAATATTTTAAAAGAGCTTTGCAGAGCCTTTTCTCCCTTTAATAAATAAAAGAGCCTTTAAAAATTTAGTGGTTCTTTCAAATGGAAGCTGCTTGTTGCTGTTGCTGTTGCTGCTGCCAGCAGCTCTGATTTCAGGTGACAGGGACCTCTCAGAGCCAGGGCATCAAAAATTCAGGGTAAAGTGGAGCCTGTGATTGCCTGGAATCCTCCTGGCAGAGTGAATTCCACCCTGGAAGAGTAAATGAGGTCACCCCACCCTGCCTAAGCACAAAGCCACCCTCGTCCTGCCCTGAATGCTCTGCTTTCCTCGAGAGAAGAAAGAATCCAGTGCCAAATTTCCTGGACCACATCAAAGGCTTTTCTTGGCATCTTTTTCCTCGCTGTGGAGGTTCCCCCCGAGCTCCTGGAATGTGGGGACAGAGGACACAGCCCTGCCTCTCATCCTGCCCCTGCACTGACAGCAGAACTGCCACTGGCAGAGGGTTAAATATGAATTTTGGAACCTCGTTCTTCAGTAATTCCCTGTGCAAAAAGCTCCCTGAGCTCTGTTTTCGTGTCAGAGACTTTCCCCCAGTATCAGAGCCTGGATCCCTGAACGAAGCTGTCCTGCACTGACAGCAGAACTGCCACTGGCAGAGGGTTAAATACAACTTTTGGAACCACCTCCTTCACAAATCCCCCTGCAAAAAGCTCCCTGAGCTCTGTTTTCATGTCAGAAATTCCCCCAGTATCAGAGCCTGGATCCCAGCTGGGTCCCATTGCCCACACTGCACTAAATTAGTCCTGGAGTTTCCAGCTTGGCTGTTTGGAGGTGAAATCCTCTAAAAGAGACAGAAAATTCTTCTTTAAAGAAATAAATTTGATTTAAATAAATAAATTTAATTTAAATAAATCTGCTTATTCCGATTTTCACGGATTGTAACTCACCCATCAGTGCCCACTGAGTCAGCCCCTCAAATCTTTTTGGTATGGATACACCTCCATGTGCTTTTGGACTCTCTGACTTGGATTTTTACTCTGTTCCTATCTCTGCTGAAGGAAAATCAGGATGGATGGGGATTGTTAAGGGAAGATATTCACTGGAAAATGGGAATAAAGGGACAGAGGAGTCGATGCGATGGGTGGAACATGGCTGGGTTGTTTCCACAGTGGCAAAGTGTGTGGACACAGGTTGGACAGGCAAAAACAGAGCAGCAAGAGACAGGAAGAACGTATTACCCCATGAAACTCCTAGAGAGAGATTCCAGCAAGGAGAAGACAAAGAAAGAGCAGAGTCAATGACAAACAGAAACATCAGAGAGATCCCCCAGCCCCTGGCCCGCTCCCACCAACTCGACAGGATAAACCAGCAGGGAAGGGTTTTCTGGACAGCAGAAATCCCACATTCCCTGCTGGATCCACCAGGAAAAACACCTCCAAACCTCTCTTCTCTCCCACTTTGGGAGGGATAACCTCGACTATTTGATTTTTTCCAAGAGCATCCTCAAATTCTGGGCATCTCAGCCACCTTTCCTCTGTTCCAAATTTTTCCAGGCCAAATCTTTGCTGCTCTTCCTCAGCTGTTCCTCCCAAGTACGTTTTGCACCTGGGGCTGAGAGATTTTGGTGACAATTTCCCACAGGTTTTTTGTTTCCTTCGATTTCCCTGAGGACTCAAACGTGTCTGGGTGTTTGTGGCGTGTTTATCTCCAGAAAAAGAAAGGGATTTCTCTTTGAAACGCTCTGCTAAATGGAAAACATTCCTTCATTATCATCATCATCATATTATTGTTCCCAGCATCGCTCCGGGGGTGTTGTTTGAATTTTTTGATTTTCCTACCCACAGTCAAGCACAGAGCTGCTCCTCAAGAGCTGCAGGCAGAAAGAAAACCCAGGGCTGCTTTGAGAGCTGGGCTTTATCAGTCTTGTAGCAGCGCCTGATATCATCTCAAATGCTTAAATTAACAGAGGCTGCTGCTGCTGCTGCCTTGAGAGGCCTCCCAGAACCAGAGACTGGACAGGAGGAAGGGAATAAAGGTCGGTATTTATTTGAAAGGCCTTCAAAGGTACCCCTGGGGAGCCAGAGGCCACTGCCCAGATGGACCCCGAGATGGACGACAGGCCACGAGCTCTTCACACTTTTATAGGTTTGGTTCATTTGCACATCAGGGTTAATTCTCCAATTAAAGCTTCAGTTTAATGATGTCATTTCCCCTCAGCTTGCCCCCCTCTCAAAGGCTTTTGGTTTACACTTTTTGGGCCTAGGACGGTCTGGGTGTCCTTGGAGAGCAGGCCCAGAGAGGCTTTGTTATGGACACTGAAAAGCTTCAGCAGAGGAATTTTCCAGCTTTCTGCAGTATTCTGTGAGAGCTCTGTGTTTCTCACGGAACCTATGAAAAACACTGCTATGGGGCTTTGTAAACTAATTCTTTATGTTGCACCTGCTGTTGTTCAGCAGGGTTGTTATGGTACACTGAAGAAAGTATTTTCAAATGAATGTTTTGTAGCCTCCACCAATCATCCTAGGAGGTGGATGATCAGTGACCAACGACCTTACGCCATGCTGGCGACCCAAGTTATATAAACTGATTTATAATTAATTAAATTAACCATTATTGCTCCTGGACTTGGTTGTGTCATTTCTCGTGGTGGTGCAACAGTGACACTTTGTTATGTCTGCCTAGCAAGGCTTTGTTATGTCTGCCTGGTAGGAGAGAGCAGAAATGAACAGGCCACAAGAAACTTCAGAGTTACACACCAGGCAGCGCAGGATTTGAAAAAAATATAAAAGTTAAAACCCAAGGCATCACTGCAATATTCCAGATGGGAGCTCTGTAATTCCCAAGTTTTTAGGGATGGGTTAATTCAGCAAGAGGTCGGTTCACATCACCCTCGGTGGGCAGCGAGGAGGCCAAGAACACGAATTAAATCCCGCCCTGCACGTGGCAGCTGTGGGTCCAAACAGAGTGGTGACAGCCACGTTAAATCCCATTCTCAGTGCCACTGAGGAGGGTGACAGGGCTGTGGGATTTGCTGGAAAAATCCAACTGATTGGACAACAAAGAGTCTCCAAAAGCTCCTTTTTGGGATTATCAACATTCAGCTGGCTCTGTGTGCCCATCTGGTTTAACCAAACCAGGAGCTGCGCCTAAGCCACGACCACCTGCCCTGTTAGGATTCAGAACTGGAACTGAGAGAAGGAATTTCCTAGGAATGACTGATTTCCCAGCTTTTGGGCTACACCGGGGAGGCTGCAGGCACTCCCTGGATTGGATGCTGCCCCCTGAAACGTGGATGTGGAGCAGGGCTTACAGAAAGCAGAAAAAGCACAGAAGAAATGCAAATTTTCCCAAGCCTCACAAAGAAGCTCGTCCGACTTTAATCTGGGAGACAGCAACTAGGCTGGGTTTATGCAGTCCCTGGCTGTAAAACCCTGCTCAAGACTCACTCACAGTGGAAAATAAAAGCAGCTTGGGGCACCTATTACAAAGCACAGGCAGGGGATGTAGCAGTAATTTATTCCGAGGCTGATGAGGTGCTGTTAGATATTCATGGCCCAACGTGAGCAACCTGAGCACGAAAAGCCTCAGAAAGATTAAAAATTATTCATTTTAATCCGTAACTCCAGCAAGGAAAATCTCCTTCAAAAGAAAATCGTGTTCAAAGGGAAGATGCTTTAAAGGCAGAGCCTGAGGTTCACTCTCCCAGCACAGGGAGCTGCTCTGAAGGGCTCCCAAAATGCCCCTTGGAAGTTTGAATTCCTGACAGAAAAGGGAAATTCTCCTGGAACCCCAGAGTTTGGGTTATGCTGGTTTTTTGTGATTGTTTTACTTCTCCACCTCTCTTCAATTCAGGGGAGCTTTGTTAAATTCTGATGCTAAATGGGGGTTTTAAAGTTAAATTTTTGCTTAACTCAGTCTGGCTTAAGTCAATCTAGTTCTGAGAGCTGTTCCATGGATATATTCCATGTGCTGGGAAATAAAACCCCACACATGTCTAGTCGAGCTTAAAAAGCAGCTCGGTTTTGGATGTTAAATTTTAGGTTAGCAGGACATTCACCAAGCCAGTTTTGCTTATGACAGAGCACTGAGCTCCTCCAAAAAACTGATTTTTAATGAGGGACAAACTGTTTAAAGAGGGGAGGGCAGCACCCCTTTGACAAAATTATGTTGGATACGATTTCCTCCAAGAACTGAATAATTTGGTGAAGGATCAGGCACAGCCCAGATTTCAACATCCCCCAAAATCACACCTAAAATATCAACCCTGTCCATCCACTTTTTGGTCGATTCAGCTTGGAGGGTTTATTCGTATCCAGCATTTGCACTGAAGAAAAGCAGATCTAACACACAAATCTCACAGCCTCAATGCGACAGGAATCTGGAAAATGAAAAATTCCTGAGGAATATTTCACCAGAAAGGCAACATTTTGTGCAATTATGTTTTTTGTGCAGAGCTGAGGGAGGAGCAGGGATTGGGCTCTGCTTCAAAACTGCTGCCAATTTAAAGCAGCCCAGCCACGCTCCCGTGGCTCCCTGACAAAGGTGGATGCTTTCCTCATTAGCGAGTGAAACGCTGCTAATTCTCATTAGCAAATTAAACAATTTCCTCTCCTCTAATCATCGTGTGTGTCGACAAACAGGTGAGCTCGGCTGGGCACGGGCTGCTGAACACTCCCAGAATTGCTCAGGGCTAATTTAGCAGAAGATTAAAGTGGTCAAGTCCTGCTGCCTGTTTCCAGGTCATCTATTGTTCCTCAGCAAAGCATCTGCAAACAATTCCCGGGCCTCAGAACCAGTGGGAAATTTCTTTCCATCCTCCAGCTCGGCTCCTGAAGGTTGGAAGAAGCTGCGTTGCCCTTCCTGGGGTTGTTTCCAAGAAAAAAAGGCTCAAATGGGAAGCTAATTTTAATTTTTCAAGAGTTATTCCTCCGTGTTTGTTGCTCAAAATCCTCCATGATATTAAAGAAGAATGTGGAGTATTATTTAAAGCCATAAAGCCTGAGCTGGGGTTGAGGGAGGGAGAAATAAAAGTGGAAATACAAGTTCCTGAATGAGAGAGGAGAGGAAAGGAGAGAAATAGCAAAGGTTTGTGAAGCAGAAATATCCACAACTCTGGAAATAAGGGTTTGCCAAGAGCTCATGGAGTTATCAGCTGATTTCTTTCACTGTTTTTCCATAGTGAGAGCAATTCCTACAACCACTGCCTGGACACACTGGGCTGCCACAAAGTGTTACAGCGAGTTCCTGAAAAGAACTTGGCCAAAGAGTCCCAAAAATCTCGGCTTCGTGTTTGAATGAGCAGTGAAGGGGCTCAGCCTCAAGCTGGGAACATTTTCAAGAGGTTCCACGACACAAATTTAGTTGGGTTTATTCCTTTTCTTCACCCCCCGCCCGCCCAGCTACGAGAGGAAAAAGGGCAGGAACTGAACATCTCACTGAGAAACGGAGCCACAAACATCACAGGTCCTGCCCTCCCCATCACTCATTCCCTGGGATTTGGGAGGAGAAGGAAAATGAACTTACGAGAAGGCAAAAGCCACCAAGGCCCCACTGACCACAATGAAGTCCAGGATATTCCACAGGTCACGGAAGTAGGAACCGGGGTGGAGCAGCAGCCCCAAGTCAATCATCTGCAGAGAAAACCCAGGAAAAGGAAGAGTTTTGATCAAACATGGCCCAGATCCACCCTGCTGAGGGGCAGGAGAAGGTTCTGGATCAAAGGACCCCTCACAAACTGCTGAGACCCTCGGCCAAGGCGCTCCTCTCGAACAGGCAGGAAAACTCTCCCAAAAATGAAGCTCAAATCAATCAAACTTAACCAAAAGCTGGCGAAACAAGAGCCCTCACTGCTCCCTAGGATTCCTTCCACACACATGCATTAATCCTGGTTTTATTCTGTATCTCTTTTGCATCTTGCTCCGACAGGGAAACCCAGCTCCTGCCTTATCCCAACACCGAATCCCGACTTTATGGAATTGTGCTCTCTGGGAAGTTACCGCCCCACAGTCCTGGCAAAACCTGTCACCCTGCTGAGTAAAAAGAGAAATTCTCAGCTTTTTGAAACGCGACAAACCAAGAATCAGCTGTTATTAATATTCCTGCTCAGTGCCAAAGGAAAAGGGAAGAATCAGCAGTGTCTCAGCAAGGTCTGGCAGCTCCTGTGTCTTCCCAATTCTTATCCTCTTACACAGCCCCTAAAGACATCCTGATCTTCCTCCATAAAACACGAGATTAAGGAAACCAGGAGAGCTGCTGCATCTGATTTTAAGAGCTGTTCCCAAGTTCAAGCTCTCCATCCTTCCCACCTCTGTCCTGCTCCACCCTTTCTCCAGCTTCTCACAAATAAATCTGAAAGAGGAGGTGACTCTCTCCGCTTGGAAAAGTTCTTACCTTGATCACCATCTCAAAGGTGAAGACTCCTGTGAATATATAATCCAGGTATTTCAGAGCCTAAATGGGAGAGGGAAACGTGTGTTAGGGAAGGCCACACACCGAAATAACCTGCACAGGAGCAAGGTTAAACAGCTCATCTAGCAATGCTCTGTTTGCTGGGATGGACAAAAATCATCTGGTGGGAGAGTTTTTAGATAATTTAGGCACAAACCTGAATCACCTGAGTTAAAGCAGCATTTCCCCAGTCCTTGCCAACCTGCACCCAAGGCTGGCTTCAGTGCACCTGCACTTCTGGCAGGTTTGACAAGGCAAAAGGGATATTTCAAAATTAAATGTTTGAACATCCTTTCCTGAAGAGATTATCCAGCAGCTTTTCCCACTGCGGGATGGGCTGTCAGCTTTGCAGCTCCCCCACCAAAGCCACATCAGCCACACAATTTCCAAGTTCTCCAACCCAGATGTGGCTGAAGCAGCAGGAAGGGACAGGAATCGAGAGCATTTTGATAGCGGAACAAAGATAATTTGGCTGTGTTATCAAAGCTTTAACTTTGCACTGCCAGCGCAGCGCCTTACCCTGCGGAGATGGGAACGGGAGAAGAAAGCCAAAATTCTGGGAATTTTGGGTGGCACTCACGTCGTTCCTGGGAGACTCAGCTTGGACGGGGTCCTCTGCAGCCAGGGCGATGCTGCTGAGGGCGATGACGATCAGGATCACCATCTCGAAGTAGCGCAGGTTGACGATGTAGTGGAACAGGCGCCGGATCCTGCGGGAACAGGAGCACAGGGGTGTGAGGGGTGCAGAACGGGCACAAAAACCCAGCAGGAGCAGCACCTCTGGCATTCCTGCTGGAATAATGGGAAGAAAACAAAAACCAGGCTTTAAATTCCAGTTTGCAGCAGATCTTGGTGAGATTTAAATAAGGGAGTTCAACATCTCTGCACTGCTCTCTACGCCCTCTGCAAAGCAACATCATCTCTTTATCTCTCTATCTCCCTATCTATTTATCTCTCTGTTTATCTCCCTATCTATTTCTCTATCTATTTATCTCTCTACCCATCTATCAAAAGAGCACCAAGAGCTTTCAAGCATCCACACTCAACTCCACAAATCATGTTTATGGCACTCCCCCACCCTTCTCCCTCCAAACTCCCAGGTTAACGCCCCGCCAGTTCAAAACAAGCTTTGAAATCCTTTTTAATGTGAACTAATCCCTTTAAAATGTTGAGAGTCTCAGCTGAATCTGCCTTTGTGGCTCTGAGTGTTCCTCCCACCAATCCCTCTCTGCCTGCACTTCACCCCGAGTCGCACTTTACAGCACGAATACTTTACAGGAGCAGATTTGATTACTTCCACCTAATCTTTTTATTCACAAATTGCGTCCGAGGAAAGTGGTAAACGCTGCCATTTCTAAGCAATCCAAAACTCTTCACGAATTGCAGCTAATAATTCCGTCTGACCACAATTCCCAAATCCTTAACTGCACACGGAGCTCTGCATTTGCACCGTATTTGTCAGCTGAATAAAGGACTTAGCCCGAAAATCAAATTATATAGATTTAACTCGCCAGCAACTTTGTTATCTGAGAATGTATTTCAGCTCCTCTATCCCATTTTCTCTAAGCAAATATCTGAACAGTGAGAATTAAAGTCTATTTTTCACGTCTGCTTACATTTTCCTTTTCTTTGGCTTGCTAATGGATTCAGAGCGGAAAAGAGCTGCAAATACCAGGGAAGCAAATTTGATAGAAAATAACCTGGAGAAAAGTGCTTTTGTGGATCCCTTAACTCTGGTTTTCAATCTGCGAGGAGAAGATGATCATCTCTGTGCTCCGTGGAGCCACAGAAGTGAAAGGCAACATTCCCAAGAACATTCGTAGCCATAATTCCCGCATCAAACTCAATTCTTCAAAGCAACAACAAGCCCCTATTTTTAGCTCCTCACCATTCCTAACCAGCAGTGAGATGTGGGAGCATTTGTGAACTGCCAGTGGGGCTTGAGAAATCACTTCACAGCCCTGGCGTGCTCGAAGAGGGTGGTGGCTCTCAGAGGAAAAAAAAAAGGGAATTCATTTCTGCTTCCCTGAGCTGTTTTCCCCTCTGGCAGCAGCCAGGTCACGGATCCCCAGCAGGGCCGTGAAGGGAGATGGGAAAAGCTTCTTAGCCCAGCGAGCAGAAAGAGCTCTCTGGAGGAGCTCCCACCACCAGAACACCTGGGGGGATGCAGCTGGCTCTGCATCCTGCCCAGAGGAGGGAAAACAAGCTGCTGACACTCCTGGAGTTTGGGCTTTGTCGTGTTATCCCCCCCGGGCTTGCTTGTGACACATTTTTTCTCCTGGTGAGTTTTGTTTGTCCAGTGGTCATTCAGCACAGGGTTTTATTTTGGGAGGGTGTAAGCTGGAAAAAACTGCAAAACAACTGAAACAACCCCCAAATCCTGGGCTCTGAGGCTCAGAAGGGCCTAACTGCAGGATGAGGGCAGAGAAAAGAAGCAGCCATAGGGAACGAGGAAGTTTTGCTGCTTCTCTGCCTGCCCAGCCCGGTCTCAGCTCAGAGACCCTCTCGTCCCCACCCAGCGGTGCTGCCTTGGCAGATCCTTCCCCACTCATTTTTGGTGGTCACTTCACAGCAAAAAGACCAAATATCAGGGAAATACCATTTCCTTATCCAAGCAGATAGAGGCCAAGCTCCATAATCCTAATTTGGCTCCCCAGGTCACGGCCCCGAGGCTGCCAGAGCTCCAGGAGCGTTTGGACAACCTGGGATGCACAGGGTGGGGTTGTTGGGGTGTCTGTGCAGGGCCAGGGGCTGGATCAATGATCCTGGTGGGTCCCTCCCAGCTCAGGATATTCTGGGATTCTGTTCAGCCTGCCCAGTGTCCGGGGGTGCTTCCACCATAGGGGCTTTTTGGATGTCAAATACGAGAACACGGAGCCTGCTCTGTTCCGTGACTGCACAGATGTCACAGTCCCGAGCAGCAGGAGGTGCAGGAGAACTCATTTTCCTCTCAAATCCAGCTGCCAAAGAAGGGTCTGAGCTCCCTTTGGTATCTGGGCAGAGAGAAACTCCGAGATCTGCAAGTTTACCTGAGCCAGAGAGGAACCTCTGCTCTGAGGGGATCTCCAGAAGTTTCCAACACCCTCTCTTAAAATGCTTAAAATGCCTCACAGCCCTTCACACCACAATTATTCCAACCCCTCTCCCTCCCCCCTGGTCCTGCAGCCCTCCAGAGGAACAGATTCTGCATTTCCAGGCTTTGAGTCCAACAGCTCCCCAGGAGGCAGCGCTGCCTGAAGGGGAAGAAATGCCCTAATCCCAGCAGATCCCACAGGCTGCACTCCCAGCCTTGGCAAATAAAAAGTGTCCAGGTTTTCCCAGAAGTTCAAAGTTCGCAGTGATGCAGAGCCACTGTATGGAAAGAACAGGGATTCCAGCTCAAGGAACCTGCAGGAATTTGCTGGCATCCAAATAGTCCTCAGCCTGTCATTCCTGATAAAGTCTTTCCCAACACCACCTGTGCTCCCATTTTTTGGGATCTACATCAGCAGCGTCTGCCTAAAGCATTTTCTTTTCCCTGTCCTGGTAATTTATTCCCCCAGGAAAACCCAGCTGAATAGCAGCATCTGGCCCACAGAAATGAGCTTTTATTTCACGTCCCAATGTGTTTCCAGAGATGAAAATCCCACTCTTTGAAGCACCTGGAACCCATGATTGGTGCTACAGGAACTTACGGATTTGTGGGACTGAGGATGAACATGGAACTGTAAGGCAGGATCGGTTTAGGCCCATTTTTCGTCAAGTCATCGTCGTCCTTCTTCTCCTCTGTTTTACTTTCAAACTCCACATTGTTCACTGGAAACGGGAATTCAGGGAAAACACAAAGGAGGAGAGGGTTAAAGAGTGGATCTGCAGCCTCCCCGCTGCCTGGAACAGCTGGAAATGCCAACAGTGCAGCTGGGAGAGCAAACAGCCTCTGGAAGTGCTGATTAAATGGGATGAACAATCACTGGATTATCATCACTCCGGAGCGAGGCAGCTCTGCCCCTCAGCTGCTGCTGAGCCACGGAGCAGCCAGGAAATGGAAAGAAACCATGAGCTTATTTATCCCAGAGCTGCCAAACTGGGGCTGGGAAACCCATCCCAAAGAGCACAAATTCTTAGGGAGAGGGATCAGCTCGGGATCCTTGAGAGGAAAGAAAAAGGGAATCTGAGCAACCTCATAATTTGGTGTTTTCTCCCATGGATCAGCATCACAGATGGCTTTGGAACACACAAAAGAGCAAATTCATGGATGAGGTTTAATAATCTGGGGGCTGAGACTGCTGAAATTCCCAGAATTAGGAAAAAAACCCGGAAAGGACTTCTTGGACCCCCTCAGAGCTGTGCCTGCATCGTGCACCTTGGTTTGGTCAGAGCTCCCCACGTGCTAAAGTGTGCAGCTCCTTCAGGTTTGAAGATCTCTTTCTCTAAGATTGTTCCAAACCTCCCTCCCAAAGGCTGGAAATTCCCCAATTTTCATCCTAACTTCACTTCCAGGGATAATTTACTGAAGATCATTTCCCATCTATGAACTGGGTAACATTTTATGCTGCAAGTTCTCTTCTTAGACACACATAAAGGCTCTTCCATTAATTCTCAGGACCTAAAGTCCAACAGCCCCACCCTTTGGAATGTGCTCGGTGCAGGGCTTTTATTACTTTTGATTTTATTTTGCAAGAAAAGGACATTTCACTGTGTTTGAGTGACACGTTCAATAAACTCCTGATTGCATCTCCAGTCAGATCCAGAGGAAACGGCCAGGAAAAGGGAGAGGCTGATAAATGGTGATTGACAGGAACTCAGCAAGGCAATATAGAAAAAATTACCCCTGAAGAGGGGAAAAAAAAGGAGAAGGAAACAAAAGAAAAGATAAATCTTGTGGCTGACAGCAGTGTGAAAATCAGAGACCTTGGCAGGTTTTGGCTGTGCCTCTTGGAAAGCAGAGTCCTGATGGCCTGAAGTCCAGTGTGGATCTCTTGGATTTCACACTGGGATTCTCCTGAGCTCTCCAGACTGATCCCACCCTGCCAGGGATCAGCCCCAAGGTGGTGGGAACAGGCTGGTGGTGGCTGGGCACAAAGATCTTGGGGCCATCTGTAAATCTGTGCTGATAAACCCAAGGCAGAGAGCTCTGGAGAAGGACAGGGAGGGTGGATCTGCTCCAACTGTGATGCAGAGGATTTTCAAAAGCTCTGGGATGTCACAGAGGATCCCAAAGATGCAGGATCACACGTGGATGTTGCTTTCCCTGCTCCTTCACCTTTCTTTGTGCCCTGGGTGAGCCATTTGCAGGGATGCTCAGGTGTTCTCCAGAGGCACAAGCAGCCAGGACCCCTTGCTGAGTTCCTGCAGCGTGTGTGGGAATTACAGATCCTCTGTCACCGAGTTCCCTGTGTGCCTCTCTCGAGGATGGCAGCGCCCAGCAGAGCCCCCATCCCTCCTTGGGAATTTGGATTTCCCGGCAATTTCGCAGCAGGAAAAGCAGGGGACAAAGGCACTCACTTGGAATGACAGTGGTGTCCCCGGGAGGGGCCGTGATGGTGACAGGGATGTTCACAGTGGTGGTTTTGTCCAGCGGGGGCTGAATCATCCTCGTCACGTTCTTCTGGTTGTCGGCATCCTCGGGCTGCTCGGGCACCTTCTGCAGGTACGTGCTGGGCAGGGTGTGCACAGGGACACTCCCGGGGACACTCCCACTGCCACTGGCCTCCAGCTCACACTGGTTCTCCCTAGGAAAAAGCAGGATTTGTTCAATATGGCCCAGGAAAGGTTCAGAGGACGCATCTCTGACGCTGCACCTCGTGCTGGGTTTGTTTTCTCCGTGGAAATCCTTTGCAGGACAACCCCCAGACAGCAAAATTTGGGACCTTTTCCTCTGAGACCTCCCGAGCCAACCCCCAATCACAAGATTAGGGGCACTGAACATCCCTTGGGTCACTCTGATGACGCTCCCAAGCCAGGACCATGTGGCACTTGCATTTAACAGTGCCATGAGCCACCCCCCAGATCAGCTGCCGGATGAATCCTGACACGCTGCTCCCTAATGCTCTCCCGAGGCCTTATTTAAACATGGGGATTCTCCTTTCCAGCCTGGAAGCACTCTGGAACGTGGCTGTCAGCAGCTAAATGGCTCCTGCTCTCCTCTGCAGCAGCAGCAGCTCTGCTCCAGTGAGGAGGAAAGCGAGCCCGTGCACATGAGCACGCTGAACAGCAGGCAGAGTGTTTGGAAATTCAGCTGAAAGGAAGATAATTTAGACAGGAAAATTATTATCTCAGTGCCACTCACAGCTCTCCACGGTGACATGAACTCTATTCTAAAGAATCCCAGTGCAATTTCTTTTCCATCAGACTAATAAAGCTGAAAAGGCAATCTATCCTTCTTTATTAACTACTCCAAATGCTTCACCAGGGCTGTTTTTTCTCACTTGACTTACATAAGAATTAAAGCAAATGGGGGCCATCGTTGCTCTTAATGGAAGAGGCCACGTGCTGGAACAACTCGTGGTGCAGCTGAAGGCTCCCCATGAAAAATGAAAATCAAAGGGCTGTAAGCGAGGCTGGCTGAAATTCACAAAATGTCCCTCAGGAGCTTCCTTCAGAAGCTGAGAAATTCTCTGCTCCACTTGGTGTCCTACAGGGTCCGACGGTGTTTACAGCAAGGAGATTTCCTGCCTTAAACCTGAGCTGGTTTATGAACCAAAATGGTCTTTGGGAGCCTCTGTCATTGCTGATTGAGGCAAAACAGAGCTGCAGGTTGTGTGGGGAGCCGCTGTGGGGACAGGGACAGCAGGCAACGCCACGGGGAGGGGGAAAAGGGATTTCCTGGAACACCTCTGGGGCTTTGTGAGCCCTGAACCGAGCCAGGGAGGGCCTGGCAGCACTCACTCACTTGGGCTGGTGATTGCGGTGCTCCTTCTCGCCGGCCTCGCCCTCCTTCTCGCCGTTGTCCTTCTCCACGGACTCGTACGTGGACAGCGCCCTGTTCCTGAGCCGGTGCCGCCGGTGGGGCTCCTCTCCGTTGTCGCCCTTGGCTCCGGGCTCTCCATCCCTGTTCCCAGAGCGGGACCCTCCGCGGTGCCGGGAGCGCCGCTCGCCGCGGGCGCCATTGGCGGTGCCGTTGCCCTCCTTGCCCGGCCGGTCGGACGAGTGCCGGTGGCTGCGGTGCCTGCGGTGCTCCTTCTCGGCCCCGTCCTCCACCGAGCCCCGCCGGTGGTGCCTCTTCCCACCTTCCTGCCCCCTGCTCCGCTCGCTTTTCCCTTCCTTGCTGCCGCCTTCCACCTCCTTGCTGCGGCTCCGGTGCTGCCTGTGCCGCTCCTCCTTGTTGCCCACCCCGGTTTCGCCGCCCTCATCCTTGGTCACGTCCCCCTTCTCCTGCTCCGCCAGCTTCTCCTTATCCCGGTGCCGGTGGTGCTTCCGTGGCGCTTCTGCCCCGTCAGCTGAGGAGACTTTGGGGTGCTCCACCACCTCCTGGACATCCACGGGGCTCAGCTTGGTGATGTTGTTCCTGCCTTCGCTGCGGGGCTCCACGACCAGCGGCCGGTCCAGGTGGGTTTTCATGTCGGGCCGGATGTGCAGGGTGGTGGCGTAGCGGACCCGCTCCTCGGGGTCCAGCTCGTTGTACAGGGCCTCGCAGCTGGCTCGGAAGTTGTGCATCCGGATCTGGCTCGTCCTCTGCTCCCAAACCGACTTGGATTTGGAGGAATTCTGCTGCTTGCTGAGGGCGGGAGAAACGGGAGAAGTCAGCACCCAAATTCGCGCCGATTCCCTAAATACCAAGAAAAAAAAACCCCCAAAAAACGAGGGAATTTTCAGCCGAGGTGGGGAATTAGAGGGTTGAACCAAAGGAGTAACAGGGATGGAGAGAGAACACGAGCAGGGAAAGCCAGCGGGATCATCCGTGTTAGTTTGCCCACACACTATGAGATCAGCCCTCTGGAAAGGAGTTATTCTGCGTTTCGGAAATGTGGAAGCCTCGGGAATAGTCTGAAGGATTAAAACGTCAGCACGCAGGAATCACACACCTCAGCCAGAGCTTTGGAACAGCCCACAAAGCTTCCCAAAATTAGCAGCGCTTTTCTCCCCACCTGGAAACATCTGGATGAGGAAATTAGCGGTGAGCAAGAGAAGTTAGATCAGCAGGAGGAGCAGGGAAAATGAAACCTAAGGATCCGAGCCTGCCACCAGCCCCTTCCCCTTCCAGCCAGCCCTAGGGGTTGCTTTCCAGCTGTGCTGCCCTCTTGGCTCATGGAACAGGTCTAGAACTGCTCTAAACCCACGGCATCCTTCCAGGTGAGCATGGACTAGCAGCCCACACATCACTGGAGAATGGAAAAGTACAGGTAAGAGAGGAAAAGTGTCCTGTGCACCAGGAAAAGAGCCCAGAGAGTGGAGAGTCACACACAGATCCATAAAATATCCTGAGCTGGAAGGGATCCCCAAGGATCATCCAGTGCAGCTCCTGGCCCTGCACAGACACCCCAACAACCCCACCCTGGGCATCCCTGGCAGCGCTGTCCAAACGCTCCTGGAGCTCTGGCAGCCTCGGGGCCGTGCCCATTCCCTGGGGAGCCTGGGCAGTGCCCAGCACCCTCTGGGGGAAGAACCTTTCCCTGCTCTCCAGCCTGAGCCTGCCCTGGCCCAGCTCCAGCCGTTCCCTGGCTGCTGTCCCTGTCCCAGGAGCAGAGATCGGAGCTGCCCCTCGGGAGGAGCTGCAGCCCCCGGGGAGCTCTGCCCTCAGTCTGCTCCAGCTGAACAATCCCAGTGCCCTCAGTCCCTCTTTGTGTGGCCATTCCAGACCCTTCCCCAACCCTGCATCCCAAGATGAAGCTGAGATGGGAACACCTTTATCCCTGGAGTCACCTGCTCACCTCTGTCACCTTTTATGACGAGGACTCCTCCTCTGGCATTCCCTGAGTCTGATTTTTCAGCACAGCACTTGGGTTCTCACCACCGCATTCAAAGTGACCACAAACCCAACCAGGGTGTGAAGGGAAGACTTCTTCTTTTCCTCCTAAAGATTTCAGGTCAAGTTCTGCTTTTCACTGGCTGCCAGGGTGAAATTCTGGATTTAACCTTGTGAAGGCTCAGCACCCATTTTTTTCCTTAATAAAACTTTTCCTAGCAAAACCAGGAAAGGCATTTTCCTCCCCCCAGCCTGCTCTGACATCTCCATTCCCCCCAGTTCAGCCTGAGCTCTGCTGCCAGAGCGAGCAGAGCCCGCATGGGAGGCAAACACGACTTCCTTACGCATTTTCTGGGCTCCCCTGGCAGTGGAAAAAAAGCAGCTTTTGCGTGTTCTGGTGCTGGTTGGGACTGTCTGGCTCTGTCACCGTGCACAGGCCCTGGGGAGGTGACGTCCAGCCACGCTCGTGTGGCACAGTGGGAGCTGTCAGAAGGGTTTTGTGTCACCGGGCTCTGCTGGGGAATTGCTTCTTTACGATTCTGCTGCCTGGTGCTGCTAAAGAGGCAAAAACTCACTGAAAACCCTCGTGGCAGCAGCCAGGCAGATGTGAAGGAACCTCACTGAATCCCCAAATCAGAGCTGATCACCAAAATTAAACATCTACACCCTGTTGCCAAGTTCTGGACTCATTTCCCAGAAGCCGAGTCCCCCATTTGCAGCCTGGCAGGGGAACAAGTGACAAAAACCATGGGTTTAAATGTAAATAATACCAGAAGCTCCTGGGGACACGGCTTAGAGCCCTGCTCACCACAAATCCCACATCCAAGGGAGGACAGGCTGCTCCTGAGGGAGAGCACCCTCCAAGCTGGCACAAGGATGAAAAGCCCTATCACAGTGGGCACTTGCCACTTTCTTCAGTTCAAAATGACGAAAAATTAAAATATTCTCACTCATCAAGAGCTTTCCTTGGTTTGAGAAGGAATGAGGAACATGCAGAGCCTCCCCCTGCCCAGCCCTGCTGCCCTGACCAAGGATTCCCCATGGGAAGCCACAGGAAAAGCTCTGCACATCCCTCCAGAGCCAGCAGGGATGGAGCTGCCTGGGATGGGCATCCCGGGATGTTCTGCACTTCCTCTGGCATGGGTGAGTGCCCTGCTGTGCCCTGCTCCACATTTTAGCTCTGCTAAACCCATCTGGGCTACAAATCTCTTCAAACCCAGGCTCAGGGAAAGCTTCGGGATTTTCTGGGCCTGGCTGAGCTCCCTGAATGCTGCCACCAACACCTCTGTTCTTAGGGAATATTCCTCACTCCATAATGAAAGTCCCGGGGGGTGGGGAATGGCCTCTGCCCTGTGCTTTGGGCAGCACTGAAGTGATAATCACCCTTAAAGATTAATTGGGGAAGTGTCTTCGTGCTGAAACCTTCAGTTCATCTACAACCCAAGAGCACAGGGAGGAGCACAACCACCCCGTGCTCCATCCTGTGCTCCAGTGCCACGGGACAGGAACCAGCAGGGGTGGGACACGAAGCCTCAGTGTCCCTGCAGTGACTCCCCGAAGTAAAACACCCAGGAAATCATCAGGCAGCTCCCAAGGCCACAGCCTGCCCCTCACTGCCCGTGCTGAGCCCACCCACGATGGAAAGAAAACCCCCTAAATCAGGCTGGATGCGGTGAGGAGGAAGGTGGGGATGCAGGGCTGATCCTCAGCCCAGCTCTGACACAAGCTGTGTCGCCTCAGGAGGGGTTTGTCACTCGTGTTTGTCACACCAGGAACATAAATCAGCTTTTAAACGACCCCTGAGGTGTTTGCACTGCCCAGCACTCAGGGCTCAGTGAGAGGTGCTGCCAGGGAGCTGCACCCCCGAGAACCTGCAGGAACCAGGCACTGCACAAATCAGCTCAGCCTGTTCTGCTCAAATCCCTGGGGGAAAAACAGGCACTGCCATTCCAGCCTCGAATTTCCCAGCACCTGGAAACGAGCTGCATCCCTAACGCTGCCACAGGTCACGGAGGCGAGTGCCAAAAACTCCGGCACAAAGCCACCCGCTGGCTCTGGGCACCAACAACCCCCGAGAAGGAAGGGCAATGCAGCAGCCATTCCTCTTCCCACGGGGAGAACACCCCCCCAAAAGAAAAAAAGAGACAAAAAAGACAAATCAGGATATTTACGAAGCGCGGTGAAAACCCAGTCTGGAAAACGCGGCGCTTGCGAGCTCAATTCCATCTCCAGAGCAGCGAGGAACATCCCAAATCCTGGCATCCCAAAAACACCAGTCAGGAGCCAGAGCCAGGGCACAGAGGCTGCTGTGGGAATGGGGGTAAAGCCCCCAAGCAGGATGGGCCCCGTGGGGACAGAGCTGGGAATTCCAGAGCCGGAGCAGCAGCAGCAATGGGAAGTGTTATCTGCTTGTCCAGCTGGATTTATCCGGCTCCGGCTCTCTCCGAGTCCCCACAGCCACTGAGCTCGGGGATTTGGGACAGCTCCTCCTCTCCTGGCGCTCTCTGGGCA
This sequence comes from Lycocorax pyrrhopterus obiensis, assembly GCA_014706295.1. Classification (NCBI taxonomy): domain Eukaryota; kingdom Metazoa; phylum Chordata; class Aves; order Passeriformes; family Paradisaeidae; genus Lycocorax; species Lycocorax pyrrhopterus. The sequence goes on along the minus strand of JACSVZ010000019.1, from coordinate 2,022,923 downwards.
CGGGGACAGCTGGGGAGCTGACTGATGGCACCCCTTAAAACAAAGCAGGGCTTCAGTCCAGCTGCCGGCCTGGGAGGAGATGCAGCAACAGGAGGGGTTTTAGAGGGGATGGAAAAACATCAACGGGGCAAAAATGAATTCCTCTGCTTCCCCCCTCGTTTGGAGCAGTGAATTCTGTACAAATCGGGGCAGGCACAGCCCAGCTACAGCACGAGCAGGGCAGGGCTTGTCTAAATTGATAAAAAACTGATCAAAAAGAGCCTTTGTGATAACAAATGTTTACTCCACACACAAAAAACCCCCCCCATAAAGCCAACTCCTTATCTGAACCCTGCTCATTGCTGGCTGCTTAAAATCTTCCCGAAGCCATTAAGAGAATTGCCCTGTAAAGCACTCCTGACTGCAGACATCCTACAAACACTGCTGGTAATTCACTGCTGTACTCCCCAGCCCTGTTTTCTGGAATATTTGGAATTCTCTGAAGGCTCTGCTCCGTTCCCAGATCCTCCAGGCTGGAAATGTTGGAGATACCACTGCTGGTACCAAGCTCCACTGGTTTTCCTTGGATTCAGACAGCACCAAACAACTCCTGCCTGTGGCTAGAAAGAAAACCCCGCAGCTCCCGGAGAATCAAATAAAATCCATATTAATGAATCGATGACTAATATTGGCATAAATTAAAAACGCAAGCACTGCGTGGTTTGTTCAGGAAAGGGAAGCGTATTTTTAGTCAGATTCTAATCTTAGGGTGCTCCTCAATGATTCAAGATTTTGTTCCCATAACCTTTGAAATCCTTACAATTTTGCTCCAGTAAATAATGAATGGGAGCTGCCTGTGGGAAGACAATAATTCCGTGTTAAAAATAACCCCACGTTACACGGTGGGTGTGGAATTCTGTGTTTCAGATCAAAAGGGGATTTGTTGTTAAAATGCAACAAAACCTTTCCACTCAAATGCTATTTTCTGTTCATGAACTCGGAGCTCATGAACTCCCCACGTTTCCATTTCCCACTTGGAGAACACAATGGGACGTTTCACTTTGGGGCTGGCCGACTGTCTTATCTCTCTGGGATTGGATAAAACAATTCTCCCTCAGCTGAACTCAGCACTGGTGTTTAAATAAATGTGCTTTGCCAGTGACCCTGGAGTTGTTGCTTGGATGCTTCAGCACCTTTTTTATCCTCCTGAGCTCCATCTCCTTCCCGAGATCCCTTGGGAGATGCTCCGAGCATTCCCAGGGAGCTGGGGCACCACAGACACCAGAACCAAGGTGAAAACACTTTTAAAAGTGTTATTATCTCTGAGGGGAATAATTATCTTGGGTTGAGATAATTACCCTCCAAAATTATTCTTGAATTCGATTTTGGTTTTAGAAATTGCAATTTATAGATAATAAACTGCGTTCGTTTTCTAGATCCTTATATGAAATTTAATACATTGATTTATGAATTTCATCTATTTTTCTGCATTTATACATTTGATCGTTTTGATATTGCAGCTTCGCAGAGACAAAACTTATTCTTTCATAATATTTTTCCCAATATTAGCTAGAAACAGAAGTTAAACTCCAGGGTCTCTGTTCTGGTGGGGAGTTAACAACAAAACTCGATGCAAAATGCCTCAAAATGTGGCCAGATCCTCCTTCCAAAAGCGTTTTGGCACCTGCAGCTTGGTTTCATCCTTTTATGAAAGGCAACTCTTTTTCCCCTTTTCCAAATATGCCTCTGGATATTTGGAAAAGAGGAGAAATTCTGTATTCTCTGAAGGCTTTGTTCCTAATTGGGAAAACAGCGCTTGGGAGCAGTTTGGGGGAACTTCTGCTGGGGGAAATCGGAGTTTTGGGGAGAAGGCAGCTCCCAGCACCTCCCTCTCTCCACCCTCTCCCTCCTGTCAGGGTGGGAGGCACCCAAAGGGCAGCTGAGCCCTCTCTGCACCTCTCTGCCTGTCAAAGCTCACAGCAGCCCGGAAGAAATGATCCAAAAGATGCCTTAATCTGATTTATTCCCTATTTTTCCCCGTGAGCCCTCAGACCTGGGCACAGACCTGGGCACAGACAGGGCACACCTACCCTGGCAGTCACAACAGCTCAGCCTTGGTCACGGAAGTTAAACTCACACAAAGCATCAAGGTATTTTAAATCCCAGCTTGTCTAAGATCCACCAGTGCACAAGGACCCCCAAAACACCCAGGGAAATATCAGGAAGGAAAAACTGCTGGAAAACCTGCTGGAAAACCTTCACAGTACCTTGGTCCCTGCTGTGGGGCCGGGACAAACCCCCAGGTTGGAATTGCACTTACTTGAGTCTCCAAGAGCATTAAAGAAGAAAGACAAGGTCACGGAGTTAAAGGATAACCCCAAGGACGCTCCCTTGGCTGGGAGAGGAGCTGAGGAGGAGTTTTTGGGGTTAGTCAGCAGCAGTAATGATGTTCTTACCAACCTGCCTCGGTGTCAAAGCACACCCTGACTCAGCACAGGCAGCAGGATTGGATTGCTGGGAAGCACATGGAAGGACAGGAAGTTTTCCACTGTGTTTGCTCAACTCCAGCTCCAGAGGAGTTGCCAAGTGCCTCATTCTGACAAAATCTGTCACTTTTAGCTCCTGCTCGAGAAGGGCAGAGAGCAAAGACACGAGCAGCTTTTCAAGAGTTTTCCAATTTAGTCTCACTTGGACCCCGTTCCCAGAATCCTTTTGAAGTCCTCCTCCAGTTTTCCCTCCAAAAGGGCTCCCCTGGTTCTCCCACTGAACCCGGAGTGCAAACACTGGTGGAACATCAAAGCCAACAGCCCAGCACAGAACAAACACAGAGAACAGAAATAAACACAGGCGAGAACAGGACAAACCATCAAACGAGGGGAGACGGGAGAAGAGAGGAAAACAGTTCAGGAGGAACGACGGAAAGGAGTTAAGGGAGAAAAATGAAGGAAGGAAGAGGGGGGAAAAGTCACAGTCAATGTATGGAACACAACAGAGTTGCTCACAAACCACAAGCATCAAATGACAACGACACCTTCCAGTCCTTTCCCTGGATGTTGGTCTGGAGGCTTTCCACAATGATGGGGATGATTTTTGGGGGGGGGAAAAAGAACAAACCAAACCACAGGGAGAGCGAAGGCACCAGGAGAAGGGGAAGGTTTATCGAGCTCTAAATGAGAAATCCATTTAGTGAATATCGTAACAGAGAGCAACTCACGGTGAATTTACGCTGGAGACTGACGAGCTGCGAGATACAGTACCTCGAGTTTGCTTTACAAAACTGCACATGCAAAAAAACAAAACAAACAAAGAAAACAAAAAGTGAGAAAGGAAAAAAGCAAACAAAAACAAACAAACAAAAAAACCAACCAAAAACCAAACCAAACGAGCAGAGAAACCATAGAAGACATCGGGAGGAGACTCGTACAGGCCGTGTCCTGTCGGATGCAGACGGGGAGGAGACCAGGCAAGCTCCAGGATCGTGGAAGCCACGGACACACCACCCTCTGGAGAACGGGGACACGACCAAAGAGTCCAAAACGGAACCAAAAGGGGGCCAAAATGAAAAGGGGAACCGAAAGGCACACGACGGTCTCGGGACTCATCGCCTCCCTGGTACTCACACCGCCAAGGGCCTGCAGGAGTCACCTCTGGGCGCGGAGCCACGTGGGGATTGTGCTGCCCATCATCGTCTCCACGTGGAGCAGGATGCTCATTCCTGCTCTTGGCACCAGCAGGAAGCTGGAGAGAGGACCTTGGGCTCCAAAAATCCACCTGAGCTCCAGCAGCTGGTGCCAGGCAGCTGCTCCTCAGTCCCTGCCTCAGGGCGGCTCTTCGGAGGCACCTACCTCTCTCCTCGGACAGGGATTGGGATGTGCCTGGCTCAGACTGCCCCAAAACGGGGCACTGGGCCTGAAAACCCCAGCTCTGCTGCAGCTTCAGCGGGGCAGGGCCCAGGGTTAAGGGAGCTTCTTGCAGCTCAAGGAATTTTGTAGTTTCTCCTCCATCTCCTCCACACCATTTACGTGGGGGGGTTCTAGGTATGGAAATCACTGTATCGCACAGAAAAGGCAGGGAATCCACAGAAAACCAGGATTCTCAGTATCCTAAAAGAGCTTGGCTTGAGGCATTAATTTTTTCCTGGTTCTAAATGATCATTTTTATCAATCTACAGCATTCCAAGAACCCTCCCCAAGACTGAAAATAAAATGCCTTCACCTCCTGATTTGCCTTTTCAGTTGCAGCATTTTTCCTCCTGCTTTCAGGAGCGTTTGAATCTGTTAACAATCAATTCTAGCAAACCAGAAGGCCCAGTTAAAATCAAATGTTCTTTGGGTATCACAGAAGTGGAGTTTTAAATATACATTTATTAAAATTAATGGATTGTTCTAAACAGAAGTGTTGGCTCAGGTAATGCACACAGCGCAAAATCCAGAGGGTCAGAAATCTGGAATGAATATTAGAGAAATTATGGAAGGCATCATAAAAGTTTTGCTTGAAGCAAACGATCTGCTGAGCAGCCAGGTGAAGGATTTTACCTAAACCTCAGGATTTCTATTTGTCTGGTGCCACATGAAATAGGAGCAGGAGCGGAGTGGGGGTGGCAGGTCCTGCCTGCTGGCCAAGACAATGATTGTTTCCAGGCTGCTCAAGCTGGGGACCTTTTTTGCTCCTTGGCAGCAAAAACCTGCAGGGAACAAGGCCCTGACTGCACAAATTCCTCAGGCATAACCAAGAAATCCCTTTGGCAAAACAGGTGGGAAGCTTGGGATGGAGGAGAACGCACGGGGCTGCCTGGATTTACCTGGAAGTCAGCACCGAGCCCCCAGTACGTGTGGAGATTTTGGGTTTAGCTGTTGAAAGCTGATGAACACCCCTCAGTGGGAGGCTGGGAGGAACCTCTGTGCGTGTCCCTGCCTCATGTGGTGCAGAGCAGGACGGAGGCCACGCTCTGTCCTCGAATGTCACACAAGTCCTGCAGCACTGCGGGGTCACCGCTCTGCTCCCGTGGCTGGATCCGCCTTTTTGAAACCACCCATTTCCCTGGAAACCACAAAGCCAACAGAGCCTCCTCCTCCAGGGCAAAACGACAGCAGGAGTTGATTTTCACTGGATGCTACTTACCAGCAGTGAGGGACAGAGCCCAGAGAGTGGCTTTGGGTGTGGCCGTGACAGCGACGGCGAGGACAGGAAGGAAAACCCACGGGAGGAATCACAGAACCTCACACACTGACACACTCCAGGGGCAGGAGGAGAGGGAAGAAACCACGGCCAGCAAGAGAAAAAGAACACCTCTGCTAATCTACACCCCCCCAGCACAGCACAGGTCACGGGCTGGGTGTTCAGGCAGCTTCTTGCTGGGTCCTGTTGGGTCCCCACAGCCCAACAGAGACGTGGAAATCGGCCACGGTATTCCCAAGACAGAAGGAAAACATGGAAAACCTCCGAGATGGAGAACCTGGAGAAACAGAGCAGTTCCCCCCTCCCTCCCCTGCATCCCCAGACCTGTACAAAAGGGACAGAGAAGTCAGGGTGAAGGGACTGAGGTGCTTCTCTCATGGCTTTTCTGCCTTGCTCGCACTGACAGGCGCTGTCCCCCTGTGGGACTGCAATTACAGCACCAACGCTGTGAACAGCCCCAGGTGGGACCAGCAGAAACCAGTCCTGGAGACAGAAGGAAGTCTTTGGATGCTGGGAAGTTGTCCTGGGAAGCACGAGGAACTTTGGAAAGCAGCAGTGGGCAATTTGACAAACTGTGCTTAGGTCTGGTGCCCATGTCCAGGAGCTGTCTCTGCCACTGCCCACAACGTTCCCTCCACCACCCACGTTCTCCTCCCACCCAGAACTCACCCCTCATTCACCCGGGATTAAATGATTTCCTTGGATCTGGGACAACTGTAATCCATTACCTCATGGAATTAAAAAAACCCCAAACCTCATAAATCACAGAGTGCAAAAAGTTCCTCAAAGCGTGCCTGACTACCTGGCAGGCTCCTACAAATTTAGGATTGCTGAAAAATTGCTGTTTTAAGGCTTTTCCCAAGAAAAAGTGAGGAGAGGGCACTGGGGAATGCCTGGGCTGTGGGTGCCAGGTGAGCCCCAGGCCGTGTCCCTGCCTGGGGCAGGGTGTGCTCGTGGCAGCCCCTTTTGTACGGGCCATTGGTGCAGCTCTGGCTGGGATGGGACAGGCAGAGGAGGAACCCAAACACGGGGAATTCAGGCATCAGGCCAGGCAAAACCAGGGAAAAACCCCGTGTTTGCTGCGGGGTCTTTGTGTGACCCACGGGGATGAGCCTGAGGGCTCTTCCTTCCTCTGGAAGTGGCACCAAAAAGTGCTTTGGACACCCAGTGCCTCGGAATTGTCCCCTCCTCCATTCTGGCTGCCAAGGAAGCTGCACCAATGGTTTGCCCTAAAGACCCGTCGCTCTGTGGAGTCCCTCAGGTGCAGAGGCTGAGCAGGGCAAATGACACAGAGGGGCTGAACAAAGCCAGAACTCACCTCCAGAAACAACAAAGCAAGGAAAACGCTAAACGGAAAACAAACAAAAACAGTCACAAGAAAAGAAGAATGAAACAATGGGCTCCAGTCAAACACACCTCCTGTTTCCAGGCAAGCATTGCAAACAGCCACAGAACCAACGCACCACCCTCGCTTTTCATCCGAAATAAATCCTTCAGGGCGGAGCTCACCAGGTGAAAAAGGAACAAAAATCTGCTCAGGTGAATCCCTTTGGTGGAGCAGAGAAATTCTGGGAGCTGGATGAAGCAGGAGCTCCAAACCAACCAAACCAGGCTCACTTTTAATCCTAAATAAATCCTTCAGGATAGAGTTCACCAGGTGAAAAAGGAAAATTCTGGGAGCTGGATGAAGCAGGAGCTCCAAACCAGTGGCACCAGCCTCGCTTATTATCATAAATAAATCCCTCAGGGTGGAGTTCACCAGGTGAAAAAGGAACAAAAATCTGTTCAGGTGAATCCCATTGGTGGAGCAGAGAATTTCTGGGAGCTGGATGAAGCAGGAGCTCCAAACCAGTGCACCACCCTCACTTTTCATCCAGAGAAGCCACTAAATAAAAAAGGCCCTTTCAGGACAGAGTTCACCAGGTGAAAAAGGAAAATTCTGGGAGCTGGATGAAGCAGGAGCTCCAAACCAACCATACAAACCAGGCTCACTTTTAATCCTAAAAAGCCACAAAATAAATCCTTCAGGGTGGAGTTCACCAGGTGAAAAAGGAACAGACAAATCTGCTCAGGTGAATCTCTTTGGTGGAGCAGAGAAATGCTGGGAGCTGGATGGAGCAGGAGCCCCAAACCAGTGCAGGATGCTGAGTGTGAGGCAGATGCAGGATCAATGACCCCTCCCTGGCACGGCAATGATGAGCCTGTTATTAAAAGAGATTCCCCGGGGTCCATCAGTCACAAACCAACATCCCACAGCATCCAGTTCCAGGTGGGAAGGTGGAGGTGCCTCTGCAGAGGCTCTGAGCAGACTGGAAGGCTGGGTACCAACCAGTTCCGTGTGCTTGGGAAGTGGTGTTCAGGGACCAACACAATAAATGGAGCTCAGAGCGGAGGAGGGGGGACAAGGGGACAGAGCTGGATTTGATCCTCCTAACTCCGAATATTCCAGGATTTATCTATAAAACAAATTGCTTGGACATGGATTCCTTAGATCTCCGGGATCAGGAGCCACCCGTCCATCCAGACCCCTCTTCCCATCCCCCAGAACACCCAGCTCCTCCTTTGCCTTTTCCTCTAGGGCCTCATCCCCTTTGGGCATCAACCTTTGCACCTAAATGCTGCTTTTTTCCCCCAAAGCAAAGCCCCGTGAGCTTTGTGAGTGGCCCTGGGGATGTCACACCACGGTGGTTGGGTGCCAGGGTCAGGAGATGTGGAAACCATCGACTTTGCACTGTGCTCACGGGGATTTGCACACAAACGGGGCAGGGCAGACTCAATTTGAGGCAAAAGAAGCAAAAATCCACAATTTTGCCCTCACTTTGAGGCAAAAGAAGCAAAAATCCACAATTTTGCCCTCACTTTGAATTGTTGTCACAGAACTCTCCCTGTGCTTTTGAAAACCTGGTGAAAAATCCTGGGAAAAGGTGATTTTCAACCATTTCAACCTCAGCTCCATGGAAGTGGGTTGGTTTTTTTTTCTGCTGATTTCTAAGAAATCTTCCCCAAATGCGAAATGCTTTGATTAAACCAGAAGCAAATAAGCACCATCATCATCTTGCATTTTAAAACACCAGAACCAAGAAATTCATCAGAGAGCAAAAGCAATTATCCTCATTTGACTTCTTTTCAAGGCTGGCCAGAAAATAATTGTAAGGGAAAAAACTGGTATTTCAAACTATCAAACAGGCAGAGCATAAATAGGAACTGATTACAGCAGTAACGACAAAATAAAATGGTGAGAAGAATAAAATACTCAAATTAATAATATTCTTTTCCTTCACATGGTACGAACTGGCTCCACTTGGCCTTTTATCTTTGCTAAAGTGGATTAAACTCGCAGGAAAAAGAGATTTCCACCGAAGGAACAAGCAGGGATCTGCCTCCAGTTTGGGTTTTTTCCAATAAAATCGAGCAGGAAATTTCTTTTTTTTTATGCTTGGAGGTCTCCCCTGTAAAAGGGGTCTGGAAAACATCAGCAGCTCCCAGTAAAATGCAGGAATTTTGGTGCTGATGTTGAAATTCCAGAAGAGTTCAAGGAACCTTTTCAGCGAATCCTCGCGGGGTAGCACAGAACAGAATCGTGGAATGGGTTGGGTTGGAAGGACCTGAAATCCCATCCCAGCCTCTGCAGGGACACCTTCCACCATCCCAGGGTGCTCCAAGTCCATCCAACACTCGGACACTTCCAGGGATGTCTCAAACAAAGGACAAATATTTCCACCTCCACCTCATTTCTGCACCTCCAGGATCCAGGAAAAGCCGGGCCCCAAGGCAAAGCTTTCCAAGGATTTTGGTATCACAGAGCCTGTGCTTGTCCTCACCTAGACACCTGAAAATCCCACATGGATGTTCCTACCTCCAAACCAGTTCCCAGACATGATTTCATTAATCCAGCTCTTTCAACCAGCAAGGAAAGAGAATTCCAGCACATTTTCCAGCTATTTAAGAGGATGCCCTTGCATTTGAATTCTCAAAACCATTAAAAAAAAAGTTCACTCTGTGCACACCCCCCTCTCCTCATTAAAAATCCAAAGTGGGGTGTTCACACTTCACCTGGTGAAATCTATCCCGGGACAGCTTAAAGAAAAGAAAAAACCTCCTAAAATACAATTATTCAAAGGTGAGGCACTACAGAGAGATCCAAACCGAAGGAAACCCTTCATTAAACTCCTAATTAAGTGCTGAGCACTGCAGTATTTGGCCTGGGAGTGGCAGAAGGGCTCAGAGACCCCGCGGGAGGCTCCGGCTGGACGGGACACGGAAAGCAGGAATTTCTCCCAAGGAATCAAAGGGTGCTTACGCAGCTATGGAAATGTTGGCCGCCGACATGGGGCTCACTTCGGCCACTTCCTTGGCCTTCTGCAGGGCCAGCTTTTGGTTGGTGGCTTCCTCCATCTCCTCCTCGTCCTGGGGCACAAAAGCGAGAGGAATCAGGGAATAAATCAGGGAATAGCAACAAGCAGAGCTCCCCCGGGCCTGAGGGGGGGTGGCTGTCCCTGATGGGCTGCGAGGACACAGGAATTTGAATTTCGGGCAGATTTCCTCGCAAGGAGCCCCAGGTTTGGTGCAAGCTGAGGTGAGAAAGGCGAGGTTTGCTCAGGAGGGGTTTTTCCCCTCACAGAGCTGTCTCCATGCTCCTGGGTCTCCTCTCAGCACGCAGCACCGGGGAAGGAGACTCCGATGGAGCAGGGAGGGACCCGAGCAGGAATGTGACAATTCCAGGTGGGACAATCCCCCATCTATCCCAGAGCTGTGTGGGTGATAACCCTCCAAAGCCAATGTCCTGCTGAAAGGCAGGGATGGGCTCCTAAATCCATCCTGACCTCCTGCCCCGGGGACTTTTCTGAAAGAACAACAAAAAGGGATGGATTTGGGCCTGGTCCTGCTCCCATCAGTTTCACCCCAGATATTCCCACCCACCTCAGATCCCTGAGGACTCAGAAAACAAAAATGAATCATAATAAATGTAGTTTGTAGAGCAAAGTTCTGTTCCTGCTTCCTGCATCTCCCTGGGTCACGAGGATTTTTAACCTCTGTTGGCTCAGAAGAGCCTGAAATTGTAACTGGGATTCCTCTCCTCCTACCCAGCATGAAAAGCACCACTAAAATTCAAACTACAGGATCTTAAACATTGAGATGAGAGCAAAAAAAACCAGCCTGGTTCCCCTTCCATGGTCATCAAGGGTCAACTTCCCTGGAATTTTTTAACCAAAATAAAGTCAAATCATGGCAGGGTAAGCACAGAGCTCTGATGGCAACGCCAGCACCTCATAAATCCAGGGAAAAACCTCATGGAGGGCAGTCACAGCCTCCTCTGTCCAACTTTATGGAATGCCTCAGGTCTGCCTCTGCTCTCCCAGGGTGATGCTGGAAGGAGTCAGGATTAAAATGATGGAAGCAGCTTTGGAAGAGGAAATTAGAGAGATTTATCCACCCTGAATACCATCTGCATAAACAGCTCCTCGCTCTGCCCTTGCTGGCATTTGCTTCGACTGAACTCATTTGGAAACTGTTTTCCTTTTCTCCTTCAGCAGGAAAAATAAAAAAAAAGATGGGAAATTGATTTTTAAAAATGGTTACTCTCTAAGTTTCTCCTTTTTTTTTTTCCCCTTTGCAAATATTTGCAAGTCTATAACCAGGCCTGAATAAAAGAGCTGCTGAGCAATTACACAAAGTCAGTATTTCCAGTGGATTTCTCACAGGTTTGGGAGCTTGTTGCAGATCAAGGGTGTTTGGTTTAATCCTGGCCCACAGCTCAGCCCCGGGCACCTGTCCTGTCACCCTGGTGGGGTGGGAAAACAGCAAAGTGCCCATGGATTGGGATAAATTCAGATTCGTTGGGAGAGAAAAAGCCATGGGGACAAGCAGAGAAAGGAATTAATTCCACATTTCCCATCCCAGGTTTTGCCCTCCCCAGGACAGCAGAGCTCCCTTGTTGGGGTGCACTGTGTGCTGGAAGAGAGACAGACCTTGAGGGCCGGAGAGAGAGCCTCTTTCTTGGACCCAGAGGTGACCCTGGGAGTGCATCCAGGTCACCGGGGATGGGCTGAGAGAGGACTGTGGGTTTGTGGACAGTGCTGGGCCTATGAGATGTGATAATTGTAGTTTGTGACCTTATAGGGCATTGTTTACCTGTTACCATAATAGGCAATGTCTGTGCACTACCCCAGGTGATTGGGGCACCCTGAGGTGAACATCTTTCCTGTTTCTATGATGTGATATCCTGTTGGGTGCTGGCATTTAGGGAATATTTTCCTGCGCAATAAACGCTTTGCACTTCTCCATCTTGTGTGCAGAGCCGTGCCCTTGCGTGATTACTGCACTCCCTCAAGTGGAACAGGACTGGGACAGACAAACGCTGTCACTCTGAGTGTCTGGAACATCCCTTGGCAATTCCTCATCAATATCTCCTCATAAATCCATCTGAGCACGCCAAGAAACCCAAACTGTGTCATGATCCAAGTGCAGCACTCGCAGTGCTCCCGAGGCCGAGAGCTGTTCTCCCTGGGGAATGCTCCAACGTAAACATTCTCCAGAGGGGAGTCTCCAACAGAAATCCGTGTGCACATCCAGCTCTCTGCATCCAGCACAGTCACATCGGTGTCATTCCCATCCAGGAATCCATCCCCATCCCCTGCCAGGACCTGGATTTCTGCCTCTGGTTCCTCTCCCACCTGGGGAGAGGCAGGAATATCCCAGCCTCTCCCTGGAGTGCTCACAAATTGTTGGGCCTGGAGCTGATGGAAAAAATTTTAATTCTTGAATCCATCACCGACCTCAGTGAGGTGAGGAACACAAAACCAGAATATTCCCTGCAACCTGAAATAAAGAAACCTGAAGGGGGATAAACCTCCAGGTGCCTCTCTGCAATGCAGATTGCTCACCAGAGGTGCAAAAGCAGCACCACAACACCTGGATTTGCTCCTTTCTGAGCTTCCAATCAGCCCAAAATCCTGTTAATTCCTTCTCCTGTGCTCTTAGACACAGTAAAAGTGAGATGAGCAATGCCCACTGCCCACTCTGATAAAGCAAAATATTCCCTGCAACCTGAAATAAAGAAACCTGAAGGGGAATAAACCTCTCTGCAGTGCAAACTGCTCACCAGAGGTGCAAAAGCAGCACCACAACACCTGAATTTTCTCCTGTCTGAGCTTCCAACCAGCCAAAAAAAATCCTGTTAATTGCTTCTCCTGTGCTCTTGGACACAGCAAATGGGAGATGAGCAATGCCCACGCTGATAAACCAAACTAAATACAAAATATTCACTGCAACCTGCAGGGGAATAAACCCCCAGGTGCCTCTCTGCAGTGCAAACTGGTCACCAGAGGTGCAGCAGGGAACACCTCAGGGTGTCACCTGCGCTTTGGGTGCAGCAGCTGAGATTTTTTATAGATTGGAAGCAAAGGTGGTGATTCTTTGGTTTTTTTTCCCCCCAAAAATGAGCCACTCCTAAGCACAGGTGAGCTCTGTAACAGCCACGGGATGATCGAGCTGCAGTTCAATCTATTCACAGCTCTGGTAACTTCCCTTGCAGGTCACAGAGCCCAGAAACAGCCAAAATGCCACATAAAAAATCCCAAATCGGCATCCAGAAGTGGGGAGAGTTGAAATGTTCTGGTCCTGATGATGCCTTAGGTTTTAACTTTTATATTTTTTAAACTCTGTACTGCTCAGTGTGCCACTTTGAAGCTTCTTGTAGCCTGTTACTTTCTGCTCTCTCATGCCTGTTAGACACAACAAAGCCTCTCCGGACTGCTCTGCAAGGACACCTGGACCATCCTGAGCCCGAGGGGTGTAAACCAAGGAGTCTCTGAAGGGGGGGTAGCTAAGGGGAATTACATCATTTAACTGGGGCTTTAATTGGAGAATTGACCCTGATATGCAAATGAACCAAACTATAAAAGTGCAGAAAACTCATGACCTGTCGTCCACCTTGGGTCCATCTGGCAGTGGCCTCTGGCTCCCCAGGGGTACCTTGAAGGCCTTCAAATAAATCCCTACTTTTGTTCCTTTACTCTGTCCAGTCTCTGTGTCTAGGAGGCCTGATAAGGCATCACTGAGGCCGGGCAGTTTCCTGTCTGCCCTAACCAGAGGCAATTCCAGTGCACACAGGAATCTCCCACCTACCTTGGTCAGCTCCTGGGCGTTGGCCAGGTTGTCCACAGCGATGGCCAAGAAGACGTTCAGCAGAGTATCTGTGGGAGCAGCTGAGGAAAAACTCTTCCCAAAGCACAGGCAGCAATTATTCCCCTCCTGGTGCCCCTCTTTTCCCCCTCGGTGGTTTATGGATTGACCCCTGGGAGCTCTGCCACCATTCCCAACTCAGCCACCCCTGCAGGGGCTGGACACACATTTGTCCTTCCCTGGAGACGGGACAGGGCCAGAGGGGCTTCACCCCACCAATGTGGGAGCACCTGGTGTCACCCAGACACCACAGCTCCTGGTTTTCCACCCCCCCAGCCCAGAAATGCAGATTTCACCCTCACTCTCCCCTCTTGTTTAAAAGGACACCCGGTGGAGCTGCAGGGAATTGGTCATTTTAAGCCAATATTTGCATATTTATATGCACAGAGCTGTAGAAAGGCGTGGAACGTGTGGGAAAATGGAGCTCAGGCCACTGCTGCTGGGAAGAAACGATCCTGGCTTATCCCACTGGAGTCAGGCTGACAGTGAGGCCACCCCAGACATCCCAGAGCAGCACACCCAGCCCTGTTAATGAGCTCTGCTGATAAAACAGCCCCTAAGCCCGGCCTAAACTGCACAGAGCCCAGCTAAACCAGGGCAGTGCCCATGCCAGGCTCAGGCCTGTCGCAGAGCTCTGCATTCGCTCACTGAGACACAACCCCAGCCTGGAATTATTTATTCCTATTTAACTTTCATTTTTCCACTTCATGATTTCAGCTATTGCTGATTTTATTGTTGTTATTCCAGCCCTGTGGCTGCAGAACGGCCCCAGAGCAGCCATAAATCAGCTGCCTTTGCACAGGGAAGGAGGGCAAGCAGAGCAAAAACCACGGCAAAGCCACTCTCCCAAGGAGAAAATGCATTTGGCTCTTGCACATCAGCTGGGGACAGCAGAGTCGCTCATTCCAGAGTTCTGTTTGCTCCTCCCAATGGGAATGTGCACGGGAATGGTCCATAAACGCAGTGAAAGCACTGCAGGAGGTTTAGGAAATTAATCCAGGTATTTGCAGGAGGCTCCAGGAGAGCTGGAGAGGGACTGAGGACAAGGGATGGAGGGACAGGACACAGGGAATGGCTTCCCACTGCCAGAGGGCAGGGCTGGATGGGATATTGGGAAGGAATTGTTCCCTGGGAGGGTGGGCAGGCCCTGGCACAGGGTGCCCAGAGAAGCTGTGGCTGCCCCTGGATCCCTGGCAGTGTCCAAGGCCAGGCTGGACGAGGCTTGGAGCAGCCTGGGACAGTGGGAGGTGTCCCTGCCCATGGAAGGGGGTGGAATGGGATGAGCTTTGAGGTCCCTTCCAACCCAAACCACCCTGGGATTTTCTGTCAGGTTCACATTCCCCTGCCTTGGGCTGTGGGGTGGAAGGGCGAGGGCAGGACTGGGGTGAGGATGGTGAGAGGGGGAAGCCAGAAATCTCTCCTGGGAGAGCAGGAAATCCCTCCTGGGAAGGCAGGAAAAGCCAGGGCTGAGCTCCCAGGGTGCAGGGAGATTTTGGGAATCCACGGCCTCAGGGCCCTTCCCGTTGTTTCCCATTCCTTCCGGGGCTGTCTGGAGGAGCACCTGGGGGTTGCTGCCAGGCAGGGCTGATCCCCCTCCCCCAGACAGAAATCCCGGTGTCCCTGCAGCTCCACCCTGCCTCGAGTGCTCCAGAGCCTTGTCCCACATCCGTGGATCAGGAGACTTCCCAAGGGACCAGAGCTGGCCCAAACCAGCGGCTCAAAGCCCCTCTGCTTTCCCTCTCCAGGGTTTTACCAAACAGAATCCAGCCCAGACTTCAGCACCAGACATTCCCAGCTCGAATTCCCACTGAGGGAGTGTCTCCAGGGCCTGGATGCCCATCGGATCTGGAGCCTGCAGGAAGCAGGAGCTGGATTCATCCCTTTGGATGTTCTGCATCCTCACTGTCTCCGAGCCCTGCAGGGCTGGGGCTGCAGAGCCCTGGGGTTTCTCCAGCCAGGAACCAGGATTTCTCCATGTCCTGGAGGTTTTTGCCATCGGAAGATGATTCCTCTGGCACAGAGAGAGGTTTGGAATGTGATGCCCATCCCCTGCTCCTTCCTCCATCCCAGCAGGACAGCGAGGAGTGGGTGGGAGCACCTCGATCCCAGTGAACCCAGTGGATGCAGAACAGGGAAAAACGGTGCTGGAATCATCACCCCTCCCACAAAGAGCCACATTTTTCCTTTCCAAAGACATTAATTCCCCCTTTCCTGTGAGGGTGGGGGGCTGAGGGCACCCCTGGGCTCCCGCTCTGTGCTGGGTGTTTGGGTTTCTTCCTCTGGGGTGCTTCCAACACGCTGGAAACACTTCCAAGCCTCCTGCTCTGGGAATAAATGTCTCAGCAGTAAAACTCTTCCTGCCCCTGCCTCCCACACAAATGCTGGAAGTGGCTCGTGTATCACAAGCAACCCCTGGAAATGAATTAATTCCTTTTTATCAGATCAGCCCGGCAGGATCCATTTCCAAGCAGACACAGTCTGGCAGACTTGGGAGTTTCTGCCCCCAAAAAGGTCCCTCAGTCCTTTCTGCAGAGCTGGGGGATTCCCAGATTTCTCCCAAACTCCAGGCTCTGGCTCAGGCCGTGTAACCGGGGTGAGCAGTGCCTGGAGCCAGGAATCAGCTCCTGCCTGGCACTTGAGGGGCAGGGAAGGGCAGCATCCTCCAGGCAGTTCCTGCTTTTCCCTTCAGGCTCCTCTGTAGTTTTTCTTGGAGTTTTTTTCCTTTTTTTTTTTACCTCAACAGATGCCTCAATTTATCAATTAAGTGGGTAACAGTGAACGCAGGCATGGTGTAATTTCCTGGAAAACGGGTCAAATCCTGTTGTTACTTTGATCATAAAACTTTCATTAAACCATTTCTGGTTCCACACAGACTCTGGAAATGTAAATGTAACATGAGGCACTTCCCACTGAGCAAAACAAACTTTTCCTTGCCGTGATCCCTTGAAAAAGCAAATGGATTCAAAGAACCAAAAAAGGATTCCAAGAGCCAAGTGCAGTGAGGAGCAGCAGAATCCAGCAGCATCCCACCCGTCTTCCTCAGGAAAAGGAATAATCACAGAGCCCTGAGCAGCTCTGGGAGGAGAAATGAGTCCTTCAGGTTTAAAAAGGGCAGGTTTTGCCAGCTGACCCCAAATCGCCCATCCCAGTTCTCCAATGAGGTTTGATCCAGTGTCCCCAAACTCTTACAAGCGGCCTCACCAAATGGCAAAGCCCCCAAAGTGACAATAAACCCCCTGCTAGCAGAGGAACCCAGGCTCAGCATCCCAAAGGGCTCAGACTTTGAGATCAGAAAATAAAACGAATAAGAAAATAAAAGCAGAAAGTTCCATTTAAGAAATGAAGTCTCAGTATTGCAGAAGCCCAGAATGGTTTGGAAGGACCTTAAAGCTCATCTTGTTCCACCTCCACCACAGACAGGGACACCTCCCACTATCCCAGGCTGCTCCAAGCCCCGTCCATCTGGCCTTGGACACTCCCAGAGATCCAGGGGCAGCCACAGCTTCTCTTTAAAGCTGGAAAACTTTAGAAGTTGGTGAAAAAAGCCTCCCAGGACATTCCAGAAGGGTTTTTTTGGCTGTTACTGCTCTTTGTCAGCCAGTTTTTCCCTCTCTCTCTGTGCTCACAGAACTCCACCTGCAGCAAACTCATCCCAACCTGCAGGATCCAGGGAGAAGCAAAGAATCCCACCTGGCACATCCTAAACGCTTCCAAGGAGCTCAGGCTGTGCCACCAGCACGGGGCTGTGGGCAAAGGGCATGGAAAAGGCACTGGAGATGTCTGGAAGAAGCCAGGAAAGCCATCCCTGGATCACCTCAGCAGCAGGAGGGAAACAAGACAGCTGCACCTGCCAGGATGAGATTTAGGGAGAAGGTGGATGAGGTTCCCACTCTCCAAATCCCAAATCCGTGGCAGGGGCAGCAGGTTCCTCCTCCTGAACATCCCCTGCTCTTTCCCAGTTAATGAAAACCAAAGGCCAAGGGAGAACTCCCGTCGGAATTAAAGGTGAGGAAGGGAATTAATGCCCTGTTCCTCAAAAACGCTGGATCTGAGCTGCTCCGAGGTGAAAAGTCCCTCCCTCAGCTGTGCTGTCAAGCCTGATTACAGCTTAATCTCATTTCCAAATGCCAAGCCCGGAGGATTCAGAGCTCTCCCTGCCTCCCTGCTCTCCACTGACCCAGTTTTCCAGAGCCTGGTGTTTCGGGAAGGGCCGTGCTGGCTGCTGGGAGGAGATGTCTGAGCATCGCTGCGGCGGCGCCGGGAACGGGATAAATCCCGTGGAGACACTCGTGTGACAGGCACAGCTCCCACTGCCTGCCCTGCTCTTCCCTCTCTCTGCTCCTCATCCCGAAGGAGAGAATTCCAGCAAAGCCAAAGGGCTGGAGCTGTGCCATCCATGGGCACCGGTGTCACGTTTTGTCACCTCCACGGCAGCTGGAGCAGCCCGTTGCTGCAGGAACTCTGTCTTCAGCCCCGGTATTTCCCCCAATTCACCTCTCCCTTTCTCCTGCACCTCCCAGCCCAAGAGGGCCTCCCAGGAAAAGAGGAACACTGTGACTGTAACCAGCGAGGAGGTTGGGAAATCCTCGCGGGTGCTCCCGGGCGGAGCAGCAGCGCTGGGCGGTCTCATCCCGCTCTGGGGCGTTCCCATCCCGCTCTGGGGTGCTCTCATCCCCTCTAGGGGGTTCCATCCCGCCGGGGCGTTCCATCCACTTTGGGGCGTTTCCATCCCACTTTGGGGCGTTCTCAATCCACTTTGGGGCGTTCTCATCCCACTTTGGGGCGGTCTCATCCCGCTCTGGGGCGTTCCCATCCCAATTTGGGGCGGTCTCATCCCGCTCTGGGGCATTCCCATCCTGCTCTGGGGCGTTCCCATCCCGCTCTTGGGTTTTCTCATCCCGCTCTGGGGCGTTCCCATCCTGCTCTGGGGCGTTCCCATCCCGCTCTGGGGTGTTCTCATCCCGCTCTGGGGCGTTCCCATCCCACTTTGTAGAACAAACAAAGCACCCTGGGCTGCCTCGTCTCTGCCACTATTCCTGGGTTTCCTTTTCTAGGGATGCTCCCTCTGGCTCCACACAGCTGCAGCCAGCAATCACAGAATCAATCAGAGAATCACACAATCAGTCATAGAATCAATCACAGAATCAATCAGAGAATCACAGAATCAGTCACAGAATCAATCATAGAATCAATCACAGAATCACAGAATCAATCACAGAATCGGTCACAGAATCAGTCACAGAATCAATCATAGAATCAATCACAGAATCACAGAATCAATCACAGGATCGGTCACAGAATCAATCACACAATCACAGAACCAGTCACAGAACCAGTCACAGAACCAGTCACACAATCACAGAATCAATCACAGAACTGATCACACAATCACAGACTTAACTAGGCTGGAAAAGCCCTTTGAGATCGAGTCCAACCGAGATCTGTCACTCCCTTGTCACCCAGAGCCACATCCAGTCTTTTCTTTAACACCCCCAGGGATGGGGACTCCAAACCCCCCTGGGCAGCCCCTTCCACTGCCCAACCACTCCTTCTGGGCACAACTTCTCCCTGATGCCCAGCCCAACCTTCCCCTGGTGCAGCTGGAGGCCGTGTCCTCACACCAGTGATGGTGGCAGTGTCACAGAGCATCGGCCACCCCTGGGACAGGGACAGAGCCACCACAGCCCCTCTGCTCTCCCGGCTCCCCTCATCACACCCAGCTGCTCCCTGAGGGAGCTGCTTTGCTTGTTTGTGTATAAAATATAAAATACACATCAAATACCCCCCTCCATTCCCAAATCCCAGCCCGGTGTCCCTCTGTTCCTGCCTCCCTGGACCTCTGGGACACGCCACCCCTTCCCCAGCAGACACCCTGGGACATGTGGGGAATGAAAGCTCCCAGATTCTTGTTACCCTCAGGAGATTTCCATCTCTCAGAACAAAAAACCACACATTTTATGTGCTTGGCTTGGAACAGTGAACACTCCCAGAGCCTGAAACTTAAGATCCAGAATTAAATTTGAAGAATTATGTGGAGACGAGAGAATTTGGGGCATTTGGGAGAGCACAGCTGGTTAAGCTGCACCAAGAGAATGGAGCCTCATCTCCACCAAATCCATCTCAATCCTCCCCTGACTAAAAACAAACTCTTTGTGAAGATATTCAAGGTCCTGCTCTGACCTGTCCTCGATTCTTTCTCCCACAATCTAAATTAACTCTTAACAGAACATTTTCAAGGTAAAACGTAACAATTAAAATGAAATGTCTTTAAATTAAATTAAAAATTCTTACGTTGCCGTAAGAAGAGCGACACCAAGTTGGACAACTTACCTTCAGCCCTCACCCCAAAGCGCCGTCACGGCAATAACTTGGTTTTTAAAGTATAAGGCTGTGAGAATTCAGGGAAAGCTGGGAATTTCTGGCAGCCTGGGAAGGACTGTGCCACCCAGGACATCCATGGAAGGATACAGTTACCAAACAGGGTGAGGACGATGAAGTAGATGGAGGAGAACATCCCCGAGTGGACGCCGCCCTGCGACTCGATGCCGTGGTACATCACAGCGTTCCAGTCCTCCCCCGTCAGGATCTGCGCGGCGAGGGCGGCGAGGGACAAAGAGAAAGGGTCACTCACAGGAAAGAGAGCGATGCCTTAGGTTTTAACTTTTATATTTTTTAAATTCTGTACTGCTTAGTGTGCAACTTTGAAGCTTCTTGTAGCCTGTTACTTTCTGCTCTCTCATGCCTGTTAGACACAACAAAGCCTCTCCGGACTGCTCTGCAAGGACACCTGGACCATCCTGAGCCCAAGGGGTGTAAACCAAGGAGTCTCTGAAGGGGGGGTAGCTAAGGGGAATTACATCATTTAACTGGGGTTTTAATTGAAGAATTGACCCTGATATGCAAATGAACCAAACCTATAAAAGTGTGAAGAACTCGTGGCCTGTTGTCCATCTTGGGGTCCATCTTGGCAGTGGCCTCTGGCTCCCCAGGGGTACCTTGAAGGCCCTTCAGATAAATCCCTACTTTTGTTCCTTTACTCTGTCCAGTCTCTGTGTCTAGGAGGCCTGATAAGGCATCAAGAGAGGGCTCTGGGGGAGCCAGGCAGAGGGAAGCCAGCCGGGAATGTCCCCAAGAAATGGATGAACACGTGGGGACACCAGGCCTGGCATCACCAGATGGGTGAGGGGGGGATTGTCCCGCTCTGCTCGGGGCTGGGGCTGCCTCACCCCGAATGCTGGAGGAGTTCTGGGTGCCTCAATATCAGAAAAAGACCTAAAGCTGTGAGGGAGTGTCCAGAGGAGGGACACGGGGATGGGGAAGGGGCTGGAGGGGCCCGTGAGGAGCAGCTGAGGGCACTGGGATTGTTCAGCTGGAGCAGACTGAGGGCTGCAAAATAAATCTTTTGTTCTCATTTTTCTGAATACCACAGCATTGATTTTTAATTTGATTTTTAGCGGCGCATGGATTGGTCAGTGAAGTCAAACGCATGAGAAGGAAGGGCTTCTCCTTTCCTAAATTCCACAGGTTTTTGGGGACTTCTTTGCCCTCCCTAAGCAGGAAGAAATACCCAGGAAATTCAATTCTAACAGTGCCCCACGACGAGGCATGGCTTTACCTGAAAGACTGTGAGGATGGCAGCAGGGAAGGTATCAAAATTGGTGGTTGGAGTTTCATCTTGGAAATTGAACCTGGGGAGAAGGGAGACATCAAAACCGGAGTGGGGAGGGACAAGCAGCTCCAGGCAGCCTTGGAATAGCCTTTAACACCCCAGAAACCAAGTCAGGGAGCACCATTTGTTCCACATGGCTACAACACCCCAGGTGAGCTCAGCGGGGAACATCTCAGAAGGTGTTTAACAAAACCATCAGCAAAAACTCCATTTCATTCCCAGAGAAAATTCCCATGCTTTGAAAATCCATTTTCATCCCCAATTAAAATGAACAATCAAAATCTCCAACGATTTTGCAGAATGAACCATTCCAAGAAGCTTTCATCCTCGAGTGTGTAAAAGCCCAAATTGAAATTCCCCTCTTAGTAGATAATTTCTTTTTAATATTTTAGAGATAAAATCGGGATTGACTGGGAAAAATCAAAGACCAAACAAAACCATTTCATTATTTCAGTTCAGCACTGATGCTGGAGTTTAAATAACACCGTGGTGGTTCTTGCTGCAAAATCCACCACAGCTGGCATTTCTAATGAGAATCATCAGATCCAACAAAACTGTGTTTTCCAGCAGGAAAATATTCCGAGTGGATAAATACTGCGGCACTCTGGTTATCAGCGAAAGAACCAGGACAAAAAGTGCTGCCTCCCCCAGGCCTGTTTCAGCTCTGGTGTACTGGGGGCCATGGGATGATGGAGGAGCTTTGAACTGGGGACATTCCTCCCTAGGGAAGAATTCAGCTCCAGGGAAAACACCAGAACGGGAATTATTTCCCTATAAACCAGCCCTGAAATCGGAGATTTGGACACTTCCAGGCAGAACAAAGATCCCTCAGACTCACTGTCCTCCAAAGAGCTGCATCCCCAGCAGAGCGAAGACCACGATGAACAGGAAGAGCAGGAAAAGCAAACTGATGATGGATTTCATGGAGTTCAGCAAGGAGACCACCAGATTCCTCAGGGAATTCCAGTACCTGCGTTGGATCAGAGTGGGGAAGAGCCTTTGGTGAGAAATTAACAGGAATTATTTCCAAAGGAACAAGGGGAAACGGCCTCAAGTTGCACCAGGGGAGGTTGATTTTGGATATTTTTCATGGAAAAGGTGGTCAGGCACTGGAAAAAGCTGCCCAGGGCAGTGGGGGAGTCCCCATCCCTGCGGGGATTTAAAAGAGGTGGAACTTGGGGACACGGTGCATCCAGGCACTGGGACAATGCAGGATTCCCCTTGGGAGCTGCAGGGACCTGGCTCTGGTCACACAATGAACTCAATTCTGTCATGTCAGGTGAAAAATCCACAGAATTAGAGCAGGGAACTGCAGCAGCAGTGGCTTGGGAGGGGCACTTGCTGTCCTGAGAAGGGGCAGAGCCCACGGGTCGCTTTGTGAAGTTAAATCTCTTCTCCCAAGGAACGAGCAATAACAAGAGGGAACGGCCTCAGATTGTGCCAGGGAGGTTTAGGCTGGGTTTGGGGAAAGATTTCTTCAATAAAAGGGTTGTCGAGCCCTGGCCAGGCTCTGCCCAGGGAGTGGTGGGCTCACAATCCCTGCAGGGATTAAAAAAGCTGCAGATGTGGCACTTGGGGACATGGGTGAGTGGTGGCCTTGGTCCCAATGGTTGGACCCGATGGTCTTGAAGGTCTTTTCCAACCTGAATAATTCCATGATTCATCCCTTTATTCATTATAGACTAAAATCAATGGTCAAAACTCACAAAAATAAAATCGTAACTTGCAAAAATGTCCGAAATTTTTACAAAGTGCAGCAACCAGCAGCAGCAAATCTCAGCAGCTCTGGATCAGAGGAACTGGTGATACCTGCTCTGAATTCGCTGCAAACCCAGCAGTTTTCCCCACATAAAATCAGTGCCAAGGACACTGATCTGCTGGACATTTACAGAATTTAAAGTTTCCACCCTGTTTGTCCCAGAGCACAACAAACGACACAAACCTGGCATCTGAATATTAATTAGCAAGAAACAATTAGCAGGTACAAATCAGCCCCACAGAGCTACAAAACTTGTTCCTGGTTACTTCAAATGGTTTGCTCAAATTTTCTTTATCTATTTCAGGTGGTTGGGGTATTTTTGGAGGGAGGGGTTGTTCCTCCTCCTGTTACTTCAAGAATTCAGGGAGTGATGGAAAGAAGGGAGGACTGAGGAGGTAATGGTGTAAAAAATAAGGTGGAAAACAGCAGCAGGAGCTAAATTTGTCATCAATTCCCACAGCATGCCTTAGAAATCCTGCAGGAACGGCTCTGGATGGATTTGGAAGGGGCACAGGAGCTGTTTGCTAATGCCAGCACACCTTAACTCAAGGCAGGAGCACAGAAACAACGGAAAAGCTGTGGCAACCTGATGGAAAATTCCACCTCAGAGTCTCCAGGCTGAAAAGCTCCGGCATTCCCAGCCCAGGCAGCAGGAACACATCTCAGATTTGTGTCAACACATCAACAATCCCGGCTCAGCCCCGGGATTAGCAGCCAGCAATCCCCAGGAAAGCTGCTTTTCCAGAGCCTAAATACTTAAGGAATTGTCAGCACATCAGTGGGATGTTGATGGGGCTGAGGAAGTAAATAAAACTTGGGGTTTTTACCACAAAATACAAGTGATAAGGTGAGATTTTTGTTTTAAATAAGATTAAAGCAAACAAGGACATTCTCCTGTCAGCCCATGGTCATTCCCACTTAAGGAATTGTCAGCACATCAGTGGGAAGTTGATGGGGCTGAGGAAGTAAATAAAACTTGGGGTTTTTACCACAAAATAACACGAGATTTTTGTTTTAAACAAGCTTCAAGATAAAGCAAGGAAGGACATTCTCCTGTCAGCCCACTGAGCAACCAAAGGCAGACAAAGCTGGACGTGAGACTGGGGAGAGAAAGGGCTGCTAAAATTCCTTGTGGATGCAAATCCAGGCTCAGGAATTCCCAAAATTCCCAACTGCCCAGCCAAGGAAAGGGGAAATTCTGCATCTGCAGCTTTAATCTGCTCCTGTCCCCCAGTGCAGACTTTGGAGGCTGGGACAGGCAGGGTTTTGTGCCAGCTACTCCAGGGGGTTGGGCCATGGGGGTTTTTTTGGATTATTTGTAACTTTTTAGCAATTTAATTATTAATTTCTGGTTGATAAGCATGGAAAGCACTCCTCCTGGCCCTAGGGCTGCTCACACAGATGTGCTGGGGTGCTCAAAGTCGGCTGTGAGCACCAAGGGAGCTGCACTTACTTTGTCACTTTGAAAATCCTCAGCAGGCGCAGGGCCCTCAGGACGCTGATGCCAAAGGAGGTTCCCGGCTTCACTGCAGCCCAAATGACCTCGAAAATGCTGCCCACGATGACCTGCGAGGAGAGACCACTTTACAGAGGGCACAACTGCTGCTGAGCTCCCTGTGGGGCTTCCAGAGAGGCTCAGGAGAGCTCAGGACTCACAGCTCGGGCTGTTTCTTGTAAAACCTTCAGGAGAATCCTGAATTAGCCAGGAGAACTGGAAAACCTCATCCCAACTTTTCTCCATCCCAGTCTGGCCATAGCCAGGAGGAGAACACCCAGTGATTTTTACACAGAGAGGAGCTTGTTGCTTTCTCCTCTACCTTAAAATACCTTTTTTTGAAGGACACTGTCATTTTTATTCATATTTTTTAACGCCGGCTCAACTGCAAATGCCAACAGTTCATTTCCTCACCCCACACAACCTTGCAGAGGTGCAGGGGGGCATTGCCCCATCCTCCCCTCCCCTCCCCATCAGAAGGACTAAAACTCCTCCTCTACAGCAGCTCTGGGTAAGATCTACCAGAACCTTCTGGCAGCTGAGAGTCTTTAGGAGAGCAATTAAAGCAATGATTATGATGAGATCCTGCAAAGCCTCTGGCACACACATCCCATCATCTGCCTGGCCCTCAGCCTCGGGGCACTGAAAAAACTGTCCCGAATCAAGGTGGGTTTTTAAAGTTTTCTTTTGGCTCGTTGGTTTAAGGATGGCAGAGGATTCACCTCAAGCAAGGAAAAAATCTCCTCAGCAATCCTTTATTAGGAAAAGGACAAGCAGGGATGGGTTAAGCACAGCTGGGAAGGACAATTAAGCCCACACAGGTTTCTGCAGAGTTAATAGGATCAAACAGGCATTCTCCTGCCAGTTGCTGCTATAATTCACATTAAACCAACATTTCTGAGCTCCCACTGCCCGTGGGGCCCCCCAGGAACACCAGTTTCGAACTGGTTATCACCAGAGCCCAGATGGTTTGTGCTGTGGGGGGAGCAGGGCTGGGAGCCCCTTTCATGGACAGCAACTTGGATGTCTTTGAAAATTCCAGCATTGCTTGACTGCCCTGCAACACACGCTGTGCCCTGGGCTTCCAGAAAATACAGAGGGAAAGGGAGAGCCACAACAGCTGATAATTCCACTGTCTCCCATCTGAAGAAGGAGGAACTAAAATTTCTCTCCCACCACTGGGAATCCCTCATGAAGCAGCAAAAACCTTTCCTCAGCCCCTCCACATCACGCTGGTAATTAATTTTCCTCAGCAGGCCCTCCTGGGAGCCTGTTCCACGCCAGACCCCTCTGGGCTGGTGCTCCCCGGGCTGATGTTGCTGTGATTTGTTGTTTCACCCTTTGCATCTCGATGGTTTGTCAGACAAAACTGGGCACAGCTCTCTGTGATGTTCCAGTGCTGAATTCATTCTGGGGGCTGGAAGGTGGGTGAGGGAGGAAAAAGCACAGGCAGGAGGAGGATCCCTATGGATTCTCTGAAGGAGGAAGAATTAGCAACAGATCAACAGCTTTCCCTCCTGGGAAACCCTCGGCAAAGCTCGCTGCCAGTGCTGCACACCCCACAGAGCTCAGAGACCTCGCTGGTTCAGCTTCTGCTCTGTGCAAGCTCCTAAATCACCTGTCCCTGACGAGCTCCTGCTGTGGAAGGAGCACCCTGGATTCAGGGATCCAAGGAAACTGGCAGCCAGCCTGGGGGGCAGCTCAGAGCCCACCCAGTGCAGGGTATCACCCTCATGTCAGTCACCCTTGTTATAAATAAAATGGGGAATTCGTGCTCAAAATATGTAATGTCAAAATAGAGTTTAAAAGTTAAGTTGTAACCGACTGAAACGAACAGAACTTGCCCAGGGAAAAATCCAACTTCGACCGGGAACTGATTTACATCCCAAAAACAGAAGCTACAGAGAATGGCGGCCCATCAGGAAAGAATGAAGCTGGTTCCTGATATTTGCATTTTCAAGGAGAACCTCCCGTTAGCCATCTACGAGAATCCCCTCCCAGCTCAGGTGTTAACGGCCAGATCAGGAACCAAGATATGGAACATCATGAGCCATCAGATAACATCCCCTGAAGATGGGACATTAATCAAGAACAGGATACGTTTTGTCCCCCTCAGTTTCATGAATGACATACTCCATGAATATGCTGAGTGGCCAACACAATACCCAAGATCCAGACTTTATGGGAAAAACTGTGTAAAAGTAGACTTTTGGAAGCAGTTGGTTGTGAACAGAGGGAGGTGTGATGCGCCAGAGGTCAGACCTGTGTTCACCCAGTTCCAATCCCGGGCTTGGCACTGTCTCTTTTTTCGATCGTGGCATTGCGTGTTCGAACTCTCGGACACGAAATAAATTTTATAATTGTTATATTTTTAATTAGGCGTAGTTATTTATTACACCCTCAAGGCAGTGACACCACTAATGGACAATCTGTGGACAGTCTGGGTCTGGGCACTGTCCCTTGGGCTGTGCAGGACAACCCATCCCAACTCTCTGAGCCACCACAGCTGCCAGGACACCCTGGAGGGGAGAATCCCACACTTGGGACAGCCTCGTGCAACCCCTCGGGCTGCTGGACATGGGTGGGTGATTTCATCTCTGTTCACGCTGAGCTTTGCCGCTGTCACAGCCAAAAAGAGAATAAATGGGCTCTGCTCAGAGCCTGGGATTTAGGGGGGTCACTCGCTGAAGGTGACAACACCTCCTCCTCCTCCTCCCCGTGGGAGCAGAGGAATTTTGCTCCGTGAGGGGAAAAGAGTCACTCCTTTTGGCAGATAAACACTGGAAACAAGAGAGGATGTCAGAGCGGGGCTGGGTGAGGAGCACAGTGCCCTGCCGCACTCTCCCTCCTCTGCCCGTGGCTGCATCTAAAGCTCCGTATCTGCATTGTTACAACAGCCCGAGCCCTGCTCAGCCCACGCTGGAGATAAGAGAGGCCGAGTTCTCCTCTGCGAGCACAGATTAGAGCTAATAGCTTCTAATGAATAAATTAACATCCACACGCGAGCCTCTTTGGCAGGTGGAGCCAACCCCAGCCCTGCTCTTCACGCCAGAGCTGCAGTTTGAGCCTGGACTCCTGCACGGAAAGAACTGGAATTATTGCCCTGCTGTCACCTCTTCAGGTGTTCACTCCTCTGCTCCCGGGGGTGTCTGAGAAGCGCTGCCTGCGTGACTCGAGGTGAAGGCTGCTCAGTGGGTGACAGGGGACACGAGCAGGAAGATGTGTGGGGGTTGTTTTATTTTTTTTGTCTTTCAATCAGCTCATTGAAATGGGAGGGAGAGAATCTGCCGGCAATCAGAGCACTCAGGGGTGCTGATGCTGCGAACACCCCGGGGCTGGAGGAAATGAAATCCCCCAGCTGTCACATCCCTTCCAAAAGGATGATAACGAGGGAAGCTTGATGCATTTCGCTGCCTCTAATTTATACAGGGACTGCTCCCCGCAGGAGACACTCCCAGCACCACTTCCGTGGATTTCCATACTCATCCTTAAACGCCCGGCTCCTGAATAATGGGACAGACACCTGCCTTTCACAGGGAGGTTTTTCAAGGACAGGGAGTGACAGGACAGAGGTTTCCCACTGCCAGAGAGCAGGGTTAGATGGGATATTGGGAAGGAATTCTTCCCTGTGAGGGTGGGGAAGGGTTGGAATGGAATTCCCAGAGAAGCTGCAGCTGCCCCTGGATCCCTGGAAGTGTCCGGAGCAAGCTGGGACAGTGGAAGGACAGACAGAAGGAATGAGATGATTTT
Organism: Lycocorax pyrrhopterus obiensis; assembly: GCA_014706295.1. NCBI lineage: Eukaryota > Metazoa > Chordata > Aves > Passeriformes > Paradisaeidae > Lycocorax > Lycocorax pyrrhopterus. The sequence goes on along the minus strand of JACSVZ010000019.1, from coordinate 1,994,909 downwards.
TAGGCCCCTTCCAGCCCAAACCATCCCATGATTCATCCACCCAGCTGAACGTTACTCACCCCAAAGTCGAAGCAGTTGAATGAAGAGTGGAAGTAATTCCTTGGCCCCAGCCCGTACATCTTCAGAGACATCTCGGTGAGGAACAGCCCCAGAAACACAAACTCTGCGAAATCTGGAAACAGGAGCAGAGGTTCAATTAATCCACGAGCCCTTGGTGGGCAGAGCTCTTCATGTGGGGAACTGTTTGTTCCTTTTTTCACAGCACCAAGGGCCTCCTGGCAGAAGAAAGTCCCCGTGCAGTGGCAAACAGGAGCCAGGGCCAGTTTTTCACCATTATTTCTGCGTGTCCATGAGCTGTGTGCAGCCTCAAGAGCTTCACCTGTACTCCTGGGTGGGGGCAGGAGCATTAAATAACATTCTCACCATCTCTGTATAGGAACTTCAAAGGAAAGCCCTGGATCTGATATTTTTAAAGGTCAAATTTAATTGCAAAGATGTTTTGGGACTTCTGTATTTGCAAGAGATGGAGACTTTTGGGTGTGGGGTGTAAGTTTCTGTGGCAGCCTCTGATGATAAAAATACCTTTCTACCCAACAGAAGCGCTGACTCTGAGGGCTCACATTCAGAGGTGTTGTGTCTCCTGTTACCACATTTATTTTTATTATGCCTTTATAGCCCTGTAATTATGGAAGAGCCCGTTCTGGTTCCTTTTCCCTCACATATCCCAGGCTGGGAAGCTTTTGATGGGAAAATTTATCACCTATGATGAAACAAAGGGCAGAAGGAGCAGAGCTGGAGGCTTCAATTTCCACAGCAAGTTTTGAGGACTTGAAGCTCCAGAAAACGCTGCCTTTGGCATTTTAAGTTTGGATCTGGAGGCCAACAAGCAACAGCAAGAGTGAAATGTTAAAAACAAAAAAAACCCCCCCAAAAAAGGCAAAACCCACCTACACTACCAAGAAAAACCAAGCAGCAGAAGGCAAACCCCTCTCTCTAGAGAAAAGATGAGGAAAAGAATCAAACCTCAAAAGGTGGGGATTAATTACCTCGTTTAGTGCAGCACAGGAGGCTCTCAGAGGCTGCAGCAGCACAGATGCCACAAGAAAGTCTCCTGTAATTTCAGTTTTATGATTCCAGGAACCATAAAGAGGAGATGGTGCCAAGCTTTACCCAGAGGTGCACAGAGACAGACAAGGGGCAACAGATACAAGGAAAATTCCAGCTGGATAATCCTGGATTCCAGGAGCTTTGCACTCTGGGGCAGGAACAGCAGCCAGGGAACGGCTGGAGCTGGGCCAGGGCAGGCTCAGGCTGAGAGCAGGGAAAGGTTCTTCCCCCAGAGGGTGCTGGGCACTGCCCAGGCTCCCCAGGGAATGGGCACGGCCCCGAGGCTGCCAGAGCTCCAGGAGCGTTTGGACAGCGCTGCCAGGGATGCCCAGGGTGGGGTTGTTGGGGTGTCTGGGCAGGGCCAGGAGCTGCACTGGATGGTCCTTGGGAATCCCTTCCAACCCAGGATATTCCATGATTCTCTGACCTCCTGCAATCTGCAGCTTCAGCTGAGTGTGGGGAGAGACAGAGGAGGGAATGAGGGTCCTTCCCACCGCCTGGATTTCCATTCCCAATCTTCCACATCCATATGGAGTGAGCAGAGCTGGCCCAGGTCCATCCTGTACTGCTGGGAGTCTTTGGAAATGGCTTGAAAAACGCAGCTTCAATTACCCAAAAAATAAAAAGGGCTTTAAAATTTTAAATTTTAAATGAAAGCCAGTCATGGAACACCATGGGCATAAAGTTCCCTGAAATCCAGGAAGCAATAATGAGATGGGAGAGGTTTTATTAACACCTTAGTGAGGAGCCTGCAAAAGGACACTTGTGCCAACATTTGCAAACAGGGAGGAAATTTCAGGCGAGTTTTAATTATCCCATGTGAGCTGCTCTCCTTGAAAACAGCAGCAAGATCACTAAAGGAGACTCTCAAGGGCAATGTGTTCCCAGCTGAGCAGTAAGATGACAAAATCTGAGATCCAAAGCCTTTTTCCTAGGAAGGGGCAGGCTCCACCCTCTGGATCTCAGTGCTCAGGGAAGAGCACAGGCACAGGAAGGAGCAGCACAACTCCCTCTCACCTCGAGCTTGGAGCTTTTGAGGAGGAGCCTCTTCACACCTGACCAAGCTGCAACTTTTCTCTCCTTTCTGACAGGAGGTGCACGGACTCAGCGAGGAACCCGCTGTCTCCAGCACCAAGGATCCCAGAGCAGGGAGTTATCCATAATTATGCTGGAAATCCATCTGACCCTCCATCTGCTCTGGTGAGGCCCCACCTGCAGAGCTGCCTCCAGCCCTGGGACCAGCAGAAGGACGTGGAGCTGCTGGAAAGAGTCCAGAGCAAACCATGGAGCTGCTCTGAGGGCTGGAGCCCCTCTGGAGCCAGGCTGGGAGAGCTGGGAATGCTCACCTGGAGAGGAGAAGGCTCCAGGGAGAGCTCAGAGCCCCTTCCAGGGCCTAAAGGGGCTCCAGGAACTTTGGTTTCACATTCAGCAGCTGCTGCTTACTGGAATGACTTCCAGGGGTGATGCCTTAGGTTTTAACTTTTATATTTTTTAAACTCTGTACTGCTTAGTGTGCAACTTTGAAGCTTCTTGTAGCCTGTTACTTTCTGCTCTCTCGTGCCTGTTAGACACAACAAAGCCTCTCCGGACTGCTCTGCAAGGACACCTGGACCATCCTGAGCCCCAGGGGTGTAAACCAAGGAGTCTCTGAAGGGGGGGGCAGCTAAGGGGAATTACATCATTAAACTGAAGCTTTAATTGGAGAATTGACCCTGATATGCAAATGAACCAAACCTATAAAAGTGTGAAGAACTCGTGACCTGTCGTCCATCTCGGGGTCCATCTGGGCAGTGGCCTCTGGCTCCCCAGGGGTACCTTGAAGGCCCTTCAAATAAATACCTACTTTTGTTCCTTTACTCTGTCCAGTCTCTGTGTCTAGGAGGCCTGATAAGGCATCAGGGGGAGTCTCCCCATCCCGAGGATTGATATCCAGCCAGTGCTTTGAAACCTTGTTTAATCAGCTGACAAAACTTAAAATCCTAGGGAGAGGTTGTGGATCCTACAGGATGCAGTGCACAGCCCCCAGCTGTGTCTTATCTCTGGCAGGGAGATTCTTATCCTCTTATCTCTGCCCCAGCCTCACCTGTCAGAGCCACACCTCAGGTACCCCCCAGATTCTTCCACAGAACCACAAAAATCGTCAGTGGTGTTTTTTAACGGCAAATTTGCACCAAGAGACCTCAGGACACTTTGCCAAGACAATCACCATCATTCCAAAGGAGTAATAAAGGAGGAAGGAACCAAGGATTAATGTTCAGTCACTGCTCCAGCAGGAAGGTGAACAAACCCCGAGTATCAGCAAGTGCAAGGTGTCACCATCAGACTGACACATCCTGCAAATCCAGAATATCATACAAGAAAAAAGCGAGAAAGCTGGCAAAACAGGATCAAGAAATATTTGATCCTATTAAAAAAAAAATATATATATATATAAAACCCAGGAAATGTTTAAAACTCAGAGCATCTAAAAACCAACTTCCTTCTGCTGCTCTTGCAAGAGCCACCCTTGGCCTTTCCCAGCTGATGAATTCCAGCTCAGAGCCCAGAACTGGCAGCAAGAGCTGAGTCTCAGCAGGTACCAGATGCTACAAATCACAGCCCAGTGAGGCTGGCATGGAGGGAAGTGAAATCCAGGCCCTGAATTCCTTGGGCAGAAGGAATTGGCTCCATGAAGAGGCTGCTGCATCCAACACACGATTCCTTCTGAGAAGGCCCGGCCTAAATAATTGAAAATGCAATTTTGTTGTTTGGACCTCCTGGTGTTCAGACCTCAGCTAATGTCATTTGCCTTAATCAAAAGCATTTTGTGATGTGATTTAAGGAGGGAAAGTTTGATACAAACACTCTTATTTCATTTCCAAGTTGTGCTGTTGGCAAAGGCCATGCAAGCACCCCTTCACCCCACACCTTCGAATTAGGCTCCTAATTAGAGCTACCAGCCCCTTTTTGTCAATCACCCATGCATTAATTCCATTTCTGCCCCATCTCCCAGCCCAGTGCCATCAGAAGCAGGTGCTGAGCCTGACACTTCCCTCTCACATTAAACTGAGCAGGAGAACCTCAGCAGGGCAAATCTTCCCCCTTTTTGACCAAGCAGATGTGAAATGCTCAGCAGACAGAAATCAGTATGCTCCAGAAAGCCCTTTCCTTGCAAATGCTGCATATTGACATCCAGAGGGAGCTGGGTCTTCAAAGGGAACAACAGCACCAAAAAAAGGCCAAATTGCCCCAAACATGAGCACTGGGCAGGGAAGAGGCTCTCAGGCCATAATGGCTCAAATGCTGTGATCAAATCCTGGATTTATCAGAAAGGAGACATTGTGGATTTAGGGTTTAGCCCTCCATAAATTAAGGAGCCAGTAAGGATCCCTGCAGGATTGGCTGGAGAAAGGAGAGAGCTTTGGGAAGGGCAGGCCCCAAGTGAAACCTCAGTGATCCAGTGCTGACACCTCCTCCCCACGGCCCCTAAAACCCATCCCACAGGTCCAGAGAGCTCTGGTCCCAACTTTATCCCACAGCTTTGGCCAGAGGAAGAGAGGAGAGCACCCCCAGCCCCATCCCTGTGGCCTCCTGCCCTGCACCAAGGCCTCCAGCTGCTTCCACAGCAGGAACTGCTGCACATTTCCAAAGGCACAGCCCTGACTGAAACCCTTCGCTCTGCACCTCCACTGGGTCCCCAGGGTGGATTCTGAGGGGCCCTCAGTTGAAAATTCACCTTTGCTGTGCCCCCAGGGTGGATTCTGAGGGGCCCTCAGTTGAAAATTCACCTTTGCTGTGCCCCCAGGGTGGATTCTGAGGGGCCCTCAGTTGAAAATTCACCTTTGCTGTGCCCCCAGGATGGATTCTGAGGGGCCCTCAGTTGAAAATTCACCTCTGCTGTGTCCCCAGGATGGATTCTGAGGGGCCCTCAGTTGAAAATTCATCTTTGCTGCTACCAGACCTCAGCGATGCCATCCTAGAGTTGGTTTCTGACAGAAATCTCTTCTTTCTCAGAATATTGGCAGTGGTGGAAATGAACATGAAGGGATGATAATAGAATCATGAAATCTATGCACGAAATATATTCTTTTATAGGCAACTGCAGCTTATTTAACCAAAGGTCTGTGCTTCAGTGAGCAGTGTCCATCTGCAGCATGAGAGAAATCCTATTTGGCCCTGGAGTCCTTTCTATACAGAGAAGGAGAATCTCTGATCAAATTTGAGGATAATTACAGGGGCATAAAGTATGGCCTGTTATTAATCATGCCACAGGAATTCAAAGAATTCCTCATCAGTTCTTTCAACAAGGCTAAAGAAATCCCAAGCCTCTCTCCAAAGCTCCTGCAGTCCTTTTTCCAAAGCAGTTGTAGAGATATGGAGCATCAAGCAGAGGAAGCTAATCAGAACAATTCAAAACAGAAAAGTTAAAAGAAAAGACCAAGGGAAAAATAAATCAATGCAGACCCGTAGGCTTTTACCAACTGTTCTTTAAGTAAAATTAATTTGTAATGTAATTAAACTTCTCCCCAGAGGGACAGGTATAATTGAATTAGAGGTGCCTGGGCAGAGTTGCAGGGTTTAGCAGATCCTCACAGGCTTTCCCGTGCTCCTCTCCTGCTGCTGCAGTTCACAAAAAGCCTCCTCGGTTCAGTCCTAAGCACCTTCCCTGAGACAACATCACTGCAATTTTTGATTTCTCTCTTGCTCTGCATCAGACCAGCCATGTCCTGCTCCTCTGCAGCGATGTCCCCTCATCGTGGATTAATTTTAAAGCCATTTTTAAACTCTGTCACTCTCCCACTTAAAGGATTTTGCCAAGTACTTCCGGGAGCTGTTTAAAATCCCCTGGGTTTGCGCTGTCTCGTTCTGCCCCTGTCTAATGGATTTGTGCACCAATCTTGGGCAGAACGGGGCTTTCCAGGAGCATTCCTGGGCTCAACCCCAGCTGGGCTCCTTCCCAGATGTTTGTGCTGCAGAGTTATCCAGGCAGGAGTGAGGGGACACGTCCAGTCTGGCCATCAGTGCAACACCAGAACAACCAGCAAAGTCCTTAAGGCATCAAATACTCCCTGCACTCAGTATTTGAGATTTGTAGGAAAGACCATGCTATGAAAACTCTGCCAGCCCTCAGGAAAGGGGGTAGAAAGGTTTAGGTCATCCCCAATGAACAGCCAGGTGTGAATTCAGCTCCTTATCCTGGAATTCAGGAGGGTTTGGAGGTATGGGACACTTGGAATTTAAGAGGTTGAACTTGTAGGCCTCTTCAGGACAGCTCTCCAAAGTTTTTTGTTCTAAAATCACGCTAAAATAGGTTCTGCCCAGAGCTTCCGCTGCACTGTTCCAGAGGACAGAGCAGAGAGAATCATCCTCAAAATGAACCCACAGAGCCTCTGCTTCCTGTCTTGGAGAAAACCATCTTGAAAAATAAAACAAACCCCAAACCAAACAAATAAAACCCCCCCAAAATCCCACAACAAACAAAAATTATCTGGTGTACATTAGAATTTCCATGATGGCCATTCATGGAGAGATTTAGATGGGATACTGGGAAGGAATTGTTCCCTGGGAGGGTGGGCAGGCCCTGGCACAGGGTGCCCAGAGCAGCTGTGGCTGCCCCTGGATCCCTGGCAGTGCCCAAGGCCAGGCTGGACGGGGCTTGGAGCAGCCTGGGACAGTGGAAGGTGTCCCTGCCCATGGCAGGGGTGGCACTGGATGACATTTGAGGTCCCTTCCAACCCAAACCAGTCTGGGATCTCTGCTTTTTATTCTCTTTGTCACAGTGACCAATCTTGTACCACCCTGCCTAAAAACCCGAGGTGAGCCTCCACAAAACCTTGCCCTATTTTTGGATGACCTGTTTTTTTTCTGTGACCCACACTGGGCTGCCCCTCCCCAATGCCGGTGTTGCTTCCAGCAGTGTTTAACATCCCAGAAAGACGTGGAGCTCCTGGATGAAGGATGACAAAGATGATGAGGGGACTGGAGCATCTCTCTTATGAGCCCAAGGCTGAGCAAGCTGGGGCTGTTCAGCCTCGAAAAAGAGATGATTGAGAGGAATCTTATCAAAATATCTGCAAGGAGGGCTCCAAGCAGGGCCCAGGCTCTGCTCCAGGGGCCCAGCAATGGCACCAGAGCAACAGGCAGGGATTGATCCCAGAAAGTTCCACCTGAACGTGAGGAAGAATTTCTTCCCTGTGAGGTGAACAAGTTGTTCATGGAGTGTCCCTCATGGGGATATTCCAGAGCCATCTGGACACAATCCTGTGCCCTGTGCTCCGGGATGGCCCTGCTGGAGCAGGGAGGTGGCACCAGCTGACCCCTCTCAGGTCCCTTCCCTGCCCCAACCCTGGGATTTCTGTCAGGGGATTGCGGGGGATGATTTGTGAAACCCCTGTCCACGAGCTCTCGCAGGTGATGGTGCAAAGATGGCTGCGAGCATGCTGAGAGTTTAATCCCCAAGAAATCCCAATTTCTGCTGGTTTCCTGCCTCTTCCGTTAAATATAAGGCAGTGGGATCCCCCACTCCCAGCTCAGAGGGACTCTACACCAACAAATTCAAACTTGCTGCCCAAGTGCTTCTGAAACTCATCGACCTCACTGGGTGTTACGGACACAAACAGAGCTCCTGAGAAACGGATCCATCCCTAATTCCAGCCTTCCCTATTGTTTGTCTTCAGCTGGGATAGATTGGAAGCCTAATTTGTGGCCTCTATCCCAGATAATTTTCCCACCTGGAGGTGAATCTTTAATTCCAAGAGACAGAACCAGCCCTTCCAGCCCTCACTGGAACGTTGAGGAGTTTGTGGCTCATGGATTTCTTTCCGTTCCCTTGGAAAAGTCACTGCATAAGGTGCTCCCAAAACTGAGTTTTGGAAATCTGAAACCTTTTGTTGGAGCTGAAAGACTTCAAGTGTGGGGTTTGTTTCCTCAACATTTAGTCCTAACTCCAGAGGAAATCCTAATCCTCAAGCTTTTAATTGCTCTGCCAATCTGGCTTATTATTTCCTCTGGTAAATTGAGGTAATGAATAAGCAAGAGTGACTTCTCTGTATGGTCTGTCTCTCTTTTCACTCGAAATCTTGCCCAAAAAAAAAAGACTTGAAAGAAGTTTCTGTCCTTATTATGCAGCTCTCATTAGAGCTCCATTACCTGGTGGCATTAAATATTTCAACAAATATTAATAAGGAGCTTTTGATGTCAGAGCAGTCAGTATTCCTGACCTTTTAGGTCTAGTAAAAAAACCTCAAAAACTTCAAAAGTTTGCCTTCCTAAGACCTGAGGATCTGAGGAAAGAAATATTTAAGTATCTAATTTATAGAGAAATCAAGGCAAATGAGGTAGATAAGCATCTTTAAAGATCTAAGGCAACATTGTTAAGACTCTTGGAAGTATCTGGGGGGGTTTTTCCCAGTCTTCTGTTTGCTTTTTTCAGAAGTTTTACTTAAATTTTCATCTAGTCCAGTGCTGAACAACAGATTTGTTCCTGGCCATTTTACAGGGTCAGAAATGGCCAAAGGAATGGCTTTGTCCCCAAGAAACAACTCCCATGAAACAAAAAATTTGCAGTATCAGCATGTGCTTACCTGAGGAATTTCTAGGAGTTTTCCAGGAGTCACAGCCTCCAAACTTCATTAAAATAAACAAAAAAAAGCTCCATCCCTCAGCTTCCACGTTTTTTAAAACCAAGCTTTGTGAGCAAATGAGACCTCAGGGAGACACCGTTTCTTATTTATGAAAGCAATGCTCCATTTAAAAAACCAAAAATCACATTTCAAAAGCACTTCTAGACTCTCTGAGCTAAACCAGGTGACCACAGGAACCAGCTCAAATAAAAGCTTTTGCACAAATAAGAGGATAATCTTCCCTCTGGGGTTATTTCTGTCACTTATTGGCACAGGAGGGCACCGTGACACCCATCCCCTGTCATCACACCCCAGCAGGGAGGAGGGCACAGAACCAAAAAGGAGCTGTAAAGCTACAACCTTTTAAAGGCTCTGACAGGAATCACAGCACCTGGGGGGAGTTAGTGCCTGATTCCACAAGCACTGGCAGGATTTTCATCTCCCAGGCCATTCCACCTGCTGCTGTGCCGGGAATATCAGAGCTGGCAGAGCTCTGTGTGTCCCCGACAGGAATCACCCATGGGTGCACATCAGCTGCAAAAGTGACACAAATTTGCAGCTCTCTGCACACGGGTTAGACAGAAATCTGCCTCTTCCCAGGCACCGTTCCCCTTCCTTTGGTGCATCCTGCTCCAGGACAATTCCTGCTGCCCTGCTCCAGGACAATTCCTCCTGCCCCGTTCCAGGACAAATCCTCCTGCCCTGCTCCAGGACAAATCCTCCTTCCCTCCTCCAGGACAATTCCTCCTGCCCCATTCCACGACAAATCCTCCTTCCCTGCTCCAGGACAAATCTTCCTGCTCTGCTCCAAGACAATTCCGCCTGCTCTGCTCCAGGACAAATCCTCCTACCCCGTTCCAGGACAATTCCTTCTGCCCCGTTCCAGGACAAATCCTCCTGCCCCATTCCAGGACAAAACCTCCTGCCCCATTCCAGGACAATTCCTCCTGCCCCGTTCCAGGACAAGTCCTCCTGCCCCATTCCAGGACAATTCCTCCTCCTGCCCTGCTCCAGGCTTTACACCTGGTTGAATCTCAACTTTGCAATAACCTTTAGGATAACAATCCTCTCTCAAACTGATACCCTGTGCTGGTGGATTTTTTTCTAAATTGTGTGATTCAATAATTTGAAATACGATCAGAAAGAGAATTGGGATTGTTCAGCCTGGAGAAGGGAAGCTTCGGAGTGACTTAATTGTGGCCTTCCAGGACCTGAAGGAGCTGACAGGAAAGGTGGGGAGAGACAATTTACAAGGGATGGAGTGCCAGGACAAGGGGAATGGCTTCAAACTGCCAGAGGGCAGGGATGGATGGGACATTGGGAAGGAATTGTTCCCTGTGAGGGTGGGGAGGGATTGGAATGGAATTCCCAGAGAAGCTGTGGCTGCCCCTGGATCCCTGGCAGTGTCCAAGGCCAGGCTGGATGGGGTCTAGCAGAAGATGCCCCTGCACAGGGGGTGCAATAAGCTGAGCTTTAAGATCCCTTCCCACCCAACCCATTCCATGACTGGTGAGTCAGTAGAACCGAGCTCTGAGGGCAGCCCAGAGCCGGGATGTGCCCGCGGTGCCGCGGGATCGGAAACGCCGGAGCTGCTGAGGGAACAGGAGCTGCCAGTACTCACAGAGAGCCGTGGTGAGCTTCTCGGGCTGGTCGTAGTGCACCATGGCCACACAGAGGGTGTTGAGGGCCACCACGCAGAGCACGACCCAGTAGAAGCTCTGAGCCTTCACCATGCGCCGGATGAAGAAGCGGAACATCTTCTCCTTCCTCCTGAAGTAGGACGAGCTCTCGTTCTTGCCACTCTTCAAACTGGCACGGGCAAAGGGAGACCCTGGGACAGAAAGAAGAGTCACCACACGCCATCCCAGCAGGGGAAAGGCCGGAGGGGGTTCCTGGGCACAGCCCTGGGCACACACACAGAGCCTCTGCAAGCACCCGAAACAGCTCAGCACAAAGCTGCGAATGTTGAGAATGGGCTGAGCAAGGGCATCTCGCTTGTAATGAGGGATGAAGGCTGGGATTTTCAAACTTCATGGATCAGTGCCCAGCTCCACCATCTGAACTGGGCTTCCAAACCTTTGCAGCAATCCTGGTTGTCCCAGTTAAACTCATCCCTTTTTCCTGCTTGGCAGGGACAGAGAGCAGCGGGCACAGTGGGGGATTTCTGCCCATGGTGTGGGCAGCCTCACAGAGCTGGGTAGGTGCAACAGGGAAGCTGGTCCCTATTTTCCCTGCTCCAAGGACCAATTACTATGGAACTGAATGAATTCTCCTCATTTTACTCTCCAGCCTCAGGTATTTCCTCAGCAGAGGGCTCAATCTGCCTCCGTGCATTAGATTTTGGGCGCAGCCACTCATTTGTCTCAGTTCTGCCTCTATCAGCTCCGTTTCCACTCCGGGCTGAAACCCTGGCACAGAGTCAAGGTTTCAACAATAGGAAGCTGATGGAAGAAATGACTCCTGATGCCAGCTCTCCCCCTGGGGAAGAGGCACTGCTCAGATGAAAAGCCAATCTCCAGCCCATGCTGAGGCAGGAGAAACCAGGAATGAGGGAATAAACACAGGGACCCCTTGGGGTTCCTCTGCAGCAGCCAGGGGAGGGGGTGATTGTCCCAGGCTGGCCATGCCTGTGCCAATGGTTTGTGGAAAGATAACACACGATTGCCCTTCCCCATCCCGGGATGGAGCATCCCAGCAGGATGAGCAGGACACACCTTGTCCTGTCCTGGAGCAGGTGACTCTCCTGGGCGCTGGAGAGGGCTCAGTGACATGAACAAAGTGTTCTGGCTGCAGCAGCCAAACCTCGGAGTGTGATCACCTCCATGGCAACCCTTGGAAAGGGTGGGAATCTCACCCAGCCTCATCCTGCAGCACCGACCACAGCAGCCAGAGAAAGGATGAGGCATCCAGATGTGACAGCAGCGGGCTCTCCAAGCCTCACAGCCCCACACAAGTGTGATTTTCCCCAATGGGAAGTGAGCTCTCTGCTCCATTTCACATTTCTGGCCATCCACCAAAAGCAGAGCTGGCCTTGGCCAGGCTTTGAACAAACTCCTTGCTGAAAAACTCGGAGTGTTCTTCTGTTGGTTTGAAAGCCCTGCCTTTGGCAGTTTGGAAAAGGAGAAATCACCGTGCTCCTCCTTTGCTGTAGGACAACAGAAAGAGCCACAGGCTGGGATTTAGGCTGCTCCACACCACAACACTCCTCAGCAGGTACAGAGCCCTCGGATATCCAAGCCCCTCTGTACTCCCAGACTGGCAAAGGAACAGCGCTGCCCTTTCACTCCTCTCCGCTGATCCTCCAGAGAAGCAGAGCAGTGATATTTAAACTGCTCTACCATGGAAAACATCCCCTTGTCCAGGCTCTGGTGTGTGGGAATCACAGCAGTGCCCTGTGCCTGGTACAGCACACAGGGCGTGAAGCCAGTGAGAGGACGCACACTTCACGTGGAAAGAAAAGAATAAAAGCTAAGAACAACTGCAGAGAACACCCTGGGAAGTGTTTACCACCGCGGAGCTGCATCCTGCAATTATAAAGCTCGTCAAGGTGCTTGTGTTTGAATTGAAGTGCAACGTTTTCAGCCAACGGCCAGAGAGAGACCTGGCAAAGCCTCCCCCACCCTGAGCTGCACCTTCACGTGGCACTCAGGGATCATTTGTTAGTTCCTCCACGCTCCTTATGCTCCCATGTGAACACGTTACAGAAAACCATCCAAAAACCCCTTTTCTCCAAACCAGCTCCTTTCTGCACAACTGCCCACGTGATCCGATTGTTTATGCTCTGCGTCTCAGCCTCTTCACGAGCCTGCAGAAGTGGCTGCTTGATCCATTCCTTCTTTTCTGCCTCGTTCCATGAATCAAAATCAAAAACACTTTTCCCAAGTGGGTGAAGCGCTCGCAGAAGGTGGAAAGCACTGCTGTTATTTTCCCTGCCATATGCTCCCGAGACAGTTCCCAGCTCTGCCTCGGATTATTCCCGAGCCCAGATGCTCCGTCATCCGTTGCCACCTGAAATGCTGAGCTCCAAGATCTGTTGGCGTGGCATTGGCTGCCCAGAGCCTGAAGGGACTTGGATTTGAAGGCAAAGATCTCGTAATTATTGCAACCGTGAGCAAATACCCCAGAAATGACCATTCCTTGTTATCCATGCAGGGATCCGAGGAAAAACAACAACAAAACAAACCAAAAATGCACACGGGCTGCTGCATTTTTGCCCCTTTTCAGCACCAAACCTCTCCTGGAAGTGGCAGCAGTTTCACCACAAACCCAGCAGCTCAGTGCTGGTGTCAGGAACATGCCAAGCTACGCTCATTTCCCGCAAACCAGGTCTTCCTTTAAAGGGGGGGGGGGAAATTCCAGCAGCAGCTGTGATCCCTTCAAACATCAATGCCAGCTTCCCAAAGGGCAATCGAGGCACTCATGCTTTGCAAGCAGCCACGGACACGGATTCTCAAATGTGCTGTTTGTGCTGCTCCTCCTGTGCATCCAGGATTTGCTGCTTCGTGGGAAGCGGGCTGCCAGGATACTTCTTTGGAAGATAATGAGAACATCTGCTGCTTCAGCAGCAAAACAGACTCCAACAACAGGCACGGGGATAAGCAAAACCCCGACTGCAGAGCAGGCAGGAGATGCCTCTCCCACGGCTCAGAGGGTTTTGGCTCCAGCAGCTCCCTGAGGTGGGTGCTGAGTGCCCAGAGCCTCCCCTGCCAGCCACAGAGCTGCCTCTGCCTCCCCTCCTGGGGCTGTCTCAGCAGGGAATCAGCGCTGGGAGCTGCAGGAGGGGCAGCACCTCCTGGGCCTGAAGAGCCCAGATTCACCCCCAGCAATGCCCCGTGGGGCAGGATGCCCTGCTCTGCACTGCATCTCCAGCTCTGGCTTTCACATTGCTTTGAGATCTTCCTCTAAGGCAAGAACGAGAGAATTGAGGCCACTGCCCAGCACTTCCCAGTGACCACTCCCACGGCAAAGGCTGCAACACCTCAGCTGGGCATTAGTGGACAACGGGACTGTGGCCACTTCCTCTCCTCCCTCCAGCGGTGTTGTTTGACAGATTTGGGGGTCGTTAGCATGAATGAGCACGTTCCAAGCGGAATCCCGGGATGGGCAGCGCAGCAGGGATTGTCCCAAGGCTTTGCAGGGCTCCCTAAAGGGTGCAGCATGCAAGAGCTGAGCCAGGCAGCGCAGGGACAGGGTGAAGCCACGGAGCTTTTTGCTTTGGGAAGTCGAGTGCTGCTGCAGGAGCAGTGGAAATTCATTCTCCTTCAGGAAACCGCAGCTTCTGGAGCAAAGGAGCCGCTCCAGAGGAGGAAACAGGACATGGACAGGTTCAGGTGGAGATCGAAACCTCGGGGGATGCGAAGCCAGTACTCACCAACGGAGCAAATGTCTGTGAAATGGTCCTCACCTTCTTCTGCATGAATCAGGTCGTTTTTGCTCTTCTTTATTGCGGCTCTTTTCAACACTGCGTGCAAATTAAAGAGAAAATGCCCCGTGAGGATGCAGAGTGGATTCTCTCTCCCCCTCCCTTCACTCTCCGGGGCCAGCATTTCCTTCCCAATGCCAGCTTAAAGCTCTCCCACAAGGGCACCCTGGAGTGAACCGGACAAAACCCACAACCCTGCAGGGCCTCTGCACGCCTCGGTGCCAGGGTGCTTCATTCCTTTGACCTTCCAGCCCTTGAAGGTTTGCCAGGCACAGCTCTGCACGCAGCAGATGCAGGAGGGTGGGGGAGTCACTGCAGCTGCTGGGCCTTTCAGCACAGCACAAAGGCTGGGCAGGGTCACCAGATCTTCCCGAGCCTCACCGGGCTGGGAGATGAGTGCTGCCACCCCTGAAACCACCAGTGCTGTTTGCAGCGGGCACCACGAGGGAGTCAGCATTTACAGAGCTCAGTTTACCACCCAGCGATGCCTCGAGGAGCAGAAAAGCTGCGTGGAAAAAGCGGCCACACATCAGTGAGCAGCCTCTCAGCAGCACCCGGTGTGCAGCTCCTGCCCTCTGGGGATGGCGGGATTCTTTGAAAACACGGGTTTTTATTTTTTCCAAAAGCAGCTTTTGTGGGGAGGGAAAACATCGCTACGTTTACTCCAACAGGGAATGAGAGCTCTGCACTGTCCACCCAGAGCACGGGGGGGGTGAGGCAGGAGCACTGAGGACGCTGCTCCCAGGACCACCTACCTGCAGAACCTTGAGAAGTGGCAGAAAAAAAAAAAATCACGTTGGTACAGTTTGGTGACAGCTTCGAGACGTACAGTAACTAAGCAGCACTTTCTATCAGCAGTAAGACACCCCACGGTGTGGTGATACAGACTGGTCCGTGGGCACACACAGCAAAGCCACTCACGCTGCAGAGACTGCCCCGGGGAGGCTCCTCCACAACATCCCCTCGCCCTACACGGATTTCCCTGCCTGGACAGAGACGTGGATGCGCTTCCTCCTCCTAAGGGCTGTGCTTGTGTCACTTCGAGGGAACACCCAGAGCGTCACCCAGAGAGGATGCTCTGAACCTGGGATCTGGATCCATTATTTTGCCGATAACCCTTTGTACTCCTTGCTGCCCCACCCAGCTCTAGGCTGAATCCTCTGTCCCAGCAATACCAGCTTTGGGATTCCCTCCAGCTGCATCTGTCCCAGTACATTCCAGCATGTCCAGGGCCATCCTCAGCACTGGGATTACAATTTTCCAGCACTCCCTGGCATGAATTGAGCAGCTTTTTGTCTTCTCCCCCAGAAAACTCCTCGGTGTGTTTGGCAGTGAGGTTGTGCCATCTCTCCAGGCACCCTGGCTGCCGTGTCCCTCTGTTTTGGGAACTCAGGGAATTTACCAGCACAGACCTGGGCTGCTCCACACCAGTTGCTTCAAGGCTGGGAACATTCTCAGGCTCCTTTAGCTTTAGGATAAGAGGAGCCTGAGTCTCTCTGGGTCTTTACTCCGTGCCTTGCACCCACCTCGAGTTTCTCACACCTCTCAGACTGCTCTTCCAGACACCAATTCCACCTGAAGCCCGACAGCCACGTGCTGGACAGGCTTCCCCAGCTCACACACACCCCCGACACACACACGAGGACTGGCCAAGCACACCTCAGCCCTGACCTGCTGCAGCCCCAGCTCTTCCAGCCCCAAATCCTCCCCAGCGCAGGTCACCGGGCTGGCCAAGGCGGACCAGCAGCCGGGCACCTGATGCTCCGAAGAGCTGCATGGCTCGGAGCCAAGGTGCAAAAACCACCTGGGGACCGTCACCGGTGACCTGGGCACGCGGGGCTGTGGGGGGAAGCTGCCCCTGTGTGCCACCTAAGCCCCTGGTGATTTGCAATCCACTCACTGTTGTAGCTGCTGCCGCTGCCAGTCTCTGCCGGCGCCGTGCCTTGAGGAATCGGCCCTTCCGAGGCGGCCCTCCCTGACAGTGAATGGGAGGAGAAAAAAAAAGAGGAGGGGGAGGGAGGGGAGGGGAAAGGAGGAGACACGGGAGGACGAAAGATGGTCAGAAAAGGGAGAGGGAAGAGTCTTTAACTGAGCTTTGAGTGGCTGGCGCATCCTAAGAGCTGTCGGGGCTGGAGGCACAGGGGGAGCATCCCCGCGGCCTCGCTGCTCGGCTCCTCAGGCCGTCCTGCCGCGCTGGGCTCGCACGTCGGAAGGAAGGATCACCACACCCTGTTATGTCTTACTGCTTACGGCTAACAGGGGGCTCAGTCCCTGGGTCAAATCCGTTCGGAGCCCTGCCTTCTCTCGGTCAGCGCCTTCTCTCTTCTCCATCCTTCTGGCAGCCTCTACCCCCTGCACACACAGCCAGCCACCCTCGGCAGGGCGTGGGGACCGACCCCGAGGGCACATCCCCGTCCCAGGGCGGTGTGGGGTGTCCCATAACTGCTCCTCAGCCACCTGCAGCCTGGAGGAGCCCCGGGAGAAGGGGCTCCGCGGCCGGATTTGTGCCGGGTGCATGCGGGAGGATCCTTCCTGCTCGGGAGGAAGGCGTGGCAGTGGCGGCAGGTGAACCTCTCCCGTGGCGCAGGAGGAAAGGTGCCCAGCAAAGCCACCTACCGTCCAGAGGGGACTTCTCCTCCGCGTTCTTGTCCTCCTCGGCCAGCATGACCTCCTCTGGAAAAGGAAAACCGGCCAGGGTGAGCCTCAGGTTCCTCACGGCCCTGCCCCGACACCAGCGGTGGGGGCAGCAGGCGCCCGTCCCAGTGCCACCCCCCTCACCCCAGTGCCACCCACCTCACCCCAGTGCCACCCCCCTCACGCCAGTGCCACCCACCTCACCCCAGTGCCACCCACCTCACCCCAGCGCCACCCCCTTACAGAGTGTGCAGAGGAATTCACGGCTCAGGGCTGTGTTTCTCATGTTTCTCACCCCATGTCCCTCGTGCACAGGGGGAGGATTCCACACCAACCCCTTCCCCCGTGAGCTCCCTCCTCACAGCCACCCACTCCCGGTTCTTCGCCCGACTCTCATCCCCCCGAGGCTCTTCTGGACACCAAGGACCTTCCTCCAGACCAGGCAGGACCACAAGTCCCCACAAGCCCCAGGAAGGTCCCTCATGCCCATCCACGCTGGAGACAGTTTGGGAATGATGCTCCACACCCATCGCTGCTCTTTTGTCTCCAAAAAACCGGGATTGAGCCGTGGGGAGCAGAGTGGTGGCACAGGGTGACACCAGCAGGGCCAGCAGGAGACTCGGTGTCACCACAGAGCCATCACATCCAATCTTTGTCCAAATAAAACCCACAGCACGTTTTCCATGAGGGAGCTCAGTGATTGCAACACCACCCCGGTGTCCCATTCCTCTGCAACTCTCCAAAATACAACCTCACACTTTCCTAAATTAAAAAAAAAAATCAGGAAACACTAAAAACCAACCTCCCCAAATGGAATATTTTTTATCTGTGTGAAAGACAACCCAATTTCCTGAGGTTCCCCAGGGCAGTGCCACCCCCCTGGCCAGTTTGGGGTGCTGTGCCAATACTTGAGACCGCACTCAGAACCACAGATCTTCAGTTTGCTGCTGGAAAATGGTGTGGGGGATCTGCTAAAGGACAGCCCAAAGCAAACAAAACATTGAGCTGGCAGCTGGTAAACTCCACACTTCCTTCTGTTCTTATAAATGGCAAATTCACACGCCTGTAATTCCATCGAATTCGGGCTCTTACTAAAACATCTGACACCGTGTTCCCACCAAATTTTGCTTTAAAGTCCATTTAAGCCAGCCTAGATGGAAGAGCAACTTCAGAAAAATAAATACAAACAAACCAGAGGCCAAACATCAAAGTGTGAGGCTGAGAGCTGTCTAGAAGGATACCAGAGGGATCAGCCTTATATAAGCCCTTATAAGCCACACAAGCCTTATATAATCTCTTTATTAATCAGCTGGGAGAGAGAGGCAATGATACTTTAATAAGACAGCAAATTGAGAAGGCTAAAAAGTAATACCGAGCACTGAGGAAGGCTGGAAACGCAAGCAGAGGGGAAGGAAATAGGAAAGAGGAAAGTAATGCACCAGAGATGTGAAAGAAAGCAGAGTTGAGAGGGTTAGAAAGGTCAGATGAGCTCAAAGCTGCACTTTAAAAGGTGCAAAATCCTTCCAAAACCCCACAAGTTGTGCCTGCAGTTCCCACCTACAGTTCAGGTGGTTTTCAAGGCTTCTTAGGCCAGGTCAGAAGAGTGAAATGGGCGTTTTTGGACAGTTTAAGAGACTTCTCTGACCAACCAGCACCTCAGACCAAAAGGTTCTTCTGAAGTCCTGCCTGTACTGATGTTTGGGGGCTAAAATACGGGAGGAATTAAACTGCAGTGCCCAGTGTGACTGCCCTAAAACACAAGGAAGGCATGGGTTAGACAGGGAAACCCTCCCCAAAGGCTGCTGCCACCAAAATATTCTCACCTACAAATTACACAGCTCTGCAAACCTTTGCCCCAAATTCCGAGCCCTGAGGTGGTGCCCAAACAAATCTCTGTCCATAAACACAGCTGGGCTCAGTTTTACTGTTCCCTTAAAATAATCCCACCCCGTTTCACCTCTGAAATTCCCTCGAGCCTCGCTCCCCTCCCGCAGTGCTCCCGGCTTCTCTCCCTTGATAATTATTCCTGTCTGCCCCGTGTCCTCCGGGAATCCAAAGGACCACAACTACCCCGGGAGGTTTTTAAGGCTAAAAAGAGAGCTCAGCAGGTTCCTCAGCACTGCTGGGAGGGGTTTTTAACCAGCCAGCATCCTGAACAGAGGCTCAGGAGCTGCTTTGCCTTAATCATCACTAACAGAGCCTGGAAGGAGGTAATTGGGCACCTGAAAACCCTCCCCAAAAGGTGTCTCTGCATTAGGAGAAATGTTCAGCAGAGAGATGAGATCAGATCAGCAACTTTGAGCCTCCAAACAGAGGCTCAGGGGCTTTGCCAGGGTATCAAAGTCAGGGGTGTCTCAGCAGCAAGATGAATTTTTGGTCGTTAGGTGCTGGGTGTGACTGGGCTGGAAATGAAGGCAAAGCAGCAGAGAAATGTGGTGGCCCTTCTCCTTCTCTTTGGTGTGGGGAGAGAGGACACTGGGGGCTCCAAAGAGCAGCAGATCACTGGAAATAACTCACACTCACCAGGCAGCAGGGGCGAGGAAAAACAAAGAGTAAATGGATTTAATTCCTGCCTTGGTAAATAGAAAAAGTTCTTTAAAATGCAGCCTTTAGAAGTGGCTGTCACGCTCTCCCAGGGAACTCTGCTTTGTCTTTGTGGCAATTATCCTCCCCTGGCACCTCACACGGGGTCCAGTGCTGGAGGTGTCTTTTCCCATCTCTATCCTGGGGCTGTTCTTCTAAAGAGAGCTGAAACCTGGAGTTCACAGAGCTCTGTCGTGTCAAGGGATGGCCTTGAAGTGACAGGGGGCTGGGAGAGAGAGGTGAAACCATTCCCAAAGCCTGGCACTCCAGTTTTGGGTGAAAAAGGTGGATTTGGAGAGAATTAAAATGCAAAAGACGTGGAACTTGATTAGCCCTGAACGGGAAGACTCTGAGTCTCTGAGCAAAGTGTTTTCCAAACGCTGCGTGTCCTTGTAAGATAAGAGAAACATCTTCAAAAGAATATCTGTGGGCTTATAAGCTCTTTACTCTGTGTGGAGAACTTGTAGTTCCCTGTTCTCCAGAAATGCAGCATTCCAGCCTTGGATTCCTGCAGTTCTGAGGAGTTCAGTGGAGAAAGCGGCAAAAAAAAACCAAAAAATCATCTGCATGGATTGCACTGCTTGGGTTCCCCACTTTTTAATTCCTCTGGAAAGCACAATTGCCTTCAAACTGAAGGAGGGGTGATTTTGATGGGATATTGGGAAGGAATTGTTCCCTGGGAGGGTGGGGAGGCCCTGGCACAGGGTGCCCAGAGAAGCTGTGGCTGCCCCTGGATCCCTGGAAGTGCCCAAGGCCAGGTTGGACGAGGCTTCCAACCCAAACCAGTCCAGGGTTCTGTGATAATTCGAATTACAGACATGAATGAGAAACATTAAAAACACTTGAGAATGATCAATGAACAATAACCACGACGTTAAATTAAAATTATGGTTGGCTGAGGGGAGGGAGGGCACAGATGAAGGAGAGATTTTAGTCCCTCACATTTCCCTTGGTCCTAAAAGAGCCCTTGAGGTAAAAACCTGAGCACTGCAAAAGACAAGGGCTCCTCCTGTCCAGCTCCAGCAACTACTCAGAATATGTAAAAAAATTATCAAGCCAAAACAATCTAAGGATTAAGACATCATTTTATGAAGCACTGGAATGCAGCTCTCCACGCTCCCTGCCCTGCATCAAAAATAAATGAGGGGAAAAACCAAATGAACAAACCAAAAGCTCAGGGAGGATATTAGAAACATTGGAAAGCTGGGGAGGCTTCCAGGGGAAGAGAGGGGATTGGGCTGATTGGTTCTGGGCGCTCCAGAGCAGGAAAAAATGAGAGGAAACAAGGTGGAGGGAGATCAGAGAAAGAGACCTGAGTTCTTCCTGTCACTGCAGAAAGGCAACGGATTTAAAGGGAGGGCAGGCCACGGCTTGGAGGGGTTGGTTGGTTTTTTAAGACCAAACTGAGCGTTAACACGTGGATCTCTTTGCTCCAAGAGTCAACGAGGTCAAGGCTGGCAGGAGGATTTAAAACCAATCAGATATTCCCAGGAATAATGACCAAATCCTCCAGAGTTCCATTAGAGCAGAATCCCAGGAGCTTTTGCCCTTTCTTTTATGCAAACAGCTCCTGCTTGGAGCTGCTGCAGGGGATTTCTGCCCAGCTCTGTCTGGGACTGTCCTCCCTGGCTGTATTCCCCCCTCCGAATCCTGGACAAGGAATTCCAGATCATTTCAGAGCTGAAATCCCCAAAACAGAGCTGGGAAATCCCTGTTGAAGGCACAGTCCCAATTTTCAGTGCCTCAATCCTAAAGCCTGGATCCTCTGCTCTGCTTTGCCTTCACGCCGCATTTTTATTCAAAGATTTTATTAACGCTGCTAAGCTGATTTTAATTACTGTTATTATTCAGCTGTACTAGGAAGCTCTTTTATATTCCTGTTGTATTCTCAACAATGCCTTTACGGAGTATTTTTACCATTCCCTGATTCAGCTCTTTTCCATGCACGTCCCTGCTCCACAAAACCTTCTGGATCGTGTGTTATCAGGCTAAAAAATGTGCCTTTTGCAGCAGTTTCACTCGAGGTTGGTGTGGCATTTATTCATCCCTGGCAACAAAGAAGTGGAAGAGGCAGGAATTCCCACAGGGATGCGAACTGGAGCAGAGGTTGGCTGTACATTTTATAACTTCTCCATCCTAAATTTCTCGCAAGTTCAGCTGGTGATGGGCAGAGCAGGCCCCAAAGTGACACAAACCCTGCAGGGGAATTCTCAGCTCTGTTTTATTGACGGAGATCAGGAGTTAGGGACCAAAAATCACCAAGAGCCTTAAAAGCAAGACAGGGCTAGAAAGGGAGAACCCCAGAGAACCCTGCTGCAGCCGCTGGGCAAACCAGGAATTCATCTGAGTTTGGGGTTGCACAGAAGCTGTAAACTAATGAGAAGACAAAATCTAAATGGGAAGGAAAAGGAATCATTTATTTTCTGGTGCCTCCAGAACCACAGAATGAAGGGTGGCTGCCTGAGCTGCTGTAGAACAGCCACAGTGGATAAAAGTGGCCCTCAGTTGTCACCCTGTGCAGCGCTACAAGAAATAATGGGTTTGAACCACCCCATAAACCGCTGATATTTCTGTTTTACAGTTTGGTTGTAAAGAGCAAGGATGAAGCTGATCTGTCTAAAAAGGCACCCAGGAATCCGTCTGAGAAACCACCACTTCTTTTCCTCCCCATCGTTGTTTTGAAAGGCCTTTTCACTTGGCTCAGACGGTGAAAAGCAAGCGAGGAGGAAATTGCCCCCCTGCATGAAAGCACTGACTGTGGTTATGTCAATAGATAAATATCAGCTGCTCCATCAGACAGGAAGGTTATCGATAATCGTTGCAGTCTGATAAAAATGCCATTTTCTGTTCAATGAGGGCAGCTGGGTCCTGGTTAAAGCTGCTCACGCCTCGCAATGGAGAGCAACGTTCAGTTCTGGTGGTTATAAAGCGATGTTAGCAGGGGCTGGGGGGAGCTGCATGCAAAGGATCTTTGCAGCTCGTAAAAAACACCACTCAGGTGGGTTCTACCACCACAGAAAGAAAGGCTGAGAAACCAGCCGGGGCAGGGAGAGAGTAAAACAGAAATGACTCGTGGAAGGGAACAGTTCCCCCTCAGTGGAGGCTTTGGGCACTCTTTTATATTGCCCTGCATTAGGACAATTGCTTTGATCCCAGCAATAAAGTTGGCTCAGCTCCTTTAGCTTTGCTTCAACCAAACCGAGATCTTTTTGCGATAACTTCGGTGCGAATGCTCGGAAAGAATTCCAACAAAACCCACGAGCGCCGGCTGAGCCCTCCCCAGGCTTGGCCGCACCAAGGACTAATTCTGGAGCCCATCACCAGCCCTCACTTGCCCCAAAACACATCCAACCAAGGCCAGGAGATCCCTGCCTTACCTGCTTTGAAGATCCACTCCAGGTACCCGTTGAGCTCCCGCTCGATCTGCTGCTGCCTGCGGAGCTTCAGGAACGCCCGGCGGTTCTCCACCCTCTCTCGTTCTTTGGCAAATTCACTGTGGGGACAGAAAAGAGGGGAAAACCCATCACAGGCAGCCAGGGCAGGCACGCAGCCCTCCCTCAGCATTCCAGAGGGGGTTCGGGGAGCCTGTGGAGTCCAGGATGGGAGGAGGGAGTGGAAACCACAGCAAGGGACTTATTGTTGTCCAGCAAATCATTCCTTTGGAGCTCGGCTGCTTCTCTGCCTCTCTCATCCCGAAAAAGACCTGCAAAATTCCGTGTGCACGCACCACAGCCAGTCATGAAATACAAATTATCGTCCTCAACGCTAAAAGCCGTCCTCCAGCTCTCTCAACAGCACCATCTCCTCTAGAAGCACAAGAGATCAGCACTGTTCTGAGGAGATCTGCTCTTCCCTGTCAGCCTTTCTTCACGTTTTCCCAGGCTTTAGGTGATTGTGACAAGCAGAAGCCAAGTGAGAAGGGTGAGTGAGGATGGATGCTCTGGGGTGGAGTTGAAATAGCCCGGATATTCTGGCTTGAGGGTAAAAATGATCCTGCTGTTTGCTAAAATCCCACGGAAAGCAAGAATCTGGATATCATCACTAGAACAGGGCAGGCAGAAAGGGAAGTTCATCCAACCACCACAGAAATCCTGTCCAAGTGCATCCTGCTGGTCTGGCTGGAACGATGCTGAGGAGAAAGCGCAGCCACCAGCCTAAGACAACCCACACTGGGGCTGGGAGTTTTCCCACACCTCTGGGAATTTTCTGGTGCCCCACGTGAAGGAGTTCACCTGCCCTTTATGGAGGTCTGAGCCAGCCTCTGCAATCCCTGTTTTAGGCACACACTGGGGTGCCTCCCACAATGGCTTTGTGTGGATAAATGTGGGATCATGAGGCTTCAGCCCCTCAGCACTTCACTCATTTGACATCTTAACTCTGCTGTGTCCTTCACACCCCCAGTTTACTCTTAATTAATCAGCGAACTAATGATTTTTACTAAAATCCCACCTAATCAACCCACACGTGGCTCATCGAAAGCCAGCAAGGAGCAGGAGCTGGGAGAAGAATGGGGGGAAAAGGAGCTCCAAGTGCCAGGGGCAGCTGTGCACTCACGATCTGCAGCTGCTCCTTCAAAGGTGCCACTTCTGCTTCGTTTGGCAGGGATGTGACCCACGGAGAAGGGACTGGGGGAGGACCCGGCACTGATGGGGAGCTGGGCTGGAATCTTCATTCTGGCAGCACATCCCAGGCTCCTGACTCCCCTCTCCTGTCCCCACCTGCCAGGACATCCCCTGATCCCTTCCTTGGAACAGAGGGAGTCAAAACACGGCTCTGAGCCGGCAGCTCCTCCGTGGCACTCAGCACATCCCCAGGGGCGATCCGGGATCCTGCAGTGTCAGCTGGGTCACCCCTCTTCCCTTTTGATGCTCTCATTCCTGCCTCAGCCCCTGCTGGTTGGGGCCAGGGACCTTCCCTCAGCCTGGATTTCTGCCTGGAGCAGGAGGAATGGGATCAGACAGCACGAGGTGACAACGTGCGTTTCAATTTCCAGGCGTCAGCACGGATTTCCCAAAGGAGGAGACAACACCGGTGAGAAGTTTCCTGGAGGACCCCCGTGGGCAGGAAGGATGGCAGATGAGCCATGGCACTGCTCCCTCACCCCTCAGGAGCAGGAAAGGGAGAGCTCTCCTTGCAGAGCTTTTCATCTTCTGCCAGGTCCTGTCTGGCCTGAGGACAGTAAAAGTTACCCAGGACTTGTCCCTTTTATCACAACTTTTTTATATTTCAGAGTCACAAAACAGAAAAGACCCACAAGGATCAGAGTCCAAAATCTCAAGTGGAAGGTTTGTACTTTAAAAGTGCAAGAAAACGAGGGAGAAACTGTTGGAAGTTGCAAACCTTCAGCACTTTCTGCACAGCCACTCATGGATCTCCCAAGGCACCAGTGAGGGACATTGTGAGGTTAAAGCCACTGCTCGAGCTTGTCCAGGTCTTTGTCCAGGCATTGCTGGAGAAGCTGGGATTGTAACTTCCAGGACAAGGCAATTCCTTGGGTTTCTGCCCCTTAAATTCCTTCTGAATCCTCCAGAGCTGCTGCACATTCAGGTTCAAGACTGGAGGGTTCTGATGTAGGATCTTCCTGGTGAAAGGAGCTCCATTTGTTCTTTCTCATTTCAGGAGATGCGAGGGAGGGTTGATGGAGCTGGGACTTGTTAAAAAGAGCATTTTCTATATGAAATGTAATAATAAATGACGTGTGTCTCTTCCACTCCATCCATCACCATTCAGGAGCTGAAATATTCCCCATTTGCTGCAACTGGAAAACTCCCAGAATTTCCCTTTGAGAGCTCTTCAACAAATTTCAGAACACATTCAAAGAAAGGGGGAAAAATGATCTCAGAATGCCGTATTTCATCTAAAAATATTTCAACTGAAGTTTCCCTGCCAGCTCCAAATGAAAACACAGAAAGCCCCATGGGAAGGGTTGGGAGCAGTAAATAAGTTTCCTCTTTTATTCAGCATAATTCCCATTTATGCCACTGACTCGCAAAAATCTCCCAAATCACCAGAAAGGAAAAACCTGAGCAGAAATTTGCTGCTTCCTGCCCAGTTTCACCTCCAGGACTTTTTTCAGAGCTGAAAAGAGAGCTTCATTTTTTTTTTTTTTTTCCCCCACGCTTTGGCCAGTTCTAGAATGTGGAATGATGGTTTTTTGTGAGGGTGGGGAGACAGATTTCCCAGAGAAGCTGTGGCTGCCCCTGGATCCCTGGAAGTGTCCCAGGCCAGGCTGGACGGGCTTGGAGCAGCCTGGGACAGTGGGAGGTGTCCCTTCCCACGTTGTAGCCGATCCCACAGGGACAGCAGGGACAAACAGGATCCAAAGGCAGAGCATCCATCATGGAAACCACATCCAGTCAGGCTCAAGGTGTCACATTTTTCTTCTCGAGAGCGGCCGGTGCTTAATGCCAGCGGGAGGATGGATGGGTGTTGCTTATCACCTTGGTGGGTGGAGAGTGAAATAAATCCCGGTGTGAAGTACGCACTGAAAGAGCCACTCCAGGGCAATTCCCGAGCCCCCCAAGCCACACTAGAGGCGGAGGCAGCTCCTGAATAACCACCAGGGTCAGTAAACGTAATAAACTCATGAAATTCTAACTAAAATTCTAACAAGTACTTTATCCACGCTGGCCTTAAATTAAAAATACCGTCATGGCCATCAAAAAAAATCACCAAACCACAATCTTCATCCCCCGAGTGTGTGATTAGCTTTCCGTGTGACAGCAGAGAGCTGGGATGGAGCATCCTGCTGCTCCTCCTGGTTCGGGTTTCATGGCACACGCCCAGGGCGGCGTCAGTGCAAGACCGAGCCCATCCTCAAACCTGTGCGATTCAGGTTTGCTGCTCAGAAATGAGCCAGGAACGCTTCCCGCTGGCGGGGGAGAGGCAGAGAGAGATGAGACAGCACCGCTGTCATCGCTGCCGCTGATAGTGCGGGTGATTAGCGACTCGTAATTACAGCACCGGTAATTAGCTCCTCATTGAGAAGGATCCCACGTTCAGATCGAAGCAAATCTCAGACTTTGCTCGGGAGAGCAGCCCCCATCCCCGGAGCTGAAGGGTTGTTCAGAAAGCAGCAGACCTTGGAAGGACTTCCAGCCGCTCCTGGAAAGCAGCTGTGAAGAACTTTGGGAATTTTAAAATTAACATCTTAAAAAAAAAAGACAAAGCCAAATCCAATGAGTTTTTGGATTGGCTTCGTCTCCAGTACATCCAAGTACATCTCCGAGTACATCCAAGGAATGCGTAAAGCTGAGCCTGGCTGGCCGGCGACATCTCGGGGGCACAGCCGGTCCTGCCTGGAGAAACGCAGCCCTCGGGAGCGGAGAGGAGCCAGAGCAGGAGCGGATCCTCCGAGTGCGGGAGCGCTGGCAAAGGGAGCGGCCAGGACTGCAGATGGTGGAGTGAGCTCCTCAAAACCATCGCATCTCCAGGTGGAGAACCCGAACCGGCCGGGACAGGAGGCGGCGTGTGGCAGCTTTGCTGCTGGAAGGAGGAGCCGTGCCCGAGGAGAGACCTGAGAGCTGTCAGCAGCCCCGGAGCATCCCTCGGGAACAGGGAGGGACGGGCTGGAGGTGGCCAAGAGCGGCTCCCGGGCTGTGTGACAGAGCCACAGCAGCAGCTGCGGACAAAATCTCGGGTTGTGCTCCTCGGGGGCTGCCTGGATGGGGCGGGTGAAGCGTTTAAAATCCCTCTCGTGTTTCGCTCAGCCAAGGAAGGACTCTCAAAACACACTTGGTGCCGATTTTCCGCCGAGGTTTGAGCCGGAGCAACGCCCGGGAGGAATTTCCCCGAGGATGGGAAAGACTGGGTGCCGAGGGCTTTGCAAACACCTCGATGCCTGGAGGGTCTTTGAGGAGAAGTGGGTGCTGCTGCCTTTGAAATGGGTTTTAACGCCTCCCCCAGCCTCAGGTTTGTTGCAGGGCCCAGACACTTTGACCCGGACAGTTTGAACTCCTGAACTTCGGGGTCACAGAGGAAACGGGTCGGCAGGAGCCTGAATTGCTGCACTTTGGGGGCACACAAAGCTGCTGCAATTGTGGGATGAGCTGCTGGTTCTCTTCGAGTTTCTACTCCCAGGACAAAACAGAGGCCCCAGGAAATTCAAATTTAGGTCTCCTATGTATCATTTTTATATTTCAGGCTTTGATTTCCACTGTGGCTTAAGAGAAGGGCAAATAAAGCCGGGAGGATGCTGCTGAGTTAGAAATACACCGTTAGAAATGAGAAACTTGGCTCGGGGAAGAGAAATCTGATTATATCCAGGAGTGAATAGAAAAGCAGTGCCATTTCCAGCTGCCTGGACATGACCCACAGCTGGGAGGGTGCAAACCCAAGAGGACAAATCTTAGCTGGCATAGCTGGCACTTTGCACCCACAAGGGCTGCAAACAGAACCACAGGAGAGCAGCAAAAACATGGATTTCTGCCCCATAACATCAGGTCTTTACCACAGGAAAAGTTCAGGATGAGCTGACTTTGATTATTCTCATCCACAGACAAAATGCTCAGAAATCTGCAGGCAAAACTAAAAATAATTTGATGCCTCTGCCTTACTGCTCTGAAAACATGAATAGAGATGAACGTGGTGTGATGTGAAATCGCTGGTTTCAAATAGTTCCAAAAATCAGGACCAGGTCACCACTGAACATAGGCAGAGCACCCTGACTGGAACAAGAAGAAAAAACATGGAAATGCTCCTCATCTGGGCAAGGAAAAAACCTGAGGGAGGTGAAAGGAAGCCCATCCATGGGGCACGGGGAGAGCACACTGAAAACTGCTGGAATGGGAAACCAAACAACAGATTCACCTGAAAAAACAGAATATTTTCGAATTCCTTTGTGCTGGTGGCGGTAGGCACCTCTAAGATAAGTTTTCCTGCAGTTTGCTGAGAAGTCAGAGTTTGTCAAAGAAGGAAAGCCCAGAGGACTGAGCTGACAAAGCTCCATGGCTCCTCACCCACCCCAGGCTGTCCCATCAGCTGCTTGGAATCCCAAAGATTTTTGTTTCTATTTCACCTGGAGCTGCAGCCAGCCAGGATCCCAGTGGGAAAGGTCCAGACTGAGCCCAAAGAGCTGCTTAAGCCATCCCAGTATCCAGTGCTGAGGAATAAGCACTGGCTCCATCAATCCTGCACAGGGAGAGCTGCTCCTGCTTCCTCCCAAAGAGGGGAAAACTCAGCTCTCCTCCAGCAGCTGATAAGGGATCAAAGTATCTCGGAGAGATTGATCTCTGAGCACCGAGCCGGGCTTCAGAGTCACTTTAACCACTGCCACAGCAACAAGAGGCTCCAAATGCAGGCTAGGTATGGGATATGTCCTGGATTTCTGGGGAGAGAAGAGGAACGGCACAGAGGTGAAGCTTTCAATGCATCTTCCTCCCTCCTTTCCTTTGTCTTTACGTTCAGCTTGTGCCAATTTGACTTTGATTCCACCTAATCTGGTCTGAAAAGCTGCAAGGGCCACAGCTGGGCAAACCTGGCTGGAAGGAGGCACCCACAAAGAGAGAAAAAGGAGTTCAAAAGCCCCATTTATCTCTTCGCCTCACCCTGCTGCAATTGTAGGATGAACTTCTGGTTCTGTTCAAGTTTCTACTCCCAGGACAAAGCAGAGGCCCCAGGAAATTCAAATTTGGGTCTCCTATGTATCATTTTTATATTCCAGGCTTTGATTTCCACTGTGGCCTAAGAGAAGGGCAAATAAAGGGAGTGCAGCTCTCCCGGACTAACCAAAACCACAGAAGGAGCAAAGGACCCACATTCAGTAGGATCAGTCACTGCTCTCTGCCCCCCTCCTGCAAGAAACACACATTTCTCCCTCATTTCACATTTGCAATGATGGCTTTGTTAAAAAGGGTGATGAGCAAAGAAAAAGGATAAAAAAATTTCTGCTTTTTTCTTCTCTTTCCCCTCCCTTTTAAGCACGGCCTTGGACCAGACTAAAAGCAAGGAGAAAGGCAGCAGAATCTCATCACTTTCCATGCTGCAGCTCTTCTGCTGCAAATAATTAACACCAGGCAAAGTCAGATCCCAGCAGGAAACGGTGAACGGGGAACAAATGTGCAGGGAAGTGAAGGACTGTCCCTGTAATGAGGGGAAGGAGGACAGAAGAACACTCTGCCATCGTGACAAATTAATCAGCACTGCTCTCCTCCGGCCTCTGCACGTCTTGTTTTATGATCTCAGTCTGGCAGAAGTCCTCAGGATGGGAAAACTTGTCATGAAATTCAGCAGAGCGAGTCCCTGAGCCAGCCAGGCTCAGGGGGGTCGGGATGGGGCTGTGCTGCCTCACAAGGAGCTGCTCCAACCCCAAAAAACCTCAGGGACCCGGGGACAGCAGTGACACAAAAATCCCCCAGGGAGCCTGGAGCACACCTCAGGGAGGATGTTGGATGGGATGAAGCATCCAGACTGCTCGGAAAAGGGTGAGAAGAAGAATTAAAGCCCTTTTTCCCCTGCCCCTTGTCCCCCTGCAAGGTGCCAGGGGCTGTGTCCACTCCCAGGACAAAGCAGAGGGCTGGAGCAGTGTCCCCTCCCGCTGTCACAAAGCTGCTGCACCCATTCCAAAGGCCTCCCCGCAGTCCCTGCCCCTGGTGATCCCATAAAACACAGGTGTGGCACACCCAGGACACAGCAGGTCTGGGGAAAGCCCAGCCCAGGCCCTGCGCAGCCTCCCCACGCTCGGAGATCGCAGCCAGAGGAGTGAACCCCGGCAATAACCATCACTCTTCACTGCCCGGGCTGGAAATACCTCAGGCTCCACCATAAACACTGGAGGACACGACAGGCAGCATTTTTCACACTCGAGAGGCGCAGGCTCCCAGGATCCCAATGCATCATTCCGGGAGCGTGGCCTCTCTGGCCGGAATTCCGGCTGTCTCGCCACCCTCGGCGCTCCCCCCCCGGCCTGAAACCCTGCCAGAAGGCACTTAGCCTGGAAATAAGTTCAATCATCCTCCTCCCAGCATCCCAGGATAACGTTTATCCTCTTTGCATGGTGTAATCCAAAGCATCACAACAGTTCTGCCATGTATTGTGTGGCATCAGGCAGCTCATTACTGGGCAGAATTAATACCCGAGCTGTAGGAAATTCCGTAATCCCAGCAGCCCCTGGAAAAAAGCTGGGAGCTGGGATGAGGGGAGGCTGGGGGCTGGGAGGGGAATGGCAGCAGGAGGAGAAAAACAGCATTGGAGTGGCTGCTGAGGGAGGCAACACCTGGAAGCCAAGGTGGGAATGGGGATGGGGATGGGATGGGGATGGGTGCCCAGCCCTTGGGGGCACAGGACAGGAGCCTGAGAGCAAGAAACCAGGATTAAGTCAGAAAAAGCTTCGCTGTGGGGCAGCACTTCTCAACTCCACGTGGGGATTTTTCCCTCCTCGCTGCAAGCCACAGGCAGAGTTCAATAAAAAATGCATCGGGATCATCCCAGGGCGTTTTGTGGTCGGAAGTGAAGCCGTGACATCCCAAGCAGCAAACGACCCCGTGTTTGAGGGACACGGGAGGGCAGCTGGGGTCAGCACTTCCTGACGTGGTTTGCAGTCAGAACAATCCCACAGTGCCCCCAGAGGCATCCAAGCTTTTTTTCGTGGAAAAGCTGTATTCCCCTTTATTGCTACCAAAGAGTTTACAAAGGATCTAATAAAAATAACCTCCCGCTGCAGCCGGCACGGAAAGATGTTCCCAGAGAAATACATTATGGATACCAATTCCTAAACATTTTCACCGCTGCAGTTGTTCCACTCTCACCAAATGCCACCTCAATTTTTGGGAAGCAAAGTGCCCCAGCTTTCTGGAACAGGGATAACATCACCAGAAGGGCTGGAAGGATGGGCCAGCAAAGCCTCAAGCAGGTGTCAAGTCTCCTAATTTCACCTAATTTTCAATTATTTATGTTTATGGTTTATATTTTCCCTTTTCTTCTGTGTGTCTGTGACTGGGGAGTCACCCCAGCACAATTCCCAGCACGTGTTCTGAATTCCAGAATTCCACAAGCTGAAGGAAATGAGCTCCTGGATGTTACTGGTATCAAAAGGGAGAAGAATTTCTCCTCCTGCTCCTGCTCTCCTGGCCCTGTGCAGTCCTGAGCTCGAAAATCAGCTGTGGCACTCAGCAAAAGCTCCTGCAGAAGGAAATAATCTGTATTTTTCTGCTCCGTTGGGTTCTGCAGGGCTGCTGAGTTTTGTCGGTTCACGGAAGAATCAAGCAGCAGGGAAGGAAAATGGAAAGGGAGGGGATATAAAGTGAGCAGAGAGGAAAATCCCCCACAAGGGACACAGAACCACTGCTCCAGAGTAAATGGGGTGCTGAGTCCTGCTGGAGAGCCCCGGCTATCCCATAAAAACCAACCAAACTGCCTGGGTTTCAGGAGCTGTTTCAATCACAGCTCCCTTGTACACCTCTGACTACTCCAGGAAAAGTCTCAATCCCCCTGGAAAACAACCCAGTATTTCCTGTATTTCTGGGATACAACTTCTGTGTTTTCTGGTGAGATCCTGCCTGGCAAGGGGGAGCTGATCCCAGTTTCCCCAGTCAGAGCCCCCCACCTTTGGCACTGGGGGGAGCGGGTGCAGCCCAGCATCCACGGAGAGCCCGACATCCCTGTGGCACCACCAGGAATTCCTGAGCTTCCCGAGCTCCCCGAGATTGGGGTTTATTTTTATATTTTATATTTTATATTCTGTTTTCCCCAACACTTCCACATCTCCCTGGCACTTCCCTGCCTTTGCTGCTGTTACAGAATCACAGAATCCTTAAGGTTGGTAAAGACCTCTAAGATCAGCAAATCCAGCCATCAGCCGTGTCCTCAAGTGCCACATCCACACGTTTTTTGAACACTTCCAGGGATGCTGACACCTTGGGCAGCCCATTCCAAGGCTCTCCAAGCCTTCCCATGGAAACTTCCAGGTGAGGACAAAAAGTCATTGCCTTACCCTGATAAGACGCCCAGCACCAAGTTGAGCATGAAGAAAGAGCCAATGATGATGAGAGGGATGAAGTAAAGCCAATTCCAGGTATTTCCTGCAGCATCGTTTGTCTGGAAACAAAGGGAAAAGGGAGAGACAAACACAAGTATTATTTCACCTGGGAAAGAAAACACCACACAGAACCTGCAGGGCAGAGGAGATTCCCCTTGGAATTCCATAGGAGGGTCCACCACTGATGTGCTGGTGTGTTCACCAGTTGAAATTCCAGCCAAAGAACTCATTGTCCCAACTTCCACACCACGATTTATCCTCAGCTCCAGTGAGAAGATCCCTTGATCTCTCTGTGAAGGACCTGATGAGGGGATCGAGGTCACAGGTGACACCAGGCTGGGTGGGAGGGGATGTCCTGGAGGGCAGGAGGCTCTGCAGAGGGATCAGCCCAGGCTGGATCCATGGGGGTCACACCAATGGGCTGAGGGTCAGCAAGGGTCCTGCCCTCGGGTCACAGCTCCAGGCTGGGCCAGAGGGGCTGGAAAGATGGGAAAGGCCCTGGAGGTGCTGTGACAGCAGCTGGACATGACCCAGGTGTGCCCAGGTGGGCAAGAGGCCAATGGCACCTGGGCTGTGCCAGCCGTGGTGTGTCCAGCAGAACCAGGGCAGTGCCCCTCCCCTGTGCTGGGACACCTCAAATCCTGTGTCCAGTTCTGGGCCCCTCAATTCAGGAAGGACATTGAGGGTCTGGAGCGTGTCCAGGGCAGGGAACGGAGCTGGGGAAGGGTCTGGAGCCCCAGGAGCGGCTGAGGGAGCTGGGAAAGGGGCTCAGCCTGGAGAAAAGGAGGCTCAGGGGGGACCTTGTGGCTCTGCACAACTCCCTGACAGGAGGGGGCAGCCGGGGGGGGTCGGGCTCTGCTGCCAGGGAACAGGGACAGGAGGAGAGGGAACGGCCTCAGGCTGGGCCAGGGGAGGTTTAGATTGGATATTAGGGAAAATTCCTTCATGGAAAGGGTTGTCCAGCCTGGCACAGCTGCTCAGGGCAGCGCTGGAGTTGATCCCTGGAGGGATTTAAAAGCCGTGTAGCGGACATGGGTCAGTGCTGGGGGAATGGCTGGACTCGACCTTAAAGGCCTTTTCCAACCTAAACAATTCCACAGCTCCAGGCTGGCCCTGCTGCAGGACCAAACCACGTTTTTAGGTGGCCTAACCCTGTGCAGGCTCTCCAGAGCAGCCTCCTCCCTGCCCACCTCGGCTCTCCCACCCCTGTGCTCAGCATCAGCACCGCATTTCCATCCGAACCCAGCCGCTCCCGGAGGGAACCACAGCCCTCCCTCCAGCCGGGCTGCAACTGAGCCCAGAATCTGCTCACACGCGGACGAGGAGTCCGCAAGAAACCCGGGATCTATGGAATGACAGAGCTCCACGTCTGCTGACTGAGCACCTCGGGCTCCTGCCAGCCAAACCCACCCTGAGCACGCAGCAGCGGGAGACGAAGGGGAGGGAAGGGAAGGGTGGTGGAGTTTATGACAAAGTTTCTGCATTCATCAGCCTCGAGGGAGCTCTTTGGGGAAGTGCTGAGAAGGAGAACGCCACATGGCCATTGACAGAATCCCGGTGCTGAGGAAAATGCAAATTCCTCTCTTATGAGGGAAGAATGCAGCAATCTGAGGATCTGGTGTTGGGTGTAAGGGAAAGGGAGCAGAAAGGAAAGTAAAGATCTAAACAAATTCTCCTTGTCCTTCTCCCTCCTCCTGCAGAGAGCAAAGAAAACCAGGAACACCGAGCTCACCTCCCCACCCAAAGGCAGAGCCCCCAGAGAAGTGCTCAGACACCAACTGGCAAAAACTGCATTAATTCTAATATCGGTGCCTTTAACTTATTACCTGTGGTGCTTTTTGGTTACTGTTCCCATTCCCAAGAGTAATTTTGCTTGCAGGATTCACAGAAAGAAGCACTTTAAATGTGCTTTATTTCAGCTGTGCATGCACTTGGTGCCACCTCAAGAGTCTCTGTGTAAGGAGTCACCCAACAAACAGCAAACCCCACGATGTCAGAGCATTTCTCACCGGTGATAACATTTAAGAGTAAATACAAGCATTTGCATTTACAAATACAAGTGAATGCCCCCTGGGGTTTGTTAATAGGGTGCAATTCTGCACAAATCCTTCCTCCAGGAACAGGCTCCGGATCAAACACGCTACAAACATCTCTCCAAACACCCTCAGGAGTGCCTGTGTCAGCTGATCAGTGACTCACAGGAGAGCAATGGGCACTCAGCAACCCCAGCACAAACCCCCCTGCTCAAGGCAGAACCAGCACGGGAGGGACAAATGGATCTGAGGAGAAACAGGCTGGGGAAATGGGAGCAGAAATGCAGGGAAAGCTCCGAGCTGCCCAGTTAGGGTTTTGAAGGTTTGGAATATCTGACAACCCACCCCACTTCTTCATTCCCTGTTTTGTCTTTCCAGTCCTCTCTGTCTTTACTTTCAGCTCTCTCCTTGCCCTGTTCTCCTGCCCTGCATCTCTGCAGGTGGGCTCGGAGGGAACAAGGAAGCTCATCCTCAGTGCTTCCTTCCCAACACAGCAGGGGAAAAAAGAGCCAGTGATGATGAGAGGGATGAAGTAAAGCCAATTCCAGGTGTTGCCTGCAGCACCATTTGTCTGGAAAGAGAGAAAAAGGAGCAGTGGGGAAGTGCCTGGGACAGGTTTTTATATTTAGGGGCCGTTCTTCAGTTCTCATCTTGTCAACCAAACATCTCTGGATGGAGCAGGCAGATCCCATTCAGGGAGGGCTCCGTGGGTCCCTTCCAGCTGAGGATGTTCCGTGGTTCTGCGAGGCTGGGAATGCTGTCAGCCAGGCAAGGGGGGCCGCAGAGCCCGTGGGGAGGAGCTGGAGGAAGGAACAGATGGGAGAAGGGGAAACCACATAAACATGCAGAGGGAGCGCGGCGGGTTCACTGCTGCCAAACGATCGTTTATCGTTTATTTATCCATCTGAAGCCCAAACTTGGCGACAGATCCACAATTCCATGCCACGATCAAAGCCCTTAAAAATGAAACGTGTTGAAATACAAGCAATTACACCCAGCCTTCGCTGAGCTTTTGCTGGGTTCCCTTCTGCTCAGGGCGGGGCAGGGCCTGGCTCTGTTTGCTCTGCCTCGCCCCCGAGGATCCAGGACAAACTCCACTTTGGATACGGTGACAAACACCAGGCAAAAGTGGTGACAAACTGCCCCTGAAAAAGCAGAGCCTTCATGGATGTGCAACACCTCTCCCAGTGCTCCCCGGCGAGCTGGAACCCAAGCACAGAGTACAGCACCCGCTCTGCCGCGGGGAGATGCTTTAACGACTCAAAACCTGTTTGCTGCCAGGAAAACCAAACCCCTTCCCCCAGGGAAAGCCCCCAGAGTCCCACAGGCAGCTCTGTCTGCCCTGAGCCCTCCATCCACTGAGCTCCAGGCTCGCTCATTAAGC
This sequence comes from Lycocorax pyrrhopterus obiensis, assembly GCA_014706295.1. Lineage (NCBI taxonomy): Eukaryota > Metazoa > Chordata > Aves > Passeriformes > Paradisaeidae > Lycocorax > Lycocorax pyrrhopterus. Next base: position 1,959,172 of record JACSVZ010000019.1, on the reverse strand, counting down.
AGCAGGAGCCAAGAGATCAAATCAATTTCTGTGTTCCAGCTACAACATTTCACTGCTGTAACGTCTGCCTGCCTGTCAGTGCCACTTGAGCCCACAGAGACACAACAGGAGAACAAGAGAAATGAAATACTTGACAAAATGCGGCAAAATTACATCCTGAAGTTCAGGAGGGGCTCACAGGGGGCTCTCACGCTGCTCCTGAGCCTTGTGGTTAAAAACAGCCATGGGGTTCTTCACAGGCACCCCCTGAGCAGTGCCCACACCTGGCCCCAGGAGTGCCCCGGGCATGGAAAGATCCACGTCCCCTAAACGTGACATCACGAGGCTCCCACAGCCGCGCAGAGGGAAACTGAGGCATCCAAGGGGCACTTTCAGGCCCGCAGTGATCTCCACCTCAAGCATCCAAAGCCCACACGAACTCTCCAGCCCCTGGAGTTGCTCTCCCTAAAAAGTCGAAGCTCTGCTCAGCCCCCGGCTGCTCCCACGCCCTGACCCGGCACTTGCAGCAGGATGCACCCAGCATGCTAAATTCTGACCCAAATCCCCAAAACCCTCCCTCCAGCCTGCTCCAGGTGCCTCTGCTCCATCAGCCACGCTGGAGCTGCTGTCCCTGCTCACAGCTGGGTGTAAAAGACAACATTTCTGTGTCCACTCCATGCACCCAGGGGCTCTCTCCTCCCTCCACGCCCAGTGCCGGTGTCTCCAGGCAGTGACAGCACCTCGAGGTGCAGGGATCTGTGGGGGAAAGTTGTCAGCTGTAACAGATTCAGAAGCCAAAGGCTGCTGTCCTGCAGGGAGATTAATGCCCTGAGCTGGAGAGCGGGGCGTCCTCCAGCACAGCACACGATGCTTCCCACCACCAGGCCTTTTGTGCCTTGTCCAGCACAGAGCAAGGCCGGGATTAATCCTCACTTTGTGTCTCAGGCACACAGAGCTGTTCAGGCAGCGCTTCCCCGTGTTAACAAGGTGGCAGCTGTGTCTGGTTATTAATTCATTTCAAGATCTCTTTCGAAACAATCGACTTGAAAGCAGCCGACTGCTGCTGGCGCTGCGCTGCAGAGCCCGGAGATGCTTTTGTGTCTCCTTTCATCTCCTCTCCTGCAGCCCTGGCCACTGCCCACGTTCCCAGGGCTGCTCCAAGGGGAGTTTCCTCAGCCCTGGAAGTGTCCAAGGCCAGGCTGGATGGGGCTTGCAGCACCCTGGGGTGGTGGAGGTGGAATGAGGTGATCTTTAAGGTCTCTTCCACCCCAGCCAGTGTGGGATTCACACCCTGGAGCTTCTCGTTGCTGCAGGACCAGCAGCAGCTCTGCTCCAGCCCCATCCCATCACCAGCAAATGGCCAAAAAAGCCTTGCCTGCTCCAGCATCCTTGTCCCAGCCCATCCCCATCCCTTCACTGGCTCTCCAGGCTCTCTGCCTGCTTTTGGCTCCTTGCTGCCCATCCCCAGGGAGACTCACTGCTGACTCCAAACTGAGTTTGGGGCTGATCAAAGCGAGCAGGAGAAGGAACTTCACATAACATAACCTTTAATGTGAAAGACAAACAATTAAGGGGCTGCCACGCAAATGTTTCCAGAGCAGGGCTCAATAAAGGGATTTAATCTGACAGGTACAGCCAGGCACCACGGACCGTTTGCTTTTACCGTGTTTTTAATCAAAATACAAAATGCAGCACACCTCGATTTACTCACTGAAGCTAATCAGTGGCACAGCCTGACTTATTCAGGGCAATTAAAGGGTAATATTCCCTTAGTTAAGTGCTTTTGCATGGAGGAGGACTCTCGGCTGTCTTGGAGACATGAACTCTCTTTACCCTCCGTCTGATTTTTCACAGCTCTCTCCTCACTATTTCTGATAATTAGCGAAGCTATTTACGGGTGATTTATTTCTCTCTGCTCCTATTCTTACATTTAAATGAACGCAGAAATTGCTAAGAATAAAATCAAAAATACCCCAAGCACGTACAAGAGCGCGAGGAACCTGCCTTATGATGAAAACAGAAGGAGGAAAAACCTTCTGTTTTTTAAAAAAGGCTTTCATCTTTTCAACCTTCCGTAGCCTTTCTGACCCACAAACACCACCAAGCCCTGCCCTGAGGAGGTCTCTGCTGCAATCCCCAGCCTCACAGGGGGTGAAATTGGGTCACAGCCAGGTGAAAGCTGAGCTGCTCCCACCATTCCCCAGCAGAGCAGCGAGAGAAATCCCATTTCTCAAGTGCTGACCCCATGTGCTGCTCCACACAGAACACACCAGGATCTGCAGGAAGCCTTTCCCTTCTCTCCCCATCCCCAGTTTAAATACAATTTCGGCTCGAATCCAGCCCAGTTTCTCTGGTTTCTGACTCTCAGCCCATTTCAGGGAGCATCTGGTGCTCAGCTCTGCAGGGCCTGGACAGCCGGGGCTGGGGGAGCGCTGCCCGTGACCCTCCAGAGCCAAATTCAGCTGGCACAGGAACGTCCCCACGGATGCTCCGGGGCTGTGCCACCCCCAGGAGGGAGATGGCAGAGCCTGGGGTGCTCTGTGGGAAGGATAAAACTAAAATGGAATTGTTAATGGAATTAGCATCAGTCCAAAGCGTGCTCTGAGCACAGCCAGGTGGAGTTGGGTTGGGGTTCAGAGCCTCCCCCCAGCTGGGATCAGTGGGATCAGGTGGGTCAGAGCAGGTGCCACTACATGGAAAGGGGGGAATTAAAGTAAAAGGGCCCCCAACAAGCTCCAGGGAACTGGGAGCCAAGCTCAAACACCACTTCTTAGGACTCCGTGAGGAAAACCCCTTAGCTGGAGGTTTCCACAGCTGGAAGTGGGATGGACGGGATTTCAGGAATCTCTAAACTTCACACAAGGTCCAGACAACAATTTCACAGAATCACAGGTTGGAAGAGACCTTCAGGATCACCAAGTCCAACCCGTGCCCTAACACCACCTCAACTGAACCATGGCACTGAGTGCCACATCCAATCCTTTTTTAAACACATCCAGGGATGGTGACTCCACCACCTCCCCGGGCAGGCGATTCCAGAACTTTATCACTCTTCCAGTAAAAAACTTTTTCCTGCCATCCAACCTAAACTTCCCTTGGTGCAGCTTGAGACTGCGTCCTCTTGTCCTGTCAGTTGTTGCCTGAGGCTGGTCTTAAGCCGCACCAGGGGAAGTTTAGGCTGGACATTAGGAAAAAACTCTTCACTGAAAGAGGGATTGAGCACTGGAAGGGGAGGTGGAGGAGTCTCTGTCCCCGGAGGTGACACTTGGTGCCATGGTTTTGTTGACCAGGTGGTGTTAGGTCATAGGTTGAGACCATCAAGTCCAAAGGTCTTTTCCAACCTGATTCTGTGATTCTGTGATCTGATCTCCTCCTAGAGCACATCATAACTGTGCCTTTGTGGTGGGTTTGGACACCAGGAAAGGTCCTATGGCTGAGGAAGTGCTTGGGAAGTCCTTTGGGATGGGGGCAGCACTTGTGGGAAAAACCTTCAGAGAGCCCCCAATGGCCTCTGCCCTCCCCTCACACCGAAGCCCTGACAAAGCCTGAACTCCTGGGAACAGAACCCCAAACCCCTGGCACATTCACTCAAATCCATCTTCCTGAGAAGATCCTCTCTCTTTGGGGTCTTGGAGCTCTTCCACTCCTCCTTTCCACCTTCACACACACCTACATCACCACCCCTTTAGGATTCTAATTTTCCACCTTTCATTTCCCATGACAGAACTCAGAAAGTCCCCAGGAAGAGTGAAGGGAGCTGTAATTCCCTCAAACACACCAATCCAGAGCCAGCCTTTCCTGTGAAAGCACCCAAATGCATAAAATCAACCCAACACCAGAAGACTCCAGGTAAAATCCTCAAAGCTGGCAGCATTTTAACTCTGTACAATAGCAGTAGATGCAGGGACATGTTCTGACTGTAGCTGTTGCAAGCAATAATAACGTTAATTCAGCCAAGTTTAAATAGAAGCAAATCCTCCCCTTTGTTCCTCCCCTTCTCCAGAGCTGGGGAGGCTGGAAAAGCAAAACCACTGCTGGTTTATGCCTTGATCCAAAGGCTTATGGCACCAATATATCAATACATAAATATGGTAGCAGGGCTTCTTGATAAAAAATTCATTCTCTCCCCAGCCAGCGTGAACTCACTCAGCTGCTTTATTCATGAGCCTGCCTGGCACTGGGAAAGCTCTGCCACCGTCACAAATAACAGGCTGGCCGAGGGACTTTACCTCTTTTTGAATGCTTTTGTTTTTATTTCGTAGCTTCTCCTCCCTTTCTTTCATTTTTAACCAGCTGTGGGCTCGAATTATGGATGTCAGCTCTGTGCAGGCGGTTCCTGGTGGGGACAGCTGAGGCACGTTCAGGGTGAGGAAGGTCAGGCCTCTGGCTGGAGTTCTCAAGAGGAAGTTTTGCCCCAGCAAAAAACCTGCCCAGCCCCTCTCTGAGCCCCACAGGGCACTTATCTGGAAGATAAGGAGGAATTAAGGCCAGGTTAGATGGGGCTTGGAGCACCCTGCTCTGGTGGAAGCTGTCCCTGTCCTCAGCAGGGAGGTTGGAACAAGATGATCTTTAAGGTCCCTTCCCACCCAAACCATTCTGGGATTCTCTGACGATGCATTTCACCCATTTTACCACAAATCTGAAAGCCACAGAGCTCACGAGACCAAGGAATTCCAACAGCTTCACGAAACGTGGCTCAAGCTGAGATGCGACAGGGGCAGCCAGTCCATCCAGCAAAACTCCAAATATTCTGATTCCAGCCACTCAGTCACCCATCTTCAGCTTTCTCTGAGCACACAGAACTTCCATTTTCGGGGAAGGGGCACAAGGAGAGCACAGGAGCTCTTGGGGCTGGGTTGTGCAGCTGGAGGAAGCACATTGAAAACCAGGCTCTGCTGTTGAGCTTGGATTTCTTATTGAGCACAAACCATTCAAGGTCTGAGAGAACTCCTGTGTGAGTCAAGCTGCACCTGGAATAAATCCAGTGCTCTCTGCATGTGCTTTCCTTACTCTGCAAAGGCTTCCAGGTGTCTGAAGAGCCAAAGCTGGCCCCAAATGGGCTCCAAAAGTCCCGAGGAGGGAGAAATATCCACAGGAATAAACGTATAAAACACAGACCCAGATTTAGAGCCCTGCTCAGTTTGGCTGCTCAGGGACACACGAGATTTTCAGATCAGGATCATTATCACAGAGTTTTGCTGGTCTAGTGAGTAGATGCAGAATAAACTTTTCCTGCCACTCAGCAGCCCCTGGGCCCTGCAGCCCCTCAGTCAGCAGGGCAGAGCCAGTCACACGGAGCGATTCCCAGAGCACCACAACAATCCAAAACTCCAGCATTTTCTGGCTTTGAGCAGAGGAAATTGTGGGGCAAGGCCCAAAATCACTGCAAATAACAACAGCCCTAAGGATAATGCCCAGGCTTCCTCATCATCCTAATGCAGATCCAGATTCCTCCTGATTTTCCCTCTAAACACCACCAGCAAAGATTCCCGAGAAGTTTCCAGCAGCAGAAAATTGGTTGAATGAATGAAAGCCTTGATTCCATCGCATAAAATCATAGCCATGGGCTGCTACCCACCTGCATTCTGCAGCAGAGGGCTGGGGATGAGCAGAGCATCGATTTATTTCGGTTAGGCCAACCTTCTCATTCCTACCTTCTAATGAGACACCTCCAGCAGCTCAGAGCTTCCTTAATTATGAGCAAGAAACCATCCTTGTGGATAAATCTGCAGCTCAGGAGCTGGAGCTGCGAGCTCAGTCCCACAGAATTCAGAGCACAGCAGAGCCCCCGGGCCCAGCAGCCCTTTGTCAACGCAATCCCCACTCAGAACAAGATTCCAAAGGTATTTTATCCCTCCCATTTCCCTGCTTCAGACAAAACAGAACAAAAAACCAGTTGGTCATGATCCTCTGGGCTCCATCTGAAGATGTTTCACGAGGTTTTGTGAAGGCATTTTAAATAGAAAAGGATTCTCTGCTATAGGAAAACAAAAAAAAAGGTTTTTCCTAAGCACAGGCCTTGCCAGGTTGTTCCAAATTTGAATAAAAACTGCCTGTGAAATTCCAAATTGAAGTGTGAAAATGTTTACTCCAGTGCATATTCATTAAACCTGTAAAAAACGGTGAGAGCAGCTCAGAGCTGCTCCTCTCTGTACTCCAGGAGTCCTTTGTGGGAGGGAACAGCCTGGGAACGGGGATGGACAGCAAAGGTGTTGCCACAGGCCACGCTGATAAACAAACCAGCCCTAGAAGGGGCAGGGACACCCAAGGGGTTTTTGGGATGAGCTGCTTCCCACAGTTCCTGGGAGAGTTCCCTCCCTTGCAAGGGATTCACTGGATTTTAGAATCACAGAATATTTTGGGTTGGAAGGGACCTTAAAGCCCATCTCATCCCACCCCCTGCTATGGGCAGGGACACCTTCCACTATCCCAGGGTGCTCCAAGCCCCGTCCAGCCTGGCCTTGGACACAAGAAAAAATAAAAGTGATGCTGTAATAGAAAAAGGATTAAAAATTTCCTATTGGAAAGGCTCTGTCATGCCAGGAACTTTATCTGTTGGAGGAAAAACAACAGGGTGCCTGAGAGGTGGTGGCTGTCCCATCCCTGGAAGTGTCCCAGGCCAGGCTGGACAGGGCTGGGAGCACCCTGGGACAGTGAGAGATGTCCCTGCCCACCCCCTGCACCCAGGGCACGTGATCTGCAGAGAAAAGAGCAAAAACCTTCTCCCAGAGCCCCCGCAGCCCCTTCTGCTGGAGCACGGACTTGGGGCCGCCCTCAGGACGACAAAACCGAGCGGCGCCTGCGCTTGTGGCTCCCTCAGAGCCGTTGTGTCACTCGTGTCACCGCAGGGATGGCACAGCACTGGCACGTTCTGGGAGCACCCAGCTGCCTTCTTCACCCCGGGCAGGAAAGCGACTGCGGGGCACGTTCGGAGCTGTTTGTACCCTCGGTGCTTTCACGCTGCGAGTGGATTCCTTCGGCTGGAGATGTTTTTCCTTGGCAAGCCCCCGCGGTTACGCTGCTGTTTGGAGAGATTTCATGGCTTTTCAGAGAGCAATTGCTGCCTTGAAGAGACTCTCGAAGTTTGTCTGGAATACATCGCTCTCCTGCTGTACGTCTGAAACGCCTCCTATTAAACCTGGAGGCGGCCACCCCACAGTCATTCGGAATAAACCTTCCCTGAGACATTAAATAAACCCCAGAAGGTTCAGGGAGGCACTCCAGCTCCTGCTCAGCTCCACGCATTTGCTGGAGCGCTGTTCTGAGCAGGGGAATTTGCTGGAGCAGGGCTGGGATGTCTCAATCCTCTCCAGCCTCGGAGGGAACGTCCGCGTGGGCGCGGGGTCAGCCAGGCTGCGTTCCCAGGCGGATGGAGAGCCAGGCGTGGGCACAAACGTGCGGCACTCTTGGCATTTCAATATTCCAAAGCCATTTTAGCCTCAGGCTTGCTCCAAGGTTCCTATCCTTTGGATTTCTGCAGCCCTTCCAGAGGAGGAGGCGAGCAAAGCCCTAAAACACCCGGGAATTCAGCCCTTGGGCAAACGGGCCCTGCAGCCCTCGGGGATCCAGGATGAATGATGGATATCAGCCAGGGCACAACTGAGACTGGGGTGGGATTCTTGTGCTGACAGCTCACACAGGGCCCATCAGCTGTGCAGCTCCCTCCTTTCACCACGTGCCTTCCTCACACAGAAGCTCGTGCTGCTTGTTCGGTGCTCCACGAGGGATTTTTCCTACAAATCCGTGGATGCTCACACCAATTTATTGCACTGCTGGGTTACACACACCCGACCAGGTCTCATTAGCAGCAAGTTTGTTACTCCAAAGCCTGGAGTGAGGCTTTTCCCCGGGGAAAAGGGAGCTGAGAAATCCACTCCATCTCCTGCTCAGGAGAGTTTGGACACAGAGCTCCAGGGAGGGGTTTAAGGCACGGAGAAGTTTGGATATTTTTAATTTACACAAGAATTTCTGAGATTTAGGTGCTGAGATGTGTGTCACACACCGGTGATCAGCTAAATGAATGAAGTTTGACCTAAAACACTGATTTTTCTACGTGATAATAAACCTGGCTGATGCTCAAAAAAACCACAGCTTGTAACAACATAATGGGATGGAAGAAGCTTAAATCCAGCAGGAAACTTGGATGAAATCCACATATATGGATTTCTCTATGAAATTCTCTATGGATTTCCTCTATAACCAGCTGGAAGAAGGTCCAGGTGCCAAAAGAAGGGGTGTAAAGGGGTCATGGGGGACACACGGGCTCATCCCGTTGGGATGGGTTTCACACATCCAGAGCTCCCAAGGTGGTTTTGTGCTCAAGTCAATCATTTGGCTGAGCTGGTTTGGATTTTTTGTGCAAGGGTTTGGTCACCCCTCAGCGTGTCCCTGCCTTTTAGTGCCACTTCTACAAAAGCACCATCCACAGGAGAGGTTTTTCCTTTCTTCCCCCCCAGCTTTTCCCTCTCAAACCAACCCTGCACTCAGAGCTGCTGCCAGGCTCTTGGCTGCCTGCTCCAAACTCTGCCATCCCTGCCCTACTTTCCTGCAGATCATTGGTGATACTGAGCCACAAAGTCAACAAAATCAACATTAACCCCACAGCCACAGGCTGGGAATTATCATTTACGTGCACGCTGAAGGTGCCTGGTTCTTATTAGCAAATTCAAATCGCCCTAACTCGATAGCAAGTGCAATTGAGCACTAACAGCATTAGGAGATTTCTCCCTGCTTTCTGAAGCTGCAGGGAGAAAGAGAGAGCACAATTACACCGTGGCACAGCTCGGCAGCTCAGCTCAGCTCCCACCCTCATCACGGGTGCACGACACCAGCGTGTGCCACGTGCCCCACTGGCTTTGTCCCTGGCACATCTCCAGGACAAATGCACAGCAACAAGAGGAGTTCAGCACTGGTGAGCTGTGAATGCTGAAGGCCTGGCTGCAGAGAGGTTTCTCAGTTTTCTGACAGTGTCTGTGTGAAAGCCTTGCTTTCTCACGGACGCTATGGGAAAACAGTTGGGAGATTTTGTAAACTATGGTATTGTTATGATACCAAGGAGAAAATATCTGAAGTGAGTGGTGTTGGGTTCAGCCAATCCCTCTGGGGGGTGGTTGGTCAGAGAACCAATAACCTTATGTCAGCCCAGCGTGCTAAGGTATAGAAGCGAATTTGTAAATTAATAAAGGGTCGGTTTCTTCTCACCCTAAACCGTCCATGTCGCTTTATTCCTCGGTCTCTGCTCGCTGGCGACAGATGAGCATCAGGTCCCAAGGGAAACCTCTCCCTAAGTCAGGGCTGTGGGGGATTTTACACCGAATCTGTGGCCCAGCTGTGAGGCAGATGCTGTGTGCTCCTGGCTCCGAGATGCTCTGAAAGCTGAGAGATCAGAACAGGCTCTGCTACAGACAAAACCCTGGGGCCATTTCTTCACACACCTGTGGGCATTGCGTGTTTCAGCATCCATTTTTCATCTGTTTGCTCCTCCTTTCCCACAGTATCCTGCATTATTGGATTCCCCCAGAGGGTGCTGGGCACTGCCCAGGCTCCCCAGGGAATGGGCACGGCCCCGAGGCTGCCAGAGCTCCAGGAGCGTTTGGACAGCGCTGCCAGGGATGCCAGGGTGGGGTTGTTGGGGTGTCCTGGGCAGTCCTGGCCTCGATGCTCCTGGTCATCCTTTCAGCTGTGATTCCCTGATCTCCAGCTCTTCAAAGACCCAGCTAAATGCTAAGCTGTGTCCCAGGGGAAGCAGAGCACCCTTGTCCAAGCCTGGCACAGCTCCCTGCTCTGTTCTCCCAGCACTGGTCACTTCCAGCCCTGGATTCTGACACCCCCACATCCAGCTGGAGCAAAGCCTGGTCCTGGGACACGACAGGGAATGCAGCGACAACAAAGGAACCACGTCAGAAATGTGCTGTGGGATTCAGAGTGGCAAAACAAAGCCTCTCCTTGTGCTTATTTTCCCTGAAGGAAATCCCTGCAGCAGCTTTTCCTTTTGCTGCCTGCTCACACTTTTGCTGGTTAAACAGCTTCGCTCCTCAATATTTATTCACAACAGAGAGTGATCCCAGGAGGCTGAACCCACCCTCAGCCTCCTCACACCACTGCTGCCAGCCCCAGGACACACCGATATCACTGCAAACACAACATTTCTGCTCACCCCTCTCAGTATTTAGCAATTATGGGTCTGTGATGTAGTGGACTGGCTTCGGTTCACTTCTAACAGCCCATCTGTGGACACTGAAAAGCTTTAGCAGAGAGATTTTCCGACTCTCTGCAGCATTTTGTGAGGGTTCTGTCTTTCCCATGCAAGTAAGACAAAACAATGGTACCGTTTTGTAAACTTCTTGCAGGTGCGGATTGTTTGGGTAGAATTGTTATGGTTCTAACTGGAAAAACACTCAGAGATGGGTGTCTTAGAACTTGGCCAATCCCCTTAGGGGGTGGATGGCAAAAACCAATTACCTTATGCCACTTAATACACTTTGCAAACTAAAAGTCTTAGTAATCCATCTATCCCTAAGCCTGGAGTTCGTGTCGTTTCTCTACTCGTCCGTAGTCCCACAGGCTCTGCTGGAGCATTCACTGCGCCACCAAATCAGCTGCGACAGTCCCATGAGGAAAGCAAAGTGCAAAACTCCCCAGGAAACCACACTGAGCAAAGGGCCAGCAAAAAGCCACTTAAGTCACCTTTAAGCCTTAACCAGCAGGTTTCAGAGGTGCTTAAAATGTGGAGGTTCTTGAGCCCTGAGGAATCTCATGAGCAGCCAGGGAGCCAAGAGGAACCTCCATCCAAGTCTGAGATGAGGGGAGCTGCTTTCTGTTATTTATTTCCCTTCTGCTTTCTGCAGCACATTCCAACTGCACCCTCCCACCACCTCTGGGGGGGTTTGCTCAGGAAATCACCTCCTGGTCCAGGTAACCAGTGCTGGTCACATCCAAACTCCTCCTGAGGAGCATCACCTTGGATTCCCCAGCTCCCACTTGCGAGTGATGGAGACCAAGAGTCACAGGTTTGATCTTCCTAAATAAACCTTTCACTGGCACAGGGTGCCCAGAGAAGCTGTGGCTGCCCCTGGATCCCTGGCAGTGTCCAAGGCCAGGCTGGACGGGGCTTGGAGCAGCCTGGGACAGTGGAAGGTGTCCCTGCCCGTGGCAGGGGTGGGATGGGATGAGTTTTGAGGTCCCTTCCAACCCCACCATTCTATAATCCTATGAAACACCCCCAAAACACATGTGTGAGCTCTCCAAACTGGGACAACAGAGTCTCTTCTGCCCCACAAGCCCCAACACCATCCCACCAACAAAACCATCTCTGGGCTGGGCTGGAAATGGAACAACAATGAAATCCCAGCTTTTCATTTCTGTGTCTTCATAGGAACAAAGAAATTCAAAGACACAAAGGGGAATGAAAAATACCGAGTGAATCATGAGCTATTATAATTCAGGGAGGGTAAAGTTCCAGTTGGGATCCAATTTAAGGCAGATTTATGTTTTGTTTGAACTGTTGATCCCTACTCACCAGCAGATCAGGTTAGGTCCAGCCCACAGTCTGGAAAGACCCACTGGACACTAATATTTGTCAGCAGGAAACAGAAGAAACATGAAAATCTGTTGCCATTAAGATCAAAAGAGAGCGAGGGTGCACTCTGACATTTCTCCTCTCCTGCAAGGAGCCCCTGTTTTGCAAAGCAAATTCCACCGTGGAGCTCTGAACTCCTGGAGAGGAAAGATGAAAGGTGAAAACCCGGCTCGTTGAAAGCCAGCACCGAGGTTTCTGACAGCTCTGGATGCAGCAGGTTTGGCCCACGGTTTTCTGGGACCACAAACACAATTCTCAATTCCTTGAGAATCACCGAGTGTGCACCAGGAACGGTGCAGCTCCCACACCTCACCGAGGGGAACGGAGCAGAGTGAACCACGAAGGACCACAGCGAGGAGCTCCAACCCCTTCCCAGTCCACTGAGGATCCCACAGAAAGCTCCAAGCTCCAAACTCATCGCTGCCAGGTCCACAGCAGCCCCCTCAGGAGGGCCCCCAGCTGGCTCCTCTTTGGAAGGAATGCTTAGACTCAGCCTAGCAGAAGAATTATTTTAGTTGAGGAATTCGTGGGCAGGCACAAAACTTTCCAGGTTTTCTCACTTTGCAAAACAAAGGGAGTTTCCCATGGCAACCAGTGGAGGGTTTGGTGATGGACAATAAGGTTCTTGCACGGGCAGAACTGGGAATTACTGCCCAGAAAAGGAAGCCAGAGTTGTGCTATTGCCTCTGTAAAAGGCTTCCCACCTCCACAGAGCCCGTATTAGCAACAGATGAATCACTGTCATTCACAAACACCAGGCACGTAAACAAGAGCATCTGAAATGATCCAGAAATGATCTTAATTTGAAAACGAGATCTGGAGGGAAAACAGGGCCCAGGAGGACTCAGATCCCAGGGCACCACGGCTTCTCTTGCTGAGCAGTGGCATTGTTTCCTCCCACCCCGGTACCGTGATTCCTTCACCCAGACCCTGCACACAGAGCCCATCACTGGAAATATTCTCCCTCAGCAGCACCAACATCCTCCAGCTCCAGCAGCCCCTGGTTACTGACAGAGCCATGCTCAAAGCGTGGTAAATGCAGCAACACTTGGCATATCCAGACACTTCATGGGGACTAATGAATAAATTTACATAATGGGCCCACGAGCTGATCCGAGCACCAGTCACCTCCTACACCCCAGGTGATGCCATCTTGATTTTTGCCTTTTTTCTTTTATATATTCTCTGTATTCTTTACACATAGATTTGTAGCTTTGCAGTCTGTTATTGTACCTTAGCTCCAGCATTTTCCTAAGCAGAAAGACAAAGCAACTTCCAGGATCCCTGTGCGACCCTGGTTCTCCTTAGAAACCCAGGCTGAGACCAACTCTTCGAGACAATATTGCTATAAACAGGGTTCAGTCCTCATCTGAGGGGGGAGGATTTAGAAGGTGCTAGAGATGGGAGGATTACATCACCGAGTGTGCTTCTAATTGGGGGCTCTTGTCAGATATGCTAATTTGCAAAATCTGTAAAGATTGCACGCGCTTTATGCGGGGCGCGCACCTTCGGCATTTCCCACCTGACAAATTGTGCACCTCAGGCTCCTCAGATAAAGAGGTAACCCCTTCTTATCACCCTGACTGCGTCTGGCTCGTGGTTCTGGAACCAGAGGAAAAGGCATCAGTTTCTGGTGGCTCTGCCAGGACAGGCTGGAGCCTCTCGATAGTTTCTGAGATCGAGAACCGGTCCCAGCCTGGCACTGGGCTGGCCCCAGCTGCACAAAGGCAGGTCCAGGCCATGCAGCCCCTGAGCAGCATTGCCCCCCACAACAAGCAGGTTCTTCCCTAATTTCCTGGTCCAGAAAATGCTCTGCCCGTGCTTGAGGGATCTCTGAGCTGTCTGCACTGGGTTGGACCGAGAACCTGGTCACAACACTGGACTCCCACCCTGAGGAAAACAGTTGGGTTACCCCATTTTAACACATTCCCAGACCATGCTGAAGCTTGGAATTAGCAGGAGGTGCTGGAAAAAAAGGCTCTTCCCCATCACCAACTTCCCTAAATTGCTCCTTGGACACTTTTGAGCACAAACAGGCCACGGCTGAGACAAACCTGCAGCTCCCAGAAGAGCCTGGCTGGAGTCATTGTCCCAAAGCTTTTGTGCTGCTGAGGCAGGAAGGTCTTTTCCTCAGATTATTATTGAAGAATTTCACCCTCCTGATGATTCAGCCTCTTTGCTCGGAGCATAAATCACCTCCCAGATAAAGCCTTGCTAGAAAGCTTTCATGGGCCCCAATTAAAAGGAAAAGTCTCTGGAAGAATAAACAGTGGATCAGCAAGGAAAAAACGGGCTGAGGTTTGTGAACTTGCTTTCTCCTCGCCCTCCCGATTCCTCCGTTTATCACAGGACAGGAAGTGAATGTTTACAAAGTGGATTTCCGACTGCAAAGGCTGTGCTGAAATCTTTGATGCTGTGACTTTCTGAATCTGTAGGAAAGCTGGATCTGGACCACCTATAAAGTCACCTCCGTCCTTTGGGACTGACTGAATAATCCCTCACAACAAACCCCTCGCTTTGGACAGACCTGAGCCAAACCATCAAACCCAAATCCCTCTTTCCTGAACATTTCTTGACGCCAAACTCCTCAGTTTGCCTGATGCCAGCACAGACCAACTTTTTCAGCCTCCAATCTGCTTTCAGGACAGAGCTAACCCTGACAGATTTCAATTAATGCCGAACTGGTGAAGCACATCTCACCCAGTGACTGATCCCTGCACGCTAAAACCCTGACTCTCCTCAACACCCCAGAGCAGAAGTGCAGCAGGAAGAGGGAGTGATACCAAAGCCCTGTGGATGCAGGAGGATCAATCCAGCACCGTGAACGGGCCATTAAGGAAGAAGTTGTAACCTCAGCCTTCCTGTAATGGCTCTGAGTCCCAGACTGCCTGGCTGCAGAGGGATTTCGGTCCCAGCAGGGCTGGCTGCTCCACCGGCAGCAAGGGAGGGGTTTGTACAAGCAGGGGGACAAAGCTGCCCCAAGCAGAGGCAGCCTGTGGAGGTGGCACACACAGGAAGGGGTGAAGGAAGGGCTCAGCTAAGCCTGAGGGACAGCAGCTTTCATAGAATCACGGATTTGGGTTGGAAGGGACCTGAAAGCTCATCCAGTGCCACCCTCTGCCATGGCAGGGACACCTCCCACTGTCCCAGGCTGCTCCAAGCCCCGTCCAGCCTGGCCTTGGGCACTGCCAGGGATCCAGGGGCAGCCACAGCTTCTCTGGGCACCCTGTGCCAGGGCCTGCCCACCCTCACAGCCAGGAATTCCTTCCCAATATCCCACCTAACCCTACTCTCTGTCAGACTGAAGCCATTCCCTGTGTCCTGTCCCTCCATGCCTTGTCCCCAGTCCCTCTCCAGCTCTCCTGGAGCCCCTTTAGGCCCTGGAAGAGGCTCTAATCCCCCTCCCAACTTTGTGGCCTCCTCTGGACCTGCTCCCACAGTTCCATGTCCTTGTTATGTTGGGGACACCAGAACTGTGTGGTTTTCCCTGCTTGCATGAGTTAGCAGGAGAAAAAGCTCCAGCCTTTTTTCTTACTAATGCTTAATCCCAGTTTACACCGACCACATCCTGCCTGCCGTGGTCCCACAGCCTTTTGCAAATCTTAATTAAGCAAAAGATTAAAAGTAGGTCCAGAGCTCAGCTCTGATGAGTATCCTGCATCAGGGGAATGCTGCTCTCCTTGAGGAGTCCAGAGCCTGGGGCTGGCAGGGAAACTTTTCCTGATAAAATCTTCCTGCCAAAAAACCATTTTCCTCCGCAGGGGAGAACTCAGGTGGTGAATCAGAGCTCCCTGAACAAGGAATAACCTCAGACACTCCGCTGTGTCTGAGTCTGAGCATGTGTTCACTTACTCTACCAGTTCTGGATTCCAGAGGAAACATCTTCCAGCTTCTTCCCAGCCTGGGTCCAGCGGGGATCAGGCTGGTTCAGGCAGCATCCCCGTGCAGCTGCTGAGCTGGATGGATTCCATCTCCAGAGGAGTGGCCAGGATGAGGGAAGGAGCTGATTCTCCCCCTCTACTCTGCCCTTATGGGACCCCACTTGGAGTTCTGTGTCCAGGTCTGGGGTCCTCAACACCAGGAGGACCTGGAGCTGCTGGAACAAGTCCAGAGGAGGCCATGGAATGCTCACAGGGCTGGAGCCCCTCTGCTCTGGAGCCAGGCTGGGGGAGCTGGGGGTGCTCACCTGGAGAGGAGAAGGCTCCAGGGAGAGCTCAGAGCCCCTTGCAGGGCCTGAAGGAGCTCATGAAAAGGAGGGAGAGGAACTTTTTATATGGGCAGAGTGACAGAACAAGGGGCAATGATTTTAAACTGAAAGAGAGCAGAATTAGATGGGATTTGGGGAAGGAATTGTTCCCTGGGAGGGTGGGAGGCCCTGGCACAGGGTGTCCAGAGAAGCTGTGGCTGCCCCTGGATCCCTGGCAGTGCCCAAGGCCAGGCTGGACAGGGCTTGGAGCAGCCTGGGACAGTGGGAGGTGTCCCTGCCCATGGCAGGGGTGGGATGAGATGAGCTTTAAGGTCCCTTCCCACCCAGACCATTCTGTAATTCCACGACTTCACTGCTGTTTCCTGGGCACAGCCTGACAGTGCATCCACAAACACCCCGTGGAGGATTTTCAGTCACTGCTGCAGCATAATCTGGGCTTTTGTCTCCTTTTTCAGTTTGATGAACCTGGAGTAGGCACGGACGACACCAAACCAACAAACAAGAGGCCCGAAAACAGCACGTGACTGAAGCTGTGAAAAAGTTGAGGACTGCACAGAGAGGATCTTCCCCACCCACAGCTTCTCTCAGTTTCCAACCTGCAAAAGCACAGCCAGGTTTCTCAGCCAGCAGAGCAGCACAGGGAGGGGGTGACAGCACTCAGGGACAAGGGACAGGGAGTTCCTTCTGCTGAGTGTCCCGTGGCACAGCACAAAGCACTCGCCCTCCACCAGAACATCCAGGGCCCCTCAGATCTGCCAGATCCCAGCATCAACCCCTACGCCGAGGTCTCAGACCCAACAAATCCAACTCTGCAGGTGCTCCAGGCACCTGTTCCCAATTAGATTAATGGGTGTCTGGAATGAAACTACAACAGCTTCAAAGCAACCCCCAAAATCAATACCCCCATCGTAAGCTCGGGGTTTTGCGTGCGGTACGAGAGGCAGGGTGGGAGAAGATGATCTCATCCACCACATATTGATTAATCAATCCCAGCCAGGATGCTAATGGGCTCTTCTTACAACACTTGGCACCAGCAGGAAGGAGCAGGAATGCTGAATGAGGAGGGGAGAAACCGGTGGTGTGGTGAAACTTCAGGGTGAGGGGAGAAATGTAACGAGGAAATCTTCTAGAGATGGATTTAAGTGGTCAGAGACTGGGAATAGATGGAGGAACTGAGCAGCAGAGGGAGAAGGGAATAAATCAGATTTATTGGCTCCAAACACAGCAGAATTGTACCTGGCAATTACTGTGGCTGAGGATAATCCTTTCCTGCTGCTACAAAAACCGTCCCAGGAAGGACTGAAAGGGCCCAGCACGGGGCTGGAGTCTGTGATGAAGAACACTGGGCACAGCATCATCCCTCCAGCCAGAGAAAGGGGCTGGGGGCATCAGGAATGCCCGACTTAGGGATTTTCCCACAAAAACTACACCCTCAAACGAGAGCATTGCCCTGCCTGGAAGTCAGCAGAGGCTGGGTGGGATCGTCCTGCTCTTTGTAAAACTGGGAAGAGCAAAACTGGCCAGCCAAGAGGTTGTGACAGCCAGAGTCCTGCCTTGCAGGAGGGAAGGGAATTCAGCCTGGAGCATCCTCTGTGCAGCCCACAGAGCCACGCCAGGGGTGAAGGTGAGTGACAGAACTCTGTGAAATTGTTCTGGTCTAATCAAAACCAGTACTGGAGCTCAGAATTACAAGTTTGATCAACAAGGGCTGCACCCATCAGGACAGGAAACTTCCAGGCACAAAATATTAAGGAGTTGCTGCTTTTGCCACCCGGTTTTGTACAATTTGCTCTCTGATTTTCTGTGGGGCACTGTGAGAACCTGCTCCTACTCACCCAGCAGAGCACAGGAGCACCTTGGGGTGACACCAACACTGCCACCACCCCACTTGCCACCACACATCCCACCCACAGCCTCAAAGCACCACAGATTCAACCAGAAACAGCCCCTCAGGAAAACAGGAACAACCCTCCTGAAAAATCAGGGGAGCAGGAGGTGAAAACCACACAAACTAAATGAATTTTTTCTCCCAGAACCATCTTCTCCCAACCAACACCCCCCAGCCCCAGCAGAGGACTCACATTGTAGAGGATGTCGGTCCAGCCCTCCATGGTGATGCACTGGAAGACCGTGAGCACGGCGAAGAGGATGTTGTCAAAGTTGGTGATGCCGTAGTTGGGGCCCTGCCAGTACTCCCTGCACGTGGTCCCGCTCTCACACTGCCTGGCAGGAGGCTCCTCTCCACAGGGAAAATCTCCCACCTCCTCACCTGCAGAGAGGGGAGAGAAGTTACCGATTGGAACCATCCTGAGAAGTTCCTGATTAGAACCATCCTGAAAAGTTCCTGAAGCCATCCTGAGAAGTTCCTGACTGGAATCATCCTGGAAAGTTCCTGACTGAAACCATCCTGAAAGGTTCCTGATTAGAACCATCCTGAGAAATTCCTGACTGGAATCATCCTGAAAAGTTACTGAAACCATCCTGAGAAGTTCCTGATTGGAATCATCCTGAAAAGTTCCTGCTTGGAACCATCCTGAGTAGTTCCTGACTGAAACCATCCTGGAAAGTTCCTGATTAGAACCATCCTGAAAATTACTGAAACCATCCTAAGAAGTTCCTGATTGTAACCACCCTGAAAATTCCTGATTGGAACCATCCTTAAAATTACTGAAATCATCCTGAAAAGTTCCCAACTGAAACCATCCTGAAAAGTTCTTGACTGGAATCATCCTGAAATGTTCCTGACTGGAGCCATCCTGAAAGGTTCCTGATTGGAACCATCCTTAAAATTACTGAAACCATCCTGAAAAGTTCCTGACTGGAATCATCCTGAAAAGTTCCTGCTCAGAACCATCCTGAGTAGTTCCTGACTGAAACCATCCTGAAAAGTTACTGAAAGCATCCTGAAAAGTTCCTGATTAGAACCATCCTGGAAAATTCCTGATTGGAACCATCCTTAAAACTACTGAAACCATCTTGAAAAGTTCCTAATTAGAACCATCCTGGAAAGTTCCCAACTGAAACCATCCTGAAAAGATCCTGATTGGAATCATCCTGAGAAGTTCCTGCTCGGAACCATCCTGAGTAGTTCCTGACTGAAATCATCCTGGAAAGTTCCTGATTAGAACCATCCTGAAAATTACTGAAACCATCCTGAGAAGTTCCTGCCTGGTGCTGCTGCATCCTCCTGGCACCACTGCAAGGATTCAATTCACATTTTGGGTTTCTTTGTGCCGCTGTGGACGTGGAAAAGCTGTGTCCCTGTAATCGTTTCCACGCTGCTGGGCTGTGAGAGATGGGTTAGTGCAGGGTGGAGCAGAGCCGTCCCTGAAGGGCCCAAAATTCACAGTTTGCCATCTCACATCGTGGAATTGTTAAGGCTGGAAAAGACCTCCAAGATCATCCAGTGACACCATCAACCCAGCACCACTAACCCATGTCCCCAGGTGCCACATCCACGCGTTTTTGAGCACTTCCAGGGATGGGGACTCCACCCTGGGCAGCTCCTTCCAATGCCTGACCACCCTTTCAGTGAGGGAATTTCCCCTAATCTCCAGTCTAACCCTCCCCTGGCGCAACTTGAGGCCATTTCCTCTCGTCCTGCCACTTGTTATCTGGGAGAAGAGGCTTCCAAACTGCAAATAATTCCTGGCTCATGACAGCTCAGTACATCTGAGAGGCCTGGAAATGGTGTAAGAGCAGCAGAAAAAAACCACACACACAAAAAACCCCCCAAAACGCCACAAAAAATAAAACCAAGAGCGTGGTAAAAGCAGGGCTTTGGGAATGGGACACACCTCAAACACCCCAAAGTGCTGAATATGGGCTCTATAACATTGAATCAAAAGGGCACCTTCTGCAGCAGTGCCAATTTTGGGGTGTGGACTGCCCCAAAATTACCCAGGCTCCACATTTTTGCTCCAAATGCTGGGGAAGAATCCATGTGGGGTGGTGCTTCTCTGCTGAGTCTCAGTGCAGACCCAGAGAAGGCCAAGGTGGATAAATCTGCCAGGGAAGGACCACCAGGAATGGCCAGGAGGGTGCCCAGCATCTTCCAGGCTCAGCTGGGAAGGGTTGCAGCCCTCCAGAACAGCTTGGAAAAGTCCAGTGCTGGGTTTTAGGAGTAAACAAATATCCCAAGTCATACCCCTGTTTGGAGAGCTGCGATTGGGGCAGCATTAAAGGGTTTTTAAAGGGTTTTTTAAAGGGTTTTTTAAAGGGACACGTTATGGTAATGGAGCAGCAAACGGCACAAAATCCAATTCACGCGGGGGGGAAGCAGCAGCAGCAGCCCTAACGAGAATTAGGAATAATCATTCCACAGAGCAGAGCCTGAAGGAGGAAAGCAAAATTGTCACTGTGGAGCAGGATCTAAGTGTGTGTGGGTTTATATAAATATATATGGGACACTTTCCTGTTGACTCGAGGCCTCGGCGCAGGGCAAACCTCCAGCTCCCATATGGGTCACCACAGGCTCTCACAGGGCTTGGTGAGAGAGGAAAATGCCAAAGCTGGCTCCTGCAGACCGTTTGTGGAAAGAGGATCCAGTTTCATCTCGGTTTGGCCTTTTGCTGCCAGGGAACTCTCTGAAGATGCAGTGCACATCCACCACAAAGGGGTGGGTGAGGGATTTTTTTTTCCTTTTTAAAACAGTGACCAGAACTGGCCCTTACTCCTCGTGGCTGGAGAGACAGAGAAAAGAGGAATCTCAAGGGAAAATGGGAAATAAATGTGATGCCCCTTCTCTCCTGGAGTAGCACTTGGGCTGGGTCAGGTGCTGCAAAATAATCCAGTGTCAGCAGAACAGCTCAGCAAGGAGGGTGCAGGGAGAGGGAAACGACTGGAGCATGCCCTGCCACTGAGTTTAGCCCATTTTCCATTAAAATAATGACATGTTTCCAGCTCACAACAGTCAGGCTGAGGGGGAAAGGCCTTGAATAACCCTTTGGCCATATTTTGGTGCCAGTTTGGTGCCCTGACCTACCCAGGCCATTGGCTCAGCAGAGCAACACTCGGTGCTGACGCCTCTGCTCGGTGCCCTTCACGATGCCCAGCTGGTACCTCTCGTGCAGCTCCTCATCCCAGGAAAAATCCCGGGGGGGTTTGCTCACATTGGGGATTTGGAACAGCAAGAAGCATGAGCAGCTTTCCCTCCTCCCGTTTCCCACCCGCTGCCAGAGGCAGCTCTTTGATGAGTTCACATTTCCACGCTCAGCCCGTGGTCTCTGCCTGGGCTCCTTAATGCACCTCTGTGGGCACGAGGAGCACTTAGGTTTTAAAAAGCTTCGTGGCTGCTCTGCTGCTCTGCTCCCAGGGGATGCAGTGCCAGGAAGCCTCCCCCCACCCAGTCTCCTTTCCAGAAACACCATTTCCCGCCCAGCAGCTGGAATGGATCCCCACAACTCACCCAAACCCAGCTCGGCAGCCCCGGAGCACGGAGTGACCAGGGCACAGGCACTTTCCCCCTTCCTGGTGAGGGGATTTGGGAGCTGAGCCCCAGCTCCCACCGAGCTGGCAGTTGCTGCCATGCAGAGAAATGCAGCACAGGCAGCGGAGCTTCGGCTGCGCTCCCAGTTCCGGGCTGGAATGCACCCAGGCAGCAAGAGGCGCTTACACACGACATTACCCATGACAAAAACCCGTCCTCGGTCCCCAAACCTGGCCTGGAGACCTCTTGGTCCCCACGGATGGCAGAGATGAGTCTGCAGGGAGCACACACGGCTTTGGGGGTGATGTTTTGCTTTTGCACTAACGAGGTTCTGGGGAGGGAAGAAAATTCTCCCCCCTCGGGTGCCAGCCATGAGGGAGAGCCTCGGGCTCTGCCTCCGGCACACAAAGGATGCACAAACATCCCCCACCCCGTCTGCAGTTTAACAGACCTGGAAATGCTCCTAGGAAACCCCAACCTGCTCAGGATTTCATCCTTCCCACCTCCTCAGCACGAAGAACTCCGCTGCTTCCTCCACACCAATATTGTCACCACTGTCCCTGTCCTCACTGCCACAGCCCCTCGCAGGGGCCACACCACCCACAAAGAGGCTTTTTCCTCCTACAAATCCAGTCCAAGCACTCATTTCCTCCAGGAATCGCTGGGATTTTCTCACAAGTCGTAACTCCCAACTGTCCTTCGTGACCTGCATTATGTTTTTCCCGCATTCCATAGGAACACGAGCAAGAATTCCCTTTGCAAATCTCAGTTTAATAATACCCTGAGTGTATTAAACTGTTCCCATCAGAAAGCTCAGAGATTTGGCAGGGACGTTGTTTTATCACCATTGGATTGCACGGAAATAAATCAATATTAAGACCTATTAGTGATAATGACTGAAAATAGAAGGCAGTGTTTAAAGAAAGTCAATTGCACCTTAAAATGCAATGGTTTGGAGATAAGAACAATATTTTTATGTGTGTTATCAGATAACAAACATATTAACACTACTATAAAGGAATGGGGTGGAACAACATGATCTTTAAGGTCCCTCCCAGCCCGAACCATTCCATGAGTCCATGATTTGGCACAGCTCTTCCCAGCCAAGAATCTCTGGGATCATCCTTCTCCACCTCCATTTTACGGGGTTTATTCCTCAGTCACAGGCAGACACATCATTCACTCTCCAGTGCTCAATTTCCCTTCTCTGAAGGTTGTTTTTATCCTTTCTCCATCAAAGGACTCCTTGCCTCCCATCTATCACCCTTTTATTTTTTGGCTGCTCCCAGACTTTTCAATCTTTTAGTATTCCACACCAAAGTTTGCCCAGAAACCTTCCCAGGAAACTGCAGGTGCATAAAGCAGAACCCAATGAAAATGCAAACAGACACAGAGGAATAAAATGAAACAGCAGGAATTTGGTTCTGGGCTTCTGCTATGAACGTTCTTAGGGCCTCCTATCCCAAAGGAATTTTTCATCTCACTCTTGGGCAGACTGGGAGCAGCCCAGTGGCATCAGAGAGAGGAGAATCTGTCCCAGTCCATGTAGGGTGGGCACAAAATTCTGGTAACTCTCAGAATACGTGGGTAAAGAGGGAGAGAACGCAGGGAATGTGGAAGAGGCCAAAGGAAAAGCAACACAGAAGCAGGAGAGGAAGATCCAAAGGGCAGGGCTCACCTGTCTCGTTGGAAAAGCAGGTTTTATGGAATTTGCCCATGTAGAACTCCAGCCCGATGATGGCAAACATCACGATGGCGAAGAAGAGGAGCAGCCCAATCTGCAGCAAGGGCACCATGGCCTTCATGATGGACTTGAGGACAACCTGCAGGCCTGAGGGGGGGACACAAAAACACCTCAGGGAGGGAAGGAAAACAAGGACATGGGGATGGGGAGAAGGTGGGAGAGAGGGGGCAATTTGGGACTGGCAATTCCAAGCAATGCTGCTCTTCCCAGGGTGCCTGGGAAGATTTCCTGCCATAAGAGCAGGAGAGACAACTGGGGGCTCTCCTTTTCTGGTGGCTTTCCTTCAGGTGACAGATTCAATGGGTTTCTAAGCTTCAGAGGCACTAAAAAGATTTCTCCTGAAGCTGCTGGAGTCCCAAGACTCAGCCTGGAGCTGAACCACGGTGCAGCTTTGAACCCTACCTAGGACTCCTTAGGGCCAAGCAAACCAATCTGTTGTAGATCAAGTGGATAAAAGCTCATTCCCTCTTCTCCACAGACATGCTGGAAAGCGTCAGCTTTATCCCACCAAATCCTGACAGTGGCTGCACTGAGCAGTAATTAAGAAATTGGTGCTAAATATTGTTATTACCGTTATTATCTGACTGTGTTGAGATGGAAGTGAGACCATAGCAGGAGCTCAAACCTCAGCTTCACACAATTATTTATTAAATTAATACAATTTAAAGAATACGATTATTTAGCTGCACTGGGGTCTCTTACAGATCTTTTCCAAAATAAGTTCCAATTTGTGTTTATTTCACACAAGGCTTTCTTTGGGAGGAAGGTTACGGTGTTACTTGGAGAGATCAGGCAGGATCTGCCCTGCAGTGAAAACCTGTCCTGAGAAACTCAGAGTGAGGGCAAAGAGAGAATTTCCCAGCACCTGATGGTGTCACTTAGTTTGAAAGTGGAGGAGGAGGGAAGGAAAACCCCGTGGATGGGAGTGATCCCCCAGTCCCAGGGAGTCTGGGCTCTCCCTCCACAGCCAGAGCAGCCTCCACGCTGTCCCTGTCACACCCTGCTCTGCAGGAACAAACCCTGTCCCCAGGGCTGTCCATCCTCCACCACCCTGAAAGCCATTTTCAGTTAAAGCCAGGGGAGATAAGGTGAGGGAGGCAGCAGATAACGCCCTGCACACCTCAAAAACCCTGCAGTGATGGGCAGCAGCTCCCTCGGTGGCCTGGCCTGAGGGGTGGGGGCTGAGGGATCATCCTTGTCCTGCCACCTTGTACGGCACCAGCGAGACTGAGATGGGCACAGACATTTAAAAAAGCGTCAAGGTGTCTTTGACAGGAAAAATGCTGAGGGTGTAAAAGGGAAGGAAAATTCTGTGTTTGTGGGTGGTTGCACCTCAAGGTTGTGCATTTACTACAGGAAAAAAAAAAACCAAACATAAAATATTCAGCTTTCACTAAATCACTAAAAACCTGAGAGCAAATATTGTGGGGAAATGTGCTGGTCCAGGACACATCCCCAGGTGGGAAAATGTCCCCCACACCAGGACAGGGCCAGCTCTGAGGGGCCACCTCACTTGTGTGACATCCTCAGACTGTCATTGCCACGCCTTGCCCAGGCAAAAGGTGCAGGAAACAACAGCCAGCAGCATCTCCTTGTTGGAGACAAACAAATGCCACCTTTCCAAGGATCTCTCCTGGGTGGGAATTCAGATTGAAGCCCTGCCCATGAAAGGATCCTGATTTCAGGAATTTTCGGTGCTGTCATTGCCCCCAGGTTAATTCAGAGAACACCAGAACATCCCACAGTGCTGCAGCTCCTTCCAGCAGCTCCTGCTGGAGGGTACAAATCTCTTTATTCCACATCCAGAAATGAAACAGCTCCTGGAAGTGATCCCTGCTGGGGGGCAGAGCTGTGACTGTGACAAATAAAAAGGCAGAAACCACGGTGTGGGCACTGGGATGGCTTCAGGGCAGGATGCAGCTCCTCACTGGAGCACTCAGACCCTTCAGGCTCACACATAAAATGCAGAAAGTTGAGTAGGGAAGGCCAAATCCCACCTGCTCTTTCTCTTTATTTTTTTCCCCCTTATTAAAAGGGTAAAATCCCCGGCACAAGAAGCTCAGCTGATCAAAACCATCAGAAGATCCAAGCTGAAAAGGCTGAAAACTGCAAAATTCAGCTCTCAGGTCTTCACACCCCACAGAATTCATTCACCCCCAAAGGCAAAGGGATCCTAGGACAAATCCCTGCCCCTCACCTGCAGATTTGGGAGCGCAGCGCTGAAATCAGCACAAAATGGGATGAGAGACCACCAGACCCCAAAAAGGGGCAGGAGCCACTGACCCCAAAGAGGCAGGGGAAGAAAATATGGCTCAGAAAAGGCAGTAACACCCCAAATCCACAGAGCACTTGGGCTGTGCCACGACACTCACTTGGGATTCCTGACACGAGTTTCAGGGGCCGCAGCACCCGGACGGCTCGCAGGGTCCGCAGGTCAAAGTCAGTCCCGGCAGTCGCCAGAATCCTGAAGGGAAAAGGGGAAAAAAAAATCAGATTAACTGCAAGTTCCTCTTTCCAAAGCGTGGATAAGTGTGGTGTAAAACCAGCAAATATTGGAGCTGCTTTAGACTCTGTACCTGTGATCCCTGAAAGCCATCAATTCCCAAAAACTCCGGGGCTGCTGTAGGAAAATCCCCAATCTCTGCCTGTTTATGAGGCCACTGGAACATCAGCAGGGCACTCAAGAGCTGCACCCTGTGCCACAGGACAGCTCACCCCAAAAGGAGATGGAGAGAGGGAATTAAATCCCTCAGCGATGCTGGGAATCACCTGCCAGAATTCCTCTAATAAACCCACAAATCCCTCTGTTTGATGTCTGGCATTTCCCAATACCCGGAGCAGTTTCTGCTCGTGCTTTCCTTCCTCTCTGTGTGTGAAATAATTTTTGTTCCGAGCATCTCCTTAGAGGAGAACGTGCAGAGAGCAGGGTGTGGGTCTGACACACCACGAAATCCAGCCCCCAGAGCAGAAGGAGTCCTAAAAATGGGATGCTCTGCACAGAAAATGAAATGGATTCCCTGGTTTAGGGCACAGCAAGGGAAGAAATATTGTCCCAGTGCCCACAAGGAATAATGGAAACTCATTTTTCCTCAGTTTCCTGATAAGAGGAGCCCCTTTTCCTCAGTTTCTTGCTAACAAGAGCCCTTTTTGCTCAGTTTTTTGATAACACAAGCCCTTTTTCCTCAGTTTCCTGATAACAGGAGCCCTTTTTTTCCCATTCTCTTGCCAACAGGAGCCCTTTTTGCTCAGTTTCCTGATAACAGAAGCTCTTTTCCCTCAGTTTCTTAATAACAGGAGCCCTTTTTCCGCAGTTTCTTGACACCAGGAGCCCTTTATTCCTCAGTTTCTTGACACCAGGAGCCCTTCCTACTCAGTTTTTTGATAACATGAACCCTTTTTCCTCAGTTTTTTGCTAAGAGGACCCCTTTTCCTGCAGTTTCTTGACACCAGGCTGCTGAGCATCCAGCAGCAATCAGCCACTGTGAAAACAAATCCAAGAAAAAGCAGGATTTTCCCAACCCAGCTGTACAATTGCACTCTGAGCTGCGCAGGATGCCTGCAAACCCAGCAGAGGAGGGAGCACTCCCAGGATAAATCCCTGTCCTTGACTTACTGACTGACTTAGCCCCGCTGCCAAGCCTGGCCTAGGGAAGAGCAGGCTCAGCATTGCTGGGCGGAAAGGGCCAGACTCCATCAGCAGGAGGTGCTGGAGATCAGGAAAAAAACCTGCTGGGATGTTGGATGGCAGGAGGCAGAAGCAAGCCAGGACCTGAGGAGCTGAGTGTTTATTCTATAGGACACCTGTTCCCACATTTTCACGACCTTAAAATTCCCATGACATCAGCTCCATGGATGTGGTACGAGCACAAGCGACAGGAGACGCTTTAAACCAAGAACCAGCACATGCAGAGACTTCTAATTTCATCTTCTGCCCCCGTGCCAGGGATTTCATCCTCTGCTCCCTTCCCTCCATCCCCACGGTTTGATTGCTCACTGACAGCCCTGCGCAGTGTGGGAGTAACACGGGCAGGGATAATCCTGAACATCCACGATGTTCCCAACAGCACAACGAGCCTCCCGAGAGCCAGGATGGATTTGTGCTGTCACCAGGCTTGGGACAAGCTGAGGGAAAGGGTCCTTCGTGCCCTTATTTTGTTTTTGAATTCAAAGAGCAAATGGGAGGGGATGGGTGCCGGTAAATGCTCCAGTGGGTTGAAGTTGTCATTCCAGAGTTTTCTTCCTAACAGGCTTGATATCAAATCCAGCCTGTTCCAGCTCTGGCAATGCACACAAACCGCCTTTCCCAGGAAAACTCTTGGGTTTGGCTACTGAAGCCATGAATTCCCACATTGTTTTCACCGTCAGCCCCCAGTTAACCTGCACAGGACGCCCCAGAGCCGCCATCTCCCGTGGCTGCTCCGTGGATTCCATCCCGTCCCAGCCAAATCCCACAGACCACCCAGCAGGGCTGAGCTGTCTCTGCTCCCTCTGCCCATGAATCCGGCACTCTGGGAAAACAAAACAGCCCAGACGTTGTCTGGAGAGGTAAAGACAGCAGCAGGCTGAACAAAGCTGGAAAAAAAATCATAGAATGGTTTGGGTTTCTCTGGGCACCCTGTGCCAGGGCCTCCCCACCCTCCCAGGGAACAATTCTTTCCCAATATCCCATCCATCCCTCCCCTCTGGCACTGGGGAAGCCATTCCCTGTGTCCTGTCCCTCCATGCCTTGTCCCCAGTCCCTCTCCAGCTCTCCTGGAGCCCCTTCAGGCCCTGGAAGGGGCTCTGAGCTCTCCCTGGAGCCTTCTCCTCTCCAGGTGAGCACCCCCAGCTCTCCCAGCCTGGCTCCAGCCCTGGAGCAGCTCCGGGGCCTCCTCTGGACTCTCTCCAGCAGAAACTGAGGGGCTGAGGGGCAGCTCTGGGGCTGAACACCCCATGTGAGCCTTGCAGACCAGCGAGGCAGAGGCTGAGAAAGCCCAGGCTGGGCATCCAGCACTTTTCCTGCTCCAGACAAAGCGGGAAGGGCTGGATCCCGCAGCCTCCTGGCGCTCCACGCTCGCCCCCGTGGCTCTGCAGCCCCAGCCAGGCTGTGCCAGCCGTGGAACCAGGGCACAGGGGGCCCTGAGGCTCTTAAAGAGTGTTGTGGTGTCAGCATCCATCCCAGGAAGCCTCAGGGTGTCAGGAAGGACCCAGGGGCAGCAGCTGGAGCACAGCAAAGCAGCTCAGAAGCTGTGCCAGGGTGGGGATGGGGCCTTTTCACCCTACAAAGCCCGAATTTCTTTACAGGATTCCAGGGCCCTAAGCTGGAAAAACATCCCAGCGAGGGGGAGACCTTAATTAACATCATCTGGGGCATTTGCCAAAGCGCCACCTTTGCTTTGCTTTACTTTTTCCCTCCAAAAGTTCATAAAAGCCACTGTCAGTGAGGTCTGGACAAGTGGGAAATGATCCTTAAAAATAAGAGAAACGCAGAGATCAAAGGAGCCGGCTGACAGGCACATCCCAAAATCCTGCTGGAGCATCCCTGGCTCAGCCAACAGCTGAGAACAAAGCAGAGGTGGTGGGGGAGCCAGTGCCAGAGGAGGAAATCAGCTGAGAAAAGCAAACAAAAATTTAAAAATCAGATTTTAGGTGATGAATGCCTTGATCTGCAGCCATTTTTGTGCCTCGGTGGGTTGTGCAGAAACGCAGAGATCGGATGTGTTTGAGATGTTGCCACTTCCAAGGGTTTGAGTGCAACAACATCAACTCCCCCATGAAAGCTGTCTTTTTTTTTTGTGATGGCCAAACACCAAACTTTTCTTGCTCTTACGCTGCTGGGGAGGACCTGGGCACCCATCCTGCCCTCCCTGGGGGCTCAGCACCGTGGCACTCACTCCTGATTTTCCCCATCCCTTGGTTAAAAGCTGCTCTCCTCCCTCTCTCCTCCACTGAGGAGCCCTGACTGACAGCTCTTCCCAGAGACAGCCCAGCTGTGGGATAAATGCTCGGTAACTTCTATTCCAGCAGAGCCTGGAATAAATTATAAAAGCAGCTTGTTCCTCTGGGCATAAAAGAAAGCAAAGAACAAAGGGAAAGTTCCTTCCCCGAACATGAATAATTAGCAACCCCTTCCTGTAAGGACCTGGGAGCTCAGGATTGATTTGTTCTGGTTCAGCAAGAGCCAGGCTGCCAGACACAGGTGATGAACGTCCTCAGTGAAGCCCTGAGTGAAGGAAATGCCTTGGAATTCCTTCAGGTTTAACCCCAGAGCTCCAAATCCTGAGGATTGGAGTGGGGAAAAGCGAATCCTGCTCCTCAGGAGCAGCCCCACCTTGCCTGAGAGCCATTAAAGCTTCCCATGGGATCTCAGCAGGGCAGTTCTTCCAGAGGAGGGATCGCTGGAATAACTTGTGGGTATTTTAATGTAACCTTGCTAATTTTTATAAACTCTGGCCCTAGAAATAAGTGGGAACAGTAAATTTTTCAGAGACCTTATCCCAAAGATTTATTTCTAAGTTCCAAACCAATCCCTTCAGCAGGATTAGGAGAAAGACCAAACACTCTCCAGACAGCTTCCCACAAAAAAAAAAAAAGGATAAAACCAGCAGCTGGTTTATGAAAAGAAATAACAACTGTCACTTCTTGCCACAGATTCAACCCCACCCACACAGAGAACTTGGCAGCATCAACCCCAAAACCTCTGAGGGAGAGAAAACTCCGGTAAATCGCCCCCATTCCCAAACCTGGCTTTGAGCACCCCCATTCCCAAAACCTGACTGAGCACCGATGGTTAACAAGCCCCAGCGACCCCTGGGAACAGAATCCAGTGGGACAAACCAAAATAAATAGCTTCATGAAGATTGGCTGAGTAGTTTAAAGGTGTTTCCCCCTCTGTGGGGCACCTCCAGGCTGGCTGTCACCTCTATCCATCGCTGTCACCCACCCTCTCCTTCCCAACGTCTCCTCTGCTGCCCACGGGCATTGGGAAAAGAAATATTGCATCATTGTGGCACTGAACTCCACCAGAGCACCAACAGCAAACAGGCAGCATAAACTGAGACAATGAGTTCCACATCAGCATGAGGAAGAAATCCTTTCCCTGAGGGCGGCACAGCTCTGGAACAGCTGCCCAGGGAGTCGTGGAGCCTCCCTCTCCGGAGACATTCCCAATGTACCTGGACACATCCCGGTGTCACCTGCTCCAGGTGACCCTGCCGTGGCCTGGGTGATCTCCAGAGGTCCCTTCCAACCCCAGCTGTTCTGGGATTCTGTGATTCCTTGGTCTCACCCCAAACAGGTGCAGTTCTGAGCCTCTTGTAGCCAGCACTAAATTCACCACCAGCCTCCAGCAGCGCCCAGATGTGAACACAAACTCCCTCCTCCTCCTCTTTGCACGCTCCCAAGTCCTGGGAGGACACAGAGCAAAAAGGGAGCAGAAACCCCTCCCCAAACCACCTGCAACCCACTTTTGTGGGCATAATTCCCAAGCCAGGCTCCAGAGAGAAGACAGGGTGGGAAGCATCTGGAGGCAGACACTCCTCTGCTCCAGCCAGGCAGGGAGGGCCACTGAAATCCACCAGATGAGGATTTGCAGGGCTTGGATGGTGCCCAGGATGGAGGAAGACGTTCTGATGGTGAGGCAGTTGCTCAGACCAGTCCTTGTCGCTGCTAAGCAGGAGAGACGGGGATGTGCCCCCGCACAGGGCGGCAGGGGAGGCTCCTTTGCCATCAGCACCGACGGCTGGCAGGGAAACGCACACGGCCGAGAACGTTCCGGGAGCTCACGCTTGCAGCGTTCACACAAGGGCACAGCTCTGCACACAAGATGGAGAGGTGCAAAGTGCTTATTGCACAGTGAATATTCCCTAAATACCAGCACCCAACAGGATATCACATCATAGAAACAGGAAAGATGTTCACCTCAGGGTCCCCCAATCACCTGGGGTTGTGCACAGACATTGCCTATTATGGTAACAGGTAAACAATGCCCTATAAGGTCACAAACTACAATTATCACATCTCATAGGCCCAGCACTGTCCACAAACCCACAATCCTCTCTCAGCCCATCCCCGGTGACCTGGATGCACTCCCAGGGTCACCTCTGGGTCCAAGAAAGAGGCTCTCTCTGCGGCCCTCAGGGCCTGTCTCTCTTCCAGCACACAGTGCACCCCAACAACGCTGGGAAAACGGAGTGCAGAGGAGTTAAAACCACCATGCACTTCACTGGGGCTCGGAAAGCAGGTCACACCTTCAGCCTCACCCCGCGAACAGCACCGAGGAGAGTTTCTGCCCTGGGGAATGGGCATCCCAGAATGTCGTTCCAGACGTTTCCCCAGGGCAGGAGCTGGGAGCAGAAAGCATTTCCTGGAGAATTCTGGTGTCACCCAGCCCACAGTCAAGACATGAAGGGTTTTGTCTCAGTAGCAGACAAGACTCTTCAAGGGGAATTTCAGGATCAGCAAAATGTTTCAAGTATTTTTACTTTAGGGGATGTAAATGAGAGAGAGCAACAGAACAACATTTGGGGATTGTTTCATTTGTCAAGTTCTAAAACGAAGCACTCCCGGCTTTAAATACGTTTTCCTTTTTAGTGGAAGCAATTCCTGTCAAGCCTGCAAATAGTTTTGCCTTGATTTAACACAGCCATTTTCCCAAAAAATGCAAACTCCCGAGCCCTGGGCGAGTGAAAAACGTCACCCAAACCAAACAGTGTCCTTCAGAGCCGTGCCAGCAATGCTGGAGGAGCAGGGCTGTGCTCTCCTCGAGCTGGAAGCACAAAGCAAAGGGCACAGGCCAGCTGGTGGGTGGATGGGGGATGGATTTTCCTGCCAGGTGGGCTAACAGGGCAGCACAGACTGCAGGAGGAGAGAGCTCTGAGTCACCAGAACACATCCCAAGCCTCCTTCCCCTCCAGGAGCACGGAGGAGCAGCTCCTTGCCAGGCTGCCCTGGGAGCTGTGACGAAGTCTGTGTTATTTGGAGGCAGAGCCACCTCACCCTCTGCACTTGGCCAGCCCCCAGGAGCTGTTCGTGAGTTGGGCAGAAAATGTCAGCGCTATCAAATCACATCAGCGTTGGAAGAGCGAAACAAAACGGGTGGGAAGAGGAGCTCAGCCTTCCCCTGGCACTGCTGGGAGAGGGGTGGGAGCAGCAGCCAGGGAGGGGAAGGAAAAACATCTGCCAGTGCTGGGCACCTCAGTCAGGAGGGAAAGGAGACCTCGTGGCAGGTCGCTGATACCAGGTACCTCTCCAAGTGGGAACAGCATTTTCCCTTTGGAGGGAGTTGGTTCTGAGTCTCAGGACCCTTTGTCTCCAAGGTGAGAGGGCTCTGGGGGATGTTTTCCCAATGAATGCCCTGAGCAGGCACAGCTTTGATATTCCTCTAACGCCTCCTGTCCCAACCTGCAGCCTCGGAGATCCCAAATCCCAGCACTTTTCCACCTGCCCCTCGCTCAGACATCCCATGGCGCCAGTGCTCACACAGGTAGGCAGCCCCTAAATCAACAAAAACTCGTGAGGTCCTTAAAAAAAAATTAAATTAAAACTCTCTCTTTGCCTTGTGATCCCTCAGCTTTCAAAGGCAGCTGGGGCCAGGTTTTCAAGCTTTATCCACGAGCCACAAAAAAATACAGATTTTTCAACTAAACTCCAAAACTCTCCTCTTGCCACAAGGATTAAAACAAGGCCTCAGACATCCTAACCTGACTTGCACTATAATATTTCTCTTTTTAATACACACCTTATTGTCCCCTCAAGGGATATAATTATTCCTCTTTCTTCATTTGTTGTTTTATTGTTGGCCAGAGCTCTCACACCAAACATGCAATGTTGTTCTAAGGAAAGCACAGTTTGCCAAGACATCTAAAATATTGTGTATTCCCTCCATCTGCTTCTCCTAAATAAACCCAGGGCCTTATCTAATCTAATGAGTAGCTGTTGGCAATAATTTCATAGCCATCTGCACCGTGCTTTAAACCTGTTGCAAGCTGGGCTGTGGACAGGGAAAAGTCAGAATTTATTCCTTCAATACCGAAACCAGAAATTGTAACTCCCCCCCTTCTGTTTTTTAGGATAATTTAGCCATGACAGCACCTATGCTGGGTGCCTGGGGAGCAGTAATTGATGAATGTGGCAAATAAATCCCATTTTTTCCCTGTTTTGTGTAGATAAATTTGAGTTTTGTAGCTGAGAAGGTGCAGGGCAGTACCAGGTGGGTGCTGCCTCTGCCACCACCACATGAGACCCCTTTACACCCCCACAGAGGAGACTTTCCAGAAAATTTAATTCTTTTTAATTAAAAAGCCTCTTCTGGCTGCACTCAGCTGCAAGAACCACAGCCTGTGAGCTCCCAGCACCCAAACCTGCTGGGGAGTTCAGAGAATCAGAACATCCTACAAAATATCCTGAGCTGGAAGGAATCCACAGGGATCGTCCAAGTCCAACTCCTGGCCCTGCACAACCCCACCAAGAGCCTGGGAACCCTGTCCAAAAAAGTGACGAGGTGAATTATCTCCCCATCCCCACTCAGACTGAGCCTGGACCAACTCAACAGCTCAAAGGAATTTTCTTTTGTTGTTTTCCCACCCTTGTTCTTGCCCTGTTGGAGTGGAGCTCCCACAGCCACCACACCACTCCCTGCTGGCAAAGCTGGGGAAAGAGGGATCCAGCTGTGAGTTACGGGCCCAGGCTGCCAGATGTGCAGCCAGAGGAGGATGTTTGGGTGGATTTATAACCTTTAGGACATGACAAAGTGTCTGTGAGAGAGCAGCGTGCTCCGCTACTTTGCACAGGATTCCAGAAACACAAAATTCTTTGGATAAAGAGAACTGGGAGGAACAACAACTCAGAGCCGAGGAAATCTAAAGAACTCAATGCACCCAGGTGAACATGGGCCAGAATCCAGATATTCAGAGATCCCAGCACAGCTTCTGTGTGCCCGAAGGCCACATTTAGCGATCCCAAGGATCACCTCAACACCAACACACACCCATGGTCACACTCTCCCTGGGCACTGGTTTGCCAGTCCTGCTTTCCTCCTTTTCCACCCCATCTTTCCCCACGTTACCCATCCCTTCTCCCCCAGCACAGCACCAAAATCCCCTTCCCAAAGCCAGCAGAGCTCACAGACACTCCCTGGGCAGCAATCATGGAATGACAACATGGCTCAAGCTGGAAGGGACCACTGGAGGTCATCAAACAAAATCTGAAAGAGGGGAAACTTTAAGAGAGGTCAGGAAGGAATCCTTCCCTGGGAGGGTGGGGAGGCCCTGGCACAGGGTGCCCAGAGAAGCTGTGGCTGCCCCTGGATCCCTGGAAGTGTCCAAGGCCAGGCTGGATGGGGCTTGGAGCAGCCTGGGACAGTGGAAGGTGTCCCTGCCCATGGCAGGAGTGGGATGGGATGAGTTTTAAGATCCCTTCCAAGCTGTGACTTTCCACAATCCAGTCCCACCTCCCTGCCCAGCAGGGTCCCCTGGAGCTGTCACCCAGGACCGTGTCCCGACGGAGTTTGGATACGTCCAGGGAAGAGGCTCCAAACCTCTCTGGGCTCCCGTCCCAGCGAAAGAAAGGGACAATGCACAGGGCAGGTGGGACCTCAGGGGCCAGTGCGATGTCACTGGCACAGGGAAGTGACATCTTTACAGCAGGAGAGGGGAACGTGCTGAAATTAATTGGCTGTTCAGATAACAGAGGCTGCCGCTCTCCACTGGGCTGTTCCCAGCCCTGGAATTGCTGCAGATAAAAGTCTGGCAGCGTTCTCATCACAAACTCCACATCTCTGGGCTGCACATTCCAGCCCTTAAAAAAACCCGTGCTGTGGGCAGAGATCTGCCATCCCAGCTCCCAGCAGGGCAGCAAATGTTTGTGTTTTCCAAATCTCCACAGCAGCCCCATGGGGCAGTAACGGAGCAGAGATGGAAGCTGCAGTTTTCCAAGGTCTCAGAGCCCAGGCAGGGAGGCTTTTCCGTGTGCTGCAGCCACCTGAAACACAGAGCACCCAGCAGGGATAACCCTGCATGCTCTGCTGCTGCTGATTTGCTTCAGCCACTTCTCACATCGCAGATTCAGACCTGAATTTCTGGAGCAGGAAAAGGAGACAGATCCGTGAGGGATTTCTTAGCCAGCTGCAGGAGAGGAGCAGCCCGTGGCCCACAGCAGCTTTGTGACAAGGCAGCACAGGAGAACATCGTGCCGAGGGCTTTGGGATGGCGGCCAACAGCATCAGATGCTCGCTGTTGATGCAGCCCATTGCTGTGAAATGGTCCAGAAAACCCCCCCAGCTCTTCGGCAGCCGAGTTAAGCGTTGTGTTAGGAGCTAAATCAGCCCGGTCTTAACTCTAAAGCCAACAGAGGAGAGCACAGGCAGGGAAAAAGAAACCCAGAGCAGCGCTGGCAGTCCCTGGGGTCCTAAATGTGTGAGCTGGGTTCAGCAAGGAGAGGTTTAAGACCTGACGGGTTTAATCATCAGCGAGACAAGTCGCTGTTCCATTCCCTGCTGCTGTTTCCTCTCTAAAACACACCGGTCTTGCTTGAGATTTTTAGGGAGGAGACGCTTCATGTTCGCCTGGGTTTAAATCTCAGGGGGCTGGTACCACCCAGGTTTAGTGTCTGCCCGCTCAGTGCCCCTCCACAAACCCACCCGACTCGCTGCTCTCCGAGCACAAAAACGCCCCGCGGGAGCAGCTCCGGGGCTGCAGCCGCCCACGGCAGGCAGGGAAGGAGCCGGGAGCACTTTTCCAGCCGCTTGCCATTATGATAATTGGGATTTGCACGGAGCAGACCAACGTCTAGACAGCGCTGAGCTGCGAGCCGGGAAGGTGCGGGGGGACTCGCCGCTTTCCCGAGTAAGCGATTCTGACATTTGCAGAGTCATCGCCTTCCCTCCGCCCGGGATCCGGAGCCCTTCCCTCCGCCCGTAGCCCTGGAAACAGCGGCAGCAGCAGCAGGAGGCAGCTCCAGATGTGGCCGCGGCAGCTCCCGGCGGGGGCTGCGGCTGCGGGGTGGCACTGGGGGGACCGGGCTTTGTCCCCCTTGGCCACCACCCCCAGTCCAACTCGCCACGGCACAGCGGGGACAGCTCCGTTTGGCAATTCCCGCATCCAGCCTCAGGGCAGAGCACTGGGATGCTGAGGGAGGGCACCCACGGCGCTGCGGGCTGAGGAGGCAGCAGCACCTAAAAACACCCAAGTCCTAAAAAAAGTCAACTCCTTCCCTCCAGCAACTCATTCTGCTTTGTCCCTGCTCCGATCGAGCAGTTCACAGCTCAGGCCAGACACTTCTGCAGCAGCCAGTGCCCAGCACAAGGACACTGCCATCGTGTCCCAGGCTCTGAGAGCCAAAACAAGGACAGAACACTGCACCCTCAACTCCAGCATTAGGAGCTGCCCTGGCAAAATGCAAAGGGAAACAGCGAGTTCCAGAATGGTTTGGGTTGGAAGGAACATTAAAGTCCATCTCATTCCATGGGCAGGGACACCTTCCACCACCCCAGGCTGCTCCAAGCCCCGTCCAGCCTGGCCTTGGACACTGCCAGGGATCCAGGGGCAGCCACAGCTTCTCTGGGCACCCTGTGCCAGGGCCTGCCCACCTTCCCAGCCAAGAATTCCTTCCCAATATCCCACCTAAATTCCCTCTCTTTCATAGATTGGTATGGGTTGGAAAAGACCTTAAAGCTCATCTCATTCCAACCCCTTCCCAAGGGCAGGGACACCTTCCAGGTCACTCAGACAAGGGACATCTCTGTGGCAATAACTCCAGCAAGCCAAGAAGTGTTGCTTGTTCTTAGAAAAAGCACTCAAAGCTGGAGAAAGCTCTTTTTTTCCCCTCACCAAAAACGTTTGCTTTCAGGGAAACATCAATTTCAGTTTTCCAGTGGGAAATAACAAAACATTTTGGTTTCGCTTTAAGTTCAAATACGACTTCGGATTTTATTTTTATTTGGTTGCTTTTAACTGCAGCAATATTGTAAAGCTGGCTGAAAGCAGCATTTCCACTTAAAATCAGGCTGAGACCTCCCAGGGGGAATCTCTACCTTTTAAACCGAAAATTTTCAGAATGAGGATTATTCCTCCAGTATTTCTCAGTAGGGAAGAACATGGATTTCTGGGTGACCATCTTCAAACCTGGAGGGAAAGACTGTCACCCTAAATTAGCTCATCACCCCCTCCCCACTGGGAAGGGGTTTGGAGTCTGAGAATTTGGGATGGAGACAGTTTGGCGCTTCCAGCTCCCCTACAGAGCCACAAGGAGAGGTGGGGACAGCAGGACCTTCCTGAGGAGTCCCCAGCCACCACTCCCAGCCCCCTTTCTCCTGGCTCAGGGAATCCCACTCACCTTTCAGCTGTGACAGCTCCCATGACTGATGGCACTTTGATATTTACCCGAGTGTGCTGCTTGTCACAGCAGCCTTCAGCACATCACACTTTTGGCAGGCAAGGGAACTCCTTCAGCTCCTTGCAGCTCATGGAAAAGAGATGGATTTTATGGTGGCCCTTTCCTTGTCACATTCCCCCAGAGCCTGGCGTGGCATGCCAGGAAGGAAAGCTCAGCCAGACACAAACACTGAGAAAGGGAAGAGGTTCCAGGCGGGCTGGATCGAGGAGAATGTGGGGGATGAATCAATGGGATCCAGCAGGATCCACCTCAGAGGGACTTGGCAAGACACATCCTGCTCCTGGAGGTTCTGGGGATGTGCAGGATGCAGAGCTCCAGCAAATGAGGGAAGTCAGGCTGAGGAGGGGGAGAAAAGGAGGGAGCAGAGAGAGAGGCTGGAGGGTGCCAAGCACCATCAATGCCACGGCTTTGCCAAGAGCTGGAGGGACAAAGCTGCCACCTGGGGTTTGCACATGACAAAAGTTACAGGCTGGGCTAGAATCAGGATTTGGGTTTTATCTCAGACCCTGCCTTTCTTCAGGGAACGAAAAAAAAAGGAGCATTTTAGCCTGGAAGTTCCCCAAATGCACTCTGGAGTTGCTCAGTTGCAACGAGCAGGTTTTGAGGGACACAGCTCCCCCTTTTTTTCCCCTCAGCTGCAGTTTCCTGGCAGTGGGACACCCAGTCAGTGCCATCACTGCTGTCCCACTGTGGACACTGAAAAGCTTTAGCAGAGAGATTTTCCGGCTTTCTGCAGCATTTTGTGAGGGTTCTGTCTTTCCCATGCAAGTAAGACAAAACAATGTTATCATTTTGTAAACTTTGCAGGTGCGGATTGTTTGGGTAGAATTGTTATGGTTCTAACTGGAAAAACACTCAGAGATGGGGGTCTTAGAAACTGACCAATCCCCTTAGGGGGTGGATGGCAAAACCCAATTACCTTATGCCACTTAATACACTTTGCAAACTAACATATAAAAGTCTTCTGAGAATTCATTAAATCATTCATCCATTGATCCCTGAGCCTGGACTTCGTGTCGTTTCTCTACTCATCCGTGGGGAAAACAGCAACTTCCCACCCTGCCCATACCACCCTATCCCCTCTTCCACAAGGGATGCTGAATCCTGGAGTATCCTGGACTTTGCTGTCCCAGCCCTCAGCAGCTCACCCTCACATCCCCTAATTCCGGCTGAAATCACACCAAAGGGACCTGCCAGGATCGATGTCTCCCCATCCCCAGCATCTCCCGGATTCTGAGCACAAGCTCTGCCAAAGACCAAGCTGATGAACCCAAAACGAGGAAAACTGAAGGCACCAAACTCATTAAAGTAATGAGTGCCCTGGAGCAGGATTTGTGACTCCTTTGCACAGAAAGGAGAGGCTGAATCCGCACACGCAGCTACATCAAACCCCTGCGAGTCACAGCTGAGTACAACTTGCAGCTTTTCCCTGTCCCACTTGCAGGAGGGGAGACTTTTATCCCTTTTCTTCATTTTCCTCTCTCTCTCCTCGTTTCTCCCTTGTTACACAGATGAGGCAGCAGAATTTTAACAGCTTTTATGTTCTGCAAAAGATCTCTGACCTTTGCAGTGCTCTGTAATTCCAGCAGCTGTCCAGAACCCCTTCCCTTCCCAGGGAGAGGGGCCAGCCAGGAAAAGCACCTTGTTGCTCAGAGTAAAGCAGCCACGGGGTTTTCCTGCTGGGAGAAGAGCGAGGAGCTGCCTCCCACAGCATCAGCATTTGCAGGGATCAGCCAAGGGGGAAAGAGATGGATGTAGGAGGCTCTCACCAGTCCCTGCCACACATCCCGGACCAGGGTGGGGAAAATGAGGGCACAGCACCCCAGGAAGGTCCCAGGGACAAAGTTTTGTGCTTCAAAGAGGAAGAAAGCAGTGGGAAACGCTTGGGTGCTGCTAAAGGGGAGAGGGCTGTCAGCTCTTCCCACAGCACAGAGAACAGACTCCCTTTGGGAAGTGGAGATGCAGTGAAGCCCTGAGCCTTCCACAAAACCACTGAGCCCAGCCAAGACCCAATCCCAGGCTTTTCCCTGGAGTTTTAAGCAGGTGCTGTCCCTGGCTGGGATGGGGACAGAGAGCTCTGCCTGGTGTTTTCCTCCTCCTTTGCTGAGCTCCATCTCCACAGCCCCATTCCCATGGGATGGGACCGCTCCAAACACAATCCCTCTCACAGGCTGCTGCATCTCCCTCCCAGCTGCTCAAAAACACAAAGGGTTTTTCCCCCTGCTCCTTCCTCTTCTCCTTTTACCTGAAATCCCCTCGAACCAAACAGAGACAACAGCCCTGGCTGCCACAGGCGAGCAATAACCCAGGAAATTTTAATCCCTGCCTGTGATTGTAGAGAGGAACACGGAGTGAGATAAAAGGCTCACCAGCCCTGGCATTATTGTATTAGAAAGGTAATTATCTCTTCTGCCACCTGACTCTGGGCTTTCTTCCTATAATGAAGTTTCCAGCTCGTGTTTGCAGCCACAGGAGCAGCCAGCACAGCCTTGCTAGAAACGTGAGAGAGAACTGTCTGCTCTGAGGGGAGAGCCAGGCTGGGAGGAGAAGGAAGGAAGAGGAGAGGAAATCAGAGCTCCTGGCAGCTGCTGGTGCCTCTGTCCCACCACAGAGCCAGGTCCGAGGCACCCTGAGGCTTTCAGCACATGCCCAAATTCACATTTGTTTCAAAGCACCTGCCCCGTGTGTCCCAATCTTCTGGGCTCCTTCCAAACCATCAGGAAGGCTGAGGGGATGTTCAAATAAAAAGGTAGTTTTACCTTTTGCTGCTGCTGAATAATGCAGGAAGGAGAGTGCCCAGCCCATCAGAGAAGTCTGGAACAGCTTGGATGGAAGGGACCTTAAATCCCATCTCCTTCCACCCCCTGCCATGGGCAGGGACACCTCCCACTGTCCCAGGCTGCTCCAAGCCCGTCCAACCTGGCCTTGGACACTGCCAGGGATCCAGGGGCAGCCACAGCTTCTCTGGGCACCCTGTGCCACGGCCTCCCCACCCTCACAGGGGAGAATTTCTTCCCAAATCATCCATCCCTGCCCTCTGGCAGTGGGAAGCCATTCCCTGTGTCCTGTCCCTCCATCCCTTGTCCCCAGCTCTCCTGGAGCCCCTTTAAGCCCTGGAAGGGGCTCTGAGCTCTCCCTGGAGCCCACACCCCCCACCTCAATGACAGATTGTCTTCCATCTCAATATCCAGCCTCTCCACAGGGTGCAAGGTCAGCAAATGCTCCTCCCCAGCTCAGCCTGTGCTCTCTGATAATTGACTCATCCGTAGCTTTCATCTCCTCCCCGGGCTGGGAAGATGAAGTCAAATTCCACCTTCCAAATTCCGGCTGCCTCGTGCCACCCTTGCCAGTCCATAAATCCCTCCCCACCCTCACCCTGTGGTTTGCAGCTCCAAAGAGATCAGGCCCGAGCACTCGTGGCTGTGGCCCCTCTCATCTGTCACACAGCTTGCTCTGAAACACGAGCAGCCTTTAACCTGCTTTTACTTATTTATTCCAACAGGAAAGGAGAGAGGAAAACATCCCTGGCCAGCCTGTGTCAGCAATTAGGAGCATGAAATATCTGGCAGGAACAGCTTTATAATCAGAGCTCTGCCCTGTCCTTCTCCTGCCCCCTCAGAAACCCCTGAGGACAAGTCACAGCCGCAGTCGGAGCCTCAGGGTTGGACACGGAGGCAGTGCTGGCTCCAGGGAGAGCAAGGCAGCACAGACCAGCAGGAATTCTGTCCCAAGGGATCTCTTTGGGCTGCCCTGAAGCCTCTCACCCCCTCCAAGCTGCTGTTTCAGACCCACAGGTCCTAAGGCAGCAGTTCCAGCTCTCAGTTACAGTCCCCCACTGCCTGCAGACTCTGCACACTCCAGCCTGACAACACCACATTCCCCCAAAAAACATGGCCATGGCCGCAAAAACCAATGTCCAAACTTCCTCAGACACCTGCACACCACATCTGCCATCCCAGCACGGTGACCAACAGGAGTTCTGTCCCAAGGGATCTCTTTGGGCTGCCCTGAAGCCTCTCACCCTCCAAGCTGCTGTTTCAACCCTCAGGCTCACAAGCAATACCAGCTCTCAATTACAGTTCCCACTGCCCTCAGGCTCTGCACACCCCAGCCTGGCACCAGGCACCACATTCCCCCCAAAAAACATGGCCATGGCCACAAAAACCAATGTCCAAACTTCCTCAGACACCTGCACACCACATCTGCCATCCCAGCACAGTGACCAACAGGAATTCTGTCCCAAGGGATCTCTTTGGGCTGCCCTGAAGCCTTTCACCCTCCAAGCTGCTGTTTCAACCCTCAGGCTCACAAGCAACACCAGCTCTCAATTACAGTCCCCCACTGCCCTCAGGCTCTGCACACCCCAGCCTGGCACCAGGCACCAAATCCCCCCAAAAACACGGTCGTGGCCACAAAAACCAACATCCAAACTTCCTCACACACCACATCTCCCATCCCAGCCCAGGTAAGACAAGGCTTTCCACACACCCAGCTCTTCCCAGCCTGCTCCACATCAGGTGTCTCCGTCCTATCTTCTAATTCTGACATCCCAACCTGCCATTTCTGCACTACTCTGCCACCACACACTCACAGATTGGAATAAATAAGCTGGGCCTAAACATCTGTTCCTGAGTGAGATTAACCCCTGATAACCAGAACCTGTGGTGAACACCAGCGACAACAAAAAA
This sequence comes from Lycocorax pyrrhopterus obiensis, assembly GCA_014706295.1. Taxonomy (NCBI): domain Eukaryota; kingdom Metazoa; phylum Chordata; class Aves; order Passeriformes; family Paradisaeidae; genus Lycocorax; species Lycocorax pyrrhopterus. The sequence continues at coordinate 1,917,178 of JACSVZ010000019.1, read as the reverse complement.
ATTAATAATTAAATACGGTATAAACCTCCAAATACAGAATCCCAGAATCATTTAGGCTGGAAAAGGCCTCTAAGACTGAGTCCATCCATCCCTGGGTAAATTATACTGATATCTACAGGTCAGACCAGCCCTGGTGTCCCAGGACGTGGTGGCCACAGCCACCTCCTCTCTCACACCAGTGAATTGGAGAGACTGCACTGGCTCATCCCGGCCCCAAGGAACCTCCTTTTCCCCTGGAATGGATCCAGAAACACACCAATAATCGTGCTAGCAAAGATTTTAAGAGCCTCAGGCACAAGAAACAAGCTGAGCTTGGAGCCAGCACTGCACCAGGGCTCCTCAGGGCAGGGACTGGCCCTGCCTGAACACAGCGTTCAGTTCAGCCCCAAAGATCCTCAAAGCTGACAAAATTCAAGTCAATCCTTCAGGCTCCTTCCAGGGACATCCCCCAACGAGAAGACGAGCACCCAGGAAGGGTGAGTGTGAAGGATCACAGAAAGGGCTGCATAAGGTGACCTCCATGGCCCAGGCCAGGCATTTCCACCAGGAGCCGTGTGCTGGCCTTCCCCCTCCACGCTCTAAGTGCCAAATTCCCTTATAAATTCTATTACCCCCATTTAAGCAGCTTCCTTTGCTCCAAAGCTTCCAGCCCCGGCTGTAAATGGCATTTAACGAGGAGCTGCTGGTGCCTGCTGCTATTTCACTTCCAAAAGGGCTCTGGCTTTGGCACAGACCTGCTCTCCAGGAGGAGCAGAGTCTCCCTCCCTACTTCTCCTCACCACCCCCAGGAGGTTGAGGACCTGGAAAAGCAATCCCAGGCACCAGGTGGGGAGTCAGGAAAAGGCAGGAGGCCACCTGAGGAGAGGCAGAGGGGTGATGCCAGTTCTACTCAGTCCCCAGCATTTTAAAGACGCCCTAAAAATGCCATTTTTCTGCTTCATCTGGGAGAATCCCTTAAAAAACTCCCTTTTGTCCCCACACAGCCCAGCTTCGCACACATCCCAGCACTGCCAGGCCCCTCCAAACCCCACAAAAACAACGAGACCCCTTGCAAAGCCAGCAGGGGAAAGGCTTTCGAGACATGGCCCCAAACCCCGCGCACATCGAGCCAGGACATCACGCACTTCCCCTCACAGCGGGCTGGCAAACGGCTGCCGGGATCTCAGGGAGCTTTTTCATCTTTAAAAGGCATAAAAGAGAACAAAAGGCAGAAATCCGCGCGCAGCGCACCCAGATCTAACGGGGCTAATGAGAACTCCAGCTCCCGGGCTTGCAAACCGCCTCAGCATCGCTGAAATCCCTCTGTAATTTGTTATCCCGGTGTTTTGGGAGCAGCTGGATTCACGTGCAGCCTCTGGGGTCTGCGAGTGACCCACAGAGGAGCTCCAGAGACTGTGGAAGGGAAGCAGGGAATTGCAGGCGAATGGTCTGTGGCACAGGCCGGGGGATTGAGCACATGAACACCCTCCCAACACCTCTCCCTGAGGGCAGGAACCCCTGGGTGACACAATGGGGACCAGTCTCAGCACAGGAAGGAGCTGGAGCTGCTGGAGAGAGTCCAGAGGAGGCCCCAGAGCTGCTCCAGGGCTGGAGCCAGGCTGGGAGAGCTGGGGGTGCTCACCTGGAGAGGAGAAGGCTCCAGGGAGAGCTCAGAGCCCCTTCCAGGGCCTAAAGGGGCTCCAGGAGAGCTGGAGAGGGACTGGGGACAAGGGCTGGAGGGACAGGACACAGGGAATGGCTTCCCACTGCCAGAGGGCAGGGCTGGATGGGATATTGGGAAGGAATTGTTCCCTGGGAGGGTGGGCAGGCCCTGGCACAGGGTGCCCAGAGCAGCTGTGGCTGCCCCTGGATCCCTGGCAGTGTCCAAGGCCAGGCTGGACATTGGGGCTTGGAGCAGCCTGGGACAGTGGGAGGTGTCTCTGCCCATGGCAGGGGTGGGACAAGGTCAGTTTTAAGCTCTTTCCAACCCAAACCAGTCTGATAAATACAAAATCTGCCCAGCCCAGTAACTGCAGCATCTCTGTGCTGCGTGGATTTCAATTAAAGCCCTCACAAAGAGACTGGGCCTTTCTTTCCATCGAGATCACAGCAGCAGAAAAGTTATTTTTAAACTCTCTGCCTCAGCTGGTGGAGAGCCCCATCCTCTTCCACTGAGGGGAAAAACAAATTAATTGATACAGGTCAAACCAGAGCAAGGCTCTCAATTATTCCCTGGTAATTACCTCCATAAAAATTTAAGCACACATAAAACCAACGCGGTAAGGTTTAGCCTCGAGATTTGCAACACAGGAAACTCATCTTCTAGAGAAAGAAATTTAAGAGTCAGCTCCCAATAACATCCAGATGTCCAGACAGGTCTCATTTATACAAAAAGAAAAAAATCATAAAAATAAGCTGCCAGCACACACACATGCAAATTCCCAGCTTGTGGGTGAACTTGAGGAAACTAAAATCTCTTTATAATATTTTACAGCCTCTTCCCTCCACACACAGAATATCCCTCACAAAAGCACTGGTGTGCAGCCTAAATAACACAAGATTCCCATTCAACACCCTGGGAGGATGAGAAATCTGATTTTCATTCTCATTCTAAACACTGGGAATAGAAGAAAGCTGAGCAAAGTCCTTTTGGAAAACATTTTATCAAAGGAAACTGCGTGTGGAGTGAAACCAAAAGCGCTGGTTAATTTGAGCTGAATGCAGTAAACGGCCTCAGCCAGGAAAAATGAGGAGCTGAAGGAGTAATCAAACACTTCCTTTCGGTGTTTGCTCAATTAGGTGGTTCAAAACGGTGTTTTAACTTGGCTAATTCTCCATGAGTCAGCACAAATGAGCTTTTACATTTCTATATAAAGCCAGAAAAACGGAGCAACAGCTGATTTTCACACCTTGTGAGGAAAAATAATGAGAGAAGTACCTGGGTCCAAAGAGCACGCTGAGCTGGTTTTCCTTGGGTTGTTCAGCAGAAGTGGAAAATATCAGGCCAAGCTCTAAAAATCAGGATCAGAGGGATGCCTGCAAGCCCCTAGAGTGCTCAGTCCAGCCCTGGACCCTCCCTTGGATGGATATCCTGGAGCAGGAGCTGCCTTTCCTCAGGTGGCAGAGCCTCCCCAGGGCCACAGCACCAGGACCAGGCTGCAAAGTCCCTCCTTGGATCCCCAGTGCTCTGTACCAGAGCTGCCAGCACGGCTCCCAAAATCTCTCCCCAGTCCCAGGGCTTCCCCCATGCAGGCAGCGAGTCTGTCCTGGTTGTTCTGCTCTTCTCAGGGACAGGCAGAGCTAGAAAAACTCAGAGAAACGGAAAAGCCGTTCCAAGAGCTCCCAGCCACCTCTCGTCTCTCCCTTTCCACTGGTTCTATGTGGAGCTGATTCCTTTCAGCTGTTCAGGTCATCAGGGGATAATGATAGGAAAAACGTGTGTTCAGAGCAAGCCTTCAGCTGATCCGGGTGATGGCTTTGGAGCACCTTTCCCCAGAGGAATTCATCCCTAATAACCTCCCAGTCAGGTTCAGCTGTGTTTGCTGACCCTCAGGTCAGATATTTGGGATTGGGATGAGGGGGGGACTGAATCCAGAGCCACACTAGAGAAGGGCAAAGCACTGATACCCTCCCTCTTTTCCCAGGATCTGCAGGTTGGCTCAGGGCACAATTCCCATCCTGGGGAGCACATCTGGGCTCGCTCCTGCCAAAATGTCCTAGGACAGGGGAGCAGGGAGAAGTGTTTCTCAGTATCTGCTCCTGAAAGTGCTGCAGTGGGCGCAGATGAAGCTGTGCTGGGTGGGCAGGAGGCCAAGGGCAGCCTGGAGGGATCCTGCCCACCCCCTGCCCATTCCCTGCCCCAGCAGCTCCTCATGGCACTGCTGGAGGGGAGAGGAGGAGAGGAGCTGCTCCCCCAGAAGGGACTCAAAGTTCTCGGCAGCTGATGATCAGATCCTCTTTAAAAATGCAGCGCTGCCCTAAAATCCAGCAGAGCTCAGCTCTGAAGTTTGCTCTCCTGACTCCAAGAGCTCGGAGCTGCAGGAAGCTCCTGGGTGAGTTGTGCCCCTTCCCCCGGAGCTGTTCCCTGTGACATAAATCCCCTCAAACCATCAGGGGGTCATCAAAGCAGTTACAGCCTCACCCCTGCAGCAGGACACCCCCACTCCTGCCTGGTTAAACACCAAACCAGGGCAGGGAGAGGCTTAAAACAGGACAAGATGTTCTTATCTTGTTCCTCCAGGAAAAAACCGTCAGCTCTCCATTCCGGCCACCCAAACCAGGAATGAATCTCCCAGACTGGGGAAAGTTGTTCTGCTCCATCGTTGATTTTCTGGCTGGGTCAGTGTCTGTAAAACATTTTTAGGGGTTCCCACATCCCTGTGAGTAACAGAATTCCCAGTCAGCCCTGGTGTAACCTGCACGTGACATCTGGGACAGGGTGAAGGGTGTCCTACAGCCCCTGCTCACCCTGCGGTTCCCAGAGCCAAAATCAGGATAAAATTTCCCTGGTTTGTTCGGTTGTGGAGTTCAGGAATCCCCAGGGACAGGGCAACGAAACACCGCCTCTGCGCCCAGTGACAATGGGAAAAGTGATCCCAAAAATCCCGTTAAAGTCCTCCAGCAGGCTCTGCTGCAGCCACCAGCTGGGACCAGCCCTGGGATTTACCACGAGATTTTAAAAAAAAAAGCAATGGCTGCTCTGAAAGCAGGAGAATTTAAAAGGAGGTGGCACAAAACCCACCAGGAGCAGAAGGAAAACCCCACTGGGATAACTGGGTAACCTGGAGGCAGTCAGAAGGTGCTGCAGCACACAAAAGGAACACTTCAACAGCTTCCCAGCTGCAGACTGGTGCCTGAACACCCGCACTGGGATCCCTGTTATCCCAGGGGAATGGAATTAGCAGAGCTCTGCTGCATGTCCCCACCTTAGGTGATGGATATCCACACTGGGAGTGCTGCTTTGGGACTGGAGTGTCCCGGGACACGCACGTCCCAGAGCTTTCCTGCCTCTTGGAAGCTCTGATTGTGCCGCCCTTGGCATTCCCGCTCCCCCTGGTGCACTCAGAATTCCCCACGGAATGTTTTACACCCCCTCAGAGCCTGCACAGCAGCTCAGGCCTCTGTTAAGGCCACAGTTAAACCATCAAACTCCCGTGGTTTTCATGTTGTGGAACCACTCCTGAATTCCTGATGGCAACGGGGAGGAGCAGCAGGGCTGCTGGGAGAGGGAATGTTTCCTGTGAGGCCCTCTGGGAAAACAGAGCAGCTTTCAGGAATTCATTTGCCATTTGGTGATTGCTTTAAGGTAGAAAATAAATAAATATATAAACAAATTAAAATCCTGTGTGTTTTCCTGCTGTTATATCATTTGTTCTGCCCCTCCCAAAACAGCTGCTCCCCCCACGCTGCTCAGCTCCAGCCTTGGAAATTCCTGCTTTCGGCTCAGGAGCTCGCTGGGCTCCGCTTTTACATTTCAGGCAAAACAGGATATCAAAATAAGGATTTTATCCTTAATCAAAACAGGATTATTAAGGATCAAGTAAGAATTCCTCAAAGCTCATCCCCTTTCCAGATCACTTTGCATCCTGTCACCACCTCAAGAGATGCTCCACCAGCACTCCACGGAGGCAGAGAACATTGGGGACGTATTCCATAGAATCCCTCAAGTTGGAGAAGCCCTCCAAGATCAAGTCCTGTTGCCACAGCACTGCCAAGGCCACCACTGTCCCATGTCCCCAGGTGCCACATCCAAACAAATCCCTCCAGGGATGAGGACTCCACCACTGCCCCGGGCAGCTGTGCCAGGGCTGGATGAGCCTTCCTGGGAAGCCTTTCCCTGATATCCAACCCAAACCTGCCCTGGTGCAGCCTGAGGCCATTTCCTCTCATCCTGTCCCTCATCCTCTGGGAGAAGAGACTGATTCCACCTGGCTCAGGGATTTGGAGAGAGATCCCACACATTGCTGGGATGCACAGGTTCCCTGAGGAAGGAGCTGGGGTTGGGATGGCTTCAAGAGGAGGGCACAGCCTGCCTGGCCCTGCCACGAGTGGGGCTCCAGGACACCCAGGACATCTCCCAGCCTCTCCCAGAGAGGACAGAGGCAGGAAGGCAGCGCTGTCACCCCCGGGGCTGTGCAGCTCCTGCTGGGATTTCCCAGCCTGGCTCCCGGCGGGGCAGAGGCAGAGCTGGGCTCCAGATGGCTGTAACTGGGCCAGGGTGTTCACACAGCCAGGCCGGCAGCAAAAACCTTCTCTGGAATTCGGGATCAAAGGCAGGAAGGGAATTCAGCAAGCACAGAAATTCCCAGTGACCCAGCAACTGTTTCCACGTGTAAGGACCCAAACCTGGCTCCCACGTGAATCCTGAGCAAAGCTGCGGCTCCCGGGAGCATCCCTGGGCACAGGGAGGATGGAGGCAGCTTTGCTGCTCCCCACAAACCTCCTGCTCCCCTTTCCTCACCTTCCCATCACCACAGCAGGCAGAGCAGCCTGCAAACCTCCCACCTCATGGAGCATGGAATCCAGGGATGCTTTGGGTTGGAAGGGATCTTAAAACTCATCCCATCCCACTCCTGCCATAGGCAGGGACACCTCCCACTGTCCCAGGCTGCTCCAAGCCCCACTGTCCAGCCTGGCCTTGGACACTGCCAGGGATCCAGGGGCAGCCACAGCTGCTCTGGGCACCCTGTGCCAGCCCCTCCCCACCCTCCCAGGGAACAATTCCTTCCCAATATCCCATCCATCCCTGCCCTCTGGCATTGGAAGCCATTCCCTGTGTCCTGTCCCTCCATCCCTTGTCCCCAGTCCCTCTCCAGCTCTCCTGGAGCCCCTTTAGGCCCTGGAAAAACATTACAGTGAACCACACCAGGACATTCCTTCCCAAGCTTGCCCAGAGCACGAGGAAGGAAAATATTGATTGGAAGTGGCTGCAGATTTTCTGGAAGAATGGTTTTCTGAGAGAAAACGACAATTTGATCACATCAAAACTTCCTGCTGGAAAGGGTCAAACTTATCAAAAGCTCATTTCGGAAAACAGCCACAATCTGACTGATTGGGTTAAACACACTTGTTCCTGTTTTGACAACATGTTTATTTTCATTTTATCAAGATTCACACCAGAAAGAAACTCTCAAAACAAAATTAAGATATTTTTATCTCCACCTAAACAAGCCCTTCTCCTTGGAAAATTCTTCCTTTGGCTTTCCAAAGAGGGATATTGATGTGGCAAAATGTTTTTGGCATGGTGGAAACTCCAGGTTCTGCCCTGACTTTGAACCTGCATGATGATTTTTGCCCAAGAAGGTTCATAGGATGAATAAATTATGTAGAATATTTGGAATATTTGTAATAATTGCTTTAATTTTTAAACTGACACCAATTGTAATCACACTTTACAAGGGAATGGGGGAGGCTGAGGGGATCTTTGGTGGGCTTTTGAGGAAATATTATCTCAGTTGGTAGTTTGGGGGTTTTTTTTTCTTTGTTGGGTGGTGTTTTTTAAGTTACTGGCTACAAATCAAGGTCCTGATCCAGGAGAATGGACAAAATCCCTCCATTCCAGCTGGGATGCAGAGTGTGCCCTGTCCCCACGGATGGGTGGCTGTGACATCCCTGATTTTTCCAGGCTGGAACCCCCCATGGGAGCACTGGGGGCTCGTTCTTCCAGACCTTGCCAAAACAGAGCAAAGCCCTGCAGTGCCAATAGCAACAAAATCAGGCAAAAAATCTGAGCTCCAGAGCCACAAGAGTGTTTATGTTCTAACTCCTCCTGATTCCAAAGTACCCATGAACCAAACCTTTCAGGATGCAGGCTGGAGATGTTCTCTCTCTGCTCTTTTCCCTGGTTTTCACTCTGTTTCTCCTCTCCCCTGTCATCACACACTTGATTTCATTCACCAGCGCCTTTGCCTTGTTCCCTCTGGTACTCCGAAGGCATTTCATTTCCATTTTTTCAGGCATTAAAAGCATTTCTTTTGAATTCTGGTGCCTTCAGCACGTGAAATGAGCCTCAGCTGCACTGCAAAAACCCCAGCCTGATCTCGTTACACGCCTGTTCTTCAGCGGGAATTGAGAGGAAAGGGGGAAGCAGCTGCCTTTCAAATCCCCCCCTGCATTAACCATGCTCCAAGTTCAAAAGCTGAATGCAGAGGATGCAGCTCCAGGTGCAAACCCTGCTGCTCCCACTGCATCTCTGCTGCTCCCACTGCATCTCTGCTGCTCCCATTGCATCCCCGCTGCTCCCATTGCATCCCTGCTGCTTCCTGGGATTCAGAGCTGGGCAGGAGTGGTGGAGCCTGCACTGTGTTTTTAACAGCATGGTGTGACTGACACAAATTCATGGAATCACAGAATATCCTGAGCTGGAAGGAACCCACCAGGATCATCCAGCCCAGCTCCTGGCCCTGCACAGACACCCCAACAACCCCACCCTGGGCATCCCTGGCAGCGCTGTCCAAACGCTCCTGGAGCTCTGGCAGCCTCGGGGCCGTGCCCATTCCCTGGGGAGCCTGGGCAGTGCCCAGCACCCTCTGGGGGAAGAACCTTTCCCTGCTCTCCAGCCTGAGCCTGCCCTGGCCCAGCTCCAGCCGTTCCCTGGCTGCTGTCCCTGTCCCAGGAGCAGAGATCGGAGCTGCCCCTCGGGAGGAGCTGCAGCCCCCGGGGAGCTCTGCCCTCAGTCTGCTCCAGCTGCTCCTCCTGTGGCCCCTCCAGACCCTTCACCATTTTTTTAACTCTCCATCACCTTCAGATCTTTCTTCTAAAGGTGGAGCCAGGGGCATCCAGAGCAGAGGGGGCTCTGTGCACCCACACCTCGAGCGGGTGAAGCAGAGCCAGCATCTCGTGTCTTCAGAACAGACACCCATCCTTGCAGGTCTCTCTGGGACAAGGGAGGAAATTCCTGTCCTGGTTGGAGGCATTTCCCACCTCAGGGCTGTGGTTCCTAATGCAGCTCAGCTCAAACTGACACTGAGACAGAACTGAGCCAAGCTGCTCCACTTTGCCTGCAGTGAGCCAGGAGCCAGCTTTGGATCCGGGTTTGGGCGACCTGATTTTACCTTCTCCCATTCCCTGGGAGGGTGGGGAGGCCCTGGCACAGGGTGTCCAGAGAAGCTGTGGCTGCCCCTGGACCCCTGGAAGTGTCCAAAGCCAGGCTGGAGCAGCCTGGGATAGTGGGAGGTGTCCCTGCCTGTAGCAGGGGTGGGATGAGATGACATTTAAGATCCCTTCCAACCCAAACCATTCTGTGTTTCCCCCTTAAAGAGGGGGAGCATTTTCCCGTGATTTTCCCTAAGATCACCTCCTAGAGGGAATAGGATCCGTGTCTGCAGCACTTTGCACAACACAACCCCTGCACCCAGGCAGCCTCAGCAGCCCAGCCCACCTTGCCCAACCAACACATCCTGAACACGGCCTGGAGCTGGGCCAGGGCAGGCTCAGGCTGGAGAGCAGGGAAAGGTTCTTCCCCCAGAGGGTGCTGGGCACTGCCCAGGCTCCCCAGGGAATGGGCACGGCCCCGAGGCTGCCAGAGCTCCAGGAGCGTTTGGACAGCGCTGCCAGGGATGCCCAGGGTGGGGTTGTTGGGGTGTCTGGGCAGGGCCAGGAGCTGCACTGGATGATCCCTGTGGGTCCCTTCCAGCTCAGGACATTCTGTGATTCTGTGCCCCAAACACCACGAGCAGTTCGTGCTCTGGGCAGTGGCAGCTGCCCCACACTGACCCCGGAGAGCCCTCCTGGCTTTGTTCCCTGATGCTGAGCTGGAATTCCACAGCAATGGGAGCAGGGTGCGAGTAAGGCCCGGCTTAGCAGGGCTCCGGGGAAGCAGACAGTGCCTCTGTCACCCGCACAACAAACCCAGGCAGCTTTTCCCGTGGGGATTGCTCAGCACCGGCGTTTCCCTTGCGTGTGCAGTACCACACAGAGGCTGCACAGCCCCTCCGGCCCTCCCTTACCCCAGCAGCTTCACGGCTTCTGTGGGATTTAGGGCCTTTTTTAGCCTTTATCCTAAAGTGAAAAAGCACCCGACCAAAAGAAAACAACCCCCGAAATCATTAGACTGAGAACTATCAGCAGTGATTAACAGAGAAAAACAACAAACGAGCTCCCGAAACACACGAGCTGGGAACAATATAGGGGAGCTCTTTGAAAGGAAAGCTTTTCATCAGGCTCAGCATGGCACCGAGCCATCCCTCTGATCCAGCCTTTCCCTCGTCTGCCACACAAAACACCCCGTGCAAGGTCTATTTTCACCACCAACCAACCAACTTTTATCCTAGGAAAGAAATCAGGATAACCCACAGCTAAAACGGGCTGGGTGGAGAGCAGCAGGTGCTGCCAAGGCCTCGGGGGCAGCCCCATGTCCCCCCAGGTGCCCATCCCGGCACGAGGTTGGGGCTCCACCAACAGCTCCCCCAACTCTTGGCATCCCAGGATCAGCTCCTCTCCCCCAGCCTGGACAGACAGGAATTGCCTTGTCCAGGGTCATGGAAAAAGCCACTGGAAACCTGGCAGAAAGAGCCCACTTGTCCCTTTCCATGTGTTTTTCCCCACTGGATCACGGTGCCGCATCACTCATGTCCCTCCAGGCTCCCTCTCCTCCCCGGGAGGGGTTTGGGACAGGAGCTCTGCTCTGCAAAACACTTAAACCTGTGCTCAGAGCTGAGCTCGGGCTCAAGGCTTTAACCGGGAGCTTCTCAAGGTCTTGTCCAAGAGCCACAGCTTCCAGGATGACGCGGAGATGGAGGATCACGCTGGGAGTGACCACTGAGGTCTCACGCTCCCAGGTTTTGCTCATCCCAAGGTCCCTTCTGTCCCCGGGAGAAGCTCTGGGCTCCCCCCGAGCCTCCAAAGCAGGCAAAGCCCGAAATCCCCCGGGCTGGATCCCGCACCCATCTCCAAGCTCCCTCTGCTGTTCCCGAGCGCGTGTTACATCCCTGGGTCCCCTGGTCCTCCCTGGCAGCCACACCGGGGCAGGAGCGATGTCCCGCTCCCCACCAAGGACACCCCCCACCCCAAACAGCTTAAAACCCACCCCACGCTTCGCCAGCCCCGCAAATCGCCCTCTGCTTCCAGAGGGAATAAAGGATGCAGAGCTGGAAGGCGAGGAGACATTTCCATGGAGAGCATTTGCCTCCCGAGTCTGTCTCCATGTGGGAAGCGGCCCGAAAGGAAGCCACAAGTTGCTATCAGTGAGGAGCCTAAAGACAGCACACGGCTTCCCCCGGCTCCTCTAGCGCCCGCCTCGGCTCGGCAATGATTCATCCCCATCTCCGGAGGATTTTTCTGGTAACTGCTGCAGATCCACCTTGGGATGACAGAGCAAAACTAGCAGCAGCAAACCAATCTCGTCGCTTCTATTTTTTCCCCCCCTCCCCGCTGAAAAAGCCATTAATTTCAGGATGGAGGGATCAGAATCGCAGCTAAGGACGAGCTGGCTCCTTACACAGAGATTTTTGGGTTTTTTAAAACCTGTTTTCAGCTGACAACGTTAAAGCTGCCACCCCTAGATTTATTGGGGGAATTTATGAGCCAGAGAGGAAAGCCACCAAAAAAAGGAGGAAGCAGAATCCATTCCAAATCTGGGGACAAGGAACATGTTTCAGTGGGATTGAAAGGTGTTAAAGTCAGTAAGCCAGAGAGAAAGCAGCACGATATAAATACAGATACCCTCTAATCCCTAAATACTCTGTCTGGAGGACACAGAGAGCTGTGCTGCAAACCAAAAGCAATAACTCCTAAAGGGCAGCCAGACCCGCTTCCCAGACAGATAAGGAACGAGGATGAAAGCAAGGAAGCAGCAGGACAAGTTAAACAAACACAAAACCACGTGGCGTGGCGTTTGTAAGGGGGAAAAATAAGGATGGTTTTCCTGGAGGGGACTTCATCTCCAGTTGAGAGCAGCTGCTCTGCCTGTCCCTGGGGGTTGCTGCTTCCCACGACCACACCCCAGTGTCCAACATTCCCACACCTGGAGAGGTTCCCTGCCCTAGAAATGCCCACAGCAGCGTTTGTGGCGCTTTCCTGTGCCCAGCCCATGGCAGGAAGGATGAAAACCTGAACCATCTCATGGCACATGTGAAGGAAAGGCCAGGGGTTGTCACCACCTCTGCCTGAACCTGGCCCCAACTCACTCCTGACCTCCCACAGCCACCTGAAGGGCAAACTCTGCCTCCAGCCAGATCCATGGCAAAGAGAAAAGAGAGGAATAATGGGATCACAGACTGGTTTGGGGTGGAAGGGACCTTAAAGCTCCTCTCATTCACCCCTGCCATGGGCAGGGACACCTTTCCCTACCCCAGGTTGCTCAGAATTCCATCAACCCAGCCTTGAGCACTTCCAAGGATGGGCGGGAACAAGGCTCCAAAATTGGTTTTAAGTTCAAGAGGCACATTTGCAGTTCATCAGATCTGTATATGTGTGTGTGCATATATAGATTTGTATAAAAATATATCTATATATCACAGACACACCAGTTTTTACATTTTTTTGTTCAGCTCCTGGGCAAACCGGGCAGTTTTTTATTTCTGTTTCTCTCCCCAGCACATGCAGGAAGCTCAGCAAGAACGGAGCTGCACACAGGCAGCGCTTCATCTGCAAAGGCCTCCCCCTCCCTCAAATCCTGCTAGAAATCCCTAAAAGGGAATCATTTACTAAAGAAAACAGAAATTTGAGGTCACAGCGTGATTGTGAAAGGCAGTGGAGGGCCAGGGCAGATTCTGGGGCCGAGCAGACAGGAGCTGAGCCCCCAGCTCCCGTTATCAGGGGAAGCAGGGCAGCCTGCCTTGGATAATCCAAACCATTTTCCAGGTCCGTGAGAACACAGCCCTGATGGGAAAAGCGGGCAGGAGGCAGAGCCGGGGCCAAGTGAGAAATAAGAACCAGAACACCTGGCTGCAGAAATGGTCTGAAACGTCCCCAAATAATTAGCTCCTCAGCATTATCCCTTTCAGCAGGAATGACTGGAAATGAATCGGTGTTTAACCAGCCACTTGGAGGCTTTAACACGGCAATATTTTCAAGCTGGGAAGAGGGAAGGAGGGGGGTGTTGCTCTAAATTTCCGCCAGGTTCTCAGGGGCTGGATTAACAGAGCAGTAAAAATAAAATAAATTAAAAAATAAAAAACGTTGGGCTTGGAACATCCAAGCAAGAGAATTTATGGGAACTTATTCAAGGCTCAGCTCGGTTTGGGTTCCAGAACCCAAAAGTGGGTTTCGGTTTGGCTCAGCCCAGTTTGGGTTTTGCAGGGGAGTTATTGCTGCTGGCAGGACGCTGTGGTGGCAAACACCCCACGAGGTCACAGCAGGGCTGGAGGTGGGCACGGGGGGCCAGTGCCAGGCAAAGGCCGTGGCAGAGCCTGTGCCAGGCTCGCTCAGCCCTGGGGGGGGCAGAGACACCAAACCCCACGCCCAAAGGGACCGTGACAGTGAGGGGCAGGCACAGAGCAGAGCACAGCCCTCCCCGCAGCGCTGCTCCTGTGGGGTCGGCACCTGGCAGCTCAAATCCATTTTGGAAACGCTTCCAGCAGTTCCCCAAGCCAGCCAGTCCTTCACGGTGCCTGCCTTTATCAGAAGGAAATCTCCCACAGCTACTCTGCGAAATTGTTCTTTGAGTGAGCTCCAGGTTCTCCTCTTTCCTAGGAAACAACCTGTGGAAGGATCCTCCAGTATCCACCATCAAATCCCCCAAAAAACACCTCCAAAATCCATCCCCAAAGGCCCCTCACCCTCCCCTGGAGAGAGCTGGCTGGAACAGGAGCACTGCACCTGCTGCCGAGCTTAAAACCCCAAACAGAGAGAGAGGGAAGACCAGGGGGCAATTAATGGGGAGGGACTGGTTTCTTTAGCAGCTCCAGCTCCATCAGGCATGAAAGTTTCGGATGCTCTCGGGGGAGGGAAGATTCTTGTCTCAAGGCAAACTGGCCTACTCACTCTATAAATAGAGGAGAGGCAGCATTTGAGCCCTGCTGCAGCTCAGCAGAGCCCACTGAGATGCTCTGCTCGTTATGCAAGTGCTCCAGAGCCACGTTTTCCCCCTGGCCCGGCCCCACAAGGAGCTGCAAGGGCCACGAGATGTCCCACGCAGGGCAGGAGTCCCCATCTGGCACATCCACGGGGACACTCAAGCACAGGACATCCCTCTCCTCCACCCACACAAACTGGGCCTGGGAAAGCAGAACAGAGCATCCAGCCTTCCCTGGACCCCTCAGCTGGGAAGGACGTGGGACTGCAAGGAGAAAAAGGCAGGAAATGGGGTTACTTGGAGGCTCCTGTGTTGAGGGGAATGGCAAAAAAATTCTGCTCTCTGCCCCAGTGCCAGGCCTGGGGCCACTCCAGGTGTCCCCTCATCCGTGGTGGGACAACGTCCAGGGAGCAGAGCAGGGGCTGCTGCTGCAAGCAGGACTTTGGCCCTCAAGGTGCTGTCCCTGCTTTTGGGACCAAAAGAGCCACTTTGGGACCCAAACAGACCCTGTGGCCACCCCAAGGTGCACAGGAGGTGGATGTCAGGCGGTGACCACGGCGCAGCCAAGTTAATGAATATCCCCTTTCTTCTCCCTATCTTTCCCAAGCCAGTTTAGGCTCCTAAAGAATGCTTTGCCTGTCTCCCACCTCAGCTCAAAGGGAGCCAGCAGTGGGAATTGAATCCTCATCTTTTAGGACGGGGTCATGGGATGTTTCAGGAATTCAGAGTGCTCCTCGTGCACCAACAGCAAGAGCAAGAAATGCACATGGAACAACAAAATCTTATAAATCTCATGCTCGTGGGAGCCCTCAAGACTGAAAATCTGTGGGTTTATAACCAAACCCTAAATCTGATCCACCCACAAACACTGAGCCCTCCCTCACATCCCTCAGTCCGACCCTTGGGAGCTTCCCACAGGGATGGGATCAAACAGCAGGGCCGTGAGGGTGAGCAGCAGAACGAGAATGGTTTTTCTCCCCGCAGCGTCTTCCACCTTGCCCAGCACAGGGGATTCAAATAAAGCCACCAAACACTGAAATCTCCACAGATAAATTCCCAGCCAGAGCTGACTCCTGCAGGGTCAGGGACACTTTAACACGGAGCAGGACTTGCTGAACACAACGGGATGTGCTGCTTTTTAGGGATAATTCACCAAGAGCCGGGGATGTCCTGCGCATCTCCATCACCCCACCAGCCTGGCTCGTTTCTTATTCACCATCCTCAGTATTAACCTTTGAGAAACTGCTTAAAACTCCAAATCTAGAGGCCACAGGAGTTCATCCTGCAATAATAACTATCTTTGAGCCAGAGGGGACGGTCAAGGCCCAATCTCCCCTGGCGTGGGAGACTGGAAGCAAACAAAAGCAAAGCTCCAGCTCTGGGTGTGGGAAGGGCACAGGTGGCTGAGGCTGGCACTCCAGGGAGGAACACGGGATCTTAGCAAGCTCTTGAAACGTTACTTTGAACAAAAACTGGGTGAGAGCAAAACATTTCTCGAGACAAATGCTCCTAATGGCAGGGACGGAGGCAGGGAAAGCCCTGGTGGAGCAGGGAGGGGCTGAAAAGAACAGGAGGATCCTGCAAACACACCCAGAGTCCCAGGTCACACCTGGATATTGGACAGTTCATTGCCTCAGGCTGCAATGGCATCGGTCCTCAAATGGGGGTGACAGCAAGTGAGAACCTGGCATTGTTGAGGGAGGGAAAGGAAAGGGAGGAAGGGAGGGAGAAAGAGAAAAGAGAGGGAGAAAGAGAAAAGAGAGAGAGAAAGAGAAACAAAGAGAGAAAACAGAAAAGAGAGAGAAAAGAGAGAGAAAAGAGAGAAGAGAGAGAAAAAGAAAGAGAGAAAGAGAGAGAGGGAGGAAGAGCGAAAGAAAGAAAGAAAAAGAAAGAATGAATCTGAGAACAGATCAGTGATTTAGACCCAGGGGCTCCTTGCTCAGGCTCCTGGGGGCATTCTCACAGCGGCTGCCTCATTTCCCCACAGGCACAAACCGGGATTAGCAGCAGCAGCCTCCCAACTTCCAGGGACTCTCGCAAGGCTGAGTTAATTTCTCGAGCTGCTCCGTGAGGGAAGCTAAAAGCACGTGGCACTGTTCAATCACCACTGGCACACGTTTGCCATGTCTGCAGTGTCCCGAGAGCTGTTTGGAGGGGACAGAGCTGTCCTTGCCCGTGTCTGTGCCTCCCTGGTGGCAGGTGGGTCACAGCAAAGCGGCACTGCCAGCGTCTGTCCTCCCTCCTCCTTCCTGCACAAGGACAGCAGCTCTGAACGGGAGAAATTAACACAACAACGCTGAATATCAAGGGTAATGCCAAGTGTGAGATCCTGGCACCGCAGCTGCCACCTCAGCAATGCCTCGAGTTGCTCCAAGAAGAAATATTGAGATTGCCACAGCCCCCGTGTCATCCTGCTGTGGATTAAACACACAGGGAAGGCGAGGAAACTGCCTCTGCCACTTCCATCTGGGAAGGCCTGGAACAGCCAGGAAAGGCTCCCTCCATCCACCCCTTACCCCCTTCGCCCCAGGCTGGGAAGGCAGCACTGCCCTCACGCCCAGGGACTGCACTGCCTGGGCAAAGCTCTGCTGAGATAACGTGGTTATCTCATGGTTATCTCGGTTATCCAGTGGTTATCTCATGGTTGCAGGGGGAGCACAGTGCCAAGGAGCAAGAGAAAAACCAAAATAAACCATTTCTCTTTTGTTCTCCTAAAGATCCCCTGCTCTGGGTGAGGACACAGCAGTTGCCCAGAGCTCTGAAGCTTTGATTCCTGTTAGATGTTAAGGAGAGGCTCCCTCAGAGACCCCCCAAGCCCAGCTTTACTAGGCCAGCCCAGTGGTTTCTGCACAGTCCTGGTGTGTCCATGGCAGCCCATCCCTGGGGGCTCTGGGGGGAGCACCTGCCAAGAAACCTGGGCCAATAATTCGGGTGTTTCTGACTGTCCCTCCTGTCTGGGATCTCATGAACCAGCTCCTGGCCAAGACAGCTCAGCTGGGGATTCTTCCCTCCTCGTTTCAGGGCTTTGATCCCTTCCTGCCTGCTCTCAGGGACTTTATTCACCACCTTTTGTTGAATGGGGCTAAGGAGCTCCCCATGCTACACAAAAACCCCTCGGAGCCTCACGGCTCCCCCAGCCAGGAGCTCAGGAAAGCTTCAGCTCCAACAATGAAGCTTTCCTTGGTCTCCATGCCCCTTCTGATGTCACCCAGCAAAGAAATAAAGATCCTTTAGTGCCTTTTCTGCCACGAATTGCACACACACACAGGGTACTGCCCACAGTCAGCACCACCAGGAGCACTCTGTGTGCCCCAAAGGCTCCAGGAACACGTCTGAGGTTTCCAAGCAGCATCTCCTGGGAACACAGGTCAGCCCCAGGGCCTGCTCCCTTCCAGAAAACACAATTATTCACCTAATGGGCAATTTGCTGCCATCTGGACACTGAGAGCTTGACCTGTGCGATGCCAGACGTCCCCATGAGGTCAGTGCTTGGCACCATCGGGGCGCTGCCACTGCCTGGCACTGCTGGAGGAGCGGCTGCTGCCGAGCACAGACCCCATGAGCCCCAGAGCTCTCCGATGGATCTTCCCAGCCTGCCCAGCAGGCATTCCAAGGTTGTGGACGCTGAAAAGCTTTAGCAGAGAGATTTTCCGGCTTTCTGCAGCATTTTGTGAGGGTTCTGTCTTTCCCATGCAAGTAAGACAAAACAATGGTACCGTTTTGTAAACTTCTTGCAGGTGCGGATTGTTTGGGTAGAATTGTTATGGTTCTAACTAGAAAAACACTCAGAGATGGGTGTCTTAAAACTTGACCAATCCCCTTAGGGGGTGGATGGCAAAAACCAATTACCTTATGCCACTTAATACACTTTGCAAACTAACATATAAAAGTCTTCTAAAAATTCATTAAATCTCTTCCATTGATCCCTGAGCCTGGACTTCGTGTCGTTCCTCTACTCGTCCGTGGGGAAAACAGTGACACGAGGCGATTCCCCCCTGTGCCACGCAGGTGTCGGGCAGAGCAGCGTGGGCGGGCGGCCGAAATTCCATTGCTGTCTCTCCAGAGCCAGGCCCAGCTCCTCGCTCCCGTGCACAGCCAGCTCACGCTGCCGAATGCCGCTCTGCAATCCTCGGCGCTGAGCAGAGCCCACAGCTCCCGGCATCGCCCTGAGCGCTTCCGTGGGAGAGTCAGGCCTTGGCACTCGTGCAGGGATTTCAGCAGCAAGAGAACAGCTCAAGGTTGTTCCAGCAAAGGCGATGCCAGCAGCAGGTGAGAGTCACGGCACAGCGAGGAGAGGAGAGGCCTGGGAAGGCACCGCTGTCAACAAATCCTCCCCTGCTTGAGTCCCACCTGCAGGATCCTGAGCAGGGCTCACTGCAAAGGACAGGGACTGAAACCCAACTCCCTGCCCAGGCCCAGCACCCAAAGATGGAAGCTCTGCTCTAATAAAGGAGCAGAAAACACGCTGCAGGTTTGATTTTATCAGAGAAGCAGAATCCCAGGAACCTCTTTCCCTCCCAGCAGCTGACCAGTGCCCACACATCCACGCAAAGCTGCTCTGACACGAAGCAGAGCGGCGCAAAAGTTGCAGGGATTTAATTCTCCTGCTTTTGGACTCCGAGGGGGAGCCGAGGACTTGGCAAAGGAGGGGAATGAGTGTGTGCATGCAGGCTGGGATGACTGAGCCTGTATCCATGTGGATGAGCGAGTACGTCTGAGCAAGTGGGCTGGAGACGTGAGCGCCACGACAGCAGCGCATCCCGAACAGCTCCCGCTCAGCCCTCGTCCCAAATGCAGGCTCGTTTCCACGTTATGAATTGCAAAGGACCCACAATCACACTGGAGCAGGCAAAAAAAAAAAAAAAAAAAAAAAAGAGAAGAAAAAAAGAAAAGAAAAAGAAGAAAAAAAAAATAAGAAATCAGACATGAGAAGGGAGGACCAGGGAACAGGAAGCCAAACACAGAACTATTTCCAGGAGGAATAACAGCCATATGGAAAAAGTTACCAAGATGATGAATTCTGCCTTCAATATGTTCAAGAAAGAAACTGCATCAGACCCAGTCTGGGGGTGGCCAGATCCTTCAAGAGGGGAGAGAAAAAAAAAGCTGCCACCCCAGCTTGAACTTGAACATTTGGTGTTTCATTTGCATCTTGGAACGAGGCAACAGTTATCAGTCAAACTCCGCATTCCTCGCTTGGATCCCTGCCTTGCCGGGTCACATTTGTGGCTCTCACATAACCAGGAATCCCCCCGCTGCAATATGCTGCTTCTGGCTCGGCCCCGCAACCAAATTCCAGAGCAGCTGACATGGAAATTTACCATCAAACAACTATTAAAGTTTTACCTCAGGCTGTAAAAGCTGGAGTTGATGTGCTCTGCATAAGGAATGGAAATCCGCGCTGGGCTCACGTGCTGCGTGGCACTGTGCCACTCTGCCGTCCTCACATCCCAGAACCCAGGCTGGAGAAGCGCAGGGATGGGAAGCAGCCCCAGCCCTACAAATCTGCAGCTCTCTGGAGGCTCCTTGGCTGCGCTGCAGACTGCAAAAGCCACCTGAACGAGCCAAGGCTGCTTCCACCAAGGCTGCTTCCAAGGATTTGTTCTGTTGGGTTTGTGATCCCACCTCGCCCAGGTCTCTCCCTCTATTTTCACATCCAGTTTTATTTCCTCACTTGAAGGGCTGAGGGAAAGGGAAGCACGAAGGGCCACGGATGGTTTGCACAAGGACACCTCAGGCAGAGCAGCCCACGAGCTGCCCTTGTGCGATTTCCCAAATTTCTCCCTAAATTTCTCCCTCCTCAATGCACAGAGGTGCCCCCTGAGGCAATTCCACCATGTGGAGACACCTCTCTGATTCCTAATCTTCTAATGCAGGTACATCACTCAAGTGCTTAAAGTTAATTGGGATGAATCCAGGTTTTTTTCCTCCAATTAATGGCAATTTCTTTTTCTACTTTGCATCCCAACCTCATCTCCTGTCTTTCTTTCCATGCAAATCACCACCCACCTGCCTCCAAGGGTGGACAGCCTTTGCCAATACAAGTATCCAGCAGAGAATTAAAGCTAGGAACTATTAACCATCACTGGGTTTTTTCCATCTCCATCGAGCTCTAAACACTCTTTATTCAAGCTACAAGTGGGCTGCTGTACATCTCCTGCAGATGTCTGTGTTCAAGGGGAGAAAACACAGCAGCAGCAAGATCCTCTCGTGCCCAATAAACAGAAAGGAACTGCACTTGGGTTCTTTGCTGCCTGGCACTGATGGCATTGCCTGAGAGGGGCTGATCTGTACCTTTGGTTTTAGTCCCCTCTAAACCCTGCCCCCAGCACAACCACACCTCTCTTGCTCATCTCTTTTGGCCCCAAACCCCAGATAACCATGGCAGAGATTGTTGCTCTTCCCCACTCCTCGCTGTATCACACAACACAGCGACATCCAGCTGATTTTTCCCTAATTCCTACCCAAAACTAAGCCCAGTGAGACATTTTCCAGCCCAGAATAATCCCAGCAGTCCCACACCGTGAGCCCCACGGATGAAACGCAAGGGAAGTTGTTTTGCCCGAGATGCAGAAGTGACTCTGCAGGATTAAGGAGCCCAAAGAGATTTTGCCACCAGCAAGGTTAAACAATTGCTTCTTCCTTCCTCCTCTCTAAAGTGGCTGATTAATTCGGGAGCCAGGTAAACAATAAACAGTGATTATGTGCATGGGGGTGATGAATCAGCCAAAGCAGCGGAGCAGCATTTGAGTAACAGGCTCCAAACATGGGCTTGATTTTCCCAGTGACGATTCCCCCGCGAGCAATGGAACAAGATGTCTCAAACAGCCACCAGGCAACAGCACGGCCCCAGCGTCCAGAGCTCCCCACACCAGCAACCCGAAGGGCTGACGTGAAAGTTTTAAAAAGAAAAATTAAAAAAAAAAAAAGTATCAGCCCTTAGGGGATCACACGTTCCAGGAGCAGTTTTTTCCATCCAGGCAGCAGCAAACACAAACCAGCTGGGACATCTCAACTGGCGTGGCAGTGCCTAGGAGAACATGCTGTGTCAAAAGTGATCTTCTGGAGAAGTGAAAATGTAGCAGGACACCTGCAAAACATCTCCTTTCTGCCTGCATAACCAAGCCCTGAAAAATTTAAATGGGTACTGCAAGAAAAATGTGCTGGGGGAAGCTCTGTGAAGCCACAAAACCCTGAGCCACCGAGGGGATGAAAGAAACCATGAAGGCAAGCATTTGTGCTTCTGCTTTATGCCTCGTATTTTTGTTTTGCCTCATCACGAGCCTGATTGGATCCTGTCTGTTACTTGGATAAAGAGAAGATGGAAATGCTTTCTGTTGCATCAACAAAAAGCAGCATGAAAGAACTGCACGGGCAGCGAGCCAGCTGCGAGCAGCTCCGGGGCAGCGCTGCTCTGCAGCACTCCTCAAACCGCCTGGAGCCGGGGGATTTCGCCCCCCTGCACCCATGGTCGGGCTGATCTGGGCTTGGAGCAGTTCAGTTTGCCAGCCCAACGTATTTCTCCAAACACAATTACCTGGATGGGGATTGGGGAAGAGGGAACAGCTCCTCTCCCTTTGAGGGTGGGCAGCTGCGAGTTGTACCAGGACATCACCAAAATCCCAAAAAGCCTGGTGAATTCATCCCCACACCTCTGTGGCTTGTTCCCTCTCCCAGCTCATGCAGCCTCACCCTTGGCTGTTTAAACTCACCTGATGTCCCCTGATGCCACCTGCCAGGGCTGTGGCACCAGCAGCAAGCAAGAGGTTAACAAATCCAAGGAATATATCCACTCCACTTAAGCAGAGCAGAGCAGCAAGGGGGCCCCACGGTGTTGACAACTCCAACAGCAAATTAAGAAGCTGAAACAAAATGCACCATCAAGCAAGCAGCTGGAGCAAGGCCAAAAATCAGAAATAGATGTAAAGAAAACTGGATCGAGAAATCAGCTCCAAGCAGGCTCATTGAGCTCAATTACTAGAAATTAGAAAAGGAAATGGAAAAATTGATATTGGAAGGGCAGAATGCATTCTGTGGCACCAGTGATGGCTGCTCTGTTTATTGTCTCCCTCCTAATCGTGTTTTTGCAGCGCGGGATCCGCGATCCCAGCTCGGAACGCCATCGATACAGGAGAACAGCCTGACACTTCCAGGCAGGAATTCACAGCTTACGTTTGCAACAGCAAACCTGAAGTGAAACTCGGTGGCTGGGGTCTGTCCCCGTGACCCTGGTGACACTGCCACGTGCTCGCAGCTCAGCACAGCCTCCCCCCCAGGCTGCAGCCAGGCTGCGGAACACGGAGGCTTTGTCAAGAGTTCCCATCAGGTTCCTTCTTGCACACTTGAAGCCGGTGCAGTCCTGGTTTGAAACTCTGCTCTGCAGCCAAGAGCGCTGGTAGAGAGGAGCCATTTATTTAAAAAGCAAAGAATACCAAAAAACTCATGGGCAGCACGGAATGACAGAATATTCTGAGTTCAAGAGACCCCCAAGGATCATCAAGTCCAACTCTGAAGAGAAGAGTTGGCCCAGAAAAAACAGCAGAAAACAAAGTTTTAGCCCTCGTGGTTACAGGAGCTGGGAATGCTGCAGCAGTGAGCAGAGAGAAGCAGAGCCCACCCTGAAGAGGTTTGGAGTCATTATCCCGAGCACTCAGACTTCCCAGAACAGCTCAGAGCAGCAGCCCCTCCCTGCCCACGGCTCTCCTTTCTCAGCACTTCTCCTGAGCCTGCCCAGCTCCTCCCTCTGCCTTTGGAGCTGGCAAAATCAGCCAAATCCTGCCCAGTTTTCTTTGGTGACACACAAACCTGTCCCTCCAGGTGTCCCAGACACAGAGAGGGTGGGGACAGCCCTGAAGCGTTTGTGTTCCCAGCACAGGGCAGCACTGCCACAAGTCCCACCCTTGCCACTGTGCCCTCATCTGCCAAACACCTCACAGGAAGGCCTCTGCTTTATCCCTGAGGGGGCTACAAGCAATGCAAACCCCGAGTTCATTATGGACATTCCAAACTGCATCTCCTGTCTAGGGACCCAGGAGCTCAGAAAGGTTGAAAGCAGCTGCCTTGTCCTGGTAGCTGCCATGGGTCCAGGTAAAACCACTTGGTTTGGCTCGAGTTCTCCTAAATCTGGGAGAATTCGTCCTCAATTCCTCAAATCTTTTGCCCAAAAAACCTTTTGCAGGGCCTTGGTTTGTAGCTGCTCAGTCACAGTTTCCCTCCAGCCCTGCTGCTGCAGCTCTACCTCCATTCCTTGCCTCCATTCCCGTTCTTACTCCTCGTGCTCAGGGGTTGTTGGTAAAGAAATTCATCCCCACAGGACAGAGTGCTCCTCCTGGAAGGGAGCAGGACCACAGAGCGTCCCCACAAGGGGCACAGCTCAGACTTGTCCCCAGGTGTGAGCAATCCCACATTGCAGAGCATGACAGGGCTCACACCCAGGTACCACCTGTGCCCTGGCACGGGGGGCAGCCCCAGAGACCCCCCCGAGCAGGACTCCAGCCTTGCTGTCCCTTTGCCTCCCTGAAGTTCCATTCAGCTTTCCCCTGGCAGGGATGGAGATGGATTGGGAGCTGGAGGAAGCGTTCTCTCTCCAGCTCACTGCTTAAATTGACTTAATTTCTTCAAAATGTTTGCTGTTATTGGATTTCAGCAGCGGAATAAAACCCACGTGAAGTCACACGAGCAAAAGTAAAGAGACTGATCCCTGGATGTGCTGATTTAAAGGGCTTGTGGGCACAAGTGTCCAGAAGTTTTTACCTTCAAAGAATTCTGTTCACTGGGGTCAGGTGCATCATTCCAGTTTTTTTGGGATGAATCCAGGTTTTTCTCCAATTAATGGCAATTCCTTTTTCTCCTTTGCATCCCAACTTCACTCCAAAGTGCACTTGTGTGCTCGGCAGCTCTCTAAAAAGCCAACAAAATAACCCCGTCCTCCAAGGATGGCTCATCCCACATTCGGCATTGAAGTGGATTTGATGGGATTGACATTCCCTATCCCTGAGAAGGGCAAGGCCAAAAAAAAACCACCTGGAAGTCACCATGCTGGGCAGCCCCACATGCAGCACACACCGCCCAGCCCGGCCAGCACGTGCCCAGCCCACGAGCTCCTGGTCCCAGTCCAGCCCAGTGCAGCGGGGATGCTCAACCACCATCTGATGGCTGCTTGGGGCCTTGTGGGAAGCCAGTGGGATTGATCCAGGTCCTGGCAGGCAGGTATCCATGTGTCTCAGAGCTGCTGCCTGCCAGGACCGGGCTGGGAGGGTGCCAAGCACGAGCAGGACGGGGTCCTCTGAGGTCTGCTGGCACCTCCCAGCACCTGCCCCGTGCTCAGGCAAGTCTGGCACTTTGCAAAAAGCTTCTCGTGCCCTTTGGGGGATGCAGCTTTATCCCTTTTCCATGCTCCAGCTCCAAGGGGAACAGCACAGAGCCCCAGAGTGATCCCAGTTCCCTTCCCTCCGGCACAGAGCCCCAAAGTGATCCCAGTTCCCTCCAGCACAGAGCCCCACAGTGATCCCAGTTCCCTTCCCTCCAGCACAGAGCCCCACAGTGATCCCAGTTCCCTCCAGCACAGAGCCCCACAGTGATCCCAGTTCCCTCCGGCACAGAGCCCCACAGTGATCCCAGTTCCCATCCCTCCAGCACAGAGCCCCACAGTGATCCCAGTTCCCTTCCCTTGAGTGGCTCGGGGAGGGGCTGGAGGGGCTCTCAAGCAGCTGGGACTTCCTTTTCCCTTAAGCAAAGGGAAGTTGTTTTTTTCCCCAGGAAGGCCACAGCATGGAAAAGAAACCAAGAGGGTGGCGTAGGCCTGAGGCCCCCAGGAAGGCATCAGGGTTCATCAGGAACAGCAGAGAAGCTGTCAGGGAGAAGGGGGCGAGGAACACCCGGCAAGGAAGGACCGCAGGCGAGCAGGGGTGGGTGCTGGAGATGCTGGGGAAGCTGCTGAAGGGGTGGAGTGATGGGGAAAGAAAAAAAAAAGAAAAAAGAAAGCAAGAAGGGATTCTGGGTGTAAAAATTTGAGACTTTGGTAAAGCAGTCGTGATTTGCAGAAGGGAAAATGTGGACAATGAACAAAAAAATCCCGGTCTGTCCATCTGAGAGCATCACAGGAGAGATTCAGAGAGTGGCAAGCACAGAGCAGAGGAGGTGGGGGCCAAAAACCCAAAGCAGCTCAGCCTGGCTGAAGACCACAGACCCATGAGGCACCCAGACAAGGCAGGGCAGCGGGAATTTGTTTATCCCCAGCTGAAATCTGCTCCCTGCAGAGCTGCTCCCTGAGGGAGGGACCGGAGCCTTGCTCCTGCAGCGCTCAGGATACGGCACCGCTCCCGAGTGGGCGGCGCAGCCTCATCCTTCATGAATGAAAAATTTAAAAAAATTAAATTTAAAAAAAAAAAAAAAGAAGAAGAAGCAATACAAGAAAGAATCACACCACCCACCAGCAGGTGCTCTATAAATACCGTGGCAGGGGGTGTCTGCAGAGGAACTGGAGGCATTGACTTCATGGCGTGCTCAGAGCCACAGATGCAGCTTCATTACCATGTAGAGCTCTTGGCTGGAACCTCCGAGCTGTGCTGAGCTCCTCAGAGCTTGGCCTGGCTCTTCTGCCCCACAAAGAGCAGGAAAACCACAAATGAGCCCAATTCCTTCCCCTGGAGAACAGGGAAATTGTTGTATTTATACCACAATGGCACCTCCAGGCATCCCAGCCCTGGGGGAGAGTTTGCAGCACTATAAAATCTGCTTGGAAGATCCCGGATAAAAACACAACACTCAAAGTCCTTCCTCAAATATTCGAGGTCTAAGTTGGGCTGAAGAAAGTCGGTGCAGCTGACCTTCACTTCAGTATAAACGTGCTGAGCTTTGCAACAGCCAGAGCAGGGCAGAATTAAAAGATTTGGCAAGCTCCAGCTGAGCTCACCTGCCTGATGTGAGGAGGAATCCCAGCAGAACCCTTCACAGGAATCAATTTAGGGGAGAAAGTCATTGCTCTGTGGCTGAAGCAGTGCTGGTCAGGGCCCAAATCCAGGCTGAGCTGCACATAAATCACAAAACCGGCTCTTTTCTGCATCAACCTACCCCATAGAGCAGTGACCAGACCCCAATCCTTTAATTCCTGCAAGACCCCCTAAAAATCTCCTACGATGCAGATTGCAGCAGTGTTCATTTATGGAGACAAAAAGATATAAAATCACATAATAGCACAAAAAGACCTGTCTGCTGAGAAAAATGTTTGGGTTTACTGTTGCAGAGAAAGAACATTGTTACCTGGAGAATGAGCCTGGAGGAAGAGCTGGAATGATGGGAGCTGCTGGCAGCAGGAGGGGAGGGAACTCTGGATGGATCACAGAAGGCAAAACAGGCTCGGGCACCAGCAGGAGCTGCTTGTGAGGGGCCCTGGAATCACTTGGACCAACATCCTCTGCAAATGAGAGAGCCTGGAGGGCTCTGCTGTGGTGTTGACTGTCTCAGCTTTGCCTGCACAGCAAAGCCACGGGAACAGGAAAACCAGGTCCAGCTCCCAGGAGGATTCGTGGTGTTCCTCACCTGGAGCCTGTGGGAGCCCCTAAAGGAGATCTTTGCTTCTCTGGCACAGAAGGTGAAACAACCTCAAGTTGTTACCAAGCAGAACAAGCTCCAACCACGGCACAGCCAGAGCAGGGACCACAGGGAAACCGGGACTAGCTAAGCCCAGACTGTCACCTGGAGCCACCAGAGAGGTTTTGTCCCCACCTGGCTGGCTGGGAAGGGCTGTCACTGGGATTCCCATGGATATTGTCACCTCAGTGCTCTGCAGACAGGTGTCCCACAGCATTGCACAACTCACAGCAACCTCAGAGGCTGAAACGCTCAGCACAGCCGAGGCTCCGGGGCTGCTTTTAGGGGAAACAATCACCCAGCTCTAAAGCTACCTGTAGAACCTCCCTCCTGCGTCATCCTCAAGATTTAACTCAGTGTGAAGATGCTCACAGGCTTTAGCTGGCTGTCGGGAGCTAATGGGATGCAGCTTGGGGTTTAGCCCTCTCTGAGCACAACAAACCTCAGCAGCACAGCTGCTCCATCTCCAGCCAGCCCCAAAGGCAGCCTCGTGTTCCCCTTTCCTCAGGGGATGTGTTAGGAACGGGAAATCAAGCACTTTACCACAGCAACAGCAGTGCCAAGGGCCAAGGCACAGGTTCCCTTCCCTGTGGAAGTGTCAAACCAAACTCACTGCTCCTCCAAATATTCCCTTCCACGAGAGACTTGAGCAGGAAAAACTCATTAAAAAGAGATGTACACAAAATTTCCAGCATTAAGCTTATGTGCCTGTACCCTCACTGGAGCTGTGTGAGTGGAAAGCTTTATTCTGTTCCTTCACCTCTTTTAGCAAGAATGCGACTCCGGGCAGAACCTCTGCGTGCAGAGCTAATAATGATAATGATATTTTGCTGCTTGTAGAGGGTGTTTTTGTGCAGTTATCCCTTGGATTAACTCCCACACCAGCTCTCCATGTGTCTCACGTCATGGGACTAGGCTCAGTTCACGGTTTAACCCAGCACTGGCCGACTCAGGAAGGCACAATTGGCTGAAATGCCACGGCCCAGCACACCGGGGCATGAACCAGAGACCAAAACAACTCAGTAATTGCTCTGTAATTCACCTCCTCCATGCACCAGGCCCAAAAAGGGCCAAACACAACTGACCAGCTATCAACAACCACCTTTTGGTGATGTCAGACCCACAGCAAAGCACCTCAGCCTCCCTTTTCCAACAAAACTCATTGCCTGAAGAGCAACAAGGTGGGGAATGAGGCTCCTCGTGGAGACCAAAACAAACCAAGCTTCCCCTGTAGTCACAGGCTGGCCCAGCCTGAACTGCCTTTCTAGATCCTCTAGAAAAAGAAAGGAAGGGGAAAAAAATTGCTTAGCAAGATGATTAAATAAAATGTTATCTATTCCAGCTACCCACTGGCTCTGGCTTTGACGTCAGAGCTGAATGCATTAACTAAATTTGTCACTCAACCGCTAAAAATATCTAAGGCATTAAAAAAAAAAAATAGGGCAGTGCTGGGAGAACTGGAGGTCCTCAGGAGGCACAAAACCCCTGCAGGTGGGGTTCACCGTGCTCTTGGGATTGGGATGTCATGGAAGAGCTCCGGCTGGTGAACATCCTAAGGGAAGGGAATGGGATGCTGCTGCCTGGCTGCTGTAGAGCCTCTTGGATTGCCAAGGATTCCCGAGGTGTTTGAAGATTTCCCCTCTTCCTCAGCTTCCCAACTGATGGCCAATGGAGCTGGGATGCTGGAATGAATAATCCGTATTTTTAGGGGTAACTGGAGGAAAGAAAATTCCCTTTAAATGATGTAATGGAACCGCGTGTTGAGTTTAGGAGCCAGCATCGTTCTTTTCCAGCCCCTTCCAAGGCTTTTCATCTTTGAGGGGGCTCTGCCTGCTCTCAGAGGGTGCCATGGACACCACAGGTGCCACTTCCAAAAGAGAGCAGTCAAAGCACAGCAAGCACTGGGGTAAAGCCTGAAGCAGCCATTTGCTTTTGTTCTTTGATAGAGAAAGCTCCTGGACACTCAAACACCCTTCACCACAGCTTGCTCTCAGCCAGGCTGCTGCTTAAACCCAGAATTCCTGAAGGGCTTGTTGCAGGGTGGCAAATACTGAGCAGGGAAATCAGCGGCTCAGGTATTTGGGGTGTCGTGAACTGCTCCAGGGTCGATGCAGAAGAGCAAAGGAAAAGGGCCAGAGAACTTTGGCTGCAGGACAGAACCAAGAGGAAATAAGCCTGGGGTTTGTCTAAAGTCATGGGAAGCAAACTTTTGCTGTTCATGTCTGTGCAGGCTCTGATCCAAGGGTCCAAGGCAAGCATGCATTGAACCCAGGGAATAAATCCTGGCTTAAGTGTGTTATCAATGTTTCACTGGTAGGGACAGCGTCGAGCTGGCGCTTTGGACAGATACAGAGACCTGGAGCACAGGAATTACAACAAAGAGGTGCTTGGGTTACCTGAAGCGCCTTCCTGTTGCTGTTCCTGTGGCACTGAAGAGGAAGCTTTGCTTCACTAATATTTTACAAGAGTTTTACTTCTTACGCTGCCAGAATTTGCATGGGAAAAACAACAGCAGGAAACAGAAATCAGAGGATTTCGTGCCCGCACTTGGAGGGATCATTGTAATTGTGCTGCTGGATAGTAAAAGAACACACAGAGTGATTCTGCAAACTCCCATAGCCCAAATCCTGGCACTACACATCAGACACGAGTCAGTGACAGGGCAGAAACAACAGTACAAGTGATTAAGTGACATTAATCGCTGTGAGGGTGGGCAGGCCCTGGCACAGGGCACCCAGAGAAGCTGTGGCTGCCCCTGGATCCCTGGAAGTGTCCAAGGCCAGGATGGAGCACCCTGGGATAGTGGAAGGTGTCCCTGCCCATGGCAGGGGGGGGCACTGGCTAAATTTTAAGCTCTCTTTCCACCCAAACCTCTCTGAGATTCCATCAGTCTGCAGCAGCAGCAGAGCCCAACCACAGCTGGGGTGAAACGCCACCAGGGACAGCACGGAGAGCAAAATCTATTTCCACAACAACCACGGGTGATTCAAGGTTGCAAAAACCACCCGATGCAGAAAGCTTTAATGGAAGAGGGGATGGATAAAAGATACTTCTATCACCAGCTGGAACCTTTCCCTACAAACTGCTGACTCCCCTCACCTGAGCCCTGTTGGAGCCGTGTCACCTCCCCTGCCCGGCTGCGGCTCCTTCCCCATTGAGGGACATTAACAGATGTCCAATCTGCTGAAGGTGAGGGAAGGAGTTTCTCCCCAAGAAAGGTTAATAAACAAAGGAGTCCTGCAGTAACAATACAGCCATTGTGTGAAAACTTAATTGGATCAGCAATGCATCAAATGTGCCAACACAGGGACAAACCTGCAGAGGAATTGTTTAATCTCAGCCCTAGGTCAGAGTCTAAATCAGTGCCTTGCAACAGAGGCTGCTTCTAATTGCACTGAGAAGCTACAATATGCTGGAAATAAAAGCTGCGGGTAGCCGGCTCTTGTTTTTAAAGCAAAAAGTTATTTCTTTCGAGATTCAAACAACTCAGACAAATATCAGCTGTAATAGTCTTTAAAATAATGCATTTTAGCAAAGAGAGGCTTTTTAAAAAATCAAAAATAATACTTATTCCATGCCAGCCTGTTTGCAATCAGATTGGACTGGTGAGTAGAGGAATCCACCAGAGAAGGGAGAGCAGAGAGAAGCTCTGGAGGTCACTCACCCAAATCTCCACCATCCTTCCACTCAGTAGTGGGGGACACTCAACACACAAAGTCCAACATTAAAAATTTTGTATTTTTGAAACAGCTGCAAAATTGATTCTTGATTGAGTTTATTTTTCTTAGAAACGTCACAGTGAACCAACACACTCTGGGAGGGCTGTCAGCACCGACCAGTGAAGCTCCAGGGTTTAACTGGAGAGTAAAACTTCCATCCTCAACTCTGGCTCGATGTGGGCAGCCCCTGGGGAACTCAATTTACAGCACGGCTCACAACCACCCAAGCTCACTTTGAAGCAGGATGGAGTCTCCTCATCAAAGCAGCTCATTGCAACCAAGGGGAACAAACTGCTGAAAAAGGGGCTTTCTGGGGGCCTTGATTGTAATTAGGAGGAAATTAAAAATCAAGAGGAGCTGCTGCTGACAGCCTGATGAGGTACTCAGTTCTGCAGATACTACAAATAGTATTTGGTATATACACTGTGTACTAGACACTATAATATGAGTATTTAGGTAGTAGATACTACAATAGTATCTACTCTTGGCACCCCCGAGGCTGCCAGAGCTCCAGGAGTGTTTGGACACCACTCCCAGAGATGCCCAGGGTGGGATTGTTGGGGTGTCTGTGCAGGGCCAGGAGTGGGACTGGATGATCCCTGTGGGACCCTTCCCACTCCGAGTATCCTGTGATTCTGTACTACACAGGATTTACTAAGGGGACCAAAGTTCCACAGGTATCTCATGCCCAGGACATTTTTAAAGTGACCACAGGAGCAAAGCAGCAGGAAAATGTTGTTCTCCTCCCATATATATGGAGGATTATACATTTCACAGTGACCAGGAGGGAACATTTCTCATGTTTGCTCTTTCTGTGGCTTCCTCCATCTCTGGGCAGGAAATCCATTTTGATGCAGGACGAGCAAAATGGCAGCTTCCCTTGGGAGAAGCCACTCACAGCTACAAATACCAGAGCACTGACATTTCCCATCCAGTCCCTCCTCCGAGGGCTGCGAGCAGGAATTACGAGCGGCAGGAGGAAGGAGCCGCTACAAGGCCGTGCTTGGAGCGCACCCCCAGGGATCCCTGCAGGATGGGCACAGCTCCCGAAGGCTTGGGCACATCTGGAATCACCAGCACAGACGCTCCAGGGCCAGAAACGTGGGGTAGGCACGAGCTCTGGGTGGGTATAGATGTCTTTACAGCACAGCTGGAATGTTTCCTTTATCTCAGGGCACCGTAAGACACAGACGGGAACACAGTCCATAGACTGACACCCCAAAAACCATCCCGTGGCCTCAGAGCCTCTGTCTGCCCACGCCTCAGGTCCTGTAGCATCACCAATTTGTCTCTCTCCTGCCCATCCAGAAACCCCAGCCTGTTTTCCATGCGCTGGATGGATTTCAGCAATGCTCCAGCGCACAGGATTCAAGATCCAGGTTTGTTGAAGATGCAAAAAGTTGGGAGTTTGGAAGCCTGAGGGTGCAGCCCAACGGTGCTGGAGGTGTCTGATGGTGCTGGGAGCAGACAGACAGATCCCACTGACCCTGTGCTCTGCCCCAGAGGGGATGATTGTCCCACAGTGTCCCTCTGATGTGTGGCTCTTTGTCATTTAACCCTCTCAAAAAGCTGTTCCAGGCTCATTCCTAAGCTCTGGTTCAGAGCAAACCCCACTGGGCATGGAGAGGTCCCTCTGGAAGCCCATACCAGGGTTGCTGCTGCTGTCCTGTCCCCACAGAGCATCCTGAGCTGGAAGGGACCCACCAGGACCACCGAGTCCAGCACCTGGCCCTGCACAGGACACCCCAGTGGTCACATCAGAAATCGGGGATGCTCCAGAGTGCTGCAGCATCTCATCCAAAAATCCCATTCCTGCCCAAACGCTTCCCCCAGGGTTTGCCCAGCACGTTCCTCTTAAGGGACAGACCTTTAAAGACACTGAGGGCACAAATTCCTCAAGTGCAGCTGCTTATTGAACTCAGTGTGGTCCAAACACAACCCCCACGGGAAAGAAAAGCCAGAGCAGCAGCACAGGCTGGGTGCAGAAGGGAAAGTGAGGCGCGAAATGCCTGGTCCTGGCTGTGATTTTAGGTCAAGGCAGGGGGGAGCAGAGTGGAGGAGGATTCTCTCCCACGTGGGGTGTTGTGTGCCCAAACACTGCTGAGCATCACCAGACCCTCCCTGCACCACCCACCCCCTGCTACAGCACGTCCCCTCCCTCCTCGGGGTGATGAGAGAGTTCAGGTTTCTCCAGGGACAGCCCTGCCCTCTCTGCACCAGGGGACAAACCCCCAAAGCACACAGCAGAGCCTGACCCCCTCCCTGCCCCAGTCCGTGGCCATTACAGGGCTGTCACCACTCCCTGTTCCCTGCACCTCCCTCCTCCCAGCCCTGAGAGCACTCATCCTCCCTCTTCCATCTCCCAGCCTGAATTATTCATGGGTGCCAGCAGTGGTGCAGAAGTGCAGCCAGAGACAGAACCCAGAGACCCTTGGGGAAGCTGTCGCCCCGTTCCCGGCTGCAGATCCCCCAGGGCCGGGCTCCAGTCACTGTAATGAGCTCTGGAAGCACCTCAGCACTCGGTCCCCAGCCCCAGGGGGAGAGGAACCAGCAACAAGAGCAGCTCTAATGGTGCAGCACACAGGCAGGGATCAAAAACTCCTGCTGAATATGGAGGAGAGGAGATACACGCTCGCACATAAAACATAAACGCTCTCACCCATCAATATTGATGTTTCCCTGCTCCCACAGAACCAGACCAAGGATAATTACATGCAATTTTCATGCTGCCTCTAACATACTTCAGTCCCTGCACATCAAAGCCCGGGTAGGTGATGCTACAAGTTGCCAGGAGTGTCATGGATCAAAATGGAGCTCGTGGAGAGAAGCAATGGGTGGCGAGGCGGGGGAAGGCAGCGGCCTCTGCACGCTGCCTGTGGTGACAAAGGGACTAAGAACGGAGGTGATCACAGGCTGGGCCCAATTATCCCGGTGTGTGAGCCCAGTGCCCGTGCTGGAGCCTGGAAGGGCAGGGGGAGCTGGCTGGGAGCCTGGGGGGACAGCGGCAGAGCCTGGGGGACATCGGCAGAGCCTGGGGGACATCGGCAGAGCCCCAGGGGGGACATCGGCAGAGCCCCGGGGGGGGGGGGGGACATCGGCAAGAGCCTGGGGGACATCGGCAGAGCCGGGGGACACCGGCAGAGCCTGGGGGGGACATCGGCAGAGCCCGGGGGGGACAGCGGCAGAGCCCGGGGGGGACAGCGGCAGAGCCTGGGGGGACAGCGGCAGAGCCTGGGGGACATCGGCAAGAGCCGAGGGACATCGGCAGAGCCTGGGGGGACAGCGGCAGAGCCTGGGGGGACAGCGGCAGAGCCCGGGGGGGACATCGGCAGAGCCGGGAGGGGACAGCGGCAGAGCCCGGGGGGGGACAGCGGCAGAGCCCCGGGGGGGGGACATCGGCGAGAGCCTGGGGGGGGGGGGGACATCGGCGAGAGCCTGGGGGACATCGGCAAAGCTGCGGGGGGGACATCGGCAGAGCCAGGGGGGGACATCGGCAGAGCCCCGGGGGATGTCAAAGCCACGCACGGCTCCGGAGCCGAGCAGAGAAGCACCCTCAGCAAAGCCCAGGTGCCAGGGAGCAGCAGCAGCAGGATCCCGGCCTGGCAAGGAGCAGGGAGCAGCCGGAGGGGCTGGAGGCAGATCCCGTCCCAGCCTCCCATCCCCAGCACAGAGCGAGGGCTGCTGCAGCGCCTCGGGGGAGCCCTGCTGAAAGCTTTTACGGAGCTGGCACATTTCCACCCCACCTCCATCCTGGAGACAGGCACACCCCCAGCCTCAGACCGTAAGTGCCTCTAAATCAAAGGCTGGGAAGCGTTTTCCACACCCTCGGGAGGCAAATGCAGCATCTCCTTGATAAACAAGCCCTCGCTTTCCTGAGGCCACAGGAGCACCTTCACCTGTGGCCGGATAAATCTGGGATCGCACCAAACACGGCTCCTGCTGCCACCTCTGCCATGCCACAGCTTTCCAGGGAGCGCCGAGGGATGGAATCAGACACGACTTGGACCGACTGCCCCCAGGCCTCTCTCTTCCCTTCAAGACAAATCCAATCCCCAGCCAGCAGCACCCAGATGTCCCCATGCCGTGGGTACGGGCGGCACCCGGAGTTGTAGCGCGGCGAAAGCGAACGCGCGATGTAGCGCTTCCCCCTGAATGACAGCTTTAATGAAAGACATCTCAGCGCCTGGAAAATCAGCATAAATGATCAGTTGCTAATCTTGTTCTCCCAGTAACTCTGGGAAGGCAAAAATAGAGCAGGCAGAATAAACTGGGGGCTGCGAACGGGGGTGGGGAGGGAAGCGGGGGGATGTTTTGCTCCTCTTTCTGGGAGCTCACATAGCAATTGCCACTGATTAAAAAACCCACTTTTCTTACAAAAGGCACGATTTGCTGAGCACCAGTGTTGAACAATAGTGGGGGCTGTCTCCAGGCTCAGCAGAGGGAGCTGCATCAGTCACTTTTCGTGCAGTCTTTAACCTCCTACACCCAACACGTCCCTGCCAGCACCCGAGGCCTTTATCCCAACCTGAGGAACCACAGGCTGGGAACTCCCCGGACCAGAAACTTTGCAGGATGGGAACAGATAGGAACAGCAAAAGATGAGTGGGTGATGCAGATTTTCCACCTCTAAATAAGCACAAAGCCACGAGATCCCAGTTCAAGACAAACACCAAGAGGACACCTCGGCACTCACTGGACAGAATTTTTTGTG
This sequence comes from Lycocorax pyrrhopterus obiensis, assembly GCA_014706295.1. Taxonomy (NCBI): domain Eukaryota; kingdom Metazoa; phylum Chordata; class Aves; order Passeriformes; family Paradisaeidae; genus Lycocorax; species Lycocorax pyrrhopterus. The sequence continues at coordinate 1,882,224 of JACSVZ010000019.1, read as the reverse complement.
TGCACAGAATCCCACATTGGTTTGGGTTGGAAGGGACATTAAAACTCATCTCCTTCCACCCCCTGCCATGGGCAGGGACACCTTCCACTCTCCCAGGTTGCTCTGGTCATTAAAGCTTCAGGCCAAAGCCCAGGGAGAACCAATTCCCTTCCTGCCCCCAGAGCCCTGCTCTGATCCAGGCTGACATTCCCCACTTTCCAAGGCCAACAAAACATCCTTTACTTTGCCTCCAACTTTTCCATCTCCTCTGTTCTCCTCCAAATCTAACCCTGGCCCTGTCATCACCATGGTACCTGAGCTCCCAGTGGCAAATTATTAATCTCTACAGGAGGGACAATTTTGACATCAATATATGACCTGTAATAGCTGCTGTCTGTGTGATAGCACCTTTTTAGTGCTTCTTTTCATTCCTGTGCTTTTTTATGAGGCTATTTTCTTTATTAGTGCGTTTTTATAGCTTGTGCAACACCTTAAGTGCCTCCAAGAAGGTTCTTCATAAATAAAATTTTAATAAGATTAAGGATTTAACTCCAAGAAAAAAAAACCCACTTGGCCAAGTTATGAATCACATGGTCCCTGTTCCAGACCCTCCTTGTTTGTGCACGTCCTCACATAGCCCACAGGTTTTTAGTTTTGGTGCCACACTTCTGGCAAAACAGTTGGAATCTCAGCAGATCTCCGTGGTTCATGGGTGGAGAGCTAACAGGGCTTTTGGAGAGGTTGTATTTCTTATTTTCTGCTGTATTTCAGGGCTGAGCTCCAAAACCAGAACAGTTTATATCACTTTGTTCCAGGCTTTTTAAAATTTTAATGGCAACAGAGGCACCAATTACCTGCAGCCAACAGGAGAGAGAAGAAATCCAGCCCAGCAGGACAGAGGGGTTATATAAACCTGCTCCTGTGGCAATTTTATTTTCACTTGTGCCACACAAACAGGAAAATTAGGGCTGGATCACTAAATTATCGTTAAAGATGCAGCTATAGAGCAAAGCAAGAAGGATTTGACACGGGGCTGAGCTTCTTCTCCAACACACAATCCCAAATTGCTCTGGTTCTCCAAGGAAATACAGCTCTTGTTTGGTTTCACTCGGGAGAAAAAAGGTCCTTAAAAGTCTCAGACTCAGCAGAAAGACCTGGCTGCCTTCCCTGGAGCCTGAATTTCACAGCCCAACTTTAAGGATAACAGCAGAGCCTTTTTTCTCCTCTTTCCAAAGAAGCCTCAGCAGCTTTCCCTAGCAAACCAACAGGAAAACAAGAGGCAGTTCCAAAGGGACACTGCAGCATCCTGGGACACCACAGCAGCCCCACAAACTCCCCCACCGCACCACACCTCACCCAAACAGAGCTTTAAATACAAATGACACGTAAAAAAAAAACCCAAAAACCTCCATTCTCAAGAGACACAACACTCAAAGACCTCAACCAGATACCTGCTGTTCCCTGCTCTTCTCCCAGAGGAGGAATTCAGGAGCAAACACACCTTCAGCCTCAAAGGTGGTGCCAGAGCCCAGATCTCAGCCTCTGTGCCCAAGCTCAGCCAGCATCAAGTCTCTCTTTGAAATCAGGGGAGAAGCTGCTCCTCCTCTGCCTTTTTCAACCTTCCCCTCACTCCCAGGATTCCAGGAGGGTTTGAGCCACCTGGAAATGATCAGCTCCAGGCCATTCCTCACCTCGCAGCTGGGCCAGAGGTGTCTCGAGGCCTTCAAACAAAACCCCTCCTGCTGAACTCAAGTGATTTCTCGTTTTTCCATCAGTGCTGCCCACACTCTCAGGCATTTTCCTAACAAGTGGGATCTTTCACCAGGATCCTTGGGGAAAAGGGCAGGTGCTGCGTGGACAAAATAAATTCTGCTCTGAAACAATCTCTCCATTTGGAGGCCGCTTGTTGAGCTGAAGGAAAGGGTGTGAAAGCACCACAGGGGCCAAGATTTGAGGACAAATGCATCCCGTGGGTCTCAAGGTGGCCAGGCTGGACGTGTGACCAGGCCAGCAGCATCCCAGGGGTGGTGGCACCCTGGGAATGGCTCAGTGCTTGGGTGGAGGCACTTTGAGCTCCTCCTTTCCTTCTCCACAGACACTCTGTACCACTCTGCTGCAAAGTCCTCCTTCAGCTCGGAATCCAAAAGCCTCTCAGAGCCTAAAGTTCCTTTATTTCTCCAAACCCACCTCCCAAGCCCCATGAAATGAGCCTTCAGTGTATCAGCAGCAAAGACCTTTGGCACACACAGTCCATTTCCAGCAATGGCCCGTAACTGCTCGTCAGAAATACCCTCATCAACCCACTTTGTATTAATCAGGGCTGTCCACAAAAGAAAAACAATTTCTGCCTGCTCCCTTCAGGTAATTATATTTTGCCCTGCAGCAGGAGATTTTATTATGTTTAGTCCCATTTTATTTAGAGCCTGAAGAGAGACCACGAAGTCTCAGCTAGGAGTGATAAAAGGAGATGATGCTCAAGCCCAGCCTTCTGCAAGTCAGCAGCTGCCCCGAGTTCAAATCATTCAAGCACAATAGAGGAGGGGGAAAAAAAAGTCCTTCAGATTTGTATCTATTTGAAGAGGGCAGGAATGCTGGCTGAATCATGAACTCTGGGGAACACGGGTGCCTCCCCAAGGAGAGAGGCCTTCATTGTCAATGTGCTTTAAAAAGAAAAGAATGTTTCGTGTGGGTGTGCGCTGTTGTTTTTTTCCACTGTGGAGCAAGTGTCCCATCTTATTTCTCAAATGGTCTTTCCTTTGTTGAAGCCTCATCTATTAATAATCCTTCACTGGAAGGGGAAAGGAAAAAGCGAGCTCCTGTCAGACATACAAGCTGTTAGTCTGGGATGGACAAAAATAAACCAAAGCTGCACAATTAGCTGCACCCCAGGTCACTCGTCTGCAGTTCTGACTGGCTATAACCATAACCTTGCTGAACTTTCCTTATAAAACGTGGAGTTGGGCAGTGCTCGGATCCAGGAGTGTCCTGGAGACCTGGAGGAAATTGAGGAAGTTCCCTGAGCTGTCCAACGTCAATATCCTCAGCTTGGGGCCAAGAAAATGTTTTGGTCTTGAAAACACAGAGGAAAAAGATCAATGGAATCCGAAAGATCATGGAATGACAGAATGGTTTGGGGTGGAAGGGACCTGAAAGTTCATCTTGTTCCTGGAGCAGGGACACCTCCCACTATCCCAGGGTGCTCCAAACCCTGTCCAACCTGGCCTTGGGCACTGCCAGGGATCCAGGGGCAGCCCCAGCTTCTCTGGGCACCCTGTGCCAGGGCCTTCCACCCTCATCCAGCCTGTACTCCGTATGGAACCCGGACATCCCGGGAGCTGCCCCGGGTTCAGGAGCTCCCTCAAGACGTGCTGTGTTTTCTCCATAGCATTCATTCCCAGCTGGCTCCGAGCCCCTCAGCACCAGGGGTGGTTTCCCCTCAGTCCCTTCCCCAGTCTGAGGCAGGTCCCTGGTGCCAAACTGGCCAAAGAGCTGAGGGCTGATCACGGGTGGCTGGAGCTGAGCCCTCGGTTTGCTGATGATGCTCCACCCTCAGCCTGCGGGATGTGGGCAGCAGCTTCAGGAGGGACCTGGGATGAGCTTAAATTTGCAACTTCCTAAGCGAAACCTTCGCGGCCCTTTGCGAAGGAATCGAATGTGCTGGAAGCGTCAGCCCGGAGCTGTGGCGGTGGTGGGGATGTTAAAATGCCACTGGTGAGATCAGCCGTGCCTGGGAGAGGTGTGAAGTGTAGCAGGGAGGCAGCCAAGGACCTGCGTCACCGTGCGGGAGCCTGGCTGGTGCCACCACCAGCCTGTGAAGGCACAGATGCCGTGTGAGCCCACAGCAGAGCCTCTGCCTCACACAGGCAGCACTCAGCAGGCTCCGAGAGCCTTCCCGGGATGGGAACCCAGCCCTCAAGCCGGGCTTTAGCCCGGGGGCACGGCGGGGAAGAGGTGACAGTGACAGGGATGGAGCTCAGAGCCCGATAATCAACAGGGCACGGCGAGGTGGCTCACGAGCTGCTGGCACTTCTGCACTGCCAGCTCCACGAGGCACTGCAGAGCCCCAGCATTTGGGGTTTCAGGGTCCCCAGGGCACATGCAGCCCCAGCATTTGGGGTTGCAGGGTCTCCAGGGCACACAGAGCCCCAGCATTTGGGGTTTCAGGGTCCCCAGGGCACAGCCGCACCCAGCATTTGGGGTTGCAAGGTCCCCAGGACACACAGAGCCCCAGCATTTGGGGCTGCATGGTCCCCAGGGCACACAGAGCCCCAGCATTTGGGGTTGCATGGTCCCCAGGACACACAGAGCCCCAGCATTTGGGGCTGCAGGGTCCCCAGGGCACAGCCCCACCCAGCATTTGGGGTTGCAGTGTCCCCAGTCCCCAGGGCCCAGCCCCAGCCTGTGGCACTCTCTGCCCCCTTTCTCCTGTCAGAGGAGCAGCATCACTCTCTGCCATGAGTTCTGCTGCAATATTCCCAGCCTTCTTCTTCCCCCCTGGTCTCCCAGCTGCATGAAAACATGTTAAATCATTAAAATAATTCACTTTTCAGCTCCTTTCAAAGGCCACGGCCTGGTTTGCTGGGTTGGGGAGGTCCCATTTTCTCCCCAGCTCTATTTGTTTTCCCTCTGCAGCAAACACTCCAGCACGACTCAGGTGGGAGAACCTCATCGTGGCGTGTGGCAGGATCACAGCTCTGCACACAGCAAAACGAAAACCCCCCCCTGTCACAGCCAAGGGCAAGTTTGGAATTTTGCTTTCTTTGGAGAAGGCTGAAGAAAATATCTCAGTTCCCAAACAACACCCCAGTCAAAGCTGAGCTGCTGCACCAACAGTGGCACTGAGCCTTCTCCGGGGTCTGAGTGATGGGCAGGATCCTGGGGGATCTCCAGGACTGGCAGTTCCTGTGGGGAGGGATGAGCTGCAGCCGTGTGAGCCCACAAAAGGGAAGGTGTCCAGTCCCAAGGGCAGCAAGAAGTGACCCCCTCACCCCTTCATCGCCTTCATCCCCTTCCCTCACCAGCACCCAAAGCCTTCAGGCCACCCTGGAGACAAACACAGGCGGGTCTGCTCCCAGAGATGCCCCAGGTGGAGCGGGGCTGGGAATGCTGCAGCTCCCTGGTGGAGGGAAAGGGTGTGAATTACTCACCTGGAGCCCACAGAGATCCAGCCTGAACACCCCCAGCCCAGCCCCTCTCCCACGGCTTCCAGCACCCTTCTCTCACACGTTTTCCCTCCCACACCATGCACTGCATTCCAGCCCAGCCCGAGCTGGCTGTCCCTGAGCTTTCTGCACCAGGGAACGCAGAGGAGGAACAGGAGAACGCACATTTCCATGTGCTTCCCGGCCTGCCAGCCTCGGGGCACCAAACAGCCGCAACAAACAACCAAAATATGATTTTACGAGCTAATTCCCTGCACTGCCGAATCCAGCATGGAAAAACCTCCCACCCAGAGCCACTCCAGCCCAGTGGCACCGAGCCTGACTTGTTGCCGAGCCCCAGAGCCCAGGCTGCCTTATCTGCAGGGAAATAAACCCAGACCTGCTGAACACAGCTGAGTGCAACATCACCATAGAAACCAGGCGAGGAACTGGGGGAAGTGGCTCTCCCCGGCTCCTTTCAACGTGACAGCAAGCAGAGCCCAGCCCCTCCGGGCCGGGTGGGGTGGGCGAGGGGGACCCCCGGAGCAGGGCCAGCCCCGCAGCAGCTCTGTCCCTCTGGGGACATCCCCCACTCGCCCCCCGGGCTGTGTTTTTAGCCACAGGCAGGTTTCCTCCCCAGCCCTCTGGAAGCATCCCCAGGATGCTGCCGTGGGGCTGCCTGGCCCTGCACAGCCCCACAGGCACCCACAGGCACCAAACACCTTTTTTTCCTTGTCCCCTGGCCCTGCACAGCCCCACAAGCACCCACAGGCACCAAACACCTTTTTTTCCTTGTCCCCTGGCCCTGCACAGCCCCACAGGCACCAAACACCTTTTTTTCCTTGTCCCCTGGCCCTGCACAGCCCCACAAGCACCCACAGGCACCAAACACCTTTTTTTCCTTGTCCCCTGGCCCTGCACAGCCCCACAGGCACCCACAGGCACCAAACACCTTTTTTTCCTTGTCCCCTGGCCCTGCACAGCCCCACAAGCACCCACAGGCACCAAACACCTTCTTTTTCCTTGTCCCCTGGCCCTGCACAGCCCCACAGGCACCCACAGGCACCAAACACCTTTTTTTTCCTTGTCCCCTGGCCCTGCACAGCCCCACAGGCACCAAACACCTTTTTTTCCTTGTCCCCTGGCCCTGCACAGCCCCACAGGCACCCACAGGCACCAAACACCTTTTTTTCCTTGTCCCCTGCACGTTCCTTCAGTGGAGGGAGGGGATAACCAGCCTGGGATGAGACCACAGAGCCCCTGGGCCTTGCACCCACAGCACAAATTGAAACCCATCCCCGCTCTGGAGTCAATTTTGTGCGTGACAAGGCAGCTGCCACACTCACTCCAGCCAGGAATTTGTGAGGAAAACTCTGCCCGTTCTTCACTCAGCTCCTTTTCCCTCTCAGGGAGAGGCAGAGGGTGAATCCTGGGTTTGGCAGAGGGGGTGGTTATTGAAAGGGGTTTTTGCCTCCAAAGTTGTTCCTCCCCTCCCTCACCAAAGCCCCATTTTATGAGCCACAGCTTCTGAAAGAGCATTAAAGCTTCAGAGCACTTTGTGAAGAATAAAATGAAGAGAAGGCTGATTTCTTACAACTTCATCAAAATCCACAGAAAACTAGGGAAACTTCCATGCCCCTCCGGATCATCAGCACAGAGGCTGAAGGAGATGAAGGAAAACCAAAATGGAATGAAATCTTCAAGTGCCTCTCCAGCAATTCATCTGTCCTGGGAGGAACAGGGAGGCCTGAGGACAGAAACTGCCCTTTTCCTAAACCTCTTAAACTTGAGATAATCACTGCAGAGTCGGGTATTTTCAAACACTTTCCTGAGAAAGAAGAGAAAATAAAAGGTCTCTACGAGGCAAGAGCCACCTGTGCTTCCACCTCCTGGGAATTTTGCTTGGAGATGCATCTTCCTGCCTCTTGTCTGCCTTGGGTTCACCTCCTCCTCGGCTGCAGTCCTTTGTGATTTCCTGTGTTTGAAGCCTGCTCAAGCTTCTCTTTCTTGCACAAGAACCGCCTGTAACGTTCCGTGTTTTCCAGGAAAATGCTGGCAGGAGATCCATAACCTTTCAGCATCCCTTTCTTGTTTCCTTCTAAGACCTGAGCTCTTTCGGTGGCCCCTTCAGATGTTCTGAATGGAATTTAACAGCCAGGACCTGCCACCAGCAATGCCCAAATGCTACACTGAGGAACTGGGTTTATTCCAGGTGTTTCTGCTGGAATTACAGGCCACAGACACAACACAGCTTTGCATAACACAATATCTTTCCTATCAACATCCTTCCCAAAAAAAAGGTTTCAAAACAGCCCAGATAAACAGAATAAAAGCTTCTTTTTTACATCATGCTTTTTTCCCCCCAGAATCCCTTTCAGGGCTTGGTGCAAGACAAATAATCTTCATTTCCTGATTCTCCTCTATTTACTTTGTTGTGTTTCCCTGTTGGGTCCAAGTTCTTCCCAAGGCAGATCCCTTCTAATCCAAGAGGAAAGCGTTTCAGAGGAGACTGGCAAAGGAAAATCCTAATTGCTGACACGTTCCTGAGGGGAAAATTGTATCTCTGAGTGCAGAAACAACAGGAAAAAGAATTATTGCCACCTGGAGCTGGACAAGGGAACTTTTCAGTTGGATGATCCAAACGAGCTTTTTAGTTTGATGATCTAAATGAACTGGAGAAAATCATTTTATGGAATCACAGGATGGTTTGGGTTGGGAGGGGCCTTAAAGCCCATCTCATTCCAACCCCATGCCATGGGCAGGGACACCAGTGAAAGACCATTTGCAGACATTGTGCTTTCCCAGGGCAAAAACATCCGAGAAAAGCCACCTGAGGCCAACCAAATATTTCATTTGACCTGAAGGGAACAGATTTATGGCGTCTGAGTCACTTAATTAATTTTTATTTACAGTTCAGATCAGTGCTATTTCCAAGCATAAAGTCAAAAGAACCATTTCAAGTACGTAAAAGCGACATATTTCAAAATGAAACACTTTCAATTTTCTTCCTTCGCCATTTTTGGCTTGAAACGTGCATATTTCACCAAATGGATTAAGAGATTAAAAATGAAATCTCATGTTTTCTTCATGGTGTTACTTGTTTCCCTGTGTATGCTCTTAACAGACTTTTTGGCCTTCAGGAGAGCCCTTTGTTCAGCAAAAAGTGCTGGAACAAATTGCAAACAGCTCTTAACGAACACGTCAGAGTTTAGAAAATGAGGGTGAAGGAGACCTGGGGTGGCCCAGCCCCTGGAGAAGGTCACAGCCCAGCTGAGAGCCCTTTGCTGTCTGTCCTTGGCCAGAGCCAGCAGCCTTAGAGCAACCTCATGTCGAGCTCACAGCACCCAAACCTGTAAAACGTCACCACCTGCAAAGCCAGCTCGTTTCCCTGCTGAATGTTCATGGAATTGGCAAAGACAATCTTTTCTTTCCCCAGGTAAGCCCTGTCTTTAGAAGATACCTGAGCTGAGGGAGCTCAGCCTTGCCCAGCACCACGCGACTCAACTGCCCAAAACCAGAGGTGCTGTCATTTCTCACTTGAGTCATCTCCAGCCACCAGGCCCAGCTGAATCATCTGTCTGACATCAAAGGCAATTCCCAGATCCACCTTCCAGCCCCTCTGGATGAACCAGGTCCCACAGCATCGGGGAAATCACCTGGGCCCAACCATTTTGAGCTCTCCAGAGCAGCCCTGTCCATCTCTCCCTGTTCCACATTGCCGTGACCTTTTGCTGTTTCAGGTCAACATTTTCCACTTTGACTCACCAGGATTTTCCTGAGGGTTTCCTGGACAATCCATCTGTGCAAAGAGGCAGAAAGTATCACCTCAGCTGCTCCCAGACTGAAATCTGGGTGAAGAAGCTTGTAGAGCTCACTTGGAACAATCCCAGGGAGATCTCTGGCTTCCTTTGAAATAAAGGATCATTCAATATTTGGTCCAAAATAACCAAAATAAATCAGAATGCAGGAAAACCAAGCTCTTGTGATTCTACCCTCAACCAGGTGGAGGAGAAGTTTCTCTTGGTGGCCATGACTTACACCGTGGGACAAGACCAGGGTCACAGCTGATATTTCTGCCTGGCTGGGACAGCATTCGAGGCTCAAGAAAACATCATCCAGGAGGGGACAGGAATCAACTGACTGTGCAAGAAACAATCCCTTCCAGGAAACAAAATCTGCAGAAGAATGCCACGGGTGTCTGTCATTGCCATGGAGCCATTTTCAATCCAGTTTTTTTATGTCCCTCCTTTGTTTTCCCCTCTTTACAAGATGGGAAGGGATCCTCCGAGGATCTAGGTTTAGATGGGATATTGGGGAGAAGTTTTTTATTATGAGGGGGATAAAACACTGGCACAGGGTGCCCAGAGAAGCTGTGGCTGTCCCTGGATCCCTGGAAGTGTCCAAGGCCAGGCTGGACGGGGCTTGGAGCAACCTGGGATAGCAGAAGGTGTCCCAAGATGGTTTTTAAGGCTTCTTCCAACCCAGGCTATTCCATGATTCCATGATTACTTGGGCAGGAGCTGTGAGCAGAAAGGTGTTCTCTGCCCTCCAGAGCAAGAAGGTTTCTAAGACACAATTTCACCCTTAACTCGTGACGCAATAAATGTCCATTTTTACAGATGGGGAAAGGGAGGAAATTTGGCCCCGGGGTCAGCTGTGATAATGGAGGAGTTCTTGCCTGGCAGCACCTCATTCATCCCATTTCATCAGGCACTTAATCACCATTTAATGCACAGATCCTCATTCATCCCGGGGGCTCAGAGCCCTGCGGGGAGTCTTTCAGTGTCATCCCAGATATTTCAAGCCGGGGGCCTGGCAAGGACAGCTCCGAGGATGGCACCAATTGTCTGCACCGAGCTCCTTGACCCTTTGCTTTGGAGAGCTCCCTTGCAGCAGCAGAAAAAGCAGAAGGGGGTTAAATGGCCCTTATGAAGATGAAATAACCCAAGAGCAGCACATCCATTTATTTAGATCATCAGGGCCATCTCGCTTGTGATCCTAAGCACGAGAGAGAGGAGTTAAACCTCTTCTGAAATCTTCTGTTAGAAGAACTGAGGCAGATTCGCAGCATCCAGAGATTCATGAGGAGACAGACACCTGAGAGATTATATTTAAATTTTAAATAGCTCTGGTTGATTGGGTCAGGCCCTGTTTAATGACACAGACTGATGATCCTTCAGGTTGGGGTGGATTTTTCTTGAGGATTCTGGCACCAAGAAGTCATTATGACATGAGGTAATTACGGAGCAGATTCGTTAGCCCACAAACAGGTTCAGGTCGCTCCACGTACCTTGTCCATCCCTCTGCATCCTTAGATGCCCTGGATGGGATAGAAGGAACATATCTGCATGGCTTTCTGCTCCTGATCTTTCTCTATCAAATGATAAGAAGGTGCAAAAAGCCCCATCACAGAGCTCAGACTTGTACAGAATAGCTTGAATAGCACTGTAAAAATTAACAAATTGAAAGTCCGGTGGTGAAAGCCACAAAAGGGGAAAACGGGGAACACTGATTGTTAGAGTGTAAGACAGAGTGAGCATCCTAAAAACTGGGGAGGTATTCCTGTTGGTAAGGCTTCTTTTGGACACCAGAGTCAGTTCCTCACCTATAGCCAAGAGAGCAATTCTCGAATTCAGCAAGATCAAGCACAAAGCACTGGTGAAGTGGGAGGAAAGCCTTTCCTGGAAGACAGACTTGAAAATTCCTGATGCTCGGTGCCACCAGTTGTCTCCCACATGAAATAAGTGGGGTCAGATTTTCCATCCGTGTGCCTGGGGCACTGGGAAACGGAAGCAAACCTGGCACGCGGAAGGACAAGAGTTACATTAGCCCAGGGCTGGAGTTCTTCCTCTCCTTTCAGCAGCAAAATTCCTGTCCTGAGATGTTCCTGAAGCACCCACTCAGAGCCATAAGGACAGGGGAGAACATATTTGCAACAAAAGACGACCAGGACAATCTGGATTTTGCTCCAGGAGGGTCAAGAACAAGCTGATGTCACAAGTGCCAGGCTGAGCCTTAAAAAGCAACAGGGCTCTTGCAAATCACTCCAGTGTCCAGGACAAAGTCATCCAGAGATCTGCTCCAGCCACACTCCCAGCCTCCAACAGCTCCACAAAACCAATTAAAGGGCTAAAAACTTCTCAGGACCCGCAGTCCTTGGATATTTTTGGTTCAGACCAGCTTGAAAGGGACAGTTTGAAGGACTTTGGGGCATGAGGGACTAGAAAGCCTCATCCAGAGGCACAAAGGATTCGTTCATGGGACAGTAATTACTGGGCAGTAAAGGACATTTGTTTGAAGTTTGTAGGGTTCAAGATATTCCATTATTCATCGTGCACCCCATTTGCGAGGATATCATTTCAAAGTGATGGGTTCAGATTTAGGCAAGTGATGCTGGAATGGGACAGAGGATATACTTGCTGTGTTTTATGGGTATAAAGACATCCATAAATTTTGAATGTTAAAAAGTCATCGCAAAGAGAGAAAATATTTTAGCTGTCAATCTGGCTCTCTTTATTGCTGAGGGAATAATTCCATGGGATACAGGAGCTCTCCGCTGGGAAATCTGTCCTGCAACGTGGCCAAAGGATTTTGGGATCTGATCTGAAACCCACTGAAATCACCAATAAGAGGGTTAAGGATCTGCCACCCACAGCAAACTGCTAAAATGTAAACCCTAAACCTCTGCCCTTCCCACTGGCAAAAGGAAAAGCTCTTTCCAAAGGTGGGTGAGCCCTGAAAAAGCAGCTGCTCAGTCCAGTTATCATCCCAGAGACCGCAGGACGGATGGGTGTGTTGGAAAACCTCCTTTGCACACCAGAACTGGGGAAGAGGAGGAGCACTGGGAGCTCCCTGCGCTTCCCATCGCGCTCTCCATGCAGAATTGGACACACCAAAATCCTCGGAGCTGTAGGTCCCGGTGACACACCCAGAGCCTGCAGGAACAGCAGCACCACACGACTGTAGAGCCCAAACCACTACAACAGCCTTAGGAGAGATGAATAAAGAGAAGGAAGAATCAAATCCCTGTGTAGATTTGCCCCAGAACTGAATTCCCCTCAGTCCCACGAACCAGCCCAAATCAGGCGGGATTTGCATCTCCCCTTTGGAGCAAGAAGCGCCCAAGTATTACCCCAAAACAACAGCAGAATGCAGGATCACGTGGCTGAGAATGTGCTGCCTCTCCAAAAAAGTCTCAAAAATGGCATTAGACTTGCCATTAAACAATGTAGAGAACATGATCCTACCTCAGCAAGAATAGAAAGAGAGGAGCTATTTCCTCCTAACGATCGCGTTCCAAGAAAACTTGGAATATATGCTTAACGTTGCAGACAGCTTTTCCTATGCCTGCTAAGCACTTCTGCTTGAAACAAATATAAACCTAATTTCATTTTATATATACCAACAAAATGCAAATTGCAAGAGCAAGAGTCTGGAGTCTTCATCCTTTAGCTCATCTGTATCCCAGGCTCCCCACTTGCAAACGACGAATGTCTGCTCATGGGTTTTCTATTTTTTTTCCAACCAAATAACTTCTGCCACATTGTGTTTCTCTCCTGCAATATAAATAATGTTCACTTAACAGTGAATGCATTAGAGAACTATGTTTCCATTGAGTTGTCATTTCCAGAAATATTCTTCTTTTGGGTAGAAATTTTCCATTCTCAGTCTCGGCTGAAGAACAGTTTTTCACCCCACTTATTTCTATTTTTTTTTCAGTATATCTTGCTCTTATTTTTAATTTTAAAGTAACGGCGATATCTCCCAGCAAGAAATGCACTGCAAACACAGACTTTTCCCCAACCTGTAACTAAAGATTAATTTGGGGGCCATGTATGACCCAGCTGAATTTCTGAGAGCAGGTCAGCAGCGTTAAGGTGAATTTTCACTGGAACCAGTGCAAAGCATCAGGAACGGCACAGGGAAGAGGAGGGAAAGAGGAAGAGCCCCCAAAACTCCCAAAATTTCCCAGCTGGGAAAAGCAAAACCCTGGAATTGCTGCTGAGCAAGGTGTAAACCTGGCACTGAATGGGGGAAGAGATGGAGACAGGGAGAAAGTCTTTCCTCACTTTATTGACTTTCATCCTGTTTAAGTATTTAGACAATTCTCAGTTTGGACAACTGAAATAAAACCAGAGAGGGAAGAGGTTTTATTCAAAGTTCTCATATGATTTCTTTCTTGCTTTTTCCCTCTGCAACTCAAACAACTCGACATGGAAACCAACTGGGTTTTGTCAGCTCAAATAAACCCAAGAAATCCTGCCCATCACACAAAGACTCGCTCAGCTCATGGCTCTTTTCTGCCTTGCTCCTCCTGGAAGGAGTACAGGATCTAGGCCAGCAGCTTCAGCCCCTTCCCAGCCCTAAAAATAAACAGCGTTTGTTCCTTGCCCCTTTTGCTTCACAAGATCTAAGATGTTAAATATTCAAAAAAGCCACATATAGAAACCTGATTCATCTCAATTATTCTTGGACATATTCCTCCTAAAGCACAGATACACCAAGGGAAGAAATAATGCCACGAAGTTTGCTCCTCCACAGCACAGCTCCGTGAGCAGCAACTTCAAAAACCACTTTTGACTAACAGATGGCAAAGAGGGCTCAGGGATGGGATGGGTGGTGGAAGGTTCCAGAGGAGCACTCAGTGCAAGTTGCATAAACTGTCAGTTTTAAGTTAAAATGTCCACTAGGACGTTCTTTGCCACCATCACCTGCAGGATTTTTATTTCCTGTGTGCATCATGAGAGAAGTACATGAAGTTGCCAACAGGCTTAAAGCCACATACTCCCACCTCTTTTTATTGTTTATAGTTCCCTACTTTTAGGTGGAGTTTTCTAGGTGGTGTCCGAGCCCTAAACCAAGGAAAATCATAAGGAAACACTGCTGTGAGGCCATGAGAAGCCCTAGAAATCTTTCTGTTTGGATTGGTGCCCTAAAACTTGCCAGGGAACGAGCCCATGCAGGAAAAACGAGCCTACTGCTGTTCCCAAAAACAGGTTTTGAAGGTATTAAGTGAAAATTAATGGTTACTTTTGTCTTTGATATTCCTATACCTCCCTTTGCACCGTAAAATAGGAAACATCAAAGTCTGTCTCACAGGGGTGTTGTGAAATTGAGTTAATGTTGGTGTGAAGCTCTCAGACTGCAGCAATGAGGTCCATAAAAAAGAGGCCTGGAAGGAAATGAAGATCCCCATGTTCAGCCCACGGTTTGAATAAGACTGTAAATAAGACTTAGGGCTGTGCACTGAACAATAAAGATGGAAAATGAGATTAGAACAATCCCTTCTGCCACCTCAAACAAAGCTGGAGCCCGGTGGAGGAGTGTGGGGGTGATCAAAGAGCAGCCAGGCAGGTTAATGCCAACATTGCCCCGCTGCCAACAAACTGCTGAGCAGAAAACGGGTCTGGGGCACCAAGTCTGCTTTGCACCTGCACAAAACACTCTGGGCATGGAGCAGGTGCCTGGTGGGACGCCCCTGCTCCAGGATTATCCCCACTGAGTGTTTCTGTGCTCCCAGGAAGGTCATCTCCTCCCGTTCACAGTCAGGATGAGGCAGACCTGGAGCTTTCCTCCCTACGTGCTGTACCCCTCAGGAGCTGAGCCCTGAGAGCAAAGAGAGCTGGGACAGGACCCACCAGGTGTGGGAAGGGCTCAGGGAAGGGCTCAGGGACAGGTGTGTGTGGAGGGGCAGGTTAATGTTGGAGGAGGCCACGTCCACCCCGCCCGGGCACCTGAGCTCACCTCACCTGCTCCGTGTGCTCCCTCACCGGCCTCTCACCCTCTCCATAGATGACAACAACCAAGGGTTTTCCATCAGGGATGGGCAGGGCAGGCTGGCTCAGAGCAGCCCAGCTCCTCAGCAGATGGAGACCCATAAAATTCCCCCTGGACTCAGCACTCAGGTGCTGTGCCCAGTTCTGGGCCACTCACAAGAAGGACATTGAGGGGCTGCAGCGTGTCCAGGGGAGGGAACGGAGCTGGGGAAGGGTCTGGAGCACCAGGAGCGGCTGAGGGAGCTGGGAAAGGGGCTCAGCCTGGAGAAAAGGAGGCTCAGGGGGGACCTTGTGGCTCTGCACAACTCCCTGACAGGAGGGGGCAGCCGGGGGGGGGTCGGGCTCTGCTCCCAGGGAACAGGGACAGGAGGAGAGGGAACGGCCTCAGGCTGGGCCAGGGGAGGCTCAGGGTGGACATCAGCAGGAATTTCCCCATGGAAAGGGTGATTAAACATTGGACAGGGCTGTCCAGGGAGGTGGTGGGGTGCCCATCCCTGGAGCTGTTTAAGGAAAGACTGGACATGGCACTCAGTGCTCTGGGCTGGGTGACAAGCAGGTGGAGGTCAGTCACAGGTTGGATCCAATGATCTCAGAGGTGTTTTCCAACCTAAATTCCTCTGTGATGGGTCAAAACAACTCCAAGGACCACAGCTTCAGGGTGCAACCCTAAAATTAACCTAAGTAAGTTCAACTCCAGCTTCTGCAGGCTGGGCCATCACTCCACACAGGCAAGCACAGAGCAATCAGGAAGAATTATTAACAGAGAAAACATTTCATCCAAACACTGCGTTTTTAAGGATGCTCTGACTCTCAGCTGGCTCCATCTGCCCAGAATTTGAGTAGCACAGCAGCAGGAGAGAGATTTTTTGCTGGATAGTTTTCATTGAATTCCCTCACACACATTCCCCCTGGATTTAGGTCAACCACAACACTTCAGTAACTCAAGCCAAGTTTGCCAAAACCTTTCCTTGAAGAAAGGGAGCATGGAGAACCTTTTGCGTGCCAACATTGTTAAATTGGAACCATTAGAGTCTGGTCTTTTCTACTTGAAGGGATGTCATAGTTTAATTTCCCAAATAAAACCCAAGTTAAAAAATTAAAATTGAGAACATTAAAAGCCCAAAATCGTCATAATCCAGATTAGACAAATACGTTACTCCTCATTTTCCCCAATTGTCTTGCCTTTTTAATCTGCTTTTCACATGAAACTCAGTTCTTTCAGTGCTTCTGCACGGCATGGAACAATTCCCTTGATTTTTCAAGGAAGCTGAAATCGCGGTGATTTGCACAACCAAAGCGGTTGCACCACATGCATTTCCATACCTCTCAGACAGCTAAATTTAACGAGTTAATTACGTGGGGAGAAGAGGGGAAGTGTAAGAAAGGCTGCACCTGGCAGCAGCCAACCACCTCTCCTTGCTCCAGGAGCAGCTCTGGAGCCCTTTCATGAAGGATCTCTTCATCCTCCATTCACCTGCTCGGTGCTGGAACAGGCTCTCAGATCTCAGCCCGTACATTTTGTCCCCGTCTTAAATCCACGTTTGAAAAACTACAATAAGTCAAAAAAAAACCAACAAAAAAAACTGAGAAAGCTGAGAGGTTTAATTACTTTTATCCCTGTCTGAGAGGCACTTTCAAGTATAGCCAGGGTTCCTGGAATTGCAGTCCCAGTGCCAGGGAGAAAATGAACAGCAAGAGACGGGCTAAAAAAATCCCCGGCTCCCGGATATTTGCCTGAAACACAGCTCGTTTCCAAGAACGAGGCACGGCTAAGTCTGGCCGGGGCTGGTCTCCAGCAACGCCCTTCCCATCACTCTGCTCCAAGGTTACCCCGAGCCTGAGCTCGGGGATTTACGGATCCTCCACACACACACGGCTCGGGCCGGATGAGGTGGGAAGTGGCAAGAGGTGGGTTTGGTTCTGCTGTGTTTAATGAAGGATCGGGGGCAGAGGCTCCGCATCCGGCACAGGCTCCACACAGGTTCCCTAACGGGGGAGCTCCGGGAAAGGCACAGCTCTCCAGCCTCCGGTTCCAAAAGCAAACCGAGCATCCCAAGAGTGATTTCCATGGAGGAAAAGGCACAGCTCTCCAGCCTCCGGTTCCAAAAGCAAACCGAGCATCCCAAGAGTGATTTCCATGGAGGAAAAGGCACAGCTCTCCAGCCTCCGGTTCCAAAAGCAAACCGAGCATCCCAAGAGCGATTTCCATGGAGTCAC
Organism: Lycocorax pyrrhopterus obiensis; assembly: GCA_014706295.1. Classification (NCBI taxonomy): domain Eukaryota; kingdom Metazoa; phylum Chordata; class Aves; order Passeriformes; family Paradisaeidae; genus Lycocorax; species Lycocorax pyrrhopterus. The sequence goes on along the minus strand of JACSVZ010000019.1, from coordinate 1,865,111 downwards.
CTTCGCGGGGTCTGCAGCACCCGGCGCGCGCCAATCCCTGGGCGCTCCTCAGGCAGTGCCAAGGCAGGGCAGACAGCCTCGGGAGCTCCGGTGCCAGCTGAGATCCCAGCCCCGGGATATTCAGGGCGACCAGACACGAGCGGAGCCCTTGCCCGGGATGCAGCTCTGCTGAAGGGTACCAGCTCAGCAGTTTCGTACCTGTCGCCTGCGTCAGTGCCTCGGCTCCGGCAGCGGGGGGTTCTCTTCAGCTGCGGCTCCTGAGTCCTTCACTCAAGGCCTGCAGAGAAACCAGGGGGATGCTCACCCCGTTTCTACTTTAAATCTGTGAAATATTTCGGTTTGGTTTTGCTCAAGCCCCTCGTTTGTAAAGAGGAAACCAGACCTAAGTGTGACCTCGTGAGCGTGGGGATGATGAGCTCTTGCACGTCACAAATTTCTCCCGGACAAGAGGCAGCACCCAACACTTGTGGCTTTCCCTGCACCTCACAGACACCCGTGCACTGCCTGGCACTTGGATGCAAACACCACGGGGCTCTGCCTCACGGCTCAGCCCCTCAGGCCACTCGCCTGCAGCTGAGCTGTCCACGCAGCATTTGGAAACACCGGCACGAGGCAGCTGGATTCCACAGATCCCTTTGTACAAACATTCCCGCAAAAAAAAAGACCCAAGAGGCTCAAAGTACGATGGGAAGTGCACAACAGACACACACCAAGGCCTCGTCTCTGTCCCTCTCTTGAGCTTTCTTCACCCCGAGTCACTGTGGCCACTACAGGCTCCTTCCCAACCCCACCTCAATCCCTCATCCCAACACCACGAGGATTCAGGCGAAGCCTTCCCCAGAATATTGACTGCAATCCCAGCTCCAGCTGTGTTTCCTACACCAGCAGCAGGGCCGAAGCAGTGCCACCACTGCCAAACACGAGCTGTGTGGGGAGGCAAGGGGCTCTGCCCCGCAGCACAGCCCCGAGCAGTGGGGCACCCATTAAATGCCACCCCACGGAAGGGGCAGTGGACAGTGACCTCTCGGTGGACAGTGACCTCTCGGTCCCACCTTCGTACAAGGTCCTGAGCAGCTTTACAACAGGACTCACCTTTCCATGCACCTCTCCTGCAAGGACACCCAGGCTCTCTCTGTCACCATCCTCTTTCCACGGATAAGGATCCTCTTTCACAACCCACGTTATAATCGGTTTAACAACCCAGCAGCCACGGACAGAAAGTTCTTGCTCTCCATCCTCTCATTTCTCCAGGCCCTTTGTCACATGATAAGCTCATGGACACTGCAGTGTCAGCAGCGAGGAGCCCCAGACACCTCTAAGGTGGCAGATCAGGCTGTGCAGAGCTGCATGAACACGGCCTGGAGGATCTCCTGGAGCTGCCAGCGACGCTGGGAGGATTTTAACCGAGCAGTCCAACAGCATCTCTACCAGGACAAGGGAATTACTCCCTCCTAACCCCCTTGGCAGTGGCTTTACACCACAACTCGTGACACTGACCCCTCGTCCCTGAACAAGCTCAGCTTCTGCAGAGCTGACAACATCCAAGGCAGGTTTGGTCGACAGAAACCTGGGAAGATCAAGAGGAATAAATGGCTGCAGCACCAAGGACCCTGTTTTGCAAAGTCACTTTCCTTGATCCCATCCATATTTCAGCAGAGCTCCAACTGAGCCCCATTAATGTAATTGATTCTTAATGGCATTCTCCAAGAAACCATGGGAAGGTTTTAACAAGCTATTAGATGGAAATTAAGCCTCACCCAAACCTTCCTCCCGTGGAACAAAGGTTTCCAAAGATGCAGGGGGGCTATTCCATTCCTGCTAATGGATGAGAAGGTAGATTTGAGGAAAAGGGACACTAATTCTGCATTTTCCACCCCTCACAGAGGGACACCAGAGGTTTGTAGATACAAGGAAAGGGTTTCTCATCCTTCCCACACAAGCTGGATCAGAAGGCAGCCCTAGAGGGATCAGAAGCAGAAGTGCTGTTTGATGAGCTGGAGGGCTTCCAGGTTTCAAAAAGGAAAAATAAATACAAATTTTGTTTGCTTTTGTCCCCTGGGCACCTTCATGCCAAGCAGGCCTTGGCTGATTGCTCACACGTGGCCTTTGAAACCCAAGGAGCTGAACCTGGCCCGAGGTCACAGCTGTGGCTTCAGCACTGCTGGACCCCTGGGGAGGCTTCTGCTGCAGGAAACCTTTACAGCCCCATCCCTCTCCTGTGGAAAGAGACACCAGGAAAACACTCCCAGCTTCTCCCTTCCATCCATGAGCCACAACTTTTGAAAATCTCCCCGTGACTGCAGCAATTCAAAGCCAGGACAGGATCCTGAGCACTGACTTTGCCACGGAGGACGTTCCCCTCTCCCCCTTCAGCCACGCCTGCTCCATCCAAGGTGGAGCCCCTCATCATCACGCCACATGTCAGTGCCAACACTCGTGGACATTTTGACTCAGAGCATGTCACCTCCCCCAAAGGTCCAGCCCTGCCTCGGGTTCGGCTCTGGCAGACACCCACAGCTGCGGCTCTGCGTGTGCCACGCCACGGATTTAACACATTCCCCGTGGAACACGAATGCCCAGCTCCGTGCAAGAGTCTCCCACTCACTGTGAGTGAGCAGCTGCATTTCTAGGAGATGATGCTGTTAGCAGCTCTTTTACTTCTGATTCAAATTCTCCGCACTTTAACATTTTTGAAGATTTATTTTTACTTCTTTTGAGACGTTTTAAACTCACTACTTTCCAGTGCTGACAGCCAGCCTCCTTCACGAGCGCGTTACAAAGCCAGGTACCAGAACTGCCTTCATTTCTAAACAGGTGGAAATGTGGAAACAAAGGGAAAAGCAACAGCCTAAAATCCTTGATCAGCCAAAGAGACGAGCAGAAGAGAAAAACAGAACACCCCAAATCCCATCCATTGCCCAATCTGCTCCAGAAGAGAACCAGAACTGCATTATCCTGGATCTGCCTCAGCATTAACTGCTCCCATAGTCTCATATCCCTTCATGCTTCAAATTAAAACAAAAAATTGGATCAGGTCGAGCTTCCTTTGTCCTTTTCACCCCTTGTGAAAGGCAGGGCTTACCATCATTTTGTACCTGTTGCAGTTGGCTTTGAAGTTGCAACCTCAGAGAGGAAAAAAATTAAATGTTTTTTTTAAAAATAGGCTTGGGGTGGTCCTGTCTGCACAACTGGTAACCAAGCTGAGCATTTCCAAATCCTCTTTTATTGTACCTATCCAATTTTAGTGCTTTATTGATTATCACAGAAAAGAAATTTAAAGAAGCTTGGGATTCCTCCAGCCAGTCCTGGAGGTAAATTTGGCCCCAGAACTTGAGGAATTTGGAATGCTTCTGCCCAGGAAGTGGGTAAATAAGGCTGAGATTTGGCATCAGAAGAGAAGGAAGGTAAAATTTTTCATTTCAGCACATTTCTCAGGGCAGAGATAAGCTGCAGAGATCTGTGGTGAGGTGATGGATGTTATCAGCTAAATGGTTTTGAACAGGTACAGCATCATTTACTTGGAGCACGTGGATATGAACTTCTGAAAATAATGGGATTAAAAAGAAATTCAAGGAGTTTTCTGGACTTCAGCCTTCACCCTGCAGCCGGAGCAGCCAGGATGCAGCAGTCCATGTCTTTATCAAGCCGAGACTTCACCTCCTCTTTTCTCCACACCTATGACCCTCAGGAAAGGTGTTACCCACCCACCAGCAGCCAACACTGCAGATCCCTTCCCCGGGCAGAAATAACTCCCTGCAACCCCACACAGCCTTTGGCTGCCGCCCTTCTCCCAGCGCTGGAGGCCAGAAACGCAGCAGAGATTTGTCTTTGGCACCGGGAGGGAGGTTTGCTAATGCTCCTCCCCAGCAGGAGAGCTTTCATGCCTGACTTGTGGCAGCTGGACGAGCTCTCAGGTCTGACTGAAGCCTCATTGAGGACAGGGCCACCCTCTGATTAGATAATTTCACCTGCCAGAATCTTCTCCTCTGTTCCAAATGCTGCAAAATTGGGAGGCTGTGGCAGAGATCCTCCCAAAGCAAGGTCAGGGGGATGTTCCACCAGGGAAAGGGAGCGGTGACACCCCTGCAGCACCTGGTGTGACGGTGCCAGACCTCCCTCCTCCACAAAACCAGGCCTCCTTTATCAAAGTGACATCCCCATTACCAGAAACCACCTGGGATTCATTTGAAACGAGCGGCAATTTTCAACCCCAGCTCCTTTCCCGCAGCTGAGGCTCGCGGGGTTGGAGGGCGCGCTCAGCACTGGAGCATTGAAGTTTCTCTCTGAGCTGTAGCAGGGAGAGGTTTGATCTTTAAATCAGACACGAAGTGATGAAATAGCAGCACTCCTCCTGATATTGTGTGGTGTCTGAACTGACACAGCTGTATTCCCAGGTCAGGCTGTGACAGGCTGGATCCTGCTCCCGAGCCGTGGCTCCTGCCGGAGTCACAAGAAATTACAAGATAAAGAAAAGGACAATTATGAAACAGCCTGTTCACATTTCCACCTAACTTATTCCAGGGAGCACCAGGGAAAGGGTCTAATCATCCCCCTTCAAAAAAACCCATTTCCCCTCTGGTGGATCTGAAGATGATCTCAAGGCTACTTTGGTCTCAAGACCCAAACCAGCCCATTTCAGCTGGAGCAAATGCTTGTGATGATTTCCATGGGTTAATTACATTTCCATTAGTGAGGAAGTTCTAAAACTTCGTTTTCGTCACCGATGCTTTTTGAATCCTACCAAAACATGATTTCCTCTCGGCTTTTCTTTATCTATCTCACCCTTATGACACTTTGCTCTTAATTTTAACTCTCTCAGCCTTTTCATTTCTCCTTAAATGGACATTTCTTTGACCCTTTAATCATTTTCTCAGCCTTCATCCTAAGCTCCCAAGCCCAAACTTTATTTAAGGATGCTGGTTCAGGGTGTTTGAGAGGGGGAAACTAAGCCAAAAGACTGAAAGATTGAACTGTCTTCCTTCTTTTTCTTCTTTTTAATTGGAAAATAAGCTGAGAGCCCCAATTTAACTTCTTTTAAGTCCTTTTTGAACCAGAATCGAGCTACATCCAACCAAGTATTTCTGATTATCAGAGTTCTTCAGCACAGGAACATTTTGTAGCTGAAAATGTCTCAGTCTCCTCCAAGCAGCTCATTTTTGTTCTTCACTTCTGTACTTCTACATCACCCCATGGACCATCAATGTGCTCCTAAAGCCTCAGCCTGGCTCTGGGAGCTTCCAGCTGTGCAGAGCCCTCCAGGGAACTTGTGTAACGAGGCAGAGGAGGGGAGTCAACTTCAGCCCCTCTTCAGAAACTTCCCTAAGGAACGACCTTCTGCCCACAGATTCCTGCTTTAGAGCAGCCCTGCCCTCTTTGAGAGCCCCAAGAACAATTTCTATTCCCAGAGAAGCCCAGCACTGCTCCAATCTCTACTCCTGATCCTTTCCTTGCTTAAATCTCACCCAGCCCAACCCGAACTGACTCGAGCTGAGCCAACAGCTAAACCCATTATTGTCTAAAATTGGGTTTAACTCAGGAGTGACCTGAACTTCTTGCTCCAGAGGGAGGCTTTTAAAATTCTGCAGCTGATCACGAGAACCACCCACACAAACACACCCAGCCCTGCAGCCAGCTCGGAAACCAAGACAACTCCAGCACTGACAGAATAAGAATATCCACCAGAAAAGCCTGACCTGTTTCCTGAGCGCTCCACCCTGAGATCACCGAGTTTGTTTGATTTATTAATCCAAAACCCATGACAGGTGATGTTTCTGGCCACCAAAATATGGGAAAATGGAGGAGGGAGGAGACACAATGGTGTCAGGCATCCATTTAGCTGCTGCTGACCATGCCAGGAGGGAAAGGTTTCTCCTGTGTATGGTTTAGGTGGCCACGCTCCTTTGTGAGGATCAGAGGATTTTCCAAGGCCTCTAAGCTCACCCCACAGGTTTGATGTGTGCCACAGGAAGCAGGACGTTCTCAGCCTGAGCTGCTGGGCTTCCCCAGGGCAGAAGAGTGGCCTTCCCACAGTCAGGAGTTCATCCAGTGAAGTCATCCTGAAGCCTGACCTCATGCACATGGGATCCCTTCCCTCCATCCCAACCCGGTCAGACCCTCCAGCACAGAGAAGATGCAAGAGAGCTGAAGTTAAGCGAAAAATCTTGTGGAATTGTGTGAAAAAGCATCTCCAGCTGCTGATCCTGGACTGGGCTTGACCTGGAATTCACAGATCCTCTGGTTCCAGCTTCCAGCGCGGAAGCCTGGCCCTGGCCACAACACCCTACACACCTCGTTGGCGGTTCAGCAAGAACAGAATGGAAAATCAGTCTTCCAAATCCAAGTTTTCCAAATCCAACTTTTCCAAATCCAAGTTTTCGTGACGTTTTCAGAGAGCCCTGAGGAAGGGAGTGGCCTGAGACCACCCGAAGCCTTTGGGGTGAGATGTGGATCCAAGGACGTGTGTGCAGACGTGACACCGCTGGCACTCAGGCTTAGATTACCATTAAAACCAGGCTGATTTTCCAAATCCTCACTCTTTTCCACAGTCACAGGCAGGTTCTTCTCTCAGATGAGCATTTTGCCATCCTTGGGAACTGGGACACAGCAGCAGGAGCACCATTTGAGAAACAGGAGTCTGAGGTAACCTGCACCCTCCTCCTCATCTAATTATGGGACAGCACTCACACCACACACAGGACTCGGGTATTTTGGGCTTGGCAAATTTTTTGTTTGCTTGTTTTTAAACTAGGAAGCATTAAAAATAAAAAAAATTAGAGCACTTCAGAGCTGCAGTTTGATTTGCTGGTTTGGGATTGAATTCCCAGTGTCCACACCCAGCTCCAAGAGCAGCTACCAAAGTTTTCCACCTCTAGGTGCCCAAAGGACACGGTTGCCAGGGCAGGATCACACATTAGGAGCAGATCCCAAGGTCCAGAGTCCTCTTCCCACCTGCAGGCTCCACAACTGCCTGTGCAGCTGCTCCCCTCACAAGAGACAATATTTCCCTGCCACCCACCTGCCTTCAAGAGCCATAAAAATCTAAAAATACTGTCTGGACTCTGGACTAGTGATCCTGCCTGCCTTTGATAAAGCCCTGGCTGCCATGAGAAGCATCCCTCGCTTTCACTTGGGATGGTCCCTTCTCCTTGACAGCTGCCCAGCTTCAGGGAGAGGTGAACACCCCCAAATATTGTCTGGCAGCCCCCTCTTTGTGAGCACAAAGCTTCCAGGAAGCACAAACAGGCACAGAATAAAGATGGAAACCTGGGTATCTTTGTTTCCTCTCTCTTTAATAAAAAGGGGGTTGTTCATGCCTCAGCTTCCTGGCTTCTCGTGCTGTTCCATCATTATCACTTCCCATCCCAGGTACTCAATACCTCGCAGTCCCTTTTAATAAAGCAAGAGAGCAGCACATCAATCTCATTATCTGCTTGCCCTTGAGAAGTTCTCTGACCTGAAACGTTTGGTTTGCCACCACCAGAGCAGAGCCAGAGAAGGATACTTTCTGCCAGGGAAGGGCTGTCCCCACCTGCAGCTCCTCTGAGGGGCTGGGACCATCTGCAGCCTTCCTCTAAGCACAGCCCGGAGTCCTCCTCTGCCCAGGAAAGTCTCCTGATTTAGCAGCCAGCCACACAATTACTCACCCACCCGCTTCTCTCAGCCTGCCTCCAGCCACCCCCACCAAAATCGATGCAGAAAAGCCACTACAAGCAACAAAAAAAGACACGAGCCCTAATTAACACTCCAAGAGGCTCAGCACGGCCTGGGTCCCCCTTTGCCAGGAGAAACAAGCCCAGAGAGAAAACAAGATCCAGTCCCAAGGAAGCTGTTGCCCCACTGGGCAAAAAAGGAAACAGGGACATTTGCCAGATGGGTTTAGAGCCCTCAAACCCTTCCTCCCTGTCCAGAGTCTTCTCTGAAGTGAACGGCTTCTGCAGCTTCCAAGAGCCCAGACAGCCAAGGGACAGAGGACAGACAAACTTTCTGTTCAACCTGAGACCTCACAGACCCTCCTTCCTCCCAGTTACAAACTCTCTCTGCTTCAAAAAAGAAAATCTGGTTGCTTTCCTTCCTCCCTTGCTGCCCTCACCCCCAGCCAGAACACCAGGTAACACCTTACAGGTAAATCCCCTGTGTCTTGTCCACCTTCATCTGATTTAATTTCAGAAGGGACCCTTTGCTTTTCCGAGCCAGCAAGTGTCCATCCATCACCGGGGCATAAAAGAAATTGAAAACAGGGATCAGCTGCGTTAAACCCATAAAGGCTTTGCTCTTGGCGTGACTCATGCACGGTGCTGACAGCGCTCGCCCCGAGTCCATCACCACCCCGACCGAACAGCTCCTTCTCCTTGGGACAGCCAGCCAGGACAGAGCTTGTCCTTCTCAAAGTATCCCTTCTCCCAGCTCCTGTTGCTGCTCTGCTTTGCTTTCTAGCACAGAAGTGCCAAAATTTCCACATGGGGAAAGCAGAGGGAAATCTGCACTTCCCTGCGCCGACCCCTTCGTTCCCTTCGTCTCCAGATCCAGAGCTGATAAACAAAGCATTGAGCAACCACCTAAAGGGAGGCTGCAGGGCATCCAAGGGGGTTGATTTCATTGGAATTTCATTGTTCTAATTAGTTCTAGGGTTATTTGCAGGTGGAATATAGAATCAAAGGATCCCAGACTGGTTTGGGTTGGAAGGGACCTCAAAGCTCATCTCATCCCACCCCTGCCACAGACAGGGACACCTTCCACTGTCCCAGGCTGCTCCAAGCCCCATCCAGCCTGGCCTTGGACACTGCCAGGGATCCAGGGGCAGCCACAGATTCTCTGGGCACCCTGTGCCAGGGCCTCCCCACCCTCACAGGGAAGGATTTTTTTCCTAATATCCCATCTAAATCTACTCTCTGCCATTTTGAGGCCATTCCCCTTGTCCTGTCACCCTTGTAAACCAAGTACACCAGAGCCAGTCCCACAGGACCCCATAGCTCAGATATCCTCATTTAAGGGCTTCTGAATGCTCAGGAACATGTACATGGGAAAAAAAGAAATGCTGGAGCCAAAGCATCCATGAATATTTGCCAGCTTTAAGAACCCCAGCCCTCAACCAGGCATTTCCTTCTCAAATACTTCCCTGGTCTCATCTCCCCCCACACCCTGTCTGGGAGGTACATCCACCTCAGAGGGGATGATCCAAGGTCCAAACCTGCTGCACAGCCCAGGCTGGGTGGTTCCTGTGCCTCCCACTCTGTCAGTCATCGCTGCATCCAAGGCTGCTGCTCCTCAAACACGGCACCAGGAATAGCAGCTCCCACTGCCCACATAGCAGGATGATCCTGGTAACCAGCAACGCTCCCATCGAGGATGAACAGGGCTTTATTCTGTCGCTAAACGAGTTGCCTTCCAAATTATTAGCAGCATCAGGAGCTGGGAGCACATTTCTCAGACAATCAAGATAATTCTGGCTTTTGTAATTTGTTCCAGACAGCCTGAGACATCCGTACCCGCACCGAGACTTCGTGCACATCGTTTGGCAGCTCTGGGCCTGGCACACGCTGTCTCTGCCAGTCCCACCCAGAGATCCAGGCAGCTGATCCAACTGGCTCAAGGAGCCACCAGGACTCTTCGAGAGTGTTTAATCCAGGCTGATTGGAAGCCAAAAGGAATTAATTCTGCTCATAAAGGACAGAGCATGATCCTGTCAGGCGCTCCGTTATTTCAGACCAGCCTTTAGCCACTCTTGGTGTTGGACAAACACCACACGGTTGTGGTCACTCCATGAGGACATGGAAGATCTGGGAAAGGGGCAGAGCAGCAGCAAAGGCCTGTGGTGCACAGAAAAGCCCTCAGGTCAAGGGAGGTTGGGCAGCATAGATTTCTGACTGGGGAAATGCTGGCGTTTCATAAAACCATAGGCATGCAGAAAAAGTAATTCTTCTTCCAGCCTTGCTAGAAGGCACCAAGGGGAATCTCAGGTAGCTGGTGATGAAAAAGGGCCAAGCAGCTCCTTTCTCGGGGTATGGAATTAAACCCTAAGGCCCATTATCCACGATACGATGAAACCAAAAGGATAAACAAGCTCCAAAACACAACTGAGGATGGACCCCTTGCACATCACGGTTTAAAAACCTTTTTTTCCCCCTCAAAAATCCCTAGACATCTGAATTTTGGGAATCAGAAAGATCAGTGGCATTTTATCCATGCCTTGTTCTCCATTCCTCCCCTCAGCAGGCAGCACATGACACCAGCTCTATGTAAACCCAGCAGTTCTTCAGGCTCTGCACCCAAAGCCCAGGAGAAAACCTCCCATGAACTCCAAGAGGAGCAGGTCTGAATCCTCCGGGCCCTGAATCAGAGCTCATGGCTCCAGCTGAGGAGTCTGGGGACAGGACAAATTTGTTCCCAAGACAACTGTGGATTTCTGAGATTTTCAACCCAAAACACGTTGCAGCAACTGAGTTTAAAAAGTCTCTTTGCCTCCACCTTGGAAAAAGTGCATTAAGATCATCCAGTCCCAGGCCAACTGAGAACCTGCAATTTTGTGTGATTTAGAGCTGCTAATGGGTGATGTCATCACTGGAGCCAATGCAATCCCACAGAAACATGGAAATAAAATGAGCAGGAGCTATAAAATCTGTGTTTTTCTCCCCAGCAGCAACAAGCCCATCCCAGCAGGGCAGCTTTCATTGAGACTCGTCTACAACTGATGGAGATCACAAGAAATGACTAAAAAAATTACAGGGGAAACCAAATCTTTCAAGAAGAGCAACCTATTCTTTTCCCAGGCCTTTATTAAGAGCAGATCCGCAGGTTTCCTTGGAAGCGAATGAGAAACAGGCACCACAGCATTGCTGGGGAAAGAAACCGAGGGAGTGTTTTCTGGAACAACAAACCAAAGCCATTTTGGGCCACTATCTGTTAGACTCGAGTTTAGCTCAATAGGATATTGATCCTGGCTGCACGGAACACAGCCCTGATGTATTTCCTGATTAACAAGTTCTGCTGTCTGCTTTTGACAAACAAAATCTCCCTCACAGCAGGTAGATAAAAAATACATTTATCAATAATTCCAGGGTGCAGGCATTGAGTAGCAATCCAAAAAAAGAGGGGAAAAAAAAAAAAGGGTTGGAAAAAGCAGGTGGGAAGGATTGCTGCATGATCACTGGAATATTTACATAAGGCTAAGTTCAGTCGATGCAGAGCCTTCCCCCACAGCCTCCTCCAAAACACACCCAGACTCTGGCTGGCCTTTTTCCTATGGAAACAGAGAAGGAGAGCAGAGCTGCTCTTTGCTTTTCTGGGGCTTAGCTAAAAGCTGAAAATGAGATCAGATTTTCTGACATTCCCCGTTTACCTTAATAAAAACGGGCACTGGGCCGGATTAGCAGGTACACAACCCCGTGTGGGGCATCATGGAACATTTTCATGACCTTTCGTGCTTACACAGAAATAAAAAAAAAATAAAAGGAGAGGAATCAAAATCCCTCTTTAATATTGAAGATCAATGTAAAACTGAGCTTGGGAACTGAGCACTGCCTGGGAAACACGAAGTAACATTTTCAAGTTGAAATCTTGCACATATGGCAAAGGGAAGCTTTTGATGGAGTAGCAAAGTGATATTTCAAAAACTGATGTCCCACCTATCTATATTTATAAGAACACATTAAGGACTGGCTTAGCACTGTCCTTTCTTATTATTCCCTAATGAATTACAGCTTGATCATTTTTTGAAACGCACAGATCCGAGTCTGCCTTCTGCAGAAATGAAAATGAAGGTCCCACTCGTGTCACCACCTTGCAGCCCCTCCCTGGAGGGTTTGCCAGCAGTGAATTCCTTGCTCGACAACCTGACTTTAAAGCCTTGCTGCAGAAATGAGGAGGATTTTGTCTCAAATAAACAGCCCTGCCCAGGTTTCCTCTCTCACCCGAGCTCAGCCAGGCAGTGGGCACATGAAAGGGTTTCTGGCCACTGAAGGAAACCCAAGGGAGAGGAACTCCAGGTTTCCGGCACAGCCGCATGGCAACACAGGAGTGAGCTAAGAACTTAATCAGGATCTGGGAAATGCAGAGCAAAACACACCAGGCAGCAGAGAAAACACTAATTCAAGCCCCTGTGTGAAGCTGCAGAGCTTTCAGTGCTCCCTCCACCTGGGCTGGGAATATTCAGGAAAGCATCAAACCAAGCATGAGTAACTTTGTTATTTTCGGTGCCTTCCCCCTAACACCAAAAACCGGGCACGAGCTCAAGCGCCTTGTTAAATTACAGGGATTAGAGGCCTGGATTTCCTCAGTGGAGATGACTCTTGGGCTTGACGCCGATGAGTTCAGCCTTTGCCACCCCTGCACTGCTGCCTGGTGGGGAGCCCTTGTACAAGACGATTTCGGCAGGGCCCAGTTGGTGTCACCATTGGAAACAGCAGCGGTGACGTTAACAGGATGGCACTTCAAAGGCACCCGCGGGCTCGCAGATGGCACCGGGGGTCCTTGTTCCAGCTGCCTCATCGAGCTGATATTCCACAATTCTGCTCCGGGATCAAAGAGCGCTGCAAACAGCTCCCACAAGGAGCCCAGCAGCGGGGAGCCGCCGGAGGCACCGCGCATTCCGGGGGACCCCGCGGCCGCTTCAGCCGCTGCCGCAAAACTTTGACTGCCCCGGTTGTAAAACGAAGCCAACAAACTCTGGAGTCCTGTGTTTGTGGAGAAAAAGAATAAAAGGAATACAAACCAGGCCTAAGCAATATGGCTGGGATTCAGAAAAGCTTTTCTGTAGAGCCTTAACTGTCAGCAGAGAACCACTGGAGTCAGCTGAATTCCAGCATACACTGGAATGCTTTGCTGTAGGATAAATCCAACCAATGCCAAAGCCCTTTCCAGAATCAGGGCCTTGGTTTTATATTTTTTTTAACGTGTGGAGCTAACGAGGAATCAGAACAGAGCGTCAGTGAGAATAATTGTAGCATCTGTGCTAATTCTCTTCTCATCCTGGTACCCCCTGTGCTTCTAAGTATGGAAATCTGATTCTCCTTGTGCCTCCACTGAAGTTTCTATTGATTAAATACCCAGCCCCAGCAGCAGGAGAATCAAGCCCTGCATATTTATTCTCTTCCTCTTAACACATGAAGAATTCCCTTTGGCCTCTCAAGTGCTGTATCACAAGGTGCCCTGAATGCAAATGGAATTACAGTGATCATGTAGCTAATGAACACATTTGTGTATGTATGCAAGCATTTCCCTGCTCCACACCACCACCAGGAGCAGGGAATATCCACGTTCACCAGGCAGGGAAGGTGTGTGAAAGGATGGGTTTGGGAAGCGTATCAATACCAGGAGCCAGGCTGCAGTTTCCGGGGAAAAATGAACTGAAATCCTTCCAAGATGAAGGCTGCAAGCTCAGGACCTCACGCAGACCTTTGGATCATTTCCTCTGAAGCTTTAAAGGCCAATTTGTAGACTAGAAGTGTTCATGTTTATGTTTTCATTATCCACCAGCATCATACCTCTACTTATATAAATAGACAGAAACTGCTGCAATGCATAATGTAAAATATTGTCAGCATTTTCAAGAGAGAAATCAGTGATATCATCTCAAACCAGGGTACAAAATGCACACGCAACCTTTTCACCTCCATCCTTAATAAGACATTTTGGATTCTTTTCAAACATCTTCGAATTCTTTTGAGAAAAGTTATTTTATAGAGGAATAAATTCATTCCTGCAGAAACCTGGCTGATTTCAGAGTTGTAACAGCCTAAAAACGGGATGCATTTAATTTGTCAGCGCACTCCGTGTTGACTTTTAAAGTCATCCTGTAACGTCACAAAATAAATTGATTTAAATCAGGTTCAAGTGCCAGTGGCAATTAGAAGCTGCAAAGTCACGGAAATGCCAGGAAGTGTTGGGATCAGATACACACTGGAATACACAAAGAAATACCCTCAAAACCACTTTTGAGCCGGTTCAAACGCTTGGCAAGTGACTCGTTCGGCACAAGAGCCATTCTTTAGATTTACCCCAGCCAGAAACGCAGGGGTTTAGCATCACTTCACTCCAGTCAATCCCAGCCCAACCCAGAGCAAACAAACACCACAAAGCAGAGCGAGAGCCCCCGCCCAGCCCAGGGTGAGGGGAGGTCGCTTACCCGGTGAGGACCACGACAAAATCCATCACGTTCCAGCCGTTCCGCAGGTAAGAGCCTTTGTGGAAAACAAAGCCCAGAGCGATGATTTTGATACCAGCTTCGAAACAAAATATTCCAATAAAGTACGGCTCAGTGTCGTCCTGGAAAAGAAGGAAAATTAAAGGAGTCAAGGAGAGATCCATGTTCCTGCTCTGATGACAACAGCTACAGGCACCGGCTTCACACCTTTTCTACTCTTTGAACAGAGCTGAAACAAGTTTTAAGTTTACTGGAACTAAGCTCAGAGAGGAATTTCATTATTATTTCTCTGAAATTAATTTTCTTTTCAAACTGGCAATTCCATTGGCCTTCATCCTGATGGTTTCACCCCGCACTTTCCACCTTGACGGAATGTTCTGGAGGGAATTTTGATGTGGAAATTTTGCTCCAAGGGTATATTTAAATTAGAGATCACAGATTTCTGGAGTTATTGGCATGGAAGGTGCTCCACAATTCATCCAAGAGCCTGAAACAAGAGGGTGTCTTGGGCAGCAACAGCCAGCACAGCAAGCCTGACAACACTGACAGGAAATTATTTATTTATCATTTATTCCATCAGTTCTTTCTTCGCTCTTTCTCCTCCATTTTATCAATTTTCACAGCTGCAGCCTCATTTGTTTTCCTTTCACTGGGGATCTGGTTCAGGGAGAAACCCCCAGTCCCTCCCATGAGCAGCAGGAGCAGCAAGATTTGTGTCTCAGGTCCGTGGTGCAGACTAACACATCCCTCGGGATGGCAGATTCGTGTCCTAGCTCACTACAGAGAAAATCAAGCTCAGTCTCCACAGTTTTACTACAGCCTTTATTCCATCTCTGCACCAGATCTCTCGGGATTAGACTCTACTGACAGGAGTTTCACCACAAACTCGGAGCCAAATGGGAGCATTCACGTTTGGAAGGAAGATTTGGGCAAGAAACAGGAACGAAGCAAGAGGCAAAAGCAATGGGCATCGATCAATTTCAAGAACATGTTCATCAGCTTTGGCACCAGTAACCGCTTCCAAATGTGCCTTAAATCTTGGTTTTCAGCTGAACTCAATGGAAGTAAAGCAGCTGTACCAAAAAAGAAGCAAACTTCCACATTGAGGGATTTGAAATCTTTTTTTCCAGTGGCTTTGGCACTTCTGGCCACCAGAACCAAAGAGCTGAGCTGCTGTTCGAGGCACAGATGTTGATATTTTGCAATTCTCCCAATGACAAAAGGGGATTGTTTGTTCTCTGATGGAAAAAGAGCAGGAATGTTGAGGCCTGTGGCCCCAGAACCAAGGAAGAAGCAGGTCTGACACAAGCATGGCAACTCCCGCTCAGCTCTGGCACAGACCCACACTTCAGGACAGCACTTGCTCCAGAAATTAAGGTTTTCACCCCTAAAAGTCAGGCCTGGTCAGCCTTGAGAGGTGACACAGCTGAGAGGGGCCCTCAGCCCTGGCTGTCCCTGTGTGCAGGGAGGGCTCAGGGCAGGGCCCAGGCTCTGCTCCGGGGCCCAGCAGTGGCACCAGAGCCACGGGCAGGGCCTGAGCCCAGCAATTGCCCTGCACAGGAGGCACAACTCCTGCCCTGGGCACGGACTGAGCTATCCCAGCAATTGCCCTGCACAGGAGGCAGAACTCCTGCCCTGGGCACTGACTGAGCTATCCCAGCAATTGCCCTGCACAGGAGGCAGAACTCCTGCCCTGGGCACGGACTGAGATATCCCAGCAATTGCCCTGCACAGGAGGCAGAACTCCTACCCTGGGCAGTGCCCAGCCCCGAACAGAGCCCATAGAGGCTGTGGAGTCTCCTCCCTGGGGATATTCCAGAACCATCAGCACACAATCCTGTGCCCTGTGCTCTGGGATGGCCCTGCTGGAGCAGGGAGGTGGCACCAGAGGAGCTCCTGTGGTCCCTCCCAGCCTGACCCATCCTGGGATCTGTAACACAACAGCACAGCCCAGCCAGGGTGGCTTGGCTGCTTAAACCCAGCTCAGCAAGGCCACCAGAGAGCTCCAATCACTGAGGATGCCTCCCAGCTGCTGGAAAACACAACCTCTGGAGAGGCTTTTCCATCGGTGGCTGAGTTCAAGTTTTGGCCCCCATATCCCCACACGCCTCAGCGGGAGCAGCTCTCCCACACCTTCCATCTTTCACCCCGTGTTGCCTCTATTCCCTTCCACCTCTCTGACCCCACAGCCCCAGCAGCTCCAGCCCACGCCCCTGTGGTGAGGTGACACCTGCAGATACGCTCCCAGCTACCAGCTGGCCAGAGAGCAAAACAGAGCAGGGGCCTGCTGAGCTCCCTCGGAGCCTCTGGCTGCAATGGAGAGGAGAAAATGAAAACCCACACCCAAAACCGGCTTCCCCTCCAGCCAAGGATGGGTTTCCACAAGCAGCAGCACCTCCAAGCCCTCTGTCCCTCACTGATGCTGCCCAGAGGACAGCCAGCACTGCCAGACCTCCAGCTGCCCATCTCAGAGCTGTTTACCCACAGAGAAACAGCAGCAAGGGCCAGCAGACCTTTTATGACCTTCAGCAGAAATCCTACAATGCTCTTCCAGCAGCTGCTCCACGGCAAGAGCTGGAGGCATCCCAGGGCTCCAACCCAGCACAGAAATGGGGAATGAGGGAGAAGGGGTCAGAAATCATCCTGTGTGATTCCAGAAATTACTTCGCTGCTCCTCTGCCTTCCCTCATGGACACAGGAGCCCTCTGACAGCCCAGTCCGCCCGTTCCTCAACCCCCCAACAGCTCCTGGTTCAACAGCTCCAGGTAATCCCTGCACACAAAGGCCTCCCAGCCCATCCCATGCCATCCCAAATTCCCATCCCACAACTACTCGCGTACCTCTAAAAATAGCCCTTCTAACACACACAAAAAAAGCTACCTTTACCCACATCCACTCCTCCACACTACTCCCTCACTTCCTTGAAGCCTGGTATCTACTCCAGTCTCTGCTCAATCTAGGTCAGGTGCCTGGTGATTACAGCTCCCAGCTTTAAAGAGCCAGGCTCCAGGTACTCCAGGGTTTGATGGGATGTGCTCTTCCCAAAGCTAGGGCTACACAGAGCTCTCAGGAAGTGGGTCAAAGGAGTTTTTGTCAGCTTCTAGGGAAGCAGGAAGGCTCACAGATGGATTCGGGTATTTATTACAAAGAAGAACTCTCATCTGTAGGGTTGGCAGTGAGTAGCTGGGGAAATAAGAGGTGAAAGAAAGAGGGTCTTTGCTAAAGCCTGCCTAAATTTACACTGACTCAGCCCAAAAATCAGGGCAGTAACAACGAGATGAAAAATAAAATTTATGCCCCACTGGGGAGAGATCCTGGGGCTGGAAAAAAGGATTCATCTGATTGTGTGTGATGGAAGGTGGGAAGGACGGGGGTGAATTCCTGTGCAGCACTGCAATGGCCCTGCCTCAGCTCAGAGGCCCTGCTAGGACACCCTGCAGCCCCTTCAGACCCAGGGCTGTGCCCCTGCTCGGGTTCAAGAGGGGCAGAGCAGGTGATAATGAGGATCCTCGTGCCTGCTTGGAAGGAGGGCGGAGAACCTGGGAGGCAGCCAGAGCTGTGCCAGCAAGTTGTTTGCTGTGGACACAGCAGAGCTTGAGACTGGGCCAAACACACATTTAATCAATATGTTTCTGATCAGAAACAACTCCTGAGTCTGGAAAGTCATTACCATTCCTACTTCACGTCCTAGTGTCTTTCCTTGGCCTTCGGATGTGACAGCCTGGAGAGGTTTGGGTGTGAAGGGCTTTGTTCATGCAAAGGTTAATATGAGCAGCTGACATATTGCTGCTCTAAGTGCCTGTGGACGGGAGAAAGCATTAAATCCATTAGTAAATTGCCAGAGCTGTCATGCTGAAAATCTGGGAGAAGTTATGTTCTGTCCTCACATCCAAAACACCGGGAGGAGCCAAATGCCCCAGGCCTGCAGCGAACACCCCACAGCCCCTCTGGTGCCTTCAAACAGGGGCAGAAAAGGGATTTCCTGTCCTGCAAGTGCTGAAATCATCGCTGTCCTTCTGGGAGAAGTCTCCTGAAGCTTCTCATGGCAAACTGAGCAGTCAGGAAGGAGTCAGGGAGAGAAGGAGGTCTCTGTCTGGACAGCCTCGTGAGCAAGGCACCCACGAGGCCATTGGGGACTGGGATGGGAAGTTCACATTCCCACATTTGGAGCTCTCCCCAGCAGGCTCTGGGCTGCTCAGAAGAGCTCCCTCAGCACCTTGGCAGCTGGCACCTCTCCAGTGTGTACAAACAATGCAATATTTACTGGGATAGAGGGAGGCTGACTCCACAGCCCACTGGGTGGAGATGGACAGGGGCAAACCTGTTCCACTGGACAATTCCTGCTGGGAGGGAAACATCCCCAGCATCCAGAGCATGTGAGAATTCCAGCTCGGAGCAGGAAAGAGCCTCGGGGTTGGGTCAGTCTGCTGCTGGTGGGAAAATGGGTTTATTCCTCTCGTTTGGTGGTCGAGGACCTGAGCCAATCCTCCGGTTCACCACTAAATGCTCTGATCACCAGACTGGTGCTTTTCTTTTGACCAGAATCTCCAGCCCAGAGCCAAGCCATGCTTTTCTGTGCATGCAGAAAATGGGCAGAGAGAGAATTCTCCTAACTCAGCCACTCGAAATCTTGGAATATTGCATGTACTGAGATGTGCTCAGTTAACTCTGTCTGACAATAACAGGAGCACAGAAAACAGCCTGGTGAGATTGCACTGCAGGATCACATCCTGAGTCTTGGGGAGATAAATAGAGGAAAATTTTGATTAAAAGACAAAAATCATTAAAATGTTTGTATGGCTCCTCCCTCTTTATCTCAGCTTTAACAAACAGACAATCTCAATTTTTTTTCTTTGTATCTGTGGGGCAATTTCAGTTTTCCTTCAACAACTCTGCCTACATCTCCCAGCCACAAAAGGCTTGTGATGTCCACCTCCTATCTTTAATATCTGATTAACTCTTCAATGATGATCTCCAATTTGGAGATTTTAGTGAATCCAGGAGAGGAAAAGCTGCATGCATTAACCATTACCCAAAAAAAGACCAATTCCATTCCTGCTAAAGACAGCAATAAAGCACCTGCTGTTCTGCATGGACTTAGAATTTGGCTCAGCAAACCTGCAAATGGATGAGAAATGTAGGGGGATGTTCCCCCACTGTGGTTTAGCGTGGATTTGTAACATTTGCAATGAAACAACTTCCAGTTTATTGACCTAACAGGAGAATTCTAAAGAGGTTTCACTTTGAAAACTAGAAGACAGTTTTTCTTACTCACAATGCTTATCTTTCCAGCTTATGTCGAAAACAAAAAGTATTTCATGACTTGTAAAGATTCTCAGCGTTGCTCGATGAAAAGTCCCTTTATATTTCAGAGTTAGGAATGTGCTGTGGTTAAAATGGCTTCAGAATACCTGGATCAAACACAACGGTGCTCGGGACAAAAATCTGGGGTTAATTCTTCCCTCCACACCAAGGCAGAGCCAACAGGGCAGAGATTGTGCATTCAACTCCCACAGCTCTCTCGCACTGCTCGGTGGTAATGCCAGTGCCCCCCTTTGGAGTGATTTAGGCAGGATCTGAATTGATTTCATTGTAAAATGGAATTAATGCAATGGGGAAAAGGACAAGAAAACGCCTCTAGGACGCCCTTATAAATCGAGGGGTATAGAAGAACATAAAACCAACATGAACCAAAGGATTGCCAAGTCAGAACATCCCCAAAACTACTTTTCCCCTCACTAATCCATACATTTATAACCACAGAAGGCACTTTCCCAGCTCAATCCTGGCTCCAAACCTGTGCTTTGCTCACACCCCCAGGCTGGTCTTGCCACCCAACCCCAGAGCACACAAAGACAGGTATAATGGCAGAAAGTTCTACATACAATCATTTATTCATTTTTATCCTCGTATCTTCTTAATTAAAAATAATTCCAACAGGGAGAGAAAGCAAGCCCCCCAGCAGGAGCAGATCCATTTCCAAACCAGTACCAAATTCTGACCCTGACTCTCCAGATTTCTCACCAGCACACATTTTCCTGCCTCTGCAGAATGAGATTCTGAGAGCTGCCCACTGGCATGGACCATCCTTAGGAACTGCAGCAACCAATACTGAGAGGCTCTCGTTTCTGGCAGCAAGCCTAATGTTATCTTTGTTTGCATAATATAGTATCGACATGGAAAACACATATGGATCCACATTTATCCACCCTTTCAACATGCACCAGGATTAATGCATTTAGGCATGCAAGACATTCCAGATCATTAAAAGCAGGGGGAAAAATCAAACCAAGAATTACACAGTTTTCCTACAGTGATGCTAAATGGGAGAATTGTTTTGAAGCTATTCTTCTATTTTCTTTTGAAATAAGGTAACTGGGCTCATTACCATAAAGCCTGCGGGTGAATTATTTTTCTCTGTAAGCTGGTTCCATTGTTGGGTTTTTTTGGAAAGGAAGTGTAATCATCTGAACCCAAAGTTTGCTTTGAAGGATCTGTGCTGTGGCAGGAAGAGGCACACAAATCCTAAAAGGTTACTCTGTTCTACCACTCCCTGGGAAAACGAAAATGACACAGAAGTTCATTTGACTCCAGAGATAATTCTAAGCATTCATCAGCCCCTTGCTGTCCTGGTTGAGACACAACCTGACTTTGAAGCCCTTCTGATGACAACACAAGGTCCAGCTCCCCCCTGCAGCTGGGCAGGGCTGGCTGGAGTGATGAAGCATTCTTGTGCAGATGGGATCGGGAGGGGACAGTTTTCCTTGCTGTGACAGATATTTCCTGATTGTCACATCGACGCCTGTTTGTTTACGCGTGGATCTTTAAAATAGATCCAAACACTCCCAACACCCCGTGGCCGACCGATTTCTGTATTAGGCCAGAAACATAAAAAAAAAGCTGGAAATAAATGAATGCAACTCACCAATCTCTCTGACATTGGTGTCTTGTCTCCATCCGGCAAATGTTGTTCCAGAGCCAGCACGATACAATTGGCTATGATTGTAGCTAAAATCATGTATTCAAATGGAGTGGGGACCACAAGTTAAAGAAGACACTGGACAACACAAGGAGAACCCCATCCAAATCCTGTTTCTACCCACAGAGTTGCATTAATTAAGCATTCTAAGATTTCTCGTATTTTTTTAAGACATTTGGTCTCCTTGACTTCCTCGGTTCTTTCCGGGGTGTGTTTGGAAGAAAAGCAGGCAATTGGCTCCTCTCTTCTTCGAGAGAGTTAGAGACTCACACACAATCTGAGCTGCTCAAGGAATTTGGGAGCAAGAAAGCAAAAGGTCCAAAGGAAATAAAAAACTACTAGTACTTATTGATTTTCAGTGAGATTGATAAGCTAAACTGCTTCCAAATAGATTATACAGCTGAACACCATCTGCTGAATTTTCCTCCAGAAACATTTAACTTCAGCACATGGTGCAAATAAATGATGGGCACAAAAAGTTTGATTTAGAGTATCTACACAGCTCTAAAACATCAATTACTGCTCAATTGCGATGTCCACTTCCCAGTGAGAATAAAACCCTGAGCGTCTTCTTGGGTTGTAGGAGGGAAATGGGAAGGGGAAAGAATCCAAACATAGCACCAGGTCCCCCCTCGCCTTTCGCCAGCATCTCCCACCCTGAGCTGTGCCGAGCCCCAGCTCTCCCAGGGCGGAGCCACGCCACGGGCGGCAGCGGGGCCGCGGGCAGGCAATGGCTCCGCTCAGCACCGCGGAGAGACGGACCCAGCACCACGGAGAGATGGGCTGAGCACCATGGAGAGATGGGCTGAGCACCGCAGAGAGATGGGCTCAGAACCATGGAGAGATGGGCTCAGAACCATGGAGAGATGGACCCAGCACCACGGAGAGATGGACCCAGCACCACGGAGAGATGGGCTGAGCACCATGGAGAGATGGGCTGAGCACCGCAGAGAGATGGGCTCAGAACCACGGAGAGATGGGCTCAGAACCATGGAGAGATGGACCCAGCACCATGGAGAGATGGGCTCAGAACCATGGAGAGATGGGCTGAGCACCGCAGAGAGATGGACCCAGCACCACAGAGAGATGGACCCAGCACCGTGGAGAAATGGACCCGGCACCACAGAGAGATGGGTTGAGCACCGTGGAGAAATGGACCCGGCACCACAGAGAGATGGACCCGGCACCACAGAGAGATGGACCTGGCACCATGGAGAGATGGACCCAACACCACAGAGAGATGGGCTCAGAACCACGGAGAGATGGACCCAGCAGCACGGGGAGCTCAGCTCAACACCACAGGGAGCTCCTCTCAGCACCGCGGAGAGCTCAGCTCAGCAGCAGGGACAGCGCCGAGCCGCACGGCAGATACAACACCCTGGAGGGCTCAGCTCAGCACCACAAAGAGCTCGGTTTGGCACCGTGGAGAGGCTGGTTCAACATCACGGGGAGCTCAGCTCAGCACCGTGGTCAGCTTGGCTCGGCACCACCATCAGCCCGGCTCAGCACCACAATGAGCTCGGCTCAGCACTGTGGTCAGCCTGGCTTCAGAACCGTGGTCAGCGCAGCTCAACACCGCGGTCAGCTCAGCTCAGCACTACGGTCAGCCCGGCTTCAGAACCGTGGTCAGCTCAGCCCAACACCACGATAAGCTCAGACCAGCACCGCGGTCAGCTCGGCTCAGCACCGCGGTCAGCTCGGCTCAACACCATGATAGGCTCAGCCCAGCACCGCGATCAGCTCAGCCCAGCACCGCGGACAGCCCGGCTCAGCACGGCGGACAGCGCCCGGCCCCGCCCGCCCGCCGGCCCCGCCGCTCCCGCTCGGGGAAGGGCCGGTGGCTCCGCCGGTCCCGCCGGCTCCGCAGCGCCGGGGGTCCCCTCCCCACATCCCCCGGAAAGATGCAGCCGAATCGCCCAAGAGGAGGAGAGGGAAAGACTGAGTCTACCCGCGCAGTCGAGGCAATGCCTGTCAGAGGGGGTTTGGGGGCTTGTTTATCCAGACTTAAATGCAGGGAAGGAGAAATGGATGAGGAAATGCAGCAATCGCTGGGATTGTATAATATGGACAGAAAGATCAATACGGGTGTGCGTGTGCTCAGAGAGAAGGGAAGTGCATTGGCTCCACTGGTGTACTTTTCCTGTTAGCCCCTCAGGAAGTGAAAACTGGGGAAGTCTAAGCAGGAGCTGGCCTCTGTGGCAACTGAAAGTGTTGCTAGGAGGCTGGGAGGAGGCCCTGCTGCTGTTAGCTGAGGATTAACAGGGGTGTGATATGAAATGAAAAGGAAACAACCGGCTCCCTCGAGACCCCCGGTGTAAAGCACTCCTGTACACACACACACACAAAATCCGCTCCCCGGGAGCCTCAGCCTGCTCCCCTCTGCTCACGGCTTACAACCATCGTTCCGAGCAAAGCCCCCCTCTCACTGCAGCTCGCCCGGCCTGGGAGCTGGGTCTCAGACAGAAAGCATCTGCCCCTTTCACCATACAGCAGATGATCCCTCTCCCCACTTACTGCCTCCTTCTGCCACAAGGCTTTGCTAATTTTAATTTTTCTTTTCGTGCAGCCTAAGCTTAGGCTACGCACCTAATCAGAGTGCCGTGATTCACGTTGATTCGAATGGATTCAGGAGGGGATGTGCTAAAACCGAGCTGCAATGATTGCGTTCCTGGGATTTACCTGGGCTGTCAATGTCCCCTACTACCAATGCAGCTACAGTGCTAAGGTGTCACCATTTTTATCCCACGTTCCTTCTTCCATTCACAGGAAGACAGAAGAGTCGAAAGGCTCCAAGATGGAAATAAAAATCAGGATTCATGGGCATGAATCTCACAGAACCTGACTTGAATTGTACGAAATGTCAGTCCATGCACCTGTACATCTCACCCCTAAAGACACCCTGACTCGTCTTACACACGCCCCTGGCATCAAGCACATCAAAAGCACCCTCGGTGCTCCCACGGAAGCGATTCCCTGATTCCCATATTCCCACTGCCACGGCCGTGCATCATGTCGGGCACACGGCTCCCCGGCACACACACCCATTGCACAGCCCCATCACACCCTCTGCAGCAGCACCAGACACTCGCCCTGTGCTGCCTGGAGAGGTCTCTGCCCCTCAGCCTCCCTCTCCCCTCCCCACCTTCCCCCCGTGCCCGCACAGCCTCCCCGAAAGGATATGGCCACTCTGTTATTCGCTTGGCGTATTTCCGTATAACATTATCTTCACTGAAGATGAAGAGGGATCTGTTGACTGTGAAGCAGTTCTGTTTGACAGGGATGGGGTTGTAGAGAGCCATAGTCCTGGCTCTCTGAGCCATCGACTGTTTATACATCCTCTGGCCGGCTTGGGGGCCACCTTGCCGGCTGCTCCCTCTTCCAGCCCCGGCCGGCCCTCCACCTCCATAGCGGGTTGGCAGATCATCCCCAAACCGAGCCATCCTCGCAGTGCACGGAGCCGGGCGCTACAATCCAAACTGGCAGCCGAGGCGAGAGGAAGACGCATCACAGCGCGCAGCACTTCTCCCTCCGGGGGCTTCAGTTGCGGGATCGGGATGGATCGCGGCAAAAATAGATCGATATATTATAAAACAAAAAATATCCCTTTTCCTTCCTCCACCCCCTGCGCTTCCCCGCCGCTGTGGCTGCCCGGGGGTAGGAGGAAGGCGCCGGGGCTCCGCTCACCTCCCCGCACAGGTGGCGTCTCTCCGGCCCGACCTCATGGCCGGGGCGGCGGCGGGTGGCCGCGGTGGCCGCGGTCCCTTCGGCGACGGAGCGCTGGGCTGGGAAGGGGCTGCGCTGCTGCCGTGCCCGCCGCGGGAGCGTTCCGCCGTGCCCAGCCCAGCCCGGCACGGCTCCGGCACGGCCCGGCCCCGCCGCATGTGATGCCCGGAGCCAATCGGCCGCCGCGGCT
Source organism: Lycocorax pyrrhopterus obiensis (assembly GCA_014706295.1). Classification (NCBI taxonomy): domain Eukaryota; kingdom Metazoa; phylum Chordata; class Aves; order Passeriformes; family Paradisaeidae; genus Lycocorax; species Lycocorax pyrrhopterus. The sequence continues at coordinate 1,840,082 of JACSVZ010000019.1, read as the reverse complement.
CCGCCCGCTCCAGTCACCGGCACCGGGGGGCGGGCGGGGAGGGAAGAGGGAGGATGGAGCCGGCCCGGCCCGGCCGCCGCCACCGCCCACCCCGGTAAATACGGCGGAGCCGCGGCCACTCCCCGGGGAGGGAGGGCTCGATGCCCCCCCGCCCCTGCGCAGCGCTCCGCGGGCGCGCAGAGCCCCGGCCGGGGGTGCCGCCGCTTGGATGGGTGGGGGGCACGGGCGAGGCAGCCCCCGCGCCTGCGCGCCGCTGTCCAGATGTGCGCTGCCCAGATGTGCGCTGCCCAGATGTGCACCCACGGGTGCCCCGAGCCGCGGCGCGGGCAGCGCTGGGCAGCCAGAACCCCGCGGCCGCCGAGGGTGGGGGGGTCACAGTGGGAAATGGGGTGCGGGGCGAGGCGGGGGGGCTCAGCTGGCAGCCCCCGGGGGCTCGGGGCCGGGCGCGGACGGGTGCGGGGCGGGGGATGCGGCCCCCGCAGCGCTCCCGGGGCTGGGGCGGTGCGGGGATGTGCGGCACGGGCTGGCCGCGAGCAGAGCTGCGCCCTTCTGCACAACTTACTTTGTTTCTCCTTGGTTCGAATGACTCCTGCAGAGCGCTGGATACCTTTAATCCCGTATTTATGGATGAAATCCTTTAATCCTGTTTATTCCAACACCCTCTGTTGCTTCCCTCCAGCACAAGTCAGGGAGATAACTCCTCCTTGTTCCTGGAGCGCCGCACGGCAACAGTCACTGCGGTAGCTGGCGAGGAAATGCTTTTGCATTTAGGCTAAATTTGGGATAGAAACTATTAACTTTGACAAGGGACCCTCCGGAGAAGTCAGGGCTGTCAACAGGGGGACATTTTCACTTCCTCCACAGCGAGGAAAGCCTGGACTCTGCCGCTGATGTGGTTTTTGCCTTAGTCATCCAAGCTGTCTCCGTGCAAAACCAACCCACCGACCAGGCAAGCCTGGAGCAGTAACATCTGCTGGCTTCAGGAGCCAGGCAGAGGGCTGGCAGCAGCCACAAGTGACACAAATAAGGTCTGGCGAGACGCAGAGGGTGACTCTCCGGAAGAAACCGGCTCCTTGCGCCGGGGCTGGGTGCCTGAAGGGCTCGCACCACACTGCAGCACAGCCGGGAGCCGCTCCCGGAGGCAGCACCGGCAGCCGAGCGGAGCCGGGAGCGGCTCTAACGCACGGCAAACAGCGAGGGAAGGAGGTGAATCACATCCTGCTGCCTCCAGGGTCGCACGCAGCAGAAGCCACCAGCCCCGGACACGGACGGGGCTCTGCGAGCCCTGGGGACCGGGGCAGCGAGAAGCAGCTCCGGTCTGGAGGTTGCCTTCCCCCCTGAGCTTGCTGGCGATGCAATAAAAGATCTTTTCCCCCACCCAGCCCAGGTTTGGGTAATTTGCAGATTAAGCTGAGTGCTGGAGTCTTTGGGAAAAACTTTGCCCGGAGACAGATGCTGGAGTGGTTCAGCATCCCTGTTCCACCCAAATAGACCTCGGGCAGGGATTCAAAGGAGCGTTTCCTCCTAGGAGCCTTCACCCCAGAGCACTGCTGAGCTGATCCACACAAATGGGAAAGTTCCCTTATTTTGTGGATGGACAGGGAGGGTGCAGGGAGCTCTTCTTCCTTTAAAACTTTCCCTAAAAAACATTTTTAGCCTCATTGCATTTCATTCTGTGATGGATTTATCTTTCAGCTGAAAGCCAAGTTTCGCCCAGCTGACTTATTTAGTAGTTTCATTCTATTAAACTTACTTATTTAGTGGTTTAATTTTTCACTTTTCTGCTTCTGGCCGCTACATCTCCTACATCCTTTTTCAGTGGAAAAACCTGACTTTCTCTCAGTGACCACTAGAAGAGAAAATGCCATTTTCAATAATCCCTCACCTCTTCAGACGGAAATCAGCATCTGGAGAAAAAAATGCATTGGTTTCCACAAATCTTCATCCTCCTGTGCTTACAAGATCAGGGGGACGGATGTATGACACAACAGCTCTGAAAAGGCAAAAAATAAAAAAATGTTGTCTTTTGTATCAGGTCTTATAGAGAATCAGGGAAAATCCTGACCTCCACGTCCCCTTCTTTCCTCCTACAGCCACCAAACCACTCTGCCTCTCCCAGAACAAACTCCCCACCACAGCACCGCAGTGAAATCAGCAGCCAGGGCGGTGGGGGTGTTTGTGACAGCGAGAAAATGATGTGAGTGTGTCGTGAGGATGCTCTGTTCAACCAGTTTGCCCTTTCCTCAATCTGCATGCTCAGGGCTTTTTCCCTGGATTGTTTTTTTTTTCACACCCTAAGGAAGATCACGCAGACCTTAAGCACTGAAAGCCTTAAAGAAGAGAAGGAGATCGCGATTGCGAGGATTATTTGGCTTTGAGAGGGGAAGCGTCAGGGTTTAGTTGGGCTTTTCAAGATTAGGAGAAAAGCAGGGGAGTTAAGAGAAAGCAAAAAATTTAGAGCACCGAAACAGGTCAGACATCCATAATCTCCCATTATGGGAGGGCAAAGAGCATTCCATGGAAAATTCTAAAAATGGACTCGGTCATGAGTGACTCCTCCTCGCAAGCCCCGAGGACAGAGGTGAGTAAATCACTCTGCTCTCCAGCACTGCTGAGCGAGGAGCCTTCCTCCTCCCCGAGCGGCTTTGCCAGGCAACCAAGCGTTTCCCTGGACTCTCACCTCCATCCCAAGCCTGAGGCAGGTGACTGGGCTTAATGGAGCAGCGCTTCCATCTGGCAAGGCGCAGTCGGGGCAGAGAAGACGGCCCGAAATTGCAGGAGTTTTCCTGCCGGATGACTGGGACGCTTGGATCACGGCAGGCACCCGTGGCACTGTTTGCTTGCCCTGCAGGGCAGCTCCCGGGAGTCTGGATCCATCTCTGGAGGCGTCTCTGGTTAAATCACAAAGTGGATTTCCAGCTTGCTGTGCTCCAGAGGCAGCAGCATCTGCTTCCAGCTTGAGGGACAATGGTTAAAATTCAGGGACACAACCCCTGAGCAGGACAGAGCGGGGACATTTGCAAAAACAGCAGCAGGAAAGGAGATTTCTGCATTTAAGAGAGGAAAGGGCTCCCACCATGCCCTGACTTCCCTGGATCCTGCCCTGCACCTGGAGTGGCTCAGAGGGAAGGGCAAAGCTCACTTGTGTCCAGGTGAGCTGAGGAACTGCAGGAAGGCTGTTATTTACTCAGAATCCTCAAGACTGAGGAACAGAGGAGCCTCTTCCATCCCATCTCGAGGCTCTGGGTCCAGGGCATTGCCCAGCAGAGCAGCTCCCAGGAGCACATTTCCCTTAAAAAGAAACAAACAACACAGACTGCACATCTCCTTCCAGCCCACAGGAAGGTCCAGAGCTTCAGGCCAAGAAAAGCAGCTTCCCAAGGTGTTCCTGGCCAGGGATTTCTGCTCTCCTCGCTCCCATTTTGCACCAGCTGTGCTGGAGGAAAATCCTGCTGCCATGCAGGCAGAGGGAATTGTTAAAGCTGGTGCTCAGGTCTGCCAGAGGATGTAGAATGGCTTTGAGCAAAGGCCATGAGGAAGATGCTCTGATATTTTCATCAAGAATAAGAGAGTGAGCAAAGGGAAAAGAGGCCTTTTGAAGGTACAGCTCCTCCTGTGCAAGTCCTGATCATGATATTGTTCAGTGTCCTAAACCCCCAGGGCCAGTTCCCCTCAGCTGCTGCACAAACGTGGAGCAAGAGAGACCCTGAGCTCATCCCTTGGGGTGGGAGCACTGCTGGGAAAGCCCCCGGGCTGGCACAGCAATTCCACCTCTGCACAAGGGGCTGCACAGACCTCCCAGGCTGGAGCCATCCCAATCCCACAGCACCACACAGCTCTCCCAGGCCTCTCCCAGGCCACGACAGACCAAAGGTGGTGTTTAAAGAATCAGCTGGAATGGCCAGAATCAAGGAAAGGGGAACGGATTAGTGCTTAGAGCCCCCAGCAGGGCAGGGAGGGAAAGCAGGAGCTGGGAGTCCCTGCTCAGCACCTTCCCCACGTCACCTCCCCACCCTGAGGGAGCCCCAGGGGACCAGGAGCTGTTGTGCTCGTTCTGCTCCTCTTGAACTGAATTCCTTTGTAGGTGGATCACGACTCGAAACCCAGCTGCTGGCTGTGGCAGGAGCCAGCTGAGCTCAGCCCCAGGTAGCTCAAAAATGAGGTTTCCAGCTCAGAAAATTCAACAAGCAGGGCCCAAGTCTGAACACCACCATGCAGGAAAATGCACAGGAAATAACCAGGAAATCACAGGACACGAGGAAGCAAAGCTGCCCGTGGGTTGAAGAGGGACAAGAAACCTCTGTGGTGCTCAGAGCTCCCTTCTGAGCTCCAGCACCACCAGAACAGGGTTTGCTCTGTGGGAAAGCAACGTGCTTGCACACACACAGTGCCTGCGGCAGGGAACGGTGAGAGGATGAGAGGTAAAAGGGACTTAAAAGTATATTAGGTTCATATTCTTATTTCCCTTGGCATTTCTAAGATCAGTTCTACCCCACTGGTCTCCCAGACCTGCCAAGCAGGGAAAGGCAACTTCACACCTTCTCTTCCATTGTTTGGGCCTCAATTTAACTGAGGACTTGATCACCAGGAGAGGGAGATTTGGGGAGTCTTTGCTTGTCTTTCAGCACATCCCTGTCTGTGGTAAATGATTAGACATCTAATCCTCCTTAAGATTCAGGTCTCTCCTCTCCTCAGGCTCTTCTGAACGTTTGCCTGGATGCTTCTCAGCATCTTGATGTCAAAACAGCTTTTCAAATCTGACTTTCTCTGAACTCCAGTCGTGTACAGGCTCAGCTCTGCGTGAGCTTCACTCTGGAAATCCAGGAGGGAGAAGCGTCATAAGAACTGACAGAGCACCACATCCAGATCTGGAGCCAGATGGGCAAAAAAGCCAGAGAAATTTGGGAATTTCACCAGTCACTTGCCCAAAGGTTAATTCCAGCTGGAGACACAAACCCAGCTCTCTGTGCTTGTCCCCCACAGGAGTTTGCTGGACATCCTTCAAAGCTCCCAGTGCATCAGGTGTCAACTCCCACTGCAGCCAGAGTCACACCCTGCCTGGGTTATTTTCAGCGTTATTATTGGATACAGATTGATTAAAGACCGAGAGCTTTTCGTCTTCTCAGTGATGGGCAAGAGAAACTATTCAGGTATAGAAGAGAAACAAACACCCAGGGCAACGGCTCCGTGTTCTCAGCTGCCACGTTTTGGGATGAAATGCCCAAAGACAAAGTGCAGGAAAGCCCAGATTCCCAAAGCCATCCACAATTTTGAAGAACTTGGGGACTGAAGCCCAATATTTCACAAGGAGAGCACCATACTGCAAAACCTTCTCCTTCCTCACTTAGAGGACAGCTGTTGCCATGGAATTAAGGGAGAAAACAGACCCCTGCAGCTGCTGTGGGGGTTTCTGCACCCAACAGCTGCAAAAATGCGGCCAAAATGTGTTTGCAACATCAGTAATCAGGGTCTCCCTTATGCCACACGCCTGAGGGAGGGCATGGAGGGGGAACAGAGAACCTCTGGTTTTCTTGTACTAAAAATAAGCCTTTGCTCTGGAACAGCTGGAAACAGCCGTCTGGGCAAGCCCAGCTCCCTGAGGGCATCACCATGGAGCAGAGAACAACCAGGAGCAATGACAGCACCAAACCTGCTGCAGCTGCACTCAGCCAGAGTTCACTTCATCCTTCAGCCTTTGGAAATGCCAGTGCAGCTTGAGCCAGGCTGGTGGCACCCACCTCACACATCACCACCTCTGCAGGAAATCATCACAGGGAAATGCTCCCGGGACTGTCTTTGAATCCATCCCCAATATTCCCATTTTCAAGTTGGTTTTGGCCTTTTCATCCTAGGAAAAGGAACAGGGTTTAGTGCCACGTGAAAACAAGGATCAGTTTCCCATATGGGGTCTTCAGTTCAATGTGGCACAAACCAAAATGGATCCTGCATGCAAAAATGTGGGCAAGTTGCCTTAAAAATTGGGTATTTAATTAACTTTTCCCAGATGAGGTTGCAGATACCTTCACTCACGTCATGTACACAGGAACAAAGCCAGGGCAGGGGTAACTTCTCCCCTTCCCCAAGCCCTGCAGGTGCAGGAGTTATTGTGGCCAACGTGCTGCTGTTTGTGCTCTTACAGGGCTGAGGTTCGCTGGCCAAGGGCTGAAACCAGAGCCGGGACACCTGCGGGTCCCCAAGGCTTTGCCACAAGCACTTTCAACACCCCCCAGGCACACAGCAACACCTCCAGCCTTTACATCACCATTTCCTCCATCTCAAAACAGGCACCAAGATCCCTTTGCTTGTGTTTTCCCTGTTTCAGTTGTTATCTCCGTGATCCTGGGATGTTCTCCCCTCCTCTGCAGAGTGAGGCTTCAAACCCGCTCAGCACCTCCAGCCCACCTAAGCCACCAATTCAAGGTCTGGTGAGGTGCTCAATGAGCTGCAGTTAATGGGGGAATGGCTGTCACTCTGCCTGGGACTGGATCAGGAGCCTTGCAGCAAGCACGGATAATAGGAATTTAAAAAAAAAAAAAAAAGCAATGCCCAATGCCCAGCCTTCTAAATCTGAAAGGTTAATGCACACGGAAAGGGAGAAACACAATAAAAAGCTCTGCAGCTACAGATTGACTTTCACTTCCTAGGATCTGTTATTGTTATTAAGGAAGATGCTGAGAGGCAGGAACAGGAGCTGGCTGCCCTACTTCCACTGCCTTGCACTGGGAGTTGGGGTTTGGGTTTGCTTTTACGCCTTTCAGTCTCTCCCCCATTTGTTTTTCTCCAAACCTGCAGTGAAATGCAAATGACAACGGCTTGGAGAAGCAGCCTGAAAGCTGAATAACACTGACAGGCTGGGAATCCCCCAGGCTTGGGGCAGGTTGGTGCTTCAGAAAGCAGCTCCCAGCCCCAAAATCCGCGGCCTGGCAGAAGGAGGCGGAGGGCACCCGAGGCTGCCCAGGAGACAGCTCCGCTTGCAGCCCCACATCCGCCAGGCAGCCGATCCGTTTAGCTCGGGTGCTCCTTGTTTATTCAGCTAATGGTGGAAGTTATGTCCACATTCCGCTCTAAATTAAGTATTCAGCTATTTTACAGACACAGTAAGTCGGTCAGCCTTAGCCTCGGTAATTAGGGCTTACTGTTTAATTAATCTCTTGTGGTCACACAGAGTCTCTATCACTCTCTCCGTTGGCTCACCCGGCGCAGGGAGGAGAGGCTGAGGAACAGGAAGAGTTAATCCCTTAAGCTGATCCCCACTGCACGGACGGGAGGCGAAAGGGGGGAAGGGGAGCTGCTCTCTCTGGCTGATGGGAGAAAATTGGGATCACGAGTCCACAAAACCCCTCAGGGTGCGCTGAGCGCGATGCCCGGGAGCGGTGTCACACCCGGACAGGGACAGAGCGCAGCCCCGGGGACGCGCTGGCTGCGGCGGGGAGGGAGGGACCTGCCCCACCTTTGTGAGCTACCGGGGCTGCTCTTCCCCCTTCTCACAGCCCCGCAGCCTCCCAGGCTCTCTGCGGCAGCTGCAGCCCTGGGGTCGATGCCCAGAGACCACCCAGGGATCTTGGGGGACACCTGAGGAGCCCCACCCCAGGCAATGCCACGGAACCAGGGGCGGCTGCAGCCCGAGGCTCAGGCAGGAGCGACACGCTTTCACTCGCTGCAAACGGGAGAGTGCGAAGGAGTCAGAGCTCCTCTGGAAACAGAATCGCAGCATTTTCAGGTTGGAAAATACCTCTAAAGTCACCGAGTCCAAGCGTTCACCCAGCACTGCCAAGGCCACCATGTCCCCAAGTGCCACATCCACAGGACTTTTAAATCCCTCCGGGGACGGTGACTTCACCACCGCCCCGGGCAGCCTGTTCCAGTGCTTGACACCATTCGAGAGAAGCAATTTTCCCTAATATCCAATCTAAACTTCCCCTGGAGCAACTTGAGACCATTTCCTATTGTCTTACCAAGATATCGGAGGGAAGCAGAGCGCAGCCAAACAGAAACCTGGTAAAGCCTGAAAATCAACTCCCAGCGTGCCGGAACAGGGGAAAAACTCTCAGTGAACCAAGATTGCCGCATTAAAGTGATAAATAAACAATGTGAGGATCTTCTACGGGTTAGAGAGCCAGCAGGGAGGGGCTAAGAAGGTGCTAATTAGTGTCGATCCTAAATACAAAAGCAGGTGACCACCCACATGTTCAGGTGCTTTTCCCTTTTAGGATGTCAAGGAAAAGAGCCTGGAAACCCAAGAGGTCCCTTGGAGGGCCAGTAGCACACGCTGCCCTGAGCTGGTGGCCGAGGGACAGGAACCCAGCGAGGGTCTGGGCTCCTCGGACTGCGCGGAGCTGCTGCGAGAGGACGGGAAAAAAAACCTCGGAGGAAAATCATCACCTCCAGCCTCCGCCTGTCCCCTGCCCGGCCCCAGGATGCCGAGACGAGCACCTTTGGGGCAGGGACCACCCAGAGGGGAGCACTTCCCATCCCTATCCAACCTCAAGGAACGCCTGCACTCCGCAGAATCCGCTCCTCAGCCCGGGGAGCGGCGGGATCGGGTGGGTCGGGAGCCGCTCGCCGCATCCTCGGGAGTTTTCTGGGGCTCCAGCGCCCTCTGCTCCGGCACGGGCAGAACTGAAACTCCGCTCACCCCACGGGGGGCAGCGGGGCAGGGGCCGAGGGTGGCTTCCCCCGGGTGTCACCCCGACTGTCGCCTGCGGCGCTCACTCGCCAGCGCAAGCCCCGGCGCTCAGCAGGGCGGCCTCAATTAGGCAGCTTTCGGTCTTTAGACTTTGAAAGCCTAATTATTTGCAAGGGAAATCGCCGGGGGAGGTGTCCCCCCAGCCGGGGGGCAGCGGCTCTTCGGGGCACCGGGAGCGTCTCTGCCGCCAGCCCTGCTCTGGCTCCATGAGGAGCAGGATGGAGCCTCGGGAATGGCGCTGGATGGAGGCACTGCCAGAGCCGTGTGACAGCTCCTCCACCCCCGGCACGGCCACACGCGGCTCCCTTCGGGTGTTTATGGAGATATTCGCTCCCTTTCTGCCCATTCCACCCCAAAAATTTCTGGCGGAAACTTGGTGCCTTTAAGTCTTGAGAGGAGCCCAAATTTAGGGAGCAGCTGGGCAGGGGGGGACACCTGGACATCTCCACCCAAATCTGTACACCAAGCTTCCAGCTGGAATTTTTCCATCTCTAAACCCCCACCTCTGGCCATGCCTGGAACCACCCAAACCTTCACCATGCCGAGAGAATCAGGCACACACAGCCAGCAACGATCAGGGATGAGACACTTCCCTCCTAACACGACGGACCTCGTTAGGAGCTCCTGATGCTTTAAAACAGAGGCACCATCACCTCCTCTGACCCAGAAATTCTTCTGAGAACAACCTCGAGCAGACAGCAAATAAGTTAAGATTCAAGAAATAAGCACCACAGAAGCAGTTCAGAATCCACAGCCATGTCCTGCTGGGTAGTCGGTGGAAAGGTTGCACCTTTCCCCACATTTCCCCTGGTTTTCCCCAGATAATCTCTTTGTTAGGCACTTCTCTCTTCCCTTACAGATGCTCAGTCTGGGCTCCCAAAGTCCAAACACCAACAAAACTAAAGACAAAGCCCCCAAATGTTGCTCTTTACATGGATATATATAAAAACCTGTGTATTTATAAATGTAAATGTGCATTTATGTGTTCGTAGCCCTGGGTTCTGCCAGGCCAGGCCAGGTTTCACTGACGTAGGGCTGGCAGCGCTTCTCTCCATGCTGGGGCTGTTTGGAGGAGGGACAGCCCCAAATCCTCACAAACAGCTCCCATAAAATCCTTCCAGGGGCCAAGAGGGCCCTGGGGACACTGTGGCACCACCAGAGCCTTCAGGCAGTGCCATCACGGGTGGCATTAGGGGCCAGCAGGTGACCAGAGCCCGCTGCCACCACTCAGCACCAGGACACGAGGAGGTGGCACCTCAGGAACACGGCTGCTGATTTATGGTGCACTCAGGGCTCTCCAAAGACATTATTTATCTGCGTTACTGAGAGGACTTAATTGTTCCTGCTCACATCGGAGGAGACTCTGAGAGCTTCTATTGCTGAGAAAATCATTCTAATCAGCAAACAGAGCACCACCAAACATTTATTTCTTCAGATGGCCGGAGAGTCGATGTTTCCAACCTCACTGAACTGCACGGGCTGGCCCACGAAGGAGGGGAAAACTGCCCAAATGCAGCAAAGCTGAGCAAGCTTTTCGCTGGGAGTGCTGCAGGAAAGGCCCAGCAATGCCAGAAAAGGGGAAATTAGAGGAAGAAACCGCAGCTGACAATTCCACAGCACAAGAACTGGCAAGAACAGGGGTTAAAAACAATAAATAAAGCAAAGCAAAGCAGTTGCAGGACCAGGAAGGCCATTTGCTTGTCTCAGCTTTGGCAGCAAGTGGAGCCCAGTGGTCAGAGAGGGGCCTTGAAGGGATCTGGCAGCTTTTCACAAGCACTAAAGCCACTGCCAGCTTCTGGAACACAAACACGCTGTCAGTGTCTCTAAAGCATTTCCATCTTTAAAAACCGAGGCAAAGTTTCAAGAAGCGTTTGTAGCCCTGTGGGAGTCCCACAAGCACCTCAGCGAGAGGCACCCAGGTCCTGGAGCTCCAAGATTTTTCACACCTGACTGCGATTTTTTCACAAGACAGAAGTAATTAAAGCAATTCAGAAAACCTGTGGGATTCCAAAGGGAGGTCACGTGTGGTTTTAAAGGTTCAATTCAAGCCCATGCTTGCATTATTATTTATATTACAAAGCAGCTTCTATCACGTTATTACTCCTGTGCCATCACTTGGTTTTCTGCAATCACAGAAATTCCCTGAGGTCTTAAAATAACAACAACAACAAAAAAATCTATTATGATCCCGACCAAAAAATTCCAAACCCCACAGCCTCTCTCTTACTCTCTCTCTCTCTCTTTGGCAGTTCCCCCAGCTCAGTCTGCTGCAGGACTTGGACTTCCGGAGGAAGAAAACCATGGAGCGTGCCCATTTTGCCCACCCTGAGGTGTCACCTCCCTGCTGGGATGGGGGACAGCCCTGCAGGGTGTTTGTGAACAGCTCTGCTCTTCCAATTACTCCCAGCCCCAGCAGCCTCCCCTGCAAACACCAGCTCTGGCCCGTGCTCACCCTGCCAGGCATGGACTTATTTCCTTCATTTCCCAACCTTTCCGAGTGCCTCGTTCCTTTTATATGTAACCACAACAACAACAAATCAGGGTTTTAATCAGAAATTGGTTGCTTGCTCCAGTCCTGAAGCATTCAGTAACACCCAGTATCTGAGCAGCCCAGCTCTCTGTTTAGAATATTTCTCTTTAGCGGGTCTGTACTGTTCCTATTTCAGACGGTTTATGGAAGGATTAGTTCTTAGGAACAGCTGCATTTCTCACTTCACTGAGAAATAAACACATCAGGCTCCCTCTGCAAGTGGCATAAAAGCAAAGGAGCTCAATACTTTCCAAGTGCTGTTCCCTCCTCATCCCACCCTGGGGCCCTACAAGTCCTCTCCCTGCTCAGAAGGTGTTTGGGGTTTGTGACTAACCCCAAATATCATGGGACCATAGAATCAGAGCGGTTTGGGTTGAAGGGATCTTAAAATTCATGTCATCCCACCCCTGCCATGGGCAGGGACACCTCCCACTATCCCAGGCTGCTCCAAGCCCCATCCAGCCTGGCCTTGGGCACTGCCAGGGATCCAGGGGCAGCCACAGCTTCTCTGGGCACCCTGTGCCAGGGCCTCCCCACCCTCCCAGGGAACAATTCCTTCCCAATATCCAACTAAATTTACTCTCTTCCAGTTTGAAGCCGTAGCTGGAGGACCATTGGGCTGCATCCTCGTTTCTCCCCCTGTTGCCTTCTCCTCTTGCTGTTTCCTGAAGGAACAGCCAAAAATAACCTTTGCCAAGCCCCTTGGGCTGTCAGGGGCCTGCAGGACACAGCCCATGAGAGGCTGCACTCCAGCAAGTGTTTGGCACCTCTGATCCGGGGGGGCCTTTTTCCTGGGCTGTGAATAAAAACAGCTTCTTAATTAAGCCCTGGATATTGATTTCATTTCCATCCTATTAACTGCCTTGCCCTACATGGGTTTGCTACACTCTGTAGGACTCCCCTTGCCCCCACTCTGTGTACACACAAATTGCCAAGATAAAAAAGCCTCATTAGTCCCCTCTACTCTTCAAGCACCCATTTCTTTATATTTTTTTCGCTTTCAAGTGCCCATAAAAGAGGCTCCTTGACAGCTTCCAGACCTGCATCTCTCCAGCAGAGCAAAGATTCCTGAACCGACATCAAGAGCTCAGCTACTTTGGAAAGAGAAGGAGAAAAAAACCCCTGAAGAAACCCAAGCTCTGGGTACCTTCACGTGTGGGGAGCTGGAGGTCTCAGAACAGCAAAACCCCCGAGCTAATGGCACTTGTGGATCTTTTTTGTTGTTGTTGAACAGCAGCAACAATTTGTTTTTAAGCCCTGAGCCACGGCAGAGCCTGAGCAGCTCAGGGCCGGGTCACCCCGGGTGGGAGCTGCCTTTCCTGCTAAGAGAAAATCCAAGGCTTTTGCGTTTCCCCCCTCGCAGCCAGAGAGGGGAGAAGCCTCAGAAGGGAGAGGGGAGAGACAAATATCAAATTAGAGAATGAAAACACAGAAAAATGGAAAAGAGGAGAAAGATGGTAAGTCAAGCAGAAAACCAGCGTTTTCCATGATGCTCAAAACCAAAGGCACCCAAAGATTTGGGGGTTTATACTTTACCCTCAGAGGTTGTTGCACCAGTGACCACAAACCCCATGAACTTACACAAACCCAGGGGCTGTTTAATTCATTATCAAAATTAAGACTTCCAACAAGGAAAGAAAACAACCAGAGCAAAGAGGTTTGCAGGCAGAGGCATGGGGAGCTATTCAAACATTTGGGGGAGAAAAAAACCGACCCACAACTATTTTTGAGTCTTTTTTCATCATTTTTTTAGGATGTCACAGGAAGGGACTGAAGGAATGAGAGGTGGTTTATAAGCTCAGGGAAAATATTCCCTGCGGGATTTGTGGGGCTATTCTGTGCAGGGCCAGGAGCTGGACTTTGGGGATCCTTGTGGGTCCCTTCCAGCTCAGAATATTCTGGCAGAGATGTGGGGAGGGTAAAACCCAGGTCAGAGCTGCAAAGCACTTCCCAAACCTCCAAGTGTTTGAGCTGCCTTTGATTTTGAGCTGAAATCTCAGCAATTTTCACCACTCAACGATGAATAAATATTCCTGTCACCCAAATTTGGGAACTGCCCTGAAACGCAGCTGGAGAAAGCGAAGGGCCTAACACTTGTTGGTCTCAATACCAGGGGTAACTACTTAGAAAGTCAAAGAAGAATAATCAATAACCTGAAGAGTGAAATTAAGTTTCTCTACCACAAATATCTGGCTTCAAAACCCAGGGCTGATCTCCAGCCTTCTGGTAAAGCTTCACATCGGGATCTGGGTTGTTTTTCCAGAGCAGAGCTGAGCTGGATCATTTGCCCCATTCCAGGCACTGCTTTGATGTTTACACTGATTTAGGAATTAGCCTGGGAATCGCTGGGTGTGCCAAGGGAAGTGGCAGCGAGGACTGGCTGCAGGAGAGGTGCCCCAGCTCTGGTTCACAGTCCAGATTCTTCCTTCTCTGTTCCGTCTCAAGAAATAAAGCTCAATAACATCAAACCAGCCTCTGCTCAGCTCCAGCCCCCAGACATTCCCTGGTGCTGCAGGAGGATCTCAGCCCTGCAGATCCCCACACCAGGCAACACTTACTCCAACTGAATTAGCCAGAAGGGTCTGGAATGGTTAATTGGAATTATTTAGCCATAATGTTTTGCCCTTCTCCTCCTCCTCTGCCTGGCATGATGTTCTCTAAATCGAATTCCTTTAACAGAATCCAATATGCAGCAAAACTTGTTTGATCCGGAGAAATGTTTCGTTTGGGGTCTGGCTGATGGACCCTCCCCGGGGGGGCTCCCAGGGACCCCTTTTGTGTCGCCATCCTCTGCCCAGCACCAGCACGGCACTCATTAGAGCTCTCTAAGAACACTGAAAACATCCCAAACCTTCCTGGGGGTGAGCGAGGAGCCAGCGAGGGAGGGAATTGCTCATCCAGCACCGACCTCAGCCAGCCCCGGGGCAGGGCAGGGCAGGGCAGGGCAGATCCGTGTCCCCCTGTGAGCAATTTAACCCCATCCGAGCCCGAAAGGAGCATTTACACCCACATGAGAGGCGGGGGTAGCTCAGGCACAACCTGCATCAGCACAAAGCTGCCTCGATTCGGTTTTGCCACTAAAATGCATCATTTTGGCGTTTCCCCCCGCGCAGTCCCTGGGTGCTGGCGCTGAGCATCAAACCCCTGCCCGCTGATCCCCGGCTCCTTCTCCAGCCCTGACGGCGGCTCCAGCATCCCGCGGGTCCCGGTCCCGTCCTGCTCCCCCGAGGAGCTCCGGGGCTTTGCTCCAGGGCAGGAAAGCAGCTCCCTGCAGCAGGAGGGCAGCGCAGCCAGCGGGAGAACAAAACGCCGCAGAAGTTCCTCAACTTCTTGCAGCTCACGCCCGTGCCAGAGGGATTCTCACGATATAAATGAGAATGTTCTCCCCGCTCCCCACTTTCAGTCACTTAAAAAGTCACTTTGCTAATGGTGCGGGCCACGTTCGCCGCTCACCAACTCCCAAGCAATTTATTCCAGCTCTTTTCCCCCAACAGCTGCACGACCAGAGAGAAATTTTCTTCCCAGCAGAGGCAGGAGAAAAGGATATTTGTCTTATTAGGACTGGGTAAAGCTTATCTGCTTATTTGCTGCTCAGAATTGTATTTACAGAGCACAACAAAGGCAGAGCCGAGTGCACTAATTGCAGTTGCTCAGGTGGAATATTTTCTGCTCACCCTGAGCCCTGCATCAGTGGGGCTTTATACTTTATCTAGCACGAGTGAGCTCCACAGAAGGGTTTTATTATTCACCCATCACTGCTGTTTCATTGCCGCTGTATTTTCTGAAAGGAGGGAGAAAAACCTCAATGATTTCTTGCTTTTCAAACCAGGATTGCTGAGGGGTTTTTTTCCGAGCTCATTGCACGTTGCAGACAAATAAATCACCATTTAAATCAGCCTCATTCTGAGCTCACAGATGGAGGCTCCTCCAGAGGGGAAGCTCTCCATATCCAGGTGCTTTCCATCCTCCTCACAGTGGGCTCCACATTCCCAGGCTTCCAAGGGATGAGCACAGAGCAAAAAGCAAACCCCCAGTAGGGAAAAATTCCAGCCCCAAAATCGTTTTGGTTTCTATCTGGTCAACAGCACAAATCCTCATTTTAGCTCTGCTCCAGATTATTTGGTTACAGAGCATCCCCCCAACCCTTTGTTCACACAGCAGAGCCCAGGGCAGGCACCAGCTCCCAGCACTGGGCGTTTATGGCCTGGAAGTGGGGCTGGAAATGGGGTAAATTGGTCTGAAAAGAGGATCAGGAGGTGGCGCTTCCCCTGTCCCTCCTTTCCTTGGGGAAGGGAAAAGCATCCCAAATGCAGAGCACAACCTTTGGCAGCTCCCTGCCAGCTCCTGGAAGTTAACTCATCCCAAAGGCTCTGCTGGGCTCAGAGGAATTTTGTGGCTTTTGCAAACCCCTCTCAGAGGGGAACCGGGCAGGGAGGCTCCAGGTGCCCAGCGCTGTCTGTCCCTGCAGGGTTTTACAGCCTGCAGCCAGGAAAGCTGGCAGATGGATCCTGTCAAACAGCAGCCCTTTTAATGGAATCTCTTGTCATCCTTGTTAGAGAGCAGAGCTCCAAGTGCTCAAACAAAGCCTGGCTTTGCCCAGGCCCCGATGCCACCAGGTCAGCTGGGCCACTTTGTGTCATGGGGAATTTAATCCCAGCTCAACACCAGGCTCTGGTGGCTTCGCCGGCAGCCCTGGGGCAGAGCCCCCAGTGCAGGTCTGGGACCTTCACCCCAGCTCCCTGCAAACCTCCAGGGGCTCCAGGAGCACGGAGGGAGAGGAGCTGCTTCACAAACCCCACCTTTGCTGGTGCTGATCAGGGTGTGACAAGGTGGGGACACTCCTGGTGCCCCAACTTCCTTCCTTCCACTCCCACACCCACCCCAGAGGGCTGGAGAGCATTTATTGATTAAAAACCTCGCAGGCACTGGGACATTTCCTTGCTGTGGGGGCTGCTGGGCCCCTCTGATGCTGCAGGGACAGCAGAGGTGACCCAGGTGCCCTTCCCTGGCCAGGTGCTGTCCCCTCCCACGGCACCTGAACAACACCTCCTGTGTGTCCCCAGTGCCACCAGCAAAGAGGGAGCCCCAGCAGATGTTTAACACAGTCCTGAGGGCCTGGGCCCTCTTTAATGACTCTCACGTTGGTTAATTAGAGATTAAAAGGCAGAGATGAGCAAAAACTCAGGTGTGGGGCTGAGCTTGTCCTCTGCCCAGGTGAGGCACAGCTCTCCCCGCAGGCAGCACCCAGCAATATTTGCTTTTTCTGGGCATTCAGGCCATTTCTGGGCCTGGGGGAGGGACAGGGAGGCTGAGCCTGACCTCCCCCAGCACCAGCCCCTGTCCCCCCATCACTCCCATCCCTCCTGCAGCCTTAAACCTGAACCCCAGGCTGGTTCTCCCTCTCACAGCCAGGACATTGAGGCCTTTCCCTGCCTCCAGTGACAGCAGCCGAGGCTTTTCATCCTGCTTGGAGCACCAGAAAGGAAATTAAAAGGGTGATAAGGGAGCTCCTTCAGCAGACGAGGGAATATTCTGTGCTAGCAGGGAGATAAAGCAATATTTCTTCCAGCTCTGGCAAAGGCTCGGGAATGAGACATGGGGTGAAATTCCACATTTATAGAGGATTTTATAACTCTTACCTGGGCTGCAGGATAACCATCAGCCTCGCTCATATTTCCTCCTCAGAGGAGGTCACGGCAGCACAAAGAGAGGGAAGGAGTCTGTAAAGAGAAGCCAGATGAGCTCCAGTATCCAGGGTAATTTTATGGCTTTGCTGGCCCCGGTCAGCCCAGGGCGATGGACGCTGCCTTTGGGTGCTTTTTAACACCCCTTGTCCATCAGCACCCCGAGAGATGAGCCAGGAGACCTCCCCGGCTCGGCGTGCAGGGGGTCTGCAGTGCCCTGCGATCCCCCAGAGCTGCCTCTGACCCCTCCATGCCCCAGCCCTGGCACAGGAAACCCTCCGGGAGCAGGGGACAGACCGGGCTCAGTCACTGCAGCCCCCACCCACCCCTGGCACCCCCGGGACCCCCAAGCCCAGCCCTGGGCAGAGCCAACCCCCCCCCCCCAGAGCCCCGTGCTGGGAACATCCCCAGGGATTGCTCCCAAGCAGCTTTTCCCACTCACCTCCTTCCTTGGCATTTTTGATTCCATTTCATTTCATGTCCCCCTTGGCAGGGGGTGGGGAGACATTGCAGGACCCCCAAACCTCAGTGAGGCTCATCCAGTGTCACAGTGCGTGTGGCTGTGGCCACAATGGCCAGCACAGACCCTAAGTCCTGGTGGACGGGCACCAAGGTACAGCACATTCCCAAAAGTGAGGCTGAGTTCCCGCAGCCCCTTGCGTTCAAAATCTACATCTTCGATACTGATTGGTTTGTGTATCCCCACCCAATTTTATGTATATGCTATACATATGTATTCCCCCTGTTTGACTATGCAGTAGGTCTAGAAAGTTCCTCGCAATTCGGTGCCCTATTGGTTCATCGTTGTAAATCCCTCCTCCAGGTTATCCCCAGTGGATACTCCCCTGTTAGCCCATCCCAGTTTGTGCTGTCCGATTGGTTGTTTCTGCTGCCTTGAGAGGCCTCCCAGAAACAGAGACTGGACAAAATAAGGGAATAAAGGTCGGTATTTATTTGAAAGGCCTTCAAAGGTACCCCTGGGGAGCCAGAGGCCACTGCCCAGATGGACCCCGAGATGGACGACAGGCCACGAGTTCTTCACACTTTTATAGGTTTGGTTCATTTGCAGATCAGGGTTAATTCTCCAATTAAAGCTTCAGTTTAATGATGTAATTTCCCCTCAGCTTGCCCCCCTCTCAAAGGCTTTTGGTTTATACTTTTTGGGCCTAGGACGGTCTGGGTGTCCTTGGAGAGCAGGCCCAGAGAGGCTTTGTTATGTCTGCCTGGCAGGAGAGAGCAGAAATGAACAGGCTACAAGAAACTTCAGAGTTACACACCAGGCAGTGCAGGATTTGAAAAATATAAAAGTTAAAACCTAAGGCATCATTTCCCTTCTCTCCACCCCTAATCCATGGAGTACAAGAACCCCGGGCCCTGCCCTCAAACTGTTCTTTGTCCCTGGAATTTTCGCCTGCACGTGGAATAAACCTCGCCTGTGGAACCTAAAGAAACTCTCCCTCTTCTCTGCCTCGGCCAACACTCCTGTCACCTTTAGGGACACTCCTGTCCCCTTTAGTGACGCTCCTGTCCCCTTTACCGACACTCCTGTCACCTTTAGGGACACTCCTGTCCCCTTTAGTGACACTCCTGTCCCCTTTACCGAGGAGCCAGCCTGCGAGAGCTGCAGCTGCCCACCCAGGGACATCTGCAGGAAGGACGCTCTGCCCCTTCGGGTAATCCCCAGGCCAGTGTCTATCCAGTGCTCATTCCTTGATATTTTTGATTTCATTTGATTTCCTTTCCCCCTGGCAAAGGGTGGGGAGGCATCCCAGGATCCCCCAAACCTCAGTGCTGTTCATCCAGTGCTCATTGCTTGATGTTTTTGATTTAATTTGATTTCGTTTCCCCCTCGGCAAGGGGTGAGGAGGCATCCCAGGATCCCCAAACTTCAGTGTGCCCATCCAGAATTCAGGCTCCCAAATTTTTAATTGCACAAAATTTTAACAAACAACCCCAAAACCCCCCAAAATAAAAGGCAAACAGTCACTCAGGCTGCTTTTCTTTTCAGGAATGGGGGATTTTTTTGTTGCTTTCTTCATTTTCAAGCCCACCAAGGAGCAGTTCAGCCCCACCCTGGGCCATCCCTCACCCCAGCAGATAAAAAAAGCCAAACTCCTTTTAAAGCACTTTTTTTTTCTTTTTTTTTATTGATTTCATTGAAAACAGAACAAGAAAATGATCAGAGCCAAAAGGCTGCTCCTTTAAAACTGTCAAAAACATTAACAGAAAAAAAATAATAATAATAAACATGATGGCATTATGAATGTTCTAGAAGAGATGAACAAAAAAAAAAAACAAAACAAAAACTTGTTACTGCACTAATTACAGTATTTAAAGATATATGCAAAAAAAAAAAAAATTAAGATAATGACCTGCCCAGCCACCACACAAAAGGTGATGGCAAATTTATTCACACTACAATACTAACAATTTAAAAAAAGTTTTGTTTTTTTCCTGCATTTTTATACTAAAATCACTTTGTTCTTTTTATACAATTGATAAGTTTATATTCACGTGGTGAGCAAAAATCACACCAGAATCAGCACCGTTTTGTTTTGTGGTTTCTTTTTGTTGTCGTTTTGGTTTTTTTGGTTTTTTTGTGGGTTTTGTTTTGTTGGTTTTTTTTTAAGCTTTTTTTTTTATTATTTTTCATGTTTTTAATGCTTGTCCCCGATGTTTCAATAATGGTAAAAAATAAATCAGTTTATTGAAACCTCATAGCGTGTGGCTTAAAAATCAATCCAAGGTGCCCAGCATGGAGCAAAGGGATGGGAACAGACGAGCTGGTGGCATCTGGGATCTTCTCACCGTGACACATCTGTCCACCCCAGCCAGTCCAGGTTCTCTATAATATATATATCATTCACTTTATCTTTAAAAAAAGGGGGGGGAAAACTGGTTTTCTTTAGGAATTAGTGTCTTGTAAAATCCTCTTCAGCCTTCCCTCTCTAAAACCACTCGTGGGACGGGGTGAGGGCAGTTCCTTCACGGAGGAACCCAACACTGAGACAGGATCAGGGCGTGGACCAGAGCTGGTTTGAACGGAGAAAATCCAGGAGGGAGAGAGCCAGGGGTCACAGGGATTGGAAGGACTCTGGGATTCTTCTCATCAGATGAGAAAAAAGCCCTGGGGGTTGGCGAGAACTGAGGGTGTTTTGTAGGAAACACCCCTGGAAGGGCCCCACCACAACGTCCTGCGAGATGGGGGAGGAATTATTCATTTATAGATCCAATAAAAAAAAAAACAAACCCAAAAACAACCAACCAACCAAAAAACCAACCAAACCAACAAAAAACCAACCAGCAGAACCTGCCCCGGGGCTGTGCCAGGCAAACCCAGAGCCAGCACCTCCCGCTCCCTCCCAGAAACAAAGTCCCATCAAGTATCCAGAGTTTATTGTGGGTGAACTGGAGGTGAGTGGGCGGGAGGGATCCAGGCAGTGAGCGACATTCCGAGGACGGGCGGCTCTCCCTGGCTCTGACAACACTCAGCACGTTCAGAGAGGAGGCCAGGACAGCTCGGGTGGCAAAAAAAAAAAATGCAACAGCCACCCCTGCACACACAGCTGTGAAACCCAGCAGCTTTCCAGGAGCAGGGAGGGGAGAACAACATCACGGAGGCGGGATTCGCTTTCACTCCTTCCTCAAGTAACAGTCGGTGGCACAGCCCTAAGTGTCACAAACCCTTGGCTTTCCTTGAGTGGGGTGTTTTTTTTTCTTTTTATTTTTTTTCTTTTCTCTTTTTTTTTTTTTAATTTTTTGTGTCGGTTTTTTTTTTTCTCCTCTCTCTCTTCTTTCTGTTTTAAATGGAAATTCAGACAGTATGTGAATCTATGGGGTTGGAAGGAGTCAGTCTCAGAAGGGGCCGGCGGCCGTGGCGGAGCTGGTGTCGGGGAGCCCGTTCTCCTGCGTGTCCTGGGCCGAGGTGCTCGCCTGCCGCTGGGCCAGCGCTGAGCTCGAGTGTTTGCACTTGGGTGAACCGCACTGACAGCTGAAGAATTTGCCTTTGATGTCCCAGAACCTGTCCCCGTAGTCGAAGCTGCAAGAGAGAGACACAGGAGGGGTCAGGGAACAGCAGCAGCAAAGCGGAGAGAGAGGGACATCGGTGCTGCCGCGGCTTCGGGGAATCTCGGGATGGTTTGGGGTGGAGGAACCTAAAAGATCATCCCATTCCATGGGCAGGGACATCTTCCATTGGAGCTCCATCCAACCTGGTCCTTGGACACTGCCAGGGATCCAGGGGCAGCCACAGCTTCTCTGGGTACCCTGTGCCAGGGCCTCTCCACCCTCATTGTAGAAGATTTCTTCTTTTATCGAACTGAATCTAATAGAATCTAATAGAATCTAATCGAATCTAACCCAACCCTGCCCTCTGGCAGGGGGAAGCCATTCCCTGTATCCCGTCCCTCCATCCCTTGTCCCCAGTCCCTCTCCAGCTCTCCTGGAGCCCCTTTAAGCCCTGGAAGGGGCTCTGAGCTCTCCCTGGAGCCTTCTCCTCTCCAGGTGAGCACCCCCAGCTCTCCCAGCCTGGCTCCAGAGCAGAGGGGCCCTTGGAGCAGCTCCATGGCCTCCTCTGGACTCTCTCCAGCAGCTCCAGGTCCTTCCTATGCTGGTCCCAGGGCTGGAGCAGCTCTGCAGGTGGGGTCTCACCTGAGCACAGGGGCAGAGGGGCTGAACCCCCCTTCCCTCCCTGCTGCCCACGCTGGGGCTCAGCCCAGCACAGGCAGGTTCAGGGCTCTGAGTGGACATGGCCAGGTTGACCCTGGGGCTTTGCAGACTGCAGGGGGATCCTCGAGACACAACCCCTGGAGCAAAGGGATGGAGTGACCCAGAGCTCTCGTCCCCCCACGCTGTCCCTCGCTGGTGGCAGGGGGGTGGCACGTACCCGATCTCCTCTCCAGCCTCTATGTGCCTGGTGCTGAAGAAGGCGATCCTGGGGAAGCGCAGGTCCTGGTGGGACATGAACACCCGCACCGGGATGAGGTTGGGCTCGCACAGGTGGTTGATGAAGCGGCTGATGTTGCCGTAGAAACGGGCATCGATGCAGTAAACCTCTCCATCCTGGGGAGAAACGGGGCAGCGCTCGTTAGGGCACGCCGGGCTTGGGAGTTACTGGATTAAATAAATGATCAGGCTGTTGGTGTCTCCATTAATACCCCGGAGAGCTCCGGGAACAGCCAGCGCAGGGCACTCACTGCGGGTTTGGAAGGACTGAAAACACACACACACACTTTTATAATCAATTTATATTCAACAGTACCCTGAAAAAAGAGTTTCCTGCACAGTGCTCTGCCCCCACACACCCCAAGAGCTGTTTTTTAACACTCTGGCACACCACTTCTCCCAACCCAAGCACCGGTGTGGCACAACGGGATTGATGTTCAGTGCAGACACCTTACGGGTACCAGCCCCTGGATGGGGGAACAGGCATTTGTTCTGTCCTCTAATGGAACATGACAGCTTGGAAACACAAAGCCAGAGCCTGGAGAAAACACAGGGTTTTGCAGATAAGAGTGAAAGTGAGAACACAGAAATTCCCTTTCCAGAGAGCCCAGAGAGCAGTGATACTTTTATTTTCAAGGAAAACAAAGAACCCCCCTCAGGGCTTTTTTATTCCAGCAGAGAATGACTGTGCAAAACAGAGGCTTTAATTACAGCAGCTAATTTCAGTTGCAAAGAGGCCAAAAGCAAAAGGATCCATTAGTGGTGCTCCAAGTCCCTTTTGGACAAGCACCTCGGATCGTTAATGGATAAGCTGTGCCAGGTCACACTCGGGGGTGCAGGAGCCCAGGAAAACATCCCAAAAACTGGGGGAGGCACCACCCCAAGGGCCTGGAGCACACACGGTGTCACCAGCTCTGATTTCATACATCAGTGATTTCACCCCCTCAGTTTCATCCACGGAAATGCCACGGTGGGGCAGGAGGGCAGCACCACTCCCACACCCACAGCAGGACCTGGGACACTCCATGATCACCTCACACGGGGCTGTGAGTGACAACTCAAGGAACAGGGACAACAAATGACAACCCAGACAACAGCAGTGACAGCCCAACCGCTCTCACCACAGCACAAATCCATTCAGGCCGTTCCTTCCAGACCCACCAGGACCTCGAGGCCCCTCCAGGGTTGGGATTCACACCCTTGGCAATGCCCCGTCACTCTGGAGGACACAGGACCTGCTGACTCTGCCCTGCCCTTCTCTGCCCGGCCTGATGGGCAGCTTTAACCATCCCTCAATGAATTGGTGCCTGGTTTTCTACAGATGCTCCACCTTGGCCTCCCTCCCTGCTTCCCTGACGGCTTCCCAGGAGCCAGCACAGAGGTTCTCCCTCAGGGCTGCAAGAGGCAGGGCAGGGCCCAGGTGGGCTCCCACTCATAAATGCACAAAGGGCTGAAGTCCCTTTCAACTTCTTAATTACAGTCTGACCCCCTGTTTTCACACCAGACTCATCATTTATCTTTTTTCAGCTCTCAAACGTGTGTTGCTTTAAAAAACAGAAGAGGACAAAAAATAAAGCACAGCTTCTTTGTCACCAGCTGATGACAGAAACAAGGCACAGGGTGTTTTACAGCCTTCCTTGGAAACCACCCCACTCCTGCGAGTCCCCAGCTCACCTTTTCTCACTTCTCCTTCCCCAGGGGGAGTCTGAAATCATGGCCTTGCTTAAAACTTTTAGACTGTGCTTTGCAAAGCCAAATTTCTGCCCTGAGGGCCCTCACAGAGCAGTGCAGGGGAACAAGCAGCAGAACAAGCCCCTGCCAGGGTATCTGATGGATCCTTTATGAGTGAACAGAGTTTGCTGGGGTTTTTTTTTTAATCTTTCAGCTCATCATCACTTTATGAAGAACTCACAGAGCTGCCAATCACACAGGTGCCAGGCTGGGAGTACCAAACCCTGGACAATTGACCTCAGGATGCTCCAAGGGGTTTGACAGAAGAGCATCTTGCTCAGGAGTGGTGTGAGCAGCACAAGCTGGTTCTGCTGCCCTTTTAACCAGCCCTAAATCTCACCTCAACCACATTTCCACCAAAGCACAGCAACTGTGCTCTCTGCAGGATTTTGCTGTACATCAAGATGGAGAGAAACTTTCTCTGGGCTCTTTTGGGGAGGCAGGACCTCGGGTTTGTCTCTCTGGACACCTGCAGACACCGTACCTTGTTGTCCAGGTCGAAGAGGTAGGAGTCCTCCTCACGGACATCGGCCTCGGAGTCGGAGATCAGCTCCCCAACGTACCTGTGGGCAAAGGACAGGCAGGAATGAGAGGTTCCTGTGATCACAGGTTTGAACACCTCTTTTTGGGAAGAGAGGAACACAGGGAGGCAGCCCAGCCACAGATGGGCAAGCACAGCCGCAGCGCTGGTCAGTTCCAAGGCACCAAACAGAGCCCTGTTAACGTCCAGCAGTGAAAATCCGGCTCCAAACTCTTTTCTCTTCAGAGCAACACTTAAGTAATATTAAAAATTACTTTAATGATATTAAAACCACTTTAATATTAAAAATCAATTTACATTTTTCCTGATGAATAAGTTTCCTTTTGCAAATCTCTTTGTTGGCCAAGATTAACACACGAATCCAATTCTCCTGAAGTTCCTGGTCAGACTCAGGTTGTCCCACAACCACTGCAGCGCTCGTGCTGTTCACACCCCAAAACAAAACGTTTGTGTCTGCCCCTCCTGCATTTCCCAGGGTATTTTGAGCAATTATAGGCTACACAACTTAAGAAGTTTTGGTTTAAAAGTCTTAGGTCCTGGCAGGATCCCTGGAAGGATCTGGGCTTCTTTCTCAGAATCAATCCGAGCTGTGATCCCAGCTACAACCACCCTGTTGTAAAAACAGGTGACAGGCAGGTCCTCCAAGCAGAATGATGCAGATTTTGCTTGGCCTGGACTTGCTGAGAAGTTCCAAATGCACCTCCACCTTTCACAGCCAGAGAGGTCTGGGTTTGGTGCAAGCCTCCCTTGCTGCAGGAGTCGCCGTGGCACCGGTGTTCCCACATCTCCCTGTCTCCATTTTAAATAGTTTGGGACTCTCAAGGTTCAACATTTCATGCCCTGAGCTGCTTTAGTCAAAGTAACAGAGTGGAGGGACTGAGGGAGGATGTGAGAAAGAAGCAGCAGCACAGCAGCTTTTCAAGTGTCCAAGGACAGGGCTTGGAGCAATCTGGGACAGTGGAAGGTGTCCCTGCCCATGGGACAGTGGAAATGAGATGGGATTTAAGGTCCCTCCCAACCCAAACCAGTCTGTGTTTCTGTGATTTTGGCATGTAAGTGTTCCCAGCCTGCAGTGAAACACTAATTATTGCAAGCAAAGGATTCACCACATGAATAAATATTCTTTGCAGCATCAACAGAACTCCCATGACCAGCAGTCCTCTCTCAGCATTCCTGCAGCCCTCAGGCACATTCCAAGTGTTAAACAACTGCCTCCAATCCCCCTGGGGCTCAAGGCAGCATTTAACTCCCAGGCTGGGGAGGAGGAGAGCCAGGAAACACGAACCTGGAGAGGATCCCTGTGCTCTGTGACCAGGGATTTTTGGCTGTAGCTCCCACCTGGGAGCCTCCTGTTTGCCCTCACTGCTCTACTACTGGAAATCACCCACTCCTTGGAGGCCTAAAGCACAGAAAGGTGGCCAGAGAGGGAGAGAAATTGCTGTGGAAAGGCCCAGCAGGCAGCAGCAGCTGAGAACAGCTGAATAATTCTGCCCAGAGAGGCCCCGTGCCCAGGGACAGCCACTGCAGGGTTATAATTCCATGAAATAAAATACCACAATCAAATGAAAAATTGTTAGTTTGATGCTCCTTTAAAGCCTATTTCTTGTAACTCATTTCCTTTCCAAGGCTGTTCACAGACAGTAACAGGTTCCTGATTTTCCAGGCCCAAAGTTAGGGGAGGATGTGCAAGGGGTGCATGTTCCTACCCAAAAAACAGCAGGAGCCCCTTCATTTCAGAACTCCTGTGGTCAAGGCAGTGTCTTTCTTCCCAGCAGGGTGTTCAGCACACTGATGGCAAATAACTCCACCCCAGAGCTTCACAGGCCCACCCAGCACTGCTCAGACAGGCTGGCCTTGAGTGAGGATGGAATTGATGATCTCAGAGGTCTTTTCCAACCTTAAGGATTCTGTGATCTGAGAGCACTCCATGCAAAAACCAACAGCAACAAGCAGTCCCTAGCACAGGCTCCAGGGTTTTCCACAGGATGTGGGAGCAGGAGGCCTGGGGCTTCTCTAGCTGAAGGTGATGCCTTAGGTTTTAACTTTTATATTTTTTCAAATCCTGCACTGCCTGGTGTGTAACTCTGAAGTTCCTTGTAGCCTGTTCATTTCTGCTCTCTTGTGCTTGGCAGACATAACAAAGCCTCTCCAGGCAGACATAACAAAGCCTCTCCGGGCCTGCTCTCCAAGGACATCCAGACCATCCTAGGCCCAAAAAGTATAAACCAAAAGCCTCTGAGAGGGGGGCAAGCTGAGGGGAAATGACATCATTAAACTGAAGCTTTAATTGGAGAATTAACCCTGATCTGCAAATGAACCAAACCTATAAAAGTGTGAAGAGCTCGTGGCCTGTCGTCCATCTCGGGGTCCATCTGGGCAGTGGCCTCTGGCTCCCCAGGGGTACCTTTGAAGGCCTTTCAAATAAATACCGACCTTTATTCCCTTCCTCCTGTCCAGTCTCTGTTTCTAGGAGGCCTCTCAAGGCATCAAAGGTGTGGCTAAAACACCTGGCCTGATGCAGCTGGTAGCTTCCTAAAGCACCGCTGAAACAGAGTGTAAATATTCCAAACCCATAAATGGATGCAAAAGGAACAGAGCAGATCCTCTGGTTTCTGCATCCCACTAATTCCCAGCCTTTCCAACAAAAGTCAGCAGCAGCTGTGCTGTTTGCAGAAGGAGCAGCTCCACCACCTACCAAGCATGAACAGAACAGATTCAAGCCAGCCCACAGCAGCAGCAGCACAGGGTGAGCAACAGCAGCTTCTGAACAGCACCAAATTCCGAGGCCAGGGAGAAACCTGCACGTGGGCACAGCCCTGAGGAGCTGCAGAGCTCTGGGGGAGCCCAGTGGGGCAGGAGGGTGGCACTGCCACACCTCCCCTCGCCAAGCTGCTGCCTCCAGGGCTGTGCTGGAGGAACAGGAGGCAGCTACAGAGTCACAGAATCACCACGGTTGGGGGAGACCCTCAGGATCATCGAGTCCAGTCATGAACCCAGCACCACCACCATCACCCCAAACCACCTCTCCAGCTGCCACATCCAGATTCTTTTTGACTCCAACACCTCCCTGGGTGACTCATTCCAGTGCCTGACCACTCTTTCAGCAAAAAGCCATTTTCACATCTCTGATCTGAACCTCCCCTGGTGCAACTTGAGGCTGTTTTCCCTTGTCCTTTCACTGATTCCCTGGGAGCACAGCCTGACCCCCCCCCCGGCTGCCCCTCCTGTCAGGGAGTTGTGCAGAGCCACAAGGTCCCCCCTGAGCCTCCTTTTCTCCAGGCTGAGCCCCTTTCCCAGCTCCCTCAGCCTCTCCTGGTGCCCGTGAAGTTACAGAATAAAGGTCACACCAATGCAATCATCCTTCCAAAGCACAGTAACGACCCCTGGACAAAGCAACTGCCCACCCAGGGCTCTAATCCAGTGTGCCCTGGGGAAGTGCTGGATTTGGGAAGTGCTGGATTTGCTGGGCTGATGGAAGCTGCACAACTTACTCAGGGCTGGATTTGGGAAGTGCTGGATTTGGGAAGTGCTGGATTTGCTGGGCTGATGGAAGCTGCACAACTTACTCAGGGCTGGATTTGGGAAGTGCTGGATTTGGGAAATGCTGGATTTGCTGGGCTGATGGAAGCTGCACAACAGGGCTGGATTTGGGAAGTGCTGGGGTTGCTGGGCTGATGGAAGCTGCACAACTTACTCGCACACAAAGGTTCCCAGAGGAATGTCCTGCATCGTCCGCACTCCCCAGCCCATCTTTTGTGTCCGGTAAAGCTGCAACCGAGTCCTGGGAAAGAGGAGAAGAGGAAATGAAGCCACGCTGATGGCAGCACTCCACGGAAAGAACGGATTTTCGTGGAGAGATGAGCAAAAAGCCAGCACCTTCCATCACCACACACTCCCAGAGGATTTTAATATTCACCCTCCCCTCCTCACACTGCAGGGATGCTCCACTCCCACAGCTCCCAGCTGTGGGCAGATGCTGGCATGGAAACAGCCCAGGGACAAGGGACAGGTGCCAGGCAGCCCCTTCTGCCTGCCCAGCTGCACCCCGAGGGGCTGGGGAAGAGGGGACAGGGCTGGATGCTCTGTGTGACAACGATTTACAGAGGATATCAGAATCCCACAACATTTCCTTCCCCTCCGTGCAGCC
The DNA here is from genome assembly GCA_014706295.1 of Lycocorax pyrrhopterus obiensis. Classification (NCBI taxonomy): domain Eukaryota; kingdom Metazoa; phylum Chordata; class Aves; order Passeriformes; family Paradisaeidae; genus Lycocorax; species Lycocorax pyrrhopterus. Next base: position 1,811,819 of record JACSVZ010000019.1, on the reverse strand, counting down.
CTGGGGGAAGCAGGGAAGGTGGAAAGGGATTTAAGGCAGTGGAGCTGTGCAGGGAGTGGTGCTGAGGGGGAAGGCAGGGAGCTCCCAGGGACTAAAGAACACCTTGAGCTAAGTGCTCTGACCCCTCTGCCCTCTGCCAAGGCCAGGGCATCCAGCAATTCCATCATATCCAGCTGCCTGGCTGAAAGACAAGGAAGAAATGCTGCAACTTGAGACTTCTTGGTGTAATAGCCGCTCTGTGGAATTTTACTGATGGGGTTTATAGGCAGAGAAACAATCCTGTAAGTCATTCTGCCTCGTGCTCAGCCAGAACCTGAGTTAAGTGCAGGATGAACAGTCTCCAGGGCTAGGAAAAGCTTGCTCTGTCCCTGAGGGAACCAAAACCCACTCTCAGCAACGCTGTTATCGGAATTAAGTGAAATCTGATGCTCACCTTAACTTCACCCTGTTGCTTTTCCCAGTACTTCTCTTCCCCCCACCCACTCCCTGCTGCACCGTCAGCTCAAACCACGGGATGTGAATTTCCTCCTGTTTGCCCACAGCTTCACTAGGGCAAACCATGACCTCAGGAGAGCAATTGCTCTCAGAGAAACCGGGTCTAGCACTGGGTTTGGGGCTTGGGGAAGCTCCCCCAGGTTTTGCCTCGTCCATCAGAGCAGAGCAGAGCCCAGCTCAGGTCTGGGCTCTGCACTGGAGCCGACACCGGCGGCAGCAGGGCCACGGCTCCGAGCTGAGCCTGCCAGCTGAGCTGGGCCAGGCTGCCAGCTGGATACGTGTGCTCTGCCAGGCAGAGTTAATTTGAGTGAATCTGATAAAGGAAGCACTGAAAATGGAGCAGCAGCACCCCTGTGTCAGCTGCAGCCCCACAGCAGGAGCCTTCCCCGCTGCTTCCCCGGGGACCGTGGGCTCTGCCCAGCACCTGACCCTCCTTCCCAGCAGAGCTGCTCCCCCCAGCTCGTGGTTGGGCTTCCAACCCTTCCCATCTTTCAGAAAAAATGCTTCAGCAAGGCAAAAAATGCAAAAGCAACAGCTCTGGTTGTACAGCTCCTAAAGAAACACCCACGGAGGCACCGGAGCTCGGGAGCTTGGCAGGGAAAACCAGAGAGAGGTAAAGTTCTGTGGAAACACATCGAGTTTCTTCCTTGCTTATTTTTAACATTGCAAAATGTCATTGAAACTACAAAGCTTGCAAAAAGAGTGTTGTCAGCACTATAAAAAAATTCCAAAAAGTCTTTTTATTTTTTTTTCCAGTGGGATCCCTTTGAGCTTAGTGCAGTGGCAAACTCCTCCACAGCAGAGGTCCAAACCAAAACACTGACATTTTTAGCCAGGCACCAAAATCCCACTGGTCTCACCTGGAGCAGTGAGGCCAACAGGTGTTCAGGTATCCAGTTCAGGGGGAATCATGCCAATAACTTGGAACTTTTAAGCAGCCCAGTCTGGGCATGCTGGCCTGTATTTCTAATCTAGACTGCTGGCTCACGAGATCTTCTGAATTAAGACTCTGCAGCTCTGTTGCTGTCATGTCCTTCTCAGCTCTCCCCCTGAGACACCACACTTGGGCTGTGCAGGCAAACCCACAAGCCATTTTTGTGTTTTATGGTCAGCTGATGAAAGAACACTGCAGTTCCCACCTGATGGTGCCACGGGCAGGGTGCAAATATTAATTGAGATGTTAATTGAGCTCATCAACCCACTGCTGCTTCATTCCCACCAGCAGCACGCAGGAACCCACTTCCACCCCACCAGCCCCAGCTTCTGTGCTGGGTTTTGTGGGTTTATGGGTGAGCTGAGAGCAGAAAGCTCATGGGTTTGGGGTTGGTCCTGCCCAGATGAGCTGTGTTTGGCCCCTCCTGCTCACCTGAGGCCGTTCTGCACCACCCGGTTCCTGCAGGTTCTCCAGCACGAGCACGCGTGGTTGCACTCGAAGATCAGAGGGGGCTCAGCCATGTTGAACTCAGGCAGGAGTCGGCCATCCTGAAGGAGAGAGCCACCCCAGACTGGGTTATTTGTCTGCTCCTGGGATCCCCAGAACCACAGGCAGAAATTCCCCCCAGGGTAAAATCAGGCCGGAGAACCCCAAGGCGGAGTCGTGCCCCGACCCGCCCAAACCCAGCGTCAGAGCTCAGGTTCTGCAGTGGTTTTGCTCTACCCTGACAGCAGCACAGTCACCCACAGCTGACAAACAGCCAGAGAATTTAGATTTTTGCTGCCTGGCATCACCCTACACAGCACTAAAAAATACCTCCCAGTGCTGTGCAGAAAACTAGTGTGCATCATCATCATGGTTATTGTCATCTGCTGTGCTGGAGGGGAGAAGTGGATGCTTATTCTGCCTCTGGAATAAAGCCTGAACTTCCAGAGTCCAAGGCCAGTACACCCAAGTTCTGTGAACCACATTACCTTCCCAAATAACACTCCCAAAAAATTCAGTTCAATTATTTACCAACATACAGGATTAAGGAATTGATGGATGCAATTTATCATATTTAACAAATTTGGCTTTTAAGGCTTGAAAGGTGTAATCACCTATTAATGTGTAAATAAAATGGCTACAAAGCCAAGAAAGATGTCAACATTCCCCCTGGGAGAAACCTGCAGAGATTCACAGAACTTCTGATTTTTGCAGCACCTGCCCAAAGATGAATCTCCAAACTTCCCTGGAGGGTTGAAGCATTTACCCGAAACAAACCTGACTTCTGGCAGTGTGGCAGTGAAAACATCTTTACTTTGCCTTCATCCAGAAGAATCACAATAAATAAAAGCAGCTAAAAAAAAAAATTCTCTCTCTACTCCCTTCCCTTTGTTTACATCTTACAGCACTTTCCACGTTGCTCTGAAATGGAAGCTGCTTTCACGCATGGGTTATTAAATGCTCCCTGTCACATGGGTGTAATTAATGGCTTAGTTGGCACGAGAGGAACACAAATAAATAACACAGGAAAAGCTGCCCTGAGCACACAGTTTGGATTATCACACACGTCTCCGAGCTGAGACTACAACTTCAGGCATTTTCAGTCAAGAAGAAAAGAGCTGGAATTACAGAAGCAGGGAACGGTTTGGGTTGGAAGGGACCTTAAAGCTCAGCTCATTCCAACCCCTTCCATGAGCATGGACACCTCCCACTAGACCAGGGTTGCTCCAAGCCCTGTCCAGCCTGGCTCTGAGTTGTGCAAGGAACTGAATTAGGCAAAACTGAGCTCTCAAGCCCTGGTGTGAGCCAGGAGGGGGCTGTGTGTCCTCACCTTGTCGTACCAGCAGCGCATGCTGAGCTGGCCACACATGCAGTTACTGGAGGAACAGTCATCTATGCAGACACAATACTGCAAAGGAAGCAAAGGGTTAATTCCACACCACTCACACAACTGAAACCACATCTCCTCCTCCTGCTGCAGCTCCTTGGCCAGAAGGATCAGCAGCTCCACCATTCAGTGGCAGTTTAACTCCATTATTTATTTCTGTGTGCACTGAGCACCAAAGGACTCTGCCCTGCAAGGAGGGACCTCATTCTGAGCCAGCCTTACTGCTCGTGGGAGGATGTCCCCTTTATTAACCCTCCTCCATGCCCTGTGAGCTGCTTCCCACACTTGGGGACAAGGAAAGCTCCAAGGAGGGACCAGAGCTGGGAGATGATGCAACTGTGCTCAGTCCTCCCCTGCTGCTTCCCACTTCCCACTCCAGCTGGCTGCTTCCCCAGCATCCCCCAGCCAGCACAGCCTCACCACCAGCTGCTGCACAACAGGGACTGGCCACGGGAAGGTCACTTCAGCCACCTCAGAGCTGTGCCCAGCAGGGCTCACCCTCACCCTAAACTTCCCCACCTCTGCTTTCCCCACCCAGCCCTTCCAGGACTGCAGCATCACAGCCAAGACCTCGGCCTGGCTGCTGCAGTCCATGGGAAAGGTCTCCCAACAAATCCCTGACTCTCCAGCCTCAGAACAGAGGACAAGGATAAATGGGAGCCACAGCAGCCAGCACCAGATGGCCGGTGCTACAGCTGAACACAGAGCCCAGCTTAAGCCTCAAAACTGAAGAAAATCAAAATCCCATCTCCTACATCAAGAGCTGGAGGTGAGGAACTCAACCGTAGCTGGAATTTGATGGCAACATTAGGACTCAACATGCCCAACTGGAATGCCACATCTGTTCTGAGGAACAGAATTTCTGCACAGCCCAGAACAGGAGCAAACCAGGATCCCTCACCTGTAAATGAGTGATGTTCCTGTCAATGTCCATCGGGGAGGTGACACAGTTCTGTGACACGTATTTGTAGTTGCTGGGACAGGGCTCACTGTCCACGGAATTGACACAGGGAATGGGGATCCGCTCGTAGCCCCGGGCAATGTCTCTGTCAGTGGAGAAAGAACTGTCACAGAAGGAAAGTCCCCCCAGAGAAGGGGCCATTCAAATGCCATCCTTGAGCGCTGAGCACTCAAAGCCATTCAGACTAGAAGAGAGCTCATGCTTTCCCACCCTGCCTCACAGATGGTTCTTTGTGCTTGTGAGTATTTCCATTTGGAGGATGAATTTGCAAACCACGGACTGAATCAGCATGGGCTTAGTTCTGGCTAAGCTCACACTGACCTTCACACCAATTCTTTCTTAAACCAGGCCCCCGGCCTTCCCTGTGCAAGGGCTCAATTTCATGACCCATAAGCAAAGCCAGCCCTATTCTCACCTGCTCACCACCTTCTCTATCTGGGCAGGCTTCTCAGAAGATGATTCTTTGAGAGTCTTGTTCATCTGTAGGGCCACCCAGACCTGAGAGTTAAGGCTGGAGCACTGCAGCGGGGTCTCACCCTCCTTGTTCTTTAAAGTGACATCCGAGCCACGGGAAAGAAAGAGACTGCAAAACAGCAAGGAAGGATAAGGATTCCCCAGGAGAAACCAGGCAAGGGGAAACCAAGCTGAATCACATCCTCCAGCCAGCCCTTAAGGGATGAGGAAGAATCTGTAGTAGTGAATAATCACCTGAGTTTTCTTTATTAAGCATGGTTCAGTGAATCCTTCTGACAGAAGCCACAGACTGGAGCTCTGGGCACCCATGAGAGCTCTGGGCAAACCTTGCCTTGCTTCAGGTACCTTGCTGGTACCAGCCTAACTTCAGACAGGCTTGAAACTCTCTCTGGCAGGGAAAGATAGGGGGTGGGAAGAGTAGGCTGGAAATGGAAGAGTCCCATAGGAAACTGGTGTTGGACTTGGCCCTTGTTTATACTCACCAGCTTTTGGTGAGAGCATGATGGCTTTATTCAGAGCAGGGATGAAGCAAAGGAAAAGCCCTGTTACCATGCAAGTTGTGGGGGAAAAAAAGCTTTAATCAAGGAAGCCTGACACCTTCCTGCTGGGAAGCCCAGGCTGAGCACAGCCCCTCAGCCTCCAGAACACGCCACGTCTGCTGAGCAGCTCTGGCAGCAGCTGGTACCTCGCACCCACCACCCCTGGGAGCAAAACAAGCCCTCCATCCCAATCCTGGGCTGCGTGTGAGGGCCAAAGGCATTCCAGAGGCTCTCCTGAGCCTGCCAGGCAGCAGCCAGCGAGGCAGGGAGAGGGGTGAGCAGAGCACTTACACCACACACTCGTAGCGGTTCTCTCGGGCTGCGATGTGCAGGGGCGAGTCACCGTGGATGTTCACGGCGTGCAGGTCACACTTTGCTGCCAGCAGGATCTCAGCGATGTCAACACAGCCAGAAAAAGCAGCCCAGTGCAAACAAATGTTCTCCTCCTGGAAGGAAAGAGAACAGAGCAGAGATTGTTTAAAACCCCCTGGCTTCGGGACCTCACCTTCCTCAGCTCCGCACCTGCGGCGTTCAACGTGTGGCTGCCGTCCCCACGCTGCTCCTCCTGGCTGGGAATGCCAGGGTGGACAGGGAAACCTTGGAGCAGCCAAGGAGGGAGTTCCCACTCCATCCACCTCTGCACACCAAGCACAGGGAGGCTGCACACAAGGCAATCCATCACCTTCCCTACACACGCACAGACAGCTCGTCTGTCTCTAAGCCACAAACCAATCTGGATCAATCCAGGAAAGGTGACAGACATGAACAAACATGCTGGAAAAGGCTGGAAGCTGAGTTTCCCCAGCCCCAACAGCCAGGAAAGCTACCGTGCCTCCCAGGGCTGCAAAATTAAGGAGAAAAAGAGCACAGCACGAAATTAAGGAGAAAAAGAGCACATAGGGTACGTGAAGGTGCCAGAAAGAGAATCAGGAGCCACAGGGTAAGCAATCAATCTGACTCCAGGCATCTCTTAAATACTGTATGTACTCATCTCTCACCAGCAGCACTGGAAATAGCTGAACACTCATCTTTCTGATGGGGATATTTTAAGTGATGATGCTGTTTTCTGTTACACTGCAATTTGCAGCACACGTCGATCCCTTCCCCACGACAGGCTCTGAAGACGTCGATGACAACAGTGAAATGATAGTAATGATCACCCAGCTATTCTCTTTTTTTCTTCTTTTTAAAGCAAAAACAAAGCTGCTGCTGCTGGAGTGTTTGAGCTCTTACCACATAACTTAAGGTCCTGCCTTAAATGGGGAGCCACTGCCACACACCAAGGAGGGGGAGACACTTTTCTACCCAGCTCCTGCCTCCCTTTATGGTATCATCTATAAAAATCCCATATCAATCTACAGAAAACATCCACCCTCTGGGTTGCACCCACATGCTGCAGCTCAGACAGGTCACAGATACCCGGCCTGGGGCTCTGCCTTGCATTGCTCCTGCCTAAAAGGCAGCAGCATCACAACCAAAAGCATTTCTGCCAGAGTGGGATGTTTCCCAGCATGAGTGACATTTGTCCTTAACCACATCCATCAGGACACCCCAGCTGCAGGTCCAGGATGGATGTGTGACACACACAGCTGTTAAGAGCACAGGCTTCTTTCAAGTAAATTGTTGACTGAGTTGATTTGATGTTCATCATTAACGTGTGATCTGAAGCTGTGACAGATCAAATGAGTCCATTTTGTTCCGAGTCAGCAATCAAACGGAACAGCCCAAAAAGGCCCCTCTCACCTTGTTTTTAGGAGCAGGACTGGATCCAGACCTGCCTGGGAACTGAGAACTACCTAAGTGTGCTGGTTTTGGCTGTGGTTTCTTCCCAGTGGCTGGTGCAGGGCTGTGCTAACACAGGAGTGGTGACACAGAGATGGTTTTGCTGCTGCTGAGCAGGGCTGACACAGAGCCCTCCTCCACACTGGGGAGGAGACTGGGGGACACAGAAAGCTGGGAGGACACAGCAGGACAGGTGACCCTGACCAAAGGGATATCCCAGACCATCTGACATCAGCTCGGGATATAAAGTGAGGGAAGAAGGAGGAAGGAGGATGTTTGGAGTGATGGTTTTTGTCTTCCCAGGTTACCATTCCATGGGATGGGGCCGTGCTCTCCTGGAGGTGCTGAACACCTGTCCAACCATGGGAAGAGGGGAATGAATTCCCTGTTTTGCTTTGCCTGTGTGTGTGGCTTTGGCTTTCCTGTATCTCAACCCAGGAGTCTTTTTCTACCTTTTACCCTTCTGATTCTCTCCCCATTGGGGCTGTGAGGGGCTCGGTGACTGGCTGGGGTTAAAACCACACAACCACAGAGACACAGAAGGGTTTGCTTTGGTTTGGGTTGGAAGAGATCTCAAAGCTCATCCGGTCCCACCCCCTGCCATGGGCAGGGATACCTTCCACTATCCCAGGCTGCTCCAAGCCCTGTCCACCTCCTGGCCTTGGACACTGCCAGGAATGGGGTGACACCACACTTCAATATCCTTAGAGACTCCAAGGAAAAAATGAGAAACATAGTATTAGGAAAAAAGAGGAGCTGTGCTGATACAATGACTCTCCTGAAGAAGCCGGGAGAAAAGCAGACAGTATCTCCTTTGTATCCTCTCCATGTCCTCGTAAATCCCTGGGAAAGCAGCTGGCACAGCCCCACAGGCAGCACCGTGGGTCCCACGGAGCTCCCAGGGACTCAGGCACTGGGTGCATCCCACTGGAGCAGGATTCATGGAGGTGAAGAGCAGGCCAGGAGCCAGCTCCAGCCTGGCCATGTTCTGGACACATCAGAGCTTTGTGATGGTGATCCCAGAAAAAGCCAGGCTTTGAGAGCTGCTGGCAGAGTGCCCAGCCCATCCAAAACCACAAATACGAGCTCATTCCCCTCAAAAGGCACACAGGGTGCCCCTAACCCACACCCAGAGTCACTGGCCTGGGACAAACATGGAGTTGGTAGGTCTGGACTCGAGGGGATCTGCCTGGTGCAGTGCCCAGTGGCAGCACAGGGGACCCAGAGGGATGGGAATCGGCGAGGCTCAGAGCTGAGAATTCCCAACAGCATCCTCACAGGCTGTGACAGAGCAGCTGCAGGGACAGGACATCCCACCAGCTGCCAAACTTCTTCCCAGAATACAGGCAAACTCTCTCAGTCACATTGTGGCAAGGGACTGAGCCCAAAATCTGTCACCTCGGGCATGTCTGGGGTTTAAACAGAGATTGTTTGTAATTCCTGAAGGAGATTCCAGAGGAGCCTTACGTTGTCACGGATGTTGATGTCCGAGCCCTTGGCCAGCAGCAGCTTCACCAGCTCAATGTGCTTGTACTCCGTGGCCCAGATCATCGGCGTCCAGCCCCCGTCATCCTGGGCAGGGACAGCAAAGGGTGACACACAGGACACACCCAGCCTCCCGCGGGCTCCCCACACACCCCTGCCTCTCTCTCACCATTCCCCTTCTGTCTGCACTGCTGCAGGTCCCTCGGGTCCTGCAGAACCCAGCGTGACTGGAGCAGCACACCTGAGCCAGCTGGAGTTTATTCCAGCTCAGCAGGCTGGCATTGCATCTCCAGGCTGTCCAAAAGGCACAGTGAGCACCCAGGTTGTGTAAAAGATCTTAGAGAAACTCCCTGAGAAGCCTGGGGGACCTGCCCTTGCCTCAGGTGCTGCTCTGTGTCACCCCACAGCAATGGACAAACCCCACAGCAATGGACAAACCCTGCAATGCCAAGTGCCAGGCTCGCCCTATCCCACACCATTGTCCATGATCCCCCCACTAGGAAAAGCACAGGGATATCCTGGAGCAACAGGCTCCACAGCAAAGTCAGGGCCAAGGAGAAGCTGCAAACCAAGGGAAGTTTCCCTGAGGGCAGTGAGGGGATCACCCTCCCCGGCAGAGGGGAGGCCCACGGAATTGTCACCCTGGAATGATTTGGAGGTGTCCCCCAGCAGCAGGACCGTACTTGAGTGAGCCCTGGGCAGACAGCACAGTGCTGAGGGAGTCCCTGGCCAGGGAAAAGCAGCTCCTGCCCCAGGGAAGGCCTCACCTGGCAGTTGACATCCATCTTCCCGTTGGAGAGCAGGTACTGAACCACATCATAGTGCCCCTTCTTGGCTGCCAAGTGCAGACACGTGGAGCCCTCGGCATCCTGCACACAACCACAGAACAAACCCTCAGGGCGGCTCAGGAACAGCAGGGAAGTTCCCAGATGGAGCAGAGAACTCCAAAAGCCCCCAGCCCACTGGCAGGAGGGCACAGAGCAGGAGCCAGGGCCAGCACTGAGCGGAGCTCAGGAGCTTCACACCAAAGAGGTGCCACCCGTGCAGAGAAGGAGCCTGAGAGTGCAAAGGGCTCTGCAAAGCCTGGCAAAGGTACCAGCCCCAAACCTTGGCAGTGATGCCCCCCTTCTCCAACAGCCCCTTTCTCACTCCTCTCCACGTGCTGGAGAGCCAAAGGGAAGCAGGAATCCCTTATGCCGGCAAAGTTTGCACTTTACATCAGAAAAGTCGCCTTCTCTCAACTTGAAATGCTCCATTTCTCCAGGCTTTTTCCTGGGTTCTGTTAGCCCAAGGCCTTATCCCAGCACCTGGCAGCAGGGCACAGGGGTGTGGCTGGTGTCTGCCCCCAGCCTGCCCACAGCCATCTGCCCAGACAGGAGATAAAAAACAACCCCGAAGGTTGAAAGGAAAAATGCCTTTGGGAGCTGGGAATACAAGGCCTGGAGGAGATGGACAGGCTGTGAGTCATGATGGAGATGCTCCCACCCTCACACCAAAGATCTCTCTGGCTGCAGCCTGATTTTATCAGGCATTTATATCCCAAGAGCTTAGCACAGAGCAAGGCCCAGAGAGCAGGAAATCAGGACGATGAAACAAAAGACTGAAAACCAAATGACTCCTTCCAGATAAATCCCTGGAAGCACCACTGGAGCTGATGTGATGCAGAGTGAGGGAGCAACGCTCTGAGCAAGGAGGGGACATCTCAGGTCAGGGATTGCAGCATGGGGGCTCCTTGGGACACAGGAGTTTCTCCACCCCTGTAAGTGCCTGCTCCATCTGAGTAATTCCACAGCTTTCCCCTTGGATTGGCAAGGGCCAAGCACAGCTCCTCAGCCCTGGGAGAGCAGGCAGCTTTTATTGTAAAATCTCTTCAGGTTTTGAGTGGGGCTTTTCCATCCTGGTAACAGGACCAATAGCTTCACCCTGGGGGCTGGGAAGCCCCCACCGAGCTCCCTCCCCTGCAGCCCCAGGGCTCCACACACACCTGCCCCAGCTAAGGGCTGGAATTCCCATGGAAACAGCTGGAGCTGCCTCCAAACCACCGCTGCTGCTTTCAAACAGAGGCCTGAGTTGGCGCAAGAAACTAATTAACATAATAAACCAGCCTAGTCCTCAGATGTGATCTCAGGCTTCTAATTTGCTTTTGCAAGCTCAGAATTTATCTCCTTCCCTTTACCTTCAGAAGCACAAACTCCCTTCTCTTCTCCTCCAGGGGAATAAATCAGGTGAGAGATGTGTGGGCTGCTCCAAGACGCTTGGGACAGTGGCCAGCACAAACCCACACGTGTCTGTCCTGTCCTTTCCCCCTTCCCAGCTCGGAACCAGCCTCCCAAGGATCCATTTAGGGCTTGGATTGGGCAGCACTTGGTACCTTGTGCAATCCTGCCAGTTCCTTCCCAAACCCAGCCAAGAGCAGCAGGTTGTGACAATAAGAAGTTCACATGGGGAGGGTTCCTGTGCTCCAAATAGCATTTGATTTATGGGACTAATAAATGATCTGTGTATTTTCCAAGATTGCAAAGCAACCAGAGCATGCTAAAGGCAAAGAGACAGCTGCATTTTATTGTTTTGGTTTAAATTAAGGGGTAGAGTTTAAAGATGGGGTTCAATTTTGCCACTGCAGCGTGACTGCAAGAATCCACACATCAGTCCTTTGGAAAGGAAAGCTTCCTCTGTCATCTTTCCTGGCTTGGCAAGCACCTAATTACCGGCTCATTTTAAAACATCACCCCAAAATTCTCATTATTAAGAGTCTACAGAGAAGGGAACTCTGAAATCCAACTCCACTGCAATGGATTTGTGACACTAAAGACTTATGAAATCATTTGGTGCCACAAACTAATGGGACAAGTGGCAACACTTGCCCCAAACAGCTCATGGCCAGCAGGAAAATGAGATTATAACACCTCCAGCCTTCACTCCAAGACAACCCAGCCCATTTCTTCTCAGCCTGGGCACTTCCACCCAAAACTCCAAGGAAGAAATGTTGGACAGAGGCTTCCTCAGGAGAAAAAGATAAGGAATAAACTGCTACCTTGGGATCTACAAGTGCTCCAGCCTTGATCAGGTATTTCACAGTTTCCAGGTGGTTGTTCTCTGCTGCTTCCATCAGCGGGGTCCTCTGGTCCTCGGAGCAGGTGTCAATGTTAGCACCAGCCTGTTGGGAGGCCAAGGACAATTAGCACAGGAAGGATGTGGGAGTAGAGATTTAATAACAAGATTTTTTCCTGAAATTTAGCCATGTTAAGCAGGAGAAAAAAGAATAAAAAAAGGAGAAATAAAACCAGGAAAGAAGGCAGTGCAACCCCACCTGCTCTGGAAACAGCACACGCTGCCTGCCCCCTCTGCTGCCTTCCCCAGCCAGGAAGGAACTGTAAGGGAGCCAACAGCTGGTATTAAATAACTCCTGTTATTAATAGATTTTGTACTCCTACTTTCTAGATATTGTTTGTGTAACAATTTGGAAGAATCAGCCTCCTCCTTTTTGCAGCAGCTTTGTTTTCCCTGGTCTATCATTTAGACTAAAACAACCAGCTCTTTTCAATGTCACAAGCAGTAGGAACAACTTGCTGATTGCAACAGAAGCAGGAGCTGTAAAAAATATCCTGGGGACTGGCTAAATATTCCTGTGGAAGGAAATGGCACCATTTCCACAGAGGTCTCTGAGCAGATGCTCACTTCAACCCAGAGTGCCTTCAACCAAAACCTCACTCTTTTCCAGCCCGTGGCTCTGTCAGGTTATCCTGCCTGCTTTAACCCTTGGGCTGAGCTCAGGAACCACCCAAAACTCAACCCCAGAAGGTCTCAGGCACACACAGCTCTTGGCAGGTTTGTGTGTGTGAGGCTCAGACCTGTTCACAGCAGCTGACTCAGGTTCACCTGGCACAGGGAGTTGCTTTCAGGTGCCTCCCACTGGATTCCTTTGTTTTGACTCTTTTGCACAGCCAGAGCTATTTGAAGCAGAGCAGAGGAGAGGCATTTCACGTGGAACAGGCTGGGGCCATGCCCGGCCAAACACGGGCTGGTGCAGAAGCCAGACATCAGGGAGAGACAAGATGAAGCACTCTGGAAACAAACCAACCCTACTGGTAATTAAATTGTTTGTAATGTCTCACAAGTTTTGCTCCTTCTCCTCGTTCCACTGTCTTCACATGCAGGAATCTCAGTGAGAGCAGCCATTGCTGCCTTCAAACAGCACTTGAAAGCCTCCAGTTCCAGGTGCTGAAATGCACCATCCCTGCAGGATCATTTCTAAGAGCCAGTCACTGCTGCCTTCTCAACAGCCCTTTAAGGTTTCCCAATCCCACAGGGTAAACAAAACACTTGCAGTCGCTCCAGAGCAGGTATACCAGTACAAAGAAGAAAAACTGTAACTTTTTTAATCCTTTTTTTCCTCACATCGTTTCAGAGAAGGCTCAACAACATCTCTACAGCTCTGACCATCTTCCCTCAGTCAGAATCCAAATCTCAGACAAGAAACCAAACTTGCACCTTCCCTTCACTCCTTTCCACATGTGACATATTCACGCTGCAGAGGGAAATCCTGCTGGAGTTCCTCAGGTTTTGACAGAAGGGAAGGCAGGGCCTGGCAGCTGCCAGGCTCCAGAGCCTCTCTGCCCTCGTCACAAAGAGCAGCCTGGCTTGGAGGTCAAAACCAAGAGCTCGGAGATCCCCTGCAGCCTGGCAGCACATCTGGCAGTGCAGCAGGCTGTGCTGGCACATCTGGCAGTGCCCAGCTCTGGCTGTGCTGAGGCACAGATGCCCACCTGCCCCACAGTGCCCTGCATCCAATCCTGCCCTGCTGCTTGCCTGGAGAACAGCCCAGAAGGACAATCTCAGCCGTGCCCTCCAAGCCCTCCCGTTACTCTGCCCCACTCCTCCCTCAGCAAAGCCCTGGGATCGAGGAGGTTTTTTACAGGAGGGATTTTCCACTGCTGATTTCCGTGTGGGGCAGACCAAAGCCCACAGAAAAGGGCTCGTGCAGAGGACTGGAAGTGCAGACAGACCTGAATGAGCATATGGCAGATGTCCACATGGCCAGACTCGGCGGCAGCATGGAGAGGGGTTCTCTTACTCTGATGCTCCATTTTAAAATTAGGGTCAATTCCATCCACTGCAAAACAGAGCAGAGACACTTTCAACCACAATTCAGAGATTGAAGTGTAACAGGAGAATCATGTCTCAACCAAAGGCTTTTAAAGGATGGGTTCCCAGCCCATCCTCAGCCCTGCTCATGTCTCAGTGCACATTTCACCAGAAAGCTCCCAGGGCAGTCCCCTGAACATTCAATATGCAACAGCCCTCAAACCCAGAGCTTAGAAACACCGTGGAATTCAATACCTTTTTGAGGCATTGCTATCTCTCCAAAGGCCACGTCCCTCAGATTCACAACTCACCTCAAAAACAACAAACACCACACGAGGATAAAAAGAAAAAAAAAAAACCACTGCCTGGTTTAAAGCAACCCAAAAATTGGGAACGACAGAGAGTTGGCACCACCTGGCCTCTGTCCCACCACTATTAACTGCAGTTAATGTCAGTGATCCTTGTTGCACCCCTGCAAAGACAGAGCTGCAGCACGGATGGAATTTGTCCACACAGGCTCAGGATCTGGCCAGAGATTCTCACAGCTGTGCAGAGACTGACAGATGATGCTGACAGCCAGACAAAGATGTCTGGGCATGATAACATGTTGTGTATGGTGAGGCCGTAGTTAAATATCAATGAGTAACATTTCTGTGGTATTGAAGACAGGAACAATGGAGCAAACACTTGCTAGACAAAAAAAAAAAAAAAAAAAAAAGAAGGAACTGATAAAGGGCAAGAACAGAAAGAGTCCAAAAATGTCCAGCAAAGTACTGGAGTGGAAAGGAAGCATCCTGAGGAAACATTGTGTCCTTCAGAGGGGGAGGTTCCTGGGGAATATTGCTTGGTAAAAACAAGCTCAGCAGCTCAAAGGCATCTGGTGACAGGCAGCTCTGTACCCCAAAACAAACCCCATGGACTGAAGGCTCTTCCTTTTTGCTCTCTTGCTGATGGGTCTTGGCTTAAGCTGACTCCCACCTTTTCCCTCTCTACTGGATGCAGACATGGATCCACTGCATGGAGAGGGGATGGGAAAAACCACATGGAGGTCATTTTGGGGACACAACCAGCTTGCGTGGATAAACCCACGCTCAAACACAGACACGAGTGGGGAACAGTGCACATTTCCCAGGGAGATGAAGCCCTTTCCAACGACACATCCCTTGCAGGAGAGTCTCTGCTCCAGCTCCACTCCCCGGGGGCAGTGGGAACGTGACGTGGTGCCATGCTGGGAAGTGGCCGCTGGCACTGCCTGGCAGGAGCTGGGAGTGCTGCCAGAGGGGCCCTGGCCCGGGGAGGAGGCACCTACCCAACATCAGCAGGACCTTCTGCAGCTCCCCTTGCCTGGCAGAGAAGTACAACTGCTTCGGGTGGAACCGCAGCTTCTTGGGCCTGCAGGAGCAGGGAAAAGGTGGAATTAATGGAATTAATCCCCAGGGAAAACAGCCAGGAATGTCACTCCCCCACTCCCACCCACGGGCGTGACAAAGTCTGGCCTAGGGAGTTCTGGGCTCATCCCCCAGCATGGGCAGCAGGGGAGGGGGGTTCTGCCCCTCTGCCCCGCTCAGGTGAGACCCCACCTGCAGAGCTGCCTCCAAATCTGGGATCCCCAGCATGAGGATGTGGAGCTGCTGGAGTGAATCCAGAGGAGGCCACAGAAATGCTGCAAGGGCTGGAGCCCCTCTGCTCTGCAGCCAGGCTGGGAGAGCTGGGGGTGTTTACCCAGAGAAAAGAAGATTCCAGGGAGACCTCAGAGCCCCTTCCAGGGCCTAAAGGGCTCCAGGAGAGCTGGAGAGGGACTGGGGACAAGGGATGGAGGGACAGGACACAGGGAATGGCTTCAGACTGAAAGAGGGGAAATTTAGGATTAAATATATGAAAGAAATTGTTCCCTGTGAGGGTGGGGAGGCCCTGGCACAGGGTGCCCAGAGAAGCTGTGGCTGCCCCTGGATCCCTGGCAGTGCCCAAGGCCAGGCTGGACATTGGGGCTTGGAGCAACCTGGGACAGTGGGAGGTGTCCCTGCCCATGGCAGGGGGTGGAACAAGTTGATCTTTAAGGTCAGTTCTAACCCAAACCTTCTGTGATTCTCTGATACAGCTCCAGAAAAACAAGTCTCCAGAATGAGGTCTTAAAACTTCCAGCTCCAGCCCCAGCCAGGCCTGTTCCAATGAGGGCTGGATCTGTTCAGTGCTGCTCAACAACAAATTCTGGGTCTCACTGCTGTGAACAGGAGCCCCCAGAAGTTACAGCTGCAGCTGAAGAGCCAGTGAAAAACTAAATCCTCCAGAGAAATCAATACGACATTTAGAGCTGTAACAGTTCTCCCAAATCTGTTGGGGATGACTAATGAGCAAAGTGAACAAAAAAAGCTCTGAGCTGGACCAAAATCCAGAGAAGCTAAATCTCGTTTTCTCTAGGCTAAGCAACTTTGCTGGGAACTGGAGTGACCCAATGGTCTTTTTCTTACTTTTCGGAGTCCAGGGCAATCAGGGCACTTTCCAGAGTTTCTTTAACTGGTCCCTGGCTCAAGCTGGTAGTAGGCTTTGGAAAAACTGAAGACCCAGCCATGTCAAACCCTTCGGCAGCCGAACTTTCTGGCTTGTCTTCCTCTGACAACCTCGTCCCAGTGCCACTGAAGAGGAAAAATGAGAGACAGCCAAAGCACAACCATTAAAAATACACAACAGTGTCTCTCTTATGCCAAAAAAGGAAAGCAAATGCATTTGAAATACAGATAAGCGTAACTGAAATCGAAACACAAACCAATATATTTTACTGCTTTTTCGGTAAGAACTCGCCCCAGAAAGGAACTGCACTGCCCTGTGATTACATCTTGATGTGCTCTGTGCTACAGGAGACCCAGCCACGTGGGGCAAGTCTTAAAGCCCCCTAAACAAGGCCAGATGGGATGGGAAGTCAGAGCACTGTGCAGCACAGGGCTGGTTTGATTTGTGCTTTCCTCCTCTCTTTGCACTTGTGCTCACAGGTGCGAGTCGGGAGCTGCAGATGGGAATCGCTGCCACTTAGCAAACCTGGCAACATCAACTAATCCCACCATTATTCCATTCTTAGCAGTAAGAGGAAGGGATGGTTTAACTCCTGAACCCTCCCACCTCCAGAGCCTCTGCCTCAGCTCTGGGGCAGCAAGTGACACAAAACACCCCTGCGGATTCCTGCAGCTGAGCCGGCCCAGGCAGCGCTTGGCTCATCAGGAGGAGCCCAAACATCCCAATCAGAGCCCGGAGGTTTGCGATCCCGCCGTGCTCCCGAGCTCACCTCCCCGTCGTGGTGTCGGCCCTGCCCTCCACAGCCGCCGGTTTCTGCTGCTCGTAGCTCAGGGACACCGTGGAGGTCGTGTCAGCCTTGGCTATTGTCACCTCCTTGGCCTTGGAGGCCTCCTCCCCGCAGTGTGGGCAGTAGCTGGTGTCGTTCACCTGCGAGGCACAGCTCTTGTGGAAGCGGTGGGAGATGCTGCTCTCGGGCTGACACTCCATGAAAGTGCCCTTAAAAAACCACAGAGAAGGAATTCAGCCCCCGCTCGGGCCGTGCCTCACCCCTTCACACGCTCCATGCCACTCCTCTCACCACCTCTCTCGGCCCTGCTGCGTCCAGTACAGTAAAGCAAGCACTGCCACTTCTTTAGAAGAGAACAAAACCAAGGTAAAGGGGGAAAAACTCACTTGGTTAAGGACTGCAAAGCAAGGTTTTGAATTGTGCTTGGGAAACAGAACAAAGGAGTCCCAATTTCCAGCTCTTCCCTCTAACGCTTGAAGTTCTCGCTTCTGTCTCTAGAAGTGCCAGTGCACTGTAAGGACGCCCCCAAAACTGGAAAAGAAAACTTCAGACCTGTGCTGAGCCAGCATTAAAACTACCTAAAACACAGCTGTACACAAAGCATTCAAGAACCTGCATGAATCTGTCGCTGACCCCACTGTAACCCAAATTATGTGACTCCTCTGCCTGGACCAGCCTAATTAACCCAACCAAGCTGCCTGCTCATGCAACAAACTGGGCAATTCCTCTTCAAATCATTTTCCCTTTCTAGCAAAGTCCCTGCAACTGCTGTGCAGGACCCCAGAACTCCTTGCCCTGTGGTGTCAGTGCTGCCTGAAGCCCTGCTGTGCTCTGGGCTGGCGATGGGTGGCACAGACAAACACTCCAGGTTCACCTCTGTGCACCAGGACACAGCACTGAGAGATGTGAGAGAGTGCAAGGAAAGGCCAGTCAAACCCCCTCTATCCTGAATTCAGTCCTCCCAAGCCATCTAATTAACTCTATTTCAGCTTTGCAAAATGCCTTGAAGGGTTTTGAGGATTTTATCTTCTAAATGATCTTTGACTCAGCAGGAAAACCCAGGATGGCTCCATTTACTCCAATAATGCTTGAGACTACTGCAGCATCTTTCCTTGAGTCATCTCGAAAAATACCAGCATCACACAATTAAGCCTCATCATCACTCCGTGAGGCCTCAATTGGTGCCTTGCAGCTTTACCCACAGGGAAAGCAGGACACTGACCACTAAAGGACTGCACCAAGTCCCTTAAAAGCCTCGGTGGCAGAGGTGGAAGAAGCAGCAGGAGATCACAGAGTGGTTTGGGTTGGAAGGGACCTTAAATCTCATCTGGTTCCACCCCCCTGCCATGGGCAGGGACACCTCCCACTATCCCAGGTTGCTCCAACCTGGCCTTGGACACTTCCAGGGATTCAAGGGGAGCCAGAGCTTCTCTGGGGACCCTGTGCCAGGGCCTCCCCACCCTCACAGGGAAGAATTTCTTCCTAATATTTAATCTTCCTAATATCTGATCTAATTGAGATCTCCAACACTGCCTTGGTCCAGTACCACCACTCAGGGTCCCCATCCTGAGGGGACACAGAGGTGGGGGCACAGGTTCATTTACAAACCAAGCTAAGACATTTTTTGATGTGATTGATCTGTACACAGAAAGAAAAACAACAAACCCTTGTTCCAAAGAAATTCCAAAGGCAACACTTCCAGCATGTGAAATCCCTTTGGTAACACCCCTTGGGGGTCTCCAGGAAGATAAAGCTGATGATTTCAGCTACCCTCACACACATTCCTATTGAAAACACCTCCTGACGTGCTGTGGAACGAGGTGGGGCTGATGCCAGGAAGTCAGGAAACCCCTTTAGGGACCATCTCCACCTTCAGCTTCCAGCTACTGCAACAGGTACCCCCTTCCCTAGATTGAGAGCACGGACTTACTGCAGTGCAAAAGTATCCACAGCCAGGGCAACACTGGTGTTTCACCATCCTCCCTCTATGGTCCTCACACAGCACCAAAAGCTGGACTTTGTTAGACGGGCGCATCAGTTCATACTTAACCACACTGTTTGTGCATCGGCCCAGCTGGAACAGGAGAAATTAAAGGAAATGAAATTACTGGAGACCACAACACTCCCTGTGCTTGTGCGGAGGAAGATTTTGCACAGTGCCTCGAGGAGGCCTGGCTTTTTCACAGGAATTCAGCTGTGTGCCAGAGAGCATTAGCAGTGCAGCAGGAAGCTGTGAAAGCTGCTCTCAGGAAGGAATGCATCATTTACTAACTAACATGCATGTGCACTCCGAGTCATTTGTTCCTTGCAACAACAACAACAACAACAAAATCATAACTGGAAATAGGCAACAGCCAAGCAGCAGAAGGGGCAGTCCCAGGGGCCTGACTCACACAACACACACTCTCCTCTTGCCAGGAAGAGCGGGTGTCAGTGACCAAGAGAACGAGACCGTACGCACTAAATCTTGTTCCTGCTCAGAAGTCGGAGTCACAGCAAGATAAAGGGAAAAATAATTGCTCCTCATCGCCAGCGAAGTTATCGTCTGTGCTGGTTCCAGCACTGGCCCCTGCCCAGACCACAGGGATGAAGAGCCAGGCTTTCATGAGAGCTCAGCTAAAGTCGTGTTTGGAGCAGGTTTTCCAAAGGATTTCACCAATCTACAGCTCTGGGCTTAAAAATCAGAGAATCACAGAATCCTGGAATGGTTTGGGTTGGAGGGACCTAAAAGCTCATCCAGTGCCACCCCTGCCATGGGCAGGGACACCTCCCACTGTCCCAGGCTGCTCCAAGCCCCGTCCAGCCTGGCCTTGGGCACTTGCAGGGATCCAGGGGCAGCCACAGCTTCTCTGGGCACCCTGTGCCAGGGCCTGCCCACCCTCCCAGGGAACAATTCCTTCCCAATATCCAATCTTCACCTGCCCTCCTACAGCTTAAAGCCATCCCCCTTCTCCTATCACTCCAGGCCCTCTCGTGCCCCACCATGTCCTGTCACTGGCAGCAGGTTCCATAACTGGGTTCCCTGTTCCCAGCCAGCGTTCCTTGCTCTGCTGCATAGAGGGGTCAGCACCTCCTGCAGCCACCACGCTGTCCCAGCCCGGCTGCCACCTGCCAGCCTGACACAACGCTCTCTGGGTTCTGTCTCAAGCTCCCCTTGATAATAATCCTGCTTTCCCCAAATACCTGGCGAAGGAGATTTATAAACTAGGAATATGAAGGTGAAAGGCTGCTCCAAGGAAAGGGCCCTTGGAGGGAAGGCGCAGAGTTTATTGTCCTCATGACAGGGTCAGTCAGGGACCCAGTGCCACAGACTGTCCCTCTGCTCCAGCCAAGGTTGGATTTGCTGCTTTTTCTCAACAAAACTAAACTTTCTCTCTAATTTTTTTAAATTCCACTCCTGCAGAAGCAACACCCCTTAGGAAAAGAGAATGGCTTTTAACCTAGGCTCATCATTTGCCCTGGCATCTCCAATTCAGCTTTCCCAAATTCCAGCTGCAAAGCCTTCCTGTGGTTGGGACAGCTTGGCCAGACTGATCCCTGTCACCACCCCGACCCCAGGGGTGGCACGAGGGGACCATGGATCTTTTCCTGAGGAGGAATTTTACTGAGCTGAGGAAATGCCATTAACAAGTGGAAAGCTGCACCACCCCTGTGAGGAAGATCCTGCACTACTATGCCACACTTTATCATTTGTTAGAAACTCTAAAGAAAGTTCAACATGATTAATTGCTGTTTTCCAACCGTTAGAGAGTGCAGCAGGGTGCTTGTAACTATTTATAACACTCTCCAAGGACATGACAGTCTGGAGAAGCCACTGTTCACACATAAAATATTCCTATAACATCTCTGAGTCACTTATCCCATTATTAAAAAGAATCTAACATAAAGCATGGCCTTTGCTATTCTTCCCTGTGATTTATCCAGGGACAGAACTGTTAACCCACCGTAGCCAGGAGCAGGAATTCTTTCCCACACCTTGTGTTTGTTTAGAAACCCTGGGGTCCCCCCCCTCTCTCTGATGAGTCTCCCAGGACATTTTCTCTTTAATGAATCAATTTTGCCATTCTTTGGAAATTCCTCTCTCCAGCACACACTAACAGAGCTGGTCTACAAACCTGATTATCCCTTTGTCTCTCCATCCACCCTTCTCCTGGGATCCTAGAGGAGAACTAGGGATATTCTCACTCCTTGTGCCACCACCAGTGAGTGTGAGAGAGCTACAGTGAGGCTGCAGCTGAAAAGAAACCCCAGCGCCTCCCAGTAAAAGGAGAATCCATCAAGTGCATCCCTGTCCTGCAGTTCTCACTTCCCACATTTTGGAATGGAGTCACTTCTGCCACTTCCTTCCACACTTCTGGAACCAGCAGAGCCCAACCAGCCCAGCTGTGAGCGACCCAAAGGCATCGAGTGCAACCCCTGTCAGGCAGTCAGACCTGGGGCTGCAGAGCTGCCAGGACATGGAAGCTTTGGGACAGAAAGAGAGGAGGAGAGAGGAAGGCTGGGGCAGCAGAGGCCATGCCAAGCTCCTGAAACTCAACACCTGGCCACAGAAAGGTTTGCAGCAGTTCCTTCATGGTCAAGGGAAACCAGCTCCAATCCTTGACTGGATTTGCTCCCTCTGATACAGGTTTTATTTTATGTATTTTAGCTCACTTAGCCTCAAGTGTGAATGTTACACCAACCAGATCCAGCCACACAGGCCAGGACAAGCCAGGGAGACCCACCCAGAGCCTCTCCCAGCGCAGACACAGCACCCACTCCCTTCCCAGTGGCCTCACCCCAGTGCTGTGACAGGCACAGAGCACCGGAGCCCTCAGCTGAGCGAGGAAACCCTGGCCCTGCCATTCCTCACACCAGTGGGTCCCAGTCTAGCAGGCCCAGAGCCCCTGTGTGACCCCACACGTGCTCCTGGCACAGCTTTTCACTCTTTATGGCCTTGTCCTCGGCAGGAAAGGCTGTGGGAAGCTAAAGGACAGGCTCCTACCTCGTTATCCACGCTCTCCGTGGCCATGCACTGGTTGTTGGCTAACGTGGTGATCTCTCTGCTTTTGGGGGTTTCCATTCGACAGCTACACAGGGGCACTTCCTGGAGACCATCCACTTCCATTGCTTCAGGGCCATTGGAGAGACCTGGGGCACACAAAACCAGGGAATCAAGTCAAATCCTCTTCCAAAAGAAAGGATTCAGTCCATCCACACCAGCCATGCCCTGTGACATCTTCCCATTCCATGTCCTGAAATGCTTTCAAGGCTTTAGCCCTGTGAAAGAGACCCTTCCACACCAGCTGGAGTTTGCAAAAGCCTCCTGTGCTTTTCCACTCAGCTGACTGTGCTGAAATCAAGAGTGGTAAGTTCAGATCAGTTTACTCTGAGAAAACCTCAGGAAGGCAAAGCAGTGAGGTGCAGGTTTTCATCAGCCTCTCTCTCCTCCCCACAGCACTGGGCTCTGGCACCAGGAAATCTGTAGGAAACCACCCAGAGCTGGAAATTTGAATAGGCAGCAGAGTGATAAATAGAGATGATCAGGAAAGCACAAACTCCTGTCTGCAAAGGCTGATTACACAGATGGGAAAACAAAATTCCTGGGACTGTTTGGTCTCAGCCAACCAAGAATTATTTATTTTGGAAAGAGAACAAACCAGGGAAAAGGAAGCAGCAAGATGCTCCCGTGTTCTTGCCTTTTCCTCATCTCTTTCACTCAGATGTTGAACATTTACAAACCTGTGCAAAGGTGGATGAGGGCCTTTGAGGGGGGTCACTGTGGGAATATTCCTGCGGTTCCTCTGGATTGAAATCAATCACTGGGTTACCCAAGATTGCAAAACACTGGCCTAGTGACAAAGGGGTTGACTCCAGTCCTACCCTCCTCTTCCAGTCCTGCCCCAAACTCTCTCTTTGCAATGTTTACAACACAGAAGCCTTTGGGCTGGTTCACCCTGGAGCATCCCAAGCTTTCCCTACGTGCTGCTATGGGATTGACTCACACTGAGAAGGAAGCTCGCTGCTGTTTTTTAAGCTTTTCAATGGAGAGTTATCTTGCTGTGAGGTTTTGCAGATTTAACTTCATCCCTGGGGGAGATTCCTCTTCAGCTGCCCTGGCAATGGCAGCCTTCCCCCAGAGCACCCTGCCCATGGCTCTGACCCCGCCAGCCCAGCACAAGCCCCTTTCATCCCCGTTACAGAATCACAGAGGCACAGAAATTCACAGAATTTGGCCAACACGTTGCAAGCCCAAGCCTAGCAAAGGGATATTTCAAGACACACAAGCCCGGGGAAAGTCCTCACCGTTTTCATGTAAAATCCTGTCTAAGATCTTAAAGGTTTAAGAGTTTTCTCTGGGAGCACAAATCACAAAGCTCATTCCTCGCCTTCCGAGCTGTCACTTCCCTAATCTGTTTGACATCCAGAGGCTCTGGTGAAAGCATCCCTCGTCCCTCCTGACCCTCCCTTGGCGGGGAAGGCTCCCACCCTCTCTTTGATGTGGCTCTATCAAAGGAGCCACACAACCTTTGAGGGAGCAGGATCCAGCCAGGGGATGCTGGATCAGCGCTGGGAGCAGCAGCTGGGGCTGAGCACCCAGGGCCCAGCTCCAGTCCCTGCTCTTCCCAGGGCTGAACAAGACATTCCTGAGGGGGCAGTGGCAGCGATTCTGGGGGGATGCTGAATCAGCATATTTCAGGGAGCGGAGGGGAGCTGCTGAGTGGGACAGGGGGGCTGGGGCACTGCCTTGGACCCTTGGTGAGTGCATTCCCGAGCTAATGTGCCCCACTGGAACTGGGATCCCTTCTACACCCTCATTCCATCCCAGCACCATCCCTATCCTCATCCACATCCCTGGCCTCATCCCCATCCCAAATCCATCCCCATTTCTATCCCTGCCCTATCCCAGCCCCATCCCTACATTCATCCTCAACCCCAGTCCAGCCCCATTCCCATCTCCTCCTCATCCTCAGCCTCAGTCCCATCCCTACTCCAGACCTATCCCTATCATCGCCCCAGCCAGTCCCATCCCCATCATCGTCCTCAGCCCCATCCCAGCCACACTCCTATCCTCATCCTCATCCCCAATGTAGCCCCAGCCCTCTCTGCCCTCATCCCTATCCCTATCATCATCCCAATCCCTATCCCAACTCCATCCCTATCCTCATTCTCATCCCTATCCCAGTCCCACCATTCCTATCCCAGCCCCAGCCCTATCCTAACCCTCATTCCAGCCCCATCCCTCATTCCCGTCCCTAATCCCCATCCCTATCCCAATCCCACCCCATTCCCGTTGCTCTGCGCGCTCTGTGGCCGCCAGGGGGCAGCCGGGGCCCCACACGGTGCCGCGCGCCGAACAAAGGGACCCCAAAACCGACCCCGATCCCAAACCCGACCCCAAACCCGACCCCAATCCCAAACCCGACCCCAAACCCGACCCCAAACCTGACCCCAATCCCAAACCCGACCCCAAACCCGACTCCAAACCTGACCCCAAACCCAAATCTGACCCCAATCCCAAACCCCAAACTCAAACCCCAAACCCAATCCTGACCCAAAACCTGAGCCCAAACCCAAACCTGACCCCAAACATGACCCCAAACACAGCCTGGACCCCAAACCTGACCCCAAACCCAAACTCAACCGCTAATCCGACCCCAAACCTGACCCCAAACCCAAACCTGACCACAAACCTGACTCCAAACCTGACCCCAAACACAGTCCCAACGCCAAACCCGGTCCTGAACTCAAACTCAAGCCAGACCCCAAATCCAGCCCTGACCCAAACCCAGACGCAACCCCAACGCCAAACCTGACCCAAAACCCAGTCCTGACCCCAAACCCAAACCCAGACACAAAACCAGGCCTGACTGCAACCCCAGCCCCAACCCCAAACCTAGACCCAACCCCAGCCCTAACCCAACCCCAACCCCAACCCCAGCCTCAACCCCAGCCCCAGCCCCAGCCCCAGTCCCAGCCCCAGCACTCACCTCCTGCTGGCGAGGAGAGGATCCCCTTCACCCGGAGATCCAGGGAATCCAGGGACACCTCCATGTACTCCATGCTGTTCTCCTGGCCGGGGCCCTCCCTGCTGCCCAGCGAGGGTTTATAGGCTTCGGCACCTGGATGGGAACAGGGGATTTACACGGAGCCCACGGGTGCCTCGGGCCCGGGCTGTGCAGGGCACACGGAATGTGCCAGCACATCTGGGCACACAGGGCATGGCCGGGCTCTGGTCTGGTCACACCGAGCTTCCACCTGCACCCAGGCAGGGAATGACAAGAAAAGGGAATAAATGAGCCAAGTTCTGCCTCTGCAAGGGCACAGGGAAGGGATGAAGCAGGGCTTGAGCATCCTCCTGCCTCCCACCTGCTGCACGGGGCTCAGGTACATGCTGGCCAGGTAGAGCCACCTCGGGAGGAGGATGAGACAGGTGACACCCAGCTTAAAGGGAGGGCAAACACATAAAAGGCAAGTTCTGGCTCTATGTGAACATAGAGCTGCTGGGAAGAGATTTTGGGGGAGCCCTTAGAGCCTGAGAGGGAATTTTCAGTCTCTTCACACTCCCTTGGCTTCGCTTTCTCTCCTGGTTTGTTTCTCCCAGTCCAGCTTGGCCAAGAGGGTTTGGTTACTCTGTAAGATCAGCTCCCAGCTTTACCGAAGGGGCAGAGAACCAGCCTACATCTGAAATGCAGAATTAGGCATTTGCTGTGACAGGGATTGAGGGTCCCTACAGCCCCTGGGAGGAAGAGGAGCAAGCCACGTGCCTGACAGAACCCAGGCACCGAGCAGGGGCCAGAACAATCAATTCACTCAAAAGTCCCAAAAAGCTGCTGATACAAAAATGATCTTTTTGCATGGAATTAGCGAGCCCAGAAGAATAAACATAAACCCTTTGGTGGCAGCAGACGTATGAAACCTTAGCAATGAGGCTGGAGGCACAGCTGCACTATCCACTTCATCTCTCCTATGCTGTTATCTTCCCCAAAGAAGCACCATCCCATCCAGCCTGCACTCCTGGCTCTCCTCACCTCAGCTTCCAACAGAGCTCACTGAAACCTTCTCTGGTGCTGGGTGACTCAGCACAAACAGGAGTGACCCCCTGAACAACACCCACACTTGAGATGGGCCCGAGGCAGCTCCTTCCAGACGCTGTGGTGCTTCCAGAAGGAGCAAAGCCAACCTGCACATCCCATTCAGCTGCACAAACATCCACACAAAAGCAAGGGAGCCCCATTCCAGGGTGGTTCTTTCTTCTCCTTCTTCATCTAAACATGCTCCCCTGAGCTCATGGGACAGGAGTCCACATGGACATGGGTCACAGAAGCACAGCCTGGTTTGGGTTGGAAGGAACTTTAAAGAGCATCTCATTCCAACCCCCTGCCATGGGCAGGGACACCTTCCACTGTCCCAGGCTGCTCCAAGCCCCGTCCAGCCTGGCCTGGGACACTGCCAGGGATCCAGGGGCAGCCACAGCTTCTCTGGGCACCCTGTGCCAGGGCCTCCCCACCCTCACAGGGAACAATTTCTCCTGTACATCTAACCTCAATTTCCCCTCTTTCAGTCTGAAGCCATTCATTCCCCCTTGTCCTGTCACTATCCACCCATAAAAAATTCCTCTTCCTCCTCTCTGTAAACCCCATGATGCCTTTTTTTGGATACTCTAAAATAAAGGGATTTCATGAACAAAATAAAATTCCTCCAGCGTGCCAAGGACAAAGCCACGTGTTCTGCTGTTGAAGTGACACCAGCAGCTCCTGCCAGTGAGAGGCAAGTTCACAGCCCAACCTCAGGAAGGAAGAGTGAGCCCTGCAGACTCAAAGGCCTCAGGTCCTTCCCCCTGCACCTGGAAGGCTCACTGGGGTGGAATTAAGGCACAAAACCCCATTAATTACCTAGCACACCGCCTTGTTTCTTTTTATTCCTCCGCCTCCTCTTGCGGGTGGGTTTCAGCCACGGACTGTCCGTCTTCCCTTTCCTCTTCAGCAGCTTCTTCTTGACGCTGGACTCGGAGCTCTGAAGGACCAGAGAGGCCACGTGCACGTCAGGCATGGTGGCACCAGGGTCCCTTTGTGGAACAGCCCTCACCCAGCTCGAGTTGTGTGAGAAGGACCAGGGGTTTGAAACCAAGGGGTGCCAAGAGGCCTTTATAGCACTGAAAAGGAAACTCAGGCACACGTGTGGGTGGATTTCCTGTCAGTTCAGCAGGGCAGGCTGCATTTTCTCTCTCATGGAGGCCCTCACACCACGCTCACGAGCAGCACTGCAAGTGGGCAGGCACATGCACGCTCCCAGCTTCTCCCCCCCCGAAAAAATTGTAGAATCACAGAATCACAGAATATCCTGAGCTGGAAGGGACCCACAAAGATCACCAAGTCCAACTCCTGGTCCTGCACAAACACCCCACCCTGTGCCTCAAAGTGTTGTCCCAACGCTTCTTGAACTCTGGCAGTGGGGTTTTCAAACTAAAATGTTTGTATTTCTCCACAAAAAAAACCGTTTTGCACTTAAAGAGCCACCTGGGAGGGTTGGGGTGGACCCGAGGGAACTGAACTCTAGAGCAGCAGAGCAGCCCCCTCCCTGAGCCAGGCACAGGGCAGCAGAGACCAATCATGCAGCAAATATTCAGCCACATGTATGAATCTCAACAGACTTTGGGGCTTGGTTTAAAAAAATTCAGTTGTGTGGGGTGGGGTTTCAAAGTCAACAGCAGAACAGGAATCAGGCACCCCAATCCTGCCAGGGTTCAAGGCATCAATCATAAAATTCATGTTCAGACTGAAACTCTCAGCTCCTGATGCTTACCCAGCTGCCAGCAAAGCCTTGGAAAAACCTCCTGGTACCACTACCAGCAGCTGGATCAGGCCCAACCTCCACAGGCAGCTGTGCCAGGCCCTGCTCTCCCCGTGAGGGAACACGTGGAGCTGAGCCCTGGCTCTCCGGGGTGTCTGTGCCGCCCCAAAATCCCTGAGTGTGGGCTCAGCACGTGGCTTTACCCCAGCTGCATCACTCTGCTCATGGGGGAGAGGTTTTGTGTGTGAGCCAGTCCTTCTGGGAGCTGAGTGACTCAGCAGAGCTCAAACACCGTCCAGGATGTGGAGATCCCAGCTGGGAGTTGGGATGCGAGTCCCAGCCCAACCCTTGGTGTGGGCTCACCACAGACTGGCCTCAGGTACCCAAAAAAGGGACAGCCTGCACAGCCCCTGCTCCTCCCGGGCTGCTGGAGTGTCAGAGCACGGGGAGCAAGACCCTAAAGAGCTTCAGTGGTTCACTTGATGTGTTTTGTGTGTGTGATTCTACCTTCAGCTCAAAACATCAAGAAAATGAAGCCAAGAATTTTCTCGAGGTGACTGAAGAGTTGGGGTGCCTTAAATTTGAGAAGCTGTGGAAAAGGAGCACAGTTTTTAAGGAAAGGGGAGGGTGGGGGACAAAGACAATCAACGAACAATTTAAATTAAAAACACCCATCAGGTTCCCTTCACCAACCGTCCAGAAATAAAAAGTAGAAATCCCCAGCAGCTGCTGAAAGTCTTGGCCTGGTCCTGTACAACCAAGGTCCCAGGGAGAGTGTCTGTCTGTCTGTCTGTCTGTGGGGTGTTTGTCTCCCTGGTAAGAGCTGCTCATCAGGAACAGTGAATTTAGGCTGGGCCAATGGGTTTGGGAACAACCCCACCCCAGCAGAACTTCAGGTTGGTAAGGAAGCTTGGCACCTGCCAACTGTGCATTGGAGGAACTCAAGCACCCTTAAACACCTCTGCTAACATTCAAATGATTAAAAGCAGTCAACACCTTGTTGAAAACAACAAAAGCCCATTAGTTAGCATCAGAAAGCAATTAATTCTGCCACGGATCAGGGTTAAGCACCTTGTGGAAAACAATACTCTGTGTGTGGGTGGTTTCAGAGAATGAGTTTTGTCAAGGAGGCTTGAAACTGCAGCGCTTTGCCTTTGCTCTCTTTCTGGCAGCGGTGCAAAGGGGAAACATTATTATCAACAGGCCACAAAACACATTTAGCAGCCCAGCTTACCAAGTCAGACTCGTCTCCATCCTCCTCCTCCTCCCCAGATTCTACAGACTCCTGTTCTTCCTCAGACTCGCCATCATCGATCTGCAGCCACCACGTGCCCGAGAACAGAAGGAGTCAGTCAGGTCGGGTGTCCCAAAACAGAGCATCCCCCACCATCCTGCTGAGCCCCACACCCATCAGAGCATCCCCCCAGGCTCAGCCTGCACATGCACAAACAGGGCACAAGCTCCAAGGCTGCACCTCGTGTTCCAATCATGCCAAGGAAAACCCATGGGGATGGTAGAGGGAGGGAGAAAAAAAAAATTCTACTCCAGAATAAAGTTTTCCAACCAAATTTCAACCTCCTTGATAATCCCAAACCAGCCTCATGTCTGTATTAGGTATCAAAATCTGGGGAAAAAAAGCAACTAAATTATTTTAGTGCTTTCCCAAGCAAGATTGGGAAGATGTCTCCTGCTGGTTCAGTGAATCCCAGAACCACATGAAGTGGGGGTTCTGCAGAGTGGATCACAGACCTTTGTAGGGCTGGAACTGGGGGGGAGGTGGGGAGACCCTCACAGGTGCCATGGGAAGCAGGAAATGGTCACCAAAGAGCCTCTCTACCATTGCTGATCCTTCTGTCGTCTTGCAGGGGAAAAAACCCTAGAAACTGCATCAATCCATGGCCCTCCTATCCCTGATACCCCAGCAGTGTCCCACCCTGCTCCTCAGGGCACGGGAATCACCTTCCTGGCGTTGTCTGCGTCGGACGCGCTGTCCTTGGAGGTCCTGTTGTCATCCCCAGGAAAAACGGCCGCCTGATCCGCTCCGTGATCGTCCTCCTCTTCCAGCTCATCCGAGTCCTCCTCCTCAGAGTCCACATCTATGCTCTCCCCGTTCACGTGAGGGCTGCCATCCCCCAGCTCCTTGTCACTCTGCAAGGCGCCCGAGCACACAGACACAAAGACAACATCAATTCCTGGGACAGAGCAGCTGGATCCATCCCAGATCTCCTCTGTGCTGGGAGCTCTACAGCTGGCTCTGTGTCCCTCCCTGTGTCACCTCACCCTGTTGGACCTGGGGACCACAAGGAGTCATTCCAGACTGCACAGGGCATGAGGGGAGGAGCACCCTGTTCAAACATGGAGGGGCAGCTCCACCAGGCATGCAGGAAAGTTTCCAGGGAATGGAAAGGGAAGTTACATCACACTGGGATTTTCATATCACTCCTTGAAATCCCAGCACTGCTCTCCTTGAATTCTAAGACCAAAACTTCAGGGCATGGGTCACAGCAAAAGCAGAATTTAATCAGGAGTGAGTCCAAGTCTAAACTTCTGTAAGTAACCAAGTGTTTTTCTGTACAGCCTCAAGCAGCAACACAAGACCTTGAGAACCAAAACAAAAAGGGGCACGCTTGAAATCTCTCCAGTTGCCCAGGATTCACAGGACAGAAGGGGAACATGCACTGGAAAAGGTTTGTTTAGGAGCTGGGATCTGAGCAGCCACTCTGAAAGTGTCATTCCCAAAGCAGCAAAGCTGCACAAAGCAGCACATCCCTGCACCTCCACATGGGTTTGGTGCCCAGAAAAAGGAACATGTGAGTGACAACAGACATGTGCAGTGGGCTCAGTGCTGCCCTTACCTTGGCACCCACAGAGGAATGAGTTATGCTCTTAAACATCTCAATCATTGTTCTCTGTTTTAACACTTTGGTCTTTTTCTTGGGAACCAGGCTATAGGTTCCCATTCTCCGTTTTTTCTTCCGAGATACTGCAGCAGCTGGAAAAGAGAAGCAGAAGGAACCCAAAGTTTGCTCAGGAATGAAAAGAAGGGATAGAGAGCAGGGGCTGTACTGGAGAGGGATTTTGGACAAAGGCCTGGAGTGACAGGACACAGGGAATGGCTTCCCACTGAAACAGAGTAGGGTTGGATGGGATATTGGGAAGGAATTCTTCCCTGGGAGGGTGGGGAGGCCCTGGCACAGGGTGCCCAGAGAAGCTGTGGCTGCCCCTGGATCCCTGGCAGTGCCCAAGGCCAGGTTGGACGGGGCTTGGAGCAGCCTGGGACAGTGGAAGGTGTCCCTGCCCATGGCAGGGGGTGGAATGGGATGATCTGGAAGGTCCCTTCCAACCCAAACCTTCTGTGATTCTATGAAATCACACTTGAGGGCACGACCTGAGGAAACCTCCCACTCCAACCATTTATTTACAAGTCAAGCAGAAGATGACACATGCGGGTGTGCAGACACACAAACAGCTTCCTGCCAGGGCTGCAGAGCTTCCCAAACTCTGAGTACCCTCTGCACACTCCTTCTGGCCCCTCCATCACCACGCAAATCCTTAAATTATCCTGCATTTGGCCGTGCTGCCGATGTTGTAGGAGGCTGAATGGAATCCAATTGCTCAAATTGAGACTGCAAGGCCAACAATACCGACTGACAATGGAAGCAACCTGACAATAACTGAAGAACACAAAAGGAAAAGGCACCTTACATTAAGAGCTGTTTGCCATTTAACCTCATTTCACACCTACTGTGGAAGTCTGTTTGATTCCTTTCACTCTTTAGATTGAGTCTTAATTTGTTAAGTCTCCCTCTTGGCCTTCTAATCAAAGCAGCCATCACAGCTCCCTGCCTGCTGCTGTCTGTGGTGAATGCCAGCAGAAGGATGCTTGGTGCAGGCTCTTTTAGGAACAGCCAGCTTCAACACCACTGTTTTTGTTTGCACGTGCACGGCCTGTTCCTTGAAAGCATTTCTTCATCTTCCATGATAATGAAATCTCACCAAAATTTATGAAGAGACCTCTAAAAAAAAATTCTGCAAACCAAATTAATTTTATTTATAAGGCTGTAATTCTTGCCAAGCCCTTCAGAATTGATAGAAATCTTTTCAGAATACCTCAGAGGAAAGGGGGATTGAAGTGTCCCCTCGAAGGAAAGGTTTTAGCAGAGGCACGAGAGGAGCCTGGCAGAGCACACCTGGGGGATCCTGCATCCCAGGACACAGTGGGGCAGCAAGGACTGCATGGGAAGTGCTCCCTTCATTTGGGAGGGGACTTCAGCAGGAGACTGCAGGAATGTCCCCTGTCCAGCACCCAGAGGGGAGCAGCAGGAGCCTGGGGACACGATTTCTCAGAAGAGACAACTCTGACAGACAAGGGCTGCGGCAGCACAGCAGCAGGGAGGGGAACCCTGGAGGGGACTGAGGGGCAAAACGGTGCTAGCAGAGGTTTTAGTCCTTGTTAACCTCCTCATCTCCCGCTCAGCCCCACTCACAGGTTTGGGAGGTGGGTGCTGCTGAGGACTGAAACATTCCAACCCTTCCCTTTTCACCTGTCTGCGACTTGGTGGTGGCCACATAGCTCTGGTTCTGAGGTAGTGACTGGTGAAGGCCCGGGAGAGAGGGCAACGACAACGGCTTCACAAAGTCCAGCATGTTCTCAAACTCCTTCTCCTTGGATTCCTTCTGATCTCTGCTGTCTCTCCCATCTTTGGGGTCTTTACTTGCATGCTGGAAAACAAAAGGCAGTTAAATTGAGTTTCTGCATTGAATAAGTAATTTTAAAAAAACTAAGAAATTAATTTCAATTCCTTTCTCTCGACCATAATCACTTTCATCTGAAGGCAGGACCACACAGGGGGCTTTGCCTAAACACTGCCAGCCTGGCTGAGGTGAGTCCCTCACTGGCTGAAGGCTGTGCAGGTGACAGGTGACCCTGCAGAGGTAATGACAAGGAGCAGATCCTGTTTACACAGCTTTGGGTGGCTCTGGAAGGGAGGAACCAACACAACCAATGCACCTGGAACACGCCCCGAGCGTGGCTGTCACACCAAGCAAGCTCAGAACGCTCGTGCAGAGCTGTTTTGGAGGAGCAGGCAGCAAAGGAAAGGGATCTTTCCTTCTGGACAGCATTTGGCACCATTGAGCCTCAGCAAAGGCTCCCCCCTGTAGCCCAGCACACGACAAACACAAAGAAGCTCTTTGTGTGACACTGCAGGTGCATCTACAGATACCTGGCCAAGCTGCCCTTAAACCACGTATTCCCACTCCAGCTGTTGCTATTCCAAGCCCCAGGCAGGCTCCAAGTTCCTGCTGTAAACCAAGGGAATTCTGTAGCTGCTCCTGCAGCCCCTCTCAGGCACCACGGCCGCCGACACCTGCTCTGATCTGAGCGTGAACTCAACACAAAGCCTCATCCTGCACCTCTGGTTATGAAAGAAGGGTTCCTACAGCTCCACAGAGAATCATTTAGGCTGGACAAGACCTTTAAGGTCACCAAGTCCAACCACTAACCCAGCAGTCCCAAGTCCACAACTAAACCACGTCCCGGAGTGCCATTTCTCAGCTTTTTGATGTTACTTCAATGTTTTCTCCTCTAATTTAGGAAACAATTCCCTTCCTGAGTGTCTAACTCCATTCTATGTACCCTAAAAGCCTCAGACAGAGAGGTCCAGCCTGTATTTGCATTTCCCTTTTCCATCTGTGTTTATTCTTTAAACAGTCATGGCTTGGTTTAATGGTGCTTTTATTCCTGTGCCTTCTGTGGCAAGTGTGGCAAAGGGAAGTCAAGGTCAGTGCAAGGCCCCTCAGCCCAGCTCACTGAAACATTCTCCTGTTTCAGCCCAGCAAGGAGGTACCTGGTGAGCAAACGAAACACAGGAAACAAAGTCACTGCTGGTCCTTCTCTCCCACAGTGCCAACAGCCAGTGGGGTAAAAGCTGCCTCTGCTGTGACATTTTACACAGGATTTGCCCTCTGATTTATCCCACAGGTGATCCAGCTGTACAGCAGGCAGGTTGGGCAGAGCTGCTCCAGCAAAACAGCAGCACAGGCAGCAGCACACAAGGAAAGGCTGGGAGAACTGGGATTGTTCAGCCTGGAAAAGTGAAGGCTCTGGGGAGACCTCACTGTGGCCTTGCAGTAGCTGAAGGAGCTACAAGACAGACAGAGACTCTTTACAAGGGCACAGTGACAGGACAAGGGGGAATGGCTTCCCACTGAAACAGACTAGGGATGGATGGGATATTGGGAAGGAATTGTTCCCTGGGAGGGTGGGGAGGCCCTGGCACAGGGTGCCCAGAGAAGCTGTGGCTGCCCCTGGATCCCTGGCAGTGCCCAAGGCCAGGTTGGACATTGGGGCTTGGAGCAGCCTGGGACAGTGGAAGGTGTCCCTGCCATGGCAGGGGGTGGGACAAGGTGAGCTTTAAGGTCCCTTCCAACACAAACCATTCCATGATTCCAAGGTTTAAGGGCTGCTCCACTTGCAGGAGAACTCTTCTTATGGGACCTGTAAAGCAACAGCTGCAAAACCCAAACAGAAAGAGGAATCCAGGCGAAAGCAAGGCTGGAATAAAAAGCAGGAAGCAATAAAAGCACTCAGGTTCAGACAGGCACCCTCAGCCACGGCTCTCAAGCAATGTGACCTTGGGAACAAACAGGGAAGAGGCTGATTCCCCTAATTAGGCTGTGCCACGTGTGTGGTGCTGGCAGAGCCAGGCCCAGCAAAGCTCTAATGATAATCAGAAATGACCCACAGCAAAAGGCCACCAAAGTGCCAATGATTCCTGCATCAAGCCCATAACTTATGGCTCAATTGCCACAGCTCTTCTAAAAAGGGCAGCAAGTCTTGGATTAACGATTTCAAAGACGACAAATCCACCATAGCCTTTGATATGTTGTTCCAATGCTTAATTGCTCTCACTGTCAAATAATTAAATGCATCATGCTTTTGCAACTAAATTAAAAAGCCCTGTCTCATCAGAACCTCTCGCTCTCAGGAGATACTTATGGACTATGACCAACTGCTTTTTTTTTTTTTAAAAACTTCCTCCTCAATAATTTTAATAGAATGAGCAAATTAAGTGCCCATAGGATCATTTTCTGGACCTTGGATCACTCCTGAGTCTGCTCCCATTTGTTCTACCCCTTAAAAAATGCACGTCAGGAGCGCAGGGCACAGTATGCCAAGAATAGTCTCAACAATACTATTTATACCTCTTAAAAGTCCTGAGTTTCTAGATCTAAAGGTTAACAGTAACTCTGGGCTACAAAATTATTCTGAGAATTCCCAAGTCCCCTGAAATATCCAATGCTTTCCATTTCTAACTTAAAGTTAGAAAAATGAGCTTGGGACAGGCAGAGCTGACACAAGTGTAAACAAGGGCTGCACCTTGTGTCCTTTAAGTGCAGGTTCTTGCAACTGGTCTCTGATAAAAGGTGCTGTTACTCCAAAAACATCAGGAATTCACATTCAGGACATGCCAGGCTGTTTGGAAGAATACAATTCATTTTTTAAATTAAAAAGTAGTATGCTATTAGCTTGGGGTTTTTCTCTCCCTCTGTAATTACAACACAGAAATAAACTTAAAATCTTCAACAGGCTGCACGACAACTGCTAAATGTGACTTCTGCATGGCAATTCTGCTAGAAGTTTTTTTTAAATCAAATTAAGTCTTGGGAGATAAAGATTTACTTGGAGGCGTGTGCAGCAATGGTAAAGAGCACGAATTCCCAGAAAGAGGTGAAGAGATCTCTCGTGTGTGTATATATATATATATATATATATATATATATATATATATACACACACATTAAAAAATGTTCCATCTAAGGATTGTAATAAAAAGGATCAGCACAAATTTTTAAGCACCCATAGTCAGTTCTCTCACCACCTTTCCTGGTTCTCAGCTACATAAAACAGTTACATCTTTGCTGTTCGTATTAAACAGGTTTTAGCCACAGTTTGAGAAAAGTTCTGAGAGCAGAATCCCATGCAAAGGAAACTCCAGGATGCAGTTTGAGCTCCCTGTGGGCACATGTTGTCCTAACCCCCACACGTGTGGGCCACTGGAGGCCAAGAAAGGACTATAAATGAGAGGGAAAAAGAAACTGCAACACTAACATCTTCATTTCTTGCAGCTTCTCATGTGGTATCAGCTCATCCTCTGCAAAAGACTGTAAAGTCACAATTTCATGTTGGGAATAGTGAAGAAGGTGGGCAGATGTTCCAACATTTCTAGCAATGCTTGTGCTGAGAAACAGCAAAAATGGGAGCACCACTATGTCCAACCCCCTTGTGAGAAATACAGCCAGGAAATCTGCTTAGATTGGGGCAAGAACACAATATTTGATGTGTTTACAAAAATTAAACTCAAGTGCTATCTACATTTTAATGGGATCAATCACATTCGTATTATTGGCAAAGAAGTTCCCAATAGCAGCAGGGAAGAGTTATTAAAAATGGCAAAAGACAGAATACCCTCAGTTGTTTCGGTTTTTTTTTTCCTAAAAGCAGAACAACAGAACAAACCAACCTCTGTAATGGATCCCTGTGGTGGCTCCATGACCCCCACGTGGCATTTTTCCCACTGCTCAGAACCTAAAGGGTTTTTCCACTACCAGAACCAGCAGGCTGGGAGAGAAACCAGAGTGCTGGTGGAAGAACACAGGCACAGGTCCTGCCTGGGAGCAGGGCAGCTCTAAGAGCTCTGCAGAAGGGCTCTCGAGGCCTGAAACCACCTCAGGCTTAGATTATGCGCTCCCTTATTTCTCTTCTTCGCAGGACTTTCATCTCCAGCACAGAAGGAGCTGCAAACCAGAGCCAACCGGGCAGGAGGAGCGAGCTGACCAGCACTGCCACTGGGAACAGGGCAGCTGCCAGGGAGCAGCTCAGCCTCTCCCTCCATCAGGCCCAGGGTCAGGAGATTTGTACCAAGGCGCTGCCTTTGAAGAGCACAAAGCAGCAGCTCCCAGGGGGATCTGCCTCTAACAACTGGTGAGTGGTGGTTAAGCAAGAAATATCAGTCTGCTATAAAAAATTGATCACAAGCAGATGATAGGAGCTGTAGTGGTGCTGCTCTGCCTTTGCTCTGCTGCTGCAGGATTGTGTTTTTCACTGCTGAATTTCAGGAGCCTGATCAAGCCTTAGCTTGGAGCAACAAACCTGCAAGGCTTTGGTCTTAGCCTAGCTCAGACCAGCTGCGAGGCTGATCCACCTTTCATCTGCTGATTAACACGTGCCCATTAGAGGGGGGATTCCACTGAGACTTGATTGCAATTGCACTGATCTGAGTGCAGTCACATATCTACATAAAATCATGATTTAGGCAGCCAGGTAGACTGAGCTTAGGCGTAGCTGTTCCCCCAAACCTGCATTCAATGTGTTTCTGAAGCAGAGCACTCAGGGCTGTGGATCTCATCCCTGTCCCCTCCTGCACCAAGCAGCTCCGAGGCAAGGGAGTGTCACACATCAGTCAAAACGAAAGAGGGGAGCCCAAGCCAGATGTGACACCAGGGCTCCTGACAGAAATAAACCCCTCTGCTGGGGCCAGGGCCGTTATTTCTGTGGGCTGTGGTCAGAGCTGGGGCAGCACCTCCAGCCAGCACGGCCGCCTCAGCAGCACCAGCACAACCAGTTAAACATCAAATTAAATGTACTGGGATCAGGAATTTAAAGGAATAGTTTGATGCATATTGGTAGAAAGACCAACATAAGCAAAGCACCTTCTGCTCCAAGCTCTTCCTCCCAGCCCACACTGTCTCCCCCCGTTAACCTGGTACCTGGCATTTTAGGGACACGCTGTGAATCGGGCCAAAACCCTCATTTAAAGGATTTTTGCACTATTTCCTGACCCAGTCCCCTGCACAGCATAAAAAAATACCACCAGAGACACACACCCCAAACTCCAGCCTTGTGGTCACCAAGGAAAGGGAACACAACCTGGGATTCCCAATTCAGACACCTGTTCCTCCTGTCTCCAAAGGGAACTCTGGGATGCTCTCACTCCCTCTATCATCCTTTATCCCTTGTGTTTTCCTGATGTGAAGCTCAGAAACTGTGGTTTCCAAGCAGGAGGGGCCTTCTCCAAGCACAGGACACACACACTTGCCTTTCAGTCTGTGGCCTGGCCCTGGGAACTTTTGGGTTCTTAACAGGGCTGTAAAATGGATTAGGAGTGAAAGAAAGATTCCTCCAAAAGGTGCAATGCTTGTGTGACTGCTCTGTTCAGAAGGGGAGCAGAAATGATGCTGTCAACAACTCTGCCGAGGTCTCTGTTCAAAAACCACCTTAACATGCGAC
The DNA here is from genome assembly GCA_014706295.1 of Lycocorax pyrrhopterus obiensis. NCBI lineage: Eukaryota > Metazoa > Chordata > Aves > Passeriformes > Paradisaeidae > Lycocorax > Lycocorax pyrrhopterus. Next base: position 1,773,832 of record JACSVZ010000019.1, on the reverse strand, counting down.
AACATCAATTAAAATTGTCACCTGTTTCAGATTCAGCTTCGATCCCAATTCAGGAAGCAACTCCTAAACAGAGAAAAAGCTTGTTAAATTGGTGAGAAAAATCTCTTCTTCCTTTCAGAGACCAATTCACATGTGCAGGAAAAGGCTACCAAGGCCCCCTGGCAGCTATTGGATTACAGAAAACAATTTTTTGGCCCCAGTGGGTTTCTGCAGGAGCCAGGGGGAACAAATGTTCACACTTTGCAGGCAGCAAAATACCTTCCTCCCCTCCCCCTCCCGGGCAGAACAGTTCTGCAAGAACAGTTTCACCAAGAAAACAACAATGCTCTAAAAAATACCAGCCAAGCAAACTTCTGTAATATCAGCTTCTGGGTGATTTCCACAATTTATTTCCTGGGATACAGCACCTGATTTCATGGTAGTTTTGAAGGGGAAAGGTGTGAAGGTTGTTGCAGGAAAAGCTCCTGAGCTGCTGGGCTGAGGAGCCTCCTCTAAGCAGCCCAACAAAGAAATAATCGGGATAGAAAAATGACAACTAGCAAGGACTCTGCTGCTCCAAAGAAAATAGCATGTAAATTCCAGAGACAATGGGGAAAATGAGGTAGTAATTATCAGGAAGGCTGAACACAACAGATGTTTTATTGTCTTGCAGAACTGAGATCAAATCTTGGGTTCCCATTGAGCTGCAGAGGCTTGAGCGGAGAACATGGGAACAAACCCTTCTCACCACCCTTCCTGGGAATGCTGCTTCTCTCCCTATTTTAAGCCCAAGGCAAATGGCCAGAGGAGCTGAGCACAGGCTATGTACCTTCTAGAGCAGCCCAACAAGTGCAGGCTTTGGGTTTTTGAAGCTGCTTTTGTCGTGTGAGCAAATTAGGATCAGCAGCACCATCCCAGCGAGCCGCGTCCCAGCGCTCCCGGAGCTCCCAAACACCACACACCACTTCCCAGACACAAACCTTGAAGCCCAAGGGGCTGAATATAAATATTCTTCTGATGTATCATAAAATATGAATGAGGAAAACACTCCCTCCTAACTGAGCAGTCGCCTTTTAGGGGGGAATTGCCTCTTTCAATTGCTCAGCCCCATGGGATCTCTGTGTGTTAAATTCCACAGGGGTCTGGGGGTTTGCCCGGCCTAACTCCAGTGCACAACTGGGGGCTGGAGGCAGTTTGGGCTGCAAAGCCTTCCTTGTGGTGAGAGAGATCCTCATGGGAGATTTATGGCAGCTGGGCTTCCCTGTGCCAGCCAGGAAGCACCACCGGGGCGAGAGCAGAGAATTCAAACAGGGCCAGGGGAAGGCAGAGGGGAAACGAGTGGCTGGGGAGGCTGGCTGGAAATCCTGGCAGGCAGGTGTGGTTTCTGCCCCTCTCCCGAGCCTGGTGCCCACAGGTTTGTGATCTTGCTGTGCTCTTTGGACTCCCAGCTGCTTCCGGAGGCACAGGTGGTGCCACAGCCAAGGGACCTTTCCCCACCTGGGGCTGGCGAGGTGCCACCCCTCTCTTTTCCCTTTTTTCTCTCTCTTTCCCTGCTCCAGACCACAGGGACTGACAGCTTTGAGCCCTTCACACCACACCAGTGCTGTGCCATGATGTGAGGGGCATCTGAAGGCCACTTTGGATCTGCTGGATCACAGCACCAATGCATCCCACAGATCCTGACACGGCTGCAGCAGCTTCCATGCATTTCTGGGAACAACTCCCACGGCTAATCCTTCCCTTGACCCAAAGGCCAGTCTCCCTCCACCCTCAGACACAGCACAACGAGAGGGTTGAGCTCACTGGAGTCACATAAAGCATCACAGGATGAAAACCAACTGCTTGTAGTGGAGATCTGCCTGTTGCAGGATCTATTCCCTACCTCCGGCAAAGAACAAAAAATAACCAAACCTGTCCCACGACAAAGCAAGGCCCATTTCTGCCCTCCCCTCTATGACATGAATGCACCAAATGACACCTCCTTAGGCCTCCCAAGAAAAAGCAGGGCTCTGCTTTATTGAGTGATGGTAAATCCACCCCTAAGCATTCTGGAGAGAACATTTCCCAACATGGAGACAAATCATCATCTGCTTTAGCCCTATAATGATTCCTACAGCAATGCAATCAAGCTGCCTAACAGATCAGCTCCTTGACAGCTTCCAAGCTTAGGAGGAGCCTCAAGTTTACATGCTATGCTTAATTTCCTTGGGGTCGACCTTAGAAGAAATCTAATTTGTTTCACAAGCAGCTCTGGATGTCAGCAGAGGCTGATGAGCAATAGAGCCATGAGAGAAAGGCCATTTAGTGTCTCACATAGATCTGTTGGAGGAGGCAATTGATCAATTATATATTTAGAAACACACTGGGGACAGGAGCTGGTGGGGGCCATGTGACCATCTATTTTAACGTCTCTGTCTGTCTGTAGGAAGAGAAAAAATTAAAATAAATAAATAAGTATATATATATATATTAAAAACATAAAAAACCAATCCACTCAGTGGGCAAGCTCTGAATACCACGTGTTGCCATGCAGCCAGGTATCCCTCACACCCCCAGAGAAAGCCAAGAGCAAGCCCAGCAGCAGCACTCTGTGCTGGGCAGGTACATTACCAGGCTGGGGGTGGGTTTAGGCATTGTCTTCCGTGCTCGGTGGACCTTGACTTCAGCGTTAGCAGCGGGGCCTTTTTTAGCATCCGTGTCCTTACTGCCCTCCCCGAGCTTGCTTGGCATCGTGGCTTGGAGCTGGGCAAAGGACCCCACAGTCCTGCCTTTGCCTGCTCCTCCAGGCAGGGTTTTTGCAGCGTGGCCAGTGAGAGAAGCAAAGCTGGTAGTCCTTAGAGGCTGCTCCTGTGCCATCTGCTTGGTTAGGATATATCCATTGCTCCCTGTGACTGAAGTCTGTGTGAAGTCATTTGCTTTCAGATGGTTTTGCTTCCCAGGCTCGCCGTCCCGCTCCGAAATGCCGTTTTCTGCTATCCTATTTAATTTAGTAGTAGAGTCCTGCTGGCTCACTTTCGTGTTGTCCTGAGTGTTTTTCGCTGGGTTTGGGTGGCCTCCACCCTCGCTGTGCTCACAGGAACCGTTGGTTTCACCGTCTACTGCCATTTTTGGTTCCCCCACTTGCTTTTCTGTAGCGCTTTCATCTGCAGCCATGGCATTAAACCCTGGAGGGAGAGGGAGCACAGGGAGGAAGAGAGGAGAAAAGGGTTACAAGTGGCGTTGAGACTCCCAGGAGGAGGCACAGCTACTCATAGTGTAAGAGCAGCCCTCTCCTCCAGCAGCTTGCCTGATGCAGATCACAGAATCCCAGAATATTCAGGGTTGGGGAACACCTCCAAGATCATCCAACCATGGATCAACCACCACCACCACATCAACTACAGCAGAGCACTGAGTGTCAGGGTGTTCCCTCACCCACCTGCCCGGCCCTCCTGGATCCTCACACGGTGACATTTGGGGTGGGTGGCCCAGGTGACAGCAGTGCACTCACTCCCACTTGCCATTTATTCCCAACAACGGATTTCTCAAGGTAAATATTATCTCTGGCTTTTCCAATAACTGCATTTATTGGACCATATGTCAACAGCTCGCCTGGCAAACAAAACTCTGCCCCATCTTGCATCCGGATCTCTGGCAAAGCCCTTCCCAGAGCCACACTGACATGGAAAAGCTTTGCTGGTAGGGCTGTCCCTGTGAGCTTTTGTGGCACAGACACAGCCCAGCAGCCAAATGTCCCCATCAGGGCTCTGCTGCTACAGGGAACATCACAAGGAATAACTCCCTGGCTGTCCCAGCTCTCCTGGGAATGTTGTTCAGTGGGAATTGGCTCTTTCAGCATGCCAAAGCACGACAGGACCAGGATTCATGGTGTCATTTCAGGGGTAACAGCAGGAGTGAACACAGGAGTGAAGCGTGGTAAATGCATTTCTCTGTTAAAATAATTCTGTGATTCAAATGCAGCAAGGTTTTCACAGCCTGACAGAGCTCAGGCACAACAATGCCCATGTAAAACATTCCTTTTCCTTCCCTTCCAAACACTTCCCTGCTCCCCCATCAATGACTTCATCCTATCAAAGACTTCAGATCCAAGCTGAAAAAAATCCGACTACGGATGTCATGTACTGGCAGGGAAGTTTCTGACATGACAAACCAGCAGCTCCCCAGGCAACCAGGAGTGATAACAATTCACTGGCACGCTCAGTGCAATGATTACATCAACCTGCTGTTAGGGATTCCTTGGCTTGTTTTCCTTCCAGAGACCAGACAGTTATGAAAAGCAACACGAGAAGTACAGGGAGAGCTCTGTCAGAGCAGGGGGGATTGCTTCAATCCAGCTCCCACCAAAGCAATTTTCACCTGCAGGATCCAAAGAGCCTGCAGTCACACTGCAGGAACAGCCAGACCACTGGGTATCAGCACCTCATTTCACACTGCCCTTCAAGCACAAACAGGCGAGGAAAACATTCTGAATCCAGAATCAAGGTTGGAAAAGACCTCCAAGACCATCGAGTCCAACCTGTGACCAACCCCCACCTTGTCACCCAGCTCAGAGCACTGCAGCTCTAGACTCTAAAAGTTATTTATTCTGGTATCTCAAACAACCTTTTATTCCCTAAACTCCCTGGGTTTTGGTGCCCATCTGAGATTTAAAGACATTTCCAGCAAACTGAAAGCCTTCTTAGGCCTGGTCAGTACACGTGGAGCATCCAATGCACACATGGTCAGTGCTGAACTCACACCAGGCTCTGCCCAGGGAGTATCAAAGACCTGATGCAGCATCCAACCCCTCCAGCCTCATCCTGCTCATCAATTAAGAGGGGGACAGCGCCACTGATGCTCTGATTTCCAGCTGAAAGCCACAGATGTTGGCACAAAGCATCTTTCCAGACATATCTGGAAAGTCTCTTCAAACCCTGAGTGGTCACTCTTCCCTGGGGATCAGCTCTGGCCATTTTTCCTGATGTGACACCTGCACTGAGAGATCCATTCCCCCTAATTCCAGGCAGCCCAGGCTGGGATTTCCTCCCACATGGACTCTGCTGGCTCACAGCCTGCAGAGAGAGCTCCAAAACATCCAAAAATCGCTCACCAGTGCTCTCTGGAGCACACAGAGATACAAACCCCACCTGCAGGAGCAGGGACTGAGGGTTCTCCAAGCAGGATTCAAAGTTATCACCTCCACCTGCTCCCTCTCCCACCACCCAGACCCCCCTGTGCACAGAAAGAGGCACAAGGGTTTGTTTTTGATAGCAACAACTCTGGGAGAAGATAAAGTGCTCCTTTTCCCCCTGTTTTATTTAACTATTTGAAAAGCTGTGGGCAGAGGGAGCCACAACTATGCCTTTATTCTTTCAATTCTTGTTTCTCTTTCTGCATTCAGCGTCTTTAAAAGGCCATTTAAGCAATTATTGCAGCAAAGTCACTGCCAGGAAAAAAAAAAACAAACAAAACAACAAAAAATAAGCTCTCTAACCACAGCTGGAGGTTTCTAGAGCTCAGCTTTAGGCACCTGGCTGAATGAAGCCTTCAATATTTGTTGATTTAAATACTGTGCTCTCCCACCAGAGCAGTCAAATAACCTCAGTGGCTGACTACGAGATAAACTGAATAAGCAGAGGGCAAGAATTGCTCTACCTGCCATGAAGGCAACCAAAACAACGTGAATTAGAGCACTGCCCTGGGGAAAAAGTAACTGCATTACTCCAGAAAGCGTCACGGGCTTTATGAAAAATCCATGAAGCTAAAATTAAAATCACACACACACACTTATTTCACTTATTGTGAAATGCAATCTGACTGACTGTGGAAGTGGCATCAACCCCCTATAAACAGGCACCAGCCTTCCAAACCTGTGTGAGCAGAGATTTGATGAAACAGAGAGATGGAATTTCATAGCAGAGGCCAAGGATTGAAAAGGAAGAGAAACCGTGTCCCCCTCCAGCCTCCAACAAGTCTGAGACACCACAGGCAGGACCTTCCCTTTGTTTGGGGAAAAATCCTCTCCATTCTCCCATTCCCTCTTCTGGCAGCACTAAAATCCATGAATAGTTTGGAATGGCTTTGTTTTCTACACACTGAGCTCCTGCAAGAAGCACCACCCCATCATCCCAAGTTTGAACACAAATTAAAGAGCTGCCCACGGAGAACCAGTTTATGTCAGGAGCTGCATCACTTAATTTGTGTGGCCAACTCAAGTGAGCCGGTCTGGTTTCCCCAACCAAAACACCTGATCTGGCAAGAGGAAAACAGGAATTGCCATTCCAAGCTTGGCTACAGCTCCACTGGTGCTCCGTGTGCTCCATCCCCCTGTGACAGGACACGTCTGCAGCTCTGACCACGCTCAGCAAGCCTCAGGTTCACCGAGGGCACCTGTACAGCACTGCTGAACAGACAAAACTCAACATATTTTACACTCTGGCTGAACTGTGGCCCACAGACAGGGATGGGAACACAAACCAGAGCCAGCAGGAGCCTCACAATGACAATACTGAATTAAGCAGCTCACAGAAGCTCTTCAACAGCTCCAGACACCTAAAGAAACGCTTCTTCCTGACGTGACCTTTTTATCCCCCCCTTTTTCATTCCCCAAAAAAAAGCTTCACTGAAAACCTGCTAAAATCCTCATTTCAAATACACCTCGTGGCAGTGAGTTCTCCCCTTGAAAACGCTGTTCAGCAGCTTTTCTGCTCCTGTGCTGCAAGTGCAAGGGAATTATAAAACTCAAGTTGGTACTTCTCTAAAACTTTGTGCCTTTGCAGCTCTCATCCCTTCTAAGTAGGCCAAAACTAGGTTTTCTCCACATTCAGTTTTCTCTCCCACTCGTTCACTGCTCCTTAATCTACAACCATCCTTTCTTTAATTAAAAAGAAATAAAAGGTAGGAAGCTCTAGCCTGCATCCATGAAGTGTAACCTTATTAATTAGAAGCATCCCGGGCTTTTCAAAGCTGCTTTAGGCATTCCCAGTGCCAGATGCAGCAGGAAAAGCTTCTCCCACAGACCCCAACACTGCCTGAATGCCCATCCAAGCTTGGATTCATTTCAAACCCAGGTAACGTGCCCAAGAGATTTATTGGTGGTGATTGAAGTTGATACCAAGTTGGCACAAACTTCAGTAAAACCATATTATTTTGGGGCTGGGTGTGTTTTAGAAACACAAGGAATTTAAGACTCAGGAAGCTGGGCTATTCCATTATCCCTGTGACTCCACGTGGCAAAGAATTCCCAATAATAAATTTAAACCCCTCCTCTGAATTAACAACCCCCCGAGAGCAATGCAGAGCTCCCAGCCCTGCCCAGGCCCAAGCAGAAGGGTCAGGCTCAACCTTTCTTCTCAGAACATCACAGTCATTCCAAATGGAATTAAAATTCCCCTGAAGGAGACAGACTGACGAAGAGAAGCTAAGACAGGATGAGACCACCTCATCTAATTTCAGGTGTCAGACTTCAGGGTGTCCCTAAACCACCGCTGTAACCAAGAGAGAGAAGCCAACAGCTCAAAAGCAGCCTAGGCTGACTTTAGACATCTTTGGACAAACTCACCCCTGCCTGGACCATGTCCAACCTCCCTGCTACCATGTCTAAGCAGAAACGAGCCGGATTAATTCAGAATTAGAATGGTAACTTCAAAAAAAGCCCTAAATTAGGTAAAATTAAACCCACCTCTGCTCTCCCAGCCCAGACATCCCTTCTCTTTGCTGTCTTTGCCTGCTGGGGTTTCCAGCCCTTTCAGCAGAGCCAGACCTGGCTCCAGTCCTGCCCTAGAGCTTGCCAGAGCTGGGTCCAGCCTGCCAAAACTTATCTGTGGGCAGAGGCTGTCTAACAGATGTGTTACTGTCCCCACCAGCCATCCTGGCCACAGCCAGAGGGGACACCATCACCTCTGTGGGGACCCAAGGGGATGATCACCCACCAGAAACTTCCCGTCTGAGGCAGGCCAGGTATCAACTCCAACCTCAGTGTTATTCTGACAACGCTCTGAAAAATGTAAAAGCTTAAATGTATTTTTAAAGTCTGGAGCTCACTGCTCAGTGAGGCAAAATAAGAAAAATATGCAAGCGTTAGGAGCCCTTGTACTCCAGGCCAAACTGCAGCCACCAGGTCTGAGGGAAAAGGGAGAGAGAAAGAAAAGAAACAGAAATAAAAAAATATTCTCCAACAAATGCACTACTATCTGATCTGGAACTTTTACACATTTTTCTGAGTATCTTGGTGCTGAGCACTGGTGGAGGCAAGACACTCTCTGCCCATGGGATTTTCCATGCATTTCCAGAGCCCCCAGCACAGAGCCCTGGCAGAGCCAAGAGGCTTCAGCTGCTGCAAGAGAAACGTTTAATCAAAGATAGGGCTTAAATGACCTTAGCTTAAATGAACTAAGCACAGACAGGGCTTAAAGGAAAAGCTCAGGATTTGGGAGTGCAGTCCAAGAAATGCATACAGCCGTATTTACACACCCACATCTCACAGATGTTCTACCTTAACCATCTTGCAGATCATCCTTAAAACACCGCAGATCCCACAGCCTTTGATTCAATACCCCAACTGTCCTGCTGGATAAAAGTGAGAAATGCACCTGCTTTTAATCCCTGTGTTACGGCACTTCCCTCCCCTCTTCCTCCTCTAACTCCAGCAAAAAGGAAAACTGCCAGGCAGAGAAGAGCCCAGCTGCCATCAGAAGGATGAAGATGTTGGGACTGAAACCACACAGGTCAGAGAGAGGTGGCAGCTGGGGACCCTGAACCCATTGGGAAGGAAAGCACCTTTCACTGAAGGCTGGAAGGAGCCCTGAGCAGCCTGACCCAGGGAATGGCATCGCTGTCCATGGCAGGAGGTTGGAACTGGATCATTTTTAAGGTCCCTTCCAACCCAAACCAGTCTGGGATTCTGGGATTCTGTGATTGAAGCCAAAAAGCAGAGCACTTTGAAGCCAAGAAACGCAGACAAATGTTTTCAGGCAAAAGTTCCTCTCTGGGGGGAGTTACTGATGGTCTCTTCTTCCCCCCCAACCCCTTGTGAAGCTGGGTGGTGTCCAGGTGTTTCCAGACCACAGATGTCATTCCTCCCTGGAGCAGGTGACACAGGAACATGTCCAGGTGGGTTTGGAACATCTCCAGAGAGGGAGGCTCCACAATCTCCCTGGGCACCTGTTCCAGGGCCCTTTTTACCTTCCTCATGCTGAGGTGGAACTTCTTGTGGTTTAGTTTACGGCCACTGCTCCTCGTCCTGTCACTGGCACCACTGAACAGAGTCTGGCAGCATCCTCTGCCACCCCCAGGAGATATTTATGTGCATTAATCAGATCCCCTCTGAGTCCTCTCTGCTCCAGACTAACCTGACCCAGCTTCTGCAGGCTCCCCTCACTTGAGAGCTGCTCCAGACCCCTCATCATCTTTGTGCCTTCTGCTGGAGCCTCTCCAGCAGCTCCTTGTCTTTCTTGAACCATGGAGACCAGAACTGAACCCAAAACTCCAGATGTGGCCGAGCAGAAGGGAAGGATCATCTCCCCTGACCTGCTGGCCACACCAAAATGCCCTCCAGCATTCCCTTGGCCTTCCTAGCCCCCAGGACACACTTTGAACATAAACAGTTAAACTGGCTCAACAGTTGAATGACTCAGAGCAGGTTAACAGCCTCCAGGAAACTCACTCATCCCTTTGTCATGGCATGAGGCCATGGTGTTAACAGGACTGGTCACAAGGCCCTGAGCCCAGCTGTGTCCAAGGGATGCTCCGGCTCCAGGGCTGCCAGCATCCTTCCTGGAGCAAGAGTCCCAAAGCCAGGGAGTGCTTGGGTGCACAGCTGGGTGAACATCTCAAATCCTGAAGCAACACTTTGCTCTGCCTGGTCTCCTGCTGTCAGCCTCAGCAGGGGATCCCAGTGCCAAGTACCTGAGGAGAGCAGATTAGTCCTTCCCTCCTTTCAAGCTGCCATCCCTGCACTGGGAATGCAGAAGCTGCAGCTGCTCAGGGGAAAGCAGCACTTCCCGTGCTCACAGCAGCTTCCTACCTGCAATAATAAGAGGGAGAAAAAGGGAAAAAAAGGCCCCCTCCAGGAGTTTAAACCCCTGACAGTCTCTCAAAGCAGGCTGAAGTTTATCTGAGAGCAGTGACTGTGCATGTCTCACCCAGCACTAGGCTCCAGCACCGTGGCTCTTGTAAAGCAGCTGCCCTGGGTGAAGGCTCAGAAACACTGGAGCTAACGGGGAACTTCACTCCCAACACCCATTCCTGCTCTTCATGCTGCTGCTTTACTGGAACTTCCCATCCCTGGGCTTGGAGAATCAGAAAAGGAGTGGTTTGCTTGAAAGGTCAAGGGAGACGCAGAGCTGGGAGTGAAGCACATGAGGAGAGCTGAATTCGCTTGCAATTCTTGCAAGGAAACCACTTTTTAATAGTTTCTCTCTGAGTCAGACTAAAGACAATATGGCCTAATAAAAGCTTTTTTCCACTCATCTCCCATCTCCCTGCCCCCTTCCCCACCCTGTCAAAGGGAAATATGGACCTAAGCTCACACCCACATGTAAAACTGAACTGGAACATTTCCCACGGACAACACAACAGCCTCATCCACAGCTTTTTTCTATCCATGTTGAGCAATTTTACGCAGACAGGGACACTGAGCCTAGTGAGCAACTTCCACAAGCTGGGACTCACCCCCAGAACTGGAAATGAAAGTGCTGGAACACGCAAAGAGCTTGTTCCTACAAATATATGTTACATTTAGAGTTCAATTATTTGTCTTTATCAGGATGGAGGCAGAAGAGGACAGCCCAGGTGGGAACCACAGGGCATTTCTGCAACATCTCCCTCTCGAGGAACAGAGAACAGAGCACCACAACTGCCCACCCAAGGGCCTCCCACCCTCAGGATGTTCCCTGAGAGCACCCACCCCATCCCAAACACCAAAAACCCATCCCCAGCTGCTGAGACGTCCCAAATGAAGGCTGACAGGCTGAGGACCACCAGGAAAGGTCCACTGCCTCAAAACAGCTCATTAATGACGGCCAGGCTGGATGGGGCTTGGAGCACCCTGGTCCATGGAAGGTGGCCCTGCCCATGGCAGGAGGTGGAATGAGATGAGGTTTAAGGTCTCTTCCAACCCAAACTGGGTTCTATGAAACCAGAGCAGGAGCCTTCCCTGCAACAGGAGATCTTCATGGAGCTCTCCAACACGAAGATGTTCATCAGAGCTGGAGCCAGGCAGTGCTCACAGGCACCACTGCAGCTGACAGGCCTTGCTTGGAGTCAGACCTCTAAATATCAGCCAAGGCTTCAAGCTACCTGAATTTCCTGTCTCATCTTGGATTCAAGGAAAGCCCAAGTTTGTACAGAGGTGTAACTGGTGCAAGGCCATTCAGAGGCACAATTCCAATGGGGATCTGACCTGCCCCCTCAGCATCAGCACCTTTCTGAGTCAGGGGGGAGTGAAAAGAGGGGAAAACACAGCAATTCACACACTCAGCCTGTAGCCCAAACAGCACCTTTAGTCAGCCTCTGGATCTGCAGCTTCAAGCCTCTGGAAGTTTAGATGCCAGGTTTAATATTGACAGGTTACCTGCCAGGAGGGTTTTCCCAAAGGGAACACAATCCAGAGCAGGTTCAGTCACACATGCTGCAGGCCATGGCTGCCATCAAACACACCCTCAGCAGCCCAAACTAAACCAGTCTGTGCCACTGACAAAGATATTAAACAGTACCATCCTCCTCACCAAAGGGAAATGACTGTTCAAGAAAACTTGAGGGGAGAAAGCTGAGACTTCAGGGTGCTTCTCCCTCCACACATCCCAGCTCCATCCCTGAGCCAGGAAACTGGGCTCAAAGAAACCATTCCATGCCATCCTGCAAGTCTGCTGGAAAGATTTCATGTTCACGCAACAGTGAAAAATGCGAATTCAGTGCCAGCACTAAACACTGTCATTAACAGGCTTTTGGGATGTGAACCAATGTTCTGGTGGTGATGATCCTGCGAGGATCCCAGCTGGGGAGCCAGGGCAGGAGGGACAATGTCCCAGAACTGCACCACGCACACCATGGTCTGTGACACACGTGCTGTGCCTGGGGAGGGAGGACACATTCTGAGCACTCCAGAAGAATGGAGACTACCCAGCTCACATTTAGGAGCCTCCTCTCCCTGGGAACAGAGCTGCACAATAAACTGGAGTGGGGGGAATTTCAGCACCTTGTGAAGCCTCGATGCTGTTCCTGCACAGGGAGGGTTCCCAGCTTCCTTCTGACACAGCGTTTGCTCCAAGTCAAAATCAGCCAAGAGGCACAGAAATGTCTCTTCCCACCCTCCTTTGGGGTTTTTTACCTCCACAGACTCTTGACACCTCACGATCAACCAAGAGCTACACAAACAAGCTTTATAGTCCTGAGCTAAGCAAGGCATGGGATCAAAGTGAGTCTCCCCCAGAGCAACACAACCTCCCACTGACACCTCCTGACACCTCAGACTTTGTCTCTGCTCTGCCCAGACCAGAGGTCCCTATGCCACCAGTGCTGGCAGCAGGATTCCTGTGCTCCCAGTTAATATCCAAGCACCTGACACAGCATTCAGTATTTCTGCTTCTTCTGAGCTCTACTTTCTAACTAGAGCAGCTTGACAAAACGTTATGCTGGACAGAAAAGAAAGAAAAAGCAATGCTGTACTCACACACAACGGATTTAAGTCCAAAATTTTGCTTCTAGATAAGAGCAGGGATTTCGATGGGGCCAGTTCAGTGCTTCCCTAATGCTCTATTATGGAAAGGAGAACAAAAATACACCAAATCCCTGAAGAGCTATGAGAAGTAACTAGTCCAGGAATAATAAAACCATGGAAAGAAAGGAGGGAGGTGGGGGAAAGATAAAGGGTGGTGGGTTTTTTTTCCCCTAATCCCACTGACACATTTATTAAACCCTTAGATTTGTGTGCATGTAACTCACAGACAACCCTGCAGGAAAAGACTTTGTCAAATGAACCTGTGCTGCATCCTGCACAGTAAAAGCTGCAGAACCCACACAGGAGCCACAAGGTGTGGGGTGTCTGACCCCTCCAGCCACCCTGCAGCCATCAGGGCTGCTCTGCAGTGACAGAGAAACCCACAGCAAAACAGAAAGTCAATGTTCCTAGAGGGAGGAAAAGGTCAGCGTGGGGAGGGATCAGAGTTCAGCTAAAACCAGTCACACACAGGAAGTTCAAAGTAACTCCTGTGCGCTTCACACCAAAGCAGAAGTGAAAATTAGATCTCCTTCTTCAGGGGAGTGGTGAGGGATGGACTGAAAAGCAAATCTGCATCTTCAGTGGAAGAGCCCTGCTGAGAATAAACTCAGGAGAAGGGAGCCTGTGCTTGTGGGAGCACACCTGAGGTGCTGGGGGGACTGAGCACAGCTCCAAGCCCCCAGTTTTGTCCCCATCACGTGCCCACCTCACGAGCCAGCTCTGACCCTCAAGCAGGGCAGGTGCTCACCTTCCTCTTTGTTGTTGGTGATGTCTTTCAGCAGCTCAGTCTTCATGCAGCCGTCTTTCCTTGGCTCTCCCTTACTCAGCAGTGCTCGCTGTGGTGGGGCAGAAAAAACAGCAACATCAGGGTTGAGCTCAGTGCTCAGACACACACTGCATTCAAAAGAAGAGACAATCATGGACACATCCTGTTTACAGCACGGCCAAACCTCCCTCTGCAAAATAAGGCTGCCAGGAAGCTGCCACCAAGGCACAGGTCACAGATAAAACACGGCAAGGCCGGCCCCGGCTGACAGCCCGAGGAGCACAGGGGCTCCAGGCTGTGCCCAGGGCTGGCACCTCCCAGCTCTGGGTTGGATGCAGCCAGACAGATTTTCCCAGTGCAACGTGCCTGGGAATCCAGCTGAGTCCGTCTGCGTGGAAGGCATCTCGAGGAGGTGACTCTGACTCCCCCAAAACTTTTTAGGCTTCGGGTGGGGGAGGCAGATCTATCAGACTTCTCACTACAACCTCATTTATCAACATTTCCAGCCCATGTGCTTTTGGTGGCTTGGTTGGGTTTTTTTGCAGCTCATTCAAATGAACACCCAAAATGCAAACCATCAGTCAGCTACAGCTAACTCCTCATTCATAACACCCATGTTTATTAAAGTTAATGAGCTCTATTTTTGATTCTATAGAAAGCAATTTTTCTCTTTCCCCCTCTTTTTTGAAAATTTTTTCATGTAAAAAGGGAACACCTGCTCATCTCCTCTGCCTTTCACATGCCTGGCATCACGTTGTTAGCTCAGGTTTGCAGCCTTAGTACCTTCTCTTCTCCTTCTGTTTTGAAGTAGCAAGACCAAACAACAAAAAAACCCCCAACCTACCAAAATAAACCAGAAGGAAAATGGTATTTTAAAAAAAAATAAACTAGAAGGGGTCTTCGCCACAGCTGTGTTTAAGGAGAGAACTGGTGTGGAGGCAGAGATGGGGAGTGCCCTGCAGAGCTGGAGGTCGGTGCCGGGTTCAGCGCGCGCGGCCGGCGCCGCCGGCACAAGAATAAGCCCAGGTCAAGCCAACTGTTGTAGGCCAGCACGGGGAGCAGATGGTGCCTGCAGCCATGCAAATCACAAGGTTTAAAGCGCACTGGGTGATAAAGAAAGAAAAACAACCTGCCCGCCTCCCTTCAAGCAAGTGAGGGGGATGAGACGCACACGGAGGCCGGTGTGGCAGCTCCCAGACCTTCCCACAGAGCTCGCCTGTGCCCATGTGGGATTGTCCAGAGCTGGCAGGGGAGAAGGGCTTTGGCACTGCTGCTGTTGCAGTCACCAGCCACCCCACCAGGTTTGAGAACTCAGTGCAATGCCTTGTGCTGGCAGAGCAGCCCCCAGCCCCACGCAGGGCTCATCCAGCCCCAGTTCCCTGCGGGATCGCCCTGTCCTGCGCCCAAATGCCACCACGGCAAGGAGACACATGCTAAAGGAAGGAGGGAGACAGATTCCTGGGAAAGCCTCCACCACCTACCAGGCCCGGAGCTAAGAGCACTTCAAGGATGGATCCTGCAGCACAAGACAGAGGCTGTGGGTGGCTGCCTGTCCCTGCCTGTCCCCAGCCTGCCCCGAGCACAATCAGACACAAACCCAGCCACATCTCAGTGCTCTCCGCACCAGGAACTTGTGTTCCAAGCACAGCACCTTCAGATCTCCAGTCACAGACCAAAAAGCTGCTGTGAGCATCGGAAAGCTCAGCTCAGCCCAGCCTGACACAGAACCTACCTTCAGCAGACACTGGCCAACAGCTTCCATTGAGAAATGATCATAAAACACAGCCCAAAGTCTGAGCACAGAGCAGCTGTTTTATTTATTTCTTTGCTGAGCCAGTAATATATATCCTTGCTGCAAACATGAGCTTGTAAACCCTACCTCTCCTCTAGCCAGACCTCTTGTAAACTGGGAATAACCTCGGTTTTTCTCATGGATTATCCTGCTGCAAGACTTGAGCAAAGAGAGCTGAGGGTGCTCGAGGGCACCCCTGGCTCCCACCATAGCCAGGGGCACTCAGGCCCTCGCCACAGGCACCAGCAGCAAATAAAGAGCCTCAGTCAGTCTAACAGGGACCAGTTTGTTTTCCCAACCTTTGTTGCAACAAGGAGAGGTCTTGATATTCCTGCTACTACACTGACTCATACAAGAAGCCCCAGGATTTCCAGGGGCCATTCTTAGCCATCTGAGGCTAAGTTTTTCTGCATTTTCTAAGCACTACCCTTGCTCCACACATCACCCACGCTCTCCCTTCCACAGAGGCGTTGCTGCTCCTCGCCCATGAAGAAAAGCCACTGCAGGAACCCTGGAGTCAATCAGACCTTGACCACCCTCCCTGCTCGCTGCAGTCACCAGGAGCTTAGAGCTGCCTGCCCAGCTCTCAAAGCAGAATTCCCAACTCCAAGCGAGAAACCATCACTTTTGTCCTTTAAGAGTACAAAAGCTGGGTGCCAAGGCAAGGCTGGCTGAGGTGGCATCTCACAGGCTCTCCTGCTTCCTATCTCAGAGACAAATCAGAGGTGACAACGTTACAACTTCCCAACAAAAACTCGGCATCGAGGTAGAAAATAAAATAATAATTCAAAACCAAAATAAAATAAAAAGCCAACTGTGAATTTTGAAGCATTTTGATCAGAAGGAAGCTACAGGAAACCCCTGCAAAGCGCTCGAAGCCTCGTCCCCCCCAGGCCAGCGCTCTCCCGTCCTTGCTCCATCAGAACCCAGCAGATGCACCCAGCACCGAGGGGCACCCACGGGGCACCCAGGACCATTCATTCCCACCCAGCTCCACCCAGCCAACTTAGCACCAACTTCACCGCCAGTGTCAATACCTCCAGCTTTTGTGTGTGTGTGTGTGTGTGTGCGTGTGTTGGGGTTTTTTTGCCCTCCCCTCCCTTAAATCCAGAGCAAACTTCCCTTTCTGCTCACCCTCCCCATGCCCCATCCGTCCGCTCCCGATTGGCAGGGAAATCCTATACCCACCCTCCCCGCCGAGAAATGTCTGCTCTTGCAGCAGTCCCAACAAAGCCAACTGCCAAGCACACGCTGCTTCACAATAAAAGTCTCACTCGCTCCATTTATTTTTTTTCCTCCTTTCCCCCTTTCCCGCAGCCGTCTGCCTCCATTCCCTCGCCCACCCCAGACTGATTATTAACCATCCGTGGCTGGAGAACCTCCATAAAGAGCACACACCACCAGCCACGAAGTGTTCTTGCCCCCCCAGCAACCCTTAATTTTGAGGTTTCAAAGGGTAGAAAAAATTAGTGCATCTGAAGAAAGACTGATTGGGTCTTTGAAAGGGCTTTAAGAGCGATGAGGAGCCAAGCAGAGGGGCTACTGCTGGTTTAGTTTTTTGCTCTCTGCCTCTGTTTACAAGAAAACAAGCTTCCTCTCCTCCATGAGGTCTTTGGAGGGGATGGAAGACAGGTCAGACCGGCCAAGGAAAGGCTCTGCAGCATTTCCAAACAGATGATGACTACAAACTACAGTGGTGCCTTTAAAACAAACAAACAAACAAAAAAAACCAAAAAGAAAAAAAAAGCCCACCAAAAAAAAACACCCAAAAAAAAAAAAGAAAGGAGAAAAGAAAGAAAAGAAAAAGAACAAAGCTGGGAAACATAGAAAGAGCTTTCACAGCCTCCTCTCCATGGCATTTTCATCAGCCATCCGGGTGCCCTTCGCAAAGGTCCAAACAGGTTTTATAGGCAAAGACAACACATGCACAGCAAAACTCCAACATATTGCAGCTTACCAAGCCCAAGGGAGCAGAGTTACATCATGAGCCCGAGCTCTCTGCTCTCCCGGCAGCCCGGGAAGGAGCGCAGGCTGAGGTGCCAAGATGTCTACCTTCACCAGGGTCTTTTTTTTTTTTTTTTTTTTTTTTTATGTCTTAAAAATCAACGGTCTGGGAACCTGAGGCTCGGCAGCAGCGTTGCTGTGAGCAGAGCCGTGCACATGCAGCAGGTCCATCTGGAAGAGGGCTGGGAGCAGGAGACCCCTCAAAGTGCCCGTTCCCATCCGGGGCAGCGGATGCACCATCACCTCTGCGGGATGGACAGCACTGATCCTGCCTGGAAGCCTCCAGCTGGCCACCAACCCCTCTGAGGTGACGCCAGACCCCACTCAGGACACAGCCCCAGGGAAAGCTCCCACCAGCCAGGAAAACGAGGGCTGCAGCAACGCCGGAGCAAGGCACAGGCAAATCTCTCAACAAATGATGCAACCCCAGCAGCAGCAGATTCTTATTCACTCATTTTTTCCCTCCTTCTCCTAAAAAAAAAAAAAAAATAAAAATAACACAACCCAAACCAGCCTGCTCATAATAACCTTTGCCTTGAAGAGAAGACAAACATTTTGTAGTTAATTATATAGGAAGTAATGATTAAGAGAATGTTTGTAGGAAGAGAGTGTTTCTTTTGTAGGCACGGGGAGGCTGCTCATTTCAGATCTCGGCACTGTGCTTGGGCAAGGCCCGGGCTCAAGGCTCGTGGGGACGCTGACCACGGGCCTGTCATTAGAAACAACAGAAGCATTTGATCTGGAGAAGGAAAGAAACACAACCACCACCATACCTGGCCTACAAAGCAGTCACCAGTCTCAAAGCTCCTTTTTTTCAGGCTAAGGCCACTTCCTTATAAGCCTCATGCAATCATGTGAACATGGATTTTATCTGCAGCTCACAACAAGCACTGCCCTCAGCCTGAAGTTTGCTCCCAAATCAAATTCTTTGCCATTCTTTTGTCTCCTGAAATCCTTTCATCCAGACTCTTCTCCAATAGAAAAGAAACATCTCCTTCTCAACCCCCATGTCCTCTCTCCTATTCCAGCCGCACACGTCAACTCCCCGAGAAGGGGGGAAGCACAGAAAGAGGTGCAAGTCCCTGCATGCAACAGCTGGGAACACGGAGACACGTGCATGAAACACAACAGGACTTAAAGTGACTTCTCCCAAGGCAAGGCATTCCACGACGGCGTGCAGGCTTCAGGCAAGGGGGGTCTGCAGAGCCCGTGCCCTCCTGGAAAGGGGAGATTGATTTACACTTCCTCACAGCTTCCAGGCCCATCTAGCTGCATCCCAGTAGAGTTAAAGCCAGTGCAACTTGTGTGTGCAGGCAAATGTAAATCCAGAGCAGACAAAGGCGTCCCCTCCTTCCACGGGCTGAGGGTAGCAAGGAGTCCAGCTGCTGCCTGCCTTCTCCTAGCCCCCAGAAGGGGAGGGGGAGGAAGAAAACCCTAAAATGGAGACCAAGATTCATCACTATCTCTAGCAAAAGCAAACCAGCCATTTCAGAAAGACCCAGTCCCCAGGAACTGGCTGAGCCAGGACAAAACCAGAGCACCAAGAGGAGCCTGGAGCAAGCAGAATCCAGCAGTCCAGGGCAGGGGAGCTGGGAAGCAGCTCATCCCCATCAACAGGGCTCAGGTACCTCTTCAGCCTCCACGCTCCTCTTCCTCCCACCCAAAAGCACCGCAGCCAGCGGAGCGGGTCCCTGTCCCCCTGCCCATCCCCACAGTGCCCAGCCAAAGGGCACATGGGGCAGCAGAGGAGGGAAAGTCCCTCGTGGGTTCCTGTGGGACCACAAGGACCTGGCTGAGCTGCCCACACCACCTCCACCTGGGTCACCTCCGGCCATCGAGCGGCCAAGCAGCGAGACAGCGGTGCCTGCGAGCCGGGAAAGCGGACGGGGAGAAGGGGGGGAAAAAAAAAAGACAAAATAATAATGAAAATAATCATAATCATAAAACTTGCACCCTCGGGCCTGTCCCTCTAATAGCTACAGCAAAACCTCACCAAGGCCTTACTCTGCTGGAGGGCGAGAAAGCGACACAGCGCTGCCCAGCACCCGAAGTCCTGGAGGTGGGAGATCCTCACACCCTCTCCTCCATGGCCTACGGGCTTCGTCCCCGGCGTGGGGCCTGGTTTTTCTGCTCTGTCATTAAGAGTGGAGCCTGGTCTTTTCCTTCAATCCCAAGAATTGCACGGAATTAGATCATCTTTCTGGCTCGCCTCCCCCTACAGGCAGCTCCCGAGCATGCTCAGCGCGGCCGCGCTGCCATTTCATAACCGCATTGTTTACGGACACACGGACCTGCCATCTTTTGACAGGGACACAGGGCCCGTGTCCCTGCCCAGCGCCCCGGCCCCCGCCACAAACACCCCCTTGGGGGAAGGCAAACTGCGAAAGCATGGCAAAGTACAAGCCTGGGGGGGTGATGGTGGTGGGTTTGGTGTTTATTCTGATGGGTTTTGTTTCTTTTCTCTCCTTTTTTTCCCTCCTTGATTTAGGTGAAAATCCACCTGCTTTGGAGGGAGAGGTTAACCCCTGTGGGGGCTGTGGGGAGGAGGAACTCGCAGGGCTCGATGCAGAATGCCAGCCATGATTTTTAGCTTCTTCGAATCACAACTGTGCTTCGATGTCACCTAAAAATATAATCCCCAGCCCAGTCTGCCATCCTCTGCCGAGCCTTCCTCTGTGAGAGAAGGGGTTGGAAATATGGTATTTCCCTTAAATAAACAAGTTGGCTTAGTCCCAGCACATACAGTTTTCTCCTTTAAATGCAAACCAGAGTATTTTTGCAGGCACACAGGAAAACGAGGAGAGGAGGAGGGGAAATGTTCCTCATTTAACACCAAGAACTCCATGAAAAGCCTTGCAAGGTTGCTCAGAGCCCCGCTCCGTTCCAGCCCTCTCCCTGTCTGTGCTGATCATACTTCACAGGTGAAAGCAGCTCTGACTTATGACAGAGAGAAAATGCCAGAAGAGCTGGAGGTTTCCTCATCCTTGGAACAAGGACAAGTTGTGAAAAGCTTCCTTTGCAAGAGGCACTGTGCTGCTCGGGCACAGTATGGCAGCGTTGCAGGGAGGACACTTGCACGTCAGACCTTCTTAACCCCCACTGCCTCGACCCTTCTCCACGTCCTTCCCCCTCCTGATGGGGACCGAAGGAAAAACATAAATCAATCACCTGGTCTGGTGGATGCAAGCTGTTGTGTTGGAGTCCAGGGTATTTTTTAAAAGCTTGCTCAACATTTTCTCCTCTTCTATATTTTCCTTTTCTTTTTTTTTTTAATGGATACTTTCCAATTAGCTCTGTACAGTTTGAGAGCGTCGCTCCTGCTCCTTTCCTGACTACTGTAAATCCTGGCAGGTTGCCCTCCTCCTCTGCCCCCCTCCAGGACCAAAACCACCCTACAGCAAAGCCAGACACGTACCCTCCACCCGAGGGACCAAGGAGCTCACACGGGCACAAGAGGGACAAATCCCACTGGAAACACGAGGGGCCACAAGGGTCTGCAAAGAGGGGCTGGTGTCAAAACTCTGAATTCGGAGGAGTCAGAAAAAATAACTGGCTGAAAATGGGAGTCAAGGATTATAAACTCAGGGATTCGTTTCCAAATCACTGACATTCCATGTCACTGCAGGAACATATGGTCCTCCAAGGCTTGCAAGCAGGGAGCACACGCCATCAGTGCCCCAAGCCTTTGGGCTGACCCCAACACACGGTCACTCTCCCGCTGCGGCCATTCCTCGACCACTCTCAGCTCCAGGAGCGGGAAGGTGAGAAGGAAAAACTTCAGGGAGAAGCAGCAAAACGAAAACAAAGAGGAGCAGCAGGAACCAAGCCAGCCCTCCCCCAAACCAGCTGGCCAGGAGAGTGAAGCTCCTTAAAACTCCTTGTTTACCTGAATAAAACAACTCACTGCCATTGCATGAGGTGCACACAATCCTCTTTCCTTAGGAGATGGCACCACACGGGAGAGCTCAGGGGAGCCAGGCCATGGAGCTGCCTGTGCCCCCTGCCCAGGGCTGGTCCTACAGGGGCTGAGCAGCAGGAATATGCCCTGTGTGTGCCACAGAGCCCAGTTCTACCCAAACATGGTCTGGGACGAGGGCAGGAGCTCGTGCTGGCACTGCACAGTCAGTTAAATACATGAAACGGAGCAAAACCAAGACCCAAAGGCCCCACTTAGGGCTATTAACCCTTGCTGAGAAGCAGCGCCAAGCCCAGACCTCGGCTGCTCTCTTCCCTCCAAAGTAGGTCAGGCTTTTCTGCGTCCCTGCAGACGCTTCCGAAGGGCCCCAGCCGGCAGGGACTGAGTGTTGGGCGCTTTTGGCCGGTGCCACACCGGTGTCACCGTGGTCACCACCGCACAGGAGCACACCTCGCACACCTCAGCGAGTTTTTGGCTGTCTCCTCAGCCTTCATCAAGCCCAAAGCCCATTTTCTCCCTGGGTGGAGCTGCTCAGGCGGCAGGTCAAGGCCTCAGCTCTTCACTGTTAAAGAGAAATCTCATCTCTCTCCTCGTGACTTCTGATGCCTTTTCCTTTTCTTCTGGATGATGAACAACGAGCACATTTATAGTTCAGTGGAGACATGATAGATATTTAGATTAGGTATCACAGATTGTCCTGTGTAAGCTCCCTAATCTTTTAAATGCCATCTTCACATCTTGCTCCTTGATTGAAAATTCAATATTGTGTCTGCACTGCAGCTTTGAGGGTCTCCCTGGAGCACAGCAAGCTCAGGCCAGTGTTTTGCAGGGATGTCCATGCCTTCCACAGCCCTGGGACCTTCTGTGTCCATCCCAAATCTCACTGAGGTCTGTGGCAGCCAACAGAGTTCTTGCAGGTAACACAAATCACAGAGCAAAAAAAAAAAAAAAAAATTCCTAAGGGCAGAACCAGGGGGCTGAATTTTAAAATATGTTGCAGACATGGACCTCCTGCCATGAAATCAACGAGGGATGTTTCCTTTTAATCAGCTGTTTCCTTGGATTGCTACTATATTAAAAAAAAAAAAAAAAAGAAGAAGAGAGAGAGGGGAGGAAGTCACCCCAAAATAAAAAGGATTGTTTCTTCCTGGTAAAATATTGTTGGCTCTGGCCTCCATCCAAGTGAACCATAGGCAGAGGCTGTCAAAAGAGACCCAGTGAGGAGGTGCCATGTGGCCACAGGCCCTCTCCTCCCCTTCAGAAGTTCAGTCTTCGAGCAGCTTGGATACCCCAAGCTTTTTTCTTCTAAGAGCTACAAGCAGGGAGGGCTCCTTGGAGAATTTTCCAGAAACTTCACACTTAAAAAGCACAAACAAACCCTAAAAATACCACAAAAAAAACCCCCAAACCAAACCAACCCCAAGCAAGCCTCCCCACCCCAGGAGACAAACGAAAGGCACGAGGGAACAAAGCCCGAGGTTTCCCGGGGCGATGCCGGGTGCTGAGGCCCCTCGGAGCCCACGGCACAGCCCCTGGAACAGCCATCCCAGCAGGATGGAGCATCCCAGCCCGCCTGCCCTCCCGCGCACGGGCCGGCCGAGCGCAGGGATATCCAAACAAATGAACAAATAACCCCGGCCATGCTTCCCCGGCCTCTGCTCCTCCTCTCCAAGGCTTCTCCTTGCCCGGCAGGACACAGCCTGCCCTGCCAGGGCCTCGCCAGGCACGGGAGGTGGACGGACCCTGCGGTACCTGCGGGCAGCTGTTGTCTTCTTCTGGTGAAGACTCCAAGAGTTGCATATTCCAGATCCTCATGAGCAGTGATTCAGTTTCTGCTCATGTGATAAAGCTCCCTCTACAGAGTGAGCATGCCCAGAAGAGCCCATTTCACTGCTCCCTCCACTGCAGCCATTTCACAGAGAACCTGCCGGCTCCAGGGCGTCCATTGGAGCGCGATTATCCCGGGCATCCCGGGGACGCACCGGTAATGCAGATCATCTGTCAACTTTCTGACAGGGCGCCAGGCCTCAAAACTGATCACTCGCCTGAAAAAAAGAGAAAGCTTTTTAAACCAGAGTGCTGTCCCGTGGCCTTCAAGAGTAGCACTTGCCCGTGGGAAAAGGAGAGGCAGGAGGGACACGGAGGGATGTGAGTGGCTTGGGGATGTCCCCGGGCTGATTTTGTTGTGCTTAACAAAGCCCCCGACCTCTGAGAGCTGGGATGAAGGCACATGGGTTAAACTGATGCAGTGAGCAGTGTCCAAGACAGTGTCTTCGAGATCCGAACTGCTGATCTGAAAGGGAGATCATTTTCACTTTGGGGATTAATAACCTGACCTGGTACAACTGACTTTAAAAGGCTATCACAAACACAGTCATGGAAAAGCAGGGGGGGGAATGGAATGAAGGGACATCTTCATGGATCCATCCTCATCCTCACCCTAATAGTGAAGATAGTTCACTTCAAGGTGCAGGAGCTCTAAGCTCAGCATATGTCAAACCCTACAATACTGCTGGCCCAGCCAGCAAGATAACAGAAGAAATTTTAGCTTCAAAATAAAAGTAGTTTGACTCTGTTCCACTTCACAATTAAGCATAAACTCTTGGCAACCTTCATATCTGCTCAGGCTCCCAGTAAAACTGCCAGAGCAGCTCGCAGGAACATCTGTAAGCAGAGCTCGGCTGGAAGGGATTCAAGGAAGACTGGCATTTATCGAAGGCAGGAGCAGGAGGCTGCTGGAGCCGGGTGTCAGGCTGGAGAACCTCCCCCCCGAGCAGGGGGAGGGCGGCCAGCAACCTCGGGGAAGAGGCCAGGAGGAAGAGGAAACTCCGATATGGCCCTGTGGCACCACCTGCGTGCTCTTGGCCAAAGGAAAAACAGCTTTCCAAAAGAGGAGAGCACAGGAGAGCGTCCTCCTTAAGAGAGAGTTCTCTTTAAGAGTAGGAACTAAAGTGAAGACGAGTGGAGTGTAACGTGTGACAGTGAGCTGGGGAGGGCAGGGAGCAGCCTGCACTGTAGGGAGGAAAAAGCCATCCAAATCCATAGGGAGGTTTGGAGGAGCCCGGGGATGGTGCTTGCCCTGCCCCAGCACCAGACCAGTCCAGGCCTCAGCACAGCACAAAGCCATGGCCGGCTCTGCCAGGCTGGAAACATCCACAAGCCACGTTTCCTCCAGTCCCAGCAGCTCTTTCACCACCGTGGCCAGGCACATTTGCAGAGCTGCAATAATGAAAGCAGCAAAGAGCTGCTACGGATCTCCCTCAGCTATGAGGATGTTGTTTTCCTCTCCACACTCTGGAGAAGTTCCACTACTAAACAGTTAAAACACACAAGGCTAAATCGAGATGATTGAAATTCACAGGCAAGGAGTATTTGAGGTGACAGTATAAAGAAAGGATCGCTCTTTCACCCACTGGGTTTTCGTTTGATGTGAATCTTGAGTTTTAATATACACAAAATGAGATTTTCCTGGCCTTTCTCTCAGTTGCTGAGAGGTGTAGAGGTAACTCATTTAAAGACAAATTCAAAAATCCCCAAACAAAAGCAACAAACCCCGGCTATGCAGACAGAAGTTGCATTATCCACTGCATCAAAAGATTACTGTACTTCAAACCAAAGATGGCTTTAAAACAGTTGATGTGCTGCCCTTCCTTGCAGCATGAAATTACCAAGCTTTCATTAAAAGCCCAGAAATAGAAACGAAGATATTAACAAAGGCAGTGTCAATGATCCACCACAGTCAACATTCCCTTTCCAAGATAAAATAACGCCGGAGAACGGCGGCACAGCCGCAGCCTCCCCACTGCATCTCCACACCAGACATGTTTTCACTGCTGAGGTTAAATATACACTGAGAGCAGATGCTACCAGAGACGCTTTTCACATCTCATGGCCATCCTTGAAAGCACTAAACACTGTTTAGAAACAAAAAGGAAAAAGCAGAGCTCATCAGGGCACTGCAGATGCTTCAACAACCAACTTGAGTAAAGCGATCGATCGGCGTCATAGCAGCATCTCTGCCACGGGGGATGCCTGGGTGTCAGTCAGTGAAACCTGACATTTATGTCATCCAAAAGGAGCAAGAAGCTCCCAGGACACAGCCACTGGCTGTGGGAGAGGTGCCTGCTGCCCGGCACCCCCTGTCCCCCCTTGGCAGGGCTCGGGTGCTGCACACCAGCAGTCACAGACCCATCTCCAGGCTGGCTGTGGAAGAGGTTTTGCTGCTGATGGAGGATGAGAACAGGCCCGTGCCCCGAGAAGCTGTGCCCTTTATTTAACCCAAGTGCTCTCCAGCAGCCTTCCCACCACGCCTGACACCCCCCTTTCCAAACATTCCTCGCAGGGCCCACAGATTACAGGGTATTTTCACTCCACGGCTCTCTGGCCTCCCTCCTCTGATGGAAGGCTCAAACATCCCTTTCAGAAATCCCACATTTTCAGGAGGAAGAGAGCAGCACAAACACCTCCCTTCACAAAGGACACCAGGTTCCTCAGGGCTCTTGCTTAATGACACCATTAAGTCCAGCATTTTCACAGCTCCCTTGCAGGGGAAGCCCAAGTGGGAGGCAAAGGGAGGTTTTTCTTTTTATAGGAAGAACAATATTTAGCTCTGCAAAATACAGAGGGTTTTCCTTACTTCCTTTTTTCCATCAAGCTCCTCTTTTTGCAGACCCTCCAGCTGATCAAATCTGATGCTCCCTTTCAGCCTCCTCGGAAGCAATCCCAAAAGCACAACAAGCTGAAGGGACTTTGGGTATGAGATGAGCATTTCTGCTGGAATCCTGATTGTTTCTGCACTGCTATAAACCATTCTCCAGCTCCACCACAAGCTATTCAAACGTTCCTTTCGCTCCAACATTTCTTAATCAGAATGTCCCAGGACACACTGGGTATCCCCAGTATCCTGCAATGTGCACCTCCAGGCTCAGGTAACAGCTTTGGAAGAACAGGCAGTCATTAATGCACCTTTTGGAATCACAGCTTTCCCTACCTTTCAAACCTGCTTTTTTCCCCCAAAGCTTCCAAGCTATCTCCCTTCCTTCCCCCCTTCTCCCCAGCAGAGTTGAAAACTGTTTTTACTTAATAGGAAACAAGAAATGTTCCTTGGGATGCTACATTGAGTACATCATACACACTAAAAAGGGAAAAAAAAAAAGAAAAAGAAAAAAGATCCTCTTGGACAGCAATTGAGATGTGAGCTCTCTGGGAGATGTTGCTATGTTTTGATAAGAATATGCGTTGAATATTTCATTTACAGGGCAATCCTAGAACTTTATTTAGCAGCATATTGGCCAGACAGCTGTAATTTAGAACATACTGTATTCCTAACAGTTCCCAATTATAAATTCCTTCAGCTTTAACTTACAGTAACCACAGCTCCTTCTATTTTGGAACTCTAAATCCACCATTTCTCCCCTGCATTCAGCTATGACATAGCAAGAGCTCCTACAGTACAAACACAGCCTTGCTGCAGAAGGGTCCTAAATCCAGCATTCTGCCCCCAGCACAGCAAGCAGGCTCATGCTTCCAGCACACTCACTGCTCCACAGACAAATGTTTTATTGGTTTATTTGGGGACAGTGGCCCCATTTGTCAGTGCAAAGCCATCCTGCAGTGCCCTGCCAGCAGCAGGCTGGGAAAATGGCTGTGCACATTCCATCCTCCTCCTGCTGCAACAAGCGCTGGAGATCCTGCCAACGAGCCTCACGTGTTCAGCGTGGCCCTGTTCTTTGACCTCACACCTATTTTTTTTAAGGATTAAGGCACTGACATGAAAATAAGCAAGTTCTTCACTGGAGGAGAATCAGTGCTCCACAAAGCCTTTGTGTCTCTCCCCAAATCGTGTGCTCCTATGGAACAGCGCCCGTTGACGGCTCTCCCAGCCATCCTGCTGACTTTATCAAATTTCTGCAAGGAACAGAAGGAGCAGATGAACTCTGTGAAAACAAAGCTCCTGCCTCCATGCAAATATCCCTGGTTAAGAGGAGCGGAGAAATAGAGCGAGCATGATGTGTGTACGGAATTGGCTCCACAGACGCTGCTTCTCAGCAACTGCCATAAGGTGGCAGTGGGTCTTTAAGGCTACCTTACACCTTCCCACAGCACAATAGGAATTAGCACACCAGTGGGCTTCCAGCAGCTGAAACTGATTAAGTCCAATTTCCTCATCAAGGGAACCAGACCCTACATGAAAACTTGGGGCCGAGATCACCTCCACTGCCAGAGTGACACAAGGAGGAAAAGCCACTGGGGTGAATTCTGCAAAGCCATAAAGGCAGCCCCCATCAGAGCCAAAGAAAATCAACCCCTTTTCCCTCTCGCTGTACAATCACAAAGCTGTTTGTTTTGCAGAAACACTTCTCTTTGTGCATTCATCCAGCCATAAACAAGCCAGTGACCATTAAAGAGTAGGAGAAGTTCTGCCTGGCCAGCAAGCTGGGCTCCAGCAGGATTTTATGCAGGGAACATAAAAGCCAGCCCAGTAAGCAAGCTGGTCACCAGCTCAGCACAGGGCTGAAGTAGCAAAACAGGCCCAGAAAGCACCGAGGAAGAGTTGGGTTCACAAGAAAGATGGAACCAGGCAATAAACAGGCAAGAAACTTTAGGTAATGAAGAGACTCATCATACAGAATGCCCATCACTGGGGACACACAGCAATAAAATCAAATCTTTGCCAGTCACCCCCTGAACCATGCTGTGAAAAGTGGCCAGAGTTGCCCTGAAGGAAGAGCTATCTACCTTACAGCACACAGACAGCCCGTGACCACAGAGATCTCTGTTCAGAAAGTCAAACACATAACTCTGTACCACCCAAGGATTCACAGTGCCCTGACAGAGCAAACCCCTCGCCTTACCTGTCCCTACAGCCAGGCCGGAGCGCGGCTGGGCCCCCCGTGCCACACCTCCCATGTGTGAGGGGACAGGTCCGAGGGAGCTGACGTCCCCCTGCTCCACACCAACCCAGAGCTCCCCTACACCTCGCTAACGCAAACTTCCAGAGCCAATGTAAATGTTTTATTGGCACCTCACCACGCAGCGTGCTTGTACAACAACTGGAGTCAATCGGCTCGTGCAGCACATACCTGCTGGTGCTTACACATTCCTTGTAAAAAGCTGGCAACTACGGGTGAAATGCAAGAGCCCAACCGAGCACAACTCGCACTGCCTTCCCCCAAACCCACTCACCAACACATTAAACCCCTGCATGAAGCACAGAAAAATCCCTCAGCCAAAGGAATAAACGTGCATATTCCCTCCTCTCCATGCCAGTTTGGAGGACCTGATGTGGCAAGGTTTGTTTGCCATCACTGGAATGCAAAATAAGTCTGAAAGAGGGGAGTTTGAGCTTAACATCCTTCCACCCTCCCACAATCCCAGACGGATCTGGGTTTAAACTGCTCAGAGCAGGTCTGAGCCCTGCGAGGCTCCCCATTAATAATAATTAGCGCCCGAGCCCACGATGAGACGCAGTCACGTGCCTGCCAATATGAAGGCTCGGCCCTGGCTGCAGCCCCTGCCTGCTGTCACCTCATGTCACCACCCTGACGTTACACAGGTCCCTTCCTCACGCAGGCCCGCCAGCCAGCAAAGGTCAGTATTCCAAACCCCTCCCCGCGGATCCGCAGGAAGCGTTTGAAGCCATCTCGTGTCAGTGGTTTAACTACGCTGCTTTTGAATCAATTCCAACAGTTTTCACTCCATCCGGTCTCCTGGCTCCCCCAGCCCAGGGGCACGGCAAGGAACCGATGGATTTGCCCTACCTCCATCCCGGCTGCGGGTCCCTCCAGGTCCTGACTCCAGGCCTATCCCTCCTCCAGCCACAAATCCATCTCACTCCATGGGTGCAGCCTCCACCCCGGAGCATGCTCAGTACGGGCTGATCTTCAGCCATTTCAGAGCTTTAATGAAATGTAAGCATAAGGAAGTGTCATTAGCAAAAAAAAAAAAAAAAAAAAAAAAGGGGGGGGAAAAAAAAAAAAGGTGCAGGATTCATCCCGATCCGGCCAACAACCTTCCTCTTGCCATCCTCTTGTCAAGGAGGCGAAGCTCTCGCTGCGGGGATCACAGGCATTTTTAGGCAGCAGGCATCTCGTTTTAGAACAAAAGCAAGGAAAATCCTGTCTCAGGCAAGCCTTGTGCAAAAGGAGCATTTCCCAGTGACACTCAAACCAGCCAATTTGTCACTCTGGGCCTTCCACAAATTACAATGTTTTCATGAAATGCCATTAATATTATTTTTTCCCTCAACGGGCTTCAAGCGAGGCTTTTAGCTGGCAATGCAAATAGTGCTTCCCAGCCATCTTAAAGCTAAACCTACCACAGTCTACCCTGAGCTCCTTGAAGGTTATTTTAACTCCATTTGCAAGAAAGTTAAACAGCAGCATGAAAGAGGGGGAAAGAGACTGCAGTGTAACACATTTCATGCTATGCTTTCCTAAGGACCTGAATTTTAAGAGAGGTTTGTTTTTCACTCATCAGCCCTGAAATTCCTCCATCATTGCCTTGTCCCCTTGATGCAGTAGGACTGTTTCAAGGAAGAATTAATAGAAGATTTTTTTTTAAAAATCCTTCCCAGGTTTTCAAACAACAAAATATGAAAGACACACAATGTTAGAGCACACCTGGGGAATACAGCCCTGCGTACTCTGAGTGATCTGCACATGGAGCTTGACTATTCCTTAAAAACTTGTATTTCCCCACATATCCTTTGCATGTCCCCTACAGATCCCTTCCAGCTCACTGAACTGCTCCAGAAAGCAAAGGTAGTTGGTGCAAAAGTAAAGCTTTGCCAGGGCAAAAAGTGGTTATTCAATCCCAGCAAAGTTGGAACATATATATCCTGTTCCTCATGTTGGGCCCAGGCCAAAACCAACTCTGGATGTTGAAATCCGTGAATTGTGTGTGCTCTGCCGAGTGATGTTCGCTTCCCGTGGCACACGAGCAGTGTCTGCTCCAGAGCTGGAGTTTGAGGAAAATTCAAAAATAAAACAAGTTACTTTATCAACGCAGCATTTCAGGAAACACCAGGGTGGCAGCTGAACACCAAAGCAGCTTTTTTCCTGAACAAAACTTCCAAGGGAATCACAACAGCACTACAGCCGTTCTGTGCAACGCCACAAGCCAAGTTCAAGCCAAGATTTTCATCAGGCCCCAGCACATCTGTGCCAGATGCACTACGCAAACAACTCATGACGTTGTTCCCTCATCCCTTCCCTGATAAATTCAGCCCAGTCCTCAACACCAAGCCACAGCTTTTTAGCAAATTCTTTGGGACCGTGTCCGCCTCGGGAGCGCCAGGCGGCCTGGCACACCAAGCGCTGGCGAGCTGCTTTTTACTGAAATATTTTTAGAGCACGAAACATTTGGTAAAGTGACCCAGGATAAACCACACTAATTCAGCGTGCTGAGCTCCCCTCAGACCTCTCTTCCTGCTGAAGGATGTCACCAAAGGCCATTTGGCCCCAGGCTGCCCCTTCCCAGAGACCTTCACCAGGGCCCTCTGTTTCCAGCGCAGGATCAGTTCCCTCCACGCCACTCCAGGCAATCCCAGTGCCTTCATTAAGCACAGATTGATAAACCCTGCCAACAAATTCTATTCCCATCCTCTGCCTTGCCTTGAAATTGGAGGTAGTTTAAAAATAATATTCAGACCATAAAATCCCGAGGCATGTCTGCTGAATCGAGCGGTGTTTGCATCTCGCACAGCTCAAGCATGTCAAATTTGTTTCCTTGGAAACAAAGACCAATTTGCAAGCATTGCTTTCTTCCCTTTTTTTATTTTATGTAACGAAGACATCCATACCTGCAGCTCTTGCTGATACAAAGGAATTAAAGCAGATTCACCTACCAACAGGGTTCATAAGAGAATTATTAATGTATTTCACTAATGAACCATTGGTTTGCTGCACTAAGGGAAAACCAGAGTTCATTACTATTTAAAAATCCTGTTTTCCCTCAATGGATGCACACTCAAGGCATGGCATTTATATTGTTTCCTTGGGGACAGGTAGAAAAAAAACAGCAAAAACCAGAGTGATTTGTTTACCCTGGGCTAGGGATGGTGGCTCCAGTGGAGGAGCAATCTAAGAGGGAAATCCTGTCCTGCTCCTGCCACATCTCTCCAAAGGACACACAGCTCAAGCTCACCTGCCTCCAACGCAGCCTGAAGAGTCAACACAAGCTTAATAAAATAGAGAAGTGATAACATCTTGTAGATGTGTTTTGGCAGTTTTAAGCCCAACTTTTCCCCGAGACATGCAGTAGGGAAGTGGGAAGCCAGACTTTTCTGTGCAGCCGTAACTCTTCTCCCAGACCCACTCCCACCAGCTCCTCCCAGGAAGGGCAGTAAATCCTAAAGCAACGACACATAACCTCTCTGTGAGGGCATGAAACGGGAGGGAGGGCAAAAGTGTCAGAGCTGAGTTATCCACAGGCTCATTTACAAAGGGAGTCAGTGCCCCCACCCTCCGGAGCCTCTGTCAGGAGCTCAGCACCTCTCACAAATCCGTCAGAGACGGCGTGAAATGGACACATGAGAACAGCAAACAGAATTGTGGCTCCTCAAACACGCCCTCCCCGAGGCCTGCTCAGCACAGAGGTCACTCCCAGCACGCCTGGGTTGCAATCTCTACCTGAGAAGGTGACCTTCACATCCAAGGGAACAGAGCCCCAAACTTCTCCTGTTGCTCTCAGGATGACTGGATAGAAAAAGCCATGGGAGCTGTACAAACAGGAGGTGACAGGAGCAAGAAAACCCTCCTTCCTCCATATAAAGGACAAAGCCTCGCCATTCCCTGTCCCTGGAGAATTCCAGAGTTGCTACTGGAGCAAATGGCCAGCACTAAATCCTTGGATGCTTCACACTTCAGGCCTTGAACTCCAACATTCCAGGTATTCCAAAGGGGTTCCGAGCTTGGCAAGGCCACTTTCCTGACAGAGCAGCCTTGCTCTCCTCTTCAACATGCCCACAGTAGGACCAGTCACCTGGAGGGCAATCTGTAAACAAAAGGCACCAAAAAACCCCTAAACCCTGCAAATGTCCAGCAGAACTCCCACAGGGTCTCACCCTCCAGCTTGAAAAATTAAATCTCTGTTCAGTACATTGACTTGAAGAGCACTCAGCACCACCAGCTCAGGGTTTCATTCCTGCTGCTGTGGAGGAATCCTGGAAGCAAATCCCCCAGACCACCAACAATGTGCACCCTTTACCAAGTATTGTAATTACTAAATTTTATGCCAACCAATGCCACAGTCAGAAGGAGTTTTGGAGACTGTTGAATGAATTCTGGGGGAAGACCAAGAAAAGCCATCTAGTTCTTCCTCATCAAAAGCAGAGCAAATACTGAAAAAACATCTAAACACCACCAGGTAAAAAAGAACCTGATAGACACATGGTGATTTGCTTAGAGATACTGTAACAATAAAAATAACTAGGACTTTATAAAGCAATTTATAATAAGAAATAGGAATAGTAGGCAATATTAATGTATCCACTTTGGCACATGAGAAAAATCAAGGTTTGAAGAATTAAGTGCCAAAAATTTCTGGAGTGGTCCTTCACTAACAGAGCAGAGGAACAGGATACAGGAGACCTGGATGTTACGTCATGCTCTGCTGCTGATTTACTGAGTCACCTCAACTGGCCAAGCTGGGCCAGCAAGGAATGTGTTTGGACAGTCCATATGGGATGAGTCAAATTTAAATTCCAGTGAAGTTTGAGCACTTCAAGCTCCCTTGAAAAAAATCCTCCATTATTTAAAACCAACCAGAAAACCCCAAACCACATAATGTACGTAACAAACACGTCAGTATTTTCTCCCTCTGTCTGATACTCCCTTAACCAACATGTTTTTGGAGGGGAGGGGAAATATTTATGCAGAACAGTGACCTTGCAATCACTGAGGAGCTCTTTATGCCCGTTGCCAAGTTTGAAAGTGGGTGGATGCCACGTGGGTGAATCTGTGACACCAGGACACAGGCCAGACTCATAAAGGAGTCAGACACGTTGGAATCAACCAACAGGAGCAATAAATTCCCAGAAGTTCCTTAGAAGTATTTTGTCAGATACCTGGGCTGCAAGTCAAAGCCCGTGGGGCAAGGGCATGAGCTCCGTTATGGGGTTTTAATGCAGATGTGTGAAACACCTGGCAAAGGCTTGGGTGAAAAGATGGGACCAAACAAAAGGAAATGTGGAAATAGAGGGAGACAACAGCACTTCCTATCAGTTTAACTGCTGTGGGTATTGGAGGGACAATGAGCTGATGGATGCCGAGAGCCCCAGGTGTGTCTGGAGACCTCAGAACTCAGGTTTGAATTTGGGATGACACTCATGGGATTTATTTTAATATATAAAGCATTAAACCATCCTGTTTCCTTGGGCTCCCAGAGCCACAACACTACAGCCTTGCTGTATTCTGAAGGACAAGAGGCGAGGACGTTCTGGGGAGCTCAAGGCTAAGACTGACGAGCTCACTGTGATGCTTTCCCACAGGAAGGCTCTGTAGAACAAAAAAATTAATTTTAAATTAAGAGTCACACACTGATTTTGGGTGGCCAGCTCAAAGTTTTTCAAATCTATTTTTAGAATCACAGAATGTCCTGAGTTGAAGGGACCCACAAGGATCATCAATCCAGCCCCTGGCCCTCCAGGACACCCCAACAATCCCACCCTGGGCATTCCCTGGGGAGCCTGGGCAGTGCCCAGCACCCTCTGGGGGAAGAACCTTTCCCTGAGATCCAACCTAAACCTCCCCTGACACAGCTCCACACCGTTCCTCTAGGACAGCATCTCCTCCCCATGTGCAGACACTACAGCAAGATGCAAACGGTCAGTTCATTTGAAGATTCAGCAGTGGTTTCACATCAAAAATTAAACCACTATTTCAAAAATAACTTCCCTCCAGTTCTCCCCCCTTCCCGCCCCCCTGTATAAAACCCATTCATTTGCCTCACAAGGAGGCACAGAGCTTCATTTTGTTAACATTTTAAGCTGAAGGACTCAAAATACAGTGAAACACTAGGAAGAAAAAGCCAAGCAAACCACAAAATGCTGCAATAACAAGCAGCTCTCAGAGCTGTGAACCAGAGACTGGGAAAGATGAACTTTGCAGAACGTCTGCCCAGCAGCCCCTCTCCTCCTCTGCCCACTCTTGGCCACAGCAACCAGAATCTGTTTGGGAAGCAAAGCAAGGGAAGGCAGGATTCTACCAGGGAGAAGTTCTGCACACTGAGAAAAAGACCATTTGCACTATTTTTATTATATGAGAAACAGGAAAGGGCTGTGCAGGGCCCAGACTCTCCCTCCCAGTGCTGATCTGCTGAATTCAAATGTGCATCAAAAGTCTGATGGACTTTTGGAAGCTTCTCCTCTACTGTCATACAGCCTCACCCCAGAGAAAAAACAAGCAGAAGTCGTTAGTTCTGGTTTGGCGATAATACCAAAAATAAAATAAAATAAAAGCAGACAGGCAATGAGGAAAAAAAAAAAATCCTGAGTATTTCTGTTCTGCAACAGGAAGCCAAATGCCAGCCTTGATCACCCCTGAGCTCCAGTTAAACAAACTCAAGGACTGCTGGAGTCAGCTTCCCTTCCTCCAGCAGTTTTGTAAGACATTAACTTGGTGGCTGAAAGCTCTGGAGTTTCACATGAAACTCTTCAGCAGCTGGATCACGACCTCAAAGCCAGGCCCAGAGCAGTGCACGGAGGCAATGACTCTGCTGCACTTGGGGAATGGAGCTGCAGCAGTGTTTTCACGCAAAAGCCAAGAAAAACCAGCCAGGGGGGGCAGAATATGGCCCTCCAAAAAAAGATCTCCAGGATTCCCTGCCAGTGAGGGCTGAGGATACCCAGCCAGACCCCAGGAGCAGAGGGGGGATCTTCAGCACATTCCCCACATCCACAGTCTGCAGGGTGATGCTTCTCTGGATGCTGAGAGTGGAGCCCAGAGCTGCTGCATCACCTGGCAAACATCACCCAGCTTTTATTGCCTCCTTGGTGTGCTCAGCTCTCAGGACAGATCCCATGGGAGCTGTGGCTCTGCACTGGGAGCCGCAGGCACGGACAGGGCTTGCTCAGGACACTCCAGAACAATCCCACTCATGGGAAGGCTTCCAAATAGAAGTGCCCTCATTTAGGCTCAGGGATACAGTGTTTCAAAGCAAAAACCCTGGGAGGAAGTCAAATCCGTCCTAATCTTTTCCCTGGATGTGCACCCTGCCCTATTCTGCATTGCCAGCCCCAAGAGGACAGAGAGGGACCCTCCCAGCTGTCCCGTCCCCTCCTTCCTGGATCAGGTCTATCAGCAGGCACCTGAGATAAACACAAATGCTTCTAAGCCTCGAGTACAATATTCCCATCCCAGCAGCAGAATTGCTCTGTGGCATCTTTCCCTCCCTTAAGGAACAACGAGGGAAAGCCCTGCTCAGGTCATGATAACAACATCAGCCAGGTGGGTATAAAGGGAATATCCCTCAGGTACTGCCACCACCACTGCAGTATTTCTGATATTCCCCTTTCCTGACGTGTGGAAAACCTGCAAGGCTGGATATTTACAGGTCAATATGCTGTGACCTGCCTGGAGCACCAATATTTTTCTTTTCCTAAATCCTTTTTAGAAGGAACAGAGTTAAGGATCAGCTCTAAAGCAGCCCAAAGCGCCTGTCATTTCAAACTGCATCTAATACTCCTCTTCCTCGCCACACTGAAAAAAGCATTGCAGAAGGTCCTGTAAAGCCCTGCACATCCCTCTGTGAATCTACACATGCCCCGTTCCCAAGGGGAATGAATGGATACCATAAATCAAAGTTTGACTAGAAAAACTCAAGACGAGGCTGCATCCCACTGCAATGCACAAGCAAAAAACCCACAAGTGCACACAAATCTTCCTTCAACAGCATCATCCCTACACACCAGCCTAAATAAACGCCAGGTGTTTGTACAGCAGGACTAACTCTGCAGGGAGGGAAGCAACCAAGTCCGGTAATTCCAGGGATTCGTATCCATTTGTTTTTCCCAGGTTCTTACACCTCATTTCAACCCCAGTAACGCTGCCCCGCTCTCAGCAGTTGACTTCACCTTCAGTCAGTCTGCTTGGGAAGAAGGAAGGTTGTTGCCATCATTTTGTTTTAAAGAGCTACTTCCCCGTGGATCCAGCTGTGCCGATTTGCACAGCTGCGTTGCAACAAGAGCCTTCCAGAATTAAGGTCAACTCAGCCTGTATCCCATCGAAAAATTAATCAGATATTTTGTCATGAATTTTTCTAGAGGTGAAAGCCAAATTTTGCAGGAAGAACCAAACTCCACTGAGCTCAGGCCTTCCAGACCTACCACGACACAAAATCTACCCCTCAGTGTTGGTGGAACCCTCCACGTGGTGCATTCCAGAGCCACAAAACCCAGCCAAAACTGGGACTGCTGCTGATTCCCTTCCCACTCTGGAGCTCTGCCTGCCCTCCCCAGCGTTCCCATTTGCTTTTGCAGAAGACATTTTCAGCAATGACCCCATTCCACTGTGCCTTCTACTTTCACTTGCTTTCTTCCATCAGGAATCATTAACCATCTCCATTTATCATCAGATAGTTATATATATATATATACAGCTTGACTTTTATATATATATATAACTCTGCATATGCTTGAAATTAAAATAATAAAGAAAATTGCACTGAACTTCAGAGTTTGGAGGGGTTTTTTAAAAAAAACAAAGCTGCAAAACTATCCCACAGAAAAGTATGAACATTATACTAAAAAGAGAAAGTCAAACCTGGCTGAATTTTGAGCCTGCCAACCTTCTACCCTTTGGATGTCTGACAACAAAGAGATGTGAATGCTATCGAGTCACACACAGGTACAGGCAGAACCATCCTGCTCTGGGCTCGTTTTGATGCAGCACAAGCTGCCACGCAATTCAAAAAGCCCCAAAACCAAGGATTTTAGAAAACCTGCCCATATACCCCACTCCCCTCGTTTTTAACTTTAAACGAAGGTTACAAAGGCACCAGTGTAGAATTGCTTTGGCAGTGTGTCAGATTTAAAATCAAACAGCCCCTCCTGCCCCACTAGAAACCCTCCCACAGGGATATTTTCTATATCTCATGTATTATGAACGTGTCCCAGGGCACAGGCAGAGTTTCATGGCTCCCTGTGCCCCCCACTCCCACATTCCCAACTTGGGAATGCAAAGTCCCTCCTTGGCTTGGCTGCATTAAAGCAGGAAGAAGGACCTGCCTTACCATGGGGCAATTAAAGCCTTGGAGGGGGGAAATAAATAGGAAATAAATCCTCAGCAAGCCAAAGTGTCCTTGCAATCCATGGCCTTCCCTGCTGGGAAGGAGCCCTCCTGCCACAGCACTTTCGGAGCACAGAGCCTCCATCCTGCCAGAGCCACCAGCACAGGGATAAACTAACCAGGAGCCAGGCAAGTTCAGAGGCGTTTGGTCCCAGGAAATCTTTAGGAAACCCCAACAGAGTGAAGCATCAGCAGGAAAAACCTCATAGGGCAAGACTGGGGTGACAAATCCCTCAGGCCATGCCGGGTTTTTACATTCCCAACAAGGATTTTGGAGCCTCCATGGGTGTACCCATAAGCTCCACAGCGTGGAAGGGGGTGGGGAAGATGCTCAAAGGAGCAGCACCCTCCTGGCACAACACAAATCCATCCCCATCCTATGGTGGGACGGAGGAGACGGGATCCTGTGCTGCTCCCAGAGCCTGGCAGGGGGAAGGAAGCAGCTCGAGGAGAGCAGGGACAGTTTTTAAGTACTCTTGATCACTCCTTGGAATAAAATATTAAAAAAAAAAATTGCTCATCGAGCGATTAAAATGTGCAAACATTTTGCTTGCTGTTCCGACTGCCACATTTAATATTTCAAACAACATCCAGGCCAATATTGTTGCTTAATTTAACATAACTGGATCCTGAATGCATTTCTAACAGATTAAACCACAGAAATATCCACATGTTTTAATGAGGATTTGGCACTACTCGGAGCCAAACACATTTTAGCAATATTTTTGGACTACAAATTCTTTCATAAGAAAAGAAAGCCCACTGGTAATGGGGCTGCATTGCCTACATTTCAAGCCTCTTTGGATTTATGTAAATTGAAAAACTGAAATATTTAGTGCCATTATAATTCAAGCAACATCTGGACAATTTTCTTTGCCTCGTAAAAGATTTCAGTCAGCTTTGCAGAGGCTCAGGCCATGTTGCTCAGCAGAATGGCTCCTTTTACATTTGCATGCTTCACTTCCATTCTGCAGTTTCTATGCCAACAAGCATTTGTAACTCTTTAAAAAGCACATTTGGAACTGGGGGGAGATGGAAGATTGGAAATGTGATAAAGATTTGTTTGTTTTGGGGGGTTTTGTTGGTGGTGTTTCCCTAAATCTAAATCATCTTTTTTTTTTTTTTGAGCTGTGGAAACCTCGAAAAGGCCCAATAACCATCACTGCAGCCATGGCAACTCTTCCACCTGCTTCAAAATGCAGCAGGGACTTGGTAAGAGGAGTTTGTTCAGTCAATTGGATGCATAAAATATATATCTAAATATATATTACTCCAGTTCTCTCTCCAAAGAAAGAATCAATAGCAAACACCACAAATTTAGGTGCCCATCTCCTGCTGCAGCATCCAGGCCCTGTGTGAGTTTCCAAATCCCAAGGAAAAGTAAACAGGAAAAAGCAGCTATGACTGAACTGTCACTCATAATCCAGCAGTTTGATTTTTAACCAGATTTTTGGAAGCAACTCCTCCCCTTCCTCCCCACCCCCAGTCCCAGATGGCTCAAATTTTATATTTAAAGCTCATGCTTAGTGCTGTGACATTACAGGTGCAAGGAGATAAAGGAAACCACAGCCATGAAGAGGCACAATACAGCATTCAGAGCAAACAACAGCAATGATCTTACAAAACTTAGAGGAAAAACTGTATTTTTTTATACAGATGCAGCCTACATTGTGAATTCCTCTCCTCCTGAAGTTCTCCACGGGACCAGGATGGAGCTGCCATCCTGGGACACCAGCAAAGGTGCCCAAAAAAAACCAAACCGGTCAGACCAGGCCATTCCATGGACAGTGGGAAGAAGTTGTTCCCACCAAACAGCAGGACAAGGAGGGGGTTTCCTGAGGGAGCTGCACAAGCAGGGAGCACTCACCAACACCTGCTCTTCAGCATTTGTATTATTTAGTGACAGGACAAGGGGGAATGGCTCCAAACTGAAGAGAGTGGGTTTAGCTGGGATATTGGGAAGGAATTGTTCCCTGGGAGGGTGGGGAGGCCCTGGCACAGGGTGCCCAGAGCAGCTGTGGCTGCCCCTGGATCCCTGGCAGTGCCCAAGGCCAGGCTGGACGAGGCTTGGAGCAGCCTGGGACAGTGGGAGGTGTCCCAGCATAGGGGTTGGAATGAGATGATCTTTAAGGTCCCTTCCAACCCAAATCAGTCTGGGATCCTGTGATTTTCTTGTCCGTGAGCTCCAGAGGATGGAAACCAGAACCCACGGTGATCCTGCCAGTGCTAAACATTTGTTTACAGCCCCTTCAATCCACCCCCCGTGCAGATGCAGCACTGACCTGATGTGCTGGGAGGGGACAGGATGAGGGAAATGCTGTGCAATGATCAATCCTAAGCACAGCACCAAGAGAAAATCACAGAATCATTAAGGCTGGGAAACACCTCTAAGATCATCAAGTCCAGCCACCCCCGTGATCACCACTAATCCATGTCCCCAAGTGCCACATCCACATGGTTTTCGAACACTTCCAGGGATGGTGACTCCACCACTGCCCTGGGCAGCCCCTGCCAATGCTTTACAATCCCCAAATACGATAAATGTCTCTTCCTTCAGCCAGACAAGACACAGAGAAAGGGAGACTGGGTGCCCTTGTCCACACC
Source organism: Lycocorax pyrrhopterus obiensis (assembly GCA_014706295.1). Classification (NCBI taxonomy): domain Eukaryota; kingdom Metazoa; phylum Chordata; class Aves; order Passeriformes; family Paradisaeidae; genus Lycocorax; species Lycocorax pyrrhopterus. Next base: position 1,733,788 of record JACSVZ010000019.1, on the reverse strand, counting down.
AAAACATTTAACACGTTAACCAGCTCCTTCCCTCCCTGCACAGCCACAGATGATGCAGAGCATCAGACAACTCATTTCAGCACCAGTCCAGGACTTATTTTTGCAAGAAGGGATCAGAATGGGACCCAGAAAAAGCAAAAACTCCCTCAGGGAGGAGCAGGAGACAAAAGCACATGATTATCAGCACAGTGGTGGGGACTAGAAAAAAGTTATTAATTTTCAAAAGCTGTTTTGTCTCCTGGGAGAGGTAACAGCCCCCAGGTCCCAAACACAGCTCCTGCTGCACAGAGCATCAAAGAGCAGGAGCAAAGGCTACATCTGTGAAACTGCTGCCATTTGAAAGAGGCCTATGGGCCTGGCACACGGAGTGCCTGCAGCACAAGGAAGGGGTCTTGCAAAAATAAAGCCACAAACGCTCACTTTTCCAGTCCTGGCTGTGCCGTAGGAAGGGGCAGCTCCTCCTCTGGCCCAGCTCCGGCCTCTGGTGTTTCCTGCCACGATTTCACAACCTTTGCCATTTCAAAAGTCCTTCTGGCAGCCACAGCAGCAAGCATGGAGCTATTTTACACGAGTGCGTGACTGACGCGTCCAGGCTCCTCTCCCCGCGTCGTGCGCAGGGAGCTGACACTGCCCACGGATCGGGGCCGTAACTGCTGCAAACTGGAGCATTTTCACCTCCCTCAATGAACTGTATGGGTGTGTACTAGCTGGAAATACAGCTCCATCTGGGATTGAAGAGACTGAGCCTAAAATACTGAAATCAACAGCAGCTTTCGACAGACAGGAGCTGGCCACACGGGTGTTCTCCGTCTGGGATAACTTCTTCCATGCTCTGCACGAGCCAAAGGCACCAACAGCAAGAAACAGCAATCCCTAGCAGCTACAGAATGAACAAAACTGGGCAGGTTTCTGCTGCAGCCCACACCTACACCTTCCCAAGATGTCTGCACAGGGAGAGGAGAGAGATCTCACCTATTAAGAGGAGGGAGAGCGATTTGAAATCAATGTTTGGCAAAATCAAAGTCTGTGGGGACTCGTGTTAATGAATTCCCCTGCTGGGTTTATGATGTTTAAAGGAAAACAAAAGATTGCTGCAAGCACAGCAGAGCAGGTGAGACCTGGGGAGGTTGTTCACACACCTGGTTTTATATTCCCTAAACTCCCTCTAAGCAGGAGAGGCTCCCTCCCTGCCCTGTGCTCAGGGACACTCAGGTGATGAGCCACTGTCCCACCTGGGCACGGTGGTCTCCTGGAGCTGGCTGGTGTTGAGATGCCCCTGTTGTTCTCCTGCTTGAGATGGCAGCTCAAAACTGGCTGGAAATGCAGCAGATGATCTCATGTGCTCCTCAGCTAATGGAAATACCCAGGGGCCACGGGTCCTTCCTGCCCAGCCTTCTCCCTGTGGGTCCCTTATGGGATTAGGCAGCAGCCAAGCACGACAATTCACTATTAGCTGGACTAAGTGCTGCGGAGAGATCATGAAAATGAATTAACTCCTGCCCTTCTCTCTTCTGTGATGGATTACACTCTGCTCCTTTGCAGCACTTTCACATAAGGGCAGAGGGAAACATGGGAGAGACATGAGGAATTTATTCCCACCTGGTTTCTTGTGCGGACACACAACGCTGGAAGCGCCCCACGCCTCCGGTCACGCCGCGAGGTGAGGAATGAGCCAGGGCCACATCCAGGTGTGGTGCCAGCAGCTTCTCCCTGGATGCAGAGGAGATGAGCTCCACCTCCACTGTCCCTGTGCCTGGGAGCCCCACCTGGATGTGCAGTGCTTGGGGGACATGAATGACTGGGCAACAAACCCTGGTCACTACACAAGGCTCTCGGGCTACCACACCGGGCTTTTTCTCGTCACCCACCCTCAGGGTAAACCCCACTGGAAGCACAACCGTCCCCAGCTCCAGGATTTTACCTATTTCCCAAAACTTGTTGGGATAAAACAGGGAAGCAAAGCAGAGGGGAGATCCAGCACTGCCCTGACGCTGACCTGGAGCTCTGTCAGTGCTCCCACAGCACCTTCCCCAGAGCAGGCCTGGGATGAAAAATAAATGTGTTGGGTGATAAAACACAGAACTCCCTTCCCCAACCAACGCACCCACCAAGGCACTCATTTAGCTCTGAGATTCAGCACTGACTATTGCATCACTCTGGAGCCTTTTAAGGAAACATTCCAGCATTTTCCCATACTAATCAGGTAACTTTTTTTTAGCCAGACAGAGTTAAAAATAACCAAGAGCCAGGTAGGTGTCAGTGAAAAGCTCCAGCAGGGAAAATCTTGTCCCATCACACCTGGAAGGAAGGAAGTCCTTGCCCATCTCCAGGCCCTGTCCCTGCAGACAAACACAACCAAGCCCAGTGACAACTCTCCCCATTAATGCTGGATAATTTTAGGGTCTCAGCTGCAGGCAGTCCATCTCTCCAGCAAAATCCTACCTAAGACTCGCACTATCTACCACAGCAGGCTTGACCCCGTTTTCATATGCAGAAGCAAAAAAAAAACCCTCATAATCCTCCAGAACCCAGAGCAAATAACACACTGGGACTGTATGATACCACCCTATTAAATACAAACATGTTCCTACAGTAGCTCAATGATTTTAAGCATTCACCATCTTTTCATTTCAGTTTTAAGCACTTTGCCTGGCAACTGTCTGAAGGGCAAACCATTATGGAAATAGGAAGACAATTAATTTTCCTTTATTCTGGAAGAGAGGATTATTGGAATAAATAAAATAATCAGCTTAAACAAGAGCACAATTCACAACTTCTGAAAAACAGAGGACAGGTTTCTTTCATTTTCCTTTCCGGAGAAATGATTGCCTAGGATGGAGTTTGCAAGGGAAGTGCAGAAGTTTTGGAGTTAACCTTGGACTGCTGACTCACATATCACTGCCTCTATGCCTTCAGCAGGAGGAAGGCTGGCATTTCACTCTTAGAGCCACTTTATATATTAATTTAGTACAGCAAATCAGAACAGCCCCCCAAAAAGATACAGAAGCCACTTCCCAATCTCATTTGGACCAGAGGTAAATCTGAGGCAGCCACTATTGGACACCAGCCTTTGGCAGCAGATGTTCAGCATCACAATTAACGTGGTTAAAGGAGGACCTGACACCCTGTGACACACATGTACACCTACATATATGGATTAAGTTAAAGGTATTTCACTCCCAAACCCCAGAAGGAGAAGGGAACAAATGGAAGAGGAGAGCCTTCAAGTTCGCATTAGCAAGAGATGAAATTATTTACTGAGAAAAATTTGGGGTATCTTGGTAAGAACTGGAGAGTTATTTCTGGAGGACTCCTCTAATAAGCAGAATGAGTTACAAAAATAGGATGGAAAGTGTGGTTCAAGGTTGCTACAGCCTCGAAAAGAAACAGAGATAATTGATGGAGGCACAGATTCCCAGGAACACTAAGGACTGTAGAAGTACTGAGAAATCAAATTGATGATCTGGAAAATAACACAAGATTAAGAATGATCAGGTTAGTGGGGGCTCCTGGAGGAGCAGAAGCAGGAGAAGGCAGACTTTCAGTTTGCAATGGATTATGAGGAAGTGGGGGATGAACAATCCCCACTGTCCAGGGTGTCTGGGTGAGCCATGTCCCCACACAGGCCAGTTTTCCAGTGCTCCACATCCCTAAGGGAAGGATCTCCTGCATCCAGGAGACCATGTGTTTACGGCAGCTCACAAATCTGAGCCTGGTTCCAGGATCCAGCACCGTCTCCCTCCAGCAGGAAATGGCTCCAACCGCTCCCTGTCCTTCCTCCAGTCACAAACTCCGGGTGCCCTGGCACAGCCACATCCCAGCAGCTGGAGGAAGCACCACTGGGAAGAGCTCCTGCACATCCCAGCACCCTGTGCTTCCCACAGGGAGCAGCCATTTCCTCTGTGTGCTCCTCCAGCCGCAGAGCACTGTGGCAGCAAGTAGGTCACGGACTTGACAGCGCCTGAAGAATCACCTGCAGTTTGTTTCCTCTTCCTTTCTCTGCCTTTTTGGGTTTTTAGGAGCCACCAAATAACTTCACCACCACCTTCGAACCCCATCCATCCATCCATCCATCCATCCATCCATCCATCCCAGACCTCTCCTTACAGCCCTGTCTCCTGTGTTTCTGCTCTCTCCCAGCTCTGTTTAACTCCGCCTCTCCCCTGCAGGTCCCTAAAGCAGGATTTTTCCTCCATCTTCCCTTTCCCACAACCATATTTTTCCCAGCATGATGTACCCTTTGCACCGCTTCTCTCACCCTCAGAACCCCAGATGCCCTCTGTGCTGGTCAATGCATTAAATCCCATCCACCATGGGAATGGAGTTATTCTATAATTTCACATCTGGGTTAAAAATCACAGCTCCTTCCCCTGTGTCCGTAACTTCACTCACTAATCCTCAGAGAAAAGGGGGTAAGGAGTCCCCTCTGCCAGCTGCTGCCTTCAGGCTTGCTCAGGTCCTCTCTCCATGCAGGGCTCCATCAGCTCCAAGGAGCACGGGATGCCCCAAGACCCTTCCCTGCTTCACCCAGGAGCATTTGGGCAGGGGGACAGCACTGCCAAAGGACACCAAACAAGCATGCAGCAGCAAGGACTGAGCCCAGGGTGTTAAAGAAGCCAAAATTCAGGAAGGCAGGAGAGCAGGAGATAAAAACTCCTCTGAAGGTGGAGAAATGCTGTGCGTGACAGCAAACCCTTCCACCCAGCGTCACCGCAGAGAAGATCCATCACAGCCAATAATTAAAAGGCTCATCTCATAATGTCTGCTCTTAAAGGCATTGCCAGTTGAGGCCAGGCTGGCTGAAGCAGTTGGAAGGGAGAGAAGCAAAGCCACCAGGCTTTGAAGTGGCCACCATTTGATTATTAAAGACTGGGACTTGCATGCCACGTTCAGCCAGCAGTTACTTCCTTCTCCCTGGAATTGCCAAGGTTGCATGAGGTTTTTTAGATACACCTGTAGGATTCAGTTCCATCTTGTTCTTTCTGGTTTGAATACAGTCCTGGGCTGATACGATACCAAAAAGGTGAGCAAGGCCCAAATTCAGGTTTCAGTTCCTCCACTGAACAAAGCTGTGCTGCTAGAGAAAGAGACAAAACTGGCCACACAGGCAGAACTTTTCACACAAATCTAAAGACGGGAATGTGCAAATTCAAGCAATGAATCCTCCTGCAAAGCCCAAGTCACCCATCTCAAAGAAAGCATCCAGGAGTCCCTGCCCTGCATTCCCTGCACATCCCACACCCTGCAGCAGGCACTGGACACAGTTCCATGGGATGAAGAACCTCCCTCAGCTCAGCCACACCAGAGTGCTCTGGGTTTGCAAGGAGAGAGAGGTGCCCACTCCATGGGAACACCCGGCAGGGACCTGCAGAACTCCTCTGGCAGAGCCCAGGAACAAACCCACAAACTGAAATTAAATTTGGTCATAGCTATTTTTTTCCTTCCAGACTTGTCAGTTCCAGGGCTTGCTGGAAAGGAGCTGAATGTGTCCCTGGAAGAAAGGAGCCCTGCACAGGAGGGAAGCAGCTGTGGATGAGGCTCTCCCAAAAGCTGCTCCGATCCAGAGGCATCAAGGCCCCAGGCCACCAAAGGCTTGGTCAGGCTGAAGCACAGTGCTCTGTGCTGGGGACTCTCCTCAGCCACTGAAAATAGCTCATTTCCCCCATTTTACTTTAACACAAGAAAAGGATGAGGGTTTTATCCTCTGGCTTTGAGCCAAAACCCGTGGCACTAAGGAAAGCATCACCTTTGTCCCTTTGCTGAGCCTTTCCCCCATTCCGGGACTGGAGATGGGAGGAAAAAGTTTAAAGCCGCTCCAAACCATTTCAGGGATGAACTTGATTACTCTTCCCAGTGAGGTTGAAATAATGAATGAGATGATGAATCTAGGCCAGGGCCCAGCACCTCGTTCCAGACCAAGGACCAGTCCTGGTGTCCCGGGGCCTCTGGGCCCTGTACTGGTAAAGCAGCCCCCACCCACACACCCCAGAGCCTGAAGATGCATTTTTGTTATACCCTGATCACAGATTTTTAAGTCTTCCTTTAACTTTCTTGCTTTCAACTTTGCTTCTCAAAAAAACCTATTTCCCAGTTCTTCCACCAAACGGGCTTTTAAATAGAATTTGATCATTTTTCTCTGAACTAAAACCCCTTGTCATGGTGACAGATACGTCGCTGGCATCAGTTAAAAATGTGAAAGAGGAAACATTCATCCACCACTGAGAAACAAGCAGCACCACCAAATCCTGACACAACCATGGTCCTCCACAACACGAGTCTTTGTTCTCACAATCATCTCCAAAACAATATTCTGACAACAACATCCCTCCCTATATAGATTTATATTGCTATATCTCTATCATTTCCCTCACGCCCATCAAAATGAAGTTATAATTAACCCATCATCAATAGAAATTACAATGATTTTGAAACAGCAAGAAACAATCTATTTGCATTTGGTAGCTAATTATTCCCCCTACGCACACAGCCACCAATGTTCCCTAAAACCATCCACAGAACAGACAGTCTGTGCTAGCCAGAGCTTCTGGAAAGGAGGGGAAAAAGGAGGGACTAAGCAAAAAAACCTCAACGTTGGGGATGGCAAAATATTCTTCAAATCCACAGCATCTCGAGCTCAGCCAAGTCTGTAATAGAATTGCCCTTCTGAACTCATCCAGCAGTGTTAGAATCCACCTGGGTATCCCATGGAAGCTGACAGCAACCTCAGGACGAACCTAGCGGGAGCCACTGACATTTGCTGAATTATTGGATTATTATTATTATTATTATTCCCTTCTTCACACCACACCAAGGAAACGTGAAGCCATTTTCCGAGAAAAGCCCTTGGACACAAATTTCACACCGGGCAACACCAGGACTGCTCCCAGAGCCAGAGGTTTGCAGTGGCACAGGCAGCGTTGCACCCGTGGTCATTCCCTCCTCGAAGGAGGAAGGGTGTGCCCTCCTTCCAGCCACGCTCGGTCCTGGGGGACTGCCGAGGGGTGACCTCCAGCCCCTCCAGCTCCCACTCATCCCAGTCTGGTACAGAACAAAACAGTGCCCTTCCCCGCCCCCACGCCAGGCAAGTTTTGCTGACAGATCACCTCCATTTCCTCACCATCCCCAGGGATCAGAGCGATGCTTGTGAGAGGTAAAGACACAAGCCGTGGCCGGGGAGCACTGCCTCCCCCAGCTCGAGCAGCCTGACAAAAATCAAGCCACCCAGGGATTTCTGCTTGACGTCCTGGGAGTCCCAGGTTGGCCCTCCATGGCTTGTGCAGCGTTCAGAGGAAGCTGATGCAAAGCACCAGGGATGGTAAATCACATCCTCCTTCACCCACGCTTCTGGAGGCGAGTAGAGAAAACACTCTTTGCTCATTAGGAACTATCCGAGGTTTCCCTTCCTCCAGGATGCCCCCACAAAGCAGGGATTGGGGAGGAAGGGGCTCAGTTTCACCTTGACACGATCCCTGTGCCTGAAACACTTACCTGGCTGCCAAGGCATCCCTCCTCAACACGCCGAGAGTCATCAGCCTTCAAAGCAAAGCCAAAATAGCTCAAGGATTGTTTTCCTTCCCCCATCTGACACGGGATTGCAGCTCCTCAGGCATGGGGAGGAGGGGGAGCAAAATAATAATAATAATCAAAAGCAAAAGACTATTCTTCTGTAGGCAAAGCTAATCCTGTCACACATTTTCTTCCCAACAGAAGCATGATAGATCGAGTCCCACTGGGTTCTGCTCACAACTAAACAGGACGAGGTGTTTTCAGCTCCCTTCTGCCAACACAGCTCAACGAGCAGCAAGGCCTCACCTCCTCTCATCATTTAACTCAACACGAAGCCACCCTGGTGCTCTACCCCAGCTCTAGAAAGTCAGCCCGAGCCTCAGTATGGCCTTGCACGGAAATAGGATTACTTTGGCCTGGAGGAAAAAAAGAAACCACAACATGAAGGTCACCCATAAAATCATTACACAGCTCCCTCTTCCCCGGCTCTTAGAGAAAAAAACCTTTCTCAAACCCTCAACCTGAAAGGAGAAACACAAAAAGATATGTACATTAATGCCGTATACCTCCGTCAATTTTTTTCCTCGTGTCTTTAGAGCAGTTGTTTACTGCAGCCAACTGCAGAGAAATTACAGTAGCTTAACTCTCCAACTCCCTCTAAAGGATTAATCTTCCAGTGAGCATGCTCACGCGGGAGCTTTTTCAGCACTTGCATCCATTTCATGAGTGAGGGCTGCTGCACACATGAGGAAATGCCATTTCAGGGCTCCAGGCAGAGCGAGCAGCCCCCAAACCAAGGGCTAAAGCCCTTCCCAGGGCTCCACAAAGGATCTCTGCCCAAGCCTCCAGCTCCAAGGAGGTTGAAAGATTTCACGTCCATGGCCCCTTTCAGGAAGGAGGGGGGGCGGTGGTTTCCCTGCGACACTCGTTTGAAATGTCTGACCTTGGCTTTTCTCTACAGGCTGGTGGACAGTTCATCCACTGAATCTGGAGTCAAAAATAGCTTCTTCTCGCTGGCAGATTTTTCCTTTTGCATCACTTGTTGGCTCATCTTTGCTTTTCAGAAAAAAAATCAGGGAGATAATTTGGGGTGCAGGGAGGGGGAGGGGAGGGGAAACATTCAAATGAAAAGGAACAGCTTTAAAAAAATCTAGTTCTCAACTCTGCATCACAGTTGGTAACAGATCCTGAGACACATTTAACTCCACAGATTAAGGACCCATGCAAATGAGGATTTGCTGGTAGACAACAAATCCAGTATCTAAGCAAGGCTGCTCAAGTAATCTTGTCCATTCTCTCCTAGACCACTGTAGATTAAATTGCTCTATTTGAGATATTTCTCCCTCACCTCAAATGATGCACCTCGAATCAAAGCCTTCCTGGTGAAAATAAAGCTCCAAAATGAAGGACAAATACACTGCAGAATGGAAGTTTCTTCCATTTTCATCTTCTCATATTCCAGGGTTCTGCCCTTCCCCTTCCCATTTATCTATTTTATGTCCTGTTGCTTAATTGCTCTTTGTAGCTGAAAGAGATCCAAGCCTCCCCCTCCCCCCAAAGGCTCTTATTTCAAGTTTTAAACCCAGCTTGAGTCTAGGACACGTAGAGACCAGACTGCAACCCCTGAGTTCAGGGAAAATCACAACCCCTGAGCCCAGGGAAAATCCAGAGGGGGCTGCAGCCCAAGGTCTGAGATCACTTCCCAGATCCAGCACCAGGCTTCACCCCGGCCATTACAACCACCTAAACATGTATTTATTTTTCCAAAAGTCTTGAGTGTCTTTGATGCCATGAAGCCCCTTTAATGTTTGAAGCCCTACAAGTGAATCCACAAAAAGGCAGGATGTCAGGAGAGTGTTAAAGAAGGGCTATGGCTGTGTTTGACAACGAGCGCTCACCATAGCGACCGTCCCCGCAAGAAATGATAAAACCTGTGGTGACACTGGATATTTTGCTCTGTTGCCACCTAAATAGAATCACCCCCAGAAAGGGAATCTCTGTTACCATGCATTAAAATAGAGGCTTTGTTTTATTTATAAAGCATCCAAACTGGTCGGTTTGGATGTGTCAGAGCACGGGCTGCTCAGCCACCCCTCCCTTGCTCCGTCCTTCGGGGACTTAATGACTGATGGCTGCACTTCACCCTGCCCTTGCCTCCCAAGGATTTCAGGTGCTGCTGAGCCTGCCCCAGCTCCTCCAGGGAAGGTCTGGAGCCAGGGTGGGATCTGACCCTGAAAACCCCTGCAAAGAAAACCCCGGCCTTTGGAGAAGGCAGATGTGAAAAAGCCTCGATGGAGGAGGATCGTGTCCCACGCTTCCTCCGCCACGGCAGGATTACACCCACGAAGGTGGGACAGCAAACATGGAGTTATCCTGACCTGTCATTCCTAATTTGGAAACCAGTTATACTCCCTGAGAGTTTAGACTTTGAAGATTGACTACTATTGATTCTTCTGCAAGCAAACAGCCCAAGCTGGCAATCAGTCAATAATAAGCAATTACTCGACAGCCTCTTATCTGCAGATGCCAGCCCAGACAGCTCGATTTGTGGAGGCAGCAGGTCAATAAATCAAAGCTGTTCTCAAATTTTAAAATATCATCATTTAAAAACCCACCCAGCCTTCAAACTGGCTGGAAGAGCAGCCAGGTCAGGGGGATTCCTGCAGAACAGTGTGGTGGCTATCACTAATTTACAGCACAGGAGATAGAACGTGATGTGCTGAAATCCACCCCGACACTCCTTATCTCTCAGGAGTAGCATGAGTGGCAGCTGGATGAAGATGATGAGAGGGAGAGGAGGAAGCAAAACCCTTCTCCTTTGAACAATGACTTGTAGGGAAAAAAGCAGAGCAGGGCAGCCTTCCCAAAACACTCACCAGTCACTGGGACACACCTTGCTGCTCACCAGGAGCCTCAAACCCCAACGAAAACATGTTTAACACCACCAAGACGGCAAATTAATGGCACCTCTCTTGTCCCCCTGCTGTGACCTCAGTGCCCTGGGTGTACAATTAATCATTTCATCCCAGGAAATGCACTTCCCCGCTTTTTCATGGCCCAAACACGATACCAGCACACGAGCCAAAGGCTCCTCTTGAGCATTTCAGTGTGACCCAGAGGCGACGCTTTAAACCCAGCGGTGCCAACAGTGCAACAAAGAAAACCAGCTGAAAACTCATGGAGGCATTTTATGCTCTCAGTGCAGACTCCCTTTACAGGCTCATTTATATGAAAAGAGATAAAAATTGCCTATTTAATTTGCAGAAGACCGAGCACGCAGCTGGAATGACAGCCCAGTGCAATGGCAACCTTCTATCTATCTAATCTCTCTCTCTATCTATCTATTTATCTATCTGTCATTGCAAGGGCAATCACAACCTTCCATCTAGTTCTGGAGACTCTAAAAACTCTGGTACCTTCCCTGTTTGTCCATGGCTCCTTGCACAAGTCATGGAAACACCCCAAAAGTACCAAAAGAACAGCATAATAAGCATAAAAACGAGTGACCCACTGGAAACAAGATCAATCCCATAGCTGGTGCTCACTCTTCACACTCCATTTGCCACATAATTCAGGTATCTGAGGATACATTCTAAATATCCTCAGTCTTCCAACACTTTTCAGTGGTCTGGGAGGGAAGGTTGGGTGAAAGGCAGCAGATAATGGATTATTTCAACTGTACTTGGCAGTTGGGACAGACTTCTTGAGGGGGAGCCTACTGAGGTTTTCACTTCCATCTACACACGGTGCACTCGGGTCCTTTCAGCAGTGGCTGGGCCAGCAGGAAGCTGTGGGAAGCTATGCCCAAAATCTGAAAAGGATTTCCTCTCTTCTTACCCACAGAGCACCTACAGGTGGCTTTCACACTGCCAGCCTTGTCTGCAGCACCGTGGCATGGGAGAGCACTCAGGAGAAAAAAAAAGTGTTAAATGCATCTTCCTGTATCACTCTCACCGTTTATAGAGAAGCTACAAAATGCCAAAGCAGCTGACAGGATCCCACAAACCGCACTGCAGAGCGCCAGTGGCTCCTGAGTTCTGCAGGAAACCCACCAGAAAGATTTTTACACAATACCTGCAGTTTTCTGATATAAAATATGGACCCTTTTCCTTCAGATGTACAGCAGGTCAGTGCATCCACGCTGTAAGGACAGTCCAGTGGCAGCATAGCTCTGGGGAGGAGCCTGCAAAGCTGCTGGAGTTGTTGAGCATGGAAAACATTATTTATTTGCCCAGAAAGGAGTTGCCTGCCATGGGCCTGGCTCCCACAGCCCCGCTCGAACCTGTGCTGTCCTACTCCACACAAGGAAAATAATGCAGCAACTTCACAAACCACAGCTGTGGCAGTAACACAAGACTCTTTCTCACCTTTTATGACAAAAGCAATGCCAGTTGCAAGACAATAAGATATCACAACCTGCCATTCATCTTCCCATCTCAAGGCACAGCCATTCCATACAAAAGCTGGAGATCACCTGTCGTGCTCTGCTTCCTTCTTTCAAATGCAGCATTGTGTTAGCACCAGGATCCCGCTGCTTTGGGGCTGGAAGTGTTGCTAGAGCAACAAAAATGCTGGAAAGTAGAGCAGAGAACAAAAGGACTCCACAGCCCCACCGAGGATGTGATCAAGGAGACAGCAACAACGTAAAATGGGACCAGGAGACCTCCCTTAGAGCAGGGAGCTGCCATCTCCAATCCTCTGCTGGGCAGAATGGTAATTCAGCAAGGAAATCATCCCAGTAAGAGATTCCAGCAGCTCAGCCCCACGTCTGCTTCTTACCAGGAGCCCCATGACTGACCAGGGCACTGCTCCTCTCCATGATCCATCCTTTCATGCCCAGCACGAAGATGCCACTCGCAGGTGACTTTGGTGCACAGAGACAGGAATTAGGGACGGACTTTTCTGTAAAGGCCGAGTAAATCCCTGCTTGCATGTCCAGCAGGTTGCCCTTGCAGCAGGAGACGTGGTCAGAAATCCAAATTAGTGACATTCCAGAAGTTCACTGGGCTGGGTAGACATCATCAGCCTCTTCATGGGATCCCACTGCACCTTGCAGGCCTCACCAGAGTGGCCCTTGATGTAAGGAACATGGATGCTGTAGGAAACAATCCTCAAAGCAGCCTGATTCAGGGATTCCCTGTGTCCCTTCTGGCACCTTCAGCACGGGGACACTGCGCCCAAGGTGTGTGGAGAGCGTCCTGATCGGAACTGTCAGCCCCTGGAGCTGGGGAGGGACAGACAGCAAACACCAGGCTGCTGTGTGATGGCAACCCACTGCCAGAACCCACCCATGGAGGGTTGTGTTTGCTGCACCAGGCTGCTGTGTGATGGCAACCCACTGCCAAAAGCCACCCATGGAGGGTTGTGTTTGCTGCACCAGGCTGCCTGCAGCCCAATCCTAATCCTGGAGAACTTTGGAAGAGCTCAGAAGATCCTTCACACACGCTTGGATTCGTTTGCTCTACACTGGTCACAAGGACCTGGCTAACTCTGATTTGTCTCTCAAGATAAAAAAACATTGTTTAAGGGCAACCTTTGTCATGTAACAAAAACTGTCCCTCTGTGCCTGGTCTTCCTGTCACCTGCACCAGTGGCTTTAACCTTGGGGCTGCCAACAGCTTCCAGAAAGCTCTGAGAGGAAAGCAAGCCCCTTGCAGGAGTCACATTTGCTACCTGGGATTACAAACCACTCAGCCAAACTAAGCAGCAGCATCAGGAGAAGTCCTGGAGGTGTCTGGCTTGAAGTATAAAAGCAAAAAAAAAAAAAATCCTTTTTTTTTTTTTTTTTTTCAAATCTTAAGCAAATCCTTCAGTGAAGCTGATGAAGACACAAAAACCCTGAGGGTGGGTTATGAAAATGAGCAAAGGCAGGACCAGCTTCAGGGAAGGGAGGCTCAAAGCCTGGCTCAGAGACGGCCTCACCTCCTTGTGACCACCTGCACAGGTTACAGACCCAGCAGCAAAGAGGATGAACAGTATTTATCCACCCCCTGGATTAAAATTCAGAGGTGGAGAAGTCACATGAGCTGCTGAGGATCCCAGCACCGGAGCCTGCCTGGCCCTGGGAACAGATGGCCAAGGCTGCCAGAGGGAGACTCCACACCTCAGGAACACTGAAGGGTTTGCTGCAACTTGATCCAAGGCCCTGATATCCATGGCTGTGGCTGTGACCTTCCAAACCAGCCCAGTATCAATGCTCAGATGCCTCCTCGTGCCTGCTCACAGCTCTGACAGAATCACTGTCCCCTCCTCTGCTCAGCAATGCACCCCTCCTATGGCACACAGAGCACCGGGATGTGCTCCAGCCTCACCTCAACTGGCACCTACAGCCCAGCTTTTCAATTCCAAAATAGCTCCTTCCCCATTTGACCCATTAAAACAAAAACCACAGAGAAATACAAAAAAAAAAAAAAATCAAACCGAATGACAAACCCTGGATCTGTATCATGTAAAAAAAAAAAAAAGTAAATTACTCCAAGGACCTGAAGACTGGTCCAGCCACAATTCTGGCATCTTTTTAGTCATCCCTGATAAAGGCACCTTTATACACGACAGTTCTGTTGGAACAGGTCAAAGTTAGACCAACAGAAATGCTCTCCTGTCACACCTGTGTTCAGTAGCCTAAATGAGCCACAAGACTTCCCACAAGAAACTTCAATCTGAGTACCAGCATTGTACAAATACAATCTTCATCAACAGTTGTTGCTTTCAAAATGCAAAGGAACTGCCATGATCATCCTGTCAATTATTTCTACAAATCCAATGGATAAAAACCTGTAACCGAGGGGAAAACATGCCACATCTGCTTCTTCCTGGCTTTCCTGCTCTGCTGAGGAGGGCTGGGAGGAGCCCAGGAGCCCATCCAAAATTATCTTTATGCCATGGAGGCAGCTCACTTCACTCAGCAAGGCTAATTTTGCCAGCAAAAACTGCAGCCACGTTCAAGCCATCCAAGACACCCACACAGCGTTGTGAGGCAGCATTCCTGGATGGAGGCATGGCTCACACCTGCCCACACAGCCAGGGCCTGGACGTGCAGCCCTGTTCCCAGTGCCTGTGCCATTGTGTCACCACAAACACCTCTCCCTGCAGTGCTGAATGCTCTGGAAGAGTATTCCTGTAATAATTAGTGATTATTACTCTGATGCATTAATGTTTGCAAGTCCCAAACCCTCCCGTGTGGCCTCGTTGGGTAATTCCAGAGCAGAGCTCTCAGCAGCACAGCCCTGCTCCTCTTCCTCCTGCTTTGGGTCTGTGCATTGGGCCATGGGCTATTCCCCCATGGAATTGTGTCCATACAAACAACCCATGCCACAGGTTGATCCCTCACCACACCCCTGGGAGACGTCAGGGCTTTTAATCTGATTTTGGGCACCACATCCCTGGAGAAGCTGCTGCTGTCACATCAGCAACTCAGGAGATGCATTAGAAAAGATAGAGATGTTAACTGCTCCTCCCAGCAGCTGCCCAGCCCAGCAGGCAGTGAGGTGATACAGCCTCCCGTGGGGAGGGACAGATGTGCCCAGTGCCACAGCACAGCTGGGGAGCCCAGGGGAGGAGACACAGCACCCAGATAAGGGCAGCGGTGACAGGGGACTGGCTCTGAAACTCAGCCTGGGAAAACTCACTGCTCAATTCACATGGAGATTAACAATCCTTTTGATTCAAGTGTTCCCATGGAAAGAAACGGGCCAGATGAGCCACTGTGGTCCTTCCAAGCTGATTGATTCGGTGACTCTGTGGTTACCCATTTTTTCGGGCATTCACTTGCAGAGGTGGCCTGTGCCTCTCAGTCCCCAGGCAGCAAGGGAAGAACAATCTGTTCAGACACCCAGGGAGCAGGGGATGTCTGGCAGAGGCAGGAAACCCTCTCTTTCCTCCTGCCTTTCCTCCCCGGGCGATGTGACACGCAGGGATATTTCCAGTTAGCACAACCCTCCATTGGCCAAACCTTCACACAGTTCTGATAATGCAGTGAGAAAACAACCCTGGCTGATTTTCCTTCCGTGCAATTTAACTTCTAGTACTGAATATAACACGCTCCTTCCCACTCCTGTGCCCAGAGCCAAACAAAGCCGATCTGCTGGAGAGGGAGGTTTAAGTAGGATTTAAGATCTGCCTTCAGCTCCTGGTGGCAGCCCACGATGGAGTGGATCCTACCCAGGCTGAGTAAGAGACTGCAACCACATGGGTTTGTCACATGTGGAATAAAAGAAAGCATTGAGAATTTGTGCCAAAACATTTCAAGGGCTTTTTCTCATTCAAAAAAAAAATTAAAAAAATTAAAAAGTAGAACAGCTGAACCAACCAAGAGAGCAAGGTTTTTCCCTGCAAGGGTTTCTGCAAGGCCAGATGCAGCCTGTGGCTGGGAGGATGCTGCACTGTGACACAGCAGGGCAAGGGATGCTGGTGGGGGGAGCCAGCCCTTGTGATCCCCTCCCTGCTCTCCCCCACTCCCCTGCCCTGTGAAACCAGGCCTGAACCTCCAGCTGCAACTGCTGTGCTCCTGCAAAGCCACGTAAAAAACCCAAACACAACAGAACAAAAAAGAAAGGTCACTGAGGTGACACTTTCAATTTTGCTTTAGAAAAGTCCTTGACAGGTTGTCAAAGTGGATTTGTTTATTAAAAGTGTATTTTTCCTAGCAAGGAGCACAGAATGTCTGTACAATAGGTGCCATAATTGCCCAGGTTTGTTAATAATTGCATCGGCTGGAACAGGATGCATTAGCCTAATTTAAGAATGAAATAAGAACATATGAAAGATCACAGATCCCATTTTCAAGGTGAATCCGAGGCTGCTATCACAAGTCCAAAGAAGAGAAGCTGGACATTCAGAGTCACACTGGCTTTGATCACAAATAGTTCATACTTCACAAAGTGCTTCTAGAAGTTTTCTATTCCCTTCATCAGGCCTGGCCATGATGTCAAGGAAAAAAGCCAAAATCCAGAGCATATAAAATAGTGACCATTATGTAACTCACCATCTCTTACCTAATGAAGATAATCTGTACATTTAAAAGTCAACATCCAGCAGTTCTTCAACACTTCCAGTTAAAGGCTTCCAACACCAAGTCAGGCCTTTGAACCTTGGGAAAATATCACCTCTGTTTTACAGATGGGAAAAGCATCACAGGCAGCAAAACCTCAACCAGCCTTGCCTGGACACTTCTTTCACTTCTTTTGTTCAAGCTGCTGACTGCCCCATTGCCTGGGTACACTGCAGGGAGGCTGCTCTCACTGCAGCTGATGGCAAATCCCTCCCTGACTCCTGTAGGTTTGGATCAGGTCCCAAAACTCTTTTTAATATTATACTCCAGTCTGGGTAATCTTCTGTCTTATGGAGGGTCAATGCTGCAAACTCCGCTTGCACTTAAGTCCTGTTATCTGTCTGCACTAATTCTGCAGAGACAGCGCTTCCTCAGCCCTCAGCTCAGACAGCACCACACTCACCAGCCCCGGACACGAAGCCAGGCAGCTGCTAAGAGGGGAAAAAAGAAAGCAAAACCCACAGATTTACCTTTTCTCAACACTCAACCACACAGTCCAAGCCTCATTTCGCACATGGGACCACGCTTCAGGAACCCTGGGCCACAAGCAGGTTACGCTCCGCACTTGCAAAACACCCTCCATACTTACAGGGCAATAAAAATTAGCTTAATTAATAATACATCAGCAAGGAAATGTTAACGAGCACCCAGCGGGGGAGCAGGGACTGCTGTCTAATCTCCTTGTGTGGACTGCTTGCTTTGGCAGGGATCAGGAACTGCATCAGCATCACCATGGGGCAGGGAGGGCTCTGAGTCACCGGGGACACACGCAGGAAACGTTTGCATCTCCCTTTAAAGCAGACACTGTTGCATCAGCGGTTACTCTTGGCAGCCCCACGCCAACTTCCACTTGTGGAGTTTTGGTCATTGAAAGGAGAATTTCGGCTGTCCCTGGGCATCCAGTGTATAAATACACACAGGCACGGGGCCTCCTCCTCCTGCAGCTCTTCGGCCACGTCTGCAAATTCTGCAGCTCTGCCCACGCCGGCCTCGAGCTGCTGGGTCACGAGTGGGGGGGACCAGATCAAACCTCCCTGTTGTTGGCAGGTCACTGGGAACATCCAAGCCATTTCCTTAGGGTTTGCCCACCCTGAAGAGGCACAGCATGCTGAGGCTCATCCCAAGGCAGACAGTGGCAATCCCCCCTCCCAGCTGGTTCTCCTCCCTGTCGCAGGAGGCAGCTTGGGCACCCCACAGGTGCCAGCCTGGGGGTCACAGCCCCAAGGCAGCCCTGGAGGGGATGAGCTCCAGTGCAGTGTGGGGAGGAGGTTTCCTGCAGCCCATGGAGTTCCTGCCTTTCATCGGAAGCGTGGCTGGGAACAAAGGCCCGGTGAAGAAAGGCAACTTGGCTGGTGAAACTTCCCTGCACTGGCCAAGGCCCAGACCCGACAGATCAGCCTCATTCCTCATCACCTCCTGCCCTTCTCCTCCTCCTCCTCCACAGCACTGGGATTGCACTGGGTCAGTATTTCAGCCCACACACTGGCTGGGGCTGGGGATGGGGATAGGGATGGGGATAGGGACGGGGAGGATCCAAGTGTCCCGTGTCATTCACACAGCCTCAAACCCCAATTCCAGGCCAGACACGAGCCACAAGCCCAGCAGCAACAGCCACGGAACGTGCACGTCCTCCCTGCACAAAGCACCAGCACCTGCAGCAGGAGGGAAAATTTGGGGCTGCTGTCACAACAGGGGCTGGAGATAAATGATGTCTATAAAGCAGCCTCTGTGAGGGCAGTCCGGAGGGCTGAGAAAACATCAAACCAAGAAGGTTTTAATAAAAGTCATAAATGATTAAGACCAATGTGCTCTTATCAAAGGCAAACTCCTAGAAACACAGGAACATAACCAGATCACTGGCACAAAGGGCACCTTCTATAGGGAAGGAGACAACAAAACTCACAAAAAAACCCCAAAAGAAGTGTGAGATAGGCAGGGAGTTCACTGTGTGTGGCAGAAATCTTTAAAAAAATCTTGAAAAAACCACAGGAAACACAACTTGCAGTTCCTAGAAACCAGAGTGGAAATAAAAGACAGAATATGATCCCCCCTCGCTGGCCTTTCCCAACGCTGCACGCCGGAGGCTGCGCTCACTCCTGGCGCTGTAAATTCCCAAACTCAAAGCAGACGGATCTGCAGCTTCTCTGCTCGCTGGTGGCATCTCCCTGGTGCAGGGGGATGTCGATTAAAGGACAGCCAGGACCTTCACCTCACCTCTCCACACAAGCTCCCGGAGCTGGCACTACAGCAAGAGGAAATATTCCAGCTCATCCGAGAGCCATCTTTAAAGGAACAGTCATTGTTTGTCCTCAAAGTGTGGCAAAAAGGATTAAATATTCCAGATGTCACCTCCAGGCCCGACGGGACACCTTATAAACAATCACCTTTGCATATTAAAAAGGCATTAAAGCACCAATCTGAATCCAGCCTAGCAAGACTGAAAAACACCCTTCCTAATCCAAAGAACAAAAGGATTTCTGATGTATGGGATTCACAGATCCTTAACATTTAAAACACGGAGCTGATAAAAGCCATTACAAACAAGTTTGCAATTAAAAGCACCTCATGTCTTGGTTACCAGTTCAGCAGTAGCGCTTTTTGCAGAGCCTTCTGGGTGTTGATTTAATCCATCAAATATTAATAATACTCTTCAATTAATAAAATATTCAGACTCATGTTTTATATTCTCATAATCTGGAGGTTTATGTGCAAACTGGCAGGATCCTACATGGAACCACACAAACCAGCTCCCAGCCCATTGTTGATGCTTTCATCTCCCAAATACAAATATTCTCTTCTTTACACCTCCAAACCCACACTTGACAAGCTGTAAATTTGCTGCCAACTCCAGTGGACATAAGGAATGCACCAAAACAGTGACTTAATTTCTCAGGTCCCAAAAATGCAAGTGCCTTAAACACCCATCTCCTATTTAGTGCAGGTCCCAGTGACCTCCAGGCTGGAGGTGCTGCCCCACCCAAATCCTCTTCACAAGGCAGGAGGAGCCAAGAGGAGCCTCCAGCACCTTCCAGGAGTCCCTTCCATGTGCCTAAAGCAAAACTCACAAACAGAGAACGAACTTCAGTCAAAGCAGCCCAAAAACGTGCCTTGGGTGACACCCCAGGAGCTGAGATAATCGAGAGAGGACGAATTAAACTACGGGGAAGAGAAAGTAAAACACACACAGGGCTTTTCCACTCAGCTGCTCCCACCTGGACTGAGCTAATCCAGCATCAAACCTGGAGTCAGTCTGGAGGCTGGGCAAGGCTTTGGAATCACAGATTTGGGACATTTGCATTCATCAGACACCGAGGAACACCACGTTTCAGTAACTCCCTCCCAATCCTGCAACAGGCATACTTTCAATTCCCAAATCAGCAGCTGGATGAAGCATGTAATTTTGAAACCCATTAATCCTTTCTAAGTCTTCTACCATGTGCATGTTTAATTTCCCACTTCTTGAAACAATATTATGATTTTTGAGAGAAGCAGAGCTTCTGAATGCTCTGGGTCAGCAGTATGAAACATCCCCAATTCCCACTGAAGCTGGATAAAGCATTGGGGTAATTTGCCTTTTGGCTTTGAGCCTGTGGGAGAAATTACCTATTAAAACTTCCTCTGAAACTGCTAGGATTGGAAATGTGCAACTGGAGAGGAAGAAGGTAGCTCAGATTCTCAAGAAACCAGGAGCTGATGCTTAAAAATGAAAAGAAGGAAGGAAAAATGTATTTCACTGCACTCAAGGCTGTACTGAAATGCACCTGCAGGTCACGGCCAGGAGCCTGAGGAGACCAGGGCTCCCTTTTTGCAAGACAACACACTCAAATCCTTCTGTCCACATCTGCACTTGAGTTCCAAATTAATTAAAAGTCTGCAGCAGCACTCTGAACAACTCTTACCCAGCCAAGGCCCCAGCACAGCCTGCTGCAGCTCGGACACCTGGGCTGCCATTCCCTCTCCAGGGAGGTGCCCTCGTGCCCTGCTCCCTCCGGCTCTAGGGATGGCTCAGCCCATCGGGTTCATCCTGGCTGCCCCCTGCTCTCAGAAGCAATAAACACCTCATTCCTCCTCTTTTCACCAGCAAGGGCAGCAGGAGCAGGCAGTGTTGCTGCAGCATCGAGGGGCTCCTGGACTGGCTCTCCCCACACCACAGAAAGGGGTCTGCGTTGTCTTTGGGCACCACTGATCCCCACTCAGCTCAGCTCCCCAGTCTCTGCTGCTGCTGCAAATGCTGCACTGAGCTCACAGCACCTTCTGGAGCAGGCACAGGCCCAGCTGACCCAAGGACATGTAATCACTGTCATTATTTTTATCCCTGTTCGCACAATTTCACATTTCCCTGTAACGCTAAGTCACTTACCTGGCTTTATTTTGAGTTTATCCATGTCAGCCTGGTTATCTTGCTCCATATTCACTTCCTCCCCAGCTGCACCACCTGCAAATTTCCTCCCTGTCCATGTGCTGGCTCTGCAGGATGATCAGCCTTATGCAAACAGAAGTGGACCTGAATTTTCTGCTCTGCCACTCAGCATCTCCCTGTCCTGAACTGACACTGCCTCCGAGAGCTCTCCTGCGAGAAGGAGACACTGAAAAGGACGGATTTAATATTGAACAGCCCGTCCCCACCCCCAAACCAGCCCCTGGTACACACAGACAGCTCAGGTGGGCTCACCTGGCTCAGGACTTGCCTGCACCATGAGCCAGGCAGCAGCTCTGAACTATCCCAGATGGAAACCCGGGCTGAGACGGAAGCAGATGGCAAGACAATGGTGGGGATCACGCTGGGCATTAAGGAAACAGGAATCCTCTTGGAGCAACATTTCCTACTTGAAAAGAGGGTTATGTTGGATGTGCTCGATACTTTGCTATGCTACAAAGTTTTACTTAAAAGCAGGAAAGCTTTTCTATTTCAGACACAGCGGTACCGCAGCAAGTGCTTTTCCAAACATGGTTTGTTCTGGGTTTATGAACTTCCCAGAGCCAGGAGGGCCATACCAAACTCTTCATTCCCTGCTGGATTTGCTTCACCACTTCAACCAGACTCCAGCCATCACCAGTGGGATGTCCCTGCCCACACAGCCCCACACCAAGGGAGGACAGAGTCACAGGACTGCTCCCTGTTCCACCTCCGTGGTGAGCTTTGGCTTCCACGACAGTCAGGAAGAGGGAACTCTCCAGCCAAACGTGTCTTGAAGCACCCAAACAGACTCCTTGAACCTCTCAAAGTCCTGCACAAAACACAATCCCCTCTCACCTCCTCCTTTTCTGGGATGCAGTGACCCAAACCAGCATTTTTCCGGGGAAAAGCAAGAGGGGAAGAGCATTTCTGGGGTGGAGAGGGGAAGGGACAGCGCACAAAAGGCCAGGCAAGCTGATAAAGAGCAAGGCCTCGGACTGGCATTCCAGATCATTCCCTGATCATTCCAATACCAGCTGTCCTCGTGCACACTTGGAAATGGGACACCCAGGGCACTGGCTCAGGGATGCTCGTGCCCTCCTCACCTGGCCCAGCTGCTCCAAGGGGAGGCATCCAGCTCCAGAGACTCCAACAGGCTCCCTCCATGCAGGAGCTGCTTCTTTTCCTTGTTGCTGGGGGGTTTTTGCTGGTAACTGCATCTCTCCCAAGGCTTCTGCTGACACAGCAGCGGGAGAGAAATTGCTTTGTATTCATGGACAGAGAACTAAGTGGGCAAAACTTCCCAAATGGAGACCAAGGCTCTGCTCTGGAAAGCAAAAAATAAGCCGCCTTGGTCTGGGATCACCTCTAAACTAATAAAGCTGCATCCACAGCAAGGACTTTTATTACAATTTCAGCAAGAAGAAACGAAAAATCGTCCTCTCCAGCCAGCATAATTATATTGGAAGAGTTTATTTAAAGTATAACCCAGGCCTTTGATTCTGCCTCGACTGACAAAACGTTCTTCAGATGCTCTCTTCAGTCACATTGGCTCAGTCACATCAGCTTAGCACAACTGAAGGGCACTTCTAAGGCTTTCTTAAAGCTTCACAAGTCGTATTTGCTCATTCTGTTATTATTTAAAGTTTGTCTATATGGAAGAAAAGGATGAGTTCCCCACGGGCCTTTGCTAGCCCAGAGCATGTGAGAATTCATAGAAAAAGTAAAAGTTGGCACCCATTTGACAGAGGGTAAGACTTTGCCAGGGCTGTGTGTAATTATAACCACGTTAACAAAGCAATCTCCCCAACTGCAGAAAAGTTCTAAAACCTCCTTATGAGTATCAGAGAGGGAAAATCAAAACCACCTTCTTTCTCTGCACAAAGACACAGTTAAAATGTACTAACCTGGTGCCCCAGGAGAAATTTAACACAAGTGAAACCCAGGTGTGCTGCCTGCGTTCAGCATGGCGTGAACACACCTCGGTGCACGCCGGCTCCCCAGGGAAGCGGCTGCCCTGCAGGACACAGCTCCGAGGAGGGATGGTGGGGTTTGGAACGCACCAGGTTTTCCTGAGGTAACTGATTTAAATAAATGGGATGTGAATTAAAAGCCACAGAGGCCTCTCCTGACTGGCGGGAGGGAATGAGGGAGGGCAGGCCTGAAAGCAGAGCTGCATTGTGTGACACCTGCCAGACAGAGAGTGGGAATCTGCAGCACTTCCCTCCCTGCTCGCTGCTCCGAGGCACTGCTCCTCAGCTCCTGCCATCCCTCCTGCACTCAGCACCTGCTACAGGAGCCTCTCTCCAGGCAGAGCCGGGGAAATTTCGCCCCTTGATGCCATGGGGAGGTCACTGAGCTGGCAGGGGGCTCAGCAGAGCTCCCAGCACCGGCTGGAGGGGACGAGAGCCGGGATCAAAGCCAGGGCAAAGCCTCAGCGTCACAGCTGATCTGAGAACTGCTCAGCACCAGCACGGGGAGCTGCTGGGTGCTGAGTCCATCCCAGATGCAGCCGGGAATCCTGCCCGCTCTGCCAGCTCGTCGCTTTAGAGATCAAAGCTGCACCTCCAGAAAAGAGGTTTTACAGATCCGAACAGACAGAAGGGAAAAAATGATGAAAAATGCAGTGTGACTTCTGAAGGGAACCACTTCACTCAAAGCCACACACGCACCTCGCTTCCTGTTCCAACCTCCCCAGGTTACCATGAGCCCCGGGAAAAACATCACGGCTTGAACTTCAAACTGCACCTAACAAGTATTTTAGGAAACACACAAACACAAGGGCAGCTCTTCACCAAACTGATGCACACTGGAGGAGAAGCATCAAATCTGATGAACATGCACCATCACAAAATTGGCTGAGCAAGGCTCAATTCCTCAAAACCCAATTCCTTAAATTTTAAGCTTTAGTGCAGTAGGTCTAAAGCATGCAACAACCCCAAACTGGACTGGATATAAGATATCTACTAAAGAAAACCAACAGCAAAATCAGATTTCTCTGCAGCCTCATGGTTCCTGCACCTAAGGACTGCAGCACAGCCATTCCCCAACACAGAGATCACCTGGGGCTGGTAACAGAAGAGAACAACCACTGAAGGTCACAGGATTTAGCAAGAACTTGGCGTTTAAAGGGATTCTCCCTCACCCATCATCAACACTAAGATCTGGCAAGAAGCTGGTCTAGACTGGGAGTTTTTGTCTGGAGTTCAGTGACCGCCAGCAGAGCTGTCTGCAGGTGGTCGGGCACTCCCTGCAGACACACAGACATCACCTTCCCAACCTGCCCCCTCCCTCCCAGCTCTTCGATGGGAGCAAGGATCTCCTCCCAAAAACACACCTCTGCACCTCTCCTAACCAAGTGAAATAATTCCATGCTGCACATGGCAGAACACCGTGGATGTGGGATGTTTTTCCTTGCTCTGCCACACCAGCACTGGGGAAGCAAAGAGCTTCTCCTCCAGTCCCCACATTCCAGCCTGACTTACACCAACTTCCTCCCCTCTGGCCTCAGAGGGGTATAAGCAAGATGTGGCCTCAGACAGAACTGAGTTCATGGGGGAGGGGAGGAATTAAACTCCAAATGAGTCACTGTTCCCTCCCCATAATCCACAGCAACATCTGTGGATATCCCGCCTGACTCCAAGAGCAGTGGTTCTTAATGCTCTGCACACAGGGCAGACCCAGCCAGGGCTCCTGGGAGATGCTTCCCAAAATAAAACCTGTGTGTCTGGAGGGTTAGGACTGACCTGTGCGGCAGGAGTTGATGAGTTATGAGCCAACTCCTGCCCCAGTTACAGCCGTACCATTCTCCTGGAAGCAAAAGTGGACCATGGAGTCACAGAGGCACTCAAGGGCTGATTCCTCTATCACAGGGAAAAATTAACACTGATCCTCTTCAAGGGAAAGGCAGCGGGATCAGGCCAATTGTGATGGAACAGAAAACATACAGGAAGCCTTGGACAACCTCCCAGCAACAACGATGGGAATCCTGTCTGAGTAATAAATCCAGGCTGTCTGCAGCACTTCCAAAGCCCTGCCAGTGTCACCTGCGTGGCCGTGCCACAAACTTCACCCCACACAGGGCAGACGTTCCAGGCCAGAGCACAACCCTGTCAACAAAGTACAGCAGAGAGAGAGAGCTGGGAGAGGCAGCAGCCAGCCTGTCACACCTGGGTGGCCACAGATCAGTGACCACACCTGGCTGCGGTCACCAGCAGCCGCTCAGCCCCAGCTCGGGTTGGTCCGTACACGAGTGTGCATCTGGATCACAGTCTGAGTGTGATGCACACCTGGATCACAGTCTGAGTACAATGCACACCTGGATCACAGTCTGAGTGTGATGCACACCTGGATCACAGTCTGTGCGTGATGCACACCTGGATCACAATCTGTGCGTGATGCACACCTGGATCACAGTCTGTGCGTGACGCACACCTAGATCACAGTCTGAGTGTGATGCACACCTGGATCACAATCCGTGTGTGATGCACACCTGGATCACAGTCTGAGCGTGATGCACACCTGGATCACAATCTGAGTGTGATGCACACCTGGATCACAATCCGTGTGTGATGCACACCTGGATCACAGTCTGTACATAAGCATACACCTGTATTATAGCCCATGTACAACTGTGCACCTGTATTAGTCTGTACAGTGCATACCTATATTATAATCTGTGTATGATACACACCTGTATTACAGTCCATACACAAGTGTACACCTGTATTACAGCCTGTGTATGATACACATCTGTATTACAGCCTGTGCATGACTGTACACCTGTATTACAGTCCATACACAAGTGTACACCTGTATTACAGCCTGTGTATGATACACATCTGTATTACAGCCTGTGCATGACTGTACACCTGTATTACAGTCCATACACAAGTGTACACCTATTCTACAGTCTGTGTATGATGCACACCTGTATTACAGTCCATACACAAGTGTACACCTACATTACAGCCTGTGTATGATGCACACCTGGATCACAGCCTTGCATACAATGCACACCTGTATTACAGCCTGTGAATGGCTGTACACCTGTATGACAGCCTGTGTATGATGCACACCTGGATCACAGCCTTGCATACGATGCACACCTGGATCACAGCCTGTGAATGGCTGTACACCTGTATGACAGCCTGTGTATGATGCACACCTGGATCACAGCTTTGCATACAATGCACACCTGTACTACAGCCTGTGAATGGCTGCACACCGGTATGACAGCCCCTGTACAACCGCACACCTGTGTCACAGCCCGTGTACAACGCACACCTGTCCCGTTACCCCGTGGCTCCCTTTGCACACAAGGCTCAGCAGCCATCCCAGCGGCACTCAGCGCTCACCTGAGGGCACAGACTTACAGCAAGTTTATGTTCTCTCGCCCGGCCGGGGCAGGAGCCTGAGCCCGGCACCAGGAGCGGTGCTGCAGCCCTATGTGCCCTCGCGTCCCTGAGCCTCCCCGGGCACGGTCGCAGCCCCGGCTGGCTGTCACCCCCCGGCAGTGCCCGTTCTCCTGGGGGATGTGGGGCCGGTGCCCGTGTCCCCCCGAGCCCGGCGGGGTGACAGGGGCTCTGCGGGGGCTCTGCGGGCACAGCCACCCCCGGGCCGGGCCCGGCCGGCACAGGGATGCTGCGGCTGCCCCGTCCCTGCAAGTGTCCAAGGCCAGGCTGGACGGGGCTTGGAGCAGCCTGCGATAGAGGAAGGTGTCCCTGCCATGGCAGGGAGTGGGACTGCATGAGCTTTAAGGTCCTCCCAACCCAAACCATTCCATGACTGATTCTCCATGCCCGGTGCGGCAGGGCAGCCCCGGCCCCGCTCGGGAGCGCCCAGGCGGGTCGGCGCGGCTCAGGGGAGGCACGGAACTGTTATTCTGTTCCCGGAGGAGCGGACCGGGAGCACAGACTCCCGAGCCGGGCTCGGCCGGGATGCGCAGCCCCGGGTCCCCCCGTGGGGCTCCTCCCGCCCCGCGGGCCCGGGACCCTGCATGGCTCCCGCCCGCCGCCGCCCCGGACCCTGCATGGCTCATAGCGCCGGCCCGCCCGCCGCCGCCGCCGCCGCGCCCGGCAGAGCCCCGGACTCTGGATGGAGCCGCGCCAGCGCCGCCCCGCCGCATGGGGGGCGCCCCGGAACATGGATGGCGGCCCCGCCGCTCCCCGCTCCCGCCTCCGCCACACGCACTCGCTCCCATTGGGGGGAGCCCCGGAATCTGTATGGCACATACCACTGACTCACCGTAGAGGGGTGTAACTTATACAGAGTCCCGGGCCCCCCTACACACAATGGCAGCAGCTCCCACATTCTTCCCCTCAGAGGAGTTGGACTGAACCATGGGGCGGCGGGGGCACGGCTCCCCTCCCGGCCTCCGACAGAACCCGCCTGGCCCTGGGCGATACCACTCCACGCTCCCCCATCTTCCTTCCCCCCGCCCGGGTAGATGGACGCCGCCGCTCTCACTCACCTCGGCATCCACTGTGGCCATGGCCGGAGCCCCGGAGCGCAGCCCCGCCCCCCCGGCGGCTCCTCGCGCCTTGGCTCCGCCCCTTGCCCCTCATTCTTCTCAATGGAGACGCTCGGCCGGGCACGGCGCACGCGCGCGGCAGCATGGCGGCCCCCAGGGGGCCCCGCTGTCCGTACGGCGTCATGGCGGCGCCCATCGGGAGGTGCCGTACAGCCGGCGCGGGGATGCGGATGCGGTGACGCGGGGGCAGCGGCGGGACGGGGACGGACCCCGCGCTCCCCGCACCGGCACCCACGAACCGCGGCTCTTCACTGTCCCCACCTAGAGCTCCCGAGTCCCCAGCACACCCCGAGACTGCGGGGGGGAAGAGCGGCCGCCGTTCCCAACTGAGCACATAATGAGCTTCCCAAACTTTCAGCAGCACCCAGCACCAGAACCTGCCCAAAAACCCTACATAAAACCCCTGCAAGATCCCAGAACGAGTCAAAAAGTCCCTCTGTCTTTCCTGCCAAAAAGTTAACCATTGAAAATCACCTCCTTTTGTAGCTTCTCCCTCATTTGGGTCATTTTCAGCCCCGCTCGTGCAAGGTTTTTGTGTCTGTGTCACCTAAAGTCAGGGATGGGGCAGAGGGAGCAGCTCGCCCTGGCTCTGCCCCATAGAGGGGTCACTTCCAGCCTCTTCACTCCCTTTCCCACATCCCGAGCACCCACAGCAGCTTCAACCCTCCCAAATCCCACAGGGCCCCTCCTAATGCCCAGGCCCTAAACCCATGATTGTAAAACAATTATCCCTTTTACAGCTCTCCAGTAAAGCAGAAAATAGCACAAGGGGGGAGATAAACACCTGCAAGGACTCTTTGGCCCCACAGCTGCATCAGAAGCCACTCAGGAAACGTCACACCTGCCCAAGGGAGACACAGGGATGGGCAGGTACTGCTGCACCAGCCTCCTGGACAGAGCAATCCGTGTTTCTCGGAGGGAAACAGAAGTCTGTGAGTGCTCTGAAGCCAATTTACACATCTGTTATCCGCTCTCTGGAGGGACACACTCCATCCCTTGGTCCTCAGGCCGCTCTCCTGCAGCCCCAGCTGTCACCTCGCTCCTCTGAGCAGGCAAATGGACAGTTCTGTTCCAGCTCCTCCCGAGGGGCAGCTCCGATCTCTGCTCCTGGGACAGGGACAGCAGCCAGGGAATGGCTGGAGCTGGGCCAGGGCAGGCTCAGGCTGGAGAGCAGGGAAAGGTTCTTCCCCCAGAGGGTGCTGGGCACTGCCCAGGCTCCCCAGGGAATGGGCACGGCCCCGAGGCTGCCAGAGCTCCAGGAGCGTTTGGACAGCGCTGCCAGGGATGCCCAGGGTGGGGTTGTTGGGGGGTCTGTGCAGGGCTGGGGATCGGGCTGGATGATCCCTGCGGGTCCCTTCCCCCTGAGGACATTCTCACTTTGCTTTGCAGGAGTCTCTCTCCCTGCAGCGCTCCGGGCCGGGGGCAGCGGCCATGGGGAGCCCCTGTCGGGTGCTGCGGCACAGCCGGGGTTATCCCGCTCCCACCCCACACCTTCAGCCCCTGGCTCCTCCTGGCACAGCCGTGCTAGCCCCGGGGCCGTCGCTGTCTCGACGCATTGAGTGACACCGGGGAGCTGGCGCTGCTGGGCCGGCGGTGCCCCGGTGCACACACCGCGGTGACCCGGCCTTCGGGACGAGCTGGGACAGCAAAGCGCCGCAGCTCTACCGGAGCATCCCCAGCCCTGGCTGCGTGTCCCTCCCGGTCACCCCGGGCCGGTCCCCACCGGGACGCCCGGACCCCGCGGGTGCCGGGGAGCGGAGGCACTCGGGGGCGTGTGAGGGGCCCCGAGAGGCTCCCAAAGCCGCTCAGAGCCTCGGGCGAGCCCCCAGGACACGGCGAGCGGCTCCGGGGCCACTCCAGGCGCTGCCGGCCCGGGAGGGGAAGGAGGCGGCGGCCCCGGAGCGCGGCCCGACAGCGGCGGCAGCGCCCGCCCGGCAGCGCCGCGGTCAAAATAAGAGTCCCCGGGCCTGGGGACCCGCCCCCCGCCCGCTCTATCCCCTCCGAGCAGCCTCTCCCTCAGTTTGGCAGCGGCAGCTAATTAATTAATTAATTAACTAATTAACCAACCCCCCCCTCCCCCAGAGAACCCCCTGCGCACCGGCAGGGCCGTGGCAGCGGCCCCGCGGAGCCCCCGGCGCGGCCCCTCCGGTGCCTCCCGCTCGGCGGGGACACAGAGCGGCCCCGGGGGTCCCATCGCTCCCGGGGGATGAGCTGAGGCTCGGAGGGGGATGTCCTTCCCCTGGGATTCCCCCGGGATGAGGCGACGGCTCCCTGCACAAAGAACCGCCTCTGGAAACCTCTGCTCCAGCAAGGGCCGGTGTCAGCCTGGGCATCGCCAAATCCCGCACTGGGGACACTCAGCATCGCCCCACCCGGCACTGGGGTTCCTCAGCATCGCCCCACCCCGCACTGGGGATGCTCCACGTGGGATGTTGGGAATTGCCTGCCTTCATCCCTGCTCCTGCAAACCAGACCCGGCACCCCGGGGTGGCACCGGCACAGGGATGAGGGCGGTGGGTGAGGGCGGACGGGCTCTGGTGGCTCCTCTCCAGCATTTGCTGCAGCTCTGTGTTTCCCAGATGGACACAGGGACGCGGCAGCCACTGGGACAAACCTCCCAACGCCATCAGGGAGGGGAGAGGCTCCCAAAAGAAGCCGAAATACCCGGGAACATACAGAGCCTTTGCAGCCCATCACCATCGGCCACGGCTCTTGTCCGCCCCAAACCCATCCTGAGCGAAGGGCAGCGGGGCGAGGACGGGCTGTGCTGTGCCAGAACTCCCTGTTTTCCTGGAGCAGCTGCTGGGAGCCGGGACAGGGGCTCGGGGCTCGGCCCGGGGCAGGGCTCGGGGCTCGGCCGGGCAGCCGGAGCCGCCTCGCAGCCTCTGCACGGCCGCGCCGAGCTCCAGCCGGGCGGACATCGCCCTCTCCCGCCCGAGCCGGGCGAGCGGAGCCGCAGCTCCACATCCTGGGATTCCTGCCAGCAGGAAGAGCACAGCCCCAGCGCCCCGGCGCTTCCTCCGGCCGCAGCCGCGTCCTTCCAGCCGCACCTGCCCACCAAGCTGCGCCGCGGGGGTTTTAGGCTGGAGAGCAGGGAACTCCCAGGCTCCAGAGCACTGCCCAGGCTCCCCAGGGAATGGGCACGGCCCCGAGGCTGCCAGAGCTCCAGGAGGGCTTGGACAGCGCTGCCAGGGATGCCCAGGGTGGGGTTGTTGGGGTGTCTGGGCAGGGCTGGATGATCTTTGTGGGTCCCTTCCAGCTCAGGATATTCCATGGCTCTGTGATTCACCACGGGAGCGAGCAACAGTTCCTTCAGCCCACCAGGGTCTTCCCACCCCAGCCACTCCCATGCCTTCGCTTTAGCCTCGGCTCTAAAACAACTTCCAAGCTCCAGCTCCAGTGGAGATGCCTCCACTGACAGCCCTGAACCACTTCTCACCCTCAGGTCTCAGCATCCAGACAGCTGAGGTATCATTTATGATCATCACATACCCCGAGCAAAACACCCATGGTCTTAAAAAAGATCATCTTTATTTACATTTTTCCAGTTCTTTACATTTGGGGGGTTAAAACCCAGGACAAAAATACTCCCCAGAAGCCGTGGTAAACATGGAAAACTGCGAGTTTACATTTCAAAACCCAGTTATAAATTGCACAGAAGTCTTAGGTTGTACAGAGCCATCACAAATTGTTGTATAAAACCCCAAAATCTGTAAAGAGAACCACAGGAATAAGGAATTACAGCCATGAGTAGTGGTACAAGAAAGGGCACAGGTTCTGAGGGTTTTACCCCACCAGTCTCTCTTGGGGAGGAGGGATGGGTCATTCCTGTTGCAGATAGTTGGAAATATTTTAAAATATAGAATAAAACCCAAACGGAGCCTAGAACACCCTGTATCTCCTGTCTTGTGCTGGCTTAACAGAAAAACGTCCTAGCAGAAAATATTTATTTTTACAAAATTCCTGGAAGTTCAGTGGAAAGCTAAAAAAGAATCACTGTCCAAAAGAAAGAAGAGCCTTTGCATCCGCTGACTCCCCTTTCCCCATCTCCTGCAGGCAGCGGGACAGCAGATGCCAAAGCAGAGTTTAGTGGGACACAAACAACACTGAAAAAGCCAAAGATACAGAGGTGGGACATGTGGAGAGCAGGACAAGAACAAAACCATGAAAGACATAAAAGCAGCA
Source organism: Lycocorax pyrrhopterus obiensis (assembly GCA_014706295.1). Classification (NCBI taxonomy): domain Eukaryota; kingdom Metazoa; phylum Chordata; class Aves; order Passeriformes; family Paradisaeidae; genus Lycocorax; species Lycocorax pyrrhopterus. The sequence goes on along the minus strand of JACSVZ010000019.1, from coordinate 1,702,120 downwards.
GAAAAGAAACTAAAAAAAAAAAAGAACTGATGATATTTTTGGTGTTTTCCATTGAGCACTGAGTTTGGAAACAACTCACAAGCTTCTCTCGTGCCCCACTGCTCCCCCTCCCCGTTTCAAACAAACTCAACAACAATTGCTTCAAAAATCTGAGCCAGGAATTAGAATGAATCCCTACGTGCTGAAGTTTTTTACCCATGGCTGTGTTCGGAAAAATGGGTGCTTTTGTTCTCCTCTTTATTTCAGTGCTCAGCAAGAGGAGGGAGGGATGACCAAGGCCCTAAGGAGATCCCCAGGACTTCAAGAGGCTGTGGACAGAGGACAGAGGACAGAAGGGCTGATCCTCTCTGGAGAGGGTGAGTAGACAAACTCAAATCCAAACCCAAATACTGGGTTTGCCCCACTGTGTTCATCCAAAGCCCTCATACACCCCAGGACCTGCTGACAGTGACCTGGGGCCACCCCTGCTAGGGGGGCTCGAGGAGAGCTGGACTAACGCCTCCATCCTGCTCATTTCAGTCCTGGCCCATTTCAAAGGGCTCCATAAAAGACCAGCAAGGCTCTTTGTGTCAGGCTTCACTTCCCTGCGCAGCCTGGGACAGGCAAGGTGGGGCAGGAGGGTTGGAAAACACTGATTGTCACTTGTTGTGTCAATTCCCTTGCTCAGAGACAACCCCGGGGTGACGACCTGCTCACCCTGGCCAGAGCCACCTCACAGGGCTGAGAGGGGCCCCTGCACAGCAGCTGGGCTGTGGAGCAGCCCTGGCCTCCAAAAGGATGAGAACCACCCTGCGGTGCAGCTCTGGCTCCTTCCTGCTCCCTCCACAGCAGCCGATGGTGATGGACACTCCCCACCAGTCAGGAGCGTTCCCATTTGCTCCTTGCTCTGCAACGGGGACTCCGTGTGCAGGAGAGGTCCCAAGGACCAGTTTGTAGCAAATACAGTTTGGGAGAGCAAGTTCAGGAGCACTGCAGAGACACAGGGCACAGCTCGGGCTGGGTGAGGGCTCCCTCCTCCACAGCCTCCACCGTGGATGGGACATTCCCAAAGCAAAGGTGAGACAAGGAGGACAGGACAGATGCTGGCTGGGAGTCTGGAAAAACAGCCCAGGGGCTCTGGCCACAGACACCAAACAGCAATCCCATTTTCCAGACAAGGAAGGTGGGCTGGACACATCAGCAGCAGCTCAGCTCCAGGGACGGAGAAGGAGGTGGGAGACCAGTCCTGGTCCCAGCCCCGTCTGCCTCTCCCAGAGCTTGGCTGGGGCAGGAGCCTGCAGCCCAGCCCAGAAGCATTGACACTTCATAGGAATTTTTCCAGAGGTGTGGAAGGGATTTGGGTTGAAGGATATGCAAAGCCAGCAGCAAGGAAGGCCACGGGAGCTGCAGGCTAAGCCAGGCAAGACAGGTTCAGCCAAGTGGGAGGAAGAGGAAGAGCACTGGGAGGAGCTGTACCTGCCTTCGATCCATTGTGGATCAAGAATGCTGCTCACGGCAGGCAAAGGAGAGTCTGGAATCATGGAAGCTGGGCAGAGGCATAAGCTGAGCAGAGAATGAAGAAGGATCTTCGTGTCCAGGACACAGATCACAGCCTGCAGTGACAGCCTTTAGGGAACACCTGCATGCCTCAGACATAGGATCACCAAAGAAGGGGCGGGGAGAGGAGCCTTCTTCCACTTTCAATAAATTTATTCCAAATGGCTCTTTAGGAGAGGGCTTGGGCTGGTGGTCTCCAGCCCTTGCAGCCAGACCTTGGCTGTGCCATCTCCATCCTCCTAAAGGCAGAGTCTGCTCTCCCCTTCCTCCCCGCCAGCAGTGAGCACTGCCCAAGACTCCTGGGCCACTCGGACAAATCCTGCCTTCAGGACACAGGGCCTGGGGAGCAGCTCTGCAGTGACTGCTCTCTCCAGAGCCAAGCCCACATGGTGCCAAATTCCCTCCAGCCATGCGGAATTTTGAGCCTGGCACTGTGGTCAGCCCACACTGTGTTTGTTTTCCCCGAGCTGCCTTGGCAGAGGTCACCACCCTTCCTGGTGAGAGCAAAAAAACCTCACTTCATTTTGTAAGAAATCAGCAAGGTGCATTCCTGGATTTGGCATGAACAGGCACATGGATCAGCATCAGAAATGGATGAAAAAGCACAGCATTTCTCTTAGAATAATTTATTAAATACAGCATTAAAATTTGTATTTCTGAATTCAATCATTAAAAACAAAACTTCATCTCATATATATATATATTTATATATATTCAGGGACAATGACAATCACTCTATCAGCATCGGTGCATGTTGTGCCAGCACTGCTCAGAACGGCACCTTCGCTACGCTACCCTTAAAGCAGTTCAATGCTTAAAAAAAAATAAAACAAAATAAAAAAGCATTTGCAAAGAAAGAGTGCAAAGCAGGGCCTGTCCCAGCTGCCTGAGGGGTGTGCAGAGGTGGCTGAGCGAGGAGCAGCAGCTGGAAATGCTCCTAAAGGTCTGTCAGATATTGCTTGCCCAGCCTGAGGCCGTGTGGGGACCAGCTCTGAGGTGCCGAAGGTCTGGAGGCCACAACTCCAGCCTGGCTGGGCACCTGTGGCTCTGAAGGATGTGGCTTGTGGTTTCCTCAGCTTGGGCAGTCAGTGCTAAACAAGGTGTGTGGGGAGGAAAAAGCACAAAAGAAAAATTGCAAGGAACCCCAGCTTGCTGCCCCAACTGCGGGCGCAGCGGAGGCTGCGGGCGAGGCGCAGCAGTTCCCACACGGTTTGGGTTCATTGTCACGTTCTGCTGAGGCTCAGGGGACACACAGTGCCACCACAGGCCCACACCCCCGTGCGACCCTTGGCAGGGACAGCCACTCCTGGGGACAGCCCAGGCTGAGCCCCGCAGAGCGTGGGCCCAGAGGGAAGGGATCCCACGGACCGGGCCCCCGGGCAGACTCAGAGGTAGCATCAGACAGACTTTTGTGATTGATGGTCATGTAACTCTGGCCTGGGAGGAGAGGGCAGCCCTGCAGGGGTGGGAGATGAGACATGGGGTGTGGTCCCCCCGCTCGCAGAGTGACCAGTGCTGTTGTCCTGTGTGCCAGGGCCCAGCAGAGAGCGAGGGTGGGCTGTGTCCCACAGGGCTCTGGAGAAAAGCCACCCATGCTGGAAAAGGGCACCCCATGGAACACCAGGCTCTCCCCACAGCTCACCAGGGCTTATCAGTAAGTGCCCCCACGAGCCCCCCTCTGCCCATGGCCACTCACACTGCCAGTCACTCCCCCACAGCTCAGGTACAGTGAGGGCTTGTGCTTTTGGCTTTTTAAAAGTCCCTGACCTTCCAAACCTGCTTACTCCAAGAAACCTCCTGCTACCCTTAGGACCTCTGAGGACAAGGAGGAAGGGCTGTCAAAACCATTTGTGGAGAGCACACGGCCCCTAAAAGAGGAGAGAAAGTCCACACAGCCCAGCCTTCCCCTACAGCGGAGCCATGCCAAGTCAGGAGCGTTTCAGATAAGGCATCGCAGGTGCTTTGATAGTAAAGCAGTTAGTGTTGACTACAGTACTGGAACAGGCTGCTGCCCAGGGCACCCCGCGGGCAAACCCAGCTCTCCAGCACTTGGTGCAGCAGCAGGAGGCAGTTCAGTTTCCCAGACCTCTCCTACACGCATGCAGGCTGCTCTGGCTGCCCTTTTTGGTTTTTTACCCCCTCCCTAGAAAGAGACTTAAAAAGCCCAGGCCGGGATGTGGCAGTTCCCCCCCCGAAGCAGCCAGAGAGACAAGAAGACGCCTTGTGCTGTACCAGACTTTGCCACAGGCGGGTGCCCCGTGGTGCCAGGGTGGGCAGCGCCGGCGGGGCTCGGAGCAGGGGAGGGCTAATTGCCATTGCTGATGCTGGAGTTGGCACTGCTGCAGCTCTGCTCGTAGGATGGAGGTGCCTCTGCAGGGGAAAGGAAGAATGAGAGAGGTTATTGTGGGTGTGTGGGAGGTTCCCTTCACCCCAGTCTGTGTAACCCAGTGCAGAGTGAAGCAAACCACCAACACACACTCCCTGCCAGGGCCCCACAGCCTGCCCTGCTGAGGTACATGGGGTTTGTAACATTTGAGTCAGCCAGTCCCATCCCTGCCCCAATGCCTACAGTGGTTGAAATCAGCACCTCACAATCCTGCTCTGTTCCTCCCTTCCTTTCCCAAGCATCCTTCTGTCCTCCAGCACCTCCAGACCACCCGTGCTCCGTGTGCACCAACCCAGGGCTGAAGTGACACATGAAGTGTCCCATTACCCCAGTGCAAACAGATTTGGGTAGGACTGTGCTAAGAGACACTGCTGGCCCTGCCACCCCAGCACAGCTCCAGGACTCCAGCACACTGGGATTTCCCCAAGCTGCTCCACCCCGGACACTTCCTCGGCTCCCACCCCCACAGCTTCAGACCAGCTGCAGGCCCACTCCAAGTCAGACAGAAGATTTCAGTGACATCATTTTCCTGGCTCTGCTCCCACCAGCCTCACCACAAGCCAAGAAGTTTTTCTATCAGTGGGAGGCTGAAAGCTCATTTAAGAACAGGGAGATCCTCTCACGAGGAGCCCAGGGCAGGCATGGGCGTGGATGTGGGAAGGACAGCTGGCTTTTACAGCTGGAAGAGGGGACTCCTCCGGAGGATAAAGCAGGCAGAGAGATGTCACAATCCCCTCTGACAGCAGCCTCCAGCAGACTGACTGAATCCCCAGATTCCCAACAGTTCACAGCTAGCACAGACTGGTGGTAGGAGCCATTTCCCCCCAGTTCCAGATCCCGGGAGCGCTGCTCACCGTAGGGGTATCCCCACGTGCTGTACTCCGGGGGCAGGATGAGCGAGCTGGCTGTGGGGACAGGCACCACGTTCCCCTCGGCGTAGTAGGGGACAGTGGCTCCCGTGGACAGGCAGAGCGTGGGGTGGTTTGGGGAGCCCGTCTGCTCCGAGTCCGCCCGTATCTCCTGGAAGCTCAGTCCTGGGGCGTAGCTAAAGGGCTGCTGCTGGGAATGGCTTTTGGTGGGGATGGAGACATTGTCCATGGGGTGATAGCCACTGGCAGCCTCCTCTTCCTCCGGGGGGGCACTGGGGACCACCACAGATGGGATGTGCTGGATGGAGCGGGAGGGGCTCAGCGGGACCCTGTTCACAGCAATGTTACCAATGTAGATGGGGAGGGTGACAGAAACCTCTGGGGACTTGAGGGAAACCTGGAAGAGAAGGAAAAACAGTGGCATCCTCATTATACATGGCAATGGGAAGGTTCACTTGATGTCAGGACCACCCACACCACACAGCTCAGCCTGGGAGGGGGCACAGAGCCGCAGCCCAGCCCGGGGATACTCCGGATAAACTCACCTGGATGTAGTAGTCGATGTGGATGAGGCTGCAGCCCTGCAGAATGGACTGGGGCAGTGCTGGAACCAGGATCTGCTCCTTCCATTCTGCATGTTTCCAGGCTTTCACCCCAGAGCCTTCCACCTCAGCGATGGTCCTCAGGTCGTAAATCCAGCGCTTGGATTTATAGGCCACTTTCTGCACAGGCAGGAGGAAACACAGCTTACACAGAGGCTGCAGGTGGTCTCCTGTCTCCCAAATGTAAGTCAGGACAAAAACCCACCCAGCTGCTTTGTCAAACAGGCACAAGCACAAACCCAAGGAATATCCATTGTTGTGACAGACTGAGCAGGGATAAGCAAGACAAGTTCTACCTCCTCTTTCCCCAGGAACGTACAGAGGAACAGTTGGAGATTTGGCCTTCTCGCTGCACCAGTTTCACAGAGGCCTCCATGGGGTGGAGCACCAGCACGAGCCAGAGAATGGCCCCACTGGACACTCACCTGGAGCAGACTGGCCACCACAGCGCCGGTGTCCCGGCCGGACTTGTTCTCTATGTCCGTGCGGAGCTGGATGGCCTGGCCCACGATGTAGCCCTTCAGATCCGACGTGGCCGTCAGGATGATGTTGCCACTTTTCACAAGCTTGTAGTTGAACTTCTTGGTGATGGACATAGTGTTGGGCTGCTGCAGGATGGCACAGACAGAGGTGTTGGCTCAAGAGAGTCAGAGAGCCTCTGGGAAAACACTCAAGAGATTCAAACCAAGCAAGCAGAAATATTTGCATCTAAGAGGATGCAAACAATCAGAAACATGGCAACACCATAAACAACAGGTCTCACTTCTCCAGCCCCACACTTCTCCTGTCCTATTAGTTGCTTTCCCCTCCAAAGCAGGTTGCCCAAACCCAGGTCTCTCCAAGTGCCTGAAGCTGTTGGCCAACATGTCTCTCTGCATGCTGAAAATTCAGAGAAATCTTTCAAAGCAACACACACAAGAGTCAGAAATCACCTGGAGCAGGTACTGACAGCAAGGCAGGAGAGATGAGGAGCCCTTGTCCTGCTCTTGCATAGTCACAGCAGGCAGTCAGAGCTGTCCAGCCACACAGTGACTCCTCAGACAGCAGGACAAGGACAAGTGCTGAAGTGTTGGCATTTCCCAGCCACGCCCCTCCTCGTTCTTACCTCGATGTCAGGGATGTCGTTCAGGTTGAGAGGGCAGAGAACGTAGAAGATCTTGTTGCATTTGTAGTCCTTGGAGAAGCGAGGTGTATCTATCACAGCTTTCACCTGATGCAGGACCTTGCCAAAAGGGCCTTCAAATGATGTAGGAGCAGAAGCTGGAGTTGAGAGAGAAAGAAAAGATGATAAGGCTGAGTCAGGCTGGTTTCTGAACTGGAAGGATATGCAAAAGCCAAGGCTTACACGGAAGGGCCTTCAGCCACTTTTCTGCATCTTACCTGGCAGCAGGAACTGGAAGGGAAAGTTGTGCTCTCCAGCTGTCAGGACCCCTGTGGAAACAAGAGTGAAGGGTAAGTGAGACAGGCTGAGAGGCTGCTCCTTGGAATGCGTGGTCTTCTGGGAGAGAGAGGCCACCACCCAGGGAACCACACACAGCCTGTCCAGCTGCCTGCAGCCACTGGACAGTTCCAGATCCGATGGGCAGTGCTTGAGCCAACAGGAGCACCTGCTGCCACCCACCCCTCCTTGGGACAGGAGAGGTTCTGTATTAAGATACCCTGTAAATAATGTGGTTTGGGACAGGGTCCAAGGGATCCCAGTGCCACAGCAAGTGGTCATCCCAGGCTGTCAACACAGGGGTCAGCAGGGCTGCTGTGGGTTTATTTTTCCTCAAGTCAGGCAGTCAGGGGGAATGTGAGAGATCACAGGCACAGTCTGAGGGTTGTAGGGAGTTCTGGTGGGCATCCAGCCACACACCAAGCCCCTCACAGATGCACAGGGTTCAGGAGCTGGAACCAGAGGTCCACCCACCCCTGGTCCCAAGAACGGACCTGCAATACCTCAGCCCAGCTGCTGAGACAACAGGAGATCAGAAAAATATTTCCACAACATTAAAACCCCAGTACTTGTTTTTCCAACCATTGCTCTGCAATGGCCTCGAGGGCACAAGGCAGAGCCAAGATCCAGCGCATGGCTAAAACAACAGATTCCAACTCCTCAACTCCATTCACTCCCAGATCCCAGATTCCCTCCAGAGCAGCTGAACTGGACCCACAGTGTGATCCAGTAACACCAGGCAGCTCCCAGAGTTGCCTTCAGTAAGAAAACCACTGAGGTTTATCCGTATTTGTCAAATCCACATACACACAAGAGGTTTTGTTTTTAAAGTGGCAGAGCTGAGAGGAGACCTGGATACCCAGTAAATCGAGCCGTGTTTGTTCTGCTTTGTAGGATCATTGCTGGAGGTACCAAAACCCCAGATCTGGCTGGTGCTTTTGTTGTTGCAAGACAGGAGGAGGCAGCTTGCCCGTTAGCAATGCTGGCTCTGCCAGAGCTGACAGTAATCGAGTCCTGTCGTCAGGGGATTAAGTGGATTACATGGAAGGGGGAGGTGGGGAAGAGAAGAGTAAATCCCCCCTACTCACACCACAGCCCAGGCAGGACTTGGTGCATCATTCATGCTATGAAAAGCTGGATCTCTGCCTCTCTGCTCGCTCAGCCGCCCCGTGGGGACGAGGGACACCCCAGTGAGCGCGTCCCGCCCGCAGGGACAGTGGGATAAATAATCCAGCACACGCCTCATCACGGATCCCTGCAAAGGCTCATCGGGAGAACATCAGAGATGTCTATTTATACACCTTGTCCTCACAGAGAGGAGCAAGATTTGCTCATTGCCATCACCTCCCTGCCGATTCCCCTCCCGTCCCCCAACAAACCCGAATTATGTAGGCTAAAATGCAGCACCCGGCGCTGTCACCAGGTGGAGGCACCAAGCCAGGCTCTGCCCTCCCTGCCAGGCCTGATGCTCCAGAGCTGGGCAGGATCGGAGGCAGGTGTGGGACAGCCTCTCCTGCTCCCTCCTGGGCAGCCTGGCTCAGCAAAGGCGCCAGGTGAGATGCAGCTGGTGCCTCGGCTGGTTGGTTCCAGGATAAGCCTGGTTAACGTGAATGACTCGATGAACACAGCCCTTGTTTGCTGCCCTGAGGGTTTCTGTCTGTTAATGGGCACCGTTCAACATTGATATTACACCCATTATCCCTACTTTCAGAAAGCAAATGGGTAACCAGAATACATCGACTGTCCTGTGCATTGCAGTACAGGGACTCTCTCCACCTGAAAAGGAGTGGGAGCAAGTCCTGTTCCTGCCCTGCAGAAGGGAGGGAGGTGGCAGTTCCAGAGGGCAGTGGTCACTGTTTCCACCAAGAGAATTCCCAGCTGTGTGACCCACAGAGCTCCAAATGAAGGTTCAGGCAGTGATTCCAAGTCTCCTGCTAGGAGCATGAAACTTCACAGCCTTTCCAGGACCCTTAGGATGAGCCCACAGACCCAAGTAAAAGTCCCTATTCTCCATTACAGGCAGCACCATCCAACAAATCGTTTCTGTCCAACTCCTGCCCAGCTCAGGTGCACCAACAGGAAGTTGGGCTGGAAGTGAACCTGTGAGCACTTTCACAGTTTTTAACTCACACAGCATCACTGAGCAAGGCCATAAACTCTCCCAGGAACATGCGTGGGCAGTGTCACCCGCAGAGGATGTGGTTTGGCTGTCGGAGCCACCATGTGACTCACTGGCACCTAGGAAGTTTCTGCACAGGTAGCCCAAGCTCTGAGTAGGTCACCAGATGGGAACTGCCCACAGGTCAGCCCAGATCACCCTGATGGTCCTGACCAAGCCCAAGTGCCCAATGACCTGTTGGGTGTGACCCACTGAACAGCCTGCAAATCCCCAGATCACAGCAGGGCAGATGCAGCATCAGGCAGAGTGTCCAGAGCCATTCCACAGCTGCATCTGTTGTGCAACCCCAGCATCCCAGTAGCAAGGGGAACACACGGCCCATGGAAAGGCACTCATCACCCCTATCCCTCCAGCCCAGAGAGCTTCAAGTAACAATCCAGGACGCTTAATGTGCTAATTTCATCTGCAAGTGGACTTTGCAGCAGAGACAGCTGTTGGCAGCAGGCAGAGGTGAGCTGATTTCCAGCCATAGGGGAACCCATGGCCATCCCAACACTTGGGAAGAGCTGCCCTTTCCATGCTGCTCTGGAACAGAGGCTTTGCCCAAGCATCCGGCAGCCTGGGCAGGGCACAGCAGGAGCTCAGCACTGCTCGAGGGGGGCACTGAGACCCCTCAAACAGGGGCAGATCACAAACCACTGTGAGGGGACAGGGCTGTGCCAGCCACCACAGCCACGCTGAGCCGGCACCTCCCCATTCCCAGAAGCTGGAACAAAGGCCACAGTGTCCTCAGCTGCAAAAAAGCTTTTCCTGAATTTTATGTGCAGCTAAAAATACCTTGAGAAAGTCATTAGGCAGCTGAGGCAGCTGGCCTAGCAGGGTTCTGCTGTGGGGCCATACCTGCAGCAGCCTCTGCCTGGCACAAGAGCAGGGCTGGGCTGGGGCTCAGGAGGAGCCAGCCCCACAGGAACAAGGACACAGCCCTGCCTGCCGTGTCCCACCCACCTTCCCGGGGCTGTCTGGCAGCTTTCTGTGCAAACAGCCCAGTCTGACAGCACCGGCGGGGCCAGATCTGCCTGGGCTGCACGTTCCAACCAGTGCCACTGCAGGG